>BTPG01000001.1:95251602-96683503 GCA_036245525.1 Semisulcospira habei
ACAAATACAATAGTTTGCAGTAACGGGTTTAATTAGACTCTATAGACTAATGTACTAGAGAAATCTGTGTAGAATTTTTGCGGTAATTATGGTATACTCGGGAGTTGCATACCTCGCAGAATTGGTTGCTATCCCATGTTTATGTTGGATATTCGTTGGAAGGTGTCTTTCTGTATGATTTGTCTTTCAGTTGTGTGGTATTATGTGTATATATGTTTGGAGGTCTCTTGCCATATTCGTCGCAGTTATATGGCTTTGACAAAAACGATAAAATGGTGTGATGGTGTGTGTGTGTGTGTGTGTGTGTGTGTGTGTGTGTGTGTGTGTGTGTGTGTGTGTGTGTGTGTGTGTGTGTGTGTGCGTGCATGCGTGCGTGTGTGTTTTGTGTGGTGTGTGTGTGTGTGTGTGAGGGAGAGAGAGAGAGAGAGAGAGATAGAGAGAGAGAGAGAGAGAGAGAGAGAGAGAGATTCACTGCTAAGGTTCATGATTGCCCTACCGTTTCTGGGTGTACCTCAATCGGGAGTATGTCACAAGTACACTTTGTTCATCTCATTTGAATAGAAGTGTACTTGTGGCGTACTCTGTGAGTGGCTCTATCATGTGGATACTCCCGCAAACGGTACGGGTGTGTTTTGTGCACACAGTTACCAAAATATGATAACTGACAATGTATAGTACGCATTGCATGTATTCATCTGTACTCCACGTCTGTCGTATATCAAAACTGGCCGATAGTCAATTCATTCATTTAGCTAGCTTTGGCGTGGTGTCGTTTTAAGGCACCAGGGTAATGAACTCAGTCACTGATATGAGGTACTTCACAACGGTGGCCGGTCAGTCACAGTTATTAGCGTTACTCTGCAACCCAGTTTGGCAAAAGACAGTTTGCCAATTTGAGAGAAAAGCCAGTTTTTCAGTGTTGTGCAATGAAAATCTTGCTTTTCTCCAGTATGGACAGTCTGGCTTTTGCCAAATGATGACAGTACTCTTCTTGCAGCTTTACAAGCGATAGTTAAGTTCGCACGCAGTCCACGGTGAATCGACAACGAGCGGCTATACCTCTGTCTTCAAAGCTCTGCTCTCTGACAGATTTCAACCTGGATGCTTTCCCCAGTCTGAGGACTCTGTTTTGTACATAGTGCCAGCAAGAGGTTTAGATTCTCGTGAGCTCCTGCTGTTGTAGGGGCTCTCAAGACTATAACTCCTGCACAAGAAGGGGACTGGGATTTTCTTGTGGAGCAAGACGTAATCGCTCTCAAACGATTCACGCGGAATGCCTGAGTTTCGAGTTTAACTCATTTAACCCGAAGACCGCATTTTCCAGATTTTAGAGGTTTAAGAAATAGGTACCAGATCCAGGGGATGGGTCGACCATGATAATTCAAGGGTAGTGCCAGATTGGCTTGGCGCCATCAGGCGCCAAACTAATCTGGCACTACCCTTGAATTATCATGGTCGATCCATCTCCTGCTGTAGTACTTTGGGGCTAAATGGATTAAGGTTGTTGTTTTCTTATTGACTATGCTCAGTGTTGACTGCTGCTTACCTATGCGTTTTATTGGTCCAAATTCATTTTGTACAGTGTCTTTTTGTATTGCCACTATCCTTTTAAGGTAACGCTATGTGAATGACAAACAATGAAACCAGAAGACGGAGACACAGGGACATGTCACACACAGTATCATACTGTTTCCAATTTGGGAACATATTATTCTTCTTTCCGTCGTCCTTTTTTTTTTTCATGGCAGTTTTGATAAATTCACATACATGATTTTGTATCTGCATGACTGTTTGCACTATGTTTATGTCACATTTGTGCATGTCCTGCAATACTTTATAGTTTACATGAACGTAGCTTGTGGAACTAGGTATTCATGTACACATCACGATGTTTTACAAGTACTGGCGTTATACATGTCATCCCGATGTTACTATGTTGACCAGACGTGCATTTCTGTCTTGTCTGACTTTTTTTTCATCTGTCAGTG
Source organism: Semisulcospira habei (assembly GCA_036245525.1). Taxonomy (NCBI): domain Eukaryota; kingdom Metazoa; phylum Mollusca; class Gastropoda; family Semisulcospiridae; genus Semisulcospira; species Semisulcospira habei. The sequence continues at coordinate 95,253,591 of BTPG01000001.1, forward strand.
AGCAACAAATGCGCAAGACCACAAACCTATCATAATCATAATCATGTAGTATAAGAGACATGTAATCGTTTGGTAATTAACCCTTTCACAACCGAGAAAAACACTGAACAGGATCCAGCTGCAAGAGACACAGAACCCCAAGAGCTCATGCAGTTACGGGGGCTCATGAGGATCCATGCCTCTTGCTGACACCGGTTTGTATCCATGTTCTTCGGATGGCTGGAGCTTTTGCGGTTGAATGAACAAAGTGGTACTGTCCACAGTACTGGCGGCTGCACGCGCATATGATTTCACGTAACTATCGAATGTTCCCATTGACATGCATACTCTAGGCTGTCAGCGTGCCCGTTATTTTTTGCAGCATTCTCTTAGACTACACATACCGTTTGAGGGAGTACTCCCCTGATAGACCGACTCGGAGAGTACGCCACAAGTACACTGTTCAAATGAGATGCTGAGCATCTCATTTGAATAGAATTGTACTTATGGCGTACTCCCGAGTGGGTCTGTCTGGCGAGTACTCCAGCAAACGGCATGGGTGTAACCGCAATGCTCTTTCTGTATAACGTCGTGGCTCGAATCACCCATGCTTGGCTATTTTCTACTCGTTTTACATTTTGTTGCACAGGTGCTGGTCTGTGATTTAAGACGTTACTGATTGACGCCGTAAGGTGTAAAATACAGACCATCATATATTATGATATTTGTGTACAAGTTCATTTCGCGGTACGACATATATACAAGAGTAATTTAAAATCTTGGAGTATAACGAATTTGAAGAACTCAGTTTCAGCCAAACTGCTTGACTTAATATAGGGGCACTCGATATGTGTCGGAATGCTCACCACCTAAAGGAGTAGAGTCTTCAAATGCAATGTCTTCATAAACAACGTGATTATATTGCTAGCCGTACAACATTTCAAATGCCCACGACATACGGCTGTTTTGATAACGACTGCCAAAGTATGTACCCCTGCATGTTTCCAAGGTGTATTGTAGCTGTTCGTGTTATTTTCGAGGGAAGCACAACCGTAACTTTCAAAAGCGAATAAGGTAAAGACAAACATTAGGTCGTTTTGTTTCTTGTAGGGGCGAATGAGCCTTTTCTAATGCTAAAACGTTGAACGGATTCATTGTATGGAAAACGGGTAGGCAAGGTCTTCAAAATGATACCCCTATTATTATTGTTAACTCATTTTAGGTCATAGCCCTTTAAAAGAGGGAACCAAGCAGAAATCTGAACTGTTTGTGAGATACAATAATGCCTTAGAGTCCAGTCGGGGAAGAGCAGACATGATCCAAGTCAGATGCGTGTGAGGAAAACGGCAAACGTAGCACGGGTGACCCCATCGCAGTGACGTTAAGTGGAAAGAAGGTAGGGTTGTTTGGTGTCAAGTATTTTGAAGTATTTGATCAGTAGTGATTGTCCGAAACTGTTACCGGTCACTTCCAATAAAAGCATCTTTGACACTATAAATGTTGCGAAGGAAACAACCCGATCAGGTGTATATACAATTGTAAACCCGCTCAGAGTTCCTTTGATCAAAGAATATTTCAAGACTGGAAAAAGAACACAAGGTTCTACAATACAATACAATACAATACAATACAATACAACTTTATTGTCTGTTCGAGTCCAGGCACGACAGAAATTTGCCTTTCGGCTCGTTATGAAACAACAATATAAGACATTAACAAACGCTGCAAAAGCATATCATGAAAAATTATCATTGCATCAATCTATCGCAAGCAATCTGTCACAAGATGGGAGGTAATGTTAAGTAGTAGATCATACTTATCGCGGCGTTATAAACGAGAGTTCAAAATCGAGACAGCAGTTGGAATAAAAGACTTCTTAAAAACATTCCTTTTGGCAAGTGGCATGTTGAAACGCCTGCCTGATGGTAGCATTTGAAACTGATCAGAGAGTGTGTGACTAGGATCATTGACAATGCTAGCAGCTATCCTTCGGACAGCTCTATGGTACAGATCAGCTACTAGGCCAATGATCTTCTCAGCTGTTCTGACGATACGTGACAGTCTGCCCCTGTTTTTCATACTGAGATTGCCATACCAAGCAGTGATGTTAAACGTCAGTATGCTTTCGATCAGGCTTCTATAAACGGATTCTAAAACCCTGGAACTGACATCAAAACTTCTCAGTTTCCTAAGAAGGTACAGACGCTGGTTTGCTTTTTTCACAATCAGATCAGTGTTTCCAGTGAAGGACAGCCCACTATCCACGACTGTGCCAAGGTACTTAAATTCAGTGACCACCTCTACAGGTTGATTATTAATTGAGACAGGTACAAAAATATCATCAACTTTCCTGTCATCAATGACGAGTTCCTTGGTTTTCTGTACATTCATTTCCAGAAAACTATCTTTGCACCATGACTCTAATACTGCTATCTGTGCAAAGTACTCGGCCAGACTGTCTTCTTTTTGGAGTAGGCGTACAAGGGCCATGTCGTCTGAGAACTTTAAGAGACGAGAAGTGGCAGTGTGACAACGCATATTATGGTCTAGCGTATCATATCCTAGCTCGTAGACCAAGCGCATACCAAGGAACAGCGCTTGGAGTCCCTGCTATGTTAAAAACGTGTAGGAGTGGTGGCGCACAAATATCTGAGAAAGGGGGAAGAAAATAAGGCCTACTATTAATGCTATACTGTGCCCAAAGCTGTTCTTCTACCTTAAAGTACGTCGCAACTTTGAAGCAAAGAGTCACCGTCTGACGCTTGTCTTCAAATCGACCCTGACTCGGGACCGGACGCCATCTTGGTTTTGTAAATTTGCGGTGAAAATACACTTCGGCGAAATCATGAGATCCCAAGTCTAAGAACAGTAACGCGCGTGCAAATGTAAAAGAGCTCGTGCGTGCGTAATCGAAAGAGCAGACGACAATTTGTTTTAATGTGTTTTTTTTTCAAATACATCTGATTGTCTGTTGTTTACCATAGTACGTGTGTGTATGTGTGTGTAATGGCCTCTTGTGCCTACTGTAGCAGTAGCTTGTAGACCAAGCGCATACCAAAGAACAGCGTTTGGAGTCCCTGCCGTATGTTAACAAGATGGGATGCACCATAACCCACAAAGTCCCTTCTATATGAGAGCTGTCTTTGCTGTCAAGGGTCTCTACCTTTTGTCTTTGACTTGATTCTGATGTTGAAATATCTCATTTTGAAAAAGCCTTGCTGATGTGTCAATGCGTCATAGTGAACTCTATAAGGGGCGCGCGCAGTGCATACATGTCATTGATTGTCAAACGTCATTTGTCATGACGTATGTTTTGGTTTTTACGTAATTTTATATTTAACGTGATATGAGTTTCGCTTTCGCTTCAAGACTTGCGAAAATGGTGACAAAACTAGAATTTCACGGTACAATTTCAGTCTTGCTATAATTTGTGTGAAAGCAGGTTGACTTTACCTAGCTACATGCTATAATAAGTACACCTGCATGCTCTTCTGAAAGCGCGTCGATGTGTGTGTATGCGTGTGCGTGCGTGCATGCGCGCGCTCCAAACATCCTCAAAAGGCATAGATGTTCATTCGCCCTCCGGGCACATGAGGATCTATGCCTCTTGGAGATGGGCGCATATATATGTGTGTGTGTGTGTGTGTGTGAGAGAGAGAGAGAGAGAGGGGGAGAGAGAGAGAGAGAGAGAAATGAAATGAAATGAACTTTATTTTTCAAGGATAAATGATTAGGTACATTCAATGACCTTTTTTCAATCATGTCCTTGTTAAGCTATAGCATGCACGTAAACACACGTAAACATAATTTTATATATAAAAGTATACATAATAGTGAAAAGTACAGGCAATAATAATTCCATTTCAAATAACCAATGCTCACATTACACCACACACACACACACACACACACACACACACACACACGCACACACATTCACACTGATATATACCAGTCCGCACACGCACACACACACACACACACACACACACACACACACACACACACACACGTACTGATTCTACCCGTCCACACACGCACACACAAACACAAACACACACACACTGACACCAAGCAAAACATCGAACATTAAACATTTTTTAAAAAATATTATGTTATGCTGCAAACGAAATGACAAAGAACACCTCAGCAAGTCTAAGAGAGAGAGAGAGAATTACGTCATATTTAGAGTATGTCTGCGTGTTGACGGAGTTGCTTCTTTTACGTCACCGGCACTGTCTGACTTTCTCTAGATGTCAAGTTTTTTTTACTGTTTTAATTTTTGTGTGAAAAGAATTAATTTTTGATGAAGAAGTTGAAAGGGTACAAAGCTGGCTAACGAACTCATCCAATGTCTTTCTCCAAACAAGCAATATCGGGACACCTGCATGTTCTTCTGAAAGCGCGACGATGTGTGTGTGTGTGTGTGTGTGTGTGTGTGTGTGTGTGTGTGTGTGTGTGTGTGTGTGTGCGTGCGCACGTGCGTGCGTGCGTGCGTGCGCGTGCGTGCGTGCGTGCGTGTGTGTGTGTGTGTGTGCGCGCGCGCACGTGTTAGTGCGTGCAAGCGCGCGCGCTCCAAACATTCCAAGAGAAATAGATTTTCATGCGCTCTCCGGGCGCATGAAGATCTATGCCTCTTGGAGATTCGCGCATGTCTGAGAGAGAGAGAGAGAGAGAGAGAGAGACTCGGCGCGCGCTAGAGAGAATTACGTCATATTTAGAGTATTATGTCAATGTCTGCGAGGTGACGGAGTTGCCTCTTTTACTTCACCGCCACTGTCTGACTTTCTCTAGAAGTCAAGTTGTTGTTTTTTTTTACTGCTTTTATTCTTTTCTGAAAAGAATTAATTTTTACTCAGTAAAGAAATTGAAAGGATAACAAAGCTGGCTAACGAACTCATCCAATGTCTTTATCCAAACTAGCTATATCCAAAATTTCAAGTAAATATAACAAAAATTACGGACTCTAATCTGGGTCAACCGACTTCCTATTAACGGTTGTTTGTGTCTTAAATAAGACATTCAATTACAATATGTTCGGCGGCTCTCTTAGCCACCCCTTTAAGAAAGTATTTCGCCAAGTTTCAAGCTTGTGTGTTCAGAAATATCGGAGATTTTCTTGTTTACATACATACGCACATACATACACACACACACACACACACACACACACACACACACACACACACACACATACATACATACATACATACATACATACATACATACATACTACATACATACATACATCCATCCATACGCACATACGGCGCTTCGCGCCAAATGTACCTTCAGCAGCGAGGTTAGCGTAACTAGTCATGACGTAATTTTTATCTTGTTACTTCAATTGTGAGAGGTTAGTGCCTGCCCGCCTTTGACATCAATAGACATAAACAGAAGGGACTTAAAAACGTGTACAATACAATACAATACAATACAATACAACTTTATTGTCTGTTCGAGTCCAGGCACGACAGAAATTTGCCTTTCGGCTCGTCATGAAACAACAATATAAGACATTAACAAACGCTGCAAAAGCATATCATGAAAAATTATCATTGCAGCAATCTATCACAAGCAATCTGTCACAAGATGGGAGGTAATGTTAAGTAGATCATACTTAACGCGGCGTTATAAACGAGAGTTCAAAATCGAGACAGCAGTTGGAATAAAAGACTTCTTAAAAACATTCCTTTTGGCAAGTGGCATGTTGAAACGTCTGCCTGATGGTAGCATTTGAAACTGATCAGAGAGTGGGTGACTAGGATCATTGACAATGCTAGCAGCTATCCTTCGGACAGCTCTATGGTACAGATCAGCTACTAGGCCAATGATCTTCTCAGCTGTTCTGACGATACGTGACAGTCTGCCCCTGTTTTTCATACTGAGATTGCCATACCAAAAGCAGTGATGTTAAACGTCAGTATGCTTTCGATCAGGCTTCTATAAACGGATTCTAAAACCCTGGAACTGACATCAAAACTTCTCAGTTTCCTAAGAAGGTACAGACGCTGGTTTGCTTTTTTCACAATCAGATCAGTGTTTCCAGTGAAGGACAGCCCACTATCCACGACTGTGCCAAGGTACTTAAATTCAGTGACCACCTCTACAGGTTGATTATTAATTGAGACAGGTACAAAAATATCATCAACTTTCCTGTCATCAATGACGAGTTCCTTGGTTTTCTGTACATTCATTTCCAGAAAACTATCTTTGCACCATGACTCTAATACTGCTATCTGTGCAAAGTACTCGGCCAGACTGTCTTCTTTTTGGAGTAGGCGTACAAGGGCCATGTCGTCTGAGAACTTTAAGAGACGAGAAGTGGCAGTGTGACAACGCATATTATGGTCTAGCGTATCATATCCTAGCTCGTAGACCAAGCGCATACCAAGGAACAGCGCTTGGAGTCCCTGCTATGTTAAAAACGTGTAGGAGTGGTGGCGCACAAATATCTGAGAAAGGGGGAAGAAAATAAGGCCTACTATTAATGCTATACTGTGCCCAAAGCTGTTCTTCTACCTTAAAGTACGTCGCAACTTTGAAGCAAAGAGTCACCGTCTGACGCTTGTCTTCAAATCGACCCTGACTCGGGACCGGACGCCATCTTGGTTTTGTAAATTTGCGGTGAAAATACACTTCGGCGAAATCATGAGATCCCAAGTCTAAGAACAGTAACGCGCGTGCAAATGTAAAAGAGCTCGTGCGTGCGTAATCGAAAGAGCAGACGACAATTTGTTTTAATGTGTTTTTTTTTCAAATACATCTGATTGTCTGTTGTTTACCATAGTACGTGTGTGTATGTGTGTGTAATGGCCTCTTGTGCCTACTGTAGCAGTAGCTTGTAGACCAAGCGCATACCAAAGAACAGCGTTTGGAGTCCCTGCCGTATGTTAACAAGATGGGATGCACCATAACCCACAAAGTCCCTTCTATATGAGAGCTGTCTTTGCTGTCAAGGGTCTCTACCTTTTGTCTTTGACTTGATTCTGATGTTGAAATATCTCATTTTGAAAAAGCCTTGCTGATGTGTCAATGCGTCATAGTGAACTCTATAAGGGGCGCGCGCAGTGCATACATGTCATTGATTGTCAAACGTCATTTGTCATGACGTATGTTTTGGTTTTTACGTAATTTTATATTTAACGTGATATGAGTTTCGCTTTCGCTTCAAGACTTGCGAAAATGGTGACAAAACTAGAATTTCACGGTACAATTTCAGTCTTGCTATAATTTGTGTGAAAGCAGGTTGACTTTACCTAGCTACATTATAATAAGTACACCTGCATGCTCTTCTGAAAGCGCGTCGATGTGTGTGTATGCGTGTGCGTGCGTGCATGCGCGCGCTCCAAACATCCTCAAAAGGCATAGATGTTCATTCGCCCTCCGGGCACATGAGGATCTATGCCTCTTGGAGATGGGCGCATATATATGTGTGTGTGTGTGTGTGTGTGTGAGAGAGAGAGAGAGAGGGGGGGGGAGAGAGAGAGAGAGAGAGAGAGAGAGAGAGAGAGAGAGAGAGAAATGAAATGAAATGAACTTTATTTTTCAAGGATAAATGATTAGGTACATTCAATGACCTTTTTTCAATCATGTCCTTGCTAAGCTATAGCATGCACGTAAACACACGTAAACATAATTTTATATATAAAAGTATACATAATAGTGAAAAGTACAGGCAATAATAATTCCATTTCAAATAACCAATGCTCACATTACACCACACACACACACACACACACACACACACACACACACACACACACACACACACACACACACGCACACACATTCACACTGATATATACCAGCCCGCACACGCACACACACACACACACACACACACACACACACACACACGTACTGATTCTACCCGTCCACACACGCACACACAAACACAAACACACACACACTGACACCAAGCAAAACATCGAACATTAAACATTTTTTAAAAAATATTATGTTATGCTGCAAACGAAATGACAAAGAACACCTCAGCAAGTCTAAGAGAGAGAGAGAGAATTACGTCATATTTAGAGTATGTCTGCGTGTTGACGGAGTTGCTTCTTTTACGTCACCGGCACTGTCTGACTTTCTCTAGATGTCAAGTTTTTTTTACTGTTTTAATTTTTGTGTGAAAAGAATTAATTTTTGATGAAGAAGTTGAAAGGGTACAAAGCTGGCTAACGAACTCATCCAATGTCTTTCTCCAAACAAGCAATATCGGGACACCTGCATGTTCTTCTGAAAGCGCGACGATGTGTGTGTGTGTGTGTGTGTGTGTGTGTGTGTGTGTGTGTGTGTGTGTGTGTGTGTGTGTGTGTGTGTGTGTGTGCGTGCGTGCGTGCGTGCGCGTGCGTGCGTGCGTGCGTGTGTGTGTGTGTGTGTGCGCGCGCGCACGTGTTAGTGCGTGCAAGCGCGCGCGCTCCAAACATTCCAAGAGAAATAGATTTTCATGCGCTCTCCGGGCGCATGAAGATCTATGCCTCTTGGAGATTCGCGCATGTCTGAGAGAGAGAGAGAGAGAGAGAGAGAGAGAGAGAGAGAGAGAGAGAGAGAGAGAGACTCGGCGCGCGCTAGAGAGAATTACGTCATATTTAGAGTATTATGTCAATGTCTGCGAGGTGACGGAGTTGCCTCTTTTACTTCACCGCCACTGTCTGACTTTCTCTAGAAGTCAAGTTGTTGTTTTTTTTACTGCTTTTATTCTTTTCTGAAAAGAATTAATTTTTACTCAGTAAAGAAATTGAAAGGATAACAAAGCTGGCTAACGAACTCATCCAATGTCTTTATCCAAACTAGCTATATCCAAAATTTCAAGTAAATATAACAAAAATTACGGACTCTAATCTGGGTCAACCGACTTCCTATTAACGGTTGTTTGTGTCTTAAATAAGACATTCAATTACAATATGTTCGGCGGCTCTCTTAGCCACCCCTTTAAGAAAGTATTTCGCCAAGTTTCAAGCTTGTGTGTTCAGAAATATCGGAGATTTTCTTGTTTACATACATACGCACATACATACACACACACACACACACACACACACACACACACACACACACACACATACATACATACATACATACATACATACATACATACATACATACATACATACTACATACATACATACATCCATCCATACGCACATACGGCGCTTCGCGCCAAATGTACCTTCAGCAGCGAGGTTAGCGTAACTAGTCATGACGTAATTTTTATCTTGTTACTTCAATTGTGAGAGGTTAGTGCCTGCCCGCCTTTGACATCAATAGACATAAACAGAAGGGACTTAAAAACGTGTACAATACAATACAATACAATACAATACAACTTTATTGTCTGTTCGAGTCCAGGCACGACAGAAATTTGCCTTTCGGCTCGTCATGAAACAACAATATAAGACATTAACAAACGCTGCAAAAGCATATCATGAAAAATTATCATTGCAGCAATCTATCACAAGCAATCTGTCACAAGATGGGAGGTAATGTTAAGTAGATCATACTTAACGCGGCGTTATAAACGAGAGTTCAAAATCGAGACAGCAGTTGGAATAAAAGACTTCTTAAAAACATTCCTTTTGGCAAGTGGCATGTTGAAACGTCTGCCTGATGGTAGCATTTGAAACTGATCAGAGAGTGGGTGACTAGGATCATTGACAATGCTAGCAGCTATCCTTCGGACAGCTCTATGGTACAGATCATCTACTGGGTACTGTCCTAGGCCAATGATCTTCTCAGCTGTTCTGACGATACGTGACAGTCTGCCCCTGTTTTTCATACTGAGATTGCCATACCAAGCAGTGATGTTAAACGTCAGTATGCTTTCGATCAGGCTTCTATAAACGGATTCTAAAACCCTGGAACTGACATCAAAACTTCTCAGTTTCCTAAGAAGGTACAGACGCTGGTTTGCTTTTTTCACAATCAGATCAGTGTTTCCAGTGAAGGACAGCCCACTATCCACGACTGTGCCAAGGTACTTAAATTCAGTGACCACCTCTACAGGTTGATTATTAATTGAGACAGGTACAAAAATATCATCAACTTTCCTGTCATCAATGACGAGTTCCTTGGTTTTCTGTACATTCATTTCCAGAAAACTATTTTTGCACCATGACTCTAATACTGCTATCTGTGCAAAGTACTCGGCCAGACTGTCTTCTTTTTGGAGTAGGCGTACAAGGGCCATGTCGTCTGAGAACTTTAAGAGACGAGAAGTGGCAGTGTGACAACGCATATGGTCTGTGTATATAGAAAACAATGTCGGAGAGAGGACACAACCTTGAGGGCAGCCTGAATTTAGCACCACTTGGTCAGACAGACTGCCGTGTACATTTACACGTTGTGGCCTGTCCTTCAAAAAGTCTCGCACCCACAGAATAATGTTTGTGTTCACATTAAAGTCCATCATACGTTGCAAAAGCATCAGTGGTTCAACAGTATTAAAAGCATTAGAAAAGTCAATAAAAAGAATTCTCACATGTGCTTTTGATTTCTCAAGATGTTGAAATACAAGATTGTACAGAGTAAGGCATGCATCCTCCACACCCCTATGGTTTTTGTAAGCAAATTGGAATGGATCCAGTAGTTCGGCAACATCATTTAACAGATGCCTCCTCACCACTTTTTCCATACATTTTGACAGAATAGAAGTCAATGCAACTGGACGGAAATCGTTGAATTCATGAGCGTTGGTTTTTTTAGGAATCGGGACAATGATTGATGATTTCCAAGCCGTAGGGACAGTATGATGATCAAGCAGGAACTGAAAGATAGTAGTGAAGATCTTCCCCAATTGACCTGCACAGGTTTTCAATACTCTTCCATCTAACCCATCTGGTCCAGGTGCTTTGTGTGCATTCAGCTTAGAAAAGATGTTTACTACCTCATCTTCAGTAATTGACAAAGGTTCCGGCACAATGGACTGGCACAATTCATCACAGTTATCACTAAGGTTTCTGCCATCGAACCGTGAGTAAAAACGATTTAGATCATTGGCCATCTCAACTGGATTCCCAGTGCAGAGCCTGGCTTGTTTCTTTTGCTGCCTACCCATCATGCCGTTCAGACCATTCCATGCATCTCTAGCGTTGCCAGAAGAAAATTTTGTTTCGATCTTGCTTTTATAGTTCAGTCTGGCAGTCCTAGCAGCCCTTCCCTCTCCTTTTCCCGAAAGTCATCAGTGTTACCCTGTAAGAAAGCAAGTTTCTTCTGGTTCAGATACACCTTTAGCTCCTTGCTGACCCATGGCTTATTGTTAGCAAACACCTAGGTGTAGGCTAAACGACAGAAATATTTTATTTTAAAGAAAGGAAGGAACCAGACAAGCAACCTACCTGGAGCTCCTATGTCACCATAAATTCATGTAAAAGGTTTTATTAAATGCACAAGCCACTGTCAGCTACTGCGACGTGAAAGATTTCAGACCACCCGCCATTTTGTCCACAAGAAATGGAAGAATTTGGGCGGATAGATAGATACCACGTCACCAGCATATTATGATGGTAACAAGAAAACATTTACTTCACTTGACAGCAAGATGACGTCATATTCTTGTTCATAATTCCTTTGACGACTCATTCTTGAAGTACATATGAAAACACTGTACTCCTTGGGAAGGCTCTTTACGGGGGGGGGGGGGGGGGGGGGGGGGGGATACTAAGTAATTTTGCATCACGAGCTTTTACTTTTACCAAGACAAATCTGCGGCGGAGATACAAGCATCACGTGTTCAAAACTGGAGATTTTTTTTCCGGTCTAATGACGAAAACAACCAACCCCAAGCAACGGAGCCGCTCCGATTCTAGTGTGCGCGCCATGATTTCTGAAGGGGAATTAGGATCCAAAATATCTTATGCGCCACCGTCAAATCATCCGGTAAGTTAATGCGCCACTGATTTTCAGCCGTTGGATTCGGGGACTCGGTTCTAGAGCCCCAAAAAATAACTGGAGGCCCCGGCCGGGGTTAATCATATCCGGGCTTTCTGTACTGAATCTCATCACTTTGGTAACTGTGCTCAAATATAAACAACCGACTGACAAATGCACTCCTTTACATAGACTCTCTACCCTTGAAGCAAGCTGCACTGGACTAAGATATCTGATCCATTTTTCCTTGACACTGCTAGCGTGCACCCCTATGATGGGATAAAGTGATTCCTGGCAGGCATCAGCATCCACGATGTCTTTCACTTGTGCCAATCTCATGTACCCATGACTGATACCTGCGTACTTCTTGTCTTTTTTTTTTTTTTTTTTTTTTTTTTTTTTTTTGTAGTTAAATGTCAGAGTTGCATCGAGTTAAAGCTGTTAAAGCTGTCCACCAAGCGTTCACGGGGGCTGTTTTCATGATTTATCGCCAGCTGTAGCGTGGTCCACAGGGTTTGAACGGCTAAACAACATCTTAACCCATTCAGCCCTGACGCACTACAGCAGAAGATGGGTCAACCATGATAATTGAAGGGTAGTGCCAGATTGACTTGGCGCCGACAGGCGCCAAGCTAAACGGCACTACCCTTGAACAGGTCGTTAGATGACGCCTCCAAATTTTGGGAAATACTCGTGCGTCGGGCTGAATGAGTTAAAAGAAAGTGTTCTACCAGCTGACATCACACACTTGCGGCCAAACCTTACCAGTAAAGCACATTCCGAAACGTATCGAGTACCCCACGTAGGAATCATCTGTAACCACAGTAAAGCAGTCTTCTATAATTATTTCCTTATAAGTTATTTAGCAGAGTGAATCAGGTATTTCATGATGAAGAAACATCAACGTGCGGTGACTGTAGCCAACTGTTCTGCTGCACCACATCAGTTAGCATCGCTTGCACTACGTACTTGTCACGAGAAATACGTGTCGATAGCACTACGATCGCTAGCACTACATGTCGATAGCACTACGATCGCTAGCACTACATGTCGATAGCACTACGATCGCTAGCACTACATGTCGATAGCACTACGATCGCTAGCACTACATGTCGATAGCACTACGATCGCTAGCACTACATGTCGATAGCACTACGATCGTTTTCACTTTGTGTCGCCGTAACTTCCTTAGTGCTATCGAACGCTGCGCTGTTGAGTAATAGTTCTATTGACACGTACAGCTACAGACCGTAGTTATATCGGTACGTAGTACTCGTGATACATTGTGGTAACAGGATTCAGCCCATCAGTAGGACATACATGTATATGTGTACCTGCTACTTCTGCAGTCAACTGGTTTTTGTTTTACAATCAGCTGCTAAGCACTACGTACAAGTGGCAGGAGATGGATCGACCCTGATGGTTCAAATGTAGTGACTATTGTCAAGTCCCTCTCGTCAGTCATCCCGCACCGTTTTAGGGAGTACTCCCCACATAGAATACGCCACAAGTACACCTCCACTCAAATGAGATGCTATAGCACTACACAGATAGGCCCACTCGGGGAGTACGCCAAAAATACGCTTCTATTTTAATGAGATGTTTATCTGGGGAGTACTCCCGCAAACGGTATGGGATCAATGTTGATCCATCTCCCGCTGTTGACGCTGCAAGTGACTGAGATAGGGGTTCTAAGTTCAACTTCTTGTTGTTTGTTGTCTCCTTGTGTGGAATAATGCCGGGTCTTGTGTCGTGCATAATTCACTCATTGTGTCGCTGTGGTCATGCCAGTAAGTTGTACATGGAGTCACGTGTTTATTTATTCATGAATTAATCAGTCGCCCATTCATTCCTTGTTTTCAATCGGTTGCGCTGCTACAGGACATGAAGAAGATTTTGAAGCCTGTGTAGTGCACTAAATCATTCAAGGCACCCAGCATCAATAGCTGCGAAAGTGTCGTAAGGTTTTGCCGGGCGCAACGCTATACGACACTTCCGCAGCTATTGATGGGGTGCGCTTTAAATGAGTTGACTCACTCCAGACGTGGCGTATACAGATACGCGGTTATCTGCAACGAATCCATGTGTGGATCGTCGCGGATGAGTTTTTTTTCTTTAAAGTGAAGTGTACGTCCTATGCAGCGTACACCCACACGACACACCAGTCTCAGTCGGTCATGAAATACGCCATTTCTCTCAATCAGAAGTAGGTCGAAAACTGCCAGTCTTTGGACGCAAACAGTGGATTCAAAGTTCGGACATTCATGTGATAACGCATGGTTTTCCGGGCTTTTAATCCACAGTTTTCGTCCAATGTTGACCTAGTTCTCGTTTCTGAACGTCTGTTGAACAGAGACCTTTTTGTTTCGGCGTGATAATAGATAAAACACAATGCAAGTGCAACACTATTAAAACTGTATACGATATGTTTGAAACTCTACTAAATCTAATAATCTAAAGCTGCCTTATTTTGTTTATTTAGTACGCATGCACGCACACTATACGGACACGCGTGCACACACACACACACACACACACACACACACACACACACACACACACACACACACACACGCTCTCGACCGGCAAAAATACATGATGTCGATAAGAGCATTGTGGACAATGGCAACATGATTTTTATAACATGCAGGGAATGTTTGTGGGTACAACATAATTATGTCATTGTAAAATTTGCATAATGACGTGTACTGACCTCTTTTGAAATAAACTGATTGTATGTGAATCCGCTAAACCAAGAGTTTAGAGTTGATACTTACACTCAATATCGCAATGTACACCAGTTGTTCGTCCCAGCACGTCCCACAAGTACACCTCTACTGAAATGAGATGCTAGTTAAGTATTTGCGACGTATTCCCTTAGTGGGGCTGTCTAGGGAGTACTCCCGCAAACGATACGGGAAGTTTTGTTTGACTTATTCACTTTCGCTGCGTGACGGGCGTAACATGAAATATCAGTTAGTGAGGCTTCGTTTGCAACGAACACCTAACTATAACAAAGAACGCCTACCTATAACAAAGAACGCCTGCCTATAACAAAGAACGCCTGCCTATAACAAAGAACGCCTGCCTATAACAAAGAACCCCTGCTTATAACAAAAACGCCTGCCTATAACAAAGAACGCCTACCTATAACAAAGAACGCCTACCTATAACAAAGAACGCCTGCCTATAACAAAGAACGCCTGCCTATAACGCAGTATATCGCAGTATCGAAGCCGCACTCGGAAAGAAACAGTGCAATGCGGACTTCTACATGTCAGTATTAACAGACTGTACATGATCTAGTCTAGAATAACTCCTTACGACTTTTCAAGCCCTCTGGATCACAGCCCCAAACCAAAGAAGCTAAAACGATCTTGTTTTTGAGAAGTGACATGGATCTTTTATCCAGGCTGTACATTGTGGCAAAGAGCAGGGAAACGGAAAAGATTGCATTTTTCATGCACGAGAACCGCAGGTATATTCCGGCCCTCTCTTGGAAAAAAAATCAGCCATTCTGAGTTGTCATGAACAAGTATCAGGACCTATGACATTCCCTGAAATACAACTTAATGATGACGAAACAGATGTCGCTGCATTTCTGGAGGTCATTCAGACAGACACTTCAAAGATATCAAGATTTTGATGAAGCGCTCATTCCTCCTGAACCAACCAGTGCGGATCCTCCAACACATACGAAACAAAAGTTCTAGACAGAGCAGCAATTGTATGCTTCCTCCCAAATAATGGTGTCAGAATATTGTATTTATGCCTCGTACTCAAAGCCAGTGCACGAGATAGCTCCTAGACCAAGTGCATACCAAGGAATAGCGCTTGGAGTCCCAGCTATGTTAAAAAACGTGTAGGAGTGGTGGCGCACAAATATTTGACAAAGGAGGAAGAAAATAAGGCCTAATATTAATGCTATACTGCGTCCAAAGTTGTTCTGGTACCTGAAAGTACGTCGCAGCTGTGAAGCAAAGCGTCACCGTTTGACGCTTGTCTTCGAGACGACCCACTCGAGACCGGACGCCATCTTGGTTTTGTAAATTTGCGGTGGAAAAAATGACACTGGGGAAATCATGAGACCGGTCATGGGATAGTCCGAGAATAGTAACGCGCGTGCAAATGGAAAAGAGCTCATGCATTCGGAATCGAAAGAGCAGACGACAATAAAGATCTTCTCTAATCTTGGCTTGACTTCGCGAACGAAGATTTTATAGGAGTTGCCCACGACGTCTGCAGGCTTGTTTGTGGCTGCGGAGGCCAATCCGGGACAGGCAGGTTCGACCGCAGTGGCTGCAGGGGAAGGTATGGCCAGGGTTCTGAGTTGCGGCATCTCTGTTTTTTCTCCTGAGCCGTTTGTCCTTAAGGCTAGCTCTGCGAGAGTCCTCAAAGGAGACAGCTGCCTTGTAAATGGTGGAGCGCCAGGTGTCACGGTCCACAGCAAGCGAGGACCACTGGTGGTGGTCGATTTGGCAGGCACTAAGTGACTTCTTGAGACAGTCTTTGTATCTCTTCTTTGGTGCCCCTCTGTCACGGAGTCCAGTAGCAAGCTCGCCGAACAGGGTGATCTTTGGTAGGCGATGATCCTCCATCCTGGAGACATGCCCCGCCCAGCGGAGCTGTGTCCGCAGCAGCAAGGCCTCGATGCTCACAGTTTCAGCCTGTTCAAGGACCTCGACGTTGGTGACATAGTCACTCCAGTGAATGCCCAGGATGGTACGCAGGCAGCGCTGGTGGAAACGTTCGAGGAGTCGTAGTTGGCTGCGGTAGTGGGCCCAGGACTCGGAACCATACAGCAGGGTGGTGAGGACCACAGCTCTGTACACGCTGATCTTGGTGCCTGTTTTCAGCTGTTGATTGTGCCACACCCGCTTGAAAAGTCGCCCGAAAGCGCTGTTCGCTTTTGCCAGCCTGCTGTCAAGCTCCTTGTCCAGCTTGGCGTCCGACGTGATAATGCAGCCAAGGTAAGTAAACTGGTGCACTGACTTTAGTTTAGACTCGCCAATGGTGATGTGAGGAGGGCGATACACTGTCTTGGGTGCCGGCTGATGGAGGACCTCTGTCTTTTTCAGACTGACCTCGAGTCCAAAGAGCTGGGCAGCGTCTGCGAAGCAGGACGTGATGCGCTGCAGGGCTCTCTCTGTGTGTGCAACGAGGGCAGCGTCATCAGCAAAAAGCAGCTCACGAATCAGTTGGTCTAGGGTTTTCGTGTGGGCCTGCAGTCGTCTGAGGTTGAACAGGCTGCCATCGAGACGATACCTGATGTACACTGCATCGTCATCATCGAGGTCTACTGTGGCCTGCTTCAACATCATGCTAAAAAAGAAGGTGAAGAGGGTCGGTGCCAGCACGCAGCCCTGCTTTACGCCGTTGAGAATAGGGAATGGTTCTGAGAGAACATTGTTTAGTCTGACCTGGCCTTGCTGGTCCTCATGTAGCTGGACAATCATGCTGAGGAACTTTGGGGGACAGCCAAGTCGCTCCAGGATCTGCCACATGCCTTGCCTGCTCACAGTGTCGAACGCTTTTGTTAGGTCGACAAACGTTACGTACAGCCCTTTGTTCTGCTCGCGGCACTTCTCCTGAAGCTGTCTCAGCACAAAGACCATATCGGTGGTGTTCCTGTTTGCTCTGAAGCCACACTGGCCCTCTGGGAGATGGTCTTCAGCGATGGCAGGTACCAGCCGATTGAGGAGCAGCCTTGCAAGAATTTTCCCAGCAATGGACAGCAGGGTAATTCCCCGATAGTTGGAACAGTCTGACTTCTCGCCTTTGTTCTTGTACAGGGTGATAACGACAGCATCACGGAGATCCTTTGGTAGTGTTCCTTCCTCCCAGCAGCAGAGAAAGAGGTCATGGAGCTTGTTGTGCAGTGCTGTGCCTCCATGTTTCCAGATCTCTGGTGGTATTCCATCAATGCCTGCCTGCTGCTTTGCCACTCTTGAGCTGGTGGATGGCTGTGAGGGTCTCTTCAGCGGTGGGCGGTTCGTCCAATTCAACCTTTACTGGGAGTTGTGGGATTTGTAGGACGACTGCTTCTTGAACAGTGCGCTCAGCGCTGAAGAGGCTCTGAAAGTACTCCGACCAGCGGTTCAAGATGGAGGTATTATCTGTGAGGAGTGCCTGGCCATTCGCGCTTCGCAGGGGACTTTGTACCAGGTGTCTGGGGCCATACACTGCTTTCAGTGCTTCGTAGAAGCCCCTGTAGTCACCATTGTCAGCGCAAAGCTGAGTCCTCTGTGCAAGTCTGGTCCACCACTCATTCTGGAGATCTCTGAGCTTGCGCTGAAGACTGCTGCAGACGAGGCGGAAGGCAGACTTCTTCACAGGGCAGGAAGGCTGGGCTAGGTGGGCCTGATGGGCGGCTCTTTTTTGTTTTTTGCTAGGTGTTCCTGGATCTCTACATCGTTCTCGTCAAACCAGTCTTTGTTCTTCTTTCTAGCGAAACCCAGGACTTCTGCAGAGGATTTTGCAATAGCAGTTTTCAGTTGTTCCCAAAGTGTTTCAGGGGAGAAGTCTGCTGGGTCCGCTGTGTCTTTGAGCCTGCGCTGTAAATCTGTCTGAAAGGCAGCTTTCACGTCGTCACGCTGAAGGCTGGCAGCATCAGGCTTTTTTTTTTTTTTTTTTTTTTTTTTTTGGGGGGGGGGGGGGGGCCCATTTCTTGGGTTTTGGCCTGACGTGGAGCCTGAGTTTGCAGCGGACAAGACGGTGGTCAGTGTGGCACTCTGCGCTGGGCATCACTCTGGTGAGGAGGACGTCACTGCGGTCCCTCTGACGCACTAGGACATAGTCGATAAGGTGCCAGTGTTTGGAGCGAGGATGCATCCAGGTGGTCTTTCGACTGTCCTTTTGCTGAAAAGTAGTGTTGGTGATGACCAGTTGCTGCTCTGCACAGAACTCCAACAGTAGGCGGCCATTGTCATTGCAGTTCCCGACGCCATGCTTGCCGAGGACTCCTTTCCAGGCTTCAGAGTCCTGGCCCACTCTGGCGTTGAAGTCGCCAAGGATGATGACTTTGTCGTCTGCAGGGGTGCTCTGTATGAGGCTGCGCAGGTCAGTGTAAAACTTGTCCTTTTCAGCAGGCTCTGCCAGGAGGGTTGGGGAGTACACACTGAGAAGGGTGACGTGTTGCTGGTGTCTCAGTGGGAGGCGCATGGACATGATGCGGTCTGAGTGACCCGTTGGTATGTTTTCCAGCTTAGTCGCAATGGAGGTCTTGACCATAAAACCCACGCCTGAGAGCCGTCTTTCTGATTCAGGCCTGCCTGACCAGTAGAGTGTGTACCCAGCGCCAAGTTCTTGGAGGCTGCCTTCGTCCGGAAAACGTACTTCACTGAGCGCGGCGATGTCGATGTTTAACCTCCGCAATTCATGGGCAATGAGGGCGGAGCGACGTTCAGGGCGTCCGCTGTCTGCTTTGTCGAGCATGGTTCGGATGTTCCAGCATGCTACGTTGAGTCCGGTCGTGGTCGTCATGAGAGTGGATCCGTTATTCTTTTTTTGTTTTTTGACCGCAGGAGAAGATGCCCGTTGACCGCGGCTAGCCAACTGGGGTTGCGAGGAGACGAGCTTTGGTTAGGCCACCTTTTCCAGGCCCCTCTCCGTGTGGAGCAAGCAGTGTTGTCCCTAGAGAAAGCTGCTTGGTCGTTCAGGGTGTGCCAAGTGATGTTGTCATCCCCAGGTCAACATCAAGCGACCAATATCCTGAACCGCCTGCATGCAGGTTTGAGACTGCCGTTTCGCCCCTCGCCCGTCACTACAGGACTTAGAATGGTCAGTGTCATGGTCCGTGGACGTTTCCTAAAGGGCTGGCTTAACTGGGCGAGACAAACCCGAACCATGTCTCGGCGATACACCCGAGACAGTCAATGCGAGATACCCGTTCCACCCGTTTATTAGGTTCGGCAAACTCTCCGAGACAAAATCAGACGTGCCGAACCTAATAAACGGGTGGAACGGGTATCTCGCATTGACTGTCTCGGGTGTCTCGCCGAGACATGGTTCGGGTTTGTCTCGCCCAGTTAAGCCAGCCCTTAAAGCCTGCGCGGTGGAGCTTTTTGGTGGAGTGCAGTGTGCGCAGTACTGGCCCCACCCTTTAAACCCTTGGTTCGTCTGCCATGGCCTAGCAAGCTGGGACGATGGCATCGAGGTCCTCGGGTCGTAGGTTTTATATCAGACTGTCCTTGTCCTAGTCTCTGGCTCAAAAAAAAGTGATGTCATCGGTAAGTATTTTTCGTAAACATACATTTTAGAGAAAAATTCATATTTCCAGAAACTGAAGTTTTTCTCATGCACAGAAAATGTTACTAAAAATGAATTTTATTTGTTCGTAACAACATCAGTATTATTATTATTATTATTATTATTATTATTATTATTATTATTATTATTATTATTAGTGGCAGTGGGCAGATGTTCACATCTGCACGGGACTTAGACGACCCCGCCCTCCACGAGTCCCCTGCTGCCTTGCAGGCCTGGCCGCTTGGCTGCGGAAAGGCTAAGGGAGGAAACCCTTGACAATAAAGATAATGCGTTTTCAAATACATCTGATTGTCTGTTGTTTACTATAGTACGTGTGTGTAAATGGTGTGCCTACTGTGTCAGTAGCTCGCAGACCAAGCATATACCAAGGAACGGCGCTTGGAGTCCTTGCTATGTTAAAAACTGACGTGTAGGAGTCGTGGCGCGGCGCTAAACGACATAAATATTCAAAAGGAAATGAAGGAACCAAAGAAGCAACCTACCTGGAGCTCATATATGAAGAAGGTTTTATTCAATGCACACGCCACTGTCAGCTACTGCGACGTGAAAGATTTCAGTCCTCCAGCCATTTTGTCCACAATTAATGGAAGAATTTGAGCGGATAAATAGAATCCACGTCATTAGCATATAATGATGGTAATATAATATAATGGTAACATAATATAATGATGGTAACAAGAAAACATTTACGTCACTCGACAGCAAGATGACGTCATATTCTTGTTCATAATTCCTTTCACGCCTCATTCTTGCAGTACATATGAAAACACTTTACTCCTTGAGAAGGCGCTTTACAGGAAGGAAAAGAAAAATACTAAGTATTTCTGCACCACTAGCTCAGTAATACTTTTACCAAGACAAATCTGCGGCGGAGATAAAAGCATCACGTGTCGGTTCTAGAGCCCCATAAAATAACTGAGGCCCCGGCCGGGTTAGGGCACGAGAACGAAAATTGTTGACCAAAACTAAATCCCTGGAAGGTGACTAGACTTTCTACGCGACTCCGAAAAAAGAAAGAAAATGTTTGCATCCCTAAAAGCCTCCAGTCAGTTCCCGGATCGACAGGAAGTGGTCATCACATTCGGTCAGAGGAACAAACCGCAGGAGTGCCTGATAAACGGCTGCAGGAACAATATTAATTGTTTTGATCCGCGACAAACTTATGGCTTTTTGTAAAAAAAAACAAATCTCGACGTCGCTAAAACACACGAGCGGCTTCAGCCTAAACCTCTGACAAATGAATGTCGAGATGTGACTAAAAGCCATAATTTTGTCGCGGATCTAAACAACGAATTAAATTGGTCTCCATTCTCTACCACATAAGAGTCATTTCAGTTTGTGTTTTTTTAAGTCGCTTCTATTTATAGAAGGGACTTTTTAGGATGGGTCGCGGTGGGGCGAATAGCACGTCCATAATGTCAAAGGCGTGCAGCACGTATGCACACAAAATATAACCAAAAACTTAATTTGTACAATCTGTATTTAGTTTTCTTGTTAATTGTGCTAATGCAACGTGCTGAGATGCAAAATGGCGGATTATTTGACATCGCACACTATATGATGTAATGGCCTGTTTATCGGCCGGGCGACGTGAGCGACACAAGTCAGTCTGAATTTTTATGTCTAGTTCATGTGTGTTTCGAGGACGTTTATAGCATGTCCATTGCCGGTGATCCTCATCGTCAGTGGACCTAACCGTGGAGATGAAAATTTAGGCTCTCTTAGCCACCCCATTAATAAAGTATTTCGCCAAGCTTCAAGCTTGTGTGTACAGAAATTTCGGAGATTCTCTTGTTTACACACACACACACACACACACACACACACACACACACACACACACACACACACAAACACACCGCGATACATACATACATACATACATACGCACATACGGCCTTTCGCGCCACATGTACGTTCAGCAGCGAGGTTAGCGTAGCTTGACACGACGTAATTTTTATCTTGTTAATTCAGTTGTCAGAGGTTTAGGCGTGCCCGCCTTTGACATCATGGACATGCTATTAAATTCGCCCCACCGCGACCCATCCTAAAAAGTCCCTACTATAAATAGAAGGGACTTTTTTTTAACGTGCAGATTAATGAGGTGTATGAGGTTGCAATGAAATCTTTACTTCCATACAGTGTTAGCAGCGAAATAAATGTTTGAATTATGTGCACAGTATTTGTAGTTTTATCCCTGTTTTGTGACCTTTAGGTTTAGAACAAGTTCGTAATGAGCAACAAGTATATTCACTAGCCCTGCTGTCATGTCATCGAATCGCCTGTACAGTTAATTACTTTCTGTTAAAGTGCCAATATTTAATAATAATAATAATAATAATAATAATAATAATAATAATAATAATAATAATAATAATAATAATACCGGTTATTTATAGGCGCTTTTCCCAATTCTGCGAATCGGCTCAAAGCGCCACGAACTGAACCCAACACGCAGGCTCACGTGATACACACGCATTTATTCTGAACACAAACACAGTACAAGACAAACGCAGGACATTCACGTGGTGCGAAGGGTGAGTTCAGCTATTGAGGTTTCGGAAATTTTGATCGCTTGTATTTGAAATTTATAAAGTGGCCTAAAACAGGTACCAAAGTGGAGGGGGAGGAAGAGCCGGGGTACCCGGAGAAAGAACCCCCGACGATCCGCCCGAATTAACGGTGACACTTACTAGAGGAGAAAAGTCCGACGCCGGAACCTTGTATCGAACCTCGCACCTTTAGCATTGGTGGCAGGCGCCTTTACCACTGCGCCACGGATCGCCCCAAGTTAGTTAACCAAGTTAGTTATCTGGACTTAAAGCTGAAAAACAGTCCCAAAAAAACTCCGGCCCGCACGTGTTTAAAAAAAAAAACTTTACAGGACCCAGCGAGGGTCCTGTCGTGAACGTTCGGCTACCTTGCCCCTAAGTCGGCAAACCGGTTTGCAACTCAGTTGACTGAGTTTTGAACTGCGTCTGCCGTGCTGGCAAATCTCCCGTGAAAAAGACAGGCCACTTCCTGTATGCAGCGAGTGGGCACCGCGATCATTGATGTAAATCAGCAATATTTCTACTGATAGCAACAGTAGCAGACGACACTCGACCACCCGACGGACAGAGCAGGCCATTTGTGTCTTGCCTGGACGCAAACTGGATATGGACCAGGACGAGCTATCCGTAAGTTACACAGTACAGCCTGAAGCTTTATTTGATATCGGAAGGGTGAGGAAGGAGGAGTTATTTGTCGTTTTGTGTTTGTTATTATATCTTTTTATCTGGAGCGGCCTACAGCGAATATTTTTCCCTACGAAGGGCAGCTACTATCAGCTTGACCCATGGCGACCTAAGATTGATCTCACTTGTATCTTTTGGCAACTATGTAAACAGTCGATTGTCTCTCTCTCTCATCCAATGTACTGTGTTGGCTGTACAATGCTTCTTTATTTATTCATATTAGCATACCGATATTAGACGTTGTGGCATCCACGAAGCTTATACTTATAATCATTATAAGTCCTAAAAGATTCTGGTGCAGCGATTGTTGTTGTGTCCTTGTTGTTTCCCCTTTGTTTTTTGTTGTTGTTTCTATTGTTTTTTAATTTGTTTTTTTTTTTTCTTTTTTATGTTTTTTTTGTGGCGGGGGGGGGGGGGGGGGTGGTCGATGGGGGAAGGGGGTTCAATACATGTCTCCGAAGTACCAAAGAATGATTAAATAATATGAATAATATGAATAAATAAAGAAGCATTGTACAGCCTTTCAGAATCTTGCGACCTGCTGTGTTGTCGTCACTCTCTTTCACACACACACACACACACACACACACACACACACACACACACACACACACACACACACACTGTGATGAAGCTCTATGCTCGGGCATAGTGCTCATTTAGTAGGATTAGTACGGTACGGTTTTTGTTAACGGTTTGTTTGCCGAAAGTCCGTGTGGCACTAGTAGACGCACGTGAAAGCTGTAGGACATGGTTAGTACGGGATTTGTAGTGAGTTCTGTTTAGTGAGTTCTAGGCGGAAGCTGTGTCTGTCAGAGGTCTAGTTTGGTTATTGCGGGCTGTCTTGTCGTATGGAACGGTTGTGTTCGAGTTACCTAGCCCGCATTCCCTGACTCTGAAGCCTAGATTTCAGGTATGTTTCTATAAACGTAGTATTGATAGTTGTTTAGTTAAAGACAGTATGCGTGGTAAGATTAATGTGGTTGTATAGCGGTGTTCCGGTTTGGTTTAGTTATAGTATGTTTAGAATTCGGTGAAGTAACCGGTGTTTCTGTATACAGTTGTTTACCGAGTTAGATGACTAAAGGAATATGAAGTGTGTGTGTCTAGCCGCTATGAAGATAGTACGTGGTTGGGTAAGCATAGTCTTTTCCAGGGTATGGAGTAATGTATAGCAAGAGTGTTAGGCTATAGTCTGTTTTAAGATAGTGACAGAGATGGGGTGATACGAAAATAGTTTATGAAGCACGTGTGTGTGTGTGAATGAACGTGTGGGTTATTTGTATCAGCCAGGTTACGTGACGTTTCTCATTGATCCAATATGTTGTGTGTTTAGCAAGTGTTACGTTGGGACTTTTGTTGTCTATTTTAGAGTTCTTGTAACGAGAGTGGAAGACGGACGCCGAGACGTCGAGTCGCAGGAGTGGACCTACGTGAGGTCATCCCTCCAGCTCTTCTGAGAGTGATTCTGACTGGGACCAAGACACCCAAGTCCAAGCGAGAACTGAGTGTACCGTACGAGAACGAGGACGTCCGTGCCCAAAGAGACAGGACGGCAATACGCGTACGACGAAGGACTTTCACGCCTAGACGTGAGAAGGACCAACGTAACCAGGCAACAACATCAAACAGCTTGGAGACATTGAGAGACTAAAACCTAGCCTGGCAAAGATACTGTGATTTGAGTGTGTGATAGAGAGCCTTGTATATATAGTTTGATAGTCTTTAAAGCGTTTTCTTTTCTTTTATAGTGTATAAAGGTTACTTTAGAAAGGGAGCCCGTGTGTTGTGTTTTACCGCATGAATGCGCCCGTCTGAGTCAGTGGCGGTGTATGCGTCTGTTGCGTGAGAGTCTGTGCGTACGACTGTGGGCAAGTCTGCGTGCGTTACACACACACACACACACACACACACACACACACACACACACACACACACACACACACACACACACACACACACACACACACAACTTGTGATAAATAGTCTCAACTTATCACATTTTCCAATGATGAACTTGCTGAGAAAAAAAAGTGTTCCCCCAATATGACTTTGGCCAGTCATATTGCTTTGTATGAACAAACCCTAATCTCCGTTGATTCAAAGTGCCAGGCACCAAAATACATTGAAATAAGCAATATCGCGTCTTTATTTTGTGCATGGATGATGTCATGGAGCAAACAACTGTATGCAGGTGTTATGTAATCCCGTTGATACCAATGTCTTACCAAAAATAATTGAAAAAGGCATTCAGTTGGATACAATACAATACAATACAATACAACTTTATTTTTTGTTCGAGTCAAAGCACGACAGAAATTTGCCTTTTGGCTCGTCATACAACAATATAAAACAATAATAAACGCTACAAGAACATTCCATGAAAAATTATCATTGCAGCAATCTATCACAAGCAATCTGTCACAAGATGGAAGGTAATGTTAAGTAGATCATACTTATCGCGGCGTTATAAACAAGAGTTCAAAATCGAGACGGCAGTTGGAATAAAAGACTTCTTAAAAACATTCTTTTTGGCAAGTGGCATGCCTGATGGTAGCATTTGAAACTGATCAAATAGTGGGTGACGAGGATCATTGACAATGCTAGCAGCTTTCCTTCGGACAGCTCTATGGTACAGATCATCTACTGGGTACTGTCCTAGGCCAATGATCTTCTCAGCTGTTCCGACGATACGTGACAGCGTCATGCACCAAATATACGAAGCACAGAAGCAATCTTTGTAAACTACATCAGCATAACTGAAAAAGATGCAACCACAAAAAAAAACAGCTAAATAAAAAGTTAAAGGTTTTATGCAACAAAATAACTATGTGCATGTGTTGCGAACGACTTATGGTACCAGTTTCATACAAAGAAATAAATCAATTTGATAATACCTGTTGGAGCAATTTCCAAGTGTATGGCTAGTTGGCTGACAGTCGAAAACATTGAGATTTGTGTCCCTGATTCCTAGGTCAAACGTACTAAGCATGGGTTCTTTGATGTGGATACTTGATGCTAACATATTCTTATTGTTGTATTATGTTGTATTATTTGTATTCGTTATATTATGAGTTAGACTTTGCCAATGGTTCTTGTCTTCTAGAGGGTCTGACCAGGGAGTGCAATGTCATAGGTACCTCTGACATTGAACTCCTTGACTGGATCCTAGAGAATGACAAGAACCAAAGGCAAAGCCTAGTTTGGAATACAGCTGATATCACACTCTGAGGAAATGTGGCTGCAAGTAAGTTCAGTAACAGCTAGGGCAGGCTATACTAATCATGCCTTGCTTATATAATGGAAGTTCTAAGAGGACTGATAGCCAGTGTAGGCACCATCCTCACTTCGAAATCTGCAACGTATTTTCGCCTGCACACATGAAGGTGGGCATTGTCATACCCAAAACTCCCTGACACCCTCCATCCACAACTAACAAAACAATAAGCTTGACTGCGGAATTTATCATTTGAGTATTCAGCATATAATCCATCAAATCTATACGCATAGTTGGCCACACCAGCAATTTGAACAACACTTTGAGTCAAACACAACTCACTAAATGTGGGTTCATTTGTGACACAGTGCTGCCACTGACAGCATATTTGGCGCCTATGTTCTGCCTCAAATACACAGTGGTCACATTTGCACCAATCTGGTACTGACTCGGCCTGCTCAGGTCCAATGCTGTTGGTGATAAACGGTATCATGTGCGGCTGTGTTTGAAGGATGTTCCTTAGATGTTGTCTCAACTCATCCTCTTGTTGTTCAACTTGTTCTAATAAATAAATACAACAGGACAATACAGTGGTCGGTGAATATGGCCAACCTAACATTTCACACAAATTTACACAAAGGTGAAAACGCAATGTTAGAAACGGATTTATACCTTGAAACCATTGCTCATTGGAAAAGACAAAATGTCAAGATGGTCATCCATCCTAAAAAAAAATTCAAACATACAAGTCAACATTGATATGACCTTTTCCCTCCCCAATAATGGGATGCTATAGGCCACTATATTTGAAAGGCAGTAATCTTAACTTTACTTTGGGAAGACCCATTGGCAGCAGTCCTCTTTGATAGACAATATGTGCTAACCTCTGCAGCTCGCATTTTATCTGCTGCATGCTTTGCTCCTGCATGCAACAGACTTCAACCCCAGCAAGAGGTTCACACCTGATAATGTCCTCTATGTGAACCTGCCCCAAACCTGACCCGAGATGCTTTCTCACTGGACTGGGAAGGACGTGAGATGGCGGCCTGAGGTGCTACTACGCTTGCCTGCTCCTCATTGGACTCTACACGTTCATCCTGTACGAATCAAAAACATTCGTGACATGACACATATGGCACAGTGGATTCTACTTTGTGTGTAATAAGCTGAACATTTGCACTTACATACCAAGAGGAGTTTGTTTGTTATGAGTTTGACAAAAGAATATACTTTACGTACATATAGATAGACATAAATTGCATGGGATATGCCTCTGTGTGCTATGCATGATGTCCTCATGACTTACTGATATTATATATCTATCACATGGAAGTTTTTGTGTTGATTGTTTATTTTTGGGTGTTTTGGTTTTCTTCTGTTTTGGTTGGAAGGTGGGGGTGGGGGGGGGGTAGTAACTTTGGTCTGTGCAGCTTTGGATGCCACTAATGTTCAAACTGTTGTTTAATTCTATAGTGTATACAATGCAAGTGGAGCACAAAGTATGTGTGTTCAATTTTCAATCATATGTGGAAAATAATTAAAGAAGCCTTGTTCATTTACCGTTTGTTGTTTGGACTAGAATATGTGTATAATCAGTTATTGGTCATCACAAAGTGCATTTCAGGCCATAATTAAAATTGTTTCCATATACAGGTAGTAAAGTTATAATATAAGGTACTGTCAGAGTACCAACCTGAGGAGGGTATGTGCAAAGTTTATCAGAAGCAAAGTAATTTACATTGAGTACTGTGAGGTTGTCCAAAAACGTGTTATTGAATGCACATTTTGTAACATATGCAGGTTTGATATATATAACACAGAAATTTCAGTGTATTTAACAGATTCAGGAACAGAAGTGCAATCATTTTGAATGTACACAAGGATCAAGCTGCCTTGGCAGTTGACATCACATAAGTGTTGTTACTATGTTACTAATGCTTTAATTACAACAGACAAACAAACTAGCACTGTTACGTGGTGGAGTTGTAGTCGAAGTATGATAAACACACCAGACACACACACGTAAGAGTTCTTTAAAGTAAACCTCGTTCAGCTGCAATCCGTCACACGTGGCTTAAGGATATAGACAATACTGGAGTAACAGTTCCAACAATATTTAATTCAGCGATGCGATATCCACACAATAATGCACTTTCAAATGCACAAACTACTGATACAAAGTCTTTTCCGCTTTGTCCATACTACGACTCAAAGTTTCTCATACACAGCGTCTCTCGCAATAAACTGCGTATCTCTACAACTGACAAAGCAAGACAATGTACTGACAGGCTTTCCCAGCGCCCTCCTTATATACACTATCAAAATCTAGAATCTTCTATGGAAATCATGAACTCAAACAACCAGAACGAAACACGCAGCCAAAGCTCATTAACATAAACTTTCCAGAAACAATATATCAGGCTACAAAAACACGGCTGCTCACTTCAGCTCTAAATTCTAGCGTATAATAAAGACACATAATAATAATAATAATAATAATAATAATAATAATAATAATAATAAGCGCATTAAATAGGCGCTTTATCCCAATTGAAAATCGGCTCAAAGCGCCGCCGCGAACTGAACCCAACAAGCACGCTCACGTGAATCACGCGCATTCACTCACACACTGTACATAAACACAGAACATTCACGTGGTGCTAAGGGCAAGCTCAAGCGAGCTACTGAAGATTTTGGAAATTCAAGATCGTTTGTATTTTAAATTTGATTAAGTGGGCTGAAGCTGATACCAAAGTGGATACATAAAAGTATGGTATCCCTATCTATGATAGCTCAAAAAGGTACGAGAACATTCACCAAACGAAATAAAGGCTGCTCGATACACGCGCACAGGAAAACAAAAAGTAGCGAAAATGTTGCGATGTCAACTAACCGACGTGACACTTACGAGGCCACTAGACAGTGCGACCTTTCTAGCACGCTCCGGACTAAACAAAACGAAAACGGCTCTACTCACGAACAAAAGGAAATCTTACTAAAAAAAAAACCACGTGAATCGTAACCGTGATAGCTCAAATAAACATCGGATCGTTACCTACGAATAACACATGTACGCTCTCACAGGATAACACAACCACAATCGTAACATTACCCCCCTCTTAAGAATGAAATTTCACAAAAATTTCTTCTCAATTTCAAAAATACGGTTGTGGCTGTGTAAACCTACACAAAACCCTAAACAAAATATAACTTCACATCAAAAATCAAATTAAAATAAACGTCTCACAGTTCCTGTAAACAGTCCTGAGCATCGAAATGTTTCATACAAAAGTTCGGGACACAGAAATGTTCATTTAAACTGCTCTGCTCAGGTAATCTGCTCCAAAATTCTGCGAACCCTTGATAGACTGTAGTTTAATGTCAAAAAGGTTCTCGTCGTCTAGTCTTTCGTCATCAGCAAGACGCACCGATGCGGCCATTTGTGTTTTGTCTTGACGACCTCTCGCAATATACTTCTTCAGCAAATTAGCATGGTACGTTTTCACCTTGTTGTTGACCTTGACTCTGTAGTCGTTGATGCCAACCACCGTGTGGACAGCGTATGGTCCCTTCCACTGCATCAGAAGTTTGTTGTTGTCGGTAGGAAGAAGAACCAACACTTGGTCACCTGGCTGGAATCGTCGAGGTTTTGCCTTACGATCATAGTAATGCTTCCCCTTGTTCTGCGCCTTCCGTAGTTCTTCTCGAGCCATCCTGAGGGTATCTTCCAGCTTCTCTCTCAGGTCGAAGACGTACTGGTAGCTGATTTTCACCTCAGGTGCGTGATATCCTTGGTCCACAGCTCCTTCAGGATGTGCATGGGCCCCCTTACAGTCCTACCGTACAGTAATTCAAAAGGGGAAAACCCTGTCGAATCCTGAGGAACTTCACGGTATGCGAAGAGCAAGGCATTGATGTATCTATGCCACAACCTTGGCTGCTCAGCGCACAGTTTCTTCAACATAGCCTTTAAAGTTCCATTAAACTTTTCAACCAGCCCATTACACATGGGGTGATAAGGGGTGGTAGTAAGGTGTCGGATGCTCAATAGTCGGTTGATTTCCTCCATGCAGTCTGAGACGAACTGAGTTCCTAGGTCACTCAAGATCTCTTCAGGAATTCCTAAACGGCTGAACATGTCGACGAGCGCCTCTGCTACTGTTGGAGTGTCGATCTTTTTCAATGGTATGGCTTCAGGATAACGTGTAGCGTAGTCCACCAGGGTCAAAATGTATCGATGACCATCTTCACTCGGAGGAGATATTGGCCCCACAAGGTCAACAGCTACCCGCTTGAAAGGCATATCGATCAATGGCATTTCTCTAGAGGAACCTTGGGCACCTTTCCCTTGGAGATTGTCTTCTGGCATATGTCGCACGATCTGCAGAATCGGGTGACGTCGCCTCCCATATCAGGCCAGTAGAAGACGGCTCGGATTCTGTCGAGCGTCTTGTTGATTCCCAAATGTCCTCCCAATATGGAATCATGTGCCAATTTCATCACCTGCATTCTCAAAGGTTCAGGAACTACTACTTGACGCACAGGTTTATCTCCATTGCTGTCGAATATCCGGTACAGGATATCTTTTCTGGTCTCGAAGGTTATCTCTTTTCCCTTTCGCATCACAGGCTCGGTTTGACCTCGGAACTTGTCAAGCGTGGTGTCGGCTCTCTGTAGCTCCACCAGCCTTTCTTTATTCACCACTGCTGCTTCCGTGTTGTCCGCCACTTTAAGAGGGATGGTCTGATGACTCTTCTTTGCATGACTTCTCGTGGTAACAGAACATATTTCAGGTCTCCACTCTGGATCTGGATCGTCTGCGTTTCTGGCACCATCAATGTTTCCGATGATGAGGTCGTAGACTGGCGTCTTCACGCACAACGCCTTCACCTCTCCTGTCAAGTATGGGGTGTCGACACTGACTTTGGCAAGGGGGATAATCCTTACAGTTCCTTCAGCCAAAATGAGGGTGGTCCACTCCTGTAGCTTCTGGTCTTCAGGTCCTCTCTCACGATGATGCAGCTACAACCAGTGTCTCTCAACACTCTCACTGGTGTGTCGCCGACGACTCCTGACACCACCGGCATGTTCTGCACTTCATTCTCAGGCAGCGCGATGTTTGAGACTGGTAAAAATGTAGTCCCATCTCCTACTGGGATGCGTCCATTCTTTCTGAAAGATTCAATCAGTTCTGGTGTCGCTCGCTTTTCTCTAGACTCAAAGTCATTGGATGATGTCATATCATTGGCTAATACAGCGGCAGCTCTGTGTTGAGACGTGGTACTGCTTTTGCCTGCTATCCCACGATCTTGGTTGGATCTTCTGATGTTGTCGCCTCGGGGAACATCTTTAGAAGGACACCGTATCGCTTTGTGACCTTTCTTTCCAGAGAGAAAGCATGTCAGGTTCTCCACCGGCTTGTATCTCGGGGTGTCTCTGACATTGTGGATTTCCTCTGCTGGTGCAGACACACGCTGGGGCTTACTGGACCCGAACTTCATGTTGTGAGCGTCAAGGTATCTGAGCGAAGTCGGCCAGGGCCTTTAGTGACTGGTCTTTTTGCTCTCTAAGGTGGGCGGCCAGGTCCTTAGAACATGCACTGAAAACTTGTTCTTTGATGATGAGGTCGCACAGGTCTTGGTACTCTCTGTTTAGGCCAGCCAGCTCTATCCATTTCTCCAGGTAGCTTCTGATTCTCTCAATGAATAGGCCGGGTGTTTCTCCTTCTTCAGGCTTGCAGTTCCGAAATCGTCGCCTGTAACCCTCTTCAGTGAAGTCGTACTGTCTCAACAGGGTGGCTTTCAACTGAGTATAATCTTCGGCTTCTTCTCTTGGTAAGCGAAGCGCTTTGCCAGTTAGAAGTGTGCTCAGTTTAATAGCCCAAGTCTCTTGTTTCCAATTGTTGCTATTTGCGAAGCGCTCGAATCGCTCCAAATAAGCGTCCATCTTATCTGAATTTTCAATGAAAGGTGGAAGTTTTGGCGCACGGGCTGTTTGTTCTCTGCTCGCTAATGCTGTTGCTTCATTAGTTCTCTGACTCTGTGCCTCTATCTCCATCTGCTTTAGATGAATTTCGTGTTGACGCTGCCTCTCCGCCTCTTCTTGCTCCTCTTCTCGTTGTTTCTCTGCCTCTCTTCGCTGTTTCTCTGCTTCTCTTCGCTGTTTCTCTGCTTCTTCTGCTTGGATTTCGAGTCTCCTGATTTCACGTTCTTTGGCTCTTTCTTCTCTTTCCAGTCTCTCCTTTTCTTCTTTCTCTCGTCTCTTTTCTTCTTTCTCCTCTCTCTCCATTACAAACTCGAGGAGTTGAGCTCCTTCGAGTCCACATTCCTTTCCAATTTTCAGGAATATCTCCATCCCCGATGTCGCCATCTCTGCTTTTCACTGCTGGCTGTTTTCTCCTGCCACCCTTTCCACTGAACCAACTGAAGAGGTCTCGTCGGGGTCGCCAAAATGTTACGTGGTGGAGTTGTAGTCGAAGTATGATAAACACACCAGACACACACACGTAAGAGTTCTTTAAAGTAAACCTCGTTCAGCTGCAATCCGTCACACGTGGCTTAAGGATATAGACAATACTGGAGTAACAGTTCCAACAATATTTAATTCAGCGATGCGATATCCACACAATAATGCACTTTCAAATGCACAAACTACTGATACAAAGTCTTTTCCGCTTTGTCCACACTACGACTCAAAGTTTCTCATACACAGCGTCTCTCGCAATAAACTGCGTATCTCTACAACTGACAAAGCAAGACAATGTACTGACGGGCTTTCCCAGCGCCCTCCTTATATACACTATCAAAATCTAGAATCTTCTACGGAAATCATGAACTCAAACAACCAGAACGAAACACGCAGCCGAAGCTCATTAACATAAACTTTCCAGAAACAATATATCAGGCTACAAAAACACGGCTGCTCACTTCAGCTCTAAATTCTAGCGTATAATAAAGACACATAAAAGTATGGTATCCCTATCTATGATAGCTCAAAAAGGTACGAGAACATTCACCAAACGAAATAAAGGCTGCTCGATACACGCGCACAGGAAAACAAAAAGTAGCGAAAATGTTGCGATGTCAACTAACCGACATGACACTTACGAGGCCACTAGACAGTGCGACCTTTCTAGCACGCTCCGGACTAAACAAAACGAAAACGGCTCTACTCACGAACAAAAGGAAATCTTACTAAAAAAAAAAAACACGTGAATCGTAACCGTGATAGCTCAAATAAACATCGGATCGTTACCTACGAATAACACATGTACGCTCTCACAGGATAACACAACCACAATCGTAACAAGCACCAAAAATACTAAATGGCAAGCTAAAAATCAAACTTCAATTACCAATCCGGTGTTTACCCAGGCCTATGTGTGCAGGCAGACAGTCTGTGCATTGTGTTTTGTGCTGCTTGCAGACACAATGCTGAGAACAGGTAGACCTTTTCTGGCATGGGCAGCATTTGGACCCTGATGAAAAAAATAAAATGAACACAAAGTAACATGATGCTAACAAGGCTTGCAAGATGCGAGGTAATACAAAAGGGTTGTGTTTGTCTGTACACATGTACATACATCTGACTTGCATCATCAGATCAGATAAAATCACAACTGTCCAACAATATGTACCCTTCTATTTTGCTAAAGTCAGCAGGAAACAACACTGAAAGGTGCGAGAGAAATAACGCACAGCGTACTACATAATAGAAAGCAAACATACACAACAGAAACAAAAGGAAAGGAAAAGAAAACGGCTGCAAAAACTGTAAATTGTATGAACCATAGGTCAATGCAACTTATCTGATAGCTCAATTTAGTTTACAAGATCAGCCCCCGTGTCTTCTGTCAAAAGCAGCTGAAGTTGCTTGTTCTTTTTAGACTAATTACTTGTAGCGTAAGAATTCATTATGTACGAATGTGATCGCGAGAATTTCCCTCATCGAAACCAATGCGTAGATTTTGCCCGCCATCTTGAATATCCAAGGTAACCATTCACTCCGAGTAGATGCCCCTGATTTTCCCACAATGCCTCGCTGGTGATGGCGACTGGCTGTTCAAGCGTGTATGGTAACTGCTAAAATTGTACACCTGCACTATGTGTACAACATCATGGACTGGATTTACTGTGGAAAAAAATTCGTTCACAACTACAAAGAGTCAGGAGTCATACTTACAGTTTGTACCGCCGTGCATTCTCCCATCATCCCCAGCGCGTAAAAATCCATATGACGTGGCTGCCGCCGGTCAGTTCCGAAAGTTTCACAGAATCGCCTGCTAATCACGATGATTTCCGTGCAACAGGAAGCGGCCTGTCTTTTCCCGAGAGTTTTGCCTGCTCGGCGTACACAGTTGCAAACTCCGTCAACTGAGTTTCGAACTGATTTGACACACTTAGGGGCAAGGTAGCCTGCGGCTGACATCAGGGCCCAAGCTGGGTCCTGTAAAGTTTTTTAAAAACACGCGCTGGACGGATTTTTATCATTGCATTTCAGCTTTAACGCCGAGCCGGCTGCTGAGGGTATCTCACAGAGAGAATTAGAAAAGTCAAAAAGGAGAGTTCTTGGTGTGACCTTGATATTTGACCTCGGTCATTCATGGCGTTTATATCCGAGTCAGTGTGGTTAATGTTTGCATTATAGACTGCGAATTTGCATCGATAGCTCTTTGGCGTGTGAATGATACATTTACTTTTACAATTAATGATATATTGTGTGCATCTTGTGACTTTGACAAAGCGACTGATACAAACATACCAAAACACAGTTAACCAAATTGTTAAGTTTGTATTAAGTATATGAAAACAAGAACACAGTAAGGCAAAGTATGCATATTTTGCACAATCATTGGCCTCTTGTAATCTTTACCTTTACCAAAGGTCATTCAGTTTAGGTATTTCAGAAAGGTCGCCAAATTGACAATAAACTTGCCAAGTTTGAAGATTCTGGATTTGATGGTCACAGAGCTACATGCGACCATAGCGAATAAGTGGGGCTGCCCTATTAAAGTTACCATCTAAAAATAGAAAATGGCACGTGACGCTACCTAGAAGGCCCTAACTCGTGGGCACCCCTTCCAACAATGAAATAGTATGACCTGATGAAGTACCTCAGAAAGTTTGGCGCATTAAATTTTGTCCAGCGTGTCCTGATCAACTTGCTAATAATGGGCCTCTGTCGGTCTGAATCGACCATAGATAATGCATCCTAGTTTTTCTAATCTGATTGCCTGCTCAGCTGGATTTGAAGCAGCATCTTGTGTGACTGTAGAGGCCAAAGCGGGAGTGGTAGTCCTGCTGCAAAGATCACAAATGTACGTGGTCGCTGATCTAATGGAGTTGTTGCACTCCTTTCTGTGTGCCCACTTGTCTGCTGCTGTTTTCGACATCTTCTCTTCCCCTGACTTGAGGTGTTGGTGGAGGATACTTCTCCACTTTGCACGATCATCCGGAAGGCGTTCCCAGGATTTAGTGTCAATGTCCAGTGCTCTCATGTCCCTCTTGCAGACATCTACAAATCGTAGCTTGGGGCGACCACTGGGTTTCTTCTCCCAGCTGCCAGTTCTCCGTAGAGGATGTCTTTTGAGATGCGGCCATCTTCCATGCGGTGAACATGGCCTAGCCAGCGCACTCTGCGTTGTCCGAGTAGGGTGTACATGCTGGAAAGGCCAGCGCGTGACAAGACTTCGGTGTTGGTCACTCTAACTTGCCAAGATATGCCCAGGATACGGCGGATGCTTCTCAGGTAGAAGGTAGAGAGTGTTCTCTCCTGTCTAGCATATGTGGTCCATGTCTCACTGCCGTATAGCAGTGTTCTGATGATGCAGGTGTTGTACACAGCCATCTTTGTTTTCACAGTCAGCTTGGGCTTTGTCCACACTCGAGTTGTGAGGCGTGCAAGAGTTGCAGCAGCCATCCCGATCCTCTTGTCGATCTCAGTGAGGGTGGACCCAAGGTACGTGAACAGGTGGACGACGTCGAGCTCGTAGCTGTCAATGGTGATGAATGGCAGTGTCTCTGTGTCCTGTCCCAGGACGTTCGTCTTCTTTAGACTGATAGTCAGTCCGAAGTCCTTGCAAGCCTGGGAGAATCGGTCCATCAGTGACTGCAGTTCCTGCTGGGTATCGGTCGAAACTGCCGCATCGTCAGCCAACAACATGTCCCTGATGATGGCTTCGCGTATCCTTGTCTTGGCTTTGAGGCGGGCAAGGTTGAAAAGCTTGCCATCTGATCTGGTTTGCGGGTAGATTCCTTCTGTTGCATTACCAAAGGCATGCTTGAGCAGGACAGCGAAGAGGATCCCAAAGAGATTAGGGGCCAGGACGCAGCCTTGTCCGCTGCATACGCCAAAGGGTTCGGATGTGCTGCCGTTGAACTGCACTGTCCCCTTCATGTTGGTGTGGAAGGATTCTATCATACTCTGCAGTTTGGGTGGGCATCCAATCTTTGAGAGGATCTTGAATAAACCGTCTCTACAGACCAGGTCGAAGGCTTTGGTGGGATCAATAAAAGCGACATACAGAGGCATGTGTTGTTCCCTGCACTTCTCCTGGAGTTGACGGAGAGAGAAGACCATGTCTACCTTGACCGCTCAGCTCGGAAACCACACTGCGGCTCGGGATAGTCATGTTCTGCCAGATTCTGCAAACGGATCAATATGACCCGGGCAAAGACTTTGCCGACAATGCTGAGAAAGGAGATGGCTCTGTATTTGTTACAGTGGCTTCTCTCTCCCTTGTTCTTGTAGAGGGTGGTGACCTTGGCATCCCTCATATCTTGTGGTACCTCTCTTCCTGCAAGCACTGGAGTAGGACCTCATGCAGGGGGAGAAGGAGGGTGGCCTTGCAGTTCTTTATCAAATCTGGGGGGATCCCATCGTTGCCTGGGGCTTTGCCTGAAGCCAAGCTGTCAATGGCTTTGCTGAGCTCCTCTATTGTCGGTACTGCATCTAGCTCATCTATTACAGGCAAGCACTCGATGCCGTCAAGAGCTGATGGGGTCATGACATTATGTCTGGAGTAGAGGTCAGAATAGTGTTCCACCTATCTCTCCAGCTGCTGGCCTTTGTCCGTAATAACTTCTGTAACGCACGCAGACTTGCCCACAGTCGTACGCACAGACTCTCGCACAACAGACGCATACACCGCCACCGACTCAGACGGGCGCATTCATGCGGTAAAACTCAACACACGGGCTCCCTTTCTAAAGTAACTTTTATACACTAAAAGGTTCAAAAAGATTATCAAACTATATACACTTCTCTACTAACATCCGAACATCACACACACACAATTCACAATATCTCGCCAGGCTAGGTGTTAGTTCTCAGTCTCCAACCTGTTTGATGTTATTGCCTGGTTACGTTGGTCCTTCTCACGTCTAGGCGTGCAAGTCCGTTGTATGCTCTTTCCTGTCGTCCTGTCTATAACACGGACGTCCTTGTACTCGCACCGTAGCGCAGTTCTCGCTGTGATCCGGGTATCTTGGTCCCGATCAGACTCACTCTGAGTGAAGAGCTGGAGGGATGACCTCACGTTAGGTCCCACCTGTGACTGACGTCTCGGCGTCCGTCGTTCCACTCTTTACAAGCACTCTGAATACGACAACAAAAGTCCCAACGTAACACTTGCTAAACACACAACATATTGGATCAATGAGAAACGTCACGTAACCTGGCTGATACAAATAACTCACACGTTCATTCACAGACACACACACACACACGTGCTTCATAAACTGTCTACTTCCGTAACACCCCCATATCTCTGTCACTATCTTGAAACAGACTATAGCCTAACACTCTTGCTATACACTACTCTATACACTGGAAAAGACTATGCTTAACCAACCGCGTACTACCTTCATAGCGACTTAAGCATACACACCTTACATTCCTTTAGTCATCCATCTCGGTAAATAACTGTATCTAAAAACACCGGCTAACTCACTGAATTCCAACGTAACTGAACCAACCCAATCAACAACGCTATACAACCAAATTACTCTTACCAACGCATACTATCTTCAACTAAGCATCAATAATACATATCCAAAACATACCTGAATTCTAGGCTTCCGAGTCTTGGAATACGGGCTAGGTATCTCAAACACATCTGATCCCTCTGACAAGAAAGTCCGTATTAACGTGTTCACTTCTCTGCCAGACAGCTTCCGCCTAGAACTCACTATAACATAACTCACTAAACTCCCCGTTTTAACCGTTCCTTACAGATTTCACGTGGACCACGGCCTCACGGACTATCGGCACAAACAAACCGTTAACAAATACCGTACCGTATTTAACCTAATGTGTGAGCACTATGCACGAGCATAGAGCTTCATCACACTTCCCCGGTGGAGGATTTGAGGAGGGGGGGGGGGGGCGTCTTGTTTTGGGTTGGTCCTAATGCCTTCTTAATGCCGTCGTACATTCCTCTGATGTTACCTGTAACGGCTGCAATCTGGGTGTTCTCACTGAGCTCCGTCCAGTACTCGTTGGCGCAACGCCTGGCGGTCTGTTTGACCTTGCTCCTGGCAGCCCTGAGAACCTGCAGGTTCCTTTTGCTTGGCGACCGTTTGTACTCAGCAAGGGCAGTTCGCTTGGCTACGATGATGGGGGACATCTCGGTCGACTTGGCCTCGTACCAGTCTTGTGTTTTCGAGGTCCTCTTCCCAAAGGTGGCCAAGGCAGAGTCAGAGTCACCGGGTTGTGAGGTTTCAAGTTCCTTCTGGAAGGCCTCTGCAAACTCCTCCACGAGGTCGGGCTGGGACATTTTCCTGACATCGATGCGAGGTTACCCTAGCTGCTTGGTGCGAGGGAACCTTTTCGGTTGCAGCCTGATCTTGCAACACACCAAAGAATGGGCTGTGTCGCAGTGCGCGCTATGGTAGGAGCGTGTGTGGAGAACGTTCATCAAGGTGACGCGCCTGACCAGGATCAGATCCAGTTGGTGCCAGTGCTTGGAGCGCGGGTGTCTCCAGCACACCTTGTGCTGAGTCTTGGTTTTGAAGTAGGAGTTGGTGATGCACAGGCCGTGGTAGGTGCACATCTCAAGCAGCCGCTGCCCATTCTCGTTCATCTTGCTCATACCAAACTGGCCGAGGCAGGAAGGCCAGGACACGTGGTCTGCACCAACTCTGGCATTGAAGTCGCCAAGGATAACAACCTGTTCATTGCTTGGGACGCTCCTGATGATAGTTGCGATGTTCTCGTAGAACTCATCTTTGGCGTCTGGCGTGGCGAGCAGTGTCGGTGCGTACGCGCTGACAAGGGTAACGGGGCCCTCGGTGGTATTGAGGCGAAGAGTGAGGAGTCGCTCTGTGCCCTTGCTGCCTGGTTGAACCATACTCAGCATGTAGTTCCTTACTGCAAAGCCTACTCCGTACTTTCTCCGCTCGTCAGAGCTCTTCCCCTGCCAATAGAATGTATAGTCCTTCTCCTTTAGTGTGCCAGCATCCGCTAGCCGAGTTTCCTGAAGGGCGGCTATGTCTACACTGAGTCTCTTGAGCTCGTCTTTGACGACAGCGGTTTTCCTGGCATCGCTGATGTCGTCAAGGTTTTCGGAAAGTCCAGTCAACATTGTCCGGACATTCCAACTTCCCAGTTTTAGAGCTGGCCTCTTTCTTCCCAGTTTTAGAGTTGGTCTCTTTCTTTCTCTACTGTTGTTGCCTGGTGCGAGGTTGCGATCTGCTGTTCGGATGGTTCCTAATCTCCATGCACCCATGCGGTAGCTGTCCAGTGAGATCCGAGAATCTCTTCCACCGTCGGGAGCAACCCAAGGCGCCGCGCTCTACGCCAATTGAGCGATGGCTTATAACCGGTATCTGACTTATTAGTGTAGCACTTACATGCGCAGTGTGCCCCTTACTTGAGTCATGCGGAAATAAGGTACATGTCTCTTATTTGATCTTTGTGTGTGTGTGCGTGTGTGTGTGTGTGTGTGTGTGTGTGTGTGTGTGTGTGTGTGTGTGTGTGTGTGTGTGTGTGTGTGTGTGTGTGTGTGTGTGTGTGTATTTATGATGTAAAGTGCCGGCTAGCCCCTATTCTAAGACTTCAGACCTACTCGAGATTCGTGCGCGATACCAGATTGCGGATTGGCCAGCTGATTAAAAATTACAGGTAAGGCAATGGTTCCGGAGGTAGGCAATGGGGAATTAAATACCCTGCAATTTTTGTTTGTATACTAAGTAACTTTTTACTTTAGTACGTTTTTGGTGATCTTTTATAGAACAAAACTCGCATCCAAGACTATGCGTCACAAAGAGGGCTACAAGAAGTCCGTCATTTGTCACTAAGAGGGTTTTTGTATCACGGTCACGTGGTACGGTTTGCGCTAAAGAAACTGGTCGTGTGACGTAGGATTGAAAACAATCATCTTTATCAGACTACAACACCACATTTTAACCTTTGAAGTAAATCAGTATATGGTTGAATGCCATATAGTATCCCCTACTTTTTTAACACTATGTGTCCCAGTGTTGTGAAAATGTAGGCCAGTGGCATTTCTAATCATTGGGATAACGATTATTTTACTCATGCTGACAATTTTTTTTTAAAAATAATTCAATCTTACATTGTGTGTTTGTTTGTAAGCATTATATGTCACTGTGCGAAGTTGGAACCGTGCCTGGTTGGAACACAACACATAATTTAAGCCACGCCCTATACCACTGTCTGCTTCCAGCATCGAAAAGGAAAAGAAGACATGTCATAAGGAACAAGATGGGATGAACCATAACCCACAAAGTCCCTTCTATATGAGAGCTGTGTTCACTGTGTGGACTTGTGTGCCCGGGTGTTTGTGGGTGAATAGGTTGGGGAATATATACGAAGTCGAAGCAGAGGTCGCGTTGACGTACTTTTATTTGTCGTTAAAACAAACAGCACCTAGGACAAATACAACAAAACACATTATCAGAAATGGTACCAGAAAGTTGCATCATACAAATACTGTATTCACTAAATGAACCAACTTATTAATTTGAGTCATAACTTAAGGCTGAAACGTCATGTTGGCACTAAATTATAATTAAAGCCAAAAGATCAATATAAGGCGTCACATAATCATCAAAGATACACATGATCAACCATACCACACATCATGATATTAAATGGCAACGAAGCATGAAATCAGCATGCAAATCAGGGCATTTAAGGCATCATGACCATAGAGTAAGCAAATCATACAAACACTAACAGTAACCGAACATGTAGTGAAATGGGAAACGACTACAACACAACCTATAGCAGGTGCAACCATTTATCTCTATAAATATATAGTCTTTCCTAAGTATATAAGGTAACATAAACACAACAGTCCTTTTGGTCGCTTTTACAACAGTCACACCGCAAACACAATCATACGCATCCAGCGACACATAACAACAAACTAGGTAGCCTGTACTCGCATCACTTTCAATCTAACCCACTTTGTACTTCTGGCTCCACAGTCGTACACAGACTCTCACTCATCCATAAAATGGGTACACTAGGGACAGGGACACTTGTGCGCGCACAGTCATCCTACCTACTAGCATTCACACCACGTTCATACTCAGACCTAGCTATATACACAACACATCACATACATTCCTTGGGCACAATCAAGTGGGAAGAGATGTCACATACTTAAATCAATAGTCGCTCTCATTCAGTGTGTGTAGCACAGAACAAAGGAGGAGATAGGCAGAAAAACTTAAGTGTAGGTTGTGGCTTACTTGCATGTGCAAAAGTAGTTACCTAAGTCTATGCAAAAAGCAACAATAATAGACCTAATGCAAACAGGCATCAACATGCAAAGCAAAGCAACCTCAATAAACAAATCAAAAGAATACATCAAACAATATATTATAAACAAACAGAAAGTTCAAGGCAGGGAGAGTGAAAGGAAAGAAAAGAATAATGTGTCGTACACAACTAGTGGCCACAGGAAATACTGTGTGTTGTTCCTGTGATTCCGGACCCAATGGCACCAGGCCATAGAATGCAGTATAACAGACCAACTTAGATGTCGCACAACCTAGCATGCTATAAGCTCAGCTCATGTGTCGGTCTGCGATTCCGGACCCAACGACACCAGGCCGCAGGATGCAAAATCACAGACAAACACTACACTGGAGTTACTAAGTGACGCATAATGGCCAAACACTGTGTCAATCTGCAATCCCGGACCAAATGACACTAGGCCATATAATGCAGAATCCCAGACCGACACAACATGTGAAAGAGAGAGAGCGAGAGAGAGAGAGAGAGAGAGAGAGAGAGAGAGAGAGAGAGAGAGAGAGAGAGAGAGAGAGAGAGAGAGAGAGAGAGAGAGAGAGAGAGAGAGAAAGAAATCTGCATCTTAAAACATAAACAA
This sequence comes from Semisulcospira habei, assembly GCA_036245525.1. Taxonomy (NCBI): domain Eukaryota; kingdom Metazoa; phylum Mollusca; class Gastropoda; family Semisulcospiridae; genus Semisulcospira; species Semisulcospira habei. The sequence continues at coordinate 95,296,528 of BTPG01000001.1, forward strand.
TTAGTGTGACATCAAGAGTGTGGATCCGGACCTTAAGAACTTTTACTAAAACAGGCTGCCGGTGCCTTTAACCCCTAGTCACATAATATACATATAAGGGGCGCCATGTGCGCATACGTCGAACTCACTAATAATTACTATGCGCTAAGCCGTAGAGAAAAGGATCATTTCATACGAGTGTGCAACCGACTACCCAGAAAATCAGCGAGTGTTGCCACTTGTTGTAACAGATCAAAGTAAAAGCCTTCACCAGTTAGTTGAATGTATTTAACGTTATAATCAAACACTGCCGATCATACACTAAATTTGGAAAGGTAGAAATCTATCGCATTACTCTGCTCGACCCAATGTAAACAAGCAGACGACAAATAGCGGGTCAAGGTCAGACCAAGATGGCTGTCTATTTTAGCACTCGTGACGTCACACGTATTGCCTGAGTGGAATTCACGCGGAAGGTGAGAAAGGATAGCAGCGGCATGACAAGGTGAGAAAGGATAGCAGCGGCAAGAAAGCCCAATTAAACATGAAATAAAATGCATCAAGCACACAATACAAATAACGTATCAAAATCATATATGATCTCAAAACAAACATTCGATGGCAAATCAAACCAAACAAATGAATCAAGCAAAACTGAACAAGCACTGAAAGCATCTTCGATCAGTACAACAATCAAGCTTGCATAAAAATAGCTGTCATGTTGTTTTGCCCTGGTTAGAGTCTGAGCTACTGATCTAAATACTTCTTTCAGAGACGCAGAGTGTTACAAACAAACTTGGCACAGTGCCAACGAAGCGAAATGAAAGTGTGCGTCATACTGCAACGAACTGATCACTCAGTCCTGCCATAAATTCAGTGGATAATCTGGCACTGAAAATATGTTACCCTACAGCAAAGGAGGCTAGCACTTAGACATCAGGCGAAATGGGAACAAGGGTTTCCAAAACAGTCGCGAAGCAACTTGTTGCGATCGTATCGAAAGAAAGGCCGCTAATGGCTGACTGTCCGACACAGGGCAAAACCGACAATCTAGCTCGTAACTCTTCATAAGTCCAATAAACAGCTGGTGGATAAAATAACATCATTCATCAACGCACAATGTAACAAGAACATGACTTACGGATATCCCAGTGGAGATGCGGTTGAAGATAAGCTCAGTGATGGCTCAGAGCGGTGGTAGCTATACTGTCAGTGGGGCAACTCTTAGGACAAAGACTTCCCGCTCTGGCACTGACCGGCTTAAATACTCTGTGAGCGAACCGCAAAGAAAGCCACACGGCGCGGAACACAAAATGGTACCAGACAGACCGGAAAATGGGTGAATCTGTGCTTCCGAGGTACTACAAAAAGAGCCATAACTCAATAATTACTTATCACAAAGGCTTCGGGCGGGGTTTGAAGCAAAAGACAGGAAAGGTAAATAGCTACAAACTACCATAAACTATATTTTAGAGGGAAGTCCTAGGAATTTATTATTAAATTTTAAGGTGGGCTAAGAGGGCTCATTGAAATTTGTAAAAGTAAGTAAATCGCTAATTGAAATATGGTGATCCTAAAATCACTATAAACACCGAGCATATGAGTAGAAGGGGAGTTGCATGAGGAAACTGATGTGAGTTACGGATTCTCGATTGGTAAAGCCGTTAAAAAGTTATAGAGGCTAGAACACGGACTCACTAACACAACTTTTAGAGTACTACAAAATGACTAGCTGACTGACTTCGTTGCTGGGTTGCGGCCCCTGGCTAAGCGTGGGTAGCACAAAGGCTTAGAGACTTTGGTGGCCAGAGGGTAAAGGTATAAAAAAAATACACATCATAGCGTCTCAGCTGGAGGGACCGCATCAGCCGGTTACAACTGTCAATGGTCCCTTACCTTTTGTCTTTGACTTGATTCTAATGTTGAAATATCTCCTTTTGAAAAAGCCTCGTAGATGTGCCAATGCGCCATAGTGAACTCTATAAGGGGCGCGCGCAGTGCACACGCGTCATTGGTTTGTCAAACGTCATTTGTCATGACGTATTTTTTGTTTTTACGTAGTCTTATATTTAACGTGATATGAGTTTCGCTTTCGCTCAAAGATTTTTGAAAATGGTGATAAAACTAGAATTTCACGGTACAATTTCAGTCTTGTAATAATTTGTGTCAAAGCAGATTGACTTTACCTAGCTACATGATATACTAAGTACACCTACATGCTCTTCTGAAAGCGCGTCGATGTGTGTGTGTGTGTGTGCGTGTGCGTGCGTGCGTGCATGCGCGCGCTCCAAACATCCTCAAGAGGCATACATGTTCATGCGCCCCCCCCCCCCCCCCCGGGCACATGAGGATCTATGCCTCTTGGAGATGCATGCATGTGTGAGAGAACAATGAACATTGTCGTTCAGTCACTCCATTGTTCGACACTGTGATTTGTCAGCATCTAAAAATCGCAGGGGGTTCAATGCCCCAATACCTACCTCTTAGAACCATTGCCGTACCTGTAATTTTTAATCAGCTGGTCAATCCGCAGTTCTAGTATGGCGCACGAATCTGTCCTAGGTCTTTCGTCTGAACACATAGATCAGGGCTGTCCGGCACCTTACATCATAAATAACCGGAAAACACAAAGATCAAATGGTGGTAGACGATAGGGAAATAAAAAAATTGTACCTTACTGTATTTCGGCATGACTCAAGCGGTGGACACACTAAACAAGTGCTACACAAATGTGTCGCAATTCAAACTCTGAAATGAGAGCTCAAAATTTTCCATTGTGCTCTATGTCAACACGTATGTTGTTTTCAAAGTAAAGACTGTTGCCACTCGTGCAGAAAGAGAAATAAATAAATATAATGTGACAGATCTATGGCACTTCAGTTTCTGTTGAAAAGATCGAGTCATTGTTGAATGTGTGTATGAGCTCAGTACCGGTTGGCGAAAGATGCCAACAATACATGTATCATGTACAAAATCAGACCTACCGTGTATCCAGTCGCTTGCCACGCAGTCCTGCGCTCAAAATTTAGAAGTTTTATCGTTTGAACTCAGTGAGAAAAGTCCGCACTTGATTGCTACATATTCTGATCTTGTCACTGGCTGCTTAGAAGAAGCACCGCTGGTAAACATTTTAAATTCCACGGGCAAAGAGCAAGCTCATTTGCACGACCGGGCATGGTAGCCTATTCACAAAGAGTCGCGTCCCCTGTGCATTTCCAAAAAACAAAATACAGTCTGACGTCAGAAATATTTGGCGTTTTACTCCTGACGTCAGACACACATTCGAGGCTTCAAATAGTGCGTAATTTAGACCGAACGACAATGGCATTGAACCGTCTGTGTTGGGTTACTTCTCGGGTTACATCGTGGTTTGTAGTCCTCTGAAGCTGATTATCAGACCTCAGTGCCTTCGGCGCGTCGGTCTGATAATCATCTTCATCGGACTACAATACCATCAAAAGACATGGCATATCTGCGCATGTTCATAATCTATCCTTTACTTGGCATTCATATGTCCCAGCTATCTTTGACTTATTTATTTATTTAAATTTATGATTTATTTATTTTTGTTTCTTTGTAATGTAGGTTTTGTACATACACATCAGCACACAACAAGAAAATATACACATACATAGATGGTAATAGGTGCCATACCGCCCGCTCGCAACCCCACTCCACATACACACACAAAACCGCAGAACACTCACCAAAAGACATGTACATCTGTGCATGTTCATAATCTATCCTTTACTTAGCATTTATATGTCCCAGGTATCTTTGACTAACTTTATCTTATTTATTTAACCGCCGTGATATGGCCTTAGTCGCCTGCTCGGCGTTAAACCCAAATAACTAATTATTTATTTAAATTATTTTTGTATTTATATTTGTTTGTTTGTAATGTAGGTTTTGTACATACGCATCAGCATACAAAATGAGAACATACACATACATGGTAATAGGTGCCATACCGCCTGTTCCCAACCCCACCCCACATACTCACACAAAACCGCAGAACACCCACCAAAGACAAGCACAACTGTATACTGATGGGCATTAGTGAACTGTAAAACCTATTTAGAGACTTGAGGTTAAGAAAGTGGCTTGTATTGACTGCCTGTATTTTAGCTGCCCACCTACAAATCTCATTTATACAGTTAATCCCATTGCACATGCAGCCATCAGTTCTGTGAAAAGTGCTGTTGCCTCATGCACAGGGGCACCAAAACTTAGAGATAAGGCCACACTGATAACAATAACAGAACTAATATGCATACGCAGCCACTAGTTCTGTAAACATCACCTTTGTAAACAGTACCAGTGGCAAAATGCACACAGACATCATGGATGATGCCACCACTGATCACTTCAAACAATAGGCTGCCCAATACATATTGATCAGTGATACCGTGAACTAGCCTGCATATGCAGCCATCAGTTCTGTAAATAGTACTGTGGCCACATGCACAGTGGCACCAAACGTAAAGATAACACCACTACTGCCACCTCAAGCAAAACGCTACATACACATACTTATCACTGGTACAGTCAACCTCCGTGTGCGTACGCGAGACAGGCGTAAATCTTCTAGCAAAACGTCAAAGCCAGTAAGAAAATAAGATAACAGCAGTAAGTATTTATTTTGTAAATCCCTCAAATAAAACATGAGATCTCATTGAGCCGAATGGTGTTATGAATGGGTGATGGAAACACAGAAAGAAATAGTAACAGTGTGTGGAGAGAAAAAAAGTACGTGTACATTATGCAGTACATGCCTCCTCCTCCCTCCCCCCCCCCCACCCCACCCCACCCACTCTGCCCTAAGACTAGCTGTTCATCATAAAACATATCTCATTCATTGATCACTTGACTGATCTCTGTGTCACCTTTCTCCTTTTTATTTCTCGTTTTAATCCCAATATATATGATTGTCAGTGCTAATGCCAGCTGCTAAGAATCTTTGCAGCGAACTTCAAATGTCAATATGCAGACAAACTGCAAATTTCGCAGCAGCAAATACAATTCCTATTTGTGCAGCTAGGCTACTGCTAGCGAGATAGGGTTTAATTTTAAACGAAGCATTGCATTAACTTCCAAGCGTGTTCACATTGTGCTGTGTATTCTTTCAATGTGTATTGTACTGTACCATCAGTGATCACTGAGACTGCATTGGCAACATAGCTTACTAGTGCAACTGACTGAATTAAATGTTAAAGTAATATATAATTAATCAAGTTCCGAAACTCTGTTCAGCCATGACAGTTAAAACCAAGTGGTGTGGCAATTTTTCTCTTTTACAGCATGGAGCATGTTGCACTTCGGACATCGGTTTCGAAGATAGCGTTTGTTTTTGTGAGTTGCGTTTTGTTTTGGTGCTGTCGTGTCGAAATGGAATGGGCAAAGGGATGGTAAAGTGAATTTAAATAAACGTGACAAACCTTTAATAAAACGTAAAAATTCACAAAGCGACTTTGCACGTTTTGTTTTCTTGGGGGGAAAAAACAAGCTTATGTAGAACAAATCGAAAGAACTCTTCGGCACACCGAAATTCACGGCAACGAGTCCGCGTGCATCGTGTATCATGTGACGATCATGTGATTTGGGATACCTTATTGAGTAACGATATTTGAGCTCAAGGCATGCTTTTTTGTAATTGTTTCTTCTCTTAATATAATTAAATGTGGAAATATACTTTAAAAAATAAAAATTAAATTCTTTTTAAGTAACATACAGTGCATACTACAACTGAATACATGACTGAACAATGAGGCCAGTGTAAACTACTGATCCCCAGAAAACATGGCTGCGACAGTCCTGGTTTCGTCTGCAGGTCACATTATACAGTCAAATTTGGCCAGTTGAGGCAGTAAGAGGACCGGTGTTTTTAAAAAATAATTTTTGTCTTGTTTGAAAATTTGTAGTAGGGCTGAATGTTGGAATTTGCTGGAAATTTCTGGTTAGCTGAGAGGAGACATGTTTGGTGCTTTGATTCATACTATCTTGAGCTTATCCAGTGGACAATTTTGGGCCTATGTTGTGTTGCCATTGACGTAGTACACAAACCAAGGGGAATCATTCGGCGCTTGACAGACATAGTGATTTGAGGGGCACGCTGATTTCAGCTGTGCTTGGGTGTGGGGTTGGTAAGGAACCAGTCTCATAGCCAAGAAATGAGACGGGTGATGTGCTGGTTTTTTTGTTTTGTTTTGTTTTTTGGTGGGTTTTTTTTTTTTTTTTTTTTTTTTTTTTTTTTTTTTTTTTTGTGCTTGGCAAATGTGCAGCTGGTGGGCGGTAGAGTTTTTTTTAGGGAATTGAACAATTAGGGGATGACTGGGACTGACTAGGGCTAAGAGACTGGACAGTACGGAAACGGCACTGCGGTCTGTGACCTGTCAGGTCACCACATGCCATATGTGACATAGACCAGAAACTGGTTTAATGTAACCATATCATTGAGTTTGTACTTTTGCAGTTGGAAAACAGAAAATTATGAAAAATATGAAATTTTGCCCAAAAATCGCTGCGTTTGCAGTTTTATAGGCGTTTTTGTATGTTTTGCATCTCAACACCCTGTTTTCCTGCACTGTGAGCAATGTTTAGTGTGTTTGTTCATTTATTTTTTGTCTTACAGGTAGTCATGAGTCTGACCTTCGACCTTGACCTTGAAAGGGGTGGGGTTTGGGGCGTTCAGTTTGATAAATGCGTTAAAAATAATGCACTTTTTCAGTTATTGAAGTTGTGGGGTGTGGTGGGATAGGTTGGAGTGGGGTGGGGGATTGGGTTGGAGGTGGGGGGGGGGGATGTTAAGATCAAAGGTTAAGATGAAAACTACAATGAAACAGTGTCAGCATGTGCATTTCATCAGACAGCTGATCTCAGAGTGAAATAAGCCGCCAAAATAGTGTGACATGCAGAAGTGTTATTTTGCATAATCCTGCTACACTGGGTGCATCTGAGGTGTTATTCTGCTGTAATTGTCATGAGGGATGTCTCTGGTGTCTCTTCTGAGCCAAACACGAGCACTTTTACACTGCGTAAAGCTCATTTGAGTGCATTGTTATGGGACCAGCAGTTGCAGCCACCAGTACAGGCTTTTACAGGAGTATTCACAAGTTTGGCACACGCATGCCTGCTGCATTTGCAAGATGAGTTGAGGTGTTTTGAGACTGTGACAATTGTGTTTTATATAAAAATGAACTGTACATAATCATTTTTCTCTGCTGCCTCCTAAATAAGCACTCCAGACACTTGTTTGGGTATGCTGTGTGTCCCGCGTAGCATAGTTTTGCCTGTTTTATGTAGTCTTTTGTCTGTGGGATAGCTCACTAGACTTATTGTTTAAATTGCAGAGCTGTTTCACGATCCCTTTGCCTGAGGAAAAGATTGCAAGCAGCATATAGGGCATGGCAGCTGATTACAGGCCTCTTTCTGCTTGTTGTCTGCAGACAACAGGGTCAATGAGGATGCCTGGCATTGTCTTTTGGGTGCCCTGAGATACACAAGGAAATGGCCTTGGGTCTGAAAGCTCATTTTTCATCAATGTCAGTGTCATGGTAACTTTGTTCAGTTGTCCAGCCCACCAGAAGTCAGTTTGACTGTATTGCATGTGTGTGTAAACTTGGAAAAACAGAAAAAGTAGGGGGGTAGGTAATGGAAAAATATGAAAAAAGAAACTTTTATGTGCCTGTGTCTCAAATGCAACATTTCTGAAAATCAGATATGTTACTTGATGTACATGCCAATTTTGGAGGCATTCTGACCATATCTAGTCTGTTTTTCATGGCATCAGATATGCATGATCCAAGACATCAACAGCACATTGAATGCCACAACAACGCGCTTCACATAATGAGCCATAACATAAAGATGCAGCAACATTCAATGATGTCACTTTGGGTATGACTTAGCTAGTGTCTAAGGGTTGCACTGATGGCAGATTGAATGGTGTTCAGGTGGGAGAGTTCCTCTTTCAGGTCACATTATACAGTCAAATTTGGCCAGTTGAGGCAGTAAGAGGACCGGTGTTTTTAAAAATAATTTTTGTCTTGTTTGAAAATTTGTAGTAAGGCTGAATGTTGGAATTTGCTGGAAATTTCTGGTTAACTAAGAGGAGACATGTTTGGTGCTTTGATTCATACTATCCTGAGCTTATCCAGTGGACAATTTTGGGCCTATATTGTGTTGCCATTGACGTACTGATTTGAGGGGCACACTGATTTCAGTTGTGCTTGGGTGTGGGATTGGTAAGGAACCAGTCTCATAGCCAAGAAATGAGACGGGTGATGTGCTGTGGTTTTTTGTTTTGTTTTTTTTTTTTATTTTGTGCTTGGCAAATGTGCAGCTGGTAGGCGGTAGTGTTTTTTAGGGAATTGAAAAATTAGGGGATGACTGGGATTGACTAAGGCTAAGAGAAACAGGTCCGTGACCTGCAGACGTACTGGGAACAAAATGTGCTCCAGAAAAATGTCTCCATCCTCCGGCGGTTTAAAATGAGTGCGCACTGCTTTTATTCATACTAAACTTCATTTTGGCATACCCAAACCTTTGTTACTCTGAAGAAAATCACTATCTCGTAATCGGCTGATCGTCTTTGAAGGGCATTTGCTAGACTACTGCCGTCGTACGTGACGGCCTAACGTTGCCATTCTAGCCGTACTTGTAAAATGCGGGTATTTTTCGTGGTTTGTGCCACCGATATGCCGACCGTTGACCATGTTCAGCAGGTGACCGGAAAGCCCAGGTGCAATGTTTATTAAATGTCGTCCGTGCAATTTAAATATGTCCAGTCAAAGCAGGTAACAGCACAATCGAGTGACAGCCCAGATCAGTGGCTACGGTGTATGTTATGTTTTAACTCTCTCTCTCTCTCTCTCTCTCTCTCTCTCTCTCTCTCTCTCTCTCTCTCTCTCTCTCTCTCTCTCTCTCTCTCTCTCTCTCTCTCTCTCTCTCTCTCCCTCGGCTCTGTGTGTGTGTGTGTGTGTGTGTGTGTGTGTGTGTGTGTGTGTGTGTGTGTGCGCGCGCGCGCGCGCGTGTGTGTGTGGCACGCGCGTACGTGCACACACACACACACACACACACACACACACACACACACACACACACACACAGGACGTCACACAGTAGAAGAGCGGCTCCGCACATTTTTTAGCATTTTGCAACATAATTACTTAATTAGTGACTTTAGAACAACGACAGGGTGATTCAGCTCATCATGCCGATCAGTTCGGTAGCTTTTCGTGCCGTTTGCGGTACCTTTTACTGGACTTTTCAAAACTTCATGGCACGCAAAGCACAGAGGAAGGCAGCCCTACGTTACCGCACTGTCAGTGTCAGCGGCCCGGTGGCAGTCATACTCGTGTTTTTGGTCGGCTTTCTGCTCCGGTGCGGCGATGTCGAAGCGAACCCAGGCCCACCGAAACGACAGACTCTTTTGACATGCCAGGGGAACCAAGACAACCAGTCGCCCGGGGGTGAGACAAACGCAGTGTCTGAGCCGACTATTGCGGATGTGTTTAAAATGTTGAATGTGATGGACAAAAAGATGGACAGTATGAAAGCTACAATGCAGGAGCAGATGGACAAAATTCAGAGTGACTTTACTGCGGTGATGAAAGAAAACAAAGAGTTGAAGGAGAAAGTTACGCAGCTGGAGGATAAGCTGGATGATTTGGAGGGGCGGAGCAGACGCAAGAATCTGATCTTTCACGGAATCCCCCACCCCCAGGGGCGCTCAGAGACTTGGGCGGACTGTGAGAAAGCTGTCAAGTCAATGTTGAAGGACGAGATGGGCATAGAGGAGGAGATCGAGGTGGAGCGTGCCCATCGTCTGAAGGGGGGCAAGGCGCCCCGCCCCATCATCGTGTGCTTCAACAAGTACAAAGACAAGGAGCGGATCCTGTTTGAGCGCAGAACGCTGAAGGAGAACAGGTCCCGGGTCTACATCTCTGAGGACTTCACCCCTCGGGTGAGGGACGTGCGCCGCAAGCTGCTACCCTTCCTCAAGGAGGCCAAGCAGGCGGGGAAGAAGGCCTTCCTCCGCTTCGACTCCCTCGTTGTTGAGGGAAAGACCCACGCATACGACGCTGCTACCCAGAGGCCAGTGGAGCGCAGGGGGCAGAAATGAGGGGCAGGCCGGCATGTTGACCCAGCAACCAGGAGAAGACAGCCCGTCCCTCATTCAGACCCCCAGGGCCCTCACCATGTGTCTTCAAAGGACGACTTACCTGCACACACACACACTCAAGACACTCAAACCCACACCAGCACACTGTGATGATGAAAGTGGTAGTGGTGAAAGTGGTAGCTCTGTGTTTCGCATCATGGCATGGAATATCCAAGGTCTTGTAAATAAGCTGAAAAGTGTTTCTTTTAGGCAGTTCTGTGAAAAGTGTAAAATTTTTGCATTTTCAGAGATATGGTCATGTAAGCAAAATGTTATAGAGGATACCTTTCCAGAGTATCAGGTGTTTTTTTCACCACGTACACAAAAGTTGAAAGGGGGCGTGGCAGTGTGTGTACATAAATCTATAGCTTGTCATGTGTTGCGTTTAATGCAGGCAGCTGAGGATATTGTGTTTCTAAAGATTGGTAAGTCTGTTTTGAACTCTGCATCTGATGTTCTGGCAGCATTTGTGTATGTGGCTCCAGAGCGTTCTGTTGTATATGGTGAAGATAACGTTGATGGTTTTGAAGTGTTAGAAAACTACATGGCTCAAGTGTTACGTGCTCATCCTGAGCTGCCTTGGCTATTATGTGGCGATTTTAACGCCCGCACCGCCGGTCTGTCTGATACTGATTTTATTGATGATAATACACACGTGCAGCCTTTACAGGAATTAACAGATCTGCTAGAGGATGTACCACAAAGCCCACGGAGGTCAAAAGATATTGGCGTAAACAGTTTTGGTCGGAAACTGATAGAACTATGTCAAGAGTACTGTTTGTTTATTGTCAATGGCAGAACGAAAGGTGACAGTGAGGGAGAAATTACGTGCGTGGCCAACAGAGGCAAAAGTGTGGTGGACTACTGTATTTGCTCTCAATCTGTGTTTGACCTAGTGACCGATATGTTTGTTGCAGACAGGTGCGAGTCACACCATTTCCCCATTGTAACCACGTTTACTTCTATTCAGTCTGTTTATTCATGTGATGATGATGATTTAAATGATGATATAATACTAGAGGAAGGGGTTAAATTTGTTTGGAAAGAAAACTACGCTGAGTCCTTTTGGGCATACATTGAAGATAATCAGGAGACTCAATTTCAACACTTTTCGTCAGCGCTTGACTCGAGTGTAGAAGAAGGGTCGGCCTGTTTTGTAGCATTCATTCAGAAGGCGGCTGACAAAATGAGGTCAGGTAAGAAGGTAGGTGGTGAATCCCGTGCACAGCCGCCGTGGTGGGACTCTGACTGCGAATTAGCAAAACAAAACAAGTACATACAGTTGAAGCAGTTCAGACACACAAACACACATGACGACTTAGGGAAGTATCTTGACATGAAGAAAGAATTTAAGAAGTTGTGTAAAACAAAACAAGTAGAGTACAACGCACGGGTTTTGAATGAGCTCAACGATGCATGTAACGATGCAAATTCAAGAACATTTTGGCAAAAAATAAAGTCTCTGACTGGCGTTAAGAAGTTGTGTTCTGATGTTATTTCACCACGCGTGTGGTATGATTATTTTCGTAATTTGCTAAATGTGGATCAGAATGTTGATGATTCAGGTTTCAGCAGACAGGCCGAGGGTGTTTTGAATGACCATAATATATTATCTGATGATTGTGATGGTTGCCACAATGCAAGATTTGACGAGGAAATCACGCAGGATGAAATTCGCAGTGCTATTAATAGCATGAAAAAAGGGAAAGCATCAGGCCCTGATGGCTTGCCCACTGACCTTTTTCATCATGCAGGTGAGATCCTTGTTAAATTTCTGCATCCTTTGTTCAATCGTGTGTTTCAAAGTGCGGAATACCCTGAAAGCTGGACCATGGCTGTGATATTTCCACTACACAAAAAGGGTAACCCTAGAAATGTTGACAACTACAGAGGAATTTCTCTTTTGAACGTTATCAGTAAGTTGTACAGTTTTGTCATTAACAACAGGTTGATTCGTTTTTGTGAAGAGAATGATTGTATTCCTGAGGCTCAAGCTGGCTTCCGTAAAGGGTACAGTACTATAGACAACATTTTTTGTTTACAGGCACTAGTGCAAAAGTATCTTAGCAAGCAGGGTGGCCGTTTTTACACCATGTACGTAGACTTTTCTAAAGCTTACGACAGTGTGCACAGGACAAAACTGTTGTATCTCTTGTTACGTAAAGGAGTTCATGGTAAGTTGCTTCAGACACTGGAGAGTATGTACAAACATGTAAAAGCTGCTGTAAGGGTTGGAACCAAAGTTACCGACTACTTTGATTGCATGTCAGGGGTGCGACAAGGTTGTGTGTTGAGCCCACTGCTGTTTTCTATCTTTCTTTCAGAATTTGAGACAGAAATATCATCGTGCGGTGCACGTGGCATTGATATTTTTGCGGACCCACTGGGTATTTTCCTTCTTATGTATGCTGATGATATAGCCATTGTCTCTGACTCTGTAGCAGATCTCCAAAAGAAAATTAATTGTTTAGAAAAATACTGTAAAAAATGGGGTCTCACTGTGAACATGGACAAGACAAAAGTGGTAGTCTTCAAAAATGGAGGTTTTGTGAAAAATTGTGAAAAATGGTTTTATGCTGACAAGCAGATTCAAGTCGAGTCCAGTTATACTTACCTTGGTGTGATATTTTCCTCTACTCTGAACTGGGCTAGATGTGTAGAAAACTTAGCTGGAAAAGCCAGGAGAGCAGTTGCAGGCATCAAAAGACTATACTTCAAATTACAAAACTTGCCAGCTGACACTGTTTTTCACATTTTTTATGTCAAGATTAAGCCCATTGTGCTATATGGGTCAGAGGTTTGGGGTTTCCAGAGGCATGATGTAATTGAGCAGGTTCATATAAAGGTTTGTAAAATGGTCCTTGGTGTTGGAAGAGATGTAAAAAACAATATTGCTCTGGGTGAGTGTGGAAGATTTCCTATGTATATTGATGCCTATGTTCGAATGGTGAAGTATTGGTGCAGACTTCTTACCATGTCAGAAAACAGATACCCAAGACAGTGTTACACGATGTTATGTATGCATGATGCCTCAGGTAGATCGAACTGGGCTACGCAAATAAAGACTCTGTTGTGTATGCACGGGTTTGGGTATGTGTGGGAAATGCAGTCAGTTGGAAACACTCCTCTGTTCATTCAGATATTCAAAGATCGGCTGATGGATTGTTTCCGACAGGACTGGCATGCATCCCTTACATCAAACGCAGAATACTGCCATTACCACCCAGAAATACTTAGAGCAAGTTACATAGGGCAGCTGACTTCTTGTTAACTCAGGCGGGCAATTTGTTTACTTAGATGTAACCGTTTACCTTTAAACGGAGTATCCAGATTTGGAAAACCCATCACTAATCCAGAATGTAATTCATGTGATTGGCATAAGGCTGAAGATTTGTGTCATTTTCTTTTCGAGTGTCCAAAATATTCCCCTTTACGTAAAAAGTACATTCCACTGTTTTACTACAGATTCCCATCCGATCTCAAATTTCAGCTGCTGTGTGGAAACCTACATGATAAACTGGTCTTTAAAGTTGCTATGTATATTTCAGGGTGCCTTAAATTAAGGAATTAGAGGGATTTGCTTTGAACTTTTGTTGTTTTTGTTTATTTATGTGCGCTGATGTAATGCTATGTGATTGTGTTCTTTACAACCACCTTCCTGTATTTTCTGGTTGTAAATTGTATTTTGTGTTCATATGGGCCTGATGGCCTGCAAAAACTGAAATAAATTTATTTATTTATTATTATTTATTATTTATTATTATTTATTTATTTATTTATTATTTATTTATTTATTTATTTATTTATTTACACACACACACACACACACACACACACACACTCAGAGCTAAACTGAAATTTTATTTTCTAAAGGTCGGAGACAGAAGGCACACAGGCCTTTCTCGTGTCTGTCTTTAAATACATTTTAAATGTAGCAATCGGAAAGATAGCCATAAAAAGTCATACAGTATTTCTAAGAGAGAGAGAGAGGGTTTCGTTCTCATGAAATTACTAGTGTTGTATTTACTTCTTACAGCTCTAAAAGGGGCTCTTTCATCAAATATAAGGAAGACCAGTGTGGTTTTACTTCAGCGTTGTGTGCACAGTGTAGTCCCAAATCAAGTTCTTCACACCAGAAACCATTTCTAAACAACCGAGATCATCCCTTGCACATCGTAGTCCTAACATCAAATAATCTTTTTCAGCTCGAAAGAGACAACAATTGCCTACCCGAACCACTTAATGCCATTTGTACAGCCCGCAAGAATGTTGACAAGCGTATTTAGTGTATTATAGACCCGCAGCTCAGCAGCAGAATCCGGCCAGACGATTCGGACACGCGATCAAATTTTGCACACTTCACTGGGCCCTCCACCCCGATTTCGATAATTTAACAGTCGAAAATATGGCCAAAACTGATTTGAATGACCTATATATGTTAATTTCAAAACCCGTTACGTTCGCCGGTATAACGCAAAACGGTCACGAACCACGTCCATTTTACGGTAATTACCGACAATGTCCCGGAAACACCCGAAGCGTACCCATGACGTCGTTGGGGGGGCCAAGGAATGCTCAAAGGGAGAGAAGAACCCAACGGAGAAAGAAATACGCTTAGTAAAGTGCACAGCTCAGATCATGGGTGCCAGGTGTGTTACACAACCATGCCAAAATCAAAATTCACTGACAGACATTTTGAAGATAGAAATATATAATTTAGTGTCTGTATTTTCTGAAAATGTGCATTACGGAGCAAGAACGATTTTAAAAAAAGACTTCAAGTTGCCTATATCTCTGTCTTACTCCATGCCATCTCATATGAGTCCTCCGCTCTTCCTTTGACACACTCGTGAATTCGCCTTCCCAATTTCAAATGTAAAACACGTGGCGGTCGTGCTTTCTCCCATCTTGGCCCCGCCACTTGGAACAGCCTCCCCGCCCCTGTCCGTAACCGCCAGACGCTCCCATCATTCAAATCACTTCTCAAAACCCACCTCTACAACGCTGCCTTTTACTAGTTCATTTCCCCAGCCATGCACAATTCATCACCACTGTCACGTGTGTGTGTGTGTGTGTGTGTGTGTGTGTGTGTGTGTCATATGTGTGTGTGTGTGTGTGTGTGTGTTTGTGTGTATGTTGTGTGTGTGTGTGTGTGTGTGTGTGTGTGTGTGTGTGTGTGTGTGTGTGTGTGTGTGTGTGTGTGTGTGTGTGTGTGTGTGTGTGCATGTTAGCTGTTAGACTTTTCATTGTATCAGCGCTTAGTAGAGCTACTTTTAGAATAAGCGCTTCACAAATCTCCTTTATTATTATTATTATTATTATTAATTTTATTGTGGAAAGAAATGGCCGCCATGGCTATCAAGCGAAAAGCTCAGAACTGTCATTTAATTGTGGAAAGAAATGTCTGTCACGGCTATCGAAAAGCTCAGAACTGTCATTTTATTGTGGAAAGAAATGTCTGCCACGGCTGTCGATCATCAGAAGAGACGAAATGTGAAGAATTCTTGGTCGCTCTGCGATTTCTTCTGCTACATCCCAGGCTGTGCCGCGCCCCAGCCTGTGCACAAAAACCTTTCCGGTCTCGAATAGTCTCGTAATGGTGGCTTGCCCCTTGGTGATTGGTGGATCATTTGGGGCGGCGCCATATTTTTGTGAAAGCAAAATGTACAGGAAGTTGCTGCTATTTTTTTTTTAAACAGCTGTTACGTTTAAATTGAATCTGTGCCGGCTACTAAATCACGATTTAAGTGTGTGTTTTGTGTTATTCACGGTAATTCACGTTAATTAGATATAAGCAATGGAAAAAAAGTGTGATACAGTGAAAGTGTACAAATAAACAACATACACAAAATGTCAGACGAATTCACCTTGCATAAAGAAATAGTCACCTCACTTACGTAAAAACTTCAACATATGTCTAGCGGCTATAGTGGGGACCCAACATTTCTGTACACAAGCAAAGTTTACCAAACGAGACTGATCGTAAGTTGATAGAAGAAGTTGTTAAAAATCAGCGTTTCGGTGAATTAATAACAGAACACAACTAGATTTCATTATTTTTGGTATTATCAGTTTCATCAGACTTTTAGGCTCATGTCGCCGTCGGCCATTGTACGTCTGCACATCGGACACCCAAAGGTGTTCCATTGGTCACGTAATTAATTCGAGACCGAAGACAATTAATTGTGCACAAGCTGCGGCGCGGCACAGCCTGGGGTTTAACATCTTCCGCTCATAACGCACGCCGCAGGCCACGGACCACAGTGCTGTTTCCGTACTGTCCAGTCTCTTAGCCTTAGTCAGTCCCAGTCATCCCCTAATTTTTCAATTCCCTAAAAAACAATACCGCCCACCAGCTGCACATTTGCCATGCACAAAATACAAAAAAAAAACCAGCACATCACCCGTCTCATTTCTTGGCTATGAAACTGGTTCCTTACCAAACCCACACCCAAGCACAGCTGAAATCAGCGTGCCCCTCAAATCACTACGTCAAAGGCAACTCAACATAGGCCCACAATTGTCCACTGGTTAAGTTCAGGATGGTATGAATCAAAGCACCAAACATGTCTCCTCTCAGCTAACCACAAATTTCCAGCAAATTCCAACATTCAGCCCAACTGCAAATTTTCAAACAAGGCAAAATTTATTTTTAAAAACACGGAGCCTCTTACTGCCTCAACTTCCCAATTTCATGTATAACGTGACCTGTCAAAGTGGGGACACAACAAACCTCGTAGTCGATTTTTGCCTATCACGTGACTTTTCGTACATTAACTGCCGACGTCAAAGTTGTGTGTGTTTGTTGGATCCCCTGTGGCGCAATTTGACCGTCACGCGTGAACAATTGAAGTCGGAAAAGATCGGTCTTCCACTCATCACGCACGGTACGCGAAACTCGGTTGGCGGAAAAATGTCTCTAGGTCAACCATAACCAAACATGTGTTTTTACAAAAACCCAATAATTATGGTAGGAACTATCCTCTTCTGTCAGTACAAAGCACGTTGTGTGGATTAGTGCTTTGTTGATGAGACTGTGCAGCCTGTCGTCTAATAATGGATGTCAGTGACACGACGCGTTATGAGCAGAAGGGAAAATTAATGACGTCACTATTGCATTGTAAGTACATGGATAGCCTAAATGGAGGTACCCATATACAAAAGAGGCTATGGTCTGTAGATTCAAAACACCAAACAACACAGGTGGTGAATCAGGAACGACAGTTATTCATTGAAAGCAGAGGCATGTCACAGTAGCCATGTAACAAAATGCTTGCACGTTTTCGTGCGTTTTGGGAATTTAGGCGCTCACAAAGCCATTAAACAATTCAGTGATTGTTCTATATTTGCTTCAGTTTGCTTCCTACATCTTTTGTGTACAATTTTGCACTGGCAAATCTTTGTTAGGTTGATTGTCAGGCAGAAATATACTTTCCTTTACTCAAAGTGCCCAAGGTACCCATGATCTGAGCTGTGCACTAAAGATAGTTACAACACAATACGATTATGTGTAAATTAAATGTAAATTAATTTATATTAATGTTTATCTCGTTGGGTTCTTCTCTGCATTTTACTCGTTTGGCAGTCACCTTTGTAGTCTGGAATGCGCAAAGGGAGAGCACTCTCAAGTACCGCGCGAACAGTGAACGAGGCAGAATGGTTCTGTCGTATAAATTTTAGCCCGGACTTCGTCGCCATCAAACGGACTCTGAGGTATAACACAGCTGATGAAGAGGCATCGAGAACCAACCGTCTGTCACTGACAATCGATGGTGAGTGACATCTTAGTTAGGCTACCGCTTTTGTCCCAGTTCGCAACTCACAGAAACGGACGAGAAACATTGTCGCCATATATATGCATCATTATTAGGCGTGATGTGTTCAAAACCTTTTAGATACTGTCAAAATATCACGAGACAGCAATGTGCGGGGTATGGGTTTGGTCTTGATAGAGGGCTGTGTCTGTCTACTATATGCAAACGGCAGTGGCAAACATATTGATAAACAAATAAAATTAAATTTAGATCTCAAAAACAGACTACCGATTCAGCGATTTCCCGTTTTGAACAGACGGACAGAAAGTGCATTCCTGGACGTAATGCAAATTGTGGATGGTTTCCTTTGCAGTAAAAAAAAATAATAATAAATAAAAAAATAAATAAATAAATAAATAAATAAATAAATAAATAAATTAGTTCAAAGTGATCCATGCGAGTGCGGCACATACGTGTAGGGGCCTACTTGTTTACATTCGCCACTAGATCTGTCTGCATTTCAGTATTTGCGTTTCAACTCAGGCCGCAAAGTTCTAGTCGTCTGCATAGTGGACACTAGTGCTGTGTACCGTGAAGACGACCGTACCGCGATATACCGCGATATTTTTTGCCAGTACCGATATTTTCCAACGGTATACCGCCGTCCCCGATCCCATGTAATTTGATGACAATCTGGCCACTTGTACGTACAAGAATGCATGAAGAAGTTGAAACAAAATGAGAAAAGACAGACTCAAACACACCAGTGATCGTTTTCTTATAAACAAACTTTAATTATTCAGTGTTCACTTTGAATACAAAATCAGGTAAACAAATACTATGGGGAAAAAAAACCACTGAATTATTAAATGAAACCTACAGACGTAGACTTTCTGGATGGATAAAAAAATAAAAATAAAATTAAAAAATCCAACAGAAAATGAAAACGATTAGGCATGGCAGCCATATCAGTAGGACAGTCTCCACTTTCTGAAAAGAACAGTGCATGACTTTACAAGTTCTTTTTCAGAAAGAGGAGCTTGTCCACATGCTCTGGGTTCAGGGTAGCCCTTTGGCTGGTCAGAATGTCCCCAGCTGTCGAAAACACCCTCTCAGAGGGCACACTCGTAGCCGGGATGGCGAGGTAAATCCTCGCCACCCTAGCCAACAGAGGGAAGCGGTACTCATTCTGTTTCCACCACAAGAGTGGGTTCTCCGCCATGCCAATCGATTTCTCCTCTCGATACTAATCGACTTCTTCAGCTCCCTGCTGGTAGGTGGTCTTGCTCGGCTCGACATGTGTGACAAAGACATCTGCCAGGAGGGAGTCAAGCAGGCACGCTCCTTTGCTCTCGTACTTCCGTTCGTCCTCGGGTCTCTCTGTCTTTACAAAATGCTCTTCTTGGATCTCCTCAAGAACCTCAGCATCATTGGCATGCTCATCAAGAGCTGGCGGACTGGGGGTGGCTGAAGTTCCAGGTTCTGCTGAAGTTCCAGGATCTGCTTTGACTGCTTCGACGGTCTTGGGTTTTGTGTGCAAGCTCACTGTGACGTCAGTGAGTTTGCGGAAGATGCCATCGCGTTGTTCTGGTGCCATGTAGGAGAAAAACTTGAAGCGCGGGTCCAAAGCTGAAATCGTCTGCAACATCTCTCTCTGTTCTGCATACCGGCCCTCCAGATCTGCTGCCATGATAGCCTTCATTTGCTGGACGGACATGGAGTTGTCTGGCTTTGGGCGAAGATGTCCTTTTCCGCCAAGCAGACTCTCAAGAAGGGGCATGATCACAGACGAAGTCGGCATCTCCTCCGTGCACATGAAGGTCGTCATGTCCTTCAGAGGTTTCAGAAAAGCGTCAAGTTCATGTGCGGCGGCGGCCTCCTCGTCATTCAGACTCGTGATGTCACGCTCTTTGAGATAGCTCAGTTCTTTGGAGCGAATCACAGCTACGACAGCATCCTGCAGGTACAGAAATCGTGACAGCATGTCAAAGGCGGAGTTCCACCTGGTACAAACATCAACCTTCAGCTTTTTTGCCTTCAGTTGAAGCAGTTCTGCCTTTGCATGGAGAAGGTTGGAAGCCAAATGACTCCTGTGAAAGAAGGTAGATATCCGCCTGATTCTACTCAATATGGCTGCGGTTCCATCCACCTTGAGCGCCTTCTGAACTGCAAGGTTGAGTGTGTGTGCAAAGCATCCCAAATGCAGATGGCATTGCAGCAGCTTTCCAGCCTTGACCATGTTTGATGCGTTGTCCGACACAAGTGTGAGACCCAGCACACCCGGCAGTTTCCATTCTTTGATTGCTTCCGTGATGACCCTGGTGATGTTTTCAGCTGTAACAGATGAAATAAAAAATCAATCAATTCTAGTTATTTTAAATGTACACAAAAGGAGGAAAAAAACTCACAGTCGTTCCTAAATGTTGATTTTTTGGTTTTACAGCTTTTATCACAACACACACACACACACACAAACACACACACACACACAAACACACACCACACACGGAGAGAGAGAGAGAGAGAGAGAGAGAGAGAGAGAGAGAGAGAGACCTGTATTACCTGTATGGCTCTCAGGCATTGGTCTTGTTTGTACTGGACACGGCTGGCAGGTAACAAATGTGTGTGTATTATTTGTGCTTTGTTCACAGATATCACTGTGGACGATACATTGAATGGCCAGCTTTTCTTTGGGGAATGCTTCTTCTGCCAGTTGTGAATTACAGGTAATTGTATGAATTATCACATCCATAAACATTGCAGTGGCATGGGAAGTGTGTGTGTGTGTGTGTGGGGGGGGGGGGGGAGGGCAGGTGCTTCCACCAAATAAAAAGCGGGGGGTAAGGGGTGGAAGAATCTGATGATCCCCCTCCCCCACACACATATTTTGGGAGGCTGGAAAGGAATAGTCAGACTGGGCTCCCCAGGTGAAACATATCTTTCTGTGCCACTGCTTTGTGACAGGTCATCTTATTAGCTGCGTTTCTTTTTCTGTCCACGCTAGCTGCGATCAAACCAACAGCTTGATTTTTTTCGGGCACAGTGGACAATGCCGGTGTGGTTCAAGTAGAGGTCGGGTAGACTGTTTAACTCTGGCTATCAGAACCTCGTGCGTGTGTGCGTGAGTGCAGCCATAAGCAGTTTTTCTTAGGCATAGCTCCATTAGTGTAAAAGTAAGGTCTGAGAGAGAACCCCATCGAGCATAGTACTCAAAATCTGGCAAATTCCCTCCTCTCCCCGTGTTGTGTTTTGTGACAGGAATTGATATGAAGAGTGAATGTTTTGAATTGTAACAAGTCACAGCAGACCAGACTGTATGATATATTTTTTCTGGTGTCTTCGTGTGTTACATGTGCTGAAACAAGGGGTCAAGTACAAATAAGAACAAACACCAACAGTAAGTTGGAGTGAAAAAACTGAAACTTTATTTATACCAGGTGTACAAAATACAGACTGTAGTAAATAGTTACTAATGTTGATGAAAGAACAAAAATGAAAGAGGAATGGGCGTACTTTCTCCATAATCGAACACATACTTTACTAATGTACTATTCTGCAGTGCTTATGTTTCTGATGTGTATTTGATAATGACAAAGCAGCACTTTCTGGGACAGAATACCAATATTAGTTTTTAGTAGTAATTGCCAACGTTTGCACCAACTTGGACGTCGGAACTGCTGTATACATACACCCAAAGGTGCAATATGTGGGTTTGTCTGAACACATGTACACTTGACTGGCACTTAACATATTCATATACGCTAACGGCCTGAGAAGCAAAGAATTAAAGTAAGCACTAACATTTTTAACAAGAATGCTCTGCATCTTTCCTTTATCTGACATGCTGTGACCTTGACTTTGACTCTGACAGGTCACTGATATGAGTAGGTGTTTAAAAGTAAAATGGCAGTAGTGCCTGAAAATTTCTATATCTTGTCAGCATGTACAAATTTCACACTTGTTTCTATCTCCCTTACCCTTACGAGTGGTCAGTTAAACTTGCATGCATAAAAAGGTCTAAGTATCAACTAACCTTCTGCCAGGTTGATTGAAATGTTTGCAATAGCGCCAATCAAAGCTTACATTTTATCACAAAATCGGCCTCATCAGTGACCTCCTTTGAGCGGGGTCGCCCAATTTAGTATGCACATAAATGTCTTATAATCAGAAACAAGTTTGGCTCTTAAATAATATTTGAGAAAAGACTCTTTATATTGTTAGAACAATTAGGCAATTTTTATACCTGTTTATCGACCCACTGTGGCCGTGGTCTTTGAGGGAGGTCGCTCAAATTGGTATGTTTAGAAAGGTCTTGCCACAAAGCATCCGTGGGCCAAGTTTAAAGTCTGTGTCTTGAATAGTCTCTCAGAAAACGCTAACGTTAAAGTTTACCACGACGACAGACGAACGGACAGTCCATGAATGGCCAAATACAGAGACGCAATTTTCCTATAGCACGTGAGGAAAAGTGACCGCCATGAAAATGGCCGTGACCTTAAAGATACATTTAATCAGGCTCATAGCACCATGTATGTACGTAAGATGCATGTACGGTTTACTTTTTGGCTCACATGCGAAGCAAAAGTGCGTCTATGTTCTTAGCCAGTCCGTCTAGATCCCCTGCCCCCGCCTATCAGGCACCCAATTGCCAGCCCACAGAAAAATACGCAGGTAAAGAACCAGACGATCATATACATCCCTTATAAAATTTGCAAAACTATTGATAATAATACAATTCTATCAAAAATTTGCATTCTTCACATATTTGCCGACCTCTCGTAACCCTTGACCTTTCCGAGGATAATCCAAATTAGTATGCATAGATAGGTCTTACCATCAGGTATCTCTGTAGCAAGTTTGGGTTTGAAGTTGTGAATAGTATTTGAGAACAAACATCTTTTGTCAAAATATGGCTATTTTGGACCTATTTCCGGAGCTCTTGTGACCCTTGACCTTTCCGAGGGGTCATCCATATTAGTATGCTTAGATAGGTCTTACCATCAGGTATCTCATTAGCAAGTTTGGGTATGAAGTTGTGAATAGTATTTGAGAAAAAAAATACATTATGTAAAAATATAGCTATTTGTGACCTATTTCCTGATCTCCTGTGACCTGTGTCACTCAAATGGGTATGTCTAGAAAGGTCTTGGCACAAAGTAAACTTAGGCCAAGTTTAAAGACTACGGCTTGAATAGTCTCCTAGAAATTGCCAACGTTAAAGTTTACCACGGACGACGGTGGACGGACGAGGGACAACAGACGACGGACGAACAACCAGTGGCCCAGAACATAGGGTCACTTTTGCTTCGCACTTGAGCCAAAAATAAGCTATATTTTGACATAATTTTTTTTTCTCAAATACTATTCACAACTTCAAACCCAAACTTGCTACCTGATGGGAAGACCTTTCTATGAATACTAATTAGGTTGATACCTCGGAAAGGTCAAGTGTCACAAGAGCTCAGGAAATAGGTCCAACATAGCCGTATTTTGACAAAATATGTTTTTTCTCAAATACTATTCACAACTTCAAACCCAAACTTGCTACAGAGATGCCTGATGGTAAGACCTGTCTATGCATACTAATTTGGATGAGCCTTCGGAAGGGTCAAGGATCACGAGAGGTCGGCAAATGTGTGTAAAATGCCAATTGTTGATAGAATTGTAGTTATTATCAACAGTTTTGCAAACTTTTCAATCAAGTTTGGCAAGGTAGCTGATGATGATACGACCTTCTTATGTCTTCTAATTTAGTCGACTCATCGCAAAGGTTTGACAGAGGTGTGAAAACTGACTAAATTTTGACAAAACATGGATTTTGCTGGTGCAGAAGCCACCCCTTTACTTATTGTCACAAAGGTTACACATGTAGATCGGTCATACACGTGAGCCATAAGGGCTTTGCCTTTCTTGTTGTCTAAATTAGTCCAGGTGTTCGAGACATAAGTCAAGTATACTTCCCACTCTTATCAATGTACTGTGTGTATATATTATCATCAGCTACACATAGCATCAGAGGCAATCATTGAAATGTCTGTTGTTCTAATGTAAACCAGCTATCCTCTTGTCTGTTTTATTCCTGTATATATTAAACTGATTTTTGTATTTATTTACAGATATGCAGATACATCAGATTCCAGCGATGTACACTGTGCTGCCATGGAGCTATGAGTGCCTGTGCCGGGTTGAACTCGAATCGGGTTGAACCCTGGGTGCAAGTGTAAACGCCTCTGGCTGAAAACTTGCCGACGAGTCAAATGAAGCGCAAGAAGGCTAAAAACACTGTGACGCACTTTTATCCGGATATTTTTCGAAAATAAGTTAGGCTATACTATCATTCATCATCGCCTTGTCGCACGGCGTCACGTAAAACACGGTAACTCACTTCACTAAAACCCTTATAATTCCCAGTTGAGAAGGTAAAACTGATAACATGCATTAAAATAAGGACGTATAAAACAACCGCCAAACATAAAGTAATTTAAAAGTTGAACTAGTGACATTTTCTTTTTCGTAATGAGTAAATCTTGTTACGTTGATGCTGGTTTTGGATTCCTCAGTGGGATTTCATTGTGTGTATGAGGAAATGCACAGTTTTGGACATTGTTTCACGCCGTGTGTGTGTGTGTGTGTGTGTGCGTGCGTGTGTGCGTGTGTGTGTGTGTAATAGAGACAGACACAGAGTACAGCTATGTCTCTCTGTGGGTGTGGGGTACTGTACTGAGAGGGAGAGACACGCGTACCGCTATGTCTCTCTTTTGGTGTTGTGTACTGTAAAACTAAAAAGGAAGAATGTCACTGCTTTTCGTAAATTCACCTCAGAAATCTAAAAAATAGGCGTGTAATAAATAGCACAATAACACAATCTCGTTATTTACCAGAAAATAAAACACTGGATCGTGGATTCAATTTTTGCCGCCGTAGCCAACTCGCTGTAGGCTCGTTGCCCACGGCCAAAATTGAATCCACTCGTGTTTTATATTCTGGTAAACAACTCGATCAGCAGCATTGTCTACACATTGTCAAGGGAATAGGTGTGTGACTGTTTGCCTAAAAAAAAGTGTACAATTCTACAATTCTTCAATAAAATAGTACATAGGATGCTCATGTGCTTTCGATTCCGCAAAGATTCTTTCTTTAGTGCTCTGATACACACTATTGCTACATATTTGTGCTACAAACAACTTCAGTAGTGTGCCTGCTGTTCCGAACAACACTAAGTAACTTTGTACTTTAGAACGTTCTGGCGGTCTTTTATAGAACAAAAGTGGCATACAAGACGCGTCAGAAAGAGGGTTACAAAATGTCCGCCATTAGTCGCTACAATATAAGTTAGTGGTCGCAGGGGTTTGCTCTACGGACCCTTGTAGGCCTGAGGGTGGTCAAAGGAACCATTGTACCCCGAAGGCCTGAGGAGTACAGTGGTTCCTTTGACCTCCCAAAGGCCTACAAGGTTCCGTGCAGCAAGCCCCTGTAACCAATAACGTATTTGTTTTCATTTCTCCATTATTTTCGTAAAATAAATCAAAAGACATCTTTCGACCTGGATCACGCCAGACGTAAAAGGAATATACATTTATACATAATAGACTTATGACGTAATTTAAAATATTTCATGACGTTGCCGTCTCCAGGCTGAGTGTGCTTGTTGTTTCGAACAACACTAAGTAACTTTTTACTTTAAAACGTTTTGGAACGTTTTGGTGATCTTTTATAGAACAAAACTCGCATCCAAGATGCGTCACAATGAGGGCTACAAAAAGTCCGCCATTTTTCGCTACAAGGGTTTTTGTATCACGGTCACATGGTACGGTTTGCGCTAAAGTGACTGGTCGTGTGACGTAGGGATGAAAACAAGGGTTTTTATAGCTCGCACAGGGGATCAAGTACACACTTCAGAGTCATTTCATTGCGCTTTGTACGCCGTATGCAATGTTTGTGTCTTGTGTTTTTCTCGCACAAGTTGAGCGGTTTGTCGTTTTCTGGTTTAGACTCATGTCTAAAAACGTACTGAGATGCACTGTGATTTCAAATTCATTAAAATTATTTAGGAATGCCTTCTTTACGTTCCCTAGGGTCACAGCCCTTCACCTGACACAATGCCTACCCTGCCCAAGCTCCTCTAATATTCGTTATTATCGTTTAAAGTACGTAAGTATGTATTCGTATTTTTGTATTTTGACAAGATAGTCTCTCTTGTCTGCATCCTTAAAATCAAGTGCGTGTTTGGAAGGTTACAAACAACCACGGATTTGGAAAGAAAGGCCAATAATTTGCATCGAACAGTCAAACTGAGACTGATCTGCACTCGTGGGTTTTGACTATACGCCGTCACACTAAATGCATCCTCATACCATAACATTTGTTTTTCAAATCTGTTACGGTCATTAGCGCTGAAAACAAAAAAAAACATGCAGAGTCCCAAATAACATTTTCGTTAGTATTGTCATCGTTCTGATAATGCTTTCTGCATCCATAATTGAACAGCCAAGCTCTGCGTTTTCAGCCAGCCTGTTCTAAATGACTTTTGTAGGCATTCCTAATTTTGTGGGCAGGCTCAGAATATTAACTATATGTATCTTGAAACAGTACAGAGATAATTTATTTCACTATAATTCGTCTCCGTACATTGATACACATTGCGAAAACCCGTCTCCCCGCAGAAGTCTGTGACTATAAGAGGCTACTGTGTGATATTAACTCATTCAGCTCGGCGCACGTATTTCCCGAATTTTAGAGGCGTCATCTAACGACTATGCACCTGTCGCAGGAGATGGATCGACCATGATAATTCAAGGCTAGTGCCAGATTATCTTGGCGCCGACAAGCGCCAAGCTAATCTGGCACTACCCTTGAATTATCATGGTCGACCCATCTCCTGCTGTAGTGCACCAGGGCTGAATGGGTTAATTAGTGTGGCTTTCAGTGAAATCGACTTCATCTCGAGACGCAAAGGTCATCGGGCCGAAGTCGGCCGCCATCGGCCTGCGCACTGCGCGGGCCAACGGCGGCCTGATGGCCTTTTGCGCACTGGGATCACGCTTTACTGTGCATCACATCAATTACGTCACCATTACGTCCACACATCCCATCACATCCCCGTGTCTTCCTATCACGTCAGCACTTCCCCATCACGTCGTCCAAACAAGCCTCCATGTCCTTTTATCACGTCAGCACGTCCAATCACGTCCCCATGTCGTCCCATCATGTTGTCCCAGCACGCCCACATCACGTCCCATCACATCAGTCTGATGGTGACTGGCGGCGCATTAAGCACGCCCTGCAGTCTGAGCGTCTGGTTCCAGAGATGGTCAAACTGGTCTGGTGTCCCATTGTCTGTCAGGCCGCCCAGTATGGGACAGGCAAGGCCACTGTCGTTCAGGCAGCTACGACAGGAAAGTACAGCAGGCGGACTCAGGCTATGCAAGACAAGGACAGTGCGGGAAGGACAGGGCAGGTCAAACATGTTCACTCTTTGGCTCTCGATAGCGACTTTTGTCGCGATCATTCCTGCGTGAATCATTCCGAACAAACACTACCGATATCCAAAGGGTGAACCTGTAACATTACAACAAGATACAGAATTGCAGGGCAATGCTGGGATAGCTTAGCGCTTTAGGCGATACAAACAAAACAAGGCAAAGAAATACCCGACAAAGAAAGGAACACGCTTCGAAAGGACACGTAAATTGTGCTGTACTTGTCCTTTCTAAACGAGTTTCTTTCTTTGTTGGGTATTTCTTTACCCCTCTGGCAGTCACATTTTAGGCCCCGATGTCAATAAGAAGCGCCAATTCCAACTTGCAAAGTGATCCTGCAATTTGCTTGATATTTCGAAAGATGTATTATCTGTTCTGTATTAAACATAAGTATGCAACGCCTGTCGAAAAAGTCGACCCCTAGTGTCGCGGGCAACACGAGTTTGAACAGGTATTTTCCAAGTGTCTATTTTAAGAGAGGGTGTCGAGGGCACACTGGTAGACCTATTGGCAAAAGAAACGTAAGAACCAGATACACATAATTTTTTTAACATCTTCTTATGACGTATTGGCATGTAGAAGTAATTGAAGTAATGTTCTAAGTATGCAATGTTGAAGAAAACTTTTGTTGTACCGTGCTGGATTTTGCGTGGTATGGGTGTGTGTGAAGGGACGGGGAGGGGGGGGGTGGGGGTGGGGGGCAAATGAATGCATAAAATTACAAAAGGAAAGGGTACGATTTTGTCTTTTTATTCTGCACCAGCAAAGACGTAACAAAGGGAACAAAATCCTGCTCAAGGCAGATCTCATAATTATCAGACATAAGAATCGTTATCGTCCAGGTACATTTACACGTCGTTTCTCTTCGTCTTCGATCTTTTTTCAGAAACATTCAAGCAGCATTGAATGACCGCATTTGTCGCCATGTTGCATATTATCTGATTACATCATCTTTCCGAAGACAATGACGTAGTACATGTAGTAAAACCGTTGCCGCTAGGGTTTCATGTGAAAGAAAAACAGAAGATAGTGGTAGAAAACCCTTTAAAATAGAAACAAGGAACGACGTTTCGGATCAAAGATACTTCTTTAGGTGACATGGAAACAAAAGTCGTTTGTTTCCATGATGCCGGCCTGATTTTTGTTCTTTGAAGTCTGCGTACTTGTTTTTTACGTCACTACGGAACCTTCAAGCTAGGGCGATCGAACATTACGGTCGACTAAAGTTACAAGATGTTATTACATGTGCGGCGGACGTGTTGCATACCTATAGTAATAGACTTATGGATTAAAAGATTTGATTGAAACGAGAAATAGTTAAGGTTTTCTCTTTTTTTTTTTTTTTTTTTCTTTTTTTTTTTTTTTTTTTTTTTTTGGTGTGTTTGTTGTTGTTTTGTTTTTGGTTTTGTTGTTGTTGTTGTTGTTTTGTGTGTGTGTGTGTGTGTGTGTGTGTGTGTGTGTGTGTGTGTGTGTGTGTGTGTGTGTGTGTGTGTGTGTGTGTGTGTGTGTGTGTGTACGATGCTTTAGAGACACACACCCAAACCTGAAATTTCCTCATTGTGAAATGTACTTTCCACACCGCCAACACACTTTACACAACAAAATAAAAAGGCAGTAAGCAGTACTGTTAGTACTCAATAGCCAAGAGAACACACTTTAATGCCATTTTGATTTCTATCATTCATTTAAAGTTTGATCAGCTAATTGACTCGCATGAAGGGCTTTTAAATCCGACATAAATTTCATACACAAAAAGTATTTCATTGTTTGAGATAAACCATACTACGATATCACTGCTCAAACAGAGTTGATTTTTTTTTCTAGTCTGTTAAAACTAGTCTTTCTAAATGTCTTAAAGGTTTTATCGTTATTGTCCTCGTCAAACGGAGGACTGAAAAGTCGATGACCGTGATAAAACTCTATGCCCACGAATAAACTTCACACAGAGTTTCTGTGTTGTGCTGTAATCAGCGGTTTTTTCGGGTGTCAAATATTCAGTGTATTCACGAGTTTCGTGCGGTCGGGAGGTTAGTGATGTGCAAGGAGTTTCAAGTTAGTGGCGCAGCTCAGCCTAACAGAGCTCATGAGTAGTTAGTACGTGTTATTCTGTCATAGAGGATGGACGTATGTCGGCCGCCGTATTCCAAGACTCTGAAACCAAGATTTCAGGTACGTTTTTTATATGTATTATCGACAGCTAGTGAGTTAAAGGTAGTATGCGTTAGTAAGATTTAGTTCGGTTGTGTAGCGTTGGGTTCAGTTATGTCGGTTTAGACTGACTTGTTGAGATAACCGGGGATTTTCTATAGAGTTATTTACCGGGATGGATAACTAGGAATGTGTGTCTAGTTTGTTTTCGAAGGAAGTACGGGGTGTGTTAAGTATAATCTTGTCCTGGGTACGAACTATAGTATGGCGCGTGCGTCACTGAGATGTTATAGTCTTTTTCAGTGTAGTGACTGAGTTATGGTGTGTTGCGAATCTAGTCTGTTTTATGACTGAAACATTAGTGTGTGAATGAACGCGTATATTTATTTTTATCAGCCAGGTTACGTAATGTACCTCATATCATCCAATATTTGTGTGTTAAAGGTCCGCAATTATCACAAAAAGCATCCCAAAGAGTAAAAAAAAATTCAGAGTCCTACTGTGCAGTAGCGGTAGACTCCGCTGTTCAACTTCAAGTTACACAGTTGCAAAGTTGGTAGAAACACAGCAACACCGTGCCGATTGTGTGCCCCACTTCCTGTCGCCGTCCGTGCGCGCTACTGTCAACTTCTCCGTGCAGTTCAAACCTTTACCGTCAGGCATAGCCACTGCTTTCAATTGTAGAATAGACAGGACTACCACGTCGCGCGATATTTTCAGCGTTAATTTCAAGAAAATGCCTCTGCCAGCTTTTACAATTCATGAAGTCACATTTTTGAGCAAGAAAATGCAGCAGAAGAAACTTTTGACAGAATGTAAAAATGCCTATTCGAGAAAAACATGCCCTACGTTCGCGGCTTTCGTCTGCATCGCCATTTTCACATTTCACGTGACGTTTTGGACAAGGGACGCTACTCGAGCACGTCATGACGTCACCAGTAGTTCATTTTTTGTTTGATGGATACTTCGTGTTTACAACTGTTCACCAGGATGGACTGCCTTGTCCTTTAAGCATGTTCTTAATTAAACGAACTTTAGTTCGCGAACTCTGACGAACTACAGTTCACGAACTCAGACGAACTAGGTTGGTTCTTAATTGGACGATCTAAAGATACGGCGAACCTAGTTAGAAGTAGTTCACGAACCTCGGCAAACCATAGTTCGCTGTCGGAAAAGGTTCGCTGAACGTGTTGAGCAAACCAAGGCGAACCTTTTCTCTGATTGGTCAAAACTTTTACCCTCTTCTGCGCTGGAGATAAGAAGACAGTCACCGATACAAACAAATATGGCGGACGGCGATATTTCACTCGTGCGAAGAACAAGACCTATTTTTATTGATTTGTGGGAGGCGCAACGCTGTTTGTGGGGTCGCTACTGCAAGGAGTACAAAAACAAACATAGTTCAAATCGCAAAGCGGCATAGCGGCAGCCATTTTGAACCAGTAAGTACGCCGAATCAAGCACTTCAGTTAAAAGAGAACCATGGCAAACCTGGTTTGCTG
This sequence comes from Semisulcospira habei, assembly GCA_036245525.1. NCBI lineage: Eukaryota > Metazoa > Mollusca > Gastropoda > Semisulcospiridae > Semisulcospira > Semisulcospira habei. Next base: position 95,327,552 of record BTPG01000001.1, read on the forward strand.
AAGTTCGCCTAGGTTCGTGCAACCTCAATTAAGAAACAAACCAAAAGATCGCCGATCTTCTCCGATCTAGGTTTGCTGATCAGAAGTTCGTCCAATTAAGAACAGCTCTTAGTCACTTCAGTGAGTGTAAGAGTTGTTCTTAATTGCACGAACTTTTAATCGGCAAACCTGGATCGGAGAAGATCGGCGATCTTTTGGTTTGTTTCTTAATTGAGGTTGAACGAACCTAGGCGAACTTCAGCAAACCAGGTATGCCATGGTTCTCTTCTTCTTGTTTCGCTGCCACGGTCAACCAATTGACCACTATTAACTGAAGTGCGGCTTGATTCGGCGTACTTACTGTTTGCGAAGGTGTTCAAAATGGCTGCCGCTATGCCGCTTTGCGATTTGAACGATGTTTGTTTTTGTACTCTTTGCAGTAGCGACACCACAAACAGCGTTGCGCCTCCCACAAATCAATAAAAAAAAAAATATGTCTTGTTCTTCGCACGAGTGAAATATCGCCGTCCGCCATATTTGTTTGTATCGGTGACTGCCTCCTTATCTCCAACGCAGAAGAGGGTAAAAGTTTTGACCAATCAGAGAAAAGGTTCGCCTTGGCCCAACACGTTGTGCGAACCTTTTCCGACAGCGAACCGGCTATGGTTTGCCGAGGTTCGTGAACTACTTCGAACTAGGTTCGCCGTATCTTTAGATCATCCAATTAAGAACCAACCTGGTTCGTCCGAGATCGTGAACTGTAGTTCGTCAGAGTTCGCGAACTAAAGTTCGTTTAATTAAGAACATGCTTAAGTACGAAAAATTACTTTTTGGTTTCGTTTGCTATCGATTTAGTAGTTACAACAGGCTTCAAAAGATTTATGGGTACGTACTTCACTTCTGTTACTCGCAGAATGTTAGTGGTTCGTCGATGTGTGGAAGGGAGGGATTTTCAACTCAACAGGCATACTATCACTGATAAACATCAAGCACGTTTAAAAAAAAAAAATTAAATAGAGTGATGTAGCGGGCAAGTAACATTTTCTTCTATACATTGAGGTTGGTCACTATATTGGAAGAAGATTGTATTATATGTGATTAGGTTCTCAGTTTTGATCTGACACAATTGTTTGGCTTCTTTCATCCGTGGACAGTGGGGGGGGGGGGGGGGGCTCAAACGCACAGTTGTAAAGTACATGGAACAGAAGCCCAAAATTTCCCCAAACTGTAAAATGTCTGGATCTAGTTCCTTTCTTCGATTGCCTGTAGGAAGCTGCTTATCTGTGAATAAATCAGTTTCTGATTGTGTTTACTTTCCTGCACGCAATGGAGGAGAATATCGTTTGTATATAATTTTCTATCATTCTATTAGCCATTGCGCGAATAGATAGGTATCACATTTCAGGCTTCATAGGTATGCACTCAATACAAATTGACTGACAGTACACCCCAAACATAATTTCTCATAGGCATAAGTACACAAATCTGCATTAGTTCATGTAATATGATTATTGTTGTATGTTGTGTTTCTGTTTACACAGCTTATTCTTAATTGCTTCTTCTTCTTCAGCGTTCCCGAGTTTCTGCCTCGGATGTCAAGATTGGTTGTTGAGATGAAGTTCGTGGTCTGCAGTAGGTCTAGAATGGAGCCCCAGAGTTTTTCTGACAGCGTCGCTCCATGTGGCCAGTGCTGTATCCTGGCGTCTTGGTGCAGGGGACAGGACTGCAGTACGTGCTCTGTGGTCTGTAAACCAGTCTCACACAAGCAGTCTGCAGTGTGTGAAGTCCAAGGCGGTACAAGTGTGCACGCAGTCGGCAGTGACCAGTCCATAGACGGAATATGGTGGTCTGTTGGTGGCGCTGGAGGTGTTTTAACTGGTCATCAGATGGTGGGTTGTGTTGGGTCTGCCAGTCTGCATGATAGTGCCGCTTAATGAGGGTCTTGACTTCCTGGAAGGACATCAGTTGGTTTGGCTGCTCAAGCTTGCTGCCGGACTTGGCGAGTCTGTCTACCTCCTTGTTTCCTGATAGTCCACAGTGAGCAGGTACCCACTGAACAGCCACTTGTGTTAGGCGTGAGAGGGCGACCAGCAGGTGCAGTGTTTCTTTCTCCAGCTGCTCACTGGGGGACTGCAGGCTTTGAATGGTAGATCTGCAGTCGGACAGGAAAACGACGTGTGAGGTCAGAGGATCGTCTGCACCAACAAGGCTGGCAGCCTCTCGTAGAGCAGTGAGTTCAGCCCGGTAGTTGGTTGACAGTCATCCCGCAGGCAGGGATTTGGATGTGGTGTGTCCATCTTGGTAGCGGATGAAAATTCCGCTGCCTCCATTCTTGACAGCTGCGTCCGAGGATCCATCTGTGATAACGTGTGCCCAGACTGATGCATTGTAATCTCGGTCCAGCATTTCCAGTGTGAGAGACCTGAGGATGGCTTCTGACTGGGATTCTTTGCTGGCTATTCCTGGGACATTAGTAACAAAGAGCACGTCTTCCAGGGAGGTGTTCCAGTCCTCAGTAGCGTGAAGAGGATCTCGACCATTTGAGGCATTGTAGATGGTGTCCTGGTGAGCTCTTGTGAGTTTTGTGAGGTGGTTGAAGCTGCTCCTCTTCAGTCTGTCTTTGTTTGTTCTTGGAGTTGCTGATGGACTGGGTGGGTGGGCAGTCTCTGCAACTTTTCACTGTGAGCATGGACCTTCTCCTCCCGTCTTTTGTTTAGGCAGTGATTTTACACTGCTGTACAGATGCATTTGCTGTGGAAGCAGTCCCCTTACAGAGATGACTTGTGACCATCCGCAAAATAAACTGAACTACAGTACGTGTATGTGGCTATAGGGGCCAGCCTATTTTATTTAGACATACCAGCATGAATTCAGGAACAGGTATCAATACTCATAGTGCTGTGCTATTTCACTCCAAATTTTACAGTTGGGTGGAATCAAGCCTAAATGGATATGTGCTGAGTACATTTACACAGTAAATGTATTCCTAACTGTGAGTAAAATCGCATCGCACTCACAGCAGCACACATATAAATTACAGCGCTGGGAGGATTCACATTGGTTGGTTTATATTGGTAACTTTATGCTAGGTAGGTTCACATTTGTTGATTCAAGATAAGTGACCAATACTTTTTGTCCTTGCATCTATTTATGAATAGTCTATACATTTTATGTTTGCAGAAACAATATAATATGTATTATGCGCACACACATACACCTAAATTACATGTACATGTATGTCTAAACTAAATATAGTAATGTGGACTTCTTCAGCGCAAGTATGACTAAACATAGTCACACTGTGTGAGTAGATGTTCTGTGATTGTATTCATGCTTGACAGATCATGAACTGATGAAGATGATCCTTTCTGGGGTTTGGTTTTGGGTTTTGTTTATTTTAATGTGTTTTTTATGGTTGCACTTATTTAATTTTGTCGCTTACAAGTTACAGTTCACTTTAATTTTGTTTTATTTAGGCACATGCCATTATAGCAGCATTAGAAAGTAATGCATCACTTACACGTTGCATAATACTGTTTTTGATAGTTTATGTTCATCATTTTGATTTCTTCAAATTGTTCAAAGTCAAATGTCTGGAGTCAAGAAAGCTGCTTTCAGAGCTCTGTCTCTCTGAAACCAGTTGGGGCACGAGCAGAGCACAGGACATCACCTTCTCCTGATGTCACTACAGGTAGTAAGTTTTGTGCAACACATAAATTTATTTTAACTTATTCCATGGTTATTCTTTTTATCATTAGTAATATTTCTGCATCTATTAGTGTTGTGTCTCCTGTCTACTTTTCTGTTCGTGTTTTTCTGTTCCTGTTTCTGTGAGTGTGTTTCCTACTTCCTAACGTCTCTACCAGTATATCATGATTTGTGTTGTTTGGTCTTCCTTGTTGTTGTATAATGAATGAGTTCAGTCAAGATACTTTGCTTCCAACATCATGATAAAACACTAAGCATGAAATGTGAGGTGGAAATTGTTACTACTCACAGCCATTTTTATGTATTTTAGGCACATAAAAGTCGGTGTATGGTTAATACCAGTAGATGATGATAAAATATGGATCCCCCCCCCCCCCCTCCACCCGCAAAAAAGGGAAAGTTTTGCTAGTTATTATGGGGTGCATGTCAGCTCGCCCCGCCCCCCCCCCCCTACCCCTCCTCTCCACCATCACTAAATGAAACTAAGGCCAGATGGGTAAATGTAAACATTTCATTGTTTTAGCTTTTCTCATTTTAGCATTTCTTGAAATTGGACTTGCAGTGTTTTTATTATAAATTAGATTCATGTTTATGATGTTATGCACAATTCTGAATGTAAATCTTCATTTACTCTATTTTTATTTTCAGGATAGATGCTGACGCTGATGTATCTAAATAATGCCATGGTGAAATATGGGCCAAAGCCACCAGTTGTGATGATAAGATCAACATGCGAGTTCTATTTTTGATATAAATAATAATAATAATAATAATAATAATAATAATAATAATAAATAATAATACCAGGTATTATAGAGGCGCTTTGTCCAATTCTGTGAATCGGCTTAAAGCGTGGTGAACTGAACCCAACACGCACACTCCGGAGGTAGACACCTAGCATTTTTGTTTTTTGTTTTTCATAAATATGTCTATCACACACATACACTTAGTCTGTGAATTTAAAAGGTGTTCAGTTATGTCTGTTTATTATCTTGTTTCCTACAGCACTGATACCATGGTAAGCACATAAATGTCACAAAACTTTGATGTATATAATTATGTACACACAGAAATAAGTTGAAATGAAACACACAAAGACAAGAGTCTGAGCGTTCATTACCTAGCATAGAAGCAGAGCAGACAGATGATAATCTGTTAGTAACACTTGGTTGCTACCAGTATTAATCATAATGATTGTATCCTGTTTTTCAGGTATGTACAATTGCAAGTTGTCTCTAATAGTAGTCACCTGTCTAACCATTGATTTTGGGTGATATTTACAGGTTTGGTGTGTCTCTTTTTGTTTACAGTACACCACAGAACAGCCCTGAGGTACAACCATGATGGCGTCCATGTGCTCCATTTCACTTCAGCCGAGATGGGATCTCTGCGCTCGGAAAGACCCATACGCACTCTACGCCACCCATCAGAAGAGTGTCTTTTAATGTCGTACCAATATTGGTTTGGTTTACTATGGGTCTGTCATGTCCTGTTCTCCACACATCTGCATTGGAGGAGATCGACTGTGTGGTGCCCTTGGCTCCGTTCCTGGAAATGCTTTCTCAGGTTTCTCACCATGCCCAATCTGAGCCCCTGCGTGACCTCTGCCAGAGGATATGTCAGCCCGAACATTGCCCTGGACCCCAGCATGACCTGAGCAGCAGACCCACAAGTCTTCCGTTGTGCCAGAATTCCATACCTTTGGTGTTCGACAGATTATGTTGGCTAGACCATAAACTAGTAGAAGTCTGAGAGAAAATTCATACACCCAAAAATATTGTGTATCTCCCAAAAGTAAGGAGCGTCTTTACTGATTGTGACAGCTTCAATGGATGTGCGGCAAATTAAACCTTTGTGTTTCATGTTTCATACTTAAAGAGGTTTCAACCTCTATTTTTTGTTTTCCTTTAAACCTTTGGCTGTTTGTGGCCTGTTTTGTAGGAATGATTACTGCAGGAATTATTGCAACAAAAAGCACCACTGACAGCCAGAGTGTTAAGTCTGTGTTGATATTCTGCTTGCCACAAATATCAACAAGGAAGAAAACATAGGAACTCATAAGAACCTAAGTGAGTGTGTCATGCGTTACATGTCACACTCGGTCTGATATATGTTTCACAAGAACGCATACTGTTCAAGAAGCCGCCACACATTCTGTTCTAAATGACGTCGCATCTATATGACGACACTCTGTGATGTTTGATGTCACATGTTGGTATTACTGAAACCGTCAGCTTTACTATATATAAATCTATAAAGCCCGGATCTGCATGGCATAAATCTTTATAGCATGAATACACCTAGTGCAGATTTGTGATGCAGCAATAGCCAATGATATCTAGACATAAACCTGCTCGGTGTGAATCTACAATGTACGAATTTTACCAAGCATGAATCCGCACAGGCTAGTGTAATCCATACTTTTAAAGAGTCTGGATGGAATAGCACAGGAAAAACCCATTTTGGAGGCAAAACTCGAGAAAACGATTCTTGGTCAAAATGGCGCTGTAACCTCCGCACGTCCCCCTTACGGCCGCCATGACGTCTTTTCCCTCTATTCTGGGGCATGTGTTTCTGTCTACCCGTGGTCTATTCACCTGTATTCGTCTTTTTAAACCTCTCCCAACTATCTGCACTGCCTGTAGCTCTTGATATTGGATGTGTGTAGCTAAATGGTCTTAGCTTTATTTAGGTCCCATGGCGTAGGTTTATTTAAAGTATTGGACCGGCTGGCGACATACATTCAATATTCTGTTGTTGTTTTTCACAAGCAGTGCAGGCACGTCCTGAGAAAGCCTTGCTAAGCAATGTACAATCAATCAATTGTTATAATAAAGACTCGCTCTTCTTCTTTTATTATTATTATTATTATTTTTTTTTTTTTTTTTTTTTTTTTTTTTTTTTTTTTTTTTTTTTGCATCTGTATCTGTAACGATCATGTTCGTGTTTTAAACTCCTTCACCGTCGAGAAAATATGAAGTCGATTGAACTGCAACAGACAGTTGCGAGGCTTATGAGGATCTATGCCTTTTGCTGACACCGCTTATAACCCATGTTCTAGAAATCTTTAGAAGACAACTCCGCTATTTGGGAAATTCGACTTAACAGCTCAAAGTCAGGGGCAATAAGAAAAATGGTTGGCGTCAGTTTACCTGACCAGTTTAGACGTAAGTAACGTCAGGTAGTTAAAGCCGCTAAAGCCCAGGTGGAACAAGGTGATGTTTCCCGCCACCCAAGGAAGCATCCCGAAAAGATAGATGTCGTCGATCCAGAAAGTTGGCGTGAAGACGGCCGCGTGGTGCAGGGCGGAAATGACGTCACCTGTCATGGCCACAGCCAGGCCGCTACAGTATTGGAGGGGGAAAGAGTCCAGACCCCGGAACAGCCGCTCTTCCACCTAGCAAACAGTGAAACATACAACAACAGTAGTGCGCTTTAAGATTTGAAATACCCCACTCCAAATATTGACAAACCACACTCTTACAATTCCACTATGCTATAGCCCATCTACTGTGCCGCAGTCTCTACAGTTCGTACTCTCCCAAAGCTGGTGCTCGACTGAGTTTAACCCCTTGTACATGGTGGCTGCGGGCACTGTAATGTAAATAAAAGGGGATTAAACATTTGGCTGTCCATAGCGGTTTTTGTCGTGATTCCTGAAGGAATCACCTCGACAAAAACCGCTACGGACAGCCAAAGGATCAGTTCATTCACACATGGCACATTACATAGTGCTTAGACATTAGGGTTCGAGTGGAATACAGAAACATTGTTCACCGAGTATGTTCTTTGGTGGAGACCGGTATGCGATGTTCACCGAGCACCCCAGCTCCGTCAAATAACATACACGGTGAAAAGAATTCTGTAATCCACGAGAGCCCTATATATTGCCTAAGCAGTTTATACCACGTTTATTCTACTTAATATTTTTATGGGCTGAAATGTGACCGAAACAGCCTTCAAAGTGGACTCCGCGGTATGTTTACGTCTGATACCTCTAAAATTACAAATGTGCTTCAGGTGTCAGCAAACCAGATAATTAGCTCTCATTTCCAATAATTAACGAGAAAACCATCCTTTAAATTGTTTGTCACGAATTTCCTTCAAATCACTGTAGACCCTTGCTCAAAATTCCTGTACCCTATAAAATGCCGCCACTGCTTTCTACTGCTAATAACAAAACGAAGCCTATACCGGACGTCAAACTCTGTTTTTAAGTCCAGGCTATTCTATTTATAGAAGAGACGCGGTAGAGGCAATTTCAAAAGAACGCACACGATATCATAGGCGGGCTAGACTAAAACTCTGACAGTGAAATAACAAGACAAAAATTACTTCATGTCTAGTTGAAGAGTTAAATGACAGTTTATGGAAAATCGGTTGACCCACATTAGAGTCCGTACTTTTTGTTATATTCACTTGCAATTTTGGATATAGCTAGACTGGATAAAGACATTGGATGAGTTTGTTAGCCAGCTTTGTACCACTTGAACTTTTTCAGTAAAAATTAATCCTCTGCAGACATTTTTTCTAAAGTACGAAACCTCGACTTCTGGACAAAATCAGTGACGGTGCCACAAAAGCAGAAATTTCGTCATCATGCAGACATCGATGCAATACTCTAGATGTGACGTCTCTCTCTCCCCCCCCCCCCCCTCTCTCTCTCTCTCTCTCTCTCTCTCTCTCTTTCTCTGAAGAGGGGGGGGGGAGGGGGGATGTGTCTTTTTTACTTACACATGTTTTATCTTTTGCTGTATCGTCTGATGTATTTTTAATATGTGTAGAGTAGCAGGACAGTTTGGAAGATAGGCATTGCTATGCCTAAAACGTTTTATTCTGAATAAAAACGTTTCATCATCATCTCTCTCTCGCTCTCTCGCTCTCTCGCTCGCTCACTCACTCACTCACTCACTCACTCACTGCACGCACGCACGCACGCACGCAAGCACGCACGCACGCACAGCAAGATGACGTCATATTCTTGTTCATAATTTCATTGACGTCTCGTTCTTGCAATACGTATGAGTCATTCTTTGCTAATGGTGACGGAAAGGTGGAAAACCAGCAACATTCTAAAACTCTATGTAAGACTAATTAAATATATACTTTCTGAGGTTTATTTTGTCTATTACCTGAAATAAAAACAAAAAAAATCAGTAGCTGTGATGGTTCGGCCGTTAGAGCGATTTCATTTGGGCGGGGGGGGGGGGGGGGGGGGGAGGGGGGGCTAAAAGGGTAACCTGCACACACTCCGACGCGACATGATATTTTGTTAAATCTAGAAACTAGCTGTGTGATTTCCAATGTATATCCAATTAAAACACACCAATTACTCTCCATTTATATGACTTTGGAAATTCTGAAGTCCAATATGTAGTGCGTGGGAACGGCATAAACCTGTGACGCCATTTGCAGGTTACCATCAAATCAAAACATTTTCTGTTGTACTTAATTGTCACAACTACGTTTTAATAATCCTGTCACATGTTCTCTGTTCAGAGATGAGTCGGATAAAGTACACTGTATTGATCCAGTGCATAGCTCAATAAATAAAATACCAATGCAAAATAACACGGTAACCTGCATGATGTGCGACACCAAACTAGGATACCGTCAGAAAATAACAACAAAAAGTGGTTTAATGCTAATTACATACCGAAATAATACCCATAATTATTTAATTTAGGTGCAATATTTATTATAAATAAAACCTGCCATTAGAATGCTGCCATACTCGCATAAATCATGCTCAAGAGTCAAGGCACTTGTGGATAAATTAACCAATCGTTCACAAATTTCTTTCAAAAATGTTAAATATTCACACGGCAGGCTTTGTTTATAAAAAAAAATCAATAAAAAGATTTAGGAGACTAAAGTAAGGGAAAGAGAAGTTTAACATTACACACATAAAAAGCAAGAAACAGTCAATTTTCTGAACTTTACTATCACACAACTCAAGGAAATTTTACAAAGCAATATTCTATGCGGAACATTCATCCTTCGAAATAGAAATGTCCACGGCGATTAAATCGAGGCTCTGGCAGGACCGTCTGAATCTCATTTAAAAAAAAAAAACCAACAACTATAGATTCATCTGGGATGTCTGGATATGCACACAAAAAAAAGTCGCCGTGTTGTTTCAGGAAGCTGACTTGAGCCGCCTTTTCTTCGGTTTTGACGTCCTTGATCTGAAAACAGAAATAAGTGATATAGAAATATCTTGACATAATCAACAGTTATGACAGTTTAATGGAATTGAACATTTGAAAGAAACTCAGATGTCACACAAAGTGCAGGTGACCAAAATCAACCAAATCGAAAACTTTTCAAACAGTGTTTGAATTATTTGAAGATGAATCTACTAAAGATGAGCCTTAAAAAAAAATTTTTTTTTTAAGCCAAAAGGGGAAAGATTTCTCACCATGATCGTCAAAACAATAAAAATTTTCAAAAGAAAATCAGTAACCTGCAGCCAATGCTACACAAACCGGAAGTAACCTGCAAGCGTGCGACGCTGAGTCACCGTGTCAGAGTGATGCAAGTTACCTAAAATAACGTTTTGATGAATATTCGTCAAAACAAACAATGAAAGGCTTTATCCTCAGTAATATGATACAAAATGTGTTTATGAAAGCCGAATGGAAAAGAAACAATTTCAGTTTATCACAATAATGTCGAACACATCATTTCGTACCTACACAACACGTGAGAAGACTGGAAACTAGAGCACAGATCACTTAAGTCCCATTGAATTATCATCCTAGGGCACAATAAACGAACTGTAATCAATTCCTTCCCCTTAGTCGCATAAATTAGTCTTATATCAAAGTTTACTAACTCACCTTAGCCCAAGATAATGCAGAAAACAGCCAATTCTAAACGATTTTCAGATCGAGTCGAAAACCTTTGGTCAGAAGTAACCTGCAAATGGCGCGTAATCGAGTGTGACACGTCACAGTGTTGCGGCCCCAACGGACGAAAAACGTAAAACTTCTGCCGCAAAGCGTCATCAATGTTTTGATGTGTGATACATAAACCACTGGCGTTGTGCTGACGTTTGAAAAATGCCGCCCTTGCAAGAAATCGTTGAAAGAAAATTTGCGGTAACCTGCGTCACGGATGTGACGCGACACTCTAAACTAAGCTATTGAGAGACATACAATTGTTTTATTAGCTTCTACTTCTTTAAAGCAACTTATTTAAACTCACAAGTAATAAACAATGCAAACATGCTGGCTTGGATGGTGTCCTTGCAAGAAATCGTCGGAAGAAAACTTGCGATAACCTGCGTCACGCATGTGACGCGCCACTCTAAAATAATTAGTTAGTTATTTGGGTTTAACGCCGAGCAGGCGACTAAGGCCATCTCACGGCGGGATGGGTAAAAATCTGGTCAGCCAGACTAAAAGCAAGGTCTTAAGACAAGATGTAAATATATCTTAAAAATATATCAGGCTAAAATGTCGCACGAGTCTTTAAAGAAATGTCTACAGACTCTCAAAAAGGGCAAAATAAAGAAATTCACAGTCTATGAATGGTCAGATCTGGTAAAAAATATTGCATTCTCTCAAGAAATTGAAGATTTTGTCCGGAGGAACATCCCGGAACAAAACCTTCAAGGAGTCTGCTGTGAAGTGTTTATACCTCGTGTCAGTTAGATCGACACAATACAGCAAAAAGTGTCGAACAGAAAACTGCTCATCACAGGCAAAACACCACGGACGCTCATCCTGTTTAAGTAAGTAAGAGTGCGTAACATACGTGTGCCCGATGTGGAGCCGAGTAAGGACAGTCTCCTCACAGCGGCTGCCGCAGCGGAAAGGTAGACTGTCGGACACCGTAGGATGAGCTTCATACAGCTTGTTCCCTTCCTCTTTGTCCCACTCGGACTGCCACTCGCGGGCTATGTACGCATTAATTACAGGTTTAAAATCACTATAAACAGTCTGTGTGTCAGGGACAGGGTCACTGCGGGCACTGTTGGCAGCAGAATCTGCGATTCTGTTGCCTTCGATGCCCACATGGCCCGGGACCCAAATAAAAATGATGTCATAATATTCCTTCATCAAGTCTGCGTAGAGCTCTATAATCTGCACCAGCAGTGGGTGGTCTGTTCCCGCGCCCTGAAGGGCCTGCAGGGCAGAAAGAGAGTCAGACAGAATCAGGAAGTTCCTTTCCCGAGACTGATAGGCATGCTTGAGTGCCAGCAGAATTGCCTGCAGTTCTGCACTAAAAACAGAGGAATGGTCGGGGAGGCGGAGCTTAAATGGGCGTCTAGGATGGCGAGCGGACACTGCAGCCGCAGCCACTCTCCCATCCTCAGACTTGGACCCATCCGTATAAAGACGACAATAGCCAGGAAAAATTGAAAGGAGTTCATTGAGGCTCTGGTGGTATATGGCTGGTGGAGTACAATCCTTCTTGTGGGCGGTCAAGTCCAGCAAGATGTCAGTAGCCAGGGTGGAGTGATGTGCTGCAGAGATTCCGAAACTTTGTCCAGGTCCACCCCGGCCACCTGCAGATGAGGTCGGACACGAAATGAAAGTGGACGGACAGCTCCCGGATGGGCATCGTAAATCTCTGCAAACGACGGGTTAAAAACACAATCATAGGCAGGATTGTCTGGATGGGCCTTCAGCTTCAGAACGTAGCTGAGCATGAGGCGGATGCGGCAGAGCCTGAGAGAATGCTCCCCTGCCTCGGCATACAGACTAGGAACTGGAGATGTGCTGAAGGCTCCCAGACATATTCGCAGACCTTGATGGTGAATTGTGTTCAGACGCTGTAGAACAGGCTTGGAAGCCGAGCCATATACAACAGAGTCGTAATCTAATTTGGACCGAACAAGGGCCCGGTACAGTCGAAGTAAGACAATGCGGTCTGCACCCCAGTCAGTGCGACCAACGACACGAAGAATGTCGAGGGCCTTCCGACAAGAGGTTCTAAGGTAGTAAACATGGTTGCAGAAGGTCAATCTTTTGTCAAAGATGACCCCCAAAAACTTTGCCTCTTCGGCCACCTTAATTCGCACTCCAGCAATGCTCAGTCAATTCTGAAAAAAAAAATCGTCTGGTTAGTAAAATGCACACAGACTGTCTTGGAGGGCGAGAACCTGAATCCGTTGAGAGACACCCACCCCTGGATGCGATCAACGCACAGCTGCAGGCGCCTCTTAAGGGACGCAAGCCCTCGACCTCGTGCACACAAAGCAAAGTCGTCCACAAACAAAGAGCATTCAGAATCATCCTTGACGGCCTTTACAATGTTATTAATTTTAATACTAAATAAAACAGGAGATAAAATGCTGCCCTGCGGGACACCCATCTCCTGTTCAAAGGAGTCGAAGAGGGTGGAGCCCACACGGACATGGAACGACCGATGAGACAAAAAATTGTGAATAAAAACTGGCAGGTGCCCTTTAAAACCCATGCCCGACAAATCAGACATTATACCATACTTCCAGGTAGTGTCATATGCCTTATCAAGATCGAAGAAAATTGCATAGACATGCTGCTTGTTGACAAAAGTATCTCGGATAAACGACTCAAAGCGGACTAGATGGTCAGTTGTACTACGGAAGCGCCGGAAACCGCACTGGAGGTCTGTGATGAGACCCTGTGACTCAAGATGCCACACCAGGCGGGCGTTGACCAAGCGTTCCATAGTTTTGCACAAACATGATGTCAAAGCGATTGGCCGATAGTTGCCCGGGTCGGAAGGATCTTTACCCGGCTTGGGGATTGGCACAACCACAGCCTGACGCCACGATGGCGGAAAATGACCAGTTATCCAGATACGGTTAAAGGCCTTGAGAAGTACAAGGAGTAAATCCTCAGGCAGATGTGTTAGGAGCTGATAGTGGAAGGTATCTAATCCAGCAGCAGAGTCAGTACATTTCTGCATGGCTTGCTGCAATTCTGAAAACGTAAAAGGGGCATTATAGTCTTACGAGTTATCCGATATAAAATCACAAGTACAAGACTCTCGCTTCTCCTTCTCTCTCTGGAAGAAAGGTGAATAATGCTCTGTTGAAGTATGATGGGCAATGGTGGAGGCAAGCAAATTGGCACAGCCTTTTTATCCGTGACCAAACTGGCACCATCTTAAGATGGCCGATAGAAGCCGAGCCACCCCTGCCCCTAATTCTTCGAACAGCCTTCCAGACTTTTTGGGATGGAGTCCTAGAAGATAAAGATGATACGAAGCTTCTCCAGGAAGCACAGCGTTCACGTTTAAAAATGTAACGGGTTTTCGCCCGCTGTCTTTTAAATATTAAAATATTTGCTTCCGACGGATCGCGAAAGCACGTTGCTGAGCAGATTTGCGCATTTTGGGGGCCGTGCGGCACTCTTCATTGAACCATGGTACTCTCGGCTTCCGAGGGAGTGATGTGGAAGTTCTAGGGATGGTTTCACCTGCTACGTCCAACAAAACAGAAGTAAAACAAGAAACAGGTTCTTCAGCTGACATGACCACCTCCTCTGTAATACGAGACTGACAGAGGGAGGCGAACAGAGGCCAGTTCGCTTTCGTGAGATTCCAGCGTCCCACCGGCGAATCCTCCTCACAGCTGACCGATGACAGGACTACTGGGAAGTGGTCACTACCACACAGGTCGTCGTGAACCTTTCAGTCAAAGTCCAGCATGAGAGAAAGATCACACACAGTGAGGTCTAGAACAGAACTAGAGCCTGAACCTGAGTTCGAGTACGTAGGTGAGCCATCGTTAAAGACACATAGGTTAAGTTGAGAAAAAACATCTTCTAACATCTGACCTCTGCCATCATAGTGGTCACTACCCCAAAGGTGAGCGTGACCGTTAAAATCCCCCATGAGAATAAATGGAGGGGGCAGCTTATCTACTAAGTGAAAAAAATCAGTACAGACCCGCAGGGATGGTGGCAGGTAAACACTGCATATGGCTATTGTCTTTTTCAAGGTAACCCGAGCTGCGACAGCCTGAAGACCGGTGTCGATGCTAACGGGGCTACATAAAATTTGGCTACTAATGAAAAGAGCCACTCCACCCGAGCGCCTCTCTGAATCAGAGCCTTTGTGTATATCGTGAAAACCATTAAAGGACACAGGGTCAGAAGTCTTCAGGTATGTTTCCTGAAGAGATATTACTGAGGGGTTATAGAACTTGAATAAAAGACGTAATTCCTCAAAGTTAGCTTGAAAACCACGACAATTCCACTGAAAGCAGAGAGTACATGATTATGTATTATCTTGGGGTGAAGAGTTTGTCCCCCCCCCCCCCCTTTATCCTTTGACTTGGAAGGAGGTGAAGAAACAGGGGGGGGGGGGGGGGGCGGCTCCCGGGCCTCCTCTGGTTCTTCGGAGATGAAGAGGGTGGAACTGCCACCGCATCAGCAACGACAACTTCCACTCCCTCCATCCGCTCCTCCAATGCAGCATATTTGTTTTGAAGGGGGACATCAGTGTTCTCCTTCTGGGCCCGTGCGCACAGCGGTCCCATAGATTTCTTAGACTTCTGGTCCTGGGCAGCGTTCCTGCCGCTAGAGTTAACGGCCTTAGAAGGCTGACCAGAGCCAGAAGCCTTTGGATTAGACAGACTAACAGGTTTGCGTGGGGGCTGAGGCTTAGGGGCAACAGAAGGCGGCACTACCGGACTGGCAGTGTCCGCCTTCTGCGTTCCCTGGCTCCTCGTCACCACCGGAGGAGGGTTACTCTCCAGGGGCGAGAGGAGCCGAAGCTCCGCCCCCAACCAAGAAGTTGGGGTTTGACATGCGAAGGCTTTGGTGGGGCGCTTGCCTGCCACCGCTGCACTGAATGTATACACAGATGTGTTAGAGGATGGAACAGCCGCAGCTGCACCAGGGCCTTCAACCAGCTTTTTGGCGTCCAAAAAGGACAGCCCCTTCTCCACACGCACTTGCTGAATCATGCACTTGGATATCCAACGAGGGCATTTCTTGTCCGAAGCCATATGCGCCCCCTAGCAATTCACACACAGGGGGGTGGCTGTACAGAGTGTACAGCAGAGTGTCCGGGCTTAGTGCAACGGGCGCATGAAGCCTCTGCCTGACGGCACATCTTTTGGCCATGGCCATACTTTTGGCACTTAAAGCACCGGAGGGGGAGAGGGACGTACTTTTTCACTTTCAAGGAGTAGTTACCTCCCCAGATTGTAGTAGGAGGGGTTGGGGTGCCAAACGTCAGGATGATGGTAGGGAGACGGATCTCCACACCACCTCGCTTGGAAGCGAAGCGCCTGACGTAAGTCACCCCCTGAGACTTAAGCATCCGTACAAGTTCATCTTCTGACAGTTCTGCCAAAGCTTGATCTTTGATTACGCCTCTTGACGAATTCATAGTTTTGTGTGGTGTCACCTCCACTGGAGTGTCTCCAATGGAAGAGAGCCTCAGCAGCCCGTTGGAGTGTGCCCGGGTACGGCACTCCACCAGCAAGTCACCAGACCTGAGGCGCTGGGCCTCAGGCCTGCCAATACGGCTCCTGAGGGTCTCCCCCACCAGAAATGGATTCAGCTTGGAAACAGGTTTGTCTGTCATCTTGCTATGAACAATGAGGAAGCGAGGCTATACAGCTGACGCCTGAGGCGTCGCATCCTCACAGTCCGAGTCACCGTCGTGTTCAATGTCGGTGGCGATGTGCCGCTTCTGTGCAAGTTTTTTTTTTTTTTTTTTGTTTTTTCCATATTATAATAGTAGAGATATTCATCCCCCGGGGGTCCCCGCCCGCCACCGAGCCAAACGAGGGAAAGTGCAACTGTCGGCGGGTCTCCAGCCGACGCACAATGGAGACTGCCCGAAAGATATACTCAAGGGGGTAAGCCCGATTGAACCGTCTGAGCCACCGCCTTCTATCACACTGTTGAATGCAGGGGAATACTAGTGTAAAGCACCTAATCAGCAGCTGAGGCTATAGCATGGTGCTCCGTATATCAACCCGCATGTCAACAGTGGGATAGGGCTCAACGTGACAAGAGCCGATTGACTAGGCCGGTACGACTAGCCTCCCGTTTAGGTAGAAGTCAAGGCCAAAGTGGAGTGTTTCAGCCACCAGGATCCTCTTCTCCCCTGACACGGGTCTCCAAGCACGGCAAACACTTGGGATCCAAAGGACCAAAAGCTCACGTGTATTTTTAAGGACCAATCCAACATGGTAAGACCTGGGTTAGCACAGCTCCTCAAAAACCGGACCAGTGAAAAAGACTGAACAACATATCTGCTGACATCAAGTCCTAAGCCTGGACAAAGATGGCACCCCTCTGCTAGCCCACTCAGTCAGTGACTGAGGAGACTACCCACCCACGCCACGTGGAGGCCGGTGCCGAGTGGGCGACACTCTAAAATAAGCTATTGAGAGACATAGAATAGTTTTATTAGCTTCTACTTCATGAAAGCATCTTATTTTAAACTCGCAAGTAATAAACAATGCAAACATGCTGGCGTGGATGGTTTCTGTCGTCTGCTCAAGATTCAATTTACGAACCCGTCTTTGTGACAACACTAGTATGCAGGTTATCCCTTTTTTCACACAAGCGCTGTGCAACAACAGCAGGTTGTTTTTAAACTTTCTGATAGAATGATAGAACTTTATGCCATATGTAAAAATACATTAGGAAATCGTCTCGGTACTGCGCAACTTAAAAAGAAGAACATAAAACACATCAAAATATAATTAAGCTGCTCACGTACACACACGCACACACGCGCACATACGCGCACACGCACACACACGCGCACATACGCGCGCAACGTAAATACAGTAAACACGATTTCACAGTGACACAAATCACAGAAGACATATCACAATATAAAACACGTCACTTGCATCACAGATGAAATATTATACTGACAGCTGGACAATACTGTATATAGTAAACAGTGGGACGGATGGATCAGGTTTAGCGATTGTTTGCATCATTAAAAGTTTGGACAGCGGTTGGGTAAAAACTAATTTTAAAACGACTCGTTCGTGTTCTGATCGCTCTGTGTACGTAGGTCTATTGCTAAACAAGCAGTGGGTAACATCAGTACCGGAGAGCGATATTTAGCTATTTGGAAACAAGAGCTGCTCTCAACATATAGCACGCATAACAAAAATAAAAACATGGGCAAATAAAGCATCATCCGGACTACAGTTGTGATCGTTTTGTTCTGGAAAGAAAGATGGATTTGTAGCACGGCCGAATGTGGAGCAGGGTTAAGAGCTATATATTTTTAAAAAATTAAAACAAAAACTTTGTCAGCTGTCCCGCGTGGGCGCCCCGCACAGAGCCGCGCTACAGTGGTGTTAAAAAACCGCTTGTCCAAATCCAAGATAGAACGCACAGTGCTATATTTGGTATCGTTGGAAAGAGCCTTTCCTGCCATTTATCACGGTGCCTGGCGCATGCTTGAATTCAAGAGAAAACTGCTTTAGATTTTGACGTGAACATTTCATTTTTATTTTTTTTACTCATGAGATATGTTATCTGGGAATGATCGCGCACACATGCGCCGGCTACCGATGAAAAGCTCATTCAAAAACCTTTCAATCGATGTATCATCTGACACGGACGATCAAATCTTGGATTTGCGCAGTGGCTTTGAAACTGACCCTCCAACGCGCAAACACGACTTCACAATGGCGCCCGCGATAGAAGCTTCCTTCGTCAACGATGACGCAAATTTTGCTTGTGACTTGCAGAAAACATTGAGCAAGTACACAAATGTTTATGATTACTGGTAGAGAAAGAAATTTTCAGCATTATAAACTAACACTGATTAATAGAATTTATTATTTGGACCCACAGTGTAATTTTTACTGTGTGTAATCGATTTCCAGCTTGGAAGTTCACGCCCTTTTCGTGGGGTATAACTTACAGCTGTGACAAGTCTAGTCCTACTGAAATGCATGCCATATTTACTGCAATACTTCAGAGTTGCACTTGAATTTTTCTTAGCCGGTTTCTTTGAAATAACCGTTTTAGTCGACATCAAGAACGACAACTCTTTGCCAGTTAGCAGACGATTTTTTCAGAATGCCAACTCGTTTGGTTTTGACTGCCTAAACTATGATTGTGTGTGTGTGTGTGTGTGTGTGTGTGTGTGTGTGTGTGTGTGTGTGTGTGTGTGTGTGTGTGCGTGCGTGCGTGCGTGCGTGCGTGCGTGCGTGCGTGCGTGCGTGCGTGCGTGCGAGCGTGCGTGCGTGTGTGTGTTTTCTGGTCGTCGTAAGGTACTTGTAAATAAAGCAAACGATACGAACACACATTATTATTAATATTGTTATTACATGTATTATTATTATTATTATTATTATTATTATTATTATTATTATTATTATTATTATTATTATTATTATTACTTTTTGTCAGTTTCTTACTATAGATAAAAGAAAATCACATTAAACAACAAATAGTTTCGGTTGCTTTTAATTTTATTTAGACAAACACTTCAAGATGCTGTCAGACAGAATTCAGCTGAGGAAACGAGGAGGATCAAGCAAAACCTCCCCCATCTCGATCAACAAACTTTTCTTACAGATGAATATATGACACAACGGCGGCAAACAACACCAGATATTCAACTCAGACTTTATTTAAAGAGACTTGTTACTCTGACGGTTTGTCTGTCTATCCAGTACTTTCTGTGACACAGACGCGTATACGTCAAATGAGAAAATATAGACTTGACGAAAGACATAAATATCTTGATCAAGAAATGAGTGCTACCGTCCCAGACCACTTTTCCTTTCCAGTCCACTCTTCCCTACCGACCCTACTTCTCAGCCGACCAGCATCATAAGGCCCCGCTACACATGCCCGGTTTTGAGGCCGATTCCCGATCAGTTTCGAATCGGTAGGTGATCGGGCCGGACTAAAAAAAACGTGTGCACTGCCACACATTTCCCGACTTGTTTAGCCGACCGGTTTGAACCGAAGATCAAAGTCGTACCTGTTCTGCAAAATGGCTGCTAGTTTTGACAGTGATGATGATGTGCTTGCATTATCAGCAGTTTTGCGTCATATTCGGGAAGAGGCGTGCGAAACATCAGCAACGGCGGTGGTACTGATCACAACAGGCCTGTTCCGCGATTTGCAAACTGAAACGACGTGCTTTGCGAGACGCGCTCTGATTGGTTGAAGCTTACAACCGGGGCCGATTCGGATCGGAAAAATAGAGCAGGTTCTAGACACCCGATTCCCAGCCGATTGGGACCGGATCGGATAATTGACGTCATCCGATCGGATCGGAATCGGCTTCAAAATCGGGGCACAACCGGCACGTGTGGCGGGGCCTTCTAGTCAAACAACGACTGCATCTTTTTCTTCTTTTGCAGTCATAGCAGATTCATGTCTGTACGACTGAAGCTAGCATCTATATGGTGTAAAGAACGTGTACCCTTCAGTGAGCACCGACCTGAAACGATGAGTGCAAAATGTTTGCCCTTTCTTGCTTTTGCTGACGTAAGCAAACCCCAGAAAATGGTTACGCGGTTGAAAAACGACCTACACCGAATCCAGAATCTTTACTACCCTCCCCCCCCTCCTCCCCACCCCTCCCGCGTCCCCCAACGGACATCAGCTCTCTGAGGGACATGAGCCTCTGTCTCTACCCCCCCTCCCCCCCCCCCCTCCCCCCCTCCCCCCTCCCCCCCGTAACGAATAGCATCTCTCTGAAGCACGTGAGCCCCTGTCTCTACCCCCACCCCCTCCGTTACTCTGTTAACAGTATTTCACAAAAGCAATTTTTTTGTTAAAATGTGTATTTGTTTAACCCATTCAGCCCTGATGCACTACAGTAAGAGATGGGTCGACCATGATAATTCAAGGATAGTGCCAGATTAGCTTGGCGCCTGTCGGCGCTCCTGCAAGAGGTGCATAGTCGTAAGATGACGCCTCCAAAAATTTGGGAAATACGTGCGTCGGGCTGAATGAGTTAATCTATTTTCTAATCCCCTGTGAATTTGACCTTGAGAGGGGTCACTGACTTTGGTATGTGTAGAAAGGTCTTAGCACACCATTATATCTTTGGATCAAGTTTGAAGTGTGCGGATTAAATAGTCTCTGAGAAAATTTCAACGTTGAAGTTTACGACGGACGAAGGACGGACGGACGACCACTGGCCCATTACATATATTCACGTTCTGCACGTGAACCTAATATACTAATATACTTAAAACTGAGTATCGGCTCCGTTTTTGCTTATGACCAGTTCTCACACTGAAGGCTACTCAATAATAAAATTTGACGAAAATCGGTAGAGTGGTTCCAGATATATCGCAGATAAAAACTGAAGCACTGAAAACACATATGGCTGTCAGGGCCTTTACACTCGGTATGTCCGATAATTTTCCTTTGCGCAGCTTTCTTCGGGGTACCTTTACTTTAAACTTTAACAACAATTTAAATCCCGTCCTTTTTGTGATATAACCTTCAGTGTACAAACCCTTTATATTTCTACTGTGACCTTGACCTTGACCTTAGGACCTCGGCTTTGGTACAAGACACATCTTCTAATGTAATACTGACCAGATCTGAAAATGTAAAAAATTCTGTTGGTTGCTTCTGTAGAAATCACCTGCAAAAAAAAAAGCCAGACAGAAACCCAGCTACAGTGACACATTGGATGACTCCAGTAGACCCCCTCTCAGGAACAGGGGAGGGGGAAGAAGAGGTATCTTAATCAAGAAACACGAGGCAGATAACCACATTGCTTGTTTCCATAGCCAACAGACGTCCTGCAACTGGCACATTTGAAAAATGATGGTAATGCATTCAGAATCATATGTATGACATAGAGCGCTAGAATGCAAGATACTGTCATATTGTTGTGTTCATATCTGAAATGTGCCTGATTTAATGTGAAATTATCACACAGAAAGGGATTTGTCGTGTTTTTGTGTACATTTTAGTATCTGATTCACATGCCTACGATGAAAATTACCTAAGATTTAACGTTTTTAGTGAAGGGTATGTAAGCCATGTAAACCCTCATTATGACAATGTCCGAATTGCATTTTTGGTCAATTTAGGCGTGCTGTAATTGCAAATTTATCAATGTGTGGGGCTAGAAAAATAATTCAGGACACTCTACATATTTTGATCTGTGACAGTAAAAACACACAATTCTACCCTCACGTTATGATTTTAATATGTGTCTAAACATAGCTCTTTCTTAAAAAACGCAAAAAAAAGGTCATTATAGGTCATATTCAAATGCACATATCTCGGAAGCCAATCAACATAAAGTTCTGATTTTTTGCATGTGCACTTCTTTGAACGCGTACTTCCGAGTCGTGCATTTGTTTGGTTTCTAGGAAACATTTGAGTGGAACTACCTACTCTGTAGCGGAACCCTGATGTCAAATATCTCAAACAACTCATGGGCTTGGTGGGAATCATCTCGGAGGATGGATCTTGCCTTGTTTAGCATTCTTTCGTGGAAGAGGGACTCCAAAGAGGGCAAATCAATACCTATGATTTTCGATGCAGTTTTTACTACTCTGTTTTATTTGGATCGCTCTTTCTGTGTGGTACTGCCAAACTACACGGTCAGGGAGAAGGTCAAAATACTTTCAATAACTGCCCGGTAGAAGTTGGTCAAAATTTGTCTGCTGACGCCAAACGTTTTAAGACGTTTGAGAAAATACAGTAGTTGCTATGATTTTTCACTAAAGAATCAACGTTTTTTCTCCCATTTAAGAACTTTGAGATGTGGGTGCCGAGAAACTTAAAACAATCAACAATTTCAACATGGCTACCATGAATAGTGAGGGGGAACAATGTCACTTTTGATATTTCTGAAATCCATGACCATTTCTTTGGTTTTAGGTACATTCAGATCAAGGTTGTTGTCAGAACACCAGACAACAAGTTCATCTACCCTCTCTCTCTCTCTCTCTCTCTCTCTCTCTCTCTCTCTCTCTCTCTCTCTCTCTCTCTCTCTCTCTCTCTCTCTCTCTCTCTCTCTCTCTCTCTCTCTGTATGCTGCTTCATTGTTGTTTAAAATAAACCTTCAACAGTGGTGTCGTCAGCAAATTTAACTGTAAGGGAGTTATCATCAGTTGATGTACAATCATGGGTAAAAAGTGATTATAACATAGGGGACAAAACACAACCTTCAGGTGCACCCGTTTTCTGTGTGATGGACTTAGAAAAGCGACTACATGAACCAGATGAGTGGTTACATCTACCTGACTGCCGACTCCCTGGGTCTGAATGCTGACTGCACGGACCAGCTCTGACTACCGGAGGTCTTTGTGGTTTCAGCTTTATTTACATATAAGGAACGAACAAATGGGCATAATGTTTGCTGTTTGAAACACTAACTGACCAAAACAGATCGTAAACAAAGTGACTGGTTGCCGTTCCACTTTTGGGCAGCCATTTTGTGTGCTAAAATCGAAAGCAATCGAGAATAAAAACCATTTATTGTGCACTAATTGCCTCAAGGTTGCTTTTGCTGATAGTGTGAAATTTGAAGCATACAACAAACATCTCATTTTATTATGGCCTTTTTCCCGGTTTCCTGAAAATGGGTCAAGTTTACACTGACCCGCTGAAGTCAACATTAGCAAAGAATGACTCATGAAAACGCTCTACTCATTAGAAATGCGCTTTACGGGAAGAAAAAGAAAAATACTACGTAATTCTGCACCACCATCTAATACTTTACCAAATCAAACTCTGCGGCGGAGATACAAGCATCTCGTGTTCAAAATTGGAGATTTCTTCCGGTCTAACGCCGAAAACAACCTACCCCAAGCAACGGATCCGCTGCGTATCACATATCCACTCGATTTCCATCCCCTTGGTGCATGGGAATTTAGATCTAGGTCCTCCGTGTGGGGTCCAGATGTTTAGCCGGTGTGGACAGCTGTTTTTCAGCACACCATCGTCGTAACTGGAGGAAGTGAAGGAACTTCTGCCTACCTGCAAAGAAGACCGCATTTTGCTGTGGATTCTGCAGGGGCATACACTCCATGCTGGGTGGTGGATAGGGGGTCCCTCGCGAGAGGGGTGCACCGAATGAAATAAGGTGCCGTGAACCAACATGGTCTAAGGGAAGGTGACCCCGACAGAAAACCCCTGGTCCTCCTAGTAAGGGGGTTGGGCGTGGGGGTAGCTTCCCCACCCTGCAAGAAAGGAAATAGCTACAAAAACGCCGACGAAAAGACAAACAGTAATTCCTTTCCTGGAGGAGGAAGGTTCTTCTACCAGAAGATTTATGACGTCGTGTGGTGAAAGCCGAAGGTCTTCGGAAGCCACAGGACCGAGCCGCCTCTCTCTATCCAGGGACACAACCATGGGCACATGGAATGTCAAGACCATGTACCAGAGCGGCAAGGCCGCCCAGATAGCAGCGGAAATGCAAAAGTACAACCTTTCCCTGCTAGGTATCAGTGAAGCCAGATGGACGCAGTCTGGCCATAAAAGGTTGTTAAGTGGGGAGATGATTCTGTATTCAGGTCATGAAGAGGAGAATGCCCCCCATACAGAAGGAGTAGCATTCATGCTGTCACCAGTGGCACAGAGAGCGCTGATGGGCTGGGAACCTCTTGGGCCAAGAATTATCACAGCAGCCTTTAAAACCAGGAAAACGCTCAAGCTGAACGTCATCCAGTGTTATGCGCCCACTAATGACAGTGATGAGGAAGAGAAACAAGAGTTCTACGACCGACTCTAGAGTGCTGTGGACATATGTGCGGAGCGAGACATCACCATCGTCATGGGCGATTTCAATGCCAAAATAGGGGAGGACAACACCGGATACGAAGAGGTGATGGGGAGACAGAGACTAGGGGAGATGAGTGAGAACGGGGAGAGGTTCGTAGACTTTTGTGCTCTAAACAGACTTGTCATTGGAGGAAGCATCTTCCCACACAGAAGAATACACAAAGCAACTTGGGTCTCACCTGACCATACTACAGAGAACCAAATAGACCATATCTGCATTAGCAAGAAATTTAGAAGATCCCTTCAAGATGTTCGAGCGAGGAGGGGAGCAGATGTCGCCTCAGACCACCATCTGCTTACCTTAAGAATAAAGCTCAAGTTAAAGAAAAGCCGCACAGAGACAACAAGAAGACAGCGCTATAATGTAGGCCTCCTGTGAGAGACTGGAGTGAGAGAAGAGTTCAAACTGGTGCTGTCCAACCGGTTTCAAGCGCTACAGGAGCTAGTAAACGAAGAGGAGGCGGTCACCACAGAGCAGCAGTGGAAGGCAGTTAGAGAGGCGCTGAACTCAACCTGCAAAGACACTGTAGGGTTCAGGAAACACCATCACAAGGACTGGCTGTCGGCACAGACCTTGAAGAAGATAGAAGTGAGGAAGCAGAAGAAAGCAGTTGTCAACAACAGTCGCACGAGAGCAGCCAAAGCAAGGGCACAGGAGGAATACTCGGAAGCCAACCGCGAGGTGAAGAGGAGTATCAGGGCAGACAAGAGGGCCTACACAGACAGCCTGGCAGCAGAGGCAGAAAAGGCAGCAGGCAGCGGCAACATGAAACAGCTCTACGACATTACCAGAAGATTGTCGGGCAAGTATGGCCATACAGAAAGACCAGTAAAAGACAAAGAAGGCAAGCCTATTGCAGACGGAGCAGACCAACTCGACAGATGGGCCGAGTATTTTGAAGAGTTACTGAACAGACCCAGCCCACCCGACCCCCCAGACATCCAGCCGGCAGAGACCGACCTACCCATCAGCTGTGACAGACCCAGCCGGAAAGAGATCAGAAGAGCAGTGGCATTTTTGAAGAACGGCAAAGCAGCAGGACCAGATGGCATCCCAGCAGAGTCTCTGAAAGCAGACATAGAGACAACAGTAGAGATGCTGTACCCACTGTTTGGAAAGATCTGGGAAGAGGAGGTGATGCAGGCTGACTGGAAGTAGGGGTACCTAATCAAGCTTCCCAAGAAAGGCGACCTCAGCAAGTGTTCCAACTACAGAGGGATCACCTTGCTGTCAGTACCAGGAAAGGTCTTCAACAGGATCATCCTATAGAGAATGAAGAGCTTCGTTGACCCCCAGCTGAGAGACCAGCAAGCAGGATTCAGGAAAAACCGATCATGTACAGACCAGATCGCCACTCTCCGCATCATCGTGGAACATTCTCTGGAGTGGAGCTTCCCGCTGTAAGTCAACTTTGTGGATTACGAGAAAGCATTTGACAGCGTGGACCGAGAGACTCTGTGGAAACTCCTACGACACTACGGTGTACCCACAAAGCTCGTCCGCCTGATCAAGAGCAGCTACGATGGCATGACATGTCGCGTGATCCACGAAGGGCAGTTCACCAGTGAGCTCCAGGTCAGAACCGGTGTCAGACAGGGGTGTTTGCTGTCTCCGTTCCTCTTCGTACTGGCCATAGACTGGGTCATGAAGAGGACCACATAGCACGGACGAAGTGGAATACAGTGGACACTGTGGATACAGCTTGACGACCTCGATTTTGCAGACGACTTGGCATTACTGTCCCACACTCATCAACAAATGCAGGACAAGACCACGAGGCTTGCTGACATCTCGTCCCAAGTGGGCCTCACCATTCACAAACAGAAAACAAAGACAATGAGGCTGAACGCAACCAGGGAAGAACCAATCTTGTTTGCTGGCACCCCGTTGGAGGAGGTGGAGTCCTTCACCTATCTCGGGAGCATCATAGACAAAAAAGGCGGCACTGATGCAGATTTCAGAGCACGAATCGGTAAAGCCAGAGCAGCCTTTCTCCAGTTGAAAAAAGTGTGGAGTTCCAGAGAGCTGTCACAACACACCAAAGTCCGGATTTTCAACTCCAACGTAAAAGCAGTTCTCCTATATGGAGCAGAGACTTGGAGATTGACAAAAACCACAGTCAACAGAGTACAGATCTTCATAAACAGTTGCTTTAGAAGAATTTTGAAAGTCCACTGGCCAGAGAAGATCAGCAACGTCAGACTCTGGGAGAGAACAGGGCAGATAACAGCAAAGAATGAAATTGGGCGAAGAAGATGGGGATGGATTGGTCACAGTCTGAGAAAGCCAGCTTCCAGTATCACTAGGCAGGCATTGTCATGGAATCCCCAAGGAAAGAGGAAAAGAGGCAGGCCGAGAAACACCTGGCGTCGAGACCTCCAATCAGACATCAAGAGACTGGGAACCACCTGAAGTAAAATCGAAGGAGAAGCACAGGACAGGAGTTGCTGGAGGTCTCTCGTCGACGGCCTATACCCGGGGAGGGGTGACAGGCGTAAGTAAGTAAGTAATACACTCCATGCCTCCACCTAGAGCCAAATTCCCATGCATCCTAACAGAGAACCTACTAAAAAGGGGGAAAGGGTTGCAGTCGAAATTGTAGTAATAAACGAGACCAAAGGAGTTGACTGCCAGTGCTTGTAAGGTTGACACATGATATTCTACTGTACAAGCGCGTGCTCTTCTGAGAGCGCGTCGATGTGTGTGCGTGTGTGCGTGCTAAATAAGTCATCTAGAGTATTGCGTCGATGTCTGTGTGATGACGAAATTTCTGCTTTTCTCACCGTCACTATCTGACTTTATCTAGAAGTCGAGGTATTTTACTTTTGAAACATTTCTTCATAGAATTAATTTTTACTGAAAAAGTTCAAAAGATACACAGCTGGCTAACGAACTCATCCAATGTCTTTCTCCAATCCGGCTATATCCAAAACCGCAAGTGAATATGATGAAAATAACGGCCTCTAATGTGGGTCAACCGACTTCCTATAAACGGTCATTTAAATCTTAAATGTTACATCTAATTTCACAATGCTCGGAGGGGCTCCTAGGCACCCCCTGAATGAAGTACCTCCCCTAATTTTAAACTTGTATGTAAGCAAACTTCGGAGATTTTGTTGTTTACATACATATGCACATATGCGCGCGCGCATACGCACGCATGCACGCACGTTTTGGACAGGTTTTATTTTATTCATATCTGTATATATTTGTTTTCCTCCCTACGTCACACGACCAGTCACTTTAGCGCAAACCGTACCATGTGACCGTGATATAAAAACCCCTATAGCGAAAAATGGCGGACGTTTTGTAGCCCTCTCGATGACGCATCTTGGATGCCAGTTTTGTTCTATAAAAGATCACCAAAACGTTCTAAAGTAAAAAGTTGCTTTGTTGTTCGAAACAACAAGCACTCGGTACTGGAGACGGCAACGTCATGAAATTAATTACGTCATCAGTCTATTATGTATAAATGTAAATTCCTTTGACGTCAGTCATGTCTAGCGTGATCCAGGTCGGAAGATGTCTTCTTGTGTTTTATTTTTACGAAAATAGTGGAGGAATGAAAACAAATACGTTATTGGTCGGAGGGGTTCGCTGCACGGACCTTTGTAGGCCTTCGGGAGGTCAAAGGAATCATTGTACCCCTTCGGCCTTCGGGGTACAATGATTCCTTTGAAGACCAGGCCTACAAAGGTCCGTGTAGCGAAACCCTCCGACCAATAACTTATAATATACATATTTGTTTACATTCCTACGTCACACGATCAGTTCCTTTAGCGCAAACCGTACCACGTGACCGTGATACAATAACGTATTTGTTTTCATTCCTCCACTATTTTCGTAAACAAAAAATCAAGAAGACATCTTGCGACCTGGATCACGCCAGACATGACTGACGTCAAAGGAATATGCCTTTATACATAATAGACGTATGACGCAATTTAAATATGTCATGACGTTGCCGTCTCCAGTACTGAGTGTGCTTGTTGTTTCGAACAACACTAAGTAACTTTGTACTTTAGAACGTTTGGCGATCTTTTATAGAACAAAACTGGCATCCAAGATGCGTCATCGAGAGGGCTACAAAACGTCCGCCATTTTTCGCTACAGTGGTTTTTATATCACGGTCACATGGTACGGTTTGCGCTAAAGTGACTGGTCGTGTGACGTAGGGAGGAAAACAATATAAGTTATTGGTCGGAGGGGTTCGCTACACGGACCTTTGTAGGCCTGAGGGAGGTCAAAGGAATCGTACCCTAAAGGCCGAAGGCCTGAGGGGTACAATGATTCCTTTGACCTCCCGAAGGCCTACAAGGGTCCGTGCAGCGAACCCCTCCGTCCAATAACGTATTTGTTTTCATTCCTCCACTATTTTCGTAAAAGAAATCAAAAAGACATCTTCCGACCTGGATCGCGCCAGACATGACTGAAGTCAAAAGAATATACATTTATACATAATAGACTTATGACGTAATTTAAAATATTTCATGACGTTGCCGTCTCCAGTACCGAGTGTGCTTGTTGTTTCGAACACTAAGTAACTTTTTACTTTAGAACGTTTTGGTGATCTCTTATAGAACAAAACTCTCATCCAAGATGCGTCATAGAGAGGGCTACAAAAATTCCGCTATTTTTTGCTACAGGGGTTTTTATGTCACGGTCACATGGTACGGTTTGCGCTAAAATGACTGGTCGTGTGACGTAGGGAGGAAAACAAAAACCCTTGTAGCGTCAAATGGCGGACTTCGTGTAGCCCTCTTTGTGACGCATCTTAGATGCGAGTTTTGTTCTATAAGAGATCACCAAAACGTTCTAAAGTAAAAAGTTACTTAGTGTTCGAAACAACAAGCACACTCGGTACTGGAGACGGCAACGTCATGAAATATTTTAAATTACGTCATAAGTCTATTATGTATAAATGTATATTCTTTTGACTTCAGTCATGTCTGGCGCGATCCAGGTCGGAAGATGTCTTTTTGATTTCTTTTACGAAAATAGTGGAGGAATGAAAACAAATACGTTATTGGTAGAAGGGGCTTGCTACACGGACCCTTGTAGGCCTTTGGGAGCTCAAAGGAACCAGTGTACCCCTCAGGCCTTCGGCCTTCCGGGTACAATGGTTCCTTTGACCACCCCTCAGGCATACAAGGGTCCGTGTGGCAAACCCCTGCGACCCAATAACTTATAATATACACACACTGAATATGTGGACAAAATCCATATACACCACGTAGTATAAGAGTTACGCTTTTATTTTCACAACTTTTCGTCCTCTCAGCGAGGGCTTCATCAGGGGAATGCCCAGGTAACAGGTACTTAGGTAACAAAAACAAAACAGATACACAACATAATCTACGTGTTAGAATGTAGTGCATCAAAATAGATATAGAATTTACACTATATATACGAGTATATACCGCCGTGAGATGGCCTTAGTTGCCTGCTCGGCGTTAAACCTAACTAACTAACTAACTATATATATATATATATATATATATATATATATATATATATATATATATATATATATATATATATATATATATATATATATATATATATATATATATATATATATATATATATATATATATATATATATATATATATATATATATATTATACACACACACACACACACACACACACTGAACCATTAAAAACGCGGAAAGTGTCTGTATGTGTACCCAGAAACAAAGAGCTACCCTGACAGCAAAACAAGAAAACTTTAATTTTTGCTTACTTCAGATCTTTAGCCTACTGTCTGAGCTACCTTCACACAAAAATTGGATGAGTTATCGGCCATGGTTATCTTGGAATACACAGGGTTTCATTATTGGTGAAAATAAGCAACACTGGACACACTCTGTGAAGCAAGTTTTCTGTGATATGTTTTAACACAAGTCGTGTGGATTGCTTATAATGTTAATAACTGCCTCAAACGAAATTTGACTCGGGAAAAACTCATTAGAAAACCAGAACTTCCGGTGCACATCATTTTCTTAATCTTATTTGATATAATGTGAATTACTTTCAAACCATTGTTTATGCTCCAGTGACTGAAACAGAGATAAAGAACACACCCATATCCATTTGATCAGGTAAATATGGCCGCTAACCTAAAATAAATAACTTTTTGATATTCATGTTTGTAGGTCAAGAAGATTATTTAGGTGCCTTTGACAAACGAAAAGCAGGTCAATACCAAACAGGCCGGATTTTCATGCACACGGACCCTAGTGACACTGCACATTGGTTGGCTTTCAGCTGTGTCCTCTGCAGATGCTCCCCATTTCACTTTCAATATCCTGTGATGTAGTGTCACTGATGACGTCATAAGTCATCGATGTGCGATTTTTAAGACTAAACATTCTATTTGCACACGACATAACACACTCTTCATTACATTTTCTAATAAATGACGTCAAAATACCGCGGATTAAAGCATATTTACGAAGAAAAGCGCTATGGGGAAAAATTCGCGTCTCTTTTGTTGATCAGTATATATATATAATATAGATATATATATATAATATTATTTCCTTTTAATAAACAAAGGGGTCGCCCAAAGCCAAACATGCACTCAATCAGATTAGCTCCAAGGGACGTAATTTTTCATTTGAATTCTGAGAATGCTCTGCTGTGCTAATGCCATGGAATTCCAGGCTGGTAAGCTTGCATTGTGTCATCAGGACATTAGCTGCCCTTTTTGTGACTGCATCCCTCACTAGATTTTATATATATATATATATATATATATATATATATATAATCTGCAAGAGGCACAGCCCAACAACTGCGGGTGCACATAAGCGTCTGTGCCTCTTGCAGTTGGTTGGTATTGGTCGTGTAGGTAACAGCCCCACCTTCCATTTTCCTTCCCGATTGATGTGGATTGCGTCTTTTTGCCACACGTTGCAGAAGACAGTGCGACGTCTGTCTACCATGGTGGGCCAGAAGCGGTGCAGCAGCTTGAACGTATCCACAAACACGTCATCGTCTATCTTCAGCACCAGCCGCACGTGCGGGCAGTGGCGCGTGATCCACGTCAGCCCCATCACACCCTTGAAGGTCAAGTTGTGGTAGCTGTCCAAGAAGCTGCCCTGCAGCGTGTCCCCGTACTGTAGGTGTTCCTGCTCCAAGTCGTGCTGAAGACTGGAAGGGCTGGGCGCCAGGCCCAGCAGGAAAACGGTTCGTATCTGTAACAGCCCGTACACTTTGCGGGGGTACTCCCTACATACACTTACTCGGATACACCACAAGTACACTTTTATTCAAAGTTGATTTTATTCAATGTAGACAACAACGAATGTTATACAATATTACAATAAATAAATAAATTTTGAAAATCTTAAAAATTTCTTAACTACTTACAAACGTTTAGTGTGTTAATACTGGATTTTTTTTTTAATCATTGTAAACTGACAACAACAGCGAAACATTTTGAGGGTGCTAATTTACAGATTTGATAAACCAGGGATGGTGTGTACTGTTGTGTTGTGTGTGACACACTGAAATAAAAAATGTACAAACAATAACTGAACCATAACAGTGACCTCATAGGGCCGGAAGTATGAGGCGTTCAGGATGGTCCTCCTGAGGCGCATGCGCCGCTGGAAGTTTGCTGGTGCTGTATGCACAAGAACGATGAGGTCAAGAGGGCGGGCGCCTGACAGTGGCCCACACATACCCGGGTTGTGTAGCGTATAGTCACCAACTGTGAACAGAGACATGTGTAGCCAAGCTTGAGTACGATCTAAATAGTGGCTAATACACCGAGGTGAGTCAGTTGTAAAAAGGGATTCATAGATTCTCTCTGCACATCGTGCTTATAATGATCTATTGTACTTTGACACTGCTTTGTTACCACTTACTTAAAGCAATCTTAAATGCCGTCTGGGCTTATGTGAATTTATGACAACTTTCAACACAACTCATGGTTCGCAGCAAGTTGAGCGGACCAAAGCTCTTTGAGCGGGCACTGTCGTAGTTACAGCAATAGAGACTTGAAAAGCGGTAGGCAGTGTAGTACAGACCAGTGTACACCCCGTACAGTGCAACACAGGACGGTGTACCCAGGGTACAGTGTAACATAGGAGAGTGCCAGAGATACAGTGTCCTAAATAAATATACGATTGTGACCACTTCTGCTTTATTAAGCACTGAGCTGTACTGTGCATAGGGCTTTTTTAAGGAAAAGCGCTTTTAGAGTAGTCTTTATTATTATAAAGCTTTATTATTATTATTCTCTCTTGGCTGGACTTCGCGAACGAAGATTTTATAGGAGTTGCCCACGACGTCTGCAGGCTTGTTCGTGGCTGCGGAGGCCAATCCGGGACAGGCAGGTTCGACCGCAGTGGCTGCAGGGGAAGGTATAGCCAGAGTTCTGAGTTGCGGCATCTCTGTTCTTTCTCCTGAGCCGCTTGTCCTTAAGGCTAGCTCTGCGAGAGTCCTCAAAGGAGACAGCTGCCTTGTAAATAGTGGAGCGCCAGGTGTCACGGTCCACAGCAAGCGAAGACCACTGGTGGTGGTCGATTTGGCAGGCACTAAGTGACTTCTTGAGACAGTCTTTGTATCTCTTCTTTGGTGCCCCTCTGTCACGGTGTCCAGTAGCAAGCTCGCCGAACAGGGTGATCTTTGGTAGGCGATGATCCTCCATCCTGGAGACATGCCCCGCCCAGCGGAGCTGTGTCCGCAGCAGCAAAGCCTTGATGCTCACGGTTTCAGCCTGTTCAAGGACATCGACATTGGTGACATAGTCACTCCAGTGAATGCCCAGGATGGTACGCAGGCAGCGCTGGTGGAAGCGTTCGAGGAGTCGTAGTTGGCTGCGGTAGAGGGCCCAGGACTCGGAACCATACAGCAGGGTGGTGAGGACCACAGCTCTGTACACGCTGATCTTGGTGCCTGTTTTCAGCTGTTGATTGTGCCACACCCGCTTGAAAAGTCGCCCGAAAGCGCTGTTCGCTTTTGCCAGCCTGCTGTCAAGCTCCTTGTCCAGCTTGGCGTCCGACGTGATAATGCAGCCAAGGTAAGTAAACTGGTGCACTGACTTTAGTTCAGACTCGCCGATGGTGATGTGAGGAGGGCGATACACTGTCTTGGGTGCCGGCTGATGGAGGACCTCTGTCTTTTTCAGACTGACCTCGAGTCCAAAGAGCTGGGCAGCGTCTGCGAAGCAGGACGTGATGCGCTGCAGGGCTCTCTCTGTGTGTGCAACGAGGGCAGCATCATCAGCAAAAAGCAGCTCACGGATCAGTTGGTCTAGGGTTTTCGTGTGGGCCTGCAGTCGTCTGAGGTTGAACAGGCTGCCATCGAGACGATACCTGATGTACACTGCATCGTCATCATCGAGGTCCACTGTGGCCTGCTTCAACATCATGCTAAAAAAGATGGTGAAGAGGGTCGGTGCCAGCACGCAGCCCTGCTTTACGCCGTTGAGAATGGGGAATGGTTCTGAGAGGTCATTGTTGAGTCTGACCTGACCTTGCTGGTCCTCGTGTAGCTGGACAATCATGTTGAGGAACTTTGGGGGACAGCCAAGTCGCTCCAGGATCTGCCACATGCCTTGCCTGCTCACAGTGTCGAACGCTTTTGTTAGGTCGACAAACGTTACGTACAGCCCTTTGTTCTGCTCGCGGCACTTCTCCTGTAGCTGTCTCAGCACAAAGACCATATCGGTGGTGCTCCTGTTTGCTCTGAAGCCACACTGGC
The DNA here is from genome assembly GCA_036245525.1 of Semisulcospira habei. Classification (NCBI taxonomy): domain Eukaryota; kingdom Metazoa; phylum Mollusca; class Gastropoda; family Semisulcospiridae; genus Semisulcospira; species Semisulcospira habei. The sequence goes on from BTPG01000001.1 coordinate 95,361,665, forward strand.
CCTCTGGGAGTTGGTCTTCAGCGATGGCAGGTACCAGCCGATTCAGGAGCAGCCTTGCAAGGATTTTTCCAGCAATGGACAGCAGTGTAATTCCCCGATAGTTGGAACAGTCAGACTTCTCACCTTTGTTCTTGTACAGGGTGATAACGACTGCATCACGGAGATCCTTTGGTAGTGTTCCTTCCTCCCAGCAGCAGAGAAAGAGGTCATGGAGCTTGTTGTGCAGTGCTGTGCCTCCATGTTTCCAGATCTCTGGCGGTATTCCATCAATGCCTGCTGCTTTGCCACTCTTGAGCTGGTGGATGGCTGTGAGGGTCTCTTCAGCGGTGGGCGGTTCGTCCAATTCAACTTTTACTGGGAGCTGTGGGATTTGTAGGACGACTGCTTCTTGAACAGTGCGCTCAGCGCTGAAGAGGCTCTGAAAGTATTCCGACCAGCGGTTCAAGATGGAGGTATTATCTGTGAGGAGTGCCTGGCCATTCGCGCTTCTGCCTCGTCTGCAGCAGTCTCCAGCGCAAGCTCAGAGATCTCCAGAATGAGTGGTGGACCAGACTTGCACAGAGGACCCAGCTTTGCGCAGACAATGGTGACTACAGGGGCTTCTACGAAGCATTGAAAACAGTGTATGGCCCCAGGCACCTGGTACAAAGTCCCCTGCGAAGCGCGAATGGCCAGGCAAATTATTATTATTATTATTATTATTATCATCATCATCATTTTATTACTATTATTATTAGTAGTAGTATGTTCTTTCTCCAGTTACTCCGGCTCTTCCTCCACGTCTGTTTTGGTACCGTTTGCAGGCCACTATTCAAATTTCTGTAACTTCCGATAGCTGAGCTGACGATTCGCACCACCTGAGTGTGCTGTGTTTGTCCTGCACTGTGTTTATACATTTGTATTTCACGTGAGCGTGCGTGTTGGGTTTAGTTCGCTGCGCTTTGAACCGATTCATAGACTTGAGTAAAGAGCCTACATAATGGCGGGTATAAAAAAAAAACAATAATAATTACGGTATTTATAATGCGCTTATCTTATAATAATTATAACTCTAAGCGCGCTCTCACAACTCGCGCACGCATGCGCACGCTTTTGACAATGACTCACGTACCACAAATACATTACGACATTCAGCTTGGGGTGGGGAGTGTGGTGATATAGTGCTAGAACTGTTGAAATAGGTGAGTTTAGTAGTTATTATTATTATTATTATTATTAGTGTCGTTGTTATAGTAACATCATGTATAGAGGCTGGCAGTGTCAGGGTTAGTGAGCACAATATCATGGGGCCGACGTCGGCCGCCGCTGGCCCATGGCCTTTGCTGACTGGGATGGTACCTGCAGCTGTCGGTACTTGTCCGCGCGCTTCGTCCTCAGTGAGGTTGAGCAGCTGGTAGATGTAGCGCAGCTTGCTGCGGTCGGGCGTCCAAGAGTCCACGTGCACTGTAGTAGCTCCATGTGTCAGGCGGGTCAGCTGATACTTGGTGCCGATGCCCGCCAGTGCCCCGGACAGCGTGGCCGGGGAGATGAGGAACTGAAGGACGAGGAAGTTGAGGAAACACAGACACAGCAGTAGCCACGCGCGCTTCCTCACGCCCCGAAAGCTCACCATTGAACCCGTCCGTTGGATCGGCTGTCAAAGAAAGAAACAGCCGGAACCATTTGCGGGAGTGTTTCTCCCAAGATAGACCCATTCGGCGATTACGCCACAAGTACTACTGATTTAATAAGATGCTTAAGGCGAGCTAGGACACTTCCAATGTGAAAAATCTGTCACGTTGGCTGTTTTGGGTTTTCAGGATTTTCTGCAAGTGCTCGGAGTGTCCTCTAAGCGAAAACATACTCATTTTTCCTCAGAGCTTTTATCGAACACCCTTAAATGTTAAATAAACAAAGTACCCGGAGTTTGTTTACATTCCCCCCCCCCCCCCCGCCCCCCCCCCCCCTCAAAATATGTGCATTTTGCTACTTTCGAACCTGGTCAAAGCGCACATTCTTCTTGCCGCATTGTAAAAAGTTATGTCGTTTGAAAGCCACTTCTCTCCCTTGCAGTAAGTTGTCCTTCACCCTAGCCTAAACGAACAATCCTAAAGGAGTAAAAGAATTGTCCGAGGCAAACCTAGCAATTGTTCTATAACTTCCAAATTTGGTCTTATGACGATTTCGATCATAAATGTGCATCTCTGATTGGTTCAAATGTATTTCCGAGTCTGTTCGGCTAACTTCGTGTCGGATACAATTCGCACTTACGGATACAACTCGCACCTTGTAAGTAAGTTTTTGGACGGATTACAAGCTAAAACGCGTTGTTTAGAGAAATCCGCAGAGAAATCTAGTCAACAACTCAACATGGCAGAGTGAGACTGAAGAACGTGTATAATCGTAATATACAGTAAAACGTAACTGCCCGTGTCTAGAATAGGCACAAACACCATCTGCAGCTGCGAGTCCTTTCGAAAGGACCTGCGGATTTTCGCAGGTAGGTGCTCTAACGATTTGGCAAAACATAACGTGCAAAAATCAAAGATACAAAGGGCGAGATCGAAGATTTTTATGATTTGTTTGTAAACTGCTTGACCTTGGAGCAGAAGTGTGCATTTATAGAAATCGGAAATTCAGCATTCAGTGCTCAATAGGCTTCGTGCGTCACGTGATCATTGTCAATGCGTCCGCCATGTTGCAAAGGTTGACGTACTTCCTTTTACAGCAGAGAGAGTAAACAGAGCGTGTTTTGCTGTTTTAAAAAATGGAAAAAGAGAAGGGAAGGGATACTAGAAAATATATTGATCGACTGGACAGTGAACATAGGGTTCGGTACGAAGAAAAAATTCAATTTTTGAATGGTTTTGACCCCTACGAAATCGTCAATGTTTTCAGCCCACGTCTGTGTAGGGAAAAGAGAAGTCTTTTGGAAAACTCTTAATAAAACTGACAGATAACAGAAATAATTAATAAAAGTAAGTTGAAATGAGCGTTACCAGCGTGAAAATGTCTTGAGCAAACACGACATCCTTCTGAAGAATGCGAGAAAGTGATCCTCTCCAAGTTGATAGCGGATACCCAAGCCAACCTTCTCCTACTTGTCAAATCTTTCATTTGCGATCCTTGGTTTGTTTTAACTTTAGGAATGCGAAAACACTTAACATTTTCATTGATTCTGGCTCCAGCTGTGTTATGTGAACTCATAAAACAATCTTTAACGCAGCAACGCGCACCTTTCTCAGGCATTTTCGATGGCAGATTCGACGATTGTAAACGACTCGACAGTGTACTTTCAGTTTCTCACCTTGCCGTCATGGCGTCGCGCAAGGAGTTTTGGGATTGACTGACGTCACATTCACGAAGGCTATAGAGCTGTAGATCTGAACGATTTAGATTCAGGAATCGCACGTCTTTCGCCTGTTGTAACATTTGAATATTTCGGTCTGATCAGAAACCATATGTACATTCATTGTGAGACGCTCTGATCATTACTGACGAAACGTATGCATATGCGAAAAGAATATGTCATCTCAAGAAAACACAGATGTGCTTGATAACGATAATGTACAGTGTGCACAGGTCCGTTCGTAGCGAGAAAGTGTTAGGATTTAGGCAGTACCACGTCCCGCATAAAAGTCTAGCAGCTTACGCAATTCCTGCAGAGATAAGTAGTTTGTCAAAAGAGTAACAATGGTTTGCAGGTACGAAACGAAAGTACTAATGCCATATGGTTTATGGATAGCAACAATATTTGTCCTTAGGATGGAGACATTTTTGTATAAGTGTTTTTCGAAAGCTATTTTTCGATGTGAGGGAACCAATCCTCGTACACGGCCCGGATAAGGTGCAAGACATTTTTTTGTGCATAACATTAAAAATTTCGAGCATACAAGTTACACGTTTATTCCAGTGAGTAAATGGAAATCATGAGCAAGTAAACATGCATACATATTTACAATAAAATAATTTTAAAAGTAATATTGGGATTTTTAAGGTTCTTGGTATGAAGCTCTCCACAAACATTAATATTATAACTGCTATTAACTACGAGGGCAAACTTGCTGAAATTCAGCGAGTTTTGTATGTTTGGTCTAAGCGTCAACTTACACCATTAGGTAAAATTACGGTGATCAAAACACTTGCAGTGTCAAAGATTGTCCATCTTTTTATGAACCTCCCAGATCCTCCCGCACAGTTTTTGATTGACCTTGAAAAAATGTTGTTTACATTCTTATGGGATGGAAAGAGAGCAAAAATAAATAAAGCTGTTGTCTGTTCAGCATACAACGAAGGTGGCTTGCGAATGTTAAATGTTTATTCATTTTTGACGTCTATGAAGGTCAGTTGGCTTAGAAGGGTCTTTGGTGTTTCATGTGACTCATTGGTACGTCGGATTCTGGTCAGCTGCTATCCCATGTTTAGTAACATGCAGGTGTTTGGTGCTGAATATGCAAACGTTTTAATGCTTCATTGTGATAATTGCTTCTGGGCCGATGTTGCCAAACATTACAAAACATTACAATATTGTTTGTAACAAGTGTGTACCTGAAAATTCTGATGAAGTGCTCTCAGAACGTATTCATTATAACATGAACATTATTAGAGACAGGAAAACGGTTCATATCACCGAATGGAGAGAAAAAGGAATTTTAGTTATTGGGGACCTGCTTGATGAGAATGGCTCTCTGTTGTCTTTCGAGTCATTCAAGTTGCTGTTCCCTGATGTGTCTACACATGTCTTGATATACTCGGGTATAGCCAATGCTGTCAGGGCCTACTTAACCTCATTAGCAGTAGTGCCAGTTAAGGAAGGAAATAGTACCGGGAATAAGGCCTGGAACACTATCTTGCAGGGTTGTAAAACCATATATTTAACATTGGTCAGATCAAAGTCAAGGCCTATTTGTATTCAAAAGTGGTCTCAATGTTTTGATATTGACGACATACCAAGCTGAAAATGTATTTTTTCAAAACCCTTCAAAACCACACCACTGAGACTCCCAACTAAAATGGTTCCAGCTAAGGTTATTGCATCGGTTGTTGCCCACAAAGCGATTTCTATTTCTGCGTAAATTGTCTGAATCTGCAATTTGCACCTTTTGTAAGAATGAGGACGAAACTCTTTCCCACCTGTTCTGGGACTGCTTGTATGTACAGATATTTTGGTCTGACATGGGACAATGGTTGCGAGACAACTGTGTAAACTGCACTAATTTTGAGCTCACTGAAGTCTTATTGTCTTTGGCACAGCTACGCACTTTAGGTCAGACACTGTCTTAGACCTCATAATATTAGTTGCTAAGTTCTATGTGTACAAATGTAGATTAGAAGAAACCCTGCCTAATTTAAGGCACTTTGTTAGAATTATGAAGAGTCGCTCTCTATGTGAGAAGTATCGATTTAGAATTACTGGTCAGAGCGACAAGTTTTGTCATATGTGGTATCACTATGTTACACTTTTTGGCGAACTGTAATGCTGTTACAGTGTTCAAGGCACTGGCTGCAGCCTCACCATTGGCGGTAGTGTGCAGACGGCTTCTGACACTGCCAGGCATCTCACTAAAGCACCCAGGGTTGGCTCAAGGTAGCAAGGGTGGCCTAGCTGCATTCCCCTGTGCATGCATCCATCAGTGCTATCTAGAGCACTGAGGAAAGCATGCCCAGGCGGTAACATTAAATTTTGTGTCTGTCCATTGCGACTGTTTCAGACCTATGTAAACTTTGCTTGTCATTTGTTGTGTGTTCGAGCGGTGTGTGTTCTAAGAGAGTGCGGCGGGTAATGGGGAGGAGGGAGTGGGGGGGGGGTTAATAGGATCGTGGGTGGGGTGGGGAGGGGGGTACATACTTATGTGCTAATTTTTTCTCTATACTTTGTGGTCTGTGATTGTGTAACTTGATTTGCAAGGTAACTACGTATATAAGAATAATAAATAATAATTACGGTATTTATAATGCGCTTATCTTATAATAATTATAACTCTAAGCGCGCACTCACAACTCGCGCACGCATGCGCACGCTTTAGACAACGACTCACGTACAACAAATAGTGAAATATATTGCGACAGTCATCTTTTGTGGGGAGTGTGGTGATATAGTGCTAGAACTGTTGAAAGAGGTGAGTTTTGAGGGCGGACTGAAAGGAGGAGAGAGAGTCTTTCTGACGGAGAGAGAGTGGGAGAGTGTTCCAGGTGGATGGACCATAAACTGAGAAGGCGCGGGGGCCGAAAGTGCTGAGTTTGGTGCGGGGGATGTGGAGACGGAGAGGGTCGGAGGCGGAGCGGAGGGAGCGGGAAGGAGTGTAGGGGTGAAGTAAGTTGGAAAGATAGGCAGGAGCGCAGTTGTTCAGGGATTTGTAGCAGAGAGACAGAATCTTGTATTGGATACGCTGTGGGATGGGAAGCCAGTGAAGAAGTTTGAGCAGGGGTGTGATGTGGTCGGATTTTTTCTTTCTGAGGACGAGGCGGGCAGCATTTTCTGGATGCGCTGGAGAGTGTATATATGGCTTATGTATAAATATGTGTGTGTATATATATATATATATATATATATATATATATATATATATATATATATATATATATATATATATATATATATATATATATATATATATATATATATATATATATTCTGTATGTTCAATCCAAATACCGAAATAAAGAACTCGGGGAAAAAAAAAATTTAATGCCGTAAGCATACTCGCGTCGCTAGTTTCAAAATGGCGGTCAGCGAGATGCCTTCAATCAGACGCGCACGGTTTACTTTGCTCCTGAAGTGAAACAGAGATTATTTTGGATTTGAACGTTGAGGTACATCTTATCAACGTCAAATACGTTATTTTTCCTGGTCTTAAAAACAGTCTTTCCCATAGAACTCGGTCTCATTTGTGGGAGGAAAGCATATCGAAAGTAAACTCCCTTCGTGCATGTTGTGCATTGTGTCTGCCGACCATCTTCAACATTCTGCAGACTTTATGTCCGGATACAACATGCATGCTATTCGTCTGTTTTCCAGCCTAACGGCTCTAAGTGTATGTCTGCTCTTTTGTTATTAGTGGAGATGGGATTTGTAACTGGTCAAGCAACTCTTAAGTACAAGCCAGGCAGAGTGAAATCTATCTCCAAACCGTTTCCATCTAAATCACCATGTTCAGCTAAACACCTAAATATAAAAATTTTAGTTTTTGCAACCCATTCAACCAATCCACACTGAAGTACTCACAAAAACTCTTATGACCAAGCTTTATTGGGACTGCATGAGAAACAATACAGATAGTAGCCCTCTCCATTGTATTACATGTTTTATTTATTATTGATTCATTTATGTATTCACTTAAGTGTTTATTTATTATTTATCCTTTTAATTATGGATGGAAGGAATTCCTTCATGCACATGATCACTAGTGGTATGGTGGTGGCCACCAAGGAGAGGAAATTATTTTTCAATATGCATACATCTGTGCATGTTCATGATCTATCCTTTACTTGCATGCATATTCATAGGTCCCAGGTATCCCCGACTTATTTTATTTATTAATTTATTATTTAATTTAATTTATTTATTTACTTATTTGTTTGTTTGTGATGTATATTTGCACATACACATCAGCATACAAGATGAGAACATACATGTACACATACAAAACCACAGAACGCCCATTAAAAGACATGCAAGTCTGTGCATGTTCATATCCTTTACTTGGTATTCATATGTCCCAGGTATCTTTGATTTACCTTATTTTATCTATTAAAATTTATTATTTATTTTTATTTGTTTGTAAAGTAGGTTTTGTACATATGCTGATGTTCTCATACACATACATGGTAATACTGCCCACTCCCAACCCCACTCCACAACCAAAGAACACCCACTAAAAGACAAGTACATCTGTGCATATTCATAATCTATCCTTTACTTAGCATTCATATGGCCCAGGTATCTTGACTTACTTTATCTTATTTATATAACAGTCATGAGATGACATTAGTCGCCTGCTCGGCATTAAACCCAAATAACTATTTTTTAAATTATTTATTTATTTACTTTTGTTTGTTTTTTTTGTAATGCAGGTTTTGTACATACACATCAGCATACAAGAAGAAAATATACACATATATAGAATTTTAGATAGTAATAGGTGGCATACCGCCCGCTCCCAACCCTTACACAAATACACACACAAAACCGCAGAACACCTACCAAAAGACATGCACATCTGTGTATGTATATAATCTATCCTTTACTTAGCATGCATATGTCCCAGGTACCTTAGACTTACTTTATCTTATTTATTTTAATTATTTATTTATTTATTTATTTTGTTTGTAATGTAGGTTTTGTACATACACATCAGCATACAGGCTAAGAACATACACCATGATGCCTCCGTGCATGTGGCCACCAGTACTATTCTGTTAGATCTGTCGCACACAGCCAATCACCTCTTCGAGCTTTTGCCCTCTGGCCGGCGGTTCCGTGCTTTGAAAGCCAGAACCTCTCGATTCAGGTGCAGTTTCTTTCCAGAAGCTGTCCTCAGTACAGCACCATCCATGGAACAACGTGATTCCATGATTTGTGACATATGACTGATTTGTGTTTAATATTGGAAGTTAAGCGCTATATAAATGTACATTATTATTATTATCTATTGTTTAGTTCTCTATACAGGATGATCGCCAACTGAGTGTATGACATGATGAATGCCCTACATGTGAGGATGTATTTTACTGTCGCCATGCCACACAAAAATCCTTGTAACGTTTTACTTGGTGAATAAATGTCTTATGTCTTGTACACGTTCATGGTCATAGGTGCCATACCGCTCGCTCCCAACCCCACTCCAGTTACACACACAAAACCGCAGAACACCCACCAAAAGAATGTATATCTGTGCATGTTCATAATCTATCCTTTACTTAGTATTCATATGTCCAGGTATCTTTGACTTACATTATCTTATTCATTTAACCATCGTGAGGGTGGCCGTAGTCACCTGCGTGGCGTTAAACCCAAATAACAATTTATTTAAATTATTTATTTATGTTGTTTTTTTTTTTTTTTTGTAATGTAGGTTTTGTACATACACATACACAGTATTAGGTGCCATACCACTGATCCCGCTTTCAACCCCACCCCACATACACACACAAAACTGCAGAACAACCACAAAAGACATGCACAATTGTATACTGATGGGCATTAGTGGACTGTAAAACCTATATATAGAGATTTGAGGTTAAGAAATTGGCTTGCATTGACTGCCTGTATTTTAGCTGCCCACCTAAAAATCTCGAGTGTACAGTTAATCACACTGCACATGCATCCATCAATTCTGTGAAAAGTATTGTTGGCCAAATGCACACATACATTATGGATGATGCCACCACTGATCACTTCAAACAATAGGCTGCCCAGTTCACATTGATATGCAAGACCGCAGAACACCCACAAAAGACATGCACAATTGTATACTGATGGGCATTAGTGGACTGTAAAACCTATATATAGAGATTAGAGGTTAAGAAAGTGGCTTGTATTGACTGCCTGTATTTTAGCTGCCCACCTAAAAATCTCATGTGTAGAGTTAATCACACTGCACATGCATCCATCAGTTCTGTGAGAAGTATTGTTGGCCTCATGTACAGGGGCACCAAAACTTAGAGATAAGGCTACACCTGATAACAATAGCAGAACTAATATGCATACTCAGCCACTAGTTCTGTAAACAGCACCTTTGTAAACAGTACCAGTGGCCAAATGCACAAATACATCATGGATGATGCCACCACTGATCACTTCAAACAATAGGCTGCCCAGTTCACATTGACAAGTGATACCGTGAACTAGCCTGCATATGCAGCCATCAGTTCTGTAAATAGTACTGGTGGCCACATGCACAGGGGCACCAAACTTTAAGGTGAGGCCACAACTGCCACCTCAAACAAAACGATACCTACACACACATATCAATGATACAGTCAACCTCCATGTGCGTTAGTCGGGACAGGCTTAAAGTATGGGACTGTAAATCTTACAGCGAAATGTCAAAGCCAGTAAGAAAATAAAATAACAGCAGCAAGTACATGTATTTTGTAAATCACTCAAATAAAACATGAGAACTCATCGAGGCCAATGGTGTTATGAGTGGGTGATTGAAACACTGAAAGAAATAGTACGTGCACATTATAAAGTATGTGCCCCCCCCCCCCCCCCCCCCCCCCGCCTTTAACTAGCTGTTCATCATAAAGCATATCTCATTCATTTGATCACTCTGTGTTACCTGTCTCCGTTTTCTTTCTCGTTTTAATCCCAATATATATGAGTGTCAGTGCTAATGTCAGCTGCCAAGAATCCTTGCAGCAAACTGCAATAATGCAGACAAACTGAAAATTATGCATCAGCAAAATAGTTCCCCTTTTGCGCAGTAGGCTACTGCTAGCAAGATAGGGTTTAATTTTAAACAAAGCATTGCATGAACTTCCAAGCGTGTTCACATTGTGCTGTGTATTTTTTATGTGTGAAGTGTACTGTAACATCAGTGATCACCGAGACTGCATGGCACTGATCGCACATCACAACATAGCTTGCCAGTACAACTGATTGAATTAAGTGTTACAGTATAATAATAATTAATCAAGTTCCGAAACTTTGTTCAGCCGTGACAGTTACAACCAATTGGTGTGGCACTCTTTTACAGCATGTTGCACTTTGGACATAGGTTTCGAAGATAGCGTTTTTTTGTTTTGGTGCTGTGGTGTCGAAATGAAACGGGCAAAGCGATGCTAAAGTGAATGAAAATAAACGTGACAAACCTTTATCAAGACGTAAAAATGCACAAAGCAACGTTGCATGTTCGCCTTTTTGGGAAACAAACACGCTTCTGTAGAACAAATCAAAAAGAACTCGCCGGCACACCGAAATTCACCGCAACAAATCCGCGTGTATGGTGATCATGTTTTGATCACGTGATTTGGGATACCCTATTGTTGAGTAATGATATTTGAGTTCAAGACAAGTCTTTTCGTAATTGCTTCTTCTCTTAATATACCTAAGTGTGAAAATATTATTTAAAAAATAAATGAAATCCTTTTAAGTGACATATAGTGCATACTATCACTGAATACAGTAACAATGATACCCGCCTAAACTACTGATCCCCTGTGAACATGGCTGCGACAGTCCTGGTTTCGTCTGCAGCCGAACTAGAAACAAAATGTGCTACAGAAAAATGTCTCCATCCTCCGGCGGTTTAAAACGAGTGCGCGCTGCTTTTATTCATACTAGACTTCATTTTGATATACCCAAACCTTTGTTACTCTCTAGAAAATCACTATCTCGTAAACGGCTGATCGTCTATGAAGGGCAGCTGCTAGACTAAAATGTCACCCAAACCCTCGTTTTTGCAGAAATGATAGTCCAACATCATATGCACAAGCAAACACTTAATTATATGAATTTCCATCGTAAAAAGATGAATGTACATCATACACGTATTTGTTTCCCTTGGCTGAAAGCGGCTACAAAATGCACTGTAAAAGTTCTGAACTCGGGCAAGATGCAGCTGTCATTGTGATGGTGTAGGTGTGATTCTGCAGTAAACCAGTATGGTCCAAATTATAAAATGCAGCCTCATTAGTATGGTATGTGTTTTACATCTTCCACAGCAATCACCATGAGCATGCAAAATGAGTGTATGAGGTGTGATGTGAACAGGCTGCTTTTTTAAAGCTGTATGCGCGTTTCATGAACTAACCGATTTATATATTGTCAGACACTGATCAGAGAGAGCGCGAACAGCCAGAGGTAAAAAACTGTTGCGGAGTCTGCTGGTCTGGTACTGATGGACCTGTACCTACGCCCTGATGATAAAAGTTGAAAAAGCTCATTGCCGGGGTGGGTGGAATCACTGGAGATAAGACTTGCTCTACGTAAGAAACGCTGCTGGTACAGGGAGTCCAGGCTAGGAAGATCTCTGCCTATGATTTTTGAAGCGGTCTTGACCACCCTGCTCAGTCTGATTTTCTCTTTGGCCGTGATGGAACCATACCAAAGCGTGATCGAAAAGGTGAGCACGCTCTCAATCACAGCTCGGTAAAATTGCATCAACATGTGGGCACTGAGACCGAAACTTTCAGACGTCGCAGGAAGAACAAGCGCTGCTGTGCAATTCGGACGATGAGGCGAGTGTTTTCCTCCCACTTAAGTTCACATGACAGGGTAGTGCCAAGAAACTTAAAGTTCTGGACAGTTTCAATGATTTCACTATTGATCACAAGAGGGGGAGGGAAAGGGGACTGTTTCTTTCTAAAGTCCACAATCATTTCTTTTGTTTTGCCAGTGTGCAGTTCAAGGTTGTTGTTATTACACCAGCTAATTTGAGTCTCAACCTGACTTCGGTAGGCGGATTCGTCTGAGTTTGTAATGCACCCCTCCACTGTGGTGTCATCTGCAAATTTCAGAACTTTAGTACTGGCATGGCATGAAGCACAGTCATAAGTAAACAGGGAGTAGAGCATAGGAGAGAGAACGCACCCCTGAGGCGTGCCCGTGGATAAAATGAGGGTGGATGACACATTTTCATCAATTTTAACGACCTGTGGTCTCATCAACAGGAAATCGAGGGTCCAGAGGCACAATGCCTCTGAAACTCCGATTTGCTGAATCTGCTGGTACAATTTGGATGGAATAATGGTGCTAAAAAGCAGAACTGTAATCAACAAATAAAATTCTGGCATAGGTGTTTGGGATTTCAAGGTGGTGTAAAACATAAAAACAAACCAAGTGACACCTCATCCTCCACTGAACGTTTTTCGCGATACGCGAATTGAAAACAATCCAGCAGAGGATCTGTAAGTGTTCTCAGAAACCGGAGGACCAGGCGCTCGAGCATCTTCATGACAACTGAGGTCAGAGCGACCGGTCTACAGTCGTTTAGAGTGGACATTTTGGATTTTTCGGAACAGGAATGACGGTGGACCGTTTGAAACACTGAGGAACAATGCCCTGAGAGAGAAACATGTTGAAAATGTCAGTAAAGACGCCCGAGAGCTGGTCCGCACATTTTCTGAGTAAACGTGGAGAAATGTTATCTGGAGCTTTCCTGCTGTCTAGACGCTGATTTGTGGTAAATCATGATGTTTTCATTACGAATTCAGTCTCTCCTATTTCAAGTAATGTAACAACTGGCATAAAATGAACACAGTGCAGGGGCATGGGGGCATGTACCAAACTAGATTGCAGCTTCTGATGCTTTAGGAACAGCACTTTTCCTCAAAGCTGACAGATCTCTAAACCATTTTTCCGTCTTCGACAGAATATATTTAGCATTAACAGTCTGTGTAAACTACAGGACGTACAAGCATAATGTGTATATGCTGAAACAAAAGAAAGCCATAAATGTAAACTTGTGTGTGAGACAAGTGTTCATGAATATTTACCCTTGGCTTACTCTTCCAACTTTTAGGAATGTTGAACACTGATAATAAAAGATTTATCTTTCCTGTGGTGAGAAAGCCCAACGTCATCTGCTGCCACAGTAAACACACACAGATACTCTTACAACGACAAAACTTCCCGGACAGATTGGTTTTCACCAGTGAGTCACACTTTGACAAGTGCAACTACATATAAGTTAGGAACGTATGGTTGTGAGTATGGACCCTGACAAATATTGCCAATTACTGTACCAACCTTCTGCCTAGATCTACCATACATTCTGTCTGAATACCAGGTGTCTGCGTGAAGCGTATACAGTGGAAAACAAACAGGCACTGGGGGTGCTTCAATAGTGCATCATTGTGTCTACACGAGGTAACGTTGATTCACAATACCTAGTCCACCTGGGTTTGCTTGGTGACCCTAGCAATTTAGAATGTTGTTAAAATGGTTTACTGTCACCAAGCAGTTGTGACATTAGTACTTATTAACAAACTGGACGCAATAAGTGTGCAGGCTGAGTACAACAAGCAATACACACTAAGCATGCAGAACTAAGCATCGGGGTGTAGGTCACATAATACACACAGGATTTCTGGAAAGTTTGCATGTCTGCACTGCATGAAGGTTTTATCGTGTGAAAAACATCATAAGCCAACGATTTCAGGTGACATGTTAGAGCTGTGTATGATGGGGAAAGAACGGCACCTTGCTGAAACTTGTTTTTGCTGTTTTCTCAAAATTATAAATTTTGGGGGTTTGCGGAAACAAATATCTGAAAATGTACTTGTCAGAGGATAGTGAAATTTTAAACGCACGTTTACAAATGGGTTTATTATGGAATGTCAATGCCGATTGTTTAATTTCATCTTAGTTTGGGAACTATGAATAGCTTCCCTTGGCTAACATACTAAAAAATAAAAAATGACCAAAACCAGAACATTCATATAAAAATAGTTTTTTTTCCTCCAAAACCAGGTAAGATATTCAAAATCAGCATTGACATTCCGTAATGATGATATCAGTTGATATTTTGACCAAATTTGGCTTTTCAAAAGTATCAACGGTAGATGAAATTTGCTTCCTCAGCAACCAGGTGTAACGGTCACAGTGTTCGTTGCTATGGCAACGGTGAGCATACCTGACAAAATGAGCACGTCGGAGCGTTCATGAGAGAAAAATACTGTTTCTAATGATATACACTAAAGCATATGTCCATAAACCCAAAACATTGCGTAGAAGTGTCCTAGCTTGCCTTCAAGAGAAACATTACGGGGACGGAGAAGTTTTCGGTGCCCGTGAAAGGCAAGATCCCACTAACATACTCGCCCCGAAATACTCCTCTATCAGTGTACACATTATCGTTAATTCGAAATGCCATTTATAAATTCGTCTTTTCAAGAGAAACGGTCTTGCACCCATGTATATAAAGGGCAGTAAAGAAAATCTTACCAAAGAAAACAAGATGGGATAAACCATAACCCACAAAGTTTCTTCTGTATGAGAGCCATCAGTTCTTTTTATATATGAGCTGTGCTCGCTGTCGAGGGTCTCTACCTGTTGTCTTTGACCTGATTCTAATGTTGAAATATCTCCTATTCAAAAAGCCAACGTGTCAGTGAGCTCTATAAGGGGCACAGTGCGTACGCATCATTGGTTCGAAAAACGTCATTTGTCATGACGTAATTTTAGATTTTACGTAACTTTATATTTTACATGCTACGAGTTCAACTTTGCGTTCTAGACTTGAGAAAAATGATGACAAAACTAGAATTTCACAGCACAATTTCAGTCTTGCTATAATTTGTGTGAAGTGAGGTTGACTTTACCTAGATACATGATATTCCTATTTTATCCGAAGAATATGCCTTGTTGCCTTCCTCCAGGAGATACGGAACTGTGACGTGCAAAACAAATCGCAGACGTCTTTCTTTCGTGCCATCATCTATCCGTCTCCTAAATGATGCCGTCGCATAGACCTTTAGTCATGGCATCATTTGAAGGACGATCAAGATGTCAGCCTCAGGTCTATGGATTTGCAATGTCATGTGATCGCAAGTGTGCGTGTGTGGGTTGTTTGCGTGTGTGCGTGCGTGTGTGTTGTCCACGTGGTATAAAGTAGTGTCGTCTCAGTTTTTAAGAACGTTTTTTCTAGGTGGATAGTAACATTACAGATGGTTGTGTTAAATACATGCACATACTCACTGTAATCGGTCGGTGTGTTCTAGTCAGTCAAATGTATTTATTTGTTTTATGTTTACATTTGTTGTTTTTTACAACTGTTTTACAAAAATTCCGCTGTAAACAAATTTCCCATCTTGGGACAGTAAAGGTATTCGTATTCTACTGTACATGCGCATGCTCTTCCGACAGCGCGTCGATGTGTGTGTGTGTGTGTGTGTGTGTGTGTGTGTGTGTGTGTGTGTGTGCGTGCGTGCGTGCGTGCGTGCGTGCGTGCGCGCGCGCGCGCGCGCGAGAGAGAGAGAGAGAGAGAGAGAAATACGTGACATCTAGATTATTGCGTCGATGTCTGCGTGCTGACGAAATTTCTGTTTTACGTCAGCGTCACTTTCTGAGGTTTTTTTACTTTTTAATTTTTTTTCTGCATAGAATTAATTTTTACTGAAAACGTTCAGAAGATACAAATCTGGCTAATGAACTCATCCAATGTCTTTCTCCAACCTAGCTATATCCAAAATTTCAAGTGAATATGACAAACATTACGGACTCTAATGCGGTACAACCGACTTTTCATAAACGGTCTTTTAACCCTTCAATGAGACATCCAATTTTTAATATACACGGAGGCTCTCCTAGACCCCCTTAAACAATTCACTTCCCCAAGTTTAAAGTTTGTACGTACACAAACATCGGAGATTCTCCTGTTTACATACATACATACACACACACACACACACACACACACACACACACACACACACACACAATCAAACAATCACACACACACACACACACACACACACACACACACACACACACACACACACACACACACGCACACACACACACACACACCGGCACACACGGCGTTTCCCGCCAAAAGTACGTTCTGCAGCGAAGCCGTTAGCGTAATTAGACATGACGTACATTTTATCTGGTTATTTTAGTTGTCAGATTTTCAGACCGGCCCGCCTATTTCGTCATGGGGATTCTTTTGAATTTGCTCCACCGCGACCCAGTAGGATATAAATAGAAGGGACTTAAAAACACGCTTAGAAAGGACACTTACAACACAAGTTATTACATTTTCGGGTTTCCACTATTGGCAAACTTGCGCAAGAAAGCTAAGTTGTGCAATGTATTCTTATCCGTGCGTACATTTTTTAAAAGGGTTTCGAAGATTTAATAAACTGTGTTATACTTAACTTTTCTAAGCGCTTCTTCTTTGTTGAGAGTTTCTGTGCAATTTACATCAGCCTGTTCAACTTGACACAGGATGTCGTATTCTTGGTGGACCAGCCGACAGACTGTCTTGAACGTCAACTGCCTGTAAAAGAGTCAACGGAAAGCATCCAGCCCAAATTCGCGTTAGATTGTGAGCCTTCACATCACCATCATCATTACTAGTAGTCTAGGCAAAACCGCCAACAATACTGCAAATATGTCCCAGGCTTATGAAATTTGGCAGGTAAGTACAGTTTTAATGCAGTTTCGATTGGCACCATTCAGTTTTGTGTGACCGTTAAAAATGGGAGCTAACTCTTACAGGCACTTTTAAGCTTTAGAAGGATTGGGGCCAATCCATATTTTATTAAATAAAAACGTGTTTTGATAGAACTGGATGACAAAGTGAGTGTATGTAAATTATACACACGTTTTGTCCGTTTGTACATCGGTTTGTCCGTTAACGGCAATTATTAATGCATTATCTTTTTTTGATGATGGCCGGTAAACGTTGATGCAGGTGTTTTCTCTGAGACGGTTTCAACCACATACTTTAAAATTTGCATGGTGATAGTGGATGGTAAAACCCGTTTAAAGATACCAAACGGAATGACCTCTAGAAAAGGTGATGGTCGCGAGAGGTCAATTACAATATGACACATAACCATATACTTTATACAAACGTGCCTGAATTTTGGTTATTATGGAAAATGGTTAGGTCTAACTAAGTATATAGTAAGTTGAATACATTACCTTTCTTTATGTACATGTTTAATTGACCTGTGCCAAAGGTTTAATGTCATAAAAGGTCAGCAAATGTGATAAATGACATGACAAAACGCAACATTCACTGACGTACTTTTCGACACTCTACAGCCAAAGGTTACTCATACATTATTGCTGACAATACTATTACATCACTCAACTTATGGATGACCTTTGTTACCCTCTCCTATCACATAGGGGGTACAGGGGTTCTATTGAATTTAACGTGTCTGAATGTTTCGGATTGCATATTCTTCCTTTTCTTTTCTTGTCAAGGCAATCTTTTCTGAAACCATGAGATTGATTCAGCCGAAACGTAAACTGACGAAAGTCCTTGGTCAACTAGTGTGTCAGTTGAAAGATATAGTCACTATCGCTAAGGTCAAGGTCACAGTGGAGAGATTCGTTTTTTCCTCCTTTTTCTCAAAAACAAATGATTTGTTTCAAATGTTGTATATTGGTGGATAATAATGCAACAAAATATAGTATGCAAACATTTTGCCACGACATTCCCGTTTGAAGGTCATGGCCGCGGCAACAATGTTTACTTTCACGTTGTATGTATGTGTCCCACCAGTATCTCTTAAACCATTTGATGGATTTGCCTCTTTTAGCTGAAAAGAGTATATTAAAGGAGGTGTCAAAGACAAGAATAAAGTTGCCATTTCTGAGGGCAAGGTCATAGTAACAATATATGTTCTTGGTCTTTGACTTTGACATCTGTGACGACCAAGACTGTTTGCTTCGAATGTAATGTACTGGTAGAAAGGTTAAATAGAATGTACTTTATGCTTGAATGACGTGACTAATTTGAAGGTCAAGGCCGTAGCGGACATGTTTTTTTTTTTTTTTTTTTTTTAGTAATGCATTCTTGTTGGGGCACCATAACGGAAATTAGATGTTCCTGACGGAACAAACATAAAATGAGGACAGTCCTTTAAGTAAGAAAGTGTCCTAAAAGTTATTGTTCTACTTTCAAGGTCAGGGTCAAAGCGGCCATATATATGCTTTAAGAGATGTCTCCAAAACTAGTGCATAAATTTGCTTCGAATTTGGTATGTTGTGAGGTATTTAGGAAAAAGACGTCGCATGAAAGAATTATGTCACTATTTTGAAGGTCAAAAACGTAGCGTCCATATCTGTTTCAAAACTGTTTCCAAGTAATGTTTCTGTTAGAAAAGTAGCTCATTTCACACTGTTGTGGCTGTTTTTGACAGTTTGTTGGACTGTAATCTTTACTGACTCACTAGTGTAAAAGAGTTGTTCTCCAGAACTGGTTACTACTTGGGGTAGACCACTTTTACTTTTCTTCCTTAAATTTTTAGCAGCTTCTAGGTAGATAACTATGTCACAAATCCATCAAATATATGCCAAAGAATCAGCTGGATCAGAGTCGAGCAAATGAGGTGTCTACAAAATGAGAAAATTTGAATAAAAGTTTAAAAAAGGTCGCAAAATGTAGTCTTGAAAGTTTCCACTGACCGCCTACTCCTGGAAGTTTCATGTTATCAACCTGGCCATTAATTTGCTTTCTTCTTGTTGAAATGATGCAAAAGATTATGTCAAAAGATTAAATGTGTTTGTGTTGTCTTGCTGCATCACTCTGAGGCTGTAAAAATTACCTGTCCCGTGCATACAGACGATGTCACGTTTCTGACGCATTTTCGGGAAACTTTTACCTAGTTATCAACAAATGTGCAATTTCAGGCAGCACAGATCTGAAGTATGTAATACCAGTTGATTACAAATGTCAGCTTATTCACATAGGTTACATCATTCCACATTCACATCATATTATTGGAAAACTGCCGTTTTAATCAAGTCTTTTGAAGTTTGTCACACTTGTTAAGCTCGGGACGTCCGGCAATTTTCAAAATCAAATAACGATCAAGAAACCCATATCAGCAAGCAAATGAATGCTGCAGAATAAAGCAGGTATAGCTACACATCAGTTTATGGCGTTTGTGACAGGAATTCAACATAAGATGTGACGTCACACTAACAAATTGGTTACATGTCACACTTTTCAGCCACTGTATGCACGTGACAGCCTTTTGACTTTTGAGAACAGTGTCCTTCTAAATCATCGTTACGTGTAACTATCATCAATCGAGGAGAGTAAATTACAAACCTACGGTCTTTTTTCCCATATACAGTCAAACATGCCTTAGCGGCTACCTTTATATGCGGTCATCTGCTCATAGCGACCATCACAATTTACGGCATAACGACCCTTCATACAACGGCTACCTGTGCATAACACTTGCGGCCAGTTGTCTCTCCCGACCTCCACTTGACCCTCCATACAGCAGTCGCTTGTGTAACCTCAGTCACCAATAAAAGATTGTTCTCCGTCTATCGCATGAGGTCCCGACGCGCCTTTACGTCTGTTGCGTATGCTCAGTCAAGCAGGACAGGTCGCTTTTGTTCACCATCGCCCGGCCATTTACGTCTCTCACACCTCGGGTGAGAGGTTTAATGACCTTTTTTATCAGGGTGAATTTGTATAAGCTCTGTTCATCGTAGGACTTTCTGAAGAATACATTTAGGCTTGTGAATAAATCTTTGGAAAAAAATCAAACTGTTTGTTTGATATTGGTACTGTTTCTGTGTCTGAATTCAGTACTTTGCTTATATTATTATGTTCGGTTTGTTATGTGATAGTATGGTCGCATATCCTAAAAACAGTCATTAAAGAAAATTGCACTTATGTTGGACTAGACGATTGAAGTGATAAAACTAAACGAACAAGGGTATGTCAGACACTAGATGTTTATTGGAACTTGTTCCTTTATTCTTTATGTAACGCCACCAGTTTTCCTCCGTTCATTGGGTTGCCGTTGTTGACAGGTTTGACTGTACTGGAAATCTTTTACGTTACACGTGTATTACTTTGATCTGTGATTTTCATTCAATCGTAAAGTATGAATCGACCGGTTTTTAGCTTGGTCGCATTACTGTCGCAAGTAACAGTCGGGACTGCCACACTTATCAGCAGCTGATTATTGGGTCAACTGAGCTCGTTTTCTGGCATTATATCGACCCGGTTACAGGCCTAAACTGTAATATGTCGCGAATCATGACTTAATTGCTACCTCCGGTCTGTCGTTGTAGTAGCCGTAATGGTTGGTCTCAGTTTTGTGTCTGTTCAGTAACAATTAATACAAAACACGTAAGTTTCTTCTTTTTACCTGTAGATACGATCGAAAGATGAGAAGAAGGGTGAATTTGATGTGCGAGGGTTCCTGATAATGACCGAGGATAAGACATACCATTTGCCAGAAGTAGAGGACGTCGCATGGGTTGAAGCAACCGACATCCCTGACGCCCTGGACCACAACAGACTGGGAACCCGAGTCTTAAATTGTCATACCACTTACCATCTACATTTAATGCAAGTTTCTAAACTCGGATTGCCTTGTCGTGCATTTTTGTTTGTTTTTCAGTTATTTTATTCTTGTTTATGTTACTTTTACAACAGCAACCTTTACTTTTGTTTTCTCGTGAAAAAATATATTTTTCCTGTTTTAGTACATTGTCCTGAATAACGTTGAAGACGAAGAGGATGGAAATTCATTGAAAATAAGAATATACGGAAACATTTTAAAGCGGCGCCTTGTGCGTTACATTGTGTCAACTTCACTTGGTCAGTACGTTGTTCCATGGTTAGTGCTGATGCCCTGCATTCTACTTCCACAGCTTTCTTTAATAGTGTACTTCATCCACCAACACCAATAATCTTATCATTGTTGTTACTATTGCACTTGCAATCATCTTTATGTCACACCATAATGAACGGGGCATTACAGCCGACCCTTACTCCAACGGCGAAAGCGCGAAAACGGAACAAGGCACTGATTTTTGGCTCACGTGCGAAGCAAAAGTCAGTATGTTTTGGGCCAGTGGTCGTCCGTCTGTCGTCCGTCCGCCGTCGTCCGTGGTAAATTTTAACGTTGGCATTTTCTCGCAGACTATTCAAGCAACATTCTTCAAACTTGGCCCAAAGATACTTTGTAGTAAGGCCTTTCTAAACATACCAATTTGAGTGACCTCTCACAAAGGTCAATGTCAAAGGGGACCAGGAAATAGGTTTAAAAAAATAGCTATATTTTGACAATTTATTTTTCTCAAATACTATTCACAACTTCGGGGTACAAAGATACTTGATGGTAAGACCTTTCTATACGTACTAATTTGGTTGATCCCTAGGAAAGGTCAAGGGTCACGAGCTCAGGATATAGGTGAAAAATAGCCATATTTTGACAAAAGATTTTTTTCCTCAAATAATATTCACAACTTCAAACCCAAACTTGGTACAAGGATACCTGATGGTAAGACCTATCTATGCATACTAATTTGGATGACACCTCAGAAAGGTCAAGGGCCACAAGGGCTCAGGAAATAAGGTCCGAAATAGCCATATTATGACAAAAGATGTATTTTCTCCAATACTATTCACAACTTTACACCCAAACTTGCTACAGAGGTACATGATGGGAAAACCTTTCTATGCACACTAATTTGGTTGATCCTTCGAAAAGGTCAAGGGCTACGAGAGCTCAGGAAATAGGTCTAAAATAGCCCTTTTTGACAAAAGATGTTTTTTTCTAAAATACTATTCACAACTTAAAACCCAAATTTGGTACAGAGATACCTGATGGTAAGACCTATCTATGCATGCTAATTTGGATGACCCCTTGGAAAGGTGAAGGCTCACAAGAGGCTGGCAAATGTGTGTAAAATGCTGATTTTTGATAAAATTGTAGGTATTCCCAAATTTTTGCAAATTTTTCAACCAAATTTCGTAAAAAGATAGCTGATGATTAGACCTTCCTATGCATACTAATTTAGTCGACTCATCACAAAGGTCAAGGGTCACGGGGGTGGACAGATGTGTGAAAAATGCGTACATTTTCAGAAAACATGGATTTTGCTGTTGCAGAAGCCAGCCCTTGTCACAAAGGTCACACATATGTAAGTGAGCCATAATAGCTTTGCCTTTCTTGTTCTATGATGGTATATCATTTTAGGGATATCTAACGCAGAAGCTAAACAATCATATATGCAATTTGATTTCAGACAAAATTTCAACATTTTGGGTACCAATTCCGGAGAACAACTCAAATACAACAAGACATTTTATGCATTATTTAAATGAATTTCCAGAGGTCTGAAAGTCAGAGGAAGTTTTGAAACTATACTCGATCTAATTTGCCACATGAGGTAAGGACAAGACATTATCAACCCTACAACACTGAGTTTTCTTTTTTCAACATGATACTGGTTGAAAGAAAACCCAGGCCCAACCATGTGAAATGAGACAGACACAAGGGACAAAAAAATATAAGAGGATAAGAGTTAATAGCTCCAAAAATGGTGATTGCTTCCACAGTTTTTCCTTATAGTTATAGTTATTACACAAATGTCACATGAACAATGTAAGCTAAGTACCGATGTTTTTTTGTGTGCGACACTTTGTCATCACCCATATTTTTTATGAAATCGGATTAGTGTTTTGAGACATTAACTGCACAGAGGTTCTACGAAATATGATATGTAGTCGTGACCTTGACCATGAGGTAAAGGACCGAATTTTGGTTCATGGTACTTAACTTTTGGAATATCATGGCCTAAAATATGGATCCTATCAGTCAAGTCTTTTAAGAGGAAAAGTCTCCTGTATGCGCCACACCAATATGGAATAATGACCTTGACCTTGAGGATAACAGCCTGATTCTCTCATCAAACTTAATTGGTTCAGTGGTTTCATAATTATCTCCTGCACTTAGGTTTCTATAAATAGCTGCTGTGACCTTGACCTTTACAGCAGCAACGAATATTTTGTTTCTGGTATTTCTTTTAAAATACACAATGTCATCATCAACTATCTGGATCGAATTGTCTAGTGATTTTAGAGCTATGGCATGCAAGAAGGTTCCAACAAATATGACAGTTGTGACCTTGACCTCAAAGGATTCAACACAGATCTAGTCGATAATATTCTGTCTTGAAGTAGAGCACCATGGTGTACTGTGTCAGGTGACAATAATGTTTTAAACAGCCTGTAGATCCTGTCACTTTTTATGAAGCAGGATTGCAAGAAAGATGTAAAATAATACTAGGGGGCACCCAAGACCTTGACCTTGAATAGAGGACGCCGACATGATTGCTCCTAGTTTGGTAATAAGACAAAAAAAAAAAAACTATTATGCACAAATGTATGTA
This sequence comes from Semisulcospira habei, assembly GCA_036245525.1. NCBI lineage: Eukaryota > Metazoa > Mollusca > Gastropoda > Semisulcospiridae > Semisulcospira > Semisulcospira habei. The sequence goes on from BTPG01000001.1 coordinate 95,385,477, forward strand.
TGTGGCTGATACACCTTACGAGAAACTGTCAATCCTGTCGTGTCAAAACATGAATGTGTCAAATTAGCCGACTGATGACAGACTGTTGGTTAAATAAGACGTAACGGTATAGAAACAGGAAATGTGTTAGATCTTATCTTTATGAGGAAGGTGTTCACATGATAATACAATGAAAAGTAATGGATCAGCTGCAAAGAAACTTGTCTTTTAAGTCTTGTGTCTTAATGAAGGCATCCTCAAATATCCTTAAAAGTGTCATGTTGGTGCCTTGATGTTTCGAGATTGACCTTATCACCTGGTTACACCACACTGGCATTCGCAGAATATAATAATAATAATAATAATAATAATAATAATAATAATAATAATAATAATAAAGGAGATTTGTTAAGCGCTTATTCTAAAAGTAGCTCTAAGCGCTGATACAATGAAAAGGCTAACAGCTAACACACACACACACACACGCACACACACACACACACACACACACACACACACACACACACACACACACACACACACACACACGTGACAGTGGTGATGAATTGTGCATGGCTAGGGAAATGAACTAGTAAAAGGCAGTGTTGTAGAGGTGGGTTTTGAGAAGTGATTTGAATGAGGAGAGCGTTTGACAATTACGGACAGGGGCGGGGAGGCTGTTCCAAGTGGCGGGGCCAAGATGGGAGAAGGCACGACCGCCACATGGTTTACATTTGCCTCGGAAATTGGGAAGGCGAAATTTGCGTGTCAGAGCAAGAGCGAAGGGTGCGAGATGGAGTATACAGATGGAGTAAGTCAGAGATATAGGCAGGAGAAGTCAGGCTGATAGAGTTAAAGCCGCACATGCAGGACAGTTTATACAGAATGCGTTCTTGTACGGGCAGCCAGTGGAGTTTCTTCAGGGCGGGGCGGATATGGTCACGCTTATGCACGCGCAGAACTAAACGGGCAGCACTGTTTTGCACTCTCTGCAGTTTATCTAGCTGGGTTTTAGGCAGGCCGGGAAGGATGGAGTTACAGTAGTGAAACCGTGATAAAACAAAGGAGGAGACAAGGGTGGCAGTTGCTTCGGGCGTCAGATACTGTCTAACACTGCTAATGCGCCGAATGATCGCCTGGTTTACATTCACGTTGTTTCCCTTCATATTTACCGACTCCTAGCCATGTAGTTACACTGTACACAACAACCTATTTCCTAGGGCTAAGCTGGGTTGTATGATTGGCGGCCATCTTGGATATGGCGGCCATGTTTGACTAATACTTAACGAAATAGGCGTCATATCAAGATTAAGATCATGCTTTATTCCTTAAATGAATGTAGTCTCTTTTTACGCGTGCTCTACTACAGAATATTGAATGATTCAAAAAGAGAAGAAGAGACTGGTGACAACGCTGACAAGAAATAATTAATTTTCGTGAAAAACGTGGACATTTTTCAATGATATCAAATCGATTTGAAAATAGTAACGTCTTGGGTATCCAAATATGTTTATTTTATCACTGATACTACATTCGGCAGCCCGGTGCCCTATATTGTTCAGCACCTCTCAACCTCAAGAAACATAGGGTGTGTTCATCTTAAAAACGGCGGCCACGTGTCGCTTGAATTCGTGTAAGGAAGCATAATCATATTCTATTATAATCAAACCAATCAAATGCGAAAGCCAAATGTTTCTTACTTCAAAATTGCATGAATGAGCTGCAGTTAAAAAATAACTTTAGGGGTAAAATTGCCATTCCAAAGATAACGTCACAAATTAATTTTTCTAACGGTTCCAAGGCAAAATCTCGATGGTATCCTAATCGTTTCATCATTAGGGTATGACCGGTTAGCTATGCCCAAAATGTGGTGTTTGTCAGTTGAATATGCAGAATAATGCACTTTTCATGGCGCTTTTGCCTAGACTATATGAAACGTGTGGATACTAGTGGTGTGTGTCAAGTGCAGCTGTTAGCCATGACAAACAAGCGCTAATTTCTTACATAAAACATGAAAGGCAAAGCCCGTATGGCTCACATGTATGACCGATCCATAATAAGTCTTACCGACATAATAAGTCTTACCTTTGTGACCATGACCTTCCCAACAAGTGACAGAAACGAGCAACTATTTACGTGTCTTAAAGTACCATTACACGTAAACTTGAAGACACCTTTCAGCACCATTTGTGTTTGTTATGCCTTGTCGACACACCTAATGAACTTGAACAGCAGTTGGGACACGCGTAATCGCACTTATTTATTCTGCCCAGCCGTTAGCGTGTCAATCTATTTTTAGGTGTATCTCGTACTGAAAGCGTTGTATTTAAAGAACGGAGTAGAGTCATTGTCAAATTACTTGATATCAAAACGACGTGTGCTGAACTGGATTGTCCTGTGTCTAAATAAACCATATCTAGACCTGTGTGTAGCGTTTCGTAACCATCTGTTACAGAAGTGTATCTTTGAACAGTTACAGCGGTAGTGGGCCTTCAACATTGTCTTTTGTACAAACGAAATCCATGTTTTCTAAACTTGTACTTATTTTTCACATCTGTTAAACCTCAACTGCACTCCCCGTGACCCTTGACCTTTGCGAGGGGTCAACTATATTAGTAGGCATCGAAAGGACTTATCATCAGCTACCTTTGTGCACATACTTAATTGAAAAGTTTGCAAAAACTTTTATAGAAAGTAAATTCTATCGAAAATTGACATTTTTCACACATTTGCACAGGGGTAATCTAAATCAGTATTCATCATAAGTCTATTATTATAAGTATGCAATGCCTATCGAATAAGTCGACACCTAGTGTCGTGGGCGACGCGCGTTTGAACAGGTATTTTCCAAGTGTCTGTTTTAAGACACAGGGTGTCGAGAGCACACTGGTAAAAAGTACCGCACGAGCACAGATATCTTTTACGTAATAAAATGTTCACCATATGACGTATTGGCATGTACAACGCCATGTAATGTTCTAAGCATGCAATGTTAAAAGAATGCTTTTGTTGTACAGTGCAGGATTTTGCGTGGTGTGTGTATGTGTGTAGAGTGGGGGGGGGGGGGGGGGAGAGAGAGAAAGCAAATGAGATGACAAAAGGGTACGATTTACTCTTTTTTCTGCACCTGCACAGATGTAACAAAGCAAACAAAAGTCCTGCCCAACATCGGTCTCATAATTATCAGACAGAAGAATCGTTACCATCCAAGTACCTTTAATACGTCGTAGAAAGAAAATTGCAAAGTTTGATCCTCTAATAAGGCAAATGTTAGTACTGCAATGAGTGACGTATAACATCGAGTCGTTACTATGAACACGGCGTCGTGGGACTAATAATTCCATCTGAGCAGATTAACCGCCTTCGCGAGTTCAAAATAATGCCGCAAGGCTTTTGAAGCGCAGGCGAAAACGAGACCGCGAAACCCCTATACTAAAAGACCTTCACTGGCTTCCAATCCAATCCCGCATAAAGTTTAAGATAGCGACCCTTGCATACCGCCACTTTGATGGCAGTCGTCCGTCATATCTTTCCTCCAGTCTAATTACTTACCAGCCCTCTCGCTCACTGCGTCCATCGGATCGGGAGAGAAACTTCTCAAAGTTCCATCTCAAATCTGCCCGTGAACGCTCTTTCAGATGTACTGCTCCTTTAATTTGGAATTCCTTACTGACTGAGCTGAGAAATGCCTCCACCCTTACGCAGTTCAAAGCCCAAAGTTCAAAACTTACTTTTTCTCGCAGACATTCGTGTAATCTCTACGGTAATTCTGTACACACACCCTGCAGAGAGAGAGAGAGAGTGTGTGTGTGTGTGTGTGTGTGTGTGTGTGTGTGTGTGTGTGGTGTGGTGTGGTGTGGTGTGGTGGTGGTGGTGGTGGTGGTGGTGGTGCTGTGTGTGTGTGTGTGTGTGTGTGTGTGTGTGTGTGTGTGTGTGTGTGTGTGTGTGTGTGTGTGTGGTTTTCGCCTGCGCATTGAGTTATATTATAAATATGAGAAATGCGCCATATAAATACCATGTATTATTATTATTATTATAACGTGGAGCTTGAAGCGACTTCATTTCGCTGCTTGTGCTATTATTCTTCTTCAGAATAGCTATGCTACATCAGACCACACAGCTGACGAATGGCGGGAATAGTCGTCCGTCTTTATTTCTGTGTGTCAGTGTGTGTGGATCAGAGGGTGGGTTAGAGTAGAAGGAGACGGATTCCTGTCGCTACACGGGCCCACAGAGCGAACTAACGGCGGGAAGCGCCGTGTGTCCGTCTTTATTTGTGTGCGCCGACATGCGTGTTCAACAGAGGTTGGCTTAGAGAGGAGGGAAATGGATCAGCATAACAATCCTAAAAATATGAACAACTCTGAATGTTCCTAAAAGATAAACGCATGTGAGCTCCAAACAATACGGTAGCCTTTGGGATGAAATTCTCATCTTGTTTAATATTTCTGTCGTTTAGCGCTGCACGACTCCAACACGTTTTTAACATAGCAGGGACTCCAAGTGCTGTTCCTTGGTATGCGCTTGGTCTACAAGCTAGGTCCCCCACCCCCCACCCTTGACCTTTTGTGAGGGATCGACTGAATTAGTATGCACAGAAAGGTCTTATCATCACCTATTCTTGTGCAAAAATGGTATTAACAAGTTTTCGAAAACTTGGATACAAACTAAAATTCTATCCAAAATCGTCATTTTTCACACAGTCGCTGGCCTCTTGTGATCCTTGACCTTTAGGATCGTTCAAATAAGAATGCATACCATCAGGTATCTCTGTACCAAGTTTGGGTGTGTAGTTGAAAATAGTGTTTGAGAACAAATAGTTTTTTTTTTTTTTTTTTTAATCAAAATATGACTATTTTTTACTATTTCTGGATCCCCTGTGTCCTTGACCTTCGGGAGAGGTCAGTGAAATTGGTATGTTTACAATGCCCACCTTGACCTTCGAGAGAGGTCAGTGAAGTTGGTATGTTTAGAATGTCCACGTCACGAAGTATCCTTGAGCAAAGTTTGAAGACTGTGGCCTCATTAGGCTCCGAGAAAATGACAACGTTACAGTTTGCAACAGACGACGGACGGCTTGGAGGACGACGGACAGACGACGGATGACTCAGTACATACTCACTTTTGCTATCGCACGTGACGGTACGCTCATGACGGTACATCACGGTCAAGTTAGCGATCTGCCTCTTACTGCTTTGATCAGTCTTCCAGTGACATATATTAATCGTACGTGTAAAAGTGGGCACAGCTAATCAATGGACATCGAGTGTTTTAAAGCCTACTTTTCTCAATTACTCTGACGTCATCCGTTCTTCACACACGCACGCACGCGCACACACACACACACACACACGCACGCGCGCTGACACAGAGTGGACTACGTGAAGAAAACAAATTAATGAACCCCTTTACTGCCAGTGGACGCAGATTGTCGTGATGAAATCGTAAACTCAACGTTAACGATCCCCAGCCATCCAAAGAACATGGATACGTGGCTTTAGCAAGAGGCATAGATCCTCATAGGCCCCGCAGCCTACCTTTTGCAGTTTGGAGGTGTTCATTTTTTCTCTGCAATGAAGGGGTTACACTTGCAAGTGAGGCCACGTAAACGTCCTCTCCATGAGTATGAAAACGACTTACCCCAGGCAGTAAAGGGTTAAGAGTTTGTAATATCGCCTTTATAAATGTTCTTAGTTTGTTTTACAATAATGCTGGTCAAAACAGCTAAACTTATATTTAAAAATTCAAAACATAAAAGACTTTTCTTTTTCTGCTCTTCTGTGCAGGACACTGGTAGTCCAGGGTAATGGTCGAGTGGACACCCTCGCTGGCAAAGTAGATATGAGACACGGCCTACGCATGTGGGGAACATACCTGGTGCAAAACCAGGAATTGAGCGCCAATGGCACCACACAATCGATCGCCTCAGTAGCACAGATGCGGAGAAAGGCAGTAGGCGTTGGGCAGAGCTGAAGGAGTAATCCAGGCACGATATCGACTTCTGATGGGTGGGGTGGAGTGCGTATAGGGCTTTTTGAGCGCAAGATCCCATCTTGAATGAACTGAGCTGAGCTGAACTGCGTGTCTCATCCTCTTTACGTTTTGGCAGACATCAAACTGGGAAAGGAAGACTACAATACAATACATTACAATACAATACAATACAATAATACTTTATTATCCCCGAGGGGAAATTTGGGCGCAGCGGTAACATACACAAAGAAACAAGAATAAAAGTTGCATGTTCACGTCATCCGCAACACCCTCCCCCCCCCCTCCCCCATACCCTTCCACATACATACAAACAAACAACCTAAACTCACTAATATACATAATAAACAATAGGCTAAGACTAAACTAAAATAATTACATGTGTAAAGTCATGGAGGGTATCACAGCAACTTATACTTAACTAACAATAAACTATACATAAAACTAAACGCGCACACACACACACAAACACGCACGCACGCACACAGGGCTGTGTGACATGATAAAGGCAGGCAGTGAGGTCAGCTCGTCTCATCGTAGTGTGGCTTTATGGGGTTTTTGTTTATCATGTCTTGTCTTGTGGGGGGGGGGGGGGGGTCTTTATAATAAAATATTAACCCATTCTGCCCCGCGAGGTTAAATAGATTATATGTAACTTGTACAATGTAAAAGCTTACAATGATTTCCCGACCCAAGAAACGTCATTTGTATTTGTAATTGTGTACACGCACACACAAAAAGTGTTGATCAGTTTTATCTGGCGGTTAAGGTGGCCCATGAATATTTATGGTACAGGCTGTAGACTATTCGTTATCCTCTTTTTTGAGTGACCCTACTCAGCTGTTTTAGAGCATCCGAAGATCTGTTCGATTTTGCTGCACTAAAGTGCAGGATTGCACATTACGGTGAATCATGCGCCGAAATCATGCGCCTACATGTAGTGCCGATAGTTTCACATCTGTCCGTTATCGGCACTATATCAAGAAAACTTTGCCGGGCTCAGAATAATTTATGTGCCCAGTCCAAAACCAAACTTTGCCTCGAGTTCTTCAGTTTGCGGTTGTTTCAGTTTTAAACTAAACACTGGCCGACGACTACGTACCGGACTATCGACTCAATGCGGCGATTTTGTCTGATTATCACTAGGAAATATTTCATCACTAGCTGGCATAAGGAGCTTGTTAATATGGCAGAACGAGCATATTTTGCGTTTTCGTTTCGATATATGCAAATATCCAGATTGTATCCTCTTGACCTGCGAGGGTTTCTGGGAAGCAAAATATTCATGAATATGTATCCTCATATATAAGTACAATATATCAGTGTCAAAGAAGGGAAATCTTTATGGAGTGGGAGAGGCTGAAATCACTTGCGGAGTCATAGTTCATCGGCTCTACTTTTTGTGTTTTTTTTTTTTTTTTAATATACTACATTCTTACTTGCTGATCTTCTGTTCCATAAGCTGTGACACCGCAACAGCTTACCTGAAGATTACTTAATACTGTATGTGCAGCTGTTGAATGTCATTACAGAGACAGTCGAAGTTTTTACTTTAAAAAAAAATTTCTGCAAAGAATTAATTAACATATTAATTTTAAGTTCAAAAGATAGAACGCTGGCAAACGAACTCATCCACTAAATATCTTTATCCAATCTAGCTATATCCAAAGTCAATATGACAAAAATTACGGACTCTAACGTGGCACAACCGACTTTCTATTGTCTTCAATGACTGAGACAACCAGTTTTAATATGCTCGGAGGCTCTCCTCGGCACCCCTTGAACAAAGCACTTCCAAACGTTTCAAGCGTGTACGTACACAAATATCTGAGATTCTCATGTTTACACACACACACACACACACACACACACACACACACACACACACACACACACACACACACACACACACACACTCTCTCTCTCTCTCTCTCTCTCTCTCTCTCTCTCTCACACACACACACACACACACACTCTCTCTCTCACACACACACACACACCAGGGCCGGACCCAGGGGGGGGGGGTTACCTGGGTTCCGGAACCCCCCCTCCCAACTAAAAAAAAAAAAAAAAAAAAAAAAAAGAACAGTGAATTTTTTTTATGCAAAGGGAGTTCCGAAGTTTTATTATTTTTTTTATTGTTTTTAAAACATTGCAGTTTTTAGTCACTTTTGATCCAAGGCACAAAGAGTTATTTATAGACAATTCAACGGAAATCCATTTCAAGGGATCCGTTTAAACGTCCAAAACGTTTTCCCGTTGAAACAACCAAGTAACCCAACCCCTAACCCTAAATTAGTAAATGCAGCCATATTTTCTTGTTCTGGCCACAAGCCTCTTCCAGCGCCTTCACCTTGATACAGCCCTAATCCCCCAAAAACGACTTTTTAGAAAGATTAATTAAGACGCTAAGTTGATAATTATGATAATTCGTTGTAACGAACATCCGTTGAAACGACCATCGTTGAATCGTCCAAAAACATCGTTGAAATGGATTTCCGTTGAATCGACCAGGTACCCAAAAGAGTTGCTTTCCTTCAGTGCATGTCTTTCCGAGAAAGATCAGTGAAAAGACGTCTGACGTCATTAAGGTTTGTGGGGGGAAGTTTAAATCTAGATCTATTTTCTTTGGTAACACTTCACTTTTGCCATGGATACTACATTTACTGGATGTCTGACTGAGCGCGTGTACCTTCTCAAAGCCTATTGCGAAGTTCGCTTCGGGTTTGTGCGCATGCGCCGGCTTGCGATTTTGCTTAGGTTTTTCCGGTTGCATTTCGACTATCATGGAAGACAGAGAAAGGAATGCGTGTATCCCGTTTGAAACGGACATTTTTGATTCAATCGTCGAGGTAAGGTTTTCGGTTTTCTTTTACATCAACGCTAAATGAACTTGTTTGACATCTAACAGAGTTTTCATATCGAAAAACTTTTAGGATAAAAGAGAAGTCGTTGAGTGAAATGGTCATAGTTGATTGATTGATCATTCGATGATTGACGGAGTGACCGACTCACCAAGTCAATGTTTGTTTGTTTTGTAGACGTGGAGTGAAATTTGAATAAATGTACTCCAGTCTTTGGTCAGATTTACTGATAAAGTAACTACTGTAAATAGTTTTTATCATTAGACTCCTGACAATAGTCCCTATGAGGTCAAAGGAAGAAAATAACAGTGGTCTTTCAGAAACGCTAAAATTCAGAGGTGTTCAGCTTAGTCATACATGTTTATGAGTATTAAATTATTTATGTCTGTACAATGACCAACTTGCTGAAATGCATATTATTCGGCTACATCTTTTGCAAGTTCAGCTAGATTGTCACCAAGACAAAACTGTGAATGGTAGATGCTTCTTTGCACTACTGATACTGATAAGAAATTTATAATCATGAGCTGATTTGTTTTCTTACAGGAGACATCAGTTGATGTTGGACAAGTGACAATTGAGGATAGTTCAGCTTCTGATGGTCCGATCCAATATGCTTCTACGGTGGAAAACAGAATTCAGGTACAAAGCCTAAAATATTATTAAAATATTAATTTGTTAGCTTATGATGACAGTTACCTTTTGTAACACAATAAAAAGGTGAATTGTGCTTTTAGTTATAATACAAAATAATGTCATATGTTATGCCAATCAGGGCCGGACTCAGGGGGGGGGGTTACCTGGGTTCCGGAACCCCCCCTCCCAACTAAAAAAAAAAAAAAAAAAACAAAAAAAAAACAGTGAATTTTTTTTTTTATGAAAAGGGAGTTCCAAAGTTTTATTATTTTTTTTAATTGTTTTTAAAACATTGCAGTTTTAGTCACTTTTAATCCAAGGCACAAAGAGTTATTTATAGACAATTCAACGGAAATCCATTTCAAGGGATCCGTTTAAACGTCCAAAACGTTTTCCCGTTGAAACGACCAAGTAACCCAACCCCTAACCCTATTATTAGTAAATGCAGCCATATTTTCTTGTTCTGGCCGCAAGCCTCTTCCAGTGCCTTCACCTTGATACAGCCCTAATCCCCCAAAAACGACTTTTTAGAAAGATTAATTAAGACGCTAAGTTGATAATTATGATAATTCGTTGTAACGAACATCCGTTGAAACGACCATCATTGAATCGTCCAAAAACATCGTTGAAATGGATTTCCGTTGAATCAACCAGGTACCCAAAAGAGTTGCTCTCCTTCAGTGCACGTCTTTCCGAGAAAGATCAGTGAAAAGACGTCTGACGTCATTAAGGTTTGTGGGGGGAAGTTTAAATCTAGATCTATTTTCTTTGGTAACACTTCACTTTTGCTTGCTCCTCGAAAATGCCAAAACTGAAAAAAACAGATGCTGATGGCAGTAGGCGACTGTCATGCTGGTTTTCATCAAGTTCCATTTCAGAAGGTGGGTACATTTTTAAATCCAATTTTGTCTCATAAAAGAAATGTAGTCAGTAGAACTAGGTAAAATTCACCCATTCCGAATTCGATTCAAATGAGCACGTGGCGATGGCGCCGGTACTTCCTTCATGTGAGTGTAGCCTACGCTGTAGGAGCTGATACTATCTGCATATAATGAATATCATAGATATAAAACAGCCCCACTTATTAAAATACCAAAACAGGTAACAATTAAAGTAATGCATAGCCTAAAATTTATTTCACAAAGTATTATGATATATAACTTTAAAAATGTCAATTTAAAAAATAAAGATATCGGCATCAATGATCAATATTGCTTTTATATTTATAAAAAAAATCTTTGGACGGCAAAATATCGTTTTCAATAACAAAACCAAGGGCTAAGTTATAAGGTATCGTTATCACTAGTGCAGCTTACTAGCTATGTATTGTGACGTAAATCTCTTCGGAGAGCAAAACAGAACCGTCTTGATGGCTGACTATGGAAACCATAGCCTATCTGACGCCACTTGTTGACAGCGTCGCCATCAATTGTGACGGCAACATAGCCTTTCCGGGTGCGAAACCGTCATGACGACTTCGGTTTCTGGAACGACAAGAAGCCATCATGACAGCATCCCAACCACTGCCTTTTTTACATAATAAAATGGAAAATAAAAATGTGCTGAAATTTTGCCAACTGCTGAAAATCAGCAAATTTGTTAACAGTTCCTATGCCTGTGAACAACGTGCTACAAAATAAGATTATTCACCCTTAGGCCTTTTGTTGATGAAATTTAAAATAAGCTAAGAACTAGTCAGAAAACCACTGTTTTTCTTTTTTTTATATTAAATTATTATTATAAAATTGTAGTAGACGTGTTAACACCTGCAATGCATAATCATATAATCATATATAAGATGTTGAAAAGACGGTTCTATTTTATTTTACATTTTTGTTGTTGCTTTTAGGATAATTTCATGTTTTAATTTTTATGTTATGTCTTTGTTTTTTCTTTTTTTTTCTTTTTGTTTGTTGTTGTTGAGTAAATTGTAAAGCGCTTAGAGCTGTTTACAGGTAAGCGCTATATAAGAAAACTTTTAATAATAATAATAATAATAATAATAAAAGTTGTTTTCCTAAACGGCAGATGATGCAGTTCCTCGAAAGAGACAAAAATCAACCCAAAGTGAGACCACTGGCAGTGGAGTTCGAAACAGTGACATGGGAACAAGTAAAAGCAGTGTTGGTGAGTAATTTACTGCCCCCCCCCCCCCCCTCCAAAAAAAAAAATTAAATTAAATACAACCTGAAATTGATACGTGATTGAGTGTTTCAATTTAATAATTAATATTAAACAAAATGACTGGTGGGTTCCATTGGCTATCATTAGCCTGAAGAAGACTCTACGAGTCATAAGGTAGCAAAGATTTTGTCCATCATTTGGGGGGAGGGGTCTAAAATGAAAAGCTGTTATTTCAGATCATAAATATATATCTAAGCTTGACTGAAGTGTGTAAACGAAGACATATATATGCTTTAAATGTAATTATCTTGTTGCAGGTCTCTCTCTCTCTCTCTCTCTCTCTCTCTCTCTCTCTCTCTCTCTCTCTCTCTCTCTCTGATCTCTCTCTCTCTCTCTCTCTCTCTCTCTCTCTCTCTCTCTCTCTCTCTCTCTCTCTCTCTCTCTCTCTCTCTCTCTCTCACAGTTACACACACAATCGTTTTAGTATTTCAGACTTCTCATAGACCCAGCTTTTATTTGTATTTCAGACTCCTCCTCAAGCATTGATCAGCCTGCCGGGGGCCTGCTTTCTGAATCCTCTGCCATGCAAATGACCAACCAGCCTGATGTGAGCCTGCTTTCTGACTCCTCTTCAGATTTCTCCTCTCAGATCACCAGCAACAAAAATATCGATTTTGGTGAAGTCAATTTCAAGAAATACACGCGAGTCGTTTCACTGTCAAACAGTGACAAGGAGCATCTTCTAAGGCAACACTGGAGACCATCACCTGGTTTTCAGTTTCCAACAACAGTGATAAACAACAAGAACCGAAAATTTCAGCATGAGTGGTTGCAAAAGTACTCCTGGCTTGTGTATTCTCCTTTCGAGGATGGGACTTACTGCAAGTATTGCCTATTATTTGCAAAGTCTACTGAAAACCTGGGCAAGTTTGTGAAGACGCCATGCAAGAACTGGAATAAAGCCTGTGGTCAGATCAAAAAGCACTCGTTATCACAACACCACAAAGATGCAATGGCAAATGGAGAGCAGTTTTTGACAATCATGGATAAACCAGAGCAGAGCATCGCCAGTGAAATCAATCAGAAAAATGCAGAAAACATCGCTGCAAATCGACAAGTTCTGACAAGCCTCTTCAGGATTGTTGAAGTGTGTGGAAGACAGGAGTTAGCTCTGATGGGCAACTGTGATGATGGCATTCTTCAGAGTGAGAACAGAAGCAATTTCAATGCCCTTTTGAATCTGTGCATCAATGCAGGAGATGAAACTCTCCGGAAACTTCTAGATACATGCGATAAGAAGGCCATATACATTTCAAAAAGTACACAAAACAGACTGATAGAGGTTCTTGGTGATAAGATCCGCAACAAGATTCTTGCAGAAATTATTGCAGCAAAACAGTTTACCGTGCTTGCTGACGAAGTCACAGACAGCTCAAACTGGGAACAACTTTCAATTATATTGAGATTCGTCGATGGAAGTCTGAAAGTTCGTGAAGAGTTCCTGGCCTTTGTCCAGTGCAGAGATACCACAGGTGAAACACTTTACAACAAGATTGTTGAGTGTCTGGCCTTGTGGGGGCTTGATTTCAACAATGTTAGAGGACAAGGTTATGACGGGGCCGCAAACATGGCAGGAAAATTTAAAGGAGTGCAGGCACGTTTTCAAGCAAGGAACAACAAAGCACTGTACTTTCACTGTGCTTCCCATAGCTTGAGTCTGCATTGTAAAAGCATGCGGCTTGCCTGCAGTGAAGAACATGATGGGAGCACTGAGGGAACTGTCATTGTTTTTCTCAAACTCTCCAAAGAGACAAAGAAAACTTGAAGATACCATCGAAGCATCTCAGCCTGACACGACAAAGACAAAGCTTGTTGATCTGTGCAGAACAAGATGGGTAGAAAAACATGAAGCACTGGAGGTTTACACATCTCTCTTCCTGGTTGTTCACGACTGTTTGTGACAAATGTGTGAAGACAGTGACATTTGGGACAGTGAGACATTGACCAAGGCAACTGGCTTTCTCCACACCTTGAGCAGCAGTGTTTTCCTCGTTGCATTCGTTGTCGTCCGCGATTGTTTGCGTTACTTAAAACCCTTGACAGTGAAGCTCCAGAAAAGAACAAAAGATGTTGTCGATGCCTACAGGGAAATCAAAGAGGTCAGTAACTGCATGTCTTCTATTAGAAGAGATGTCGACACAGCGTTCGTTGCCTGGTTTGGTGAAGTCAGCAAAATGGCAAATGCTTTGACAACTGATGTTGTTGTTCCTCGTCAAGCATCCCGCCAGACTCTCCGTGACAACCAACCTGCGGCCACTCCAGAAGAATATTTCAAGATTAGCATTGCCATTCCTTTCTTGGAACACCTGTCAACCGAATTGGACTCGAGGTTCAAAAATGCTGACCTAGCAGTTGATGGTCTCTGTCTGGTGCCAAGCACTTTAATAGACAACCAGGATGGTTTCATGCAGGTTCCATAAGGGGTGAAGACACTGGCAATGTTGTGGGAGTCTGACCTACCAGACAACGCTACCCTTGATGCAGAATACCAACGGTGGGTTTGCAAATGGCGAAGTGCTGCTGAGAATGCGACAGCTATCATCCCATCCACGGCATCAGAAGCACTGAAACACTGTGAAAGGGATTTTTATCCCAACCTGTTCATCATGCTAAAGAACCTTTGCACCCTGCCTGTCACTACTGCCGAGTGTGAGCGTTCAAACAGTCAGTTGCGCAACCTGAAAAACTACCTGCGCTCTACAATGGGGCAACAGAGACTCAATGCACTTGCTTTACTGAAAGTGCACAGGGATGTTGATATTGACTTCAAAGAGGCAGTGAACTGTTTTGCCAGAAGATACAATTCACAAATGGTACTAATGCCGAGGAACCTAGTGCAGCAAGACTGAAAGTGAAAGCAGGGCCCTGATGTTCATAAACTACAAGGTAAAGCTTTATACCGTTAACGATCAACGAAAAGTAGTGAATAATAATAGTATACAAAACATCTCTGTTGATAAATAAATGTGTGTGTGTGTGTGTGTGTGTGTGTGTGTGTGTGTGTGTGTGTGTGTGTGTGTGTGTGTGTGTGTGGGTGGGTGGGTGTTTTTTTAAGGGAGGGGCAGGTGATAATTTTTGTACCCCAGAGTTTGTCAGTTCGATTGTTCAAAAAGCTCAAAGTCCCCAGACCATCACAAATGGCTTTTTCAAGGCTCAGATTGCACCAGATTGCACCATTTTGCATCCTTGAAAAAAAAAATTTCCGGGGGGGGCATGCCCCCGGACCCCCCTAGAAGGCTCGGCGCTTCGCGCCTTCGCTTTATACTGAATCTGTAACCCCCCCATCGACTTTTCCCAGGTCCGGCCCTGCCAATCATTTTTCAGTTGTGAGTGTAAATGTTCAACTTCAAATATAGTGTTATTTTTATATATTATTATTATTATTCAGGGACGAGCAAACCCACTAGGAAAGTTATGTTCTCTTACCCCTCACAATGCACCCCCCCCCCCCTCCAACTCCACCACTTATTTATTACTAACAGAAATCTTAGAATAGATTTTAATAGCTATCTGCAGTGGGATTCAGGTTTATTTCATCCATAACAAACTCTTTACCTACCCAGTATCTTCTAAACTTTTCCATAGGTGCAGAATTTCAATACATTATCAGCAATTTGGAGATTAGCTGCAGTAATAAAAATTCAAATAAACCCCAAAGTTAGTTTCACCAAGACAAATATGTTTTTTTTTCTTATTTTTACGTTGAAGCTTACTATTTTATTCTTAAAGATGACATTTCTAATGTACAGGTTTTTTAGCCTTAAGTTTACAAATTTGGAGAGGTTTTCTAGCTTGAAACTTTTCAAGCGTTACATAGCACTGCACAGGGTCTTCTTTAAAGTAATTTTTGGCCTTGGGCAATTCCATGCCCATCCATGAACTGCTATCTGGGTTGTAGTGATCATCTGTCTTTTCATCTGCATTAAATTTCAGATCACTAGCGACCTTGTGGCTTCAATTTGTTCAGAGCATGCTGTAGACGACAACTTATCAACTGCTCGCAGATCCTTCTTTGAAAGCATTCAAGGTATGTTGCTCCATTTCTTGCTTCATTTTAAGTCCAGTTTGGTATGACATATAACCTTCATCCAAAAATCTGAGGTCACTAAATAGACTTATAGAGGGATCTTTAAGCAGAGCCTAGAGGTGGAGATGGAATATATGGCACAACCTGATCTCGTTGGGTTGCCAAGTCTGAACATTGCGTTAGTTTAGATGAACTTCAGTTCTTGCCAGTTATGAAATTTATATTTGTTGTTGGTTATTTTGCTTCTTTATTTTTCAAGTGTATAATCATGTGATTAGATCCACAAAAATTTAGGGTCAGATGTACTTAGAATAGTGAAATATAGGATTGGTCAGATTACCCAATTTTTTATTTTTTTTGGTGGGCTTATTTGTGATTGGGATGTTTTGCTTATGTGTGTTTTTACAGCTGAAGCAGTCCTGCCAGCAGTGGGTTTCATGACTGCATGCCTGATGCCTGCTGGAAAATTTCACAGCGCCACAAGAGAGAAAGCATGGATGCGGTACCACCAGGAATTCCTCAAACATCGCCTTCATGTCATGAAAGCCATTGACACCACTGCTGCCAACGCTGCATTTCTGTGCTTAAAACTCTTTGAACGCGTGATAAGTCTGGCATATCCGAGAACGAGTGAGCTTTCTGTGCAGAGACAGCACACGGAGTTAACTGAGCTTGACAGTAAGGTTGTCCCATACATTGGTGGATGTATTCTGCGGAAACAGAAAGAGCGACTTCCCCCAGCATTTCTAGAATGTCTTGATGCTTTCCAGTGTGAGGAGGAAAGTAGCCATTCACTCACAACAACACTGGACAGGGGTGGACTCACCCATTTACATCAGATGTCGAAAGAACTGTTTGAGATGCTGGAGGTGAAGTTCCGTGACTATACTGGCCAAGTTGCGCAGTCCTTTAGTAGCACAGACTTTCAGCAGTTATGCTCCAGTGATAAAGAAATAACGTTGAAGTTTGAGGAGTGTTTGCAAGGTGTGGACAGCAAAGACAATTTGAAAGAAAGGTTGTTTTCAGCCATTGTTAGCCACTACTTTAGGGCGAGGATTCACCATGAGTGTAAACTCTACATGGAGCGACTTCGAAGTCGAGAGGCCAGCTCGAAGCAGAGCAGAGCTTTTAGAAGGGGGCTTAAAGAAATGCAATGAAAATGCAAATGACTAAGTGCCAAAAGGTGGTCTCCTGATTTGGGACAAAGGGGTAAATAATTCAAGTTTGTCTCACAGAGTTGTCTTTTTTACCATCAGATATCTTTCAATACCAAGCAAGATTCTGCAATAGGGGAGGTGAGCACTGCTCAGGCCACAGGCAGGTTGAATTTTTTCAGGGGCTCCTGATTTATGCAGATTCTCTCTAATTACTTCTTCCCCGAAGCAATTACAACAACGAGGATGTGCTAATCGTTTCCCTGCCTTTTCAACCATCCGGAGGATATCATTTTTACCTCTGAAATGTGACAATGGTGTCATTCCTCATGGATACTGTATTGCTGGATATCCTCCCGAAGGAGAAGAGCGGTAATGCTTGCATATATATATATCAACTTTTTTTCCTTTTTTTTTTTTTGTTTTTTCTTGGGGTTTTTTCTTTGTACATGGTTTGCTCCTATATGCTGAGCGTAGAACACACACTTTGTTATATGACAGGGTTATTAGAGTATGGAACATTTCGTGTAAAATATATGTGTTTTTTCTCCTGTTCCCTGCACCTGTTCAGTCACCTTGGTTCGTTTTGCCACTCACTTGAATTGCCGTTGTGTGCACCTGCCACACATTCAGTACTGATGATACAGTCAGCCGGTTTGACCATATATGCAAACTGCTGCCTGTAACGGCTGGAAACAAACTCCACTTCCAGTATGGCTAGTATTACCAATGACAGTCCATTACAAATATGTACCTTTAATGCCAATGGTCTTGGCCAGTATCAGAAAAGGAAAGATGTGCTAGACTACCTCAGACAGTTAAAGGCTTCTATCTACTTTTTGCTAGAGACACATCTCAAGACTAAAAATGAACACATGCTAAGGGCCATGTGGGGCTTTGAATGTTTTCTATGTGGTAATGATACAAATAGCAAAGGAGTTGCAATTCTGTTTAACAACAACTTTAAGTATAAAGTACATAATGTGATTAGAAGTAATGATGGCGCTTATATTGTACTAGATATTGACATACAGTATGATACAGGGTAAGCGGATGACTATTGTTAACCTATATGGGCCTAGTAATGGGGACTCTCCCATCTTTTTTGAAACTGTCTTTGAAGAAGTAGGTAGGTTAGATAATCAATATGTAATAGTAGTAGGTGACTGGAATGTTGTACTGGATGTTAGTATAGATACGTACAGGTATAGAAATATTAACCACCCTCGATCAATGCAAAAGGTGCTTGAATGTATGCAGGTGTATGACCTAGTGGATGTATGGAGGGTGCTTCACCCAGCATCTAGACAGTACACATGGCGTCGCTTTAACTCTGCTCAACAAGGCAGATTAGATTATTTCCTGGTATCGGAATGTTTGATGGTACTGGTAGAGGTTACTAAGGCAAAAATTAACTCAGGTTATCGTTCAGATCATTCGCTTGTGTCTATTGATTTTTTTGCATCGCTTCCTACACAGTGGCGTTTTTGGATAATCTCTAACGCAACTCGTTCGGATAGTAAACAAAGACAAAGTTTCGGGGGACGGTCTTACAACACGTTTGACGTACGACACGGTAAAATTCAACAACCATATTCGCACGGATTCAGAAACATTGATTGATATGACAAACCTATGAGCGTAGAATAATGTCTTATTAATCTACTTGCTAGATTTCAAGCATCTTTGTTGCACTGAGACTGAGTACATGCCCATCATCTGAAGCAGACTGCTAAGTGTCCATTTTGGGCGCCATGATTTCTGGCTGAATATCACACATTTAGGACAATATTGCTCAAAATACTCGAAATTACTGCTTGAAAGTATTTATAGTATTCACACATTCACTCTTTCACACAGATAAAACAATAATTCAGTTTTCAGATGTAAATATACATGATTTTATTGGAAATCATATCAGCACCCCTTCCGTGTCCCACCTTTTGGCACTTAGTCAAATATGGTTGACAATGACAATAAAAGGATGAAACCAATAAAGTTTGCTTTAGAAAAGAGTTGACTTTTTGTGGATTATGTCATTATAGTAAGAAAAAGATAATCAAGATATTTTTTGTTGTTGCTTAAAGTGTCATGGTGTCACACGTTACAGCTTACAGGAAAATAGTGAACAAAATAAAAGACTAAACATAGGCTCAAGCATACTATGTTAGGTGGTGTGCTATTATTTTATATATTTACCATTACAGTATGCATGTGTCTTGTTTGCAATTATAATCAACATCCTCACCATTACAATCCATATTATTATCGCCGTCATCATCATAATCAGCACAGCATTTATAATCACCATCTTCACAACACGTAGCTCAGTGGTCAGAGCGCACGACTTGTGTGAGTGCATCTTGGGCGACGTGGGTTCGAATCCCGACTTCAGCAAACTATTTTGTGATTGCTGGATATTTCGGGCCAGCGCCTTGAGAAGCTCTCTGAGCTTATAAGTGCGCTATATAATAGAAACCTCTTTTTTTTTTTTTTTCTTAACGATTATTACTGTCACCGACACAACATATCAAAACATCAAAGCGGTTAACATCACTATTACCATCACCCACAAAACAAACAGCAATATCAGTAGTATTTGTAATTTCTTCATCAATACCTACAAAAACTGAATGTTCACTCTCGTTCGGAATCAACTGATAACATTCACCATACTGCACACTTTGCAGAAAATTAGCATAATCTAGCCCATCAGTGCCTGCTTTTGAAGTGTTATGACTCTCACATATCAATACACTCAACACACCTTAGACTATTTACTGATTTAGTTCACTAAAAACACCACACCCACAACTGATCATTTTAGGTACCATAGGCATAGGCAGAACATTTCCTTTTATGGACTTCATGCAGTGTCCTGGTCTCCCTTCTTTGCAATCTCTGCTGAAGTAGTTTTTCAGTTGCAGAGCACTGCTTACACAGACAGCTACCATGAATGAGAAGGTCACAGTCTCTTGCCCTAACACATGATTTTTGACAAAAGTTGGAGTCCTTGTCAATATCATTGGTCACATGTCGAAAGTACTGTCTTGTATTTGATGCATCCGGTGCCAACTCTTGAAAATCTGAACCTGTGACTCCTCCACACACCCACATGTCACTCAGGTTCGAAAGGAACCTTACAAGAGTCTGGTCAAGAAATGTCGTGGTCAGCTTTGGAGCTGGAATGCTCAGAATCTTTACAGATGCTTTTACTCTCCCTTGTGAATCATTCTCTACCACTACCTCCCTCTCAACATTACCGTTCCTAACAATAGCAAGCTTAACTGTGCAGATACTGTTCAGAATCACACACCAAGGTTTTGGTATCAGCTGAAGGTCCTCCTGAAGGCTGGCTAGACTGCTGTAAGTGTAGTTGTCTGCATGTGGCAAATCTGATGCAGCTTTCTCCCCTTCAGGATCAGACGCATCTTCTTGCACCCTTCTGCATTTGTCCAACTGCAAAATACACAAAAGACGCACATAAATTGTGCATGCTTAATTCTCCAAACTATCACTGGAACAAAATAAACCTTGGTACATGAGAACAGCCATGCATATATCACATGTAATCCTTTACCAAAGGGCGATTAACGCTTTTTTTTGTTGCTTAAATTATGCATTTTTGGAAACTTTGCATTCGCAGTATTGCGTCGGCCTTACAAAGTATCCCAATACCAATTTTCACATTTCTGCTGTGAACAGTATGTGAGATATATTTTTTTTAAAGTTGGTTTCCGATTATTGTGATACCCAGTTAACACGTTTTCCTGGGGATAAGCAAATTTGACTGCGTTAACCAGATTTCCTTGTTAACCAACATGGCCAATATAGTAAAATCCTCTTGGTTGTGTTAAGCAGAAAAACATGTTATCCCTAATTGCGTTAACAGTGTTCCACTGCATATTTATGACCACAAAAAAATCCCAGGTAGCACAGATTATTCGCCCTTTCAATGGCCCACTATTGAGCCAATGCTGTGCCAGTACAGCCAATCAGGATCCATCAATGGACCGATTAAGGCCAATGAACTGTGCTAGGAGGGAAATTAGGGTAGGTAGGTTAGGAACAATATATATATATATATATATATATATATATATATATATATATATATATATATATATATATATATATATATATATATATATATATATATATATATATATTCTGTGTTTTTGCGAAACAAGACAGTAAGCACAACGCACTCAGCATAGCTTGCACTAGGAAGACGAAATGTCTTCTTGTTCAGTTTGGCCGGATGAAGTTATTTCTCTTGACGATGACAAACTTTCAGTTTTTTTTTCTTACTCCAAAAACCAAACAAATTTGGTAAAATATAGGGTCGGTCGGGTGATCTGAAACCAACTTTTTTTTTTTGTTTTGCCCATAAATAATAAAATTAAAAAAAGAAAGAAAAAGTACATACTGCATTGGTGCGTCTGTGCTTTGGGATGCTAGCAAACTCCTTTGGAAGATACAAGGTTGGTACCGCCCCACGTTTCAGTCGACGGCCTCTGAATTCTTCCTTTGTTTCTGCAACACAAATTGTATATTTAAATCTATTGTCGTATTGAAAACATGTGAAATTCCATTAGTTAGAAAGAAAAATAAAAACAGCTTCTTTTATGTGGTACAGTGTTAGCGCTTAGAACATAGTAAGAAAAACAATGTTCACTGAGCTGAAAAGAAAATATGAGGGCTATATGTGTATATCTCCAGATATCTGGGAAAATATGAACGTACAGGTCAGAAATTTAGAATAATATGTTTGTACATCTCCGAAACTGGAAAAATGTGGGCTTAAAAAAGGGGGAAAAAAACCTTTCCAGCCCACTGCACAAAAAGGCGTAGGGACCACAATAAAAATATGGTGGGTTGAATAACCTCAAACAAGCTTTTTGGGGCCAAATCATCTAACCTTAGCTTTAAATTAGGAATGAAAAGGAAAACAATTAACAAAACCCCTAAACAAACACATTCAAATACCAAAGTACCCAAAATTGTCTTGACATAATAGCTGTAACAAACACTTAATTTTGTATTTTCCTTGGAGATTCGCCATCCAGGAAAATATTCATTATTGAGATACAGTCAGGGGCAGATTATGGAGGGTTTCCCAATTGCACAAAAAAAAAAAACAACCTGGGCTGTCAACAAAAAAATTGTTAATGGAAAAGGATATTCTTCATGTTATTATTCGATACAAACGTTCGTAGATCTAAAATTCAAGAAAGTGTGTCACCACTGTCACTGTGACTACATTACATACCGCACAGCTGTAATCAGGAATTGGCACTAACTTGATGCATTTTTTTTATTATTAAGATCTGATGGAGCGTGTTGAAAAAGAATATATTTTATTTTTAATGAAGGAAATTACGTGCATTTATTTTAGCAGATAATATATTTCAACATTCCATTACACCACTTAAAAATTAAGATATTCTTTTTTAATAGTATTAGTAATAAAAATAATATACATGCATTAGTTTCTAAATGGTGCAATGGAAAATTAAAATATATTATCTGCTAAACTAATTGCTTACAATTTCCTTCATTAAAAAATAAATTTTAAAGCATCAATGAAAGCGCAAACTATTTTATAAAATTTAATTCATAATCTTCTGAGAATGCTTCAAGCCACATATGCAAATAAATACACTTCTCTTTCAATTTGATAGCTATTTCTTCTCTTCTTTTAGTCAGCTGTCTCATTATTTTAACTTCTTTTGATTAAACATAGTAACAAAGATTTGCATTTTCAATGTACTAAAAAGTCAACAGGTTAACATGTCTCTCTTTATTTGAGTGTTAGCATGTGAGTTATTTTATTAATTAATTTTAAATATTATTTTTACGTTATCTGATATTATGTAGATTACAGTTCACGATCGAGGCCGGATCCAGATCGGCTTGTTTACACTATATATTATTGCCGCGTTGGAAAACACACAGTCACACATGGCTCTGAGAGAACTGACATAACACACAACACAAAGACTTACGCTTTCCCATGTATTCGAAGCAATCGTCAGTGAAATGTCGCGAACAAATCTTCGCTGCGTTCGGATTGAAACCTTTGTCGGTCCTGCTTGCGAGGAAGATCAACCGGTTTCTCCATGCATCTTGCTCCTCGCTCACACCTGCTTTCGGGTAGCCGTGAAAAGACACACCACGACAAAAAAGACTGTCCGTGTCACACTTGCTAAAACTGCAACGACTCCCACCGTGTTGTCGCTTCGACATCGTGCCGAAATAGTCAAAACAGTCCAAATAACTTCGTATGCACTCGTACTTCGACGTGTCTTTTCACATTGGTACCGGAAAGGGCAATGCAAAAGTGCGCGGCTAAGATGCGCGAAGGAACTCAAAGCGAAAATTGTCTTAGTCAGAGGTCAAGTAAATATAAGTCAGTGACTTTTGCTGTCTCCTCGAAAATGCCGAAACTGAAAAAAACAGATGCTGATGGCAGTAGGCGACTGTCATGCTGGTTTTCATCAAGCTCCATTTCAGAAGGTGGGTACATTTTTAAATCCAATTTTGTCTCATAAAAGAAATGTAGTCAGTTGAACTAGGTAAAATTCACCCATTCCGAATTCGATTCAAATGAGCACGTGGCGATGGCGCCGGTACTTCCTTCCTGTGAGTGTAGCCTATGCTGTAGGAGCTGATACTAGCTGCATATAATGAATATCATAGATATAAAACAGCCCCACTTATTAAAATACCAAAACAGGTAACAATTAAAGTAATGCATAGCCTAAAATTTATTTCACAAAATATTATGATATATAACTTTAAAAATGTCAATTTAAAGAATAAAGATATCGGCATCAATGATCAATATTGCTTTTATATTTATAAAAAAAATCTTTGGACGGCAAAATATCGTTTTCAATAACTTTGTTCTTACTGTATGTTCAGCCCCTGTCCGACCTGATTTGTAGTCGCTCCATTTCCCATCATGCATTTGCAGATGATACGCAGATGTACAAAAGTGATACTGTCGAGCGAGCTGTGAATGCCGTCCAAAGTATAAGCCAGTGCATTGACCATGTCAAATCATGGATGACCACCAACAAACTGATGTTAAATGATGGCAAAACTGAAGCAATGTTGGTAGCTAATCCAAGATTATCTTCGTCCCTGCCTTTACCATCATCGTTGTCTGTGGATGGAACACTCATTGGCTTCTCTGCGAGTGTGAGAAACCTGGGTGTTACACTTGACAGCGAGTTATCTATGTCACAGCATGTCAGTGCAGTGTGTAGATCCACTTATCTGGAACTTCGTCGTATTAGTTCAGTTCGTCACCTGCTGACCGTGGAAGCTACTAAAACACTAGTTTGTGCATTTGTGCTGTCCAAGCTAGATTATTGTAACTCTTTGCTTTGTGGCTGCCCTCAGTATCTCATTGATCGCCTCCAAAAAATTCAGAACAATGCAGCCCGGCTTGTTGTGAGAGTCCGTAAGACTGAGCATGTCACACCCATCTTGAAGTCCCTTCACTGGCTACCTGTGTCCTCACGTATTCAATACAAAGTTATGTCAATCTGTTTTAACTGCCTTTCAGGCACCAGCCCAGAATACTTGTCCTCTTTGCTGCATGTGTATACACCCTCTCGTGAGCTCCGCTCCTCTTCTGATAAACGGAAGCTGTGTGTACCTTCTGTCAAAACTAAAACATTTGGTCAGCGCACTTTTGTTTATCAAGCCCCAGTGTTATGGAATACACTTCCTCTTGAGGTCAGAAACAGTGAGTCTGTCTCTGACTTCAGGAGGTCGTTGAAAACTCACCTCTTCAAGCTTTACTTTGAATGACTGCCAGTGTTTGATGCCTTAGTTGTAGTTCTGCAATCCTCCTTGTTTAGACTGAATGTTAATTAGAATATAAATTATTATGTATGTATTGTTGTTTAGTTTATTGTAAAAGTGGTGTGTTCGGGCATTGTGCTTTGTTTGTTATGTGCATATGTCATTGTATTTTATTTTTGTGTACAGATTGTAAAGCGCTTAGAGCTTTTGAGTAAGATTAAGCGCTATATAAGTACCCATTATTATTATTATTATTAAAACCAAGGGCTAAGTTATAAGGTATCGTTTTCACTAGTGCAGCTTACTAGCTATGTATTGTGACGTAAATCTCTTCGGAGAGCAGAACAGAACCGTCTTGATGGCTGACTATGGAAACCATAGCCTATCTGACACCACTTTGACAGCGTCGCCATCAATTGTGACGGCAACATAGCCTTTCCGGGTGCGAAACCGTCATGACGACTTCGGTTTTTGGAACGACAAGAAGCCATCATGACGGCATCCCAACCACTGCCTTTGTTCACATAATAAAATGGAAAATAAAAATGTGCTGAAATTTTGCCAACTGCTGAAAATCAGCAAATTTGTTAACAGTTCCTATGCCTGTGAACAGCGTGCTACAAAATAAGATTATTCACCCTTAGGCCTTTTGTTGATGAAATTTAAAATAAGCTAAGAACTAATCAGAAAACCACTGTTTTTTTATATTAAATTATTATTATAAAATTGTAGTAGACGTGTTAACACCTGCAATGCATAATCATATATAAGATGTTGAAAAGACGGTTCTATTTTATTTTACATTTTTGTTGTTGCTTTTAGGATAATTTCATGTTTTAATTTTTATGTTATGTCTTTGTTTTTGTTTTTTTGTTCTTTTCTTTTTGTTTGTTGTTGTTGAGTAAATTGTAAAGCGCTTAGAGCTGTTTACAGGTAAGCGCTGTATAAGAAAACCTTTAATAATAATAATAATAATAATAATAATAATAATAAAAGTTGTTTTTCTAAACGGCAGATGATGCAGTTCCTCGAAAGAGACAAAAATCAACCCAAAGTGAGACCACTGGCAGTGGAGTTCGAAACAGTGACATGGGAACAAGTAAAAGCAGTGTTGGTGAGTAATTTACTGCCCCGCCCCCCCCCCCCCCCCCCCCCTCCTCTCAAAAAAAAAAAAAAATTAAATACAACCTGAAATTGATACGTGATTGAGTGTTTCAATTTAATAATTAATATTAAACAAAATGACTGGTGTGTTCCATTGGCTATTATTAGCCTAAGAAGACTCTACGAGTCATAAGGTAGCAAAGATTTTGTCCATCATTTGGGGGAGGGGTCTAAAAAGAAAAGCTGTTATTTCAGATCATAAATATATATCTAAGCTTGACTGAAGTGTGTAAACGAAGACATATATATGCTTTAAATGTAATTATCTTGTTGCAGGTCTCTCTCTCTCTCTCTCTGATCTCTCTCTCTCTCTCTCTCTCTCTCTCTCTCTCTCTATGTGTGTGACTCTGTGTGTGTGTGTGTGTGTGTGTGTGTGTGTGTGTGTGTGTGTGTGTGTGTGTGTGTGTGTGTGTGTGCGCGTGCGTGCATGCTGTGTGTGTGTCGGCGTGAGAGAGAGAGAGAGAGAGAGGGGGGGGGGGGAGATAGCACCTGCATACATATTTGCCCTTGCTGTATGAACTTTAATGTACTTAATGATTCTTTGTTTATTGCTTTACTTTGTATTTTTACTCATTTTATATTTTTGTGCGTACGCGTATGCGGGTAGGAATGTCTGGAGTGCGTGTCCGAGAGCGTGTGTTTGTTTTTGTGCGTATGTGCCTGAGTGCGTGCGTGTGTAAGTGTGTGTGTGTGTGAGTGTTCGTGCGTGTGTGCATGCGTACTGAATTGCGGTGTACATGAGTGTGTGTGTGTGCGTGCGTGCATGCGCGAGTTGTGATGTGCATGCGTGCGTACCTGAGTGCGTGTGTGGGTATGTGTGTGTGTATGTGCGTGGTGCGTGCGTGCGTGCGTAAGCGAATGCAGCAGTGCATGCAGCAGTGTGTGGTATGTGTATGTTTACATGTCTATGTCACTTATGTAGTAGATGTAGCAACGGCAAGTTTGAAAACTGGTCCTGTTACCAATAACTTCTACCGTTGGAAAATAAAGGTTCATTGTTCATTGTTCTCTTTCTCTCTCTCTCTCTCTCTCTCTCTCTCTCTCTCCTCTCTCTCTCTCTCTCTCTCTCTCTCTCTCTCTCTCACAGGTACACACACAATCGTTTTAGTATTTCAGACTTCTCATAGACCCAACTTTTATTTGTATTTCAGACTCCTCCTCAAGCATTGATCAGCCTGCCGGGGGCCTGCTTTCTGAATCCTCTGCCATGCCAATGACCAACCAGCCTGATGTGAGCCTGCTTTCTGACTCTTCAGATTTCTCCTCTCAGATCACCAGCAACAAAAATATCGATTTTGGTGAAGTTTTCAAGAAACACACGCGAGTCGTTTCACTGTCAAGCCGTGACAAGGAGCATCTTCTAAGGCAACACTGGAGACCATCACCTGGTTTTCAGTTTCCAACAACAGTGATAAACAACAAGAACCGAAAATTTCAGCATGAGTGGTTGCAAAAGTACTCCTGGCTTGTGTATTCTCCTTTCGAGGATGGGGCTTACTGCAAGTATTGCCTATTATTTGCAAAGTCTACTGAAAACCTGGGCAAGTTTGTGAAGACGCCATGCAAGAACTGGAATAAAGCCTGTGATCAGATCAAAAAGCACTCGTTATTACAATACCACAAAGATGCCATGGCAAATGGAGAGCAGTTTTTGACAATCATGGATAAACCAGAGCAGAGCATCGCCAGTGAAATCAATCAGAAAAATGCAGAAAACATCGCTGCAAATCGACAAGTTCTGACAAGCCTCTTCAGGATTGTTGAAGTGTGTGGAAGACAGGGGTTAGCTCTGAGGGGCAACTGTGATGATGGCATTCTTCAGAGTGAGAACAGAAGCAATTTCAATGCCCTTTTGAATCTGTGCATCAATGCAGGAGATGAAACTCTCCGGAAACATCTAGATACATGCGATAAGAAGGCCACATACATTTCAAAAAGTACACAAAACAGACTGATAGAGGTTCTTGGTGATCAGATCCGCAACAAGATTCTTGCAGAAATTATTGCAGCAAAACAGTTTACCGTGCTTGCTGACGAAGTCACAGACAGCTCAAACTGGGAACAACTTTCAATTATATTGAGATTCGTCGATGGAAGTCTGAAAGTTCGTGAAGAGTTCCTGGCCTTTGTCCAGTGCAGAGATACCACAGGTGAAACACTTTACAACAAGATTGTTGAGTGTCTGGGCTTGTGGGGGCTTGATTTCAACAATGTTAGAGGACAAGGTTATGACGGGGCCGCAAACATGGCAGGAAAGTTTAAAGGAGTGCAGGCACGTTTTCAAGCAAGGAGTGAACAACAAAGCACTGTACTTTCACTGTGCTTCCCATAGCTTGAGTCTCTGCATTGTAAAAGCATGCGGCTTGCCTGCAGTGAAGAACATGATGGGAGCACTGAGGGAACTGTCACTGTTTTTCTCAAACTCTCCAAAGAGACAACGAAAACTTGAAGATACCATCGAAGCATCTCAGCCTGACACGACAAAGACAAAGCTTGTTGATCTGTGCAGAACAAGATGGGTAGAAAAACATGAAGCACTGGAGGTTTACACATCTCTCTTCCTGGTTGTTCACGACTGTTTGGGACAAATGTGTGAAGACAGTGACAATTGGGACAGTGAGACATTGACCAAGGCAACTGGCTTTCTCCACACCTTGAGCAGCAGTGTTTTCCTCGTTGCATTCGTTGTCGTCCGCAATTGTTTGCGTTACTTAAAACCCTTGACAGTGAAGCTCCAGAAAAGAACAAAAGATGTTGTCGATGCCTACAGGGAAATCAAAGAGGTCAGTAACTGCATGTCTTCTATTAGAAGAGATGTCGACACAGCGTTCGTTGCCTGGTTTGGTGAAGTCAGCAAAATGGCAAATGCTTTGACAACTGATGTTGTTGTTCCTCGTCAAGCATCCCGCCAGACTCTCCGTGACAACCAACCTGCGGCCACTCCAGAAGAATATTTCAAGATTAGCATTGCCATTCCTTTCTTGGAACACCTGTCAACCGAATTGGACTCGAGGTTCAAAAATGCTGACCTAGCAGTTGATGGTCTCTGTCTGGTGCCAAGCACTTTAATAGACAACCAGGATGGTTTCATGCAGGTTCCAGAAGGGGTGAAGACACTGGCAATGTTGTGGGAGTCTGACCTACCAGACAACGCTACCCTTGATGCAGAATACCAACGGTGGGTTTGCAAATGGCGAAGTGCTGCTGAGAATGCGACAGCTATCATCCCATCCACGGCATCAGAAGCACTGAAACACTGTGACAGGGATTTTTATCCCAACCTGTTCATCATGCTAAAGAACCTTTGCACCCTGCCTGTCACTACTGCCGAGTGTGAGCGTTCAAACAGTCAGTTGCGCAACCTGAAAAACTACCTGCGCTCTACAATGGGGCAACAGAGACTCAATGCACTTGCTTTACTGAAAGTGCACAGGGATGTTGATATTGACTTCAAAGAGGCAGTGAACTGTTTTGCCAGAAGATACAATTCACAAATGGTACTAATGCCGAGAAACCTAGTGCAGCAAGACTGAACTGAAGTGAAAGCAGGGCCCTGATGTTCATAAACTACAAGGTAAAGCTTTATACCGTTAACGATCAACGAAAAGTAGTGAATAATAATAGTATACAAAACATCTCTGTTGATAAATAAATGTTTGTGTGTGGGTGTGGGTGTGGGTGTTTTTTTTAAGGGAGGGGCAGGTGATAATTTTTGTACCCCAGAGTTTGTCAGTTCGATTGTTCAAAAAGCTCAAAGTCCCCAGACCATCACAAATGGCTTTTTCAAGGCTCAGATTGCACCATTTTGCATCCTTGAAAAAAAAAAATTCCGGGGGGGGGGCATGCCCCCGGACCCCCCTAGAAGGCTCGGCGCTTCGCGCCTTCGCTTTATACTGAATCTGTAACCCCCCCATCGACTTTTCCCAGGTCCGGCCCTGCACACACACACACAACGGCGCTTCATGTCAAAAGTACGTTCAGCAGCGAAACTAGTATAGACATAACGTAATTTTTATCGGGTTACTTTAGTTGTCAGATGTTTAGATCTGCCCGCCCATGACATCGTGGGCATTAACTTGAATTCGCTCTTCCGCGACCCATCCTAAAAGTCTCTTCTACACATAGTGTGTCCGTCTCCGACTTCAAGAGGTCGTTGAAAACTCACCTCTTCAAGCTTTACTTTGAATAACTGCCGTGTTTGATGCCAGTTGTAGTTCTGTAATCCTCCTCGTTTTAGACTGAATGTTAATTAAAACATGTATGCATTGTTGTTTGGTTCATTGTAAAAGTGGTGTGTTCGGGGATTGTGTTTTGTTATGTGCATATGTCATTGCATTTTTATTTTTGTGTACAGATTGTAAAGCGTTTTAGAGCTTTTGGTTAAGATTAAGCGCTATACTAAATACTCATTATTATTATTATTATTATAGAGACTTAAAAATGGGTGATAAGACGAGCCCATCCGAAGGCAGCCAAAGGCTTTTTTGACACAGAAGTGTCTAAACTATAACGTACATGAATGATTTATG
Source organism: Semisulcospira habei (assembly GCA_036245525.1). Lineage (NCBI taxonomy): Eukaryota > Metazoa > Mollusca > Gastropoda > Semisulcospiridae > Semisulcospira > Semisulcospira habei. Next base: position 95,415,823 of record BTPG01000001.1, read on the forward strand.
TATATTTGAACGTTAAATGTTTAAAATTATGATTTTGATGCATACATGCTGAAAAAACAATCGTAAATGCCAACGCAAAAATGCGAGGACGGTATTTTTGACTGGCCGCGGCCTCAGTTTTTTTGGGGGGCTCTAGAACGGAGGCCCCGAAGCCAACCGCTGAAAATCAGTGGCGCACTAACTTAGCTGATAAGATGGTGGTGGCGCACGAGATATTTGGGATCCTCACTCTCTCGGAAGGTCTAGATTGACTGTAGGTGTCTTGGCGCACACTAGAATCGAAGCGGATCCGTTGCTTGGGGTAGGTTGTTTTCGTCGTTAGACCGGAAGAAATCTCCAGTTTTGAACACGTGATGCTTGTATCTCCGTCGCAGAGTTGTCTTGGTAAAATTATTACCTGGTGGTGCATAATGACTTATACACATACCAAGGGTTACTCAGCGCTGGACAGACAAACAGTTAGATCCCCTGCCCCCTCCCATTAGGCACCCAATCGCCAGCCCAAAGAAGGTCTAGCCTATAACTTATGCCTTTTTCTGGAACTTAGGAAGTAGGCAGGAGAAACACACATACACAAACAAGAAGGTGCACTACTAAATGTGGTCGGGTAAATACCCCGATTGCCCACAGTAGATACACAAGACAATACACAACAATGTAACGATACAAATTTTGCCTCGAGTTGCAGAATACTCACAAACCAGATAGGTGAGGCTAGCGCTGGTAGAATTGTACACATACCAAGGGGGAATTACTCAACGCTGGACAGAAACAGTTAGATCCCCTGCCCCCTCCCATCAGGCATAAATAATGAATTAGTATTTTTCCATCATGCATAAATAATGACAGTATTTTTCTTTTTCTTCCCGTAAAGAGCCTTCCCAAGGAGTACAGTAATCCAGAACTAAAAAGATGACTGCCAAGCGTGTAAAATGCAAAGAAATACCCAACGGAGAAAGAAACACGCTTAGAAAAGACAGTTACAATACAATTTATTAATATTTCATGTAAATACCCTTTTTCAAAATAGACAAACAAATAGAGAGATCAGTCGCTACTTATCTTCATTTATCGCAGAAGGAATGTGGCAAGGAAGGAGTACAGCGTTTTCATATGTACTGCAAGAATGAGGCGTCAAAGGAATTGTGAACAAAAATATGACGTCATCTTGCTGTCGAGTGACGTAAATGTTTTCTTGTTGCCATCATATATTCTAATGACGTGAAATCTATTTATCCGCCCAAATTCTTCAATTTCTTGTGGACGAAATTGCGGGAGGTCTGAAATCTTTCACGTCGCAGTAGCTGACAGTAGCTTGTGCATTTAATAAAACCTTCTACATGAGTTTATGGTGACATAGGAGCTCCAGGTAGGTTGCTTCTCTGGTTCCTTCCTTTCTTTTTGAATATTTCTGTCGTTTAGCGCCGCGCCACGACTCCTACACGTTTTTAACATACGGCAGGGACTCGCGCTGTTCCTTGGTATGTACACAAACCAAGGGGAATTACTCAGCGCTGGACAGACAAACAGTTAGATCCCCTGCCCCCGCCTATCAGGCACCAATCGCCACCCACAGAGAAATACGCAGGTATAGACCAAGACGATCATCTGCATCCTCAAAATGAATGCATCAGGTCTCTTATATAACCCGTGTCTTTCTCCGGAACTTAGGAAGTAGGCAGGAGAAACATACATACACAAACACGAAGGTGCATTACTATACGTGGTCGGGTAAATACCGTGATTTCCCACAGTAGATGCACAGAACATTACACAACAATGTAACGATACAAATTTGCCTCGAGTTATACTCACAAACCAGATCTAGGTGAGGCTAGCGCTGGCAGAATTGTACACAAACCAAGGGAAATTACTCAGCGCTGGACAGACAAACAATTATATCCCCTGCCCCCGCCTATCAGGCACCAATCGCCAGCCCACAGAGAAATACGCAGGTATAGACCAAGACGATCATCTGCATCCTCAAAAAGAATGCATCAGGTCTCTTATATAACCCATGTCTTTCTCCGGAACTTAGGAAGTAGGCAGGCGAAACATACATACACAAACACGAAGGTGCATTACTATATGTGGTCGGGTAAATACCCTGATTTCCCACAGTAGATGCACAGAACATTACACAGAAATTCCTGCCAGTGACGTCACGTCCCCGATATATTAGCAACATGCATAGTGGTGACGCGGAATGGAATGCGGTTAAGATACATACGTACACAAACCAAGGGGAATCATTCAGCGCTGGACAGACAAACAGTTAGATCCCCTGCCCCCGCCTATCAGGCACCCAATCGCCAGCCCTCAAAGAAATAGGCAATTATAGAACAAGATGATCATTTGCATCCTCAAAAAGAATGCATCAGGTCTCTTATATAACCCATGTCTTTCTCCGGAACTTAGGAAGTAGGCAGGAGAAACATACATACACAAACACGAAGGTGCACTACTATTTGTGAGTATGGTTAAGATACAACCCCGGTTCAATCTTGCTTTGGACCAGGGTTAAACTCTACCCTGCTCCAACCCGGGTTGGGTCAAGTGTAAACGCTCCAACCCGGGCTGTACTCGGGTTCAACCCGGGCTGATGTGCAAGTGTAAACGTCCTCATTATATATACTAATGGTCAAAACTTAAGGGCCACTTTTTATCGCAGACGCACCGACAACACCACACAAATAATGTAACAATACTTCGAGTCAGTACTTTGTTAATTTATTCAGTAACAATTTCATTTAAGTTTTGAGTAAATCAAGCAATTGTAACAACAACAGTACGTTAGAATGTTCACCCACCCCTCATTTGAATAGTCACACAAGACTGGCCCAGTCAGTAGCGAGTGTACCCACCGTTCGCAGCCAAGCATTCAATGCAGCGTTGACGCATGGAGTTCACCAGGGTTCGGAGAACATGTTGTGGGGTCGCTTCCCACTCTTGATGCAAGAACCGAGTCAGCTGGGGGACGCCTTGAGGTGAGGGGTGGTTGCTGACTACACATTGCCCCAGCATGTCCCAGAGGTGCTCGATGGGAGCCAGATCAGGTGAACGAGCTGGCCACTCCATCCTCATGATGCCCCCTTACTCACAGTACGGCTCATCCACCACACGGGCGCGATGAGGTCGAGCGTTGTCGTCCTGCAGAACAGCATTGTCGCCGATGGCTCATTGTCGCCTATGGATTGGAGAGCTGTCTGGATGAGGGGCTGCACAATCTCGTTTCGATAGCGCAGTCCAGTCAGGGTGCCTCGGATGACGTGGAGGGGGGTCGTGCCTTCCCTGCTGAAGCCTGCCCAGACCATGACTGAGCCTCCTCCGTAGCGATCCACCTCTTGGACGCATCCATCCGTGAATCGCTCGCCCTGGCGTCTCCAGACCCTCACCCTGCCGTCGTTTAAGGACACAATAAACCGTGACTCATCAGTAAATAAAACCCGTGTCCATTGGAGTCTGTTCCACCTCACATGTTGACGACTCCAGGCAACCGGCTCTGCGGCGGATGAGCTGGAGTGAGGGGTATTCTCACTGCTGCTCTGCATGAAACCAGGCCAATTTCGCGCAGACGTCGGCAGACTGTGTTTCTGCTAACGTTAACGTTTGCAGCTTGCATCAATTGACGTCGCAGAGTGGTTGACGTGACAGTTCGGTTGCGCAGAGCCGCCACACAGAGGTATCTGTCCTCCCTTCTGCTGGTGCAGCGCGGGCGTCCTGAGCAGGGTCGTCGTTCTGCCCTTCCAGTTTCTTGGAATCGTGCCAGCAGCCACTGGATCACTGAATGGGGCACCCCAAGACGTCTCCCAACTTCTCGTCCGGAAATTCCATCCTTTTTTTTGCAGCCATGCTAGCGCCCGGCCTTGATCAACTGGCGGTCGGCTTCGTCGTGGTGGCATGGATAGGAAAGTGACAATTATGCCCCTACTGTACCGGTATTTGTAGCGAAACAGAAGTGTTCAGTGTTCACGACTGACCCCTTTAGCACGTGCATCACGACTTTACCGAGTTTTTCCACCTGCTTGCCTTTGGTACGCTTGCCAATATCGCACAGCTTTTCACAAAAACTGACGATGTTTCATGGGCATTTGACACGTTCGTGGAAATTGATGAATTGTTGTCTATTATTCCCTGTACAGTGGACTGTCTAATGTCAACTTTTAACCCATTTGGATCGAAAAAACAATGTATTTTATTAGCGTACTTGCGACGATAAACAATGACACAAAAAGTGGGGTGGCCCTTAAGTTTTGACCATTAGTATATATATGTTTTCATCCCTACGTCACACGACCAGTTCTTTACCGCAAACCGTACCATGTGACCGCGATACAAAAGCCCTTGTAGCGACTAATGGCGGACTTTTTGTAGCCCTCTTTCTGATGCTTCTTGGATGCCAGTTGTGTTCAATAAAAGATTGATTGATTGATTGTACATTGCTTAACGTCCCGACAGCAACAAGGCTTTCTCAGGACGTGCCTGCACTGCTTGTGAAAAAAAAAAAAAACCAACTAAACAGAACATTGAATGTATGTCGCCAGCCGGTCAAACACATTAAATAAACCTAACACATGGGGCCTAAATAAAGCTAAGACCATTTAGCAACACACATCCAATATCAAGAGCTACAGGCAGTGCAGACAGTAGGGAGAGTTTAAAAAAAGGCAAATACAGGTGAATGGACCTCGGGTAGACAGAAACACATGCCCCAGAATAGAGAGAAAAACCCACCCTGTGGGGCTGACCAGGGTGACCCTGGGAACTAAAAAATACCTAACCCCACCCAAGTCCCCCAGGGCAGACCCGGGTGGGGGTGTTCAATAAAAGAGCACCAAAACGTTCTAAAGTACAAAGTTACTAGTGTTTTTCGAAACACCAGGCACACTACTAGAGCTGTTAGTAGCACACATTTGCAGCAATAATATGTAACAGAGCACTAAAGAAAGAATCTTTGGGAATCGAAAGCACATAAGCAATCAATGAAGAGTGCCGCAAGACCCAAAAAACGCGCAAATCTGCTCAGCAACGTGCTTTTCGTAATCCTTCGCAAGCATATTTTAACCTTTAAAAGACAGAGGGCGAAAGCCCGTTACATTTTTAAAAGTGAACGCCGTGCTTCTTGGAGACGTTTCGTCTTATCTTTATCTTCTAGGACTCTGTCCCAGAAAATCTGGAAAGCAGTTCGAAGAATTAGGGGCAGGGGTGGCTCGGCTTCTGTTGGCCAATTTGCTTTCCTCCACCATTGCCCATAATTCTTCAACAAAGCATTATTCACCCTTCTTTCAGAGGGAGAAGGAGAAGCGAGAGTCTTGTATTTGTGATTTTAAAACGGATAACTCAGAAGACTATAATACCCCTTTTACATTATCAGAATTGCAGCAAGCCCTACAGAAATGTAATGACTCTGCTGCTGGACTAGATACCATCTACTATCAGCTCCTAACGCATCTGCCTCAGAAGTCACTCCTTGTACTTCTCAAGGCCTTTAACTATATCTAGATAACTGGCCATTTTCCGCCATCTTGGCGCCAGGCTGTGGTTGTGCCGATCCCCAAGCCGGGTAAGGATCCTTCCGACCCGGGCAGCCAATTGCTTTGACGTGTTTATGTAAAACTCTGGAACGTCTGGTCAACGCCCGCCTGGTGTGGCATCTCGAGTCACGAGGTCTCATCACAGACCTCCAGTGCGGTTCCCGGCACTTCCGTAGTACAAATGACCATCTAGTCCGCTTTGTGTCGTTCATTCGAGATGCTTTTGTCAGCAAGCAGCATGTCTATGCAATTTTCTTCGATCTTGAGAAGGCATATAACACTACTTGGAAGTATGGTATAATATCTGACTTGTTTTAAAGGGCACCTGCCCGCTTTTATTCAAAATGTTTTGTCTAACCAGTCGTTCTATATCCGTGTGGGCTCCACCCTCTCTGACTCCTCTGAACAGGAGATGGGTGTCCCGCAGGGCAGCATTCTATCTGCTGTGTTATTTAGTATCAAAATTAATAACATTGTAAAGGCCGTCAAGGATGATTCTGAATGCTCTTTGTTGACGACTTTGCTTTGTGCGCACGAGGTCGAGGACTTGCGTCCCTTGAGAGGCGCTTGCAACTGTGCGTTGATCGCATCCAGGGGTGGGTGTCTCTCAACGGATTCAAGTTCTCCCCCTCTAAGACAGTCTGTGTGCATTTTACTAACCAGACGAATTTTTTTCCCCAGAACCTTGCCTAAGCATTGCTGGAGTGCCAATTAAGGTGGCCGAGGAGTCAAAGTTTCTGGGGGTCATCTTTGACAAAAGACTGACCTTCCGCAACCATATTAATTACCTTAGCACCTCTTGTCAGATGGCTCTCGACGTTCTTCGTGTCGTTGGTCGTACTGACTGGGGTGCAGACCGCACTGTCTTACTTCGACTGTACCGGGCCCTTGTTTGGTCGAAACTGGATTACGGCTCTGTGGTATCGGCTCGGCTTCCAAGTCTGTTCTACAGCGTCTGAACACAATTCACCATCAAGGTCTGCGGATGTCTGGGGGCCTTCAGGACATCCCCAGTTCCTAGTCTGTACGCTGAGGAAGGAAAGTCTTCTATGAAGCTCCGCTGCATCCGCCTCATGCTCAGCTACGTTCTGAAACTGAAGGCCCATCCAGACAATCCTGCCTGTGATTGTGTCTCTAAACCGCCGTTCGCAGAGATTTACGATGCCCATCCGGGAGCTGTCCGTCCACGTTCCTTCCGTGTCCAACTTCATCTGCAGGCGGCCGGAGTGGACCTGGACCCAAAAAATGCCAACGTTAAAGTTTACCACGGACGACGGCGGACGGATGACGGACGGAGGACCGCTGGCCCAAAACATACTCACTTTTGCTTCTCACGTGAGCCAAAAATCGCGCAAAAGAATTTGAAACTATTTTCTGCCGTCAAACTGTGCGTGGGCACGGCGGACATTTACTGTCCATCTCTAGTGGTCAACCGGCTGCTGAGCGTGGATTGTGTCGTGTCCTGGGTCCGCCATTGTCTTCGATTGCCCAGAGATATCGCACTGGTAGAGTTCAAGACAAGATTGATCATCAGTAATATCTTATTGGTTCACTTGCGATATCTAAAGAGATTGGAAGTGTTGGGCCAATAGTCGTCGTTCTGTCCACTGACGGTCCGTCCGCCGTTGTCCAGCGTCCGACGAAAACTTTAACGTTGGCATTTTCTCGGAGACTATATAAGCCACAGTCTTAAACCTTGGCCTACAGATACTCTGTGGCCAACACCTGTCTATGCATATCAATTTCATTGACTAACGCACGCAGACTCTCCCCAGTCGCACGTACAGACACTCAGCACAACAGACGCATACACCGTCACTGACTCAGTCGGGCGCATTCACGCGGTAAAACTCAAAATACTATTCCTATTTCTTCTGGGCACTTTTATAGAAATAAACAACACTCAAAAGACACTCTTACACTATACACTTCTCAAATCTAACACTTAAACTCCAGTCACTCTCATGCCCCCCCCCCCCTCTCCCTCCCCTTTCCCCGACCTCACTCTCTCCTTCCCACCAGTGCGCCCCTGTTCTGACATCATCGCCCCTCTCAGCCAATTAATGGATGGCCAGAGTTCCGGACCAGAACTTGGGCGAGGTTTTGTCAGAACAGCGCGCCCGGCCACACGCTCTCACTATCACACCTCAGTCTCACGCTGAACTCCACACTACTTCCTCACGCTTATACACTGAACCACACTTTTCTGTCAGTTGGGCAAAAATAACGGAGGCGTTTTATTCCCGTGACTCTCACTTGTCAAACATGTAAGACAACATCTAACCCAACCAGTAGGTTTACTGGTTGTTTCCTGCCCCCCCCCCCCCCCCCCTTTCCTGCAACAATATACATAAACTAAAAAACAAAACAACAAATCCGAACACAAAAAAGGACCTCCATAAAAAAACACCCTGCGTACAACTGAGCCGAGGCAATTCAGTTCATGCATAGTACTATCTCATAATACTGAAAACAACAACAAACAAAGAAAATGTAAGTCAGTTGCCAGACTTGTCCGGCATAGTGCTACAGAGAACATGCTTATCAAAAAAAAAAAAAAAAAAAAAGGAATTATGGACACTTTTTTATGCAGCAGATTACAAAGGTGGTTGCTTGGGGTTGGATGGTGGGTTTTCAAATTCTAGCTGTCGCCTGACTGCTGCGTTGCTGACTGGCGCACTATTCGGTACCGTCCCCTAGTTACTACTGTAACCGCCCACGCATCCACCTCCCACTCACTCCTCTCATCCTCGCCTACGCACTCACCCCCTCCAGACTTTCCCACCCTTTCTCTCTCTCAATCTCCATTTCTCATCATAGCATTCCACAGTCGGGAAATTCCCCCGCCTACTCAGTACTTGGCTACTACTGGACACCGCCCCCCACCCATGCATTCAGTCCTCTTTCCCTCCGTTTAAATTATGTTTATCACTCCTCCCTCGCCTAAACACCACTTAAACTCCAGTCACTCTCATGGCCCCCCCCCCCTCCCCCTCTCCCTCCCCTTTCCCCGACTTCACTCTCTCCTTCCCACCAGTGCGCCCCTGTTCTGACATCATCGCCCCTCTCAGCCAATTAATGGATGGCCAGAGTTCCGGACCAGAACTTGGGCGAGGTTTTGTCAGAACAGCGCGCCCGGCCACACGCTCTCACTATCACACCTCAGTCTCACGCTGAACTCCACACTACTTCCTCACGCTTATACACTGAACCACACTTTTCTGTCAGTTGGGCAAAAATAACGGAGGCGTTTTATTCCCGTGACTCTCACTTGTCAAACATGTAAGACAACATCTAACCCAACCAGTAGGTTTACTGGTTGTTTCCTGCCCCCCCCCCCCCCCTTTCCTGCAACAATATACATAAACTAAAAAACAAAACAACAAATCCGAACACAAAAAAGGACCTCCATAAAAAAACACCCTGCGTACAACTGAGCCGAGGCAATTCAGTTCATGCATAGTACTATCTCATAATACTGAAAACAACAACAAACAAAGAAAATGTAAGTCAGTTGCCAGACTTGTCCGGCATAGTGCTACAGAGAACATGCTTATCAAAAAAAAAAAAAAAAAAAAAAAAAAAAGGAATTATGGACACTTTTTTATGCAGCAGATTACAAAGGTGGTTGCTTGGGGTTGGATGGTGGGTTTTCAAATTCTAGCTGTCGCCTGACTGCTGCGTTGCTGACTGGCGCACTATTCGGTACCGTCCCCTAGTTACTACTGTAACCGCCCACGCATCCACCTCCCACTCACACCTCTCATCCTCGCCTACGCACTCACCCCCTCCAGACTTTCCCACCCTTTCTCTCTCTCAATCTCCATTTCTCATCATAGCATTCCACAGTCGGGAAATTCCCCCGCCTACTCAGTACTTGGCTACTACTGGACACCGCCCCCCACCCATGCATTCAGTCCTCTTTCCCTCCGTTTAAATTATGTTTATCACTCCTCCCTCGCCTAAACACCACTTAAACTCCAGTCACTCTCATGGCCCCCCCCCCTCCCCCTCTCCCTCCCCTTTCCCCGACCTCACTCTCTCCTTCCCACCAGTGCGCCCCTGTTCTGACATCATCGCCCCTCTCAGCCAATTAATGGATGGCCAGAGTTCCGGACCAGAACTTGGGCGAGGTTTTGTCAGAACAGCGCGCCCGGCCACACGCTCTCACTATCACACCTCAGTCTCACGCTGAACTCCACACTACTTCCTCACGCTTATACACTGAACCACACTTTTCTGTCAGTTGGGCAAAAATAACGGAGGCGTTTTATTCCCGTGACTCTCACTTGTCAAACATGTAAGACAACATCTAACCCAACCAGTAGGTTTACTGGTTGTTTCCTGCCCAAACCTAACGGGAAAACGCCAGTTTTTTCACCCAAATGAGAAAAGTTGAGTGTTCAAGGTCAGTGTCGGTATTTTCTGAATAAGTACGCTTCTGTAGAAATCTTGAATATCTTGAGGTATTTGGTCCAAGTATGATAGGTATGCAGTGCTTTTCCAGTCCCACAAACACTTCACCACCTCGCCAGGCACTCCATAAGACAGGGCCCGGTAGCCCCGCCAGGCCGCAAACTGTGGCTTGTATAAATCCCTTCAGCAGCAGAGGTCAGTTCTCGCAACCGTTTGTTGAACTCTGATCATCCCATGGGGAAGGCCGGTGCCTTAGGCGGCGTTGGGCCTAGCGCTCTAAACATACTGATCACTGCCGTCACGGGGCACAGAGGGTGACGCAACATGACCGGTAACGCGATCACTAGCCACTGTTCTCTCACACCGGTACCGGCTGGATGTTCATTTGGTAACGGCAAAATCTGAGATAAGAGCGCAATTGAGTCTGATATGTTTTCTTGGTGTTCAGTGTCGGCAAAAACACTGGCACGATATCCTGCCACCTCCTGCAGTAGCTGGTGTCTGAGTCTAGACCCGGCACCTAGACCGCACAAAAGCAAGAGCTGACTGTGACATGTGATTCAGAAGGTAGGTGTCAGGCGGTCGGCCCCGGTGCCAATTCGTTAGCAAGTGTCCTTCGTGCAGGCGGGAAATAGTGATCGGCAAATACATTCACACTGCCAGCCACGTGCATCGCTGACACGCTGCAATTCATTCTCACACACTCCCATGCCATCTTCCTCAACAGACTATTGACATAGCGGTCTTTTGAGCGCCCTTTGTTAATGATAGCCTTTGTCACCGTGCTGTCCGTATGAATGACCACCTGTTTCCCTCGCCACGAGGGGGCCCACCGGTTGACTGCCTGCACCACCGCGCACACCTCTTTATAATTAATATGCAAGTCCTTGGCTGCCGGCATGTCTGAAGAGAACAGTGTATTATTCCAATCTCCTTTCCAGAACGCTCCTGCCGCCAGGTTGCATGCATCAACATGGACATGTTCCTTGCTTTGTGAGTCATAATACACAGTGCCATTAAAAACATGCATGTAAGATAGCCACCACTGTAAGTCCGCATGAAACTCCCGTGAGAGTCTCGCTTTATGCCTTTGCTGCTGAAGGGGTTTAATCGTATCAAGAATCCGCCTGAGAAAAAAATTGCCTCCCTTGACGGCTTGACACGCCCAGTTAAGGGACCCTGCTAGTGACTGCAAGCTTTGCTTTGTCGCGCGCGTTTTGCCTTGAAACTGCTGCAATAGTTTTTGAAGTTGCTGTAGCTTGTCGTCGCCCAATGACAAGGTGCTTGTGCTGGTGCAGATTTGGATCCCGAGAAAAGTAATGGTTTGTGTAGGCGGCCCCACCACCCGAGGCCAGCTAATATTGAACCCTAATCTACGTAAAAGGGCAATGAGCGTCATCATCATTTGAGTGCATTCCTCTTTGGACTTAGCTGCTATGAAGAAATCGTCAATATACGCTACTATCCCTGTCATGCCGCGCCGTAACATACATCTGCGAACTGCCTGCGCCGAGAGTCTGTGAAAGTGCGAAGGGCCCACATTACTACCAAAGGGTAGCCTACTATCGAAAAGGTATGTGGGCTTCTGCTCGCCCGTAAAAATCCATTTTAGGCCTGTGACTTGGTAATTATCTGGATGGATACATACAGATCGGTATGCCGCCTTAAGGTCAACTTTCGCGCACCAGTAGCCGGAATTGGCTAGTACGCACGCGTCCGCTAGAGTCTGAAATTTTACTGTCTCGGGTACTGAGTAATCGTTCATTGCATGTCCTACAGGCTTGCTGCCGTCGTGTATCAGGCGTATGCTATTGTCCTCTTTTGGGATCGCAGCCAAAGCGCTAATTACGGTTGGTTTTTGAGATGCTACGATATAATGACCTTTGTTTATCTGATCGATGAGCTCTTTTTCTACCGCTACTCTGTTTTTTTAAGGCAGATGTGTGATTTTTCTGCTCTACAGGTCTAACAGTCTGATGTTTGTCCGTGATATAAAACCCATGTTCGATACCTTCAAGGAGAAAGTCTTTGTCTTTATCAGAAGCTAATTCGTCTTGCCATACTAAAAGCTTTGAACTAATGGACGCTCCAGAACCTAACAGTTGACAGTTGTATGGACTTAGTGCAGGATAAGGGCTATGGTAAGAAGTGCTAGAATGGGTGGGGCCTACCTCGCCTTGTGCAACCTGCTGCGCTGTGTCCTAGGCTGTCCCGTGTTTGCCACCTGCCGCTGCTGCAGGTGTGTCACGATGTTCCCGCGCCGGATGATCTCTCCCGCAGGTGGCACACACATGGTCCAGCTGGCAGCGTGCGCCGTAGGTGCAGTACCCTCTGTTGTACTGCAGGCACACTTCCCTGCCAGAGGGGCCGATGGGGCATTGTGGGCGCGGTCCGGCCGTCCCTCCTCCTGTTTTGTGAGCAGGTGAGCCAGCGGGGACCGCAGATTGCGCAGTACGGTCGTGCAGCACCACCGTGGACAGGTGTGGGGCGTCCGTGCCCCACTGAAATGCTTCGGCCGCTTGCCGCTGACGATACTCATCGTCGAAGAACAGGACACTTTGCCAGGTGTACCTGGCCGCCAGCTCCCCCACCATCGCCGAGTACTTGAGGTAGGCGTGCGGCGTGAAACCCGGTGTGGGTTTGTCCATAAGCAGTCTATAACTCAACGGACAGAGAAAAAAAGGTCCCTGAATTCCGGCAAGTGTGGGTGCGAGTCAGAGTTATCATCAAGCTGTCGTGAGAGATATCTGGCACATATCAAACCCGCTGAGACCGTATTTCCTCCCCTCCCTTTGGCTCCTGCGGCTCCATGCCTGACCAAAAGCTTTTCGAGTTTTTCAGTTCACGGATAGTACGACTGTGTCTTCACTTATACCGTGTATACACTATTTAGTTATAACCATTTTTTACACTTTATTATCACTAGGCTGTTGTTGTTTTGTTTTGTTTTTTCTCTCTTAATAAAGTTTCATTTCATCTCTCTTTCTCTCTCTAAGAATGTTGTAGTTTAGCAAGGACAAACACGAAAAGAGGCCTGTGCGCCTATTGTTTCCCCAAAAAATGCGCTAACCCGTACACGCACTAAAAAATGCTAGAGTTCATTTGTTTTTAAATGAAGTTGATGTGAATTTTCAATGATTTCACACAAGTTCACCTTATTTTGCGCACGCAGTCAAGGAGACGAGGGACAAAAAAGGAAAGTGAGAAACGGGACGGCTTCGCCTGCCGTCCGCTGTAATATAAACAATTCCGCGATAACGCGGATGCTAAGGAGCTCTTGGGGCCATGTGTTTTTGGAGCTGTAGCGACTACCTCAGTTCGGAGTAATCTCTGTGTCCGTTGAGTTATATACTGTAAGGGCCGCCATAATACGGCTGTTTGCCACTATCCAGTGTGCGGGGAAAACCTTGTCCAACTTCGGTTTGCAGTTCACCTTTATAGTGACACCACCCCCAAGTGCCACTTCTTCCTCTGCCACTGCCGCTGACTGAGACAGAAAATCTACTATACGTAACGGGGTCCCACTTTTTGCTACCGCAATATCCCCGCTACTGTTGCCACTGACGCACAGGCTGTCGCGCAACAGTTTATCCAGTCCGGCACCGCTGTGGTGTGTACTGTATAGGGCGTCCTGCAAGGTCTTTGACGCTCTACTGCCGCTGTTATCCGACACTCCTCCCAGTCCGCCGCACAGTGGGCCACCGCCGTTGTTCACCTGGAATTTGGCCACCGCTGCACGGAGCACTGCTCTGTCCCCCCGTTTCAGCGAAAGAGCGTCAATGTCTTCGTCAGACATTAGCAGTAGTGCTTGCCTAGAGATGAATTTTTCCCTGATCATGGCACTCTGCACCTCTTCGTCGAGGCCCCAGTCACGGAAAATATGGTCCATCTCACTATTTTCCAGTAAAGCCTTCTTTCTCGCTGATTTGGGAGCCATTTCAAATTCTAGCTGTCGCCTGACTGCTGCGTTGCTGACTGGCGCACTATTCGGTACCGTCCCCTAGTTACTACTGTAACCGCCCACGCATCCACCTCCCACTCACTCCTCTCATCCTCGCCTACGCACTCACCCCCTCCAGACTTTCCCACCCTTTCTCTCTCTCAATCTCCATTTCTCATCATAGCATTCCACAGTCGGGAAATTCCCCCGCCTACTCAGTACTTGGCTACTACTGGACACCGCCCCCCACCCCACGCATTCAGTCCTCTTTCCCTCCGTTAATTATGTTTATCACTCCTCCCTCGCCTAAACACCACATCAACACCGCATACACATACACAATGTAAAAGCCAGGCTAGGTAATTGTCTCTCACAATCCAACCTGTTTCACTGGTGTTATTGTTCAGCAACGTTCTGTCCTTCCACGTCTAGGCGTTTAGTTCTTGCGCCGCACGCTTCAGAGTCGTCCCGTTTTTCGTACCGTGGACTCCTGACTCGCTCTGTAGCGCAGTCCCTGGTGACCCGGGTGTCTCGGCACCGGTCGCTCAATCCCCGAGTGGTGAAATGACCTCGCAGTAGGTCCCTCGGCGGTAGCCTCTGTTGACTGACATCTCGGCGTCCGTCGCTCCGCTCCACACAAGAACTCTGTACATAAAGTCCTAATATCATAACACTTGCGAAACACACACATATTGGAAGATATGAGGTACATTACGTAACCTGGCTGATACACATAACTCTCACACGTTCATTCACATACACACACGTGCTTCATAACACGAACTACTTCGCAACACACCATAACTCTTGTCACTAAATTGAAACAAACTATAACCTGACACTCTTGCCATACAGTCATACATTGGAAAAGACTATACTTAAACCAACCACGGACTACCTTCATAAACGACTGAGGCATACACACCTCACATTCCTTAGTTATCCATCTCGGTAAATAACTGCCCAAGAACATCACCGGTTATCTCAACGAATTCCAAACCAACATAACTGAACCAAACCAGTCAACGCTACACAACCGAATTAACTCTTACTACGCATACTACCTTTAACTAAGTGGCTGTCGATAATACATATACCTGAATTCTAGGTTTCAGAGTCTTGGAATACGGTCTAGTGTATCTCACAAACGTCTGTCCTCACTGACAGTATACTGAGCCCCGTACTAACTATCTAGACCTCTGATAGACTGAGCTCTCGCCTGAAACTCCGAGCAAAACGTTCTCCTTATGATTGCACGCGGCCTCGTGCATACACGGAATATTTGTCACAAGACAAACCGCTAACAACACCGAACCATACAAAAACCCTGTGTGAACTCTGTGCATGGGCATAGAGCTTCATCACACTGACCTCTCTTAAAGGTTACGGTCAGAGTGGATCATGACACATGTCGAAAATCGCCATATTTAGACTTTTTTTTTTCTCCCTCAAATACTGTTCACAACGTAAAACCTAAACATGGTACAAAAATGCCTGACAATAATATCCTCTTATGAATCGTAATCTGAAGACTGCATGGAAAGGCCAAGGGTCACAAGATTTCGGAAATAGGTGAAAAATAGCCATTTTTTGTCCCACTATTCACAGCTTCGAACCCAAGTGTGTGTCAAAATGGTTGTTGTGATGCGTCTAGTGTGGTAGCGCAGTGGTAGTGCTTGTCACTTCTCGCTCTCGGCTTCCACCGCTGGCTAGCAGTATTGCGAAATGGAGGGTAGAATGCGTCAGTCTCAGTCTCTCTCCAACAACAAGCTTCATGTAGTGCCTCCTCGCGGCGACACTCGGTAACTGAGCACCTCACGGACTCAGGCTGAACTACATGGGACTCCGAGGAGGTCTGGCCCCCAGACACGCGGCATGCAGGCCCACCGGTGTGTGGATAGGCCCTGATGCCCGTGAACCTCACTCCCAACTATGGGCAAATAGCCCCACTGCCTTGTGGGTGCCTCGGGAGAGGCAAAGGCTAGGGGAGCAAACGCGAGAAAACCAACCAGAACAACGAAGTCGGAGTGTCGCTGACTATGCCATCTGGTAAAGTGTGGAAACCCGTCAGAGAAACGAGCACACACGCAACCCTCATGGATTATGCCTCAGGTGGATATTAATCTTGACATCTGAGGCAGAAACTCGGGAACGCTAAAGAAGAAGAAACCCAAGCTTGGTACAGGTACAGGTATAAGTGTTAATACTAAGACATACCTACGCATACTTAATTGAACGACACCCCCCCCCCCCCCACCCCCCAGGTCACCAGAGCTGAGAAAATTGGTGTAAAATGCCAATTTTGTATTATTTTGATAATATTCATCTGCAAAAAATGAAAAGAAAAGGGGAGACTGCCAGTGCTAATATTTTAGGAAGGTTACAAAGAAAAGTAGGTTATAGCACTGTCAGGGGAGAGAAATGTGCATGATCGACCAGTGATCATAGATCTACTGTGGCCAAAGCACACAAAAAAAAAAGATAGGAAAGAGAGGGGGCGCTAAGAAAGTGACTGAAAGCAATGCATATGGAAGCCCCCCCGAAAGGGGGCGTATCACATATCCACTGTTCCAGCCACTCAGTGCATGGAAATTTAAATCTAGGTCCCCCCAAGGGGGGTCCAGATATTTAGCCGGTGTGGACAGCTGTTTCGGTCTTGGCGACCTCTTCAGCACACCATCGGCGATACTGGAGGAGGCTGGAAATTCTGCCTACCTGCAAAGACAACCACATTTTACTGTGGTGTCCGCAGGGGGCATACATTCCATGCCATCACCTAGAGTCAAATTTCCATGCACCCTAAAAGAGAACCTACCAAAAGGGGGGAAGGGGTTGCAGTCTATATTGTAGTAATAAATGAAAAGAAAAGGGGAGACTGCCAGTGCTAATATTTTAGGAAGGTTACAAAGAAAAGTAGGTTATATCACTGTCAGGGGAGAGAAATGTGCATGATCGACCAGTGATCATAGATCTACTGTGGCCAAAGCACACAAAAAAAAGATAGGAAAGAGAGGGGGCGCTAAGAAAGTGACTGAAAGCAATGCATATGGAAGCCCCCCCCCCCCCCGAAAGGGGGCGTATCACATATCCACTGTTCCAGCCACTCAGTGCATGGAAATTTAAATCTAGGTCCCCCCAAGGGGGGTCCAGATATTTAGCCGGTGTGGACAGCTGTTTCGGTCTTGGCGACCTCTTCAGCACACCATCGGCGATACTGGAGGAGGCTGGAAATTCTGCCTACCTGCAAAGACAACCACATTTTACTGTGGTGTCCGCAGGGGGCATACATTCCATGCCACCACCTAGAGTCAAATTTCCATGCACCCTAAAAGAGAACCTACCAAAAGGGGGGAAGGGGTTGCAGTCTATATTGTAGTAATAAATGAAAAGAAAAGGGGAGACTGCCAGTGCTAATATTTTAGGAAGGTTACAAAGAAAAGTAGGTTATAGCACTGTCAGGGGAGAGAAATGTGCATGATCGACCAGTGATCATAGATCTACTGTGGCCAAAGCACACAAAAAAAAAAGATAGGAAAGAGAGGGGGCGCTAAGAAAGTGACTGAAAGCAATGCATATGGAAGCCCCCCCCCCCCCCCCCCCCGAAAGGGGGCGTATCACATATCCACTGTTCCAGCCACTCAGTGCATGGAAATTATAAATTTAAATTTCCATGCACTGGGATTTAAATTTCCATGCACTGAGTGGCTGGAACAGTGGATATGTGATACGCCCCCTTTCGGGGGGGCTTCCATATGCATTGCTTTCAGTCACTTTCTTAGCGCCCCCTCTCTTTCCTATCTTTTTTTTTTTTGTGTGCTTTGGCCACAGTAGATCTATGAT
The DNA here is from genome assembly GCA_036245525.1 of Semisulcospira habei. Lineage (NCBI taxonomy): Eukaryota > Metazoa > Mollusca > Gastropoda > Semisulcospiridae > Semisulcospira > Semisulcospira habei. Next base: position 95,433,553 of record BTPG01000001.1, read on the forward strand.
CACTGGTCGATCATGCACATTTCTCTCCCCTGACAGTGATATAACCTACTTTTCTTTGTAACCTTCCTAAACTATTAGCACTGGCAGTCTCCCCTTTTCTTTTCATTTATTACTACAATATAGACTGCAACCCCTTCCCCCCTTTTGGTAGGTTCTCTTTTAGGGTGCATGGAAATTTGACTCTAGGTGGTGGCATGGAATGTATGCCCCTTGCGGACACCACAGTAAAATGTGGTTGTCTTTGCAGGTAGGCAGAATTTCCAGCCTCCTCCAGTATCGCCGATGGTGTGCTGAAGAGGTCGCCAAGACCGAAACAGCTGTCCACACCGGCTAAATATCTGGACCCCCCTTGGGGGGACCTAGATTTAAATTTCCATGCACTGAGTGGCTGGAACAGTGGATATGTGATACGCCCCCTTTCGGGGGGGCTTCCATATGCATTGCTTTCAGTCACTTTCTTAGCGCCCCCTCTCTTTCCTATCTTTTTTTTTTTGTGTGCTTTGGCCACAGTAGATCTATGATCACTGGTCGATCATGCACATTTCTCTCCCCTGACAGTGCTATAACCTACTTTTCTTTGTAACCTTCGTAAAATATTCATCTGCGTTTTTGATAACTTTTCCATCAAATCTAGCACAAAGGTAGCTGATGATAAAGCTTTTCTAAGCGTATCAAACTGGCTGATCAATCACAAAGTTCAAGGGTCACGAGGGGTTTGACGAACAAGAGAAAATGCAAATGTTGTGAGAAAACATAGATTTCGCTGGTTCAAACGCTAACCCTCTTCTCATATTAAGATGCCTGAGCACTTTCAGTGATCTGCTGTAAAGGTCAAGATCACAAAAGGTCACATTTATTACCTGCCGTACACATGACCCATAACGAATTTGCCATTCTTGTTTGTTTGTACTTCTTGGTTTAGTAATAAAAATTTCTAAATGTTTGCTTTCGCCAATTGCATGTTTCGTTTGCATTCTTTGTGATGGTGAAAAAAAATTGTTTATCATCTTTTCTGGAACGAATGGTCAATCGGAACTTTCGCCGCGCAACAGTTGAGTTATGAAGTAGATTATCAGAAACTGACAGGGATATGGACGATACCTTGACCTTTCCAACAGGTCAGTGAACTGAGCAAGCGTTCGCATAACTTTTGTACCAGCGAAATCTGAGTTTTCTCAAGATGTATACCTATATTTGACAACCCTCCATGACCCCTGACCTTTGTGAAGGATCGACTAAATTAGTATGCATAGAAAGGTGTTATTATCAGTTACCTTTATGCAAAATGTAATTAAAAAAATAATTTGGCATAAACTTTGAAAAAGTACACCTTGACCCTATTCCGAGGGGTCATCAAAAATATTATGCATAGAAAATTTATGCCTTACAATAAGGTATCTCCGTACCAAGTTTGGGTTTGAATTTGAAAATAGTATTTGAGGAAAAAAACAGTTTTTGTCAAAATATGTCTTTCTTTTTTTTAAAACCTATATCCGGACCCCCCCCCCCCCCCTTGACCTTGCGAGGGGACCACCAAATTTGTATGCATTGAAAGGTCTTATCATCACCTTTGAGCCAAATCTTACTGAAAAGTTGGCAAAAACTTTGATAAAACTGCAGTTCTAACAAAAACTGGCATTTTTCACATATCTGCCGACCTCTTGTGACCCTTGAACTTTCTGAGTCACTGAAATTGGTACGTTTAGAAAGGTTTTGCTACAAAGTATCCTTTGGCCAAGTTTGAAGTCTGAGGCTTGAATAGTCTCCAAAAATGAGCCAACGTTAAAATTTACCACGAACGACGGACGACGTACAGACGACGGATGGCCCATTACATAGACTCGCTTGTGCTATCGCACGTAAGCCAAAACGTGAAAAATACAAACGTTTTTGAGAACTATATATATTCTTTACTTTTAAACAAAGGCGTCGCCCAAAGCCAAAATTGCACTCAATTAGATTAGCTCCACTGAAGGGACGTAATTTTTCACATCAATTCTGAGAATGCTCTGCTGTGCTAATGCCATGGAATTCCAAAGTGTTGGTAAGCTTACATTGTGTCATCAGAACATCAGCTGCCCTTTTTGTGACTGCATCGCTCACTAGATCTAGAAAGAGAGGGTAGTAGGAGAGAAGGAATGACAGACCTATCATTTTTAGATTTACACTGAACACTTACTGCATAAAGCAATAGCGACTACCCCCAGGCGCCCCGCAAACCGCTGAAGAATATCCAGTCCTCCCCCCCCCCCCCCCCCCCCCCCCCCCCCCCCCGAGAGGGAGGCTAGTGCATGAATATTCCCAAACAGACCCTGGACCCGTTGTGCATGTTTTTGCCGCTACGTCCGGTTTCGCCCCGGGGGAAGGGGGGGGAGGGGGGGGGGGGCTCGTCAGGTAGGTTGATTCAGTGATTGATTGTACATTGCTTAACGTCCCGACAGCAACAAGGCTTTCTCAGGACGTGCCTGCACTGCTTGTGAAAAAAAAACCTAAACTAAACAGAAAAACATAGGTTGATTCAGTGATTGATTGTACATTGCTTAACGTCCCGACAGCAACAAGACTTTCTCAGGACGTGCCTGCACTGCTTGTGAAAAAAAAAAAAAACTAAACTAAGCAGAATATTGACTGTATGTCGCCAGCCGGTCTAGTACGCTAAATAAACCTAAGAGTAAGACCACATCCAACATCAAGAGCTACAAACAGAGCAGACAGCAGGGAGAGTTTAAAAAAGAAAAATACAGGTGAATGGACCAAGGGTGGACAGAAACACATGCCCCAGAATAGAGGTGAAAACCCACCCTGTGGGGCTGACCAGGGTGACCCTGGGAACTAAAAAGTAGTTAATCCCACCCAAGTCCCCCAGGGCACACCCGGGTGGGGGCTCGTCAGGTAGGCATACGGCGTAACCCGACAAATTGCAAACACAACACCAGTACCAGAAGCCGCCTCCAGAATTTACTGGTAGCACCTCTAATATAGCGCGGATTGCATCCCTAGAGCTTTATGTGGCGTTGCAGTGGAAGAAGACAGACTGATTTTGAAAAGGCAACTAATAGATAAATAATATATTAAAATAAATAATTAAAATAAAGTAAGTCAAAGATACCTGGGACATATGACTGCCAAGTAAAGGAAATATTATGAACATGCACAGATGTGCGTGTCTCTTGATGGGTGTTCTGTGGTTTTGTGTGTGTATGTGGGGCGGGGTTGGGAGCGGGTGGTATGACATCTATTACCATGTATCTGGTAATGTATGTTCTCATCATTGCTGATGGGTATGTACAAACCTACATCACAAACAAACAAAAATAAATAAATAATAAATGTAAATAATAAATAAGTCAGAGGTACCTGGGACATATGGATATGCATGCTAAGTAAAAGATAAATTATGAACATATTACACAGAGTGTATGCGTATTGAAAAATGTCTTTCTTCCCTCTCCTCCGGCCATAAGCACTAGTGATTTAGCGCATCAAGGAATTCCTTCCATCCATAATTAAAAGGATAAATAATATTTTTGTTTAAATGTAAGTGTATACATAAATAAACAATAATAAATAAATAAATAAATAAATAAAACGTGATATAATGGAGAGGGCTACTATCTGTATTGTATCTCATGCACTCCTGATAGAGCTTGATCATAAGAGTTGTTGTGAGTACTGACTTGAGTACGGATTAGTTGAAAGGGTTGCAAAAACAAAAATTTCAAGTTAGGTGTCCAGCTGAACATTGTGATTTAGACGGAAACTGCGGTTCGGCCGAAATGGATTTCATTCTGCCTGGCTTGTGCCAGACCACTGAGACGGATATATGACCGTAGTACAGTTAAAAATCCCATCGGCTCCACTAATCAAAAAGAGCAGGCCTACACTTAGAGCCGGTAGGCTCAGTGGAAAACTGACTGTTGACGAACAACATGCATTCTAAACAAATAGTGTTCAGAATGTTGAAGATGGTCGGCAGACACAATGCAAAACATGCACGAAGCGATTTTACTTTCAATATGCTTTCCTCCCACAAAAAGACCGAGTTCTATATGAAAGGCTGCTTTCAAGACGAGGAAAAATGACGTATATGACGTTGATACATGTACTTCAAAGTTCAAACCCCAACTGAATAATCTCTGTCTCATTCAGGAGCAAAGTAAAGATGATCAACCGTGCGCGTCTGATTGACTTTGTTCGAAAGCATCTCGCTGACCGCCATTTTAAACTAGCGACGCGAGTATGCTTAAAGACATTAAACTCATTACTTTTAAAAGTCCTTTATCGTAAATTAATCCAGCAGCTTACGCAATTTTCTGCAGAGATAAGTAGTTCGTCAAAAGAGTAACAATGGTTTGCAGGTACGAAAACGAAAGTACTGCCATATGGTTTGTGGATAGCAACAATATTTGCCCTTAGAATGGAGACATTTTGTTATAAGTGTTTTTCGAAAGCTATTTTTCGATGTGAGGGAACCTCGTACACGGCCCGGATTAACTTGAGGTGCAAGACATTTTTGTGTGTGTATAACATGGAAAATTTCGAGCATACACGTTACACGTTTATTCCAGTGAATAAATTAAAACATGAGCATGTAAACATGCATACATATTTACGATAAAATAATTCAAAAGGTAATATTTGTAATGCCGTAAGCATACTCGCGCCGCTAGTTTCAAAATGGCGGTCAGCGAGATACCTTCGAAAGAAGTCAATTAGACGCGCACGGTTAATCATCTTTACTTTGCTCCTGAAGTGAAACGGAGATTAATTTGGATTTGAACTTTGAAGTACATCTAATCAACGTCAAATTCGTTATTTTTCCTGGTCTTGAAAACAGCCTTTCCCATAGAACTCGGTCTCATGTGTGGGAGGAAAGCATATCGAAAGTAAACTCCCTTCGTGCATGTTGTGCATTTGTGTCTGCCGACCATCTTTAACATTCTGCAGACATGTCCGGATACAACATGCATGTTGTTCGTCTGTTTGCCAACCTAACGGCTCTAAGTGTAGGTCTGCTCTTTTGTAATTAGTGGAGATGCGATTTGTAACTGGTCAAGCACACTCCGTTATCCGACTGGTCTTAAGCACAAGCCAGGCAGAGTAAAATCCATCTCCGAACCGTTTCCGTCTAAATCACCATGTTCAGCTAAACACCTAAATACAAAAATTTTAGTTTTTGCAACCCATTCAACCACTAATCCGCACTCAAGTACTCACAAGAACTCTTATGATCAAACTTTATCGGGACTGCATGAGACAATACAGATAGTAGCCCTCTCCATTATATTACATGTTTTATTTATTTATTATTGTTCATTTATTTATTCACTTACATATTTATTTATTATTTATCCTTTTAATTATGGATGGAAGGAATTCCTTGATGCACATGATCACTAGTGGTATGGTGGTGGCCACCAAGGAGAGGAAATTATTCATTTTCAATATGCATACATCTGTGCCTCCAATGTAAAAGCAGTTCTCCTATATGGAGCGGAGACATGGAGATTGACAAAAACCACAGTCAACAGAGTACAGACCTTCATGAACAGTTGCCTTAGAAGAATTTTGAAAATCCACTGGCCAGAGAAGATCAGCAACGTCAGACTCTGGGAGAGAACAGAGCAGATAACAGCAGAGAATGAAATTGGGCGAAGAAGATGGGGATGGATCGGTCACAGTCTGAGAATGCCAGCTTCCAGTATCACTAGGCAGGCATTGTCATGGAACCCCCAGGGAAAGAGGAAAAGAGGTAGGCCGAGAAACTCCTGGCGTCGAGACCTCCAAGCAGACATCAAGAGACTGGGAACCTCCTGGAGTAGAATCGAAGGAGAAGCACAGGACAGGAGTTGCTGGAGGTCTCTCGTCGACGGCCTATACCCGGGTAGGGGTGACAGGCGTAAGTAAGTAATACATCTGTGCATGTTCATAATCTATCCTTTAATTAGCATGCATATTCATAGGTCCCAGGTATCTCCAATTTATTTTATTAATTAATTTATTATTTTATTTAATTTATTTTTTTACTTATTTGTTTGTGATGTATGTTTGCACATACAAATCAGCATACAAGATGAGAACATACATGTACACATATATGGTAATAGTTGCATAACACCTGCGCCCCACCCCACATACAAAACCACAGAACACCCATTAAAAGACATGCAAGTCTGTGCATGTTCATAATATATCCTTTACATGGTATTCATATGTCCCAGGTATCTTTGATTTACCTTATTTTATTTATTAAAATTTATTATTTATTTTTATTTGTTTGTAAAGTAGGTTTTGTACATATGCTGATGTTCTCATACACAAACATGGTAGTACTGCCCACTCCCAACCCCACTCCACAACCACAGAACACCCACCAAAAGACAAGTACATCTGTGCATATTCATAATCTATCCTTTACTTAGCATTCATATGGCCCAGGTATCTTGACTTACTTTATCTTATTTATATAACAGCCATGAAATGACATTAGTCACCTGCTCGGCATTAAACCCAAATAACTATTTATTTAAATTATTTATTTATTTACTTTTGTTTGTTTGTAATGCAGGTTTTGTACATACACATCAGCATACAAGAAGAAAATATACATATATAGAAATTTAAATGGTAATAGGTGGCATACCGCCCGCTCCCAACCCCTACCCAAATACACGCACAAAACTGCAGAACACCTACCAAAAGACATGCACATCTGTGTATGTTCATAATCTATCCTTTACCTAGCATGCATATGTCCCAGGTATCTTAGACTTACTTTATCTTATTTATTTACTTTTTTTTTTTAATTTATTTTATTTGTAATGTAGGTTTTGTACATACACATTAGCATATAGGCTAAGAACATACACCATGGTGCCTCTGTGCATGTGACCACCAGTACTATTCTGTCAGATCCGTCACACCCAGCCAATCATCTCTTCGTGCTTTTGCCCTCTGGCTGGCAGTTCCGTGCTTTGAAAGCCAGAATCTCTCGATTCAGATGCAGTTTCTTTCCAGAAGCTCTCCTCAGTACAGCACTATCCATGGCCCGAAAAACGTGATTCCATGATTTGTGACATATGACTGATTTGTGTTTAATATTGTGAGCACCATTCATTTGGAGGATAAGCGCTATATTAATGTACATTATTATTATTATCTATCGTTTAGTGCTCTATACAGGATGATCGCCAACTGAGTGTATGACATGATAAATGCCCTACAAGTGAGGATGTATTTTGCTGTCGCCATGCCACACAAAAATCCTTGTAACATTTTACTTGGTGAATAAATGTCCTACGTCTTATACCAAGTAAAACTGATACTCATAAACCAGATAGGTGAGGCTAGCGCTGGCAGAATTGTCCGTACTCAAACCAAGGGGAATCACAGCGCTGGACAGACAACAGTTAGATCCCCTGCCCCCGCCTATCAGGCACCCAATCGCCAGCCCACAGAGAAATACGCAGGTATAGAATAAGACAATCATTTCCATCCTCGAAAAGGATGGATCAGGTCTCTTATATAACCCATGTCTTTCTCCGGAACTTAGGAAGTAGGCAGGAGAAACATACATACACAAACATGAAGGTGCGCTACTAGATGTGGTCGGGTAAATACCCTGATTTCCCACAGTAGATGCACAGAACATTACACAACAATGTAACGATACAAATTTTGCCTCGAGTTATACGTGATACTCATAAACCAGATAGGTGAGGCTAGCGCTGGCAGAATTGTCAGTACTCAAACCAAGGGGAATCACAGCGCTGGACAGACAACAGTTAGATCCCCTGCCCCCGCCTATCAGGCACCCAATCGCCAGCCCACAGAGAAATACGCAGGTATAGAATAAGACAATCATTTCCATCCTCGAAAAGGATGGATCAGGTCTCTTATATAACCTATGTCTTTCTCCGGAACTTAGGAAGTAGGCAGGAGAAACATACATACACAAACATGAAGGTGCGCTACTAGATGTGGTCGGGTAAATACCCTGATTTCCCACAGTAGATGCACAGAACATTACACAACAATGTAACGATACAAATTTTGCCTCGAGTTATACGTGATACTCATAAACCAGATAGGTGAGGCTAGCGCTGGCAGAATTGTCAGTACTCAAACCAAGGGGAATCACAGCGCTTGAGTACAAGTAAATGTAATGTAGGTTTTGTACATACACATACACAGTATTAGGTGCCATACCGCCCCTCTTTCAACCCCACCCCACATACACGTTTGAGTACAAGTAAAACTGGAGTGGGGTTGGGAGCGAGCGGTATGGCACCTATTACCATGTACATGTCTTATACACGTACATGGTAATAGATGCCATACCGCTCGTTCCCAACCCCACTCCAGTTACACAAACAAAACCGCAGAACACCCACCAAAAGAATGTACATCTGTGCATGTTCATAATCTATCCTTTACTTAGCATTCATATGTCCAGGTATCTTTGAATTACTTTATCTTATTCATTTAACCATCGTGAGATGGCCGTAGTCGCCTGCGTGGCGTTAAACCCAAATAACTATTAAAATTTATTTAAATTATTTATTTGTTTTTTTGTAATGTAGGTTTTGTACATACACATACACAGTATTAGGTGCCATACCGCCCCTCTTTCAACCCCACCCCACATACACACACAAACCCCCCACAAAAGACATGCACAATTGCATACTGATGGGCATTAGTGGACTGTAAAACCTATATATAGAGATTTGAGGTTAAGAAAGTGGCTTGTATTGACTGCCTGTATTTTAGCTGCCCACCTAAAAATCTCATGTGTACAGTTAATCACACTGCACATGCAGCCATCAGTTCTGTGAAAAGTATTGTTAGCCTCATGCACAGGGGCACCAAAACTTAGAGATAAGGCCACACCTGATAACAATAACAGAACTAATATGCATACTCAGCCACTAGTTGTGTAAACAGCACCTTTGTAAACAGTACCGGTGGCCAAATGCACACATACATTATGGATGATGCCACCACTGATCACTTCAAACAATAGGCTGCCCAGTTCACACTGATGAGCAAAACCGCAGAACACCCACAAAAGACATGCACAATTGTATACTGATGGGGCGGTCCATGGCGCAGTGGTTAAGGCGCCTGCCACCAATTCCAAAGGTGAGCGGTTCGATACCGGGTTCCGGCGTTGGACTTTTCTCCTCTGGTAAGTGTCACCGTTAATTTGGGCGGACCGTCGGGGGTTCTTTCTCCGGGTACTCCGGTTCTTCCACCCCCCACACTTTGGTACCGGTCTCAGGCCACTTTACAAAATTTCAAATACAAGCGATAAAAAAAATCTCTGTAACTTCAGTAGCTGACTGGCCCTTCGTTTGTCTTGTACTGTGTTTGTCTTAAATGGCGTAAATCCGTGTCTGTTTCGTGAGTGTGTGTGTTGGGTTTCAGGCGCGGCGCTTTGAGTCGATTTCCCCAAAATTGAGAAAAAGCGCCTATATAATAACGGTATTATTATTATTATTATTATGGGCGTTAGTGGACTGTAAAACCATAGAGATTTGAGGTTATGATAGTGGCTTGTATTGGCTGCTTGTATTTTAGCTGCCCACCTAAAAATCACATGTGCACAGTTAATCACACTGCACATGCAGCCATCAGTTCTGTGAAAAGTATTGTTGGCCTCATGCACAGGGGCACCAAAACTTAGAGATAAGGCCAAACCTGATAACAATAACAGAACTAATTTGCATATTCAGCCACTAGTTATGTAAACAGCACCTTTGTAAACAGTACCAGTGGCCAAATGCACAAATACATCTTTTGATGATGCCACCACTGATCACTTCAAACAATAGGCTGCCCAGTTCACATTGATAGTACTGGTGGCCACATGCCCAGTGGCACCAAACTTAAAGGTGAGGCCACAACTGCCACCTCAAACAAAACGATACCTACACACACATATCAATGATACAGTCAACCTCCATGTGCGTTAGTCGGGACAGGCTTAAAGTATGGGACTGTAAATCTTACAGCGAAATGTCAAAGCCAGTAAGAAAATAATATAACAGCAGCAAGTACATGTATTTTGTAAATCACTCAAATAAAACATGAGAACTCATCGAGGCCAATGGTGTTATGAGTGGGTGATGGAAACACTGAAAGAAATAGTACTTGTGGGTCAAATGGTTGTTGTGATGCGTCTAGTGTGGTAGTGTAGCGTCTGTGCTTGTCGCTCTCGCTTTCAGCTCCCACCGCTGGCTAGCAGTTTTGCGAAAAGGGGAGCAGAACATGTCAGTCTCTCCCTGCCAGTACACAGCCTCTCCAACAACAAGCCTCATGTAGTGCCTCCTCGTGGTGACTCATGGTAACCGAGCACCTTACGGACTCGGGCTGAACTACAGAGGACTCGGAGGAGATCTGGCCCCCAGACATGCGGCATGCAGGCCCATCGATGTGTGGACAAGCCCTGATGCCCATGAACCAGATCCCCAGCTATGGGTAAATAGCCCCACTGCCTTGTGGGTGCCTTGGGAGAGGCAAAGGCTAGGGGAGTAAACCCTATATAAATCCGGGCAGGGATGCTCGATAGCCTTGGTTGGCAGATCTCCTTCGAGAAGGAAAACTCCGAGGAAAAACCTGAGTAGATGGGACCCATAAGCCTTGGTCGGCAATCCATCTAGGAGAAGGATACTCCAAAACTAAACCATCCTGGGGCCATATGCACATGGCATCATTAAAAGCAATGGCCCATTAGGACTAAAAGGTCTTTTGTAAATGGACCATTTGTACGGACTCTAATTGGAATGCACGTTGTCCAAAAAACGTCCCATTAGTTAAGGGCTACTTTATTTTTAGACTGGAGGGAATCCCTTCCGCTTTGACTAGTTCGCGCATGCGCAGTTCAAGGCCTCCCATTTAGTTTTGAGGCGCGCGTGCGTGTGGCGCCGAAGATAAGGAGCCGCGCAGCGTGTCGTCTCTGTTAATATTGCCGGCTGGCAGCACAGAGCTGAGCGCAATCTGTTACGGCTGTGCAACTATAGTCTCGCTATTCTCGTCACTCGAGCACACTATGTGTGTACACGCTCAGCGTTGACTGTGTACCGCCGAACGGGATACATTTTACTGAATGACGCCGGTCTTTTACAGCATGTTGTTTAAGCTGTACAGAACGTATGTTGTATTTAAGACATACACTTAAAAGGTAAGAAAATAAACTTTCTGTAGACACTAGACATGTTTAGGAAAATGAAGATGAGCAATGCATGCAACGGACTAGAAGACAGGCAACCGGCTAAAATGTATCAGTATCAAGACAGTTTAACTGTAGCTTTCACTAGGTCACCTCGCCCTAAGCTAGCGCCGCACTCCCTACTGAACTAAATGTGTGGGTTTGTAGAAGAACTGGGGCAGCCGTGACGAATATTATGGACTGTCTTTTCTCTTCCTCCCGCAGTCATCCAACAAGAACTGAATAACCACTCAAGCACGAAATTCCCGTGCAGCTTACCGGCTTTTCACCACCACCGCACACTAATCGCCCATTTGGATCGCTAATGGTGGGGTACAGCAGCATTAAATTTAATGAATCATTAGGCTGCTAAAATGGGTCATGCATTCCGTTAAATGGAAGATTTGTGACCATTAACCAAAATGGCTCATTACCATGGATAATGGCGTGACATGCATGCGGGCCCTGTGCTCCCAGGAAAGGCCTTTTGACCAGGAGCTAAGGGTGAGGTAACCCCGACAGAAACCCCGAGTGCTGAAGACGGAGGTACTGGGCTGCACAGCGCACTCTAATAAACCACAGTACCATGCATATACAGCCATATGACACTTGGAGATGGATTCAAGAGGAATGGTGCTCGCCCTGTGGAGTCTCACCAGGCAGGTGCAGTACCGGGCTCTGCGCCTCTTCAGAGCCCACCCCCAGCGACTGGAGGACCTTCCCGACTCTCGAGGAGCCAGGGGACTGGGAAGTAGAGCGACTGGCCAGCAAAAAAACAAGACCAGAGACAAAGAAAAAGCCAATGTGAACATCATGCACTGGAATGCCAACAAGAAAACAGAACTAGAGCACTTTCTGCATGAAAACAGCATAAACATCTGCTGTATACAAGAGACACACCTGCAAGAAGGGAAACCCTTTAAGGTCAGAGGATATCAGGTCTTCCGAAGTGATCGCCAAGGGAGGAAGAAAGGGGGGGTTATGACCCTAGTTAGAAACAACCTGAATGCCAGCGAAACCAGGAGATTCATGGAAGAGGCAGAATACATCCAGGTCAAGGTAACCACCAGTGACAGCACCCTTGACCTTGTCAACTACTACTGCCCTAATGATAAGTTGCTGTCCCTCGACACTATCCAGGTCCCGGACAGTGGATTCCTCATCACTGGTGACTTCAACAGCCAGTCCCAGAGTTGGGGATATGACACACTGGACAAGAGAGGAGAAGACATTGAGGAGTGGCAAGATGAAAACCACCTGATACTTGCCAATGACCCTGAGGACCAACCTACCTTCTACTCTCACCGCTGGCACACCACCACTACACCGGACCTGGCGCTTTGCACTGAAGATGTTCATAAGTGCCTCAGCAGAACAGTAGGACCACAGCTAGGAGGAAGTGACCACCGCCCTATCCTCTTAACCCTAAAAGGATGCACAGCAGCTAGCTCGCCACACCGGCCAAGATGGAACTACCGAAAGGCAGACTGGCGCTTGTTCAGTATCCGAACAAATGAGCTAATGCAAGACCTCGCTGTGTCTGGAAGGATTGATTGATTGATTGTACATTGCTTAACGTCCCGACAGCAACAAGGCTTTCTCAGGACGTGCCTGCACTGCTTGTGAAAAAAAAAAACAACTAAACAGAACATTGAATGTATGTCGCCAGCCGGTCAAATACATTAAATAAACCTAACACATGGGCCTAAATAAAGCTAAGACCATTTAGCAACACACATCCAATATCAAGAGCTACAGGCAGTGCAGACAGTAGGGAGAGTTTTAAAAAGGCAAATACAGGTGAAGGGACAAAGGGTAGACAGAAACACATGCCCCAGAATAGAGAGACAAACCCACCCTGTGGGGCTGACCAGGGTGACCCTGGGAACTAAAAAATACCTAACCCCACCCAAGTCCCCCAGGGCAGACCCGGGTGGGGTGTCTGGAAGGAACATCAACAATGTGGTCAGAGAGTTTAATGACATTATCAGTAAGGCAGCCAAGGAATCCATACCTCGAGGGGTCCGGAAAAACTACACCCCATACTGGACCGCAGATCTTCAGAAAGCACATGACAACCTCACTAGGGCCAGAGAAGACGCTGAAACCAACCCCAGCCAAGAAAACAACATCAAGCTACAACACAGTAAGGCCCAGTATCTGAAGATGAAGTTGGAGTGCACAAGAAGAAGTTGGAGAGAGAAGACTGCAAGACTAAACATGGACAGGGACACCACGAAGTTGTGGAGACTGACCAAGGCGTTGAACGATGAGGGCACCAGGGAACAGAAGATCACCTTGGAAGAAGAAGGGAAAGCACTGACTGGTAGGAAAGCTGCAAACATGTTTGCACAGATCTATGCGAAAGAAAGTGACATCACTGTCCCACAAATGCTTGCGAAAGAAATCAGACAGGAAGAAAGAGAGAGAACAAGAGATGTGAACATCCATGATGCAATGAAGAAGGACATCACCCTTCCAGAACTGAAGATGGCCATCAAACAGCTGAAGAAGAAAAAATCTCCAGGTCCAGACAGCATCTCAAACGAGATGTTACAACACCTTGGCAACACTGCCTTAATGAAGCTACTGGACATCTTTAACCACAGCTGGAGAGGAGGTCAGGTACCTCAGTGCTGGAAGGAAGCCAGGATGATCCCAATTTTGAAGAAAGGAAAGAATAAGTCCAAAGCCCTGAGTTATCGCCCCATCAGCCTGACAAGTTGTGTGTGCAAGACCATGGAGCGCATCATCAACAAGCGCCTGCAGTGGTACCTGGACTCTGAGAGCATTATCGTGCCAGAGCAAGCTGGCTTCAGAAGCTACAAGAGTACAGAAGACCAGACAACACACCTTGCACAGGTCATAGAAGATGCCTTTCAAGATCAGAAGGTGACATTAGCTGCCTTCATTGACCTACAGAAGGCTTTCGACAAGGTGTGGAAGGATGGTCTCCTTGTGAAACTCCTTCGCAGTGGCATCCTAGGGAATATGTACCGGTGGACCAAGTCATACCTGCATAATCGCAGAGCCCGTGTGACAGTGGATGGGTACTGTGGCCAAAAAGTGCTGTTGCGTCAGGGGGTGCCACAGGGGGGAGTCCTGTCACCGACACTGTTCATACTTTTCATCAACGACCTTGTGCCAGAGCTACCAAAAGGAGTACACGCAGCCCTGTACGCAGACGACCTGGTACTCTGGTGCACAGAAGAGTATGCAACAACTGCTACATACAGGATGCAGCTAGCCCTGGACAGGCTGACAGACTGGACCAACAACTGGTGTGTGACCATCAACACAGAAAAATCATCAGCCACACTCTTCTCTCTCTCCAACAAGGCAAAGGCTGGCAACCTAACACTGGGCAACACCCCGCTGCGGTATGAAGACCAACAGACATACCTGGGAGTCACCCTTGACAAGAGGCTGACGTGGAAGCCGCACATTTGGAATGCAGAAGCGAAAGCTAGAAGAAAGCTGAACATCATGAGAAAACTGGCTGGAACACAATGGGGAGCCAATGAAAAGATCCTCAAAAATGTATATCAAGGCACAGTGAGACCACACCTTGAGTACGGATCTAATGCATGGTTGACGGCAGCCCAGTCACACCAGCAGACCATTGACAGAGTTCAGAACCAGGCACTGCGTATCATCACCGGCGCAATGAGATCCACACCAATTGAAAAGATGGAAGAGACAACGGGCATCCCACCCCTGCGCATGAGAAGAGATTGCAAAGCCTTGATACAGTCCACAAAGGTCAAGTCTTCCAAAGACCATCCTATGAACGCTAGGATGAAACAACCAACCTCAGGGAGACTGAAAAGATCAAGCTTTGTGAAGGAGATGAGAGCACTGCAGAGAAAACACCAGGCAAAGCTGCCTGCGCAGGTAGAGGCTCTGAATCCTGCTAGCGACCTTCCACCTTGGGAAAGAGAAAAGCCAGAAAACATCACCATCTCTTCCACGGTACCCTACATCACCACCAGAGATGAGCACAGCACTGTGAGCAAGAAAGCCCTGACACTGGCCATGCTCGAAGAAAAGTATCCCCAGGAAGCATGGATACGGGCATACACTGATGGATCAGCCACAGATGCAGTTCAGGATGGAGGGGCTGGGGTGTACATTCAGTACCCAAACGGAAAATGGCAGGCAGAGGCAGTACCAACAGGCCTTCACTGCACAAATTACAGAGCTGAGGTGAAAGCCCTAGTCCGCGCAGCTAACACCCTTAGTGGCACTGCAGACCCTGATGCCCAGATTGTCTTCCTTACTGATGCCATGTCTGTCCTTGAGGCAGCAACAGCAAGCAAACTGCCACGTCTACAAGAGGCACTGCAAAACATCAAGTGCACCAGACTGGTGCTGCAGTGGATCCCTTCACACTGTGGCATCTACGGCAATGAAGAAGCTGACAGAATGGCAAAAGTGGGTGCAGAGAAAAAACAAGATGAAAATGGAGTCAGCTTCACAGAGATGAAGACCATCATTAAGTCTGTGTACAGACCACCACAACGGCCCCTAGACAGTTACCATCAGCTGTCCAGACAAGAGCAGGTGACCATCTTTCGTCTGAGGACCGGGCACAACCGACTCAATTTCCACCTGCACAGACGTTTCCACCTCGTGCCATCTCCCCTGTGCCCTTGTGGAGAAGCAGAGCAGACCGCAGAGCACATCCTCCAGGACTGTGGGAACCACCAGCCGCTGAGGGAGGAGATATGGCCGAAGCCCGCCACTCTACAAGAGAAACTGTACGGGCCTGTGGAGGCGCTACAGAAGACCACAGATTTCATTTTGAGAGCCAAACTCCAAGTGTGACGGCGTTCGAGAAGAAGAAGAAGAAGAAATAGTACATCGTGCACATTATAAAGTATGTGCCTTCCCCCCCCCCCCCCCCACCTCCCTTTAACTAGCTGTTCATCATAAAACATATCTCATTCATTTGATCACTTGACTGACTGATTTATTAAATCATTTCTGTGTTACCTGTCTCCGTTTTCTTTCTCGTCTTAATCCCAATATATGTGAGTGTCAGTGCTAATGCCAGCTGCTAAGAATCGTTGCAGCAAACTGCAAATGTCTGTATGCAGACAAGCTGAAAATTATGCAGCAGCAAAATAGTTCCTCTTTTGTGCAGTAGGCTACTGGTAGCAAGATAGGGTTTAATTTTAAACATAGCATTGCATGAACTTCCAAGCGTGTTCACATTGTGCTGTTATTTTTTATGTGTGAAGTGTACTGTACCATCAGTGATCACTAAGACTGCATCTAATTGGCACTGATCGCACATCACAACTTGCCAGTACAACTGCTTGAATTAAGTGTTACAGTATAATAATAATTAATCAAGTTTCGACACTTTGTTCTGCCATGACAGTTAAAACCAAGTGGTTTTACAGCATGCAGCATGTTGCACTTCGGACATATAGGTTTCGAAGATAGAGTTTTGTTTTGGTGCTGTGGTGTCGAAATGAAACTGGCAAAGCAATGGTTAAGTGAAGGAAAATAAACGTGACAAACCTTATTCAGTATGTAAAAATGCACAAAGCAACGTTGCATGTTCGCCTTTTTGGGAAACAAACATGCTTCTGTAGAACAAATAATATTAAAAAAAACTCGTCGGCGCACTGAAATTCACGGCAACAAAATTCGCGTGTATGTTGATCACGTTTTGATCACGTGATCTGGGATACCTTATTGTTCAGTAACGATATTTGAGTTCTAGGCAAGCCTTTTCGTAATTGTTTCTTCTCTTAATAAAATTTTATTTAAAAATTAAATGAAATCCTTTTAAGGGACATATAGTGCATACTATCACTGAATACAGGAACAATGAGACCCGTGTAAACTACTGATCCTCTGTGAACATGGCTGCGACAGTCCTGGTTTCGTCTGCAGCTGAACTAGAAACAAAATGTGCTACAGAAA
The DNA here is from genome assembly GCA_036245525.1 of Semisulcospira habei. NCBI lineage: Eukaryota > Metazoa > Mollusca > Gastropoda > Semisulcospiridae > Semisulcospira > Semisulcospira habei. The sequence goes on from BTPG01000001.1 coordinate 95,450,702, forward strand.
AATGTCTCCATCCTCCGGCGGTTTAAAACGAGTGCGCACTGCTTTTATTCAAACTAGACATCCCAAACCTTTGTTACTCTCTAGAAAATCACTATCTCGTAAACGGCTGATCGTCTATGAAGGGCAGCTGCTGGACTAAAAGATGTACACGTTTACTTGCTGATCAATGATTTTAACGTGATCACTGGAATAAACGTGTAACTTGTACGTTTGAAATTTTCAATGTTATGCTAAAAATAAAAAATGCCATGCGCCTTATCCGGGCCATGAGGATTGGGTCCCCTCAGCGAACAAATAGCGTTCGAAAAACATTTCTACAAAAATGACTGCCTTCAATCTATCCCAAGGACAAATATTGTTGTTATGCATAAACCATCTGGCATTAGTACTTTCGTTTCATATCTGCAAACCAATGTTACTCTTTTGACGAACTACTTATAATCTAGCAGCTTACGCAATTTCTGCAGAGGTAAGTAGTTGACGCATGGAGTTCACCAGGGTTCGGAGAACATGTGGGATCGCTTCCCATTCTTGATGCAGGAACTGAGTCAGCTGGGGGAACGTCTTGAGGTGAGGGGGTGGTTGCTGACTACACGTTGCCCCAGCACATCCCAGAGGTGCTCGCTGGGAGCCAGATCAAGTGAACGAGCTGGCCACTCCATCCTCATGATGCCCCGTTACTCATAGTACGGCTCATCCACCACACGGGTGCGATGAGGTCGAGCGTTGTCGTCCTGCAGAACAGCATTGTCGCCGATGGCTTGGAGAGCTAGCTGGATGAGGGGCTGCACAATCTCGTCCCGATAGCGCAGTCCAGTCAGGGTGCCTCGTATGACGTGGAGGTGGGTCGTGCCTTCCCTGCTGAAGCCTGCCCAGACCATGACTGAGCCTCCTCCGTAGCGATCCACCTCTTGGACGCATCCATCCGTGAATCGCTCACCCTGGCGTCTCCAGACCCTCACCCTGCCGTCGTTTAAGGACACGGTGAACCGTGACTCATCAGTAAACAGACCTGAGTCCACTGGAGTCTGTTACACCTCACATGTTGACGACGCCAGACAACCCGGGCTCTGCGAGGAGCTGGAGTGAGGGGTATTCTCACTGCTGCTCTGCATGAAGCCAGGCCAATTTCGCGCAGACATCGGCAGACTGTGCTTCTGCTGACGTTAACGTTTGCAGCTTGCATTAGTTGACGTCGCAGAGTGGTTAACGTGACAGTTCGGTTGCGCAGAGCCGCCACACAGAGGTAGAGGTATCTGTCCTCCCTTCTGCTGGTGCAGCGCGGGCGTCCTGAGCAGGGTTGTCGTTCTGCCCTTCCAGTTTCTTGGAATCTTGCCAGCAGCCTCTGGATCACTGAATGGGACACCCCAAGACGTCTCCCAACTTCTCGTCCGGAAATTCCATCCTGCAGCCATGCTAGCGCCCGGCCTTGATCTACTGGCGGTAGGCTTCGTCGTGGTGGCATGGCTAGGAAAGTGACAATTATGCCCTTACTGTACCGGTATTTGTAGCGAAACAGAAGTGCTCAGTGTTCACGACTGACCCCTTTAGCACGTGCATCATGACTTTACCGAGTTTTTCCACCTGCATGCCTTTGGTACACTTGCCAATATCGCACAGCTTTCTTTTCACAAAAACTGACAATGTTTCACATGCATTTGACGTGTTCATGGAAATTGATGAACTGTTGTCTATTGTTCTCTGTACAGTGGCTGTCCAAAGTCAACCTTTAACCCATTTGGATCGAAAGAACATTGTATTTTATTAGCGTACTTGCGACGATAAACAATGACACAAAAAAGTGGGGTGGCCCTTAAGTTTTGACCATTTGTATATAAAAAAAACCGTACCTGAAATCTCGGTTTCAGAGTATTGGAATACTGCTAATGTATCATCCAACATACGTCCGTCCTCTATGACAGAATATCATGTACTAACTACTCTTGAGCTATGTTAGGCTGAGCTCCGCCATTAAAACTCCGTGCAAATCGCTAACCTCATGACCACACGGAATTCGTGAACACACGGAATATTTGTCACCACAAAAACCGCTGACACGACAGCACAATGCAGAACCCCTGTGAACTTTATGCGTGGGAATAGAGCATCACCACAATGTGCATTACACATTTTCTGTATTTATTTCCTTCTGCTAGTCGGGCTCAATACCATAAGGTATACAGGAAGGTTGTGAGAGGATCTGTTTTAATGTTAATGTGGTGTAAAGTTGGAGTAAAACATCATATCGGCGGAGCGTGTTTCACTCTGACCAGGGATTCTATATAATTTATTATAGAGTATCCCTGCTCTGATGCATCAGGCCTGATTTTGTCTGGCAAAGGCTTTTTTTTTAAAAATCTGTACGTATATTATACATTTCATATATTTATTTCCTTTTACTAGTGCGGATCTGTACCATAAGGTATATAGGAAGTTCGTTAGCATGTTTCCCTCTGACGCGTCAGGACTTGATTTTGTTTAATAAAAACTTTTTTCTTTTTATATCTATTAATCAAAAGGACTCTGGAAAAGTTTTGTTTTGGAATGGGTTGATAAATTATATTGAGCAGCATTTTGCTCGATACAGTGCCGATAAACAGTAAAACAGACAGATGTGATTAGTGATTTGGGTCTCGTAATCACATCTGCCTGTTATCGGCACTGTATCAAGCAAAATGTTGCTCATTATAATATGTCTCTGAAATGGCATGCAATGGTTTATATGCATGGCCATTCTGGACGATTCATCTGCCCCTCTATGACCTTGACCTACCGACAGATCATGAGTACGTCTTTGATAGTACCGACATGATTACAAAGCTGGCCCCAGCGATTAACCTGTGAAATCCTATTTTTATTTTCTACACATTTGTTGACCTCCCTTGACCTTTGACCTGCATGAATGATCAAGCAAAGTAGCATGATTGGAACGGTCTTATCATAAACTACATTAATGCACAGTTTAATGGAAAACTGTGCACGTGTTCATAAAGAGAACAAATTCAATAAATAATAGCCATTTTTCATAATCTACTGACATAATTATTGACCTTTGCTACAGATTTGGTTATTTCCTTTGACCTGAGAAATCAAGTAAGTTAGTATGTACATAAAGTTCCTATCAACTACATTCTCTTCATTCTCTACATCCAGCCTCTTTCCAGTGTAATTGAGAGATTCTCGGTTTCCCACCATGGCTTTGCCGATGACTCCCAGCTGTACAAACACGCTACTCCCGACCAAGTTCCTAGCGCCATCCTAAGCCTTCAGAACTGTATCTGTGATGTCAACGAGTGGATGTCACCAAACAAACTTCAACTTAATGATGATAAAACTGAGTCTCTTATAATCAAACCCCCCAGATTGACCAGTTCACTTTCCCTCCCCACGTCCATGGCCATAGGAACCAGCAGCATCAATTTCTCACACACCGCCAAGAATCTTGGAGTAACCCTGGACGAAACACTGTCCATGAACCAACAGATTGTCAACACCTGTCGCACAGTCTACATGGAGCTCCGTTGCATTTCTTCTATCAGACACTATTTGACCATCGAAGCCACAAAAACCCTCATCTGTGCATTTGTTCTTTCCAAGCTGGACTATTGTAATTCACTGTATGCAGGTTGTCCCAAATATCAGATTGACAGGCTTCAAAAAGTTCAGAATTCTGCTGCGAGGCTCATCACCAAAAAGCACAAAACTGATCATAATGAAATCCCTCCACTGGCTCCATGTGGCTGCAAGAATTCAGTATAAACTTTCTTCTGTCTGCTTCAGCTGCATTTCCACATCAAGCCCCCCGTACCTGTCCTCTCTCCTGCAGCTGTACACTCCCTCAAGACAACTCAGATCCTCTGCTGACAGCCGCATTTTGCGTGTACCTTTTGTCCGTACCAAGTCTTTTGGCCAGCGGTCTTTTTCATAGCTTGGGCCACTGTACTGGAACGAACTCCCCTCCCATGTCCGCCACAGTGCTTCAAAAGATGTTTTTAAATCTGTGCTAAAAACACACCTTTTCCAACCCCATTACCCCACTGATTAATCATCGACTGCTGATGATTCTGTTGTAGTTTTGCTGTGGTGCCTGGAATGTGTGTGTGTGTGTAAAATTGTGTACAGATTTTGTAATTGTATTTATTTTTATGGCACCTGAGGTTAGGTGCCATAGAAATTATTATTATTATTATGTATGCACAATTGATTAAAAAGTTTGCAGAAGTATTCATTAAAAGAACAAATTCGGTAAATAATATGCATTTTTCACACATCTGCTGACCTCTTGTGACCTTTCGTTAGAGTCTCCCAAATGTGTACTAGACATCGAAAGATCTTATCATCAGATATCTCTGTGCCGATTTTGGATTCAAAGCTGAAAATAGTTTTTTTTTTTTTTTTTAAAAGAAAAGAATGGCAAAGCCCTTTAAGGTGCACAATATAATTAATCTGACCTTTGTGACTTTGACTTTTCTGACAGGTCACTGAAATAAGCAAGTGTTCTAACGTAAGGAAAGGGTTGGCTTTTGTACCTGCAAAATCCATGTTTTCCAAAATTTACAGATTTTTCATTTATGTCAACCTCTCATGACCCTTGACCTTTGTGAGAAGTGAGCCAAATTAATACATTGTATATACAGAAAGGTATTAGCATCAGCTACCTTTCTGCTAAATTTGGTTGAAAAGTTTTGCAAAATTTGCCACGTTTTTAAAATTCTACCAAAAAATAGACCTTTTTCACATCATAGCTATCTTGTGTCCCTTGACTTTTCTGAGGGGTTGTCCAAATTAGCATGCACAGAAAGGTCTTACCATCAGGTATCTCTGTACCAGGTTTGTAAACAGTATTTGAGAGAGAAAAGAAATTGTAAAAAAAATAGCTATTTGTGACCTATTTTATGATCTCTTGCGACCCTTGAACTTTCCCAGGAGTCATCCAAATTAATATGTATAAGAAGGTCTTACCATCAGATATCTCTGTACAAAGTTGTGAATAGTATTTGAGAGAAAAAAAAACATCTTTTGTCAAAATATGGCTATTTTTATTACCTACTTCCTGATCTCTGCTGACCCTTGACCTTTCTGAGGGTCAACCAAATTAGTATGCATAGAAAGGTCTTACCACTAAGTATCTTTGTACAAAGTTTGGATTTGAAGTTGTGAATAGTATTTGAGAAAACATAAATTTACCTATTTGTTAAAACTATTTCCTGATCTTCTGTGACCTTGACCTTTGAGAGCGGTCATTCAAATTGATATGTTTAGAAAGGCCTTGCCACAAAGTATCCTTGGGCCAAGTTTGAAGACTGTGGCTTGAATAGTCTCTGAGAATATGCCAATGTTAAAGTTTACCATGGACGATGGTGGACAGGCAGTGGATAGAAGACCACTGGCCCAGAACATGGGAGGGGGGGGAGGGAGAGGGGGGGCAGTACCCATGGCCACGCGTGGGTGGCTGCCAGACCAGGACACTTAAAAACAAGAAAGACAAAGCCCTTATGGATTACGTGTATGACCAATTGCAATCCATGTGACCTTGACCTTTCCAACAGGACACTGAAATGAGCAGTTATTGTTCAAGTGTCTAAACATATTAGCTTTTGTACCAGCGAAATCGGAGTTTTCTCAAAATGTTTTGTCAACCCTTCATCTCTGTGAGGGGTCTACTAAATAGTATGCATAGAAAGGTGTTATCATCAGCTACCTTTATGCCAAATTTTATTGAAAAGTTTGCAAACACTTAGATATAAACCACAATTCTATCAAAAACTGGCATTTTTCACACATTTGCCAACTGTCTGTGACCTTTGTGCGGGGTCAGCCAAATTAGTATGCCTAGAAAGGCCTTATCATCAGGTATCTCTGTACCAAGTTTGGGTTTGAAGTTGAAAATAGTATTTGTAGAGACACGATAACTGAGGAGAAACAATTTGTGTCAACAATGTATGGCTATTTCTGACACCATTTTGGACCCCCCATGACCTTGACCTTTGAGAGAGGTCACTGAAATTGTTATGTTTAGAAAGGTTTTTCCACAAAGTACCCTTGTTTGCAAGGTCTGAAGGGCCAAGTCTGAAGTCCGAGGCTTGAATAGCCTCAGAGAAAATGTCAATGTTAAAGTTTACCATGGATACCAGACAGACAATGGATGCAATCCAGACCAAAAAGGTGACTGCCAAGTATGTAAAATGCAAAGAAGTACCCAACGGAGAAAGTATGTACCATGCTAAATGCTGGGTTTTTTCCCCTGGGGCCCTCCCGTTTTTCCCTGAGGTAGTCCTCACACTGAAGGTGATATAAAGTTTGCTGTCGGGTTGGTGTTTAGCAGGCTTCGTGTATTAGACACTCAACCTACTTTGTGTCCAAGGGTATTCCCTGTTCATTCGTTCTTTCTTTTCTTTTCTCTCTCTGTCTCTCTCTCTGGCCTCATGCACACGCATTCACGTTTGCTCGCGCATGCGTGCGCTTACACACACTCTTGTAGCTTGTGTTCAGTTTTTTTTTCTGAGTCTCTCTCTTGTGAGTTTTTCGTTGACTTCATTCTTTTTTTACTTCTTTTTTACACTTATCTTTTATTTTATTTTACATCACATCCTTCAGTTGCCAATTTCCTTCTGCGATACATGAAGAGATAAGTACTCTCTGTTTGTCTATTTTGAAAAAGGGTATTTATCCAAAATATTAATAAATTGTGTTGTAACTGTCTTTTCTGTGTTTCTTTCTCCGTTGGGTACATCTTTAGACGATAGATGGCCCATTGCATACTCACTTTTGCAATCGCACACAAGCCAAAAATTGAGGCGTTGCTTTAAAGAGCTACCACAGCCAGATCCACCCTAAAACAATGCTGACGACAACACAGGACAAGCCCACATCCCTTATCTTAATCATCTGGAAATTCTGAGGCATGTGCACAATTTTCCGCCAGACACTTCAGAAACCAGCTCATATGTGCTATTGAATTCGGTTAAAATACGGGGAGATACTTTGGGCCTTGCTGAAAACAAGCGTTTCAGCTGTACAAATCACTGTACTGTTTGAAACCATCCTCCAAAAAATCCCAACAAAAAAAGAAACTTACTTAAAATGGACAGTTAAACATAATTTATTAAGTTTTCATGATACATGTACTTGAAAAGTAAGAAAAGTATTATGACCATATGAATTTTCATCATCAATACATACACCAGTAAGACATTCAGTTAGAAAAGATCCTTGGGCCGATGTTGGCCACAGTTGGGCCGCACATGGCTGTGCACAGGACAGCTGTGGTTGAAGTCGACCCAAGGACTTTAAGCTGATTGACTAAGGTCTTGACTATGGACTGTGAAGCTGAGTGTTGATCCCCCCACGTCTCCTCTTGTTGATTATGAATCTCCTCATGTCTCCTCCAACTCCACCAGGACCCCATTGCAGTCCTTGGGGTGGAGGAAGACGACAGGCTTGCCATGGGCACCAATGGACGGAGTCGTGGTCAGCATGCGAATTTTCTTGGCCTGCAAGTCCTTCATGGCTGCCTTGATGTTATTCACCTGTCGAAACACACATCACTGGCTGCCTGTACTCTGTGGGTGTAATCCTCATATAGGCGAGTGCAACACAAGTATGGTTGAACGCAAAACGACATGGACAAATAAAACTTGTATGAACAGTAAACTCTCAAACACAATCCGAGATGTTACATGTTCAAACAACTATATGAGGGACAATCCAAAATTTCTGGATCTGGGGCACTTGAAAGAGTGGGGCCTTAAAAGAATTTTTAAAATGTATTACTAAACAATACTATTTCACTACCTGCAAAAACTTCCAAGTGCCTAGAACTCACGGGTTTATAGATAACGGCTTCCAAAGCACACCCTTGCATGTCTCTAAAAAGTAGCTTTAGCATGCTTTTGGAGTGTTAATCTTTGCTGTATGGGGTGGGTGCAGGTGCACCCATATTTTCATTTAAATTAAGGTAGCTCTGTCTTTGAACTTTCATGACTTTGTTAATAAAGGCTTTGACTTGATTTGTTTGTTTGTAAACAACGGAGTAAATAAACAACAAAAACGTTGAATAATATTCGCCATACGTCATGGGTGCAAAGAAACCCATACTCACAAAAAAGGAAACTTACGTGCCATACATCGTGGGTGCAGGTGCATTCACATGTAATTCCATGGTGAAATATTTGCCTTTGCACAGACATGGAAAATTTAGTTCCAGACATGTGCTGGCAGTTTCGGCCACGTTGGCACCACGTCAGCACCAAGCTTTAAGGTAAGATAATTTGTTTACTTTTCACATTTTAGTTTGAATTCGTGAATTCCGGGATGACTTTTCCAAGAACCTGTCAGACCACTACATTCCAGGCCCCTTCATGACCTGGAAGCCCCAAAGAAGAAACCAGACATGATCCGCTTCTACAACGCGACCAAAGGAGCAGCTCATGCCACTGACTAAATGGCGCATGCATCCTCCATGAAGAAGGTGACCAAGCGATGCCGATGGTGCTGTTCTATAATACAATCAACCTGAGCACAATTGCTGCACGTGGAGTTTGGAAGATCAAATTTCCGAACAGTTCCTTGGCCAAAAAGGATGCACAACATTTTTTTCTTCTGCGGATCTCAAAGCAGCTCACGGCAGAACACATCCAGCAACAACTGGCTGCAAAAAAATCTGTCGAGAGGTCTGCGCCAGCTGATCGCATTTCACACAAAACATCTATAGCGGGAAGTGGAAGTTGGAAGGATGGTGAGACCGCGAGGCACTCCATCTGGCAAGTGGAAGTGAGAACACCCACCAGCCGCAAAGCCGAAGCAGATGCCCCGATGGGGAGTTCAGATGAGGCAAGGCTGCTGCAATTTTTGCAAGTGGAGACGAGATCGGAAAGCCTGCACTTCATGCTTCTCATGCAATGCATGGGGTGTGAAAGGAGCACAGCTCTCTGGTGTGCCCGGACTGCAAGGCTTCTGTCAACTCAAGCATAAGAAGTAACAAGATAAAAATGACGTCACGTCTAGCTACGCAAACCTTGCTAGAGAAAGTCATTTTGGTGCCAAGCACTGTGTGCGTGTGTGTGTGTGTGTGACAGTGACTAAAGCCCGTGTTTGAGGATGGACAAGCTTGAAATTGTATATCATCCCTAAAAGAATAATCTCGAGGCAGTTTTTAAAATTTTTTTTATTAAGATGCTCTGGCGAGAAAATGGCTTTTTCACAAAAACCGGTTGATCCACACTGGAGTCCCATATTTTTCCTATTTTTACTAGATATTTTGCATATAGCTAGATAAAAGGAAGACATTGAATGAGTTTGTTTATCAGCATTGTACCTCTAGAACTTTCTGAGTGATAATTAAATATACATTTTTAAAAAATCATGTTTTTGACATTAATTTCATAAATTATTTGGGATTAATCTTAAAACAACTGAATCTTTTTTACGAAAAAAGCAATCTTCTCATTAATAATCGCATGATTTTTCATATATGGTATTTACATAAGCCTACAGTTTGTCTCGGCTGTCAGGTACGATTAGGTCAATTGTGACCTGTATGCCCTTAGGTGTGAAAATCAGATAATTTTCTGCACCACTTTTTCAGAGTTATTTGTAAAACAGCTAACATAACTTTAATTTTTCTTTTACGAAAAATGAATTTTTCTCTAAAATGTATTTTTTTCAAAAAATACTTACCGATGACATTACTCTTAGCTAGCACAAGTTCAGCCCAAATTTGGTTGTGTACCTATAGGGCAGGGGAGGCAACATAGGGGTGCCTATCATAACCCAGTACCCTGAGTAGCCTCCCGTCCGTATCCATCTGGTCACGCGCCTAGCGCGCCAGTCTGTTCGCTTAGCTGACTAGCGGCAAGTGGGGCAGGTGGGAGGGTCCTCCGAGTAATGTCATCAGTAAGTATTTTTCGAAAAAATACATTTTAGAGAAAAATTCATTTGTTTCCTCAAAATACATTACCGATGACATTACTAATAGGAAGAATAGCGAATAGGAGGGGGGTGCCGCTTAAACATCCCCAACCCCTGAATACTGCCAACGCGACCTGCCCTCCCTGGGGCAACCTCCCGACAATTTCAGCTAAGAATTACCTATGGCACCTGGGGTGCCAGGAGGGAGTGTTGCGCCGCTGCGATGTCTCGCGCTGGCCGGAGAGGTCCTTCAGGTAGAACCCGGCGAAAGTCGACTCCGCTCGCCAGCCCACAGCCACCACAATGTCTTTGACGGTGCAGTTGCGGTCAAAGGCGAGGCTTGCAGCCATGGCTCTAACCTCGTGCGCCCTGATGTTCATATGCTTAGCAGCGTCAGGGGAGAGGTTCTGGTAGGCAGAGCGTATAACCCATCGGAGCCAGGAGGATATCGTCTGGGCCGAGATGTCAGTTCTACCTGGAGACAGAGGGAGAAATAGGCAGGAGCGTCCCTTGCGTAGTGGCTTGGTCCGGCGCAGGTATACTTGTAAGGCTCTCACCAGGTCCTGCTGTCTGGCCTCTCGTGCCAGGCTTGGGTCCCTCAATGGCCGAATGGTGATCATCTGTGGGGCGGCTTACGGCGACCGTGTCTTGGCCAGGAAGGCAGGATCGGTCAGTAGGTGCACGGAGCCATCTGTTCTGAACTGCAAGCAGGCTGGGCGTGTGGAGAGCGCGTGCAGTTCGCTGACCCTGGAGGAAGTGGCGAGGGCCAGGAGAAAGCACGTTTTTCGGGTCACATCAGCCAACCACGCCAAGGGGAGCGGTTCGAAGTGGTCCGAGTTGAGCCACGTCAGCACCCAGGATAGGTCCCATCGCGGAAGCAGTGAGCGGAGGGCCGGTCGCTGGAGGCCGAAGTGTGCCATCAGGTCGGCTAGGTCTTTGCAGCCGCCAGGGTCCGGCCGGCCCAAATGTCGGTACGTGTCAGCGATCATGGCCAGGTACCCTCTGATGGTGATCGGAGCCAAGTGCTGCTCGGCGAAGAGCCAGAGGAAGAACTCGACCAGCTGGGGGTTAGTCAGATCTGTGGGTGAAAGGTGTCGGTCGTCGCACCAGGACCACAGGACTCACCACTTTCCCTCGTAGACTCGTAGGGTTGAGGGCCTGCGGGCTGTAGCGATAGCTTCCACTGCTGCCCCTGAGAAGCCTCTAGTGGTGAGGGCGTGCCACACAATCTCCAGGCATGGAGGAGGAGACGCTCGGGGCATGGGTGGTACAGCACCTGCTGTGGTTGTTTGAGCATTGTGCGTGGGGTGGGGTGGGGAGCTGTAGCGGGGGGCCCGTGGCAAGATTCAGGAGGTCGGTGGTCCACGACTTTGTCCAGCAGAACGGAACCACCAGAAACAGGACTGCGTTGCAACCCTTGAGCTTGAGCAGGACCTTGGGGACGAGCACCATAGGTGGGTAAGCTTACGCGATGAGGCCGTCCCATTGAATGGAGAGAGCGTCGACTGCCCAGGCGAGCGGGTCTGGAATGGGGGAGATGAAGAGGGGTAGCTGGCGATTCCACCTCGTCGCGAAGAGGTCGATCATGGGGGTCACCCAGGCTGCACAGATTATCCGAAAGATGTCCGGACGGAGCGCCCACTCGGTGTGGAGAAGCTGGCCGCGTCGTGAGAGGGAGTCGGCCAGGACATTCAGGTGGCCCGGGATGTGTCTCGCTCGGAGGGAGATGCCGCGATCTTCGCACCACCGGAGAACTTGTTAGAAGAGGATGCAGAAGGAGGGGGAGCGCGTCCTGCCCTGCTTCTAGATGTAGGCAACTACGGTGGAGTTGTCTGAGAGGACGAGGAGCTCCTGGCGTTGCAGACTTGACTCCCACGCAATGAGGGCTTGCCAGACCGCTTGCAGCTCTAACCAGTTGATGTGCCAGGCCGCAAGGTCTGGGGGCCAGGAGCTGGAGGCTGTGGAGAACATTGGCAGCAGGTGCACGCCCCAGCCGGAGAGGCTTGAATCGATGCAGAGAGACAGCTTAGGTGGGGGAGGGGGGTGGGGCGAGTAGAGGGGAACTCCCGTCGCGAGCCAGTAGGGATCTGCCCAGCGTAGAAGATGGGGAGGGAACATCGGAAGGACTGGAACCTGCGAACGAGGTCGCCGGCCGAGGGTCGCCAGTGGAGAAGCAGGTGAAGCTGAAGCGGGCGGGAGTAGAGACGGCCAAGGGGAAGGAGGTCCACTGCAGCGCTCATCAGGCCCAGAAGCTGCAGCCACACTCCAGCGGAGACCGCTTCCTCTTGGAACACCTGTCACACTAGGTTCGCCAACTTCTGTATCTGTTGCTTCAGAAGCCTCAGCTCATTGAGATTGGTGCAAAATTCCATTCCCAGGTTAACGAAGCGGTGGGAGGGCGCGAGGTTGGACTTGCCCACGTTGACCAGGAAGCCGAGCCGGTCGAGCAGATCCAGTAGCGCATCTCGGTCCTTCTCCAAGGCGGCCTCCGACTGGTTCTGCAAGAGACAAACGTCCAGGTAGTTTGAAGTGGGGCTCGAAGATGTCCGTCTGGCCCCGGAGACTACAGCGTCCATGATATGGGTGAACACCCAGGGGCTGAGGTTGAGGCCGAAGGGTAGTGCCCGAAACTGGTAGACCACACCACTGAAGGTGAAGCACAGGTAACATCTGGAGGCGGGGTGCATGGGGACATGCAGATACGCATCCGACAAATCTGACGGCAAAGTCCAGAGGCTGAACTGCGGCCCACAGGGCTCGGGCGGTCTCCATGTGGAAGGATGGGGCGGTGATGAACTTGTTTGGCACGGAGAGGTCGATGACAGGTCACCACTTGCCGCCGGGCTTGGGGACCAGAAAGAGGCGCATGTAGAAGGCTGGGGAGTCGTGACGCGTAACCACCTCCCTGGCGGCCTTCTGAAGCAAAGCGAAAGACCTCGCCGCGAAGGACATCGGCTCTGAGCTGGTCCGTCGGCACCGAGGTCCACAGGGAGGAGCGGCGCAGGGGGGAGGAAACCAAAAGGAGATCCACAGTCCCTCGGATACGGTGGAGAGGATCCACGGGTCGTCGGGTAGCAGCGATCACCACACGTTGCTGCGGAGAGCAAGCCTCCCGCCAATCGGAGACCCAGAAGAGGTCGGCGGGGGCCGAGGAGGGAGGAAGTCAGTGGGCCCTGCCCCGCCCGGGGTGACGGGCGGGTCTGGGCCAGGCGGGGGCGGGGCCAGGGAGCGGGCGGGAGCGGCCAAAGGCCGGGGCTGGGGTGGCGGGGCAGACGGCCGTGACTGGTGATTGGGCGAGCGTAGGGTCTGACGGTCCGCAGGGCATGACCCACGGCCTTGGGGGCTGCCTGAATGCGGGCGGGTGCGAGGCGGCTGGGCCAGCGGTCTGTGTTTGAGTCCTTCCCTGCCTGCCAAGTAGGGCCGAATAGGAGCGAGCCGCCGAGTGGTACCTGCCGGAGCTGCTTCTTCCAAGTCGGTTGGAAGGCCACAGTCGCACAGTAAGGCATCCCGACGCATCAGGTCACAATTAGAGGCAGCGGCCATGGTGCTGACGGAGGTGTGGTATGCCGCGCGGTTGGCGGAAACCGCCAAAGCTAGAATGTCCCCCAACAGCGGTGAGAGCGAAGGGTGCCAGCCATCCTCAACGCATCGAACAATAGCTTGCGTGACCAGGTCCAGGAATCCCGCCGAGGCGAGGGCATTGCATACTAGGGTAGCAGCCCTGTCCACGCCGAGGGGAAGATGACGCAGTCGAGAGATACCCGCCAGTGTCTGCGCCGGGGTATCCACCGCCAGGAGGGGGCAGGCGAAGGCTTGCACGTGACTACGTGACTGGCATACCAATGCTGGCAGAAGGCGATGTCTAAGTCTGCAGGCCACTTGGAATCAGAGAAGAAACCACCGTCGCCCAAGGCGCCCTGCAGTAGTTGCGTTGAACGCGTCGCGCAGGTCCCGGAATCCAGGAGGCTGAGGAAGAGACTTGAAACGCTTGGTCTGCCGAGCGGCATCCACAAAAGCTGACGGGGGGAGGGGGGGGGGGGGGGGGGGGGGGGGCCAACTCTACCCAGACCTGTTTACCCCCTAAAAACCAAAGTGTAATCCAGGCAGTTGAAAAGAGTAATCTGAGGGTCAAACGGGGAATCTGAGTAAACGGCATACGGGGTAAAAGCATTACCAACTGAATAAACTAATGCACACTAAAAAAATAAACTAATAATAAACAAAAGCACAACAAAACAATACACACAATTTATAATAGACTTCAAACCTTTACAAAGACTGTACAGCTGCAAAGCACATGTGTTAATTTACTCCTGCCAAATGGAATTCCAGCGGAGAGGTCATGCTATGGCTCAAAGTAGTCAGCTGGACCTAAAGCAATGAAACTAAAGTTCCAGTGGACAGGCTTGACACAGTTCAAATTGCTCATAGAAAGTAGAACTTCAATGTTATTATGAACTCACACACAGATCTCTGATGACAGGCATTGAAAAAGCTCTAGATGCTCATAGAAAATAGAATCTCAGTGTCATTATCTGCTAGAACTCATCACACACACAGATCCGATGACATGAACAGCTCAAAATGCTCATAGAAAGTACAACTTCAATGTCATTATCTGCTAGAACTCATCACACACACAGATCCGATGACATGAACAGCTCAAAATGCTCATAGAAAGTACAACTTCAATGTCATTATCTGCTAGAACTCATCACACACACAGATCCGATGACATGAACAGCTCAAAATGCTCATAGAAAGTACAACTTCAATGTCATTATCTGCTAGAGCACATCATGCAGCTCCCAGCTGTTGCTGCTTCAGTTTCTCATCGCTGGCAGCGCACTCAAATTGCTTATGTGAAGTTGTTCCCACAGTCAAACATACTGCTGTGCTGAAATCCGCTTTGCACAACGTGCAGTGCGCATAGCCAATTCCCTTTCTTGACGATACGAGGCACGGGTATTTCTTGTGATACATCGCCTTATATTTCTGCAAAGCTCTTCTTTTCTTGTTGTGGTCGTTGTGTAAGACTTTACAATCCAAATTGCTGTCGGATTCCTCCGTTTCGTGTGCGGGTTTTTCGCTCGCCATGTTGTCAGTCGACTAGAAAATTCGAACCGGAAGATGGAATTAATGTAAGTTTGTTTATATCTGATTGGCCATTCTTCGAAAGCAAAGGGCAATCCAACCAATCAAAACACATAAGAAGAAGGTTAGGCGCAAGTTACCGGCGAAGAACCGAAAGTACGATTTACAGACTGAAAACGATGTTGTCGCTGAAAGCAGAATCTTAGCGATGCAAAACATGTAATTTGAAGTGACAACGCATAACAGCGTAATGAGACCCTCAAAAGGGGAATTTATTACGCTCAAAGCGTAAGGTAAACAGGTCTGTCTAACCTACGTCGGTGAGCGGAGAACTCACCGGCGGCGTCCCGTCATGCGGCCGTCGCGCTGGGGTGGGGGTGGGGGGGGGGAACCTTCTCACCTGTGAGCGGCGCCGCGAGGAGTGAACAGAGGCGGAGTCCCGCAATGTTCTCCATGAAGAAACCGTACTGCGACGCGAGGACTGGCGATTAAGCAGCGAGCGGCTGCGTCGGGGGGGGGGGGGGGGGGGGGGGGGGGGAGGGGAACCCGGAAGCCTGGAGGGGGAGAAGTGCCGGGGTTGGTGTCGAGTCGGGGGAGACGAACGGCCAAGCCGGCGGAGCAAGGTGCGCCGCGGCGAGCGAGGTAACGGTCCATGCTTCGAGTGATGCGCTGAGGTTGGCCGAACGGCGAGAGCAGTGTCAGTCCTGGCGGAAGGCCTAGTGTGATGGCGGTCGTCTAGGACGCGGGGAGCCATCCGGAGGCCGTGGAGGCCTGTCCTGTGGGCGCGAACGAGGTCGGGGCACGGGTGTCCGCCCTGAACTTCTATTCCCATGTATCCTCTCCGATCAGGCGGGAAGGTGAGCGAGCGAGCTGTGGGCTAGGTTTGTTATTTCTTACTAACTAGCGGGCGCCCAGTGGTCCAGCAGTCTCGGCTGGCCCAGGGTATTTGGGACTGGCCCTGGGGCTGGACGTCTGTGCTGTACGTCTGTGGAGACCTGATGCATCCTTTTTAGGGATGTAGATGATCGTTGCGTCTTATACCTGCGTATTTCTCTGTGGGCTGGCGATTGGGTGCCTGATAGGTGGGGGCAGGGGATCTAACTGTTTGTCTGTCCAGCGCTGAGTCGTTCCCCTTGATATGCATACAATTCTACCAGCGCTAGCCTCACCTATCTGGTTTGTGAGTATCTATAACTCGAGGCACACTTGTATCGTTACAATGTGGTGTATTGTCTTGTGCATCTACTGTGGGAATTCAGGGTATTTACCCCGACCACATTTCGTAGTGCACATTTGTGTTTGTGTATGCATGTTTCTCCTGCCTACTACCTAAGTTCCGGAGAAAGACATGGGTTATAAGCGAGACCTGATGCATCCTTTTTAGGGATGTAGATGATCGTCGCATCTTATACCTGCGTATTTCTCTGTGGGCTGGCGATTGGGTGCCTGATAGGTGGGGGCAAGGGGATCTAACTGTTTGTCTGTCCAGCGCTGAGTTCTTCCCCTTGGTATGCATACATGTGCTGGACTTGTCCCGAAGGTTTGGAGGACCGTACTCCAGAAGCTGCGACGATCCCCGGGCAGGCCCTGGTGGGGAGGCGGGTCGTGCATGCACGCTGTGGGCTAGGTTCGTTATTTCTTACAAACGAGTGGGCGCCCAGTGATCCAGCAGTCTGTTGGGCCCAGGGTATATGGTACTGGCCCTGGGGGTGGACGTTGTATGTCTTAGCGATCTGTCGCTCAATCCGGCCGATGTCCTAGGCTCGGTAATGCTTGGCGTAGTCCGTGCCGTCCATGTGCCCACATCCGGTTGAATAGTCTTATCGCATCCGCGGTGGGCGGACGGGGGGGGGGGGGGGGGGGGGGGGGGGGGTGGGGGGTGGGTGGTAGCATATGCCTGATCTCGGCCTGTTGTCGGCTGTTCATGGCGATAGAAGCCCCAAAGCTGAGACCACTGCTCTTCCAGCCAGGGGGCGCAGACCATGCACGGGTGAGTGGAGGCACAGCTGGAACAGGGCAGGCACACAGCATGCTCGTCACTCGGCCATTTAAAGTCCCCACAGCGCGTGCAGGTGCAGACTTGAAAACTTGCCATGTTGGAGAGGCCGGCGCCAGACCCAAGGCCAAAGGGGACCAAACATGTCGTAGAGGCAAAGCCCTGCACCACCCACCGGTAGAGGCCCCACCAATGAAGGTAACGCCAAGCTCACACTAAGAACACAGTAATCCAAGGGAAGCGCTGAACACGGTACGCAAGTCCAAGGTCGCCAGCACCACAAGTCCGGCGGAGTCCCTCACAGTTTCTTTAAAAACCAACGAAGTAAAATCCAAGCTAGCCGAGTGAACACCGTAATCCCTGGCTAGCACAGTTTGAACACGGAAGCAAGTCCAAGGTCACAACCGACCGGTCACACCGTACACAGCCAAGGCGCAGTAGAGTAGGTACACAACCATCCACGGCTAGCTAAGAGAACAGACTGGCGCACTAGGCGCGTGACCGGATGGGTACGGATGGGAGGCTACTCAGGGTAGTGGGTTACAATAGGCGCCCCTAGGTTGCCTCCCCTTCCCTATAGGTACACAACCAAATTTAGGCTGAAAATGTGCTAGCTAAGAGGTATTCCTATTAGTAATGTCATCGGTAATGTATTTTGAGGAAACAAAAAATATCTTCTCATTAAGACCTGCATGACCTTTTATAAACAGTGTTTGCATAAGCCTGCTGTTTGTCCTGGCTCTGGGGTAGGACTGGATCAAATTACCGGCCTCCGTAGCGCAGCGGTTAGCGCGTCGGGACTGGCGGCCGGGAGATCCGGGTTCGAATCCCAGCCGAGTCAAGCGGGACTTTTCCTACCTGGGTTGGCTCTTACCCAGAGCGGGTCTGCTATGGACCCAATGGGATGGTTGATGCCACTCAGCTGAGACTCACCCACTTTACGGGTGCGACTTTGGGGGTGTTACCCGGGTTATGACGCATCACAAAGTGTGGATGAGGTTAGGTATTTGGGTTTAACGCCGAGCAGGCGACTAAGGCCATCTCACGGCGGGATGGGTAAAAATCTGGTCAGCCAGACTAAAAGCAAGGTCTTAAGACAAGATGTAAATATAGATTAAAAATCTCAGGCTAAAATGTCGCACATGTCTGGAAAAGAAACGTCTACAGACTCTCAAAAAGGGCAAATAAAAAAATTCACATAGTCTATGAATGCTCAGATCTTGTTAAAAATATTGCATTCTCTCAAAAAATTGAAGATTTTGTCCGGGGGAACATCCCGGAACAAAACCTTCAAGGAGTCTGCTGTGAAGTGTTTATATCTGGTGTCAATTAGGTCAGCACAATACAGCAAAAAGTGTCGAACAGAAAACTGCTCATCACAGGCAAAACACCATGGACGCTCATCCTGTTTAAGTAAGTAAGAGTGCGTAACATATGTGTGCCCGATGTGGAGCCGAGCAAGGACAGTCTCCTCACGGCGGCTGCCGCAGCGGAAAGGTAGACTGTCAGACAACTTAGGAAGAGCTTCATGAAGCTTGTTCCCTTCCTCTTTGTCCCACTCGGACTGCCACTCGTGGGCTATGTACGCACTAATAACAGGTTTAAAATCACTATAGACAGTCTGTGTGTCAGGGACAGGGTCACTGCGGGCACTGTTGGCAGCAGAATCTGCGATTCTGTTGCCTTCGATGCCCACATGGCCTGGGACCCAAATAAAAATGATGTCATAATATTCCTTCATCAAGTCCGCGTAGAGCTCTCTAATCTGCACCAGCAGTGGATGGTCTGTTCCCGCGCCCTGAAGGGCCTGCAGGGCAGAAAGAGAGTCAGACAGAATCAGGAAGTTCCTTTCCCGAGACTGATAGGCATGCTTGAGTGCTAGCAGAATGGCCTGCAGTTCTGCACTAAATACAGAGGAATGGTCAGGGAGACGGAGCTTAAATGGGCGTCTAGGATGGCGAGAGGACACTGCAGCCGCAGCCACTCTTCCATCCTCAGACTTGGACCCATCCGTATAAAGACGACAATAGCCAGGAAAAATTGAAAGGAGTTCATTGAGGCTCTGTTGGTATATGGCTGGTGGAGTACAATCCTTCTTGTGGGCAGTCAAGTCCAGCAAGATGTCAGGAACTGGTAGTAGCCAGGGTGGAGTGACGTGTTGCAGAGATTCCGAAACTTTGTCCAGGTACACTCCGGCCGCCTGCAGATGAGGTCTGACACGGAAGGAAAGTGGACGGACAGCTCCCGGATGGGCATCGTAAATCTCTGCAAACGACGGGTTAAAAACACAATCATAGGCAGGATTTTCTGGATGGGCCTTCAGCTTCAGAACGTAGCTGAGCATGAGGCGGATGCGGCGGAGCCTGAGAGAAGGCTCCCCTGCCTCTGCATACAGACTAGGAACTGGAGATGTCCTGAAGGCTCCCAGACATATGCGCAGACCTTGATGGTGAATTGTGTTCAGACGCTGCAGAACAGACTTGGAAGCCGAGCCATATACCACAGAGCCGTAATCCAGTTTGGACCGAACAAGGGCCCGGTACAGTCGAAGTAAGACGATGCGGTCTGCACCCCAGTCAGTACGACCAACGACACGAAGAATGTCGAGGGCCTTCCGACAAGAGGTTCTAAGGTAGTTAACATGGTTGCAGAAGGTCAATCTTTTGTCAAAGATGACCCCCAAAAACTTAGCCTCTTCAGCCACCTTAATTGGCACTCCAGCAATGCTCAGGCTAGGTTCTGGAAAAAATTTCGTCTGGTTAGTAAAATGCACACAGACTGTCTTGGAGGGCGAGAATCTGAATCCATTGAGAGACACCCACCCCTGGATGCGATCAACGCACAGCTGCAAGCGCCTCTCAAGGGACGCAAGTCCTCGACCTCGTGCACACAAAGCAAAGTCGTCCACAAACAAAGAGCATTCAGAATCATCCTTGACGGCCTTTACAATGTTATTTATTTTAATGCTAAATAAAACAGGAGATAGAATACTGCCCTGCGGGACACCCATCTCCTGTTCAAAGGAGTCGGAGAGGGTGGAGCCCACACGGACATGGAACGACCTGTTGGACAAAAAATTGTAAATAAAAACGGGCAGATGCCCTTTAAAACCCATGTCCGACAAATCAGACATTATACCATGCTTCCAGGTAGTGTCATATGCCTTTTCAAGATCAAAGAAAATTGCATAGACATGCTGCTTGTTAACAAAAGCATCTCGGATAAAAGACTCAAAGCGGACTAGATGGTCAGTTGTACTACGGAAGCGCCGGAAACCGCACTGGAGGTCTGTGATGAGACCCTGTGACTCAAGATGCCACACCAGTCGGGCGTTGACCAAGCGTTCCATAGTTTTACATAAACATGATGTCAAAGCTATTGGCCGGTAGTTGCCCGGGTCGGAAGGATCCTTACCCGGCTTGGGAATTGGCACAACCACAGCCTGGCGCCAAGATGGCGGAAAATGACCGGTTATCCAGATATGGTTAAAGGCCTTGAGAAGTACAAGGAGTGAATCCTCAGGCAGATGTGTTATGAGCTGATAATGGATGGTATCTAATCCAGCAGCAGAGTCAGTACATTTCTGCATGGCTTGCTGCAATTCTGAAAACGTAAAAGGGGCATTATAGTCTTCCAAGTTATCCGATATAAAATCACAAGCACAAGATTCTCGCTTCTCCTTCTCTCTCTTAAAGAAAGGTGAATAATGCTCTGTTGAAGAATTATGGGCAATGGTGGAGGCAAGCAAATTGGCCACAGCCTTTTTATCTGTGACCAAACTGGCACCATCTCTAAGATGGCCGACAGAAGCCGAGCCACCCCTGCCCCTAATTCTTCGAACAGCCTTCCAGACTTTTTGGGACGGAGTCCTAGAAGATAAAGATGAGACGAAGCGTCTCCAAGAAGCACGGCGTTCACGTTTAAAAATATAACGGGCTTTCGCCCGCTGTCTTTTAAAGGTTAAAATATTTGCTTGCGATGGATTACGAAATGCACGTCGCTGAGCAGATTTGCGCATTGTTTGGGCCTTGCGGCACTCTTCATTGAACCATGGTACTCTCGGCTTCCGAGGGAGTGATGTGGAAGTTCTAGGGATGGTTTCACCTGCAACCTCCAACAAAATAGAAGTAAAACAAGAAACAGGTTCTTCAGCTGACATGATCACCTCCTCTGTAAGACGAGACTGACAGAGAGAGGCAAACAGAGACCAGTTAGCTTTCTTGAGATTCCAGCGCCCCACCGGCAAATCCTCCTCACAGCTGACCGATGACAGGACTACTGGGAAGTGGTCACTACCACACAGGTCGTCGTGAACCTTCCAGTCAAAGTCCAGCATGAGAGAAGGATCACACACAGTGAGGTCTAGAACAGAACTAGATCCGGAACCTGAGTTAGAGTATGTAGGTGAGCCATCGTTAAAGACACATAGGTTAAGTTGAGAAAAAACATCTTCTAACATCTGACCTCTGCCATCATAGTGGTCACTACCCCATGACCGTTAAAATCCCCCATGAGAATAAAGGGAGGGGGCAGTTGATCTACTAAGTGAAAAATATCATTGCTACAGACCCGCAGTGATGGTGGCAGGTAAATACTGCATATGGTTATGGTCTTTTTTAAGGTAACCCGAGCAGCGACAGCCTGAAGACAGGTGTCGATGCTAACGGGGCTACATAAAATTTGGCTACTAATGAGAAGAGCCGCTCCACCCGAGCGCCTCTCTGAATCAGAGCCTTTATGTATAACATTAAAACCATTAAAAGACACAGGGTCAGAAGTCTTCAGGTAAGTCTCCTGAAGAGATATGACTGAGGGGTTATAGAACTTGACTAAAAGACGTAATTCCTCAAAGTTAGCTCGAAAACCACGACAATTCCACTGAAGCAAAGAGTCCATGATTAAGTCTGATCTGGGGGTAAGGAGTTTTTCCCCCCTTTTTCCTTTACCTTGGAAGGAGTTGAAGAAACAGAGGGGGGCCGGCTCCCGGGCCTCCTCTGGTTCTTCGGAGAGGAAGGGGGTGGAGCTGCTGCAGCATCAGCAACAACAACTTCCACTCCCTCCATCCGCTCCTCCAGTGCAGCATATTTGTTTTGAAGGGGCACATCTGTGTTCCCCTTCTGGGCCCGTGCGCACAGCGGTCCCATAGATTTCTTAGACTTCTGGTCCTGGGCAGCGTTCCTGCCGCTAGAGTTAGCGGCCTTAGAAGGCTGACCAGAGCCAGAAGCCTTTGGAGTTGACTGACTAACAGGTTTGGGTGGGGGCTGAGGCTTAGGGGCAACAGAAGGCGGCACAACCGGACCGGCAGTGTCCGCCTTCTGCGTTCCCTGGCTCCTTGTCACCACCGGAGGAGGGTTACTCTCCAGGGGCGAGATGAGCCGAGGCTCCGCCCCCAACCAAGAAGTTGGGGTCTGACATGAAAAGTCTTTGGTGGGGCGCTTGCCTGCCACCGCTGCACTAAAAGTATACACTGAGGTGTTAGAGGTTGGGGCAGCCGCAGCTGCACCAGGGCCTTCAACCAGTTTTTTGGCATCCAGAAAGGACAGCCCCTTCTCCACACGCACCTGCTGAATCTTGCACTCGGATATCCAACGAGGGCATTTCTTATCCGAAGCCATATGCGCCCCCTGGCAATTCACACACAGGGGGGTGGCTGTGCAGGACTCAGCAGAGTGTCCGGGCCTAGTGCAACGGGCGCATGAAGCCTCTGCCTGACGGCATGTCTTCTGCCCATGGCCATACTTTTGGCACTTAAAGCACCGGAGGGGAAGAGGGACGTACTTTTTCACTCTCAGGGAGTAGTAACCTCCCCAGATGGTAGTAGGAGGGGTGGGGGTGCCAAACGTCAGGATGATGGTAGGGAGACGGATCTCCCCACCACCTCGCTTGGAAGCGAAGCGCCTGACGCAAGTCACCCCCTGAGACTTAAGGTACCTTACAAGTTCATCTTCTGACAGTTCTGCCAAAGCTTGATCTTTGATTACGCCTCTTGACGAATTCATAGTTTTGTGGGGTGTGACTTCCACAGGAGTGTCTCCGATGGAAGAGAGCCCCAGTAGCCCGCTGGAGTGTGCCCGAGTACGGCACTCCACCAGCAAATCACCAGACCTGAGGCGCTGGGCGTCAGGCCTGCCAACACGGCTCCTGAGGGTCTCCCCCACCAGAAAAGGATGCAGCTTGGTAACTGGTTTCTCCTTCACCTTGCTATGGACAATGAGGAAGCGAGGCCATACGGCCGACGCCTGAGGCGTCGCTTCCTCACAGTCTGAATCACTGTCATGTGCAATGTCGGTGTCTATGCGCCGTTTCTGTGCTAGTTTTGGTTTTTTGGTTTTATCCATATTATATTAGTAGAGATATTCATCCCCCGGGGGTCCCCGCCCGCCACCGAGCCCAACAAGGGAAAGTGCAACTGTCGGCGGGTCTCCAGCCGACGCACAATGGAGACTGCCCGAAAGATATACTCAAGGGGGTAAGCCCGATTGAACCGTTTGAGCCACCGCCTTCTATCACACCGTTGAATGCAGGGGAATACTGGCGTAAAGCACCTAATCAGCAGCAGAAGCTATAGCATGGTGCTCCGTATAGCAACCCGCATGTCAACAGTGGGATAGGGCTCAACGTGACAAGAGCCGATTGACTAGGCCGGTACGACTAGCCTCCCGTTTAGGTAGAAGTCAAGGCCGAAGTGGAGTGTTGGCACCAGTGAGCCGCAGCCCAAAGGGAACCTCAGCCACCAGGATCCTCTTCTCCCCCGACACGGGTCTCCAAGCACGGCAAACACTTGGGATCCAAAGGACCAAAAAGTCACGAGTATTTTTAAGGACCAATCCAACATGGTACAACCTGGGTTAGCACAGCTCCTTAAAAACCGGACCAGTGAAAAGGCTGAACAACATATCTGCTGACATCAAGTCCTAATCCTGGACAAAGATGGCACCCGTCTGCTAGCCCACTCGGTCAGGGACCGAGTGGACTACCCACCCACGCCACGTGGAGGCCGGTGCCGAGTAGGCACAAAGTGTGGATGATTACACGGCTGGCACCGCAGGTGTCCGCAAGTCCCAGGCCTGGTTAATACCAGGATATTTATGACAGGAAGCGTGGAATGCGGCCCTGTCACGCAGTCCCTAACCACATGGACCACCATGGCATCATCATATCATCCTCATCATCATGCAAAAATGAAAAAAACACTATTCCAGGTGCCTCTGACCCCTCAAGTCTCCATCTCATGGTGACCTCAGCCCAGTCCGGCCTCTAGGAGCCCTACGTGCGCGGTTGCCTTCGGCCAGACCCTGCTGCTGTGCGTGGAAGGACGTAGTGGTTGACTCGCCACCTCTGGGGGGAGCTCTCACTCGTCGACTACGTGACTAGCAAGAAAAATGTTAAGTAGGAAGACCACCGAAGTGACTCGGCAGTAGTGCGGAGTTTCCTCCGGAGGGAGTCCCCTACTTACTTACTTACGCCTGTCACCCCTCCCCGGGTATAGGCTGTCAACGAGAGACCTCCAGCGACTCCTGTCCTGTGCTTCTCCTTCGATTTTACTCCCTCCAGGTGGTTCCCAGTCTCTTGATGTCTGCTTGGAGGTCTCGACGCCAGGTGTTTCTCGGCCTGCCTCTTTTCCTCTTTCCCTGGGGGTTCCATGACAATGCCTGCCTAGTGATACTGGAAGCTGGCTTTCTCAGACTGTGACCAATCCATCCCCATCTTCTTCGCCCAATTTCATTCTCTGCTGTTATCTGCTCTGTTCTCTCCCAGAGTCTGACGTTGCTGATCTTCTCTGGCCAGTGGATTTTCACAATTCTTCTAAGGCAACTGTTTATGAAGATCTGTACTCTGTTGACTGCGGTTTTTGTCAATCTCCAAGTCTCTGCTCCATATAGGAGAACTGCTTTTACGTTGGAGTTGAAAATCCGGACTTTGGTGTGTTGACAGCTCTCTGGAACTCCACACTTTTTTCAACTGGAGAAAGGCTGCTCTGGCTTTACCGATTCGTGCTCCGACATCTGCATCAGTGCCGCCTTTTTTGTCTATGATGCTCCTGAGATAGGTGAAGGACTCCACCTCCTCCAACGGGGTGCCAGCAAGCAAGACTGGTTATTCCCTGGTTGTATTCAGAGGGAGTCCCCTAACCCGACATATATACAGCAGCGGGGCCGGGAGTCTGGCTGTGGCAACTGGCGGGCCTGGGTGAGCACACTGGGGTTGATTGGGGTGAGCGGCGTGGGAGGAAGACCTCTGAGGTCGACAGAGGAAACTTGGAAGCAGCAAAAAAAAAAAAAAAAAAAAAAAAAAAAGGATTGGGTCAAATTGTTACCTGTAAGCCCTAGGTGTGAAAATCAGCAAGAAAATTGCAAAGTTTGATGCTCTAATACGTAAAATGTTAGTACTGCGATGAGTGACGTATAAGATCAAGTCGTTACTATGAACACGGCGTCATGGGACTAATGATGCCATGACATGAAGCTTGAAGTGACGTCATTTCGCTGCTCGTGCTATTATTCTTCTTCAGAATAGCTATGCTACACCAGACCACAGAGCTTACAAATGGCAGGAATCGCTGTGTGTCCATCTTTATTTCTGTGTGCCAGTGTGTGCGGATCAGAGGGTGGGTTAGAGTAGAAGGAGATGGATCAGCTTGAAAATAGGAACAACAATTTGGGCTGGGGTCCCATCTTGTTTAATTAAGTTACACGTTGACAAGAAAATGGCAGTTTCACAAAAAGCTGTTGATCCCCATTTTAGTCATTCTTACTACATAATTTGCATACAG
This sequence comes from Semisulcospira habei, assembly GCA_036245525.1. Taxonomy (NCBI): domain Eukaryota; kingdom Metazoa; phylum Mollusca; class Gastropoda; family Semisulcospiridae; genus Semisulcospira; species Semisulcospira habei. The sequence goes on from BTPG01000001.1 coordinate 95,476,474, forward strand.
CTAGATTAAAGGGAGATACTGAATGAGTTCGTAATCCGGCATTGTACCTCTTCAATCTTTTGAATAAGAATTAATTTATTTTTGCAAATTTTGGAGCCACAATACACACCCATCAAACAGTCAGCCCTGGAAGAGGCTGTCTGGAACAAAACATTCAGCCCAGGAAGAGGCTGTGTGCCTTTTGGATGAGTGACGTGAAACATCAAATTCATCGCACAGCGTCGTGGTACTAGCGATGCCATGATGTGAAGCTTATAGTGACATCATTTTGATGCTTGTGCTATTCTTCTTATTCTGAATTCCTGTCACTACACAAGCCCACAGAGCGTACTAATGTTTGTCTTTGTGTGCGCCGGCGTGTGTATTGATCAGACGTTAGCTTAGAGAGGAGGGGAATGGATCAGCAAATAAGCCTAAAAATATGAACAAATCTGAATGTTCCTAAAATAAAGATGCATGAGAGCTCCAAACAATACAGTAGACTTTGGGATGAAGTCCTCATCTTGTTTTTTCTTCAGCACCTTGACCATTTTTTCCTCTTTTGTTTATTCATCCACTTACTGATTTGTGAGCTTTTTTTTCCTCATCAGTTTGTGTGGAATTTCTCTTTGTTGCTAACTGAAATAAATAGTTTGAGCTCTACATGCTCTCTCTCCTCGTCTGTGTATTTGTGTTTGTGTGTGTGTGTTTGAGAGAGAGAGAGAGAGAGAGAGAGAGAGAGAGAGAGAGAGAGAGAGAGAGAGAGAGAGAGAGAGAGAGAGAGAGAGAGACATAACAATATTGTGACTCCAAGTTTATTCCAGAGACAGAGAGAGGACACGTTCAGTTGTGCACTGGCATAGGTGTGATTAGAAAGAGTACTGACAAATGTTCTTCATACACACTCCCATCAATGAGTGAAATCAGCGAAAGGCCTATATAATAATATATGGATGCGTGTGCACCCACGACATAGTGCAAGGAATACTCAGTGAATCGCCTATATAAAAACCATTGGTGGCTGTGCACCCAGTATATATGAAGTGTAAGTTTTTTTTAGAGACGTTGGCGAAGGTTAATTGGATTTCACAAGTGACTATAATGCAAAGAGAAACATTTAGTTGTGTTATACTCAGGCATTGGAATTACCCAAGCAAAAATCAGCTGAAACTAGGGGGGGTCTGGGACCTTCAACCTGATACAAAAGGCCTCCACGACGCTAGACCTTGCTTCCAGGGTCCGAAAAATCAAACAAGGGGTTGGGGGGGGGGGGGGGGTAGGTGGATGGGATATCTTGATTCCAGGGGCTGAAAAATTAAACGGGGGGGGGGGGGGGGGGGGTGGGGGGGGGGGGGGAGACACGACACCTCGATTCCGGGGGTCGATAAATCACACACTCGGGACAGCGCGCGTCTGCCCACCTAGGTTTACTGCGCATCGCGCGGCACACTCAGTGACCAGTGCGGGCCGCGGACACAGCCTTCCGCGTCATATCCTGCCCGCGGAGTAAAACCAGTGCTTTGCTTGTTTTGCTACCCACAATGTTTTTTTCGCGAAACGCCTTTTTAATTTCGCTGACGATTCCGCCTCCCACGGGAATCCCGTGTATTCGCGGACATTGGATTTAAAGGATTGTACCCAACTCAACAGTCTATAACTCAATTAAAGACAGTACTAAGAAAACAGAGAATACAAGAATGGCAAAGCCCTTACAGCTCACATGTATGACCGATCCAAAACTTTGATAAAACCTAAATTATGTCAAAATTAGCATTTTAACATATTTGTCAACCTCCTGTGACCTTTGACCTTTCTGTGGGATCATCCAAATTAAGGTAGTATGCACAGAAAGGTCTTACCATCTATGTACCAAGTTTAGGTATGAAGTTGAAACAGTATTTGAGAAAAAACTACTTTTGTGAAAGTCGCTATTTTTTTAATATTCTTTTTTTTTTACCTATTTCTGGACCTTTTGTGACCCATGACCTTTCTGAGGGGCCAGCCAAATTAAAATGCATAGAAAGGTCTTAACATCTCTGTACCTAGTTTGGGTTTGAAATTGCAAATAGTGCTTGAGATAAGACAATTTAAGTCAAAATATGGTTATATTGTACCTATTTCTGGATACCCTGCGACCTTGACCTTTGAGGAAGGTCACTGAAATTGGTATGTTTAGATAACCTGTCTTGCCACAAAGTACATTTGAGCCAAATTTGAAGATTGTAGCTGGAATAGCCTGTAAGAAAATGCAAATGTTAAAGTTTAACCTCAGCCGAAGGCTGGACGACCACTGGCCTATTACATAGACTCACTTTGCTATCGCATGTGTGCCAAAATTTAACTGTATTTTGTGATGTATGGGAAAACCTTCAAATCAAATTGTCTGCAGTGGACATGATGCAATGCATAAAATTAGGCCTAAAACCAAGGATGGGCAATTAGCGAGAGTAGCGACTACATTTTGTAGTTTTGCTACTATTTGGAGTAGTTTGTAACGATCCAAACTACATATTTTAAAAAAGTAGTTGTAAAGCAGCGAACTACTAATTTGTCAGTAGCGAAGTAGCAAAAATGTATCTTTCGCTACGCTACTTTCCTTGCCGTGTGACTTGCCCATCCCTTTCAGCCAAGCCGAAGCGAGTGGCGAAATTGCTGTGTCGCATGAGATTGATCGCTCGCTCAGCGAACGGAAACATGATTGTGATTGGCTGGCCAATAGCAAGCCACGTGACTTTCAAAAGCGCCGCGCGTCAGTCATCTCTTTGTTCTTCAAATCAAGCACAGAACGCACAAATTGTTGACCGCAGAAGATGGAGAAACTTCCCACTTTGTTTGAACCGTATCTAGAAATTTTTCATCTCAAAGAAGAAAAGGAGAATGCATTTATATTCAAATGCAAGTACGGATGCAAAGAGTATTCAGCGAGCAAGACGACAGCATCCAATCTTAGGCTTCATCTCAAGGTTTATTGACTTTTTGAGTTTTCCCATTTTGATTTTCTTATATTGCGAAATGCGTCCGGTTTTATTCTATCGGCATTAACCTGGGATGACAAAAGCTATATTCATTTATTTTCATTTACTGAAAGAATTCCATTTTCTTGTTTGGAGTGCTGAGCAGGATATATATAGCCTATAAAACATAATGGCGGCTTTTCCGTATAAATCGGTTTTAAATTTAGTAGGGGAGTTGTCCGAGTGAATGCCGATCTATTGTCATCTATTACTAGTATCAGAATGGCTGGGAACACAACAGGTGAATCATCGATCATGCCCTTCAATCACTGTACTTTTTGATACAGAACAGAACACAAAGCTTCGGAATTAATTTATATTACAGAAAAACCTAGAATAAATGCATGATGTTGGCAATGCCTGGCATACTTCATTTTTTTTTTTTTTTTTTGCATTTATTTATTTTATTTAGCTTAGTCTTTTTGAACACAATTTTTTAATTTACGTTCTAACATTGTGATAAAACGTTTAGACCAAGTTGAATATGGATGGTCTTGGAAGGGGGTAAGTGGGAATAAAAATGATATTTGCTACGCCTTTGTATGTTACAAATTTATGAACACAACAAAAGGGTGGGGGGGGGGGGGGGAATCAAAAGAAAAATAATAATAATGATAATAATAATAAATATAATCATAATGATGTAAAAAAAAAATAGGTAGGCCTTTGTATTGATAGCTATGATTAAAATAATTTGAAATACTACTAAAGATATTGTATATTTAAGAAAAGGCGCCTGTGTCACTGAACCACATTACGGACTGGGAAGTACTTTTATTTCATTGTTAGGGATAGGCTATTGAATGTGAATTGGAAATAAAATGCTGATTTTTCTGTATAGTATAAAAGTTAAAACAGATTTAGTAGGGGAGTTGTTGTCCCAGCGTCTGTTTAGTCAGGCTGGACTTATTTTAACAAAGATTAGAGCCAGAGTTACTGATTCTAATTTTGAGGCAAAAGTGTTGGTTAAGTACAACTCCAAGAAAGGTTTATAAGGAAGTGTCAGTGTTTTCATGAATCATTGAATGATCAATTAACTTCTTTGGCCCATTTATTCTCAACTGCCTATACAACCTTGTGGCTGTATTTATGTTTTATACTAGACAGTGTATATATAAGCTGCTTTTTTTTCTCCTATTTTTGACTTTAAAGTTGATTATTTACTTGAACTTCAAAATACTTATCAGTCCTAGTTGTGATTACAGTTTTTTTAAAAAGTAGTTTGAAAAGTAGTTAGCTACTTTTTTTTAAAGTAGCGTAAAAGTATCGAACTACATTTCTTCAAAATGTAATTGTAAAGTAGCGAACTACTATTTTTTACAAATGTAACTGTAGTGTAGCGGACTACTTTTCAAAAGTAGTTTGCCCATCCTTGCCTAAAACATAGTTAGCAAAACTACCAAGTACCATATTACTTTGAAAAAAACGTTGAGTTGTGTTTTATTGGCGATCGCCAAATTTATTCCACAATAATTGTCCAAAACTGTTGCCAGACATCTCCTATGAAAGCATCTTTTGCATTATAAATGTTGCATGACCATACATGGGCCAACTGTGGTCAGCATCAGTTCAATGACGTTTTGCTCACTGGGGACTGACCTCCAAACAGACATGGTGCATCCCCCCACTAGCGTTCTTTTGCAGGAAGCTGCTGATGGGACTCTTGTCTCCAAGAGGGTGAAGAAGCTGCAAGAAAGCAAATACAAAACCAAATCAAAAGGAAACTGTATTCCCAAAATGCAGTCGACTTCACTTATAACAAGGTTGAATATAACAAATGTTGCATGGATATAACGCTACTTTTCAGAGGCCACGACAACACCTTTTTCTATACTATATCATTTCACTTGTAACAAACTTCAGATATAACAAACAAATTTGGATCCGCAGCCGATTTATTTAACTGAAGTTTACTATACATATTTCTAGAGGTGCAAAAGGTCATCGGGCTGATGACAGCAGCAGAAGGCCTGTGCACAGCTGTGAACATCAGCCCGATAGCCTTTTTCTTTCTGGGTTTCTGTATGTACACTGTACTGTCTTCAGCAGCACATAGTTTATTGTAAAAGTGGTGTGTTCGGGCATTGTGCTTTGTTTGTTATGTGCATATGTCATTGTATTTTATTTTTGTGTACAGATTGTAAAGCGCTTAGAGCTTTTGAGTAAGATTAAGCGCTATATAAGTACCCATTACCATTATCATATCATATCATAATCTGTCACTGTACATTGTGCTGTCTTTAGTATAAATGCTGGATCACTGTACATTGTGCCGTCTTTAGTATACATGTTAGATCACTGTACATTGTGCTGTCTTTAGTATACATGCTGGATCACTGTACATTGTGTTGTCTTTAGTATACATGCTGGATCACTGTACATTGTGCTGTCTTTAGTATACGTTGGATCACTGAACATTGTGCGGTCTTTAGTATAAATGCTGGATCACTGTACATTGTGCTGTCTTTAGTATACATGTTGGATCACTGTACATTGTGCTGTCTTTAGTATACACGATGGATCACTGTACATTGTGCTGTCTTTAGTATACATGTTGGATCACTGTACATTGTGCTGTCTTTAGTATACATGTTGGATCACTGTACATTGTGCTGTCTTTAGAATACATGTTGGATCACTGTTTGCACATTGTACTGTCTTCAGTATACAAGCAGCATTACATGCTGGATAACTGTTTGTACCTTGTACATTTATAAAATGATCCTCAGCAGCCTTTGCTGTAGTATAGCGGAAGCAGAGATTTGACCAGCCGCACAATATAATAGGTCCCAACCATCGCCTAACAACCTGGTCTCTACTGTACTGATTGTCATACCTCTATCTTGGTGTCTCCAAGCTCCACAAACACAACTGTCACACCATGCTCAGGCAGTGCCTAGGACAGAGAAACCAACAGCAGCACAAGTTAAGCCAAATACCCATGCACTAAGTGAGAAGCCTGGTGAGTACTGTTTAGTCGCCTAGCAGGCTGAGGGACAGTCACTCTGACATTTTCTGTTCTTCGTCTATTTTTAATTGTCTTTTGAATGTTTTGATCAACACAGACTTTTTTGCGATGAATCCCTGGACATTTTGATGTAATATCTATAGACATTTTCCAGTGGAAGTGAAAGCAGTTGGACTTGTCATTTTTGTGAAGGCCTTGTGGACACTGTCAGTACTGCACTCTACAGTACAGCCATGCTTGACAACTGAGTTCTAGCAGCCCGATTGTGCTTGGTAGCCTTCCCTCAGCCAATGTGCATAGGCCTACCAGTACATGTGTACTTACTAAGCATACTAATTCAAAGCTATTGTTATTGTAATGTTGTTAAAGCAGTGTATGGCCCCAGGCACCTGGTACAAAGTCCCCTGCGAAGCGCGAATGGCCAGGCACTCCTCACAGATAATACCTCCATCTTGAACCGCTGGTCGGAATACTTTCAGAGCCTCTTCAGCGCTGAGCGCACTGTTCAAGAAGCAGTCGTCCTACAAATCCCACACCTCCCAGTAAAGGTTGAATTGGACGAACCGCCCACCGCTGAAGAGACCCTCACAGCCATCCACCAGCTCAAGAGTGGCAAAGCAGCAGGCATTGATGGAATACCGCCAGAGATCTGGAAACATGGAGGCACAGCACTGCACAACAAGCTCCATGACCTCTTTCTCTGCTGCTGGGAGGAAGGAACACTACCAAAAGATCTCCGTGACGCAGTCGTTATCACCCTGTACAAGAACAAAGGCGAGAAGTCTGACTGTTCCAACTATCGGGGAATTACCCTGCTGTCCATTGCTGGGAAAATCCTTGCAAGGCTGCTCCTGAATCGGCTGGTACCTGCCATCGCTGAAGACCAACTCCCAGAGGGCCAGTGTGGCTTCAGAGCAAACAGGAGCACCACCGATATGGTCTTTGTGCTGAGACAGCTACAGGAGAAGTGCCGCGAGCAGAACAAAGGGCTGTACGTAACATTTGTCGACCTAACAAAAGCGTTCGACACTGTGAGCAGGCAAGGCATGTGGCAGATCCTGGAGCGACTTGGCTGTCCCCCAAAGTTCCTCAACATGATTGTCCAGCTACACGAGGACCAGCAAGGCCAGGTCAGACTCAACAATGACCTCTCAGAACCATTCCCTATTCTCAACGGCGTAAAGCAGGGCTGCGTGCTGGCACCGACCCTCTTCACCATCTTTTTTAGCATGATGTTGAAGCAGGCCACAGTGGACCTCGATGATGACGATGCAGTGTACATCAGGTATCGTCTCGATGGCAGCCTGTTCAACCTCAGACGACTGCAGGCCCACACGAAAACCCTAGACCAACTGATTCGTGAGCTGCTTTTTGCTGATGATGCTGCCCTCGTTGCACACACAGAGAGAGCCCTGCAGCGCATCACGTCTTGCTTCGCAGATGCTGCCCAGCTCTTTGGACTTGAGGTCAGTCTGAAAAAGACAGAGGTCCTCCATCAGCCGGCACCCAAGACAGTGTATCGCCCTCCTCACATCACCATTGGCGAGTCTGAACTAAAGTCCGTGCACCAGTTTACTTACCTTGGCTGCATTATCACGTCGGACGCCAAGCTGGACAAGGAGCTTGACAGCAGGCTGGCAAAAGCGAACAGTGCTTTCGGGCGACTTTTCAAGCGGGTGTGGCACAATCAACAGCTGAAAACAGGCACCAAGATCAGCGTGTACAGAGCTGTGGTCCTCACCACCCTGCTGTATGGTTCCGAGTCCTGGGCCCTCTACCGCAGCCAACTACGACTCCTCGAACGCTTCCACCAGCGCTGCCTGCGTACCATCCTGGGCATTCACTGGAGTGACTATGTCACCAACGTCGAAGTCCTTGAACAGGCTGAAACTGTGAGCATCGAGGCTTTGCTGCTGCGGACACAGCTCCGCTGGGCGGGGCATGTCTCCAGGATGGAGGATCATCGCCTACCAAAGATCACCCTGTTCGGCGAGCTTGCTACTGGACACCGTGACAGAGGGGCACCAAAGAAGAGATACAAAGACTGTCTCAAGAAGTCACTTAGTGCCTGCCAAATCGACCACCACCAGTGGTCTTCGCTTGCTGCGGACCGTGACACCTGGCGCTCCACCATTTACAAGGCAGCTGTCTCCTTTGAGGACTCTCGCAGAGCTAGCCTTAAGGACAAGCGGCTCAGGAGAAAAAACAGAGATGCCGCAGCTCAGAACCCTGGCCAGACCTTCCCCTGCAGCCACTGCGGTCGAACCTGCCTGTCTCGGATTGGCCTCCGCAGCCACGAACAAGCCTGCAGACGTCGTGGGCAACTCCTATAAAATCTTCGTTCGCGAAGTCAAGCCAAGAGAGAGAGACATAAAACATCATTGAAGAGAAGGGGAATATGAGAGTATTAGAGAATCTTCTATGGTCCTCATTTTTCTATGTTATTTGCTCACAAAAACGCACACGACCTTGCCTTTCCTTTTTCTCAAATTTCTTTTATTTTTTTCTGTAATTAGATATATAAAGAAAGAACTGAATCTTCATTAACACTATGACTGAGAATTTAAGGGGTTAACTCAGTCATAGTGTTAATAATACTTCAAATCCCCCCCCCCCCTCCCCCCCATAGACAAAACACCCGGACAAACCAGTGCTTGTAACCCGAAGCAATTACATATACATAAACACCTCATGTCTACGCTTGACTGGTTCTGAAAGACCCCCACTTCAATTCAGGTAAGATATGAATAGACCTGTTCTGAAAATACAAAGGGCCTGCAATTATTCACATTTTCATGTCGGGACTAGATTGCCTTTTGAAACCGGGATCGAAATCTTTTGAATAGATTGATTTGCACCCCACCCGTTACGGTATGTACCACGCCTGTCTCGATATTCAATATGGAATTTTTAATTTTTCCAATTATGTGTTCACCCGTTTTGATTTGATATTAAATGTAAATGGCTAACACCCACACACACACAGTCAATCTCACCCCTTTCTTACACAGAGAGAGGCCCGTCATAAAGTCAGTAATCATACACCTTTACCCCGCTCTGTTTTATGTCTGTGCTTATAACAACATACAAGCACTGACGAAAGATTTTGGACGGGTTGACTGGGTTTTTTTAAAATACCCACTCTATGTACAAACACCATGAAGTCTTCACAGACACAGAGTTAAAATAAGTTTGCAACCTGTTGGGAAACAGAGAAAGCTTTAAGATAAGAACCTTCTTGTTTGTTTGGCTGAGGGGGGTGTTTACTGTTGACTGTTATTTCTACACAGAATGAAACAGGCACGATCAAGCCAGTTTAAACATGACTTGGTAACGCATGCACTGCGCTTAGCGTCATGACTACATTAAACTTGATGACACAGTAATTGATTTGCCGCTCTTTGAAGACATACAGTGAGCGTCATGAGTGGCGTTTTATATCTCTGCTTGTTAGACTGCCTGGTTTAGTCAGCAGATTTTATTCCGCACGTTTTGCACATTTCAAAATCAGGCACGATCAAGCCAGTTTGAACATGACTGGTGGCGTGCCTTGGAACTAATGCGTGTTAAGATATTTTCTAGTATAAAACCAAACCCCAGAGCTAGGTACAGTCAATCATGACACAATATTCTGCTAAAAGTGCGATTGCACAAGTCTGTCTTCTTCGTAAGCAGTCGTGTGCTCGTCATGAAAAAGTGGCTCGTTTTAAAGAAGTATTGGAGAAACTTAATGATAATGTACAGGAGTTTAACACAAGCTTAAATAATACTGAAGAAGAGATGAAACATATTGCTGATGCAATAATTGCTTTTCAGGAAGAAAATGCCATGTTCGAGTGTTTTTCCTAGGGATGTACCACAGCTCAGCACACAGACACACACAAACCACATCCGAGAGCAATACACCTGTGGTCTTTGGTACAAAATAGGTGACCACTAAAAATTTTTCATCTTCTTTGAGCTGTCAAAGGTTTCTGACCTTTCTGATGAGACTAATTAAGTCGAAACAGCTCCTCGTTTCAAAGGTAAGTGCATTTTTATTTCACTTATTATTAAAAATATATTTTATTATAAAATGAATTCAGATGAACTCCTTCTATTGAATGATATCAGCGCTGTAGAAAACATAGACTTAGATTCGAAAAGGGAAAGACTTTTATCTGTAGTGGTTTCTGGTCATTCCAAAACATATCTCGGAAAGCAATATTCAACCGAAGATATACAATCCCTCACGGCTGCTGATTTATTTAAACTTCATTTTAAATATGAACAGCACATGGCTTCACTAATGACCCGTGATTTGAGCAAATCAATTGTCTGTTTATATTCAAAAGCTGTGAGTTATGCTCTTCCTGTAGACATTGAAAATCTCACAAATGACCTCGAGAGTAACCCCATTGTAACGAGTGCAATTGGTAAATTAGCTTGCCTTTTATTCTGCAGGTTTGGTAATTTGCTTGCTCCACTGGTAACATTAATAGTAACGAGCAGCCATATCGATTTTACAAAATTAAATTTTTTTGTTGATAAAAATGGACGACCATCAGACGACCCCCCAAACGACCCCACAGATGAACCCTGCCCCGGACCCTGCCCAGACCCCGATTCACACAGTGACAAAAATTAAAAATGCAGGCAGAATTCAGGCAGGGAAAAGGTTAGCCGAATGGAACAAGCAGAAAAAGTTACAGCTACAGGCGCAAACAGAAAAGGCTCATGTAAGTGACCCGCCGTCAACACCGCCGGTAGGACCGGTAGGACCGTCAGAACTGGCACCCCTGTCACACACACATCAAAGTGAAAGACCTTCAACCCAGTCTAATTCTGAAACAGCAAAATATGTAGTTGCCGCATTTGTTGTCGGATCTGGTTTTGTAGCTTACCAATTATACAAAAAATACAAGCCACAGACTCGTACAGTGACCAAAAAATTAAACACTCCATCATCAAAAACAGAAGTCTCCACATTACCAACAATACCCAAAGTTGTAGACCCATTTCATATGCAGTAATAAATTTATTTATTTTAATTTTTATTTGCATAAGAAATGAATGACTCAAAAAACATAATGAATCTTGTGTATCACTCTGCAGTAATCAGTGGACTAGCAGTAGCGTTTTCTATGCTGGGAAAAAGTCTACTCAAAATGAAATCAGCAGACCTCAGTAGATTGGATCTGGAAGATTCAGTTAAGCTAATTGCAGTTGTTACAGCGTCAATTGCAACAAAAAATTTTCTTGTCAAGCAGGGAATTATTCCCGAAAATGTTTCTATGTAAATAAAAATAATATGGCGACGATAGCTATTATGATAGGAGGTGCGATGGTTAACGCCCTCGCATTTAGCGGCTCTAATTATCTCTTTTCGAAAATGGGTAGAGAGAAATCTGCAGAAGAATTGAAGCGTCATAATGAAGCGTCAGAAAAACTGGCACAAGCTCAACAGGCGTATGAAAAACAAAGAATTGAAAAACTTGATTTTATCAATGAAAAACTCCATCTAGAAAACCACGCACAGCATACGTTTTCAAATACAGACGACGCAATCAGGGAATACTATCTTGTCACGGGTGAAGACATGTCTATCCCAAAACCAAAACTAAGTGACTACTATCAACCAAGCCCAGAACAAAGAAACGGGGAGATAATCTTTGTTCTAGTGGGAATGATATTTGTTTATTTTACTGGAGTTTTCATTGCTAGAAAAAATGGCAGCCGAAAATAAACTATCAAAAATATATTACTCTCCATCAGGGTATTATAAAGGAGCAACCGCTATTCAGAAATTACATGCCGCTGTGGGCGGAGATATAACACTCAATCAGGTCAAGCAATGGTTACAGAGACAGGCAATTTGGCAGATATATTTACCTGCTCCAAGAAAGATAACAAGACCTCATTTTGAAAACACAACACCAAATGACACGCACCAAATGGACCTTTTGTTCTTACCACATGACACAATAAGAAAGAAACGATACAAGTATGCACTGACTGTTGTAGACATTGCTTCAAGATATAAAGACGCTGAACCCATATCTGACAAAACAGCCAGTACAGTTGCTACTGCTTTATCAAAAATATATGGTCGAGGCCCCTTAAGATACCCCAGACTTGTACAAGTTGATGACGGATCAGAATTTAAAGGCGCTGTTAATCAGTTATTTGTGAAGCATGGCGTACTGGTTAGACGCGGCATTCCAGGTGTGCACAGATCGCAAGCAATTGTAGAGAACTTTAACAAACAGTTATCAGAGAGACTTTTCAGTTACCAGTATTCTAAGGAACTCATGCATGACACGCGTAACACTGAATGGGTAAAGAGATTACCACATGTGATAAAAGCAATGAATAACGAAGGACACCCAAAACCTGCTGACGCTATTAAATTGAAAACAATTACAGAGCCAAAAAAAGGGTCAACCCAGGCACCGCTTGCACCCGACACAAGTTTATTTACTAAACAGGTGAGATATCTATATCAACCAGGGGAAGCTGAAAATGACATCAGACGCAGGGCGACAGACCCCATCTGGTCAACATCCGTTCATAATATAAAAAAAATAATTCCTGGTCCTGACGGTCCTGACGCAACAATATATTACCTGTATGACCCTGCGCCCCAGGGGGCATTTGTCAGAGAAGAATTACAGATTATTCCCCCAGACACCATTACTCATTTCAGTAACTAACTCATCAATTAATTCATCGACCAGTTCATCAGCTATGTCTTCAGATAACTTGAGCCTGTAATGGCCTGGTTTTATTGATTGTACATTGCTTAACGTCCCGACAGCAACAAGGCTTTCTCAGGACGTGCCTGCACTGCTTGTGAAAAAAAAACTAAACAGAAAATTGAATGTATGTCGCCAGCCGGTCAAATACATTAAATAAACCTACAACATGGGGCATAAATAAAGCTAAGACCATTTAGCAACACACATCCAATATCAAGAGCTACAGGCAGTGCAGACAGTAGGGAGAGTTTTAAAAAGGCAAATACAGGTGAATGGACACACGTTTCGTGTCTCCAACTGCAAGTGACTTTTTGTGTGTTTGAATCATTTCAAGATTATGTTTGTTTGATCTCAGTGACTTGTTTGGATAGTCAGGCATTAATGCACCATCTAACACTTGCTTGTAATGTTCATGACGAATGTCTTTATTTTTTATTGCTGTTTTTTTAACTCAATCAGCACTGGCTGTTTTTTCGTTAGCAATGCTCTGTATACTGGCTGTTTCGATGGGTTAGAAAAAAAATCATAAAAAAAAAACTTTCTGACAAATGTAAATACAATTTTCAGGTTAGTTGATTAATTGATTGATTGATTGTACATTGCTTAACGTCCCGACAGCAACAAGGCTTTCTCAGGACGTGCCTGCACTGCTTGTGAAAAAAAATAAAAATAAACAGAACATTAAATGTATGTCGCCAGCCGGTCAAATACATTAAATAAACCTAACACAAGGGCTAAATAAAGCCAAGACCATTTAGCAACACACATCCAATATCAAGAGCTACAGGCAGTGCAGACAGCAGGGAGAGTTTTTAAAAGGCAAATGCAGGTGAATGAGCAAAGGGTAGGCAGAAACACATGCCCCAGAATAGAGAGAAAAACCCACCCTGTGGGGCTGACCAGGGTGACCCTGGGAACTAAAAAACACCTAACCCCACCCAAGTCCCCCAGGGCAGACCCGGGTGGGGGGGGTTAGTTGATTAGTAAATGGGTGCATGCATATACAAAATTTTGAGTTACTAACCCCAAAAATGTATATTCTGGAGCATAGTAAAGATACCACTTATTTTTCACACTGCACTTCCAAGTGTAATCGGTTATCAGTTCACTTGTGACCCACCGAACAGTTCAATCAGATGCATTCTTCTCACTCTCTGCTGTTTCAAAATCGCTATCACTGTCTTCAGCAGCCTCTTCTGCATCAGAATCCTCAATCTGGATGATTTCTATCACTTCTCTGACAGTAAATTGACGATTACATTGCGCTCTTGTGGTGAGTGAAGCACACAGAAACGCCATGTTGTTTCGCAAATGTAAGCAAAGCTAGTATGTTCGAAAAGCACGCTCTACTTCAGTAACTGTGAGGCCTAGTGATAAAAATAGGAATGAGGGTCATTGTACGAAAACAGAGCTGCACACTAGGCAGGTTAGTTTCGTATTCAGTAATCCCCAGTTCTTGTAGAAGGTGGCCAACTTCACAACCCGCGATCGCGGTGATCAGTGTGCAAGCGTTGTGCAGGCCATCACCGGGATCGCGGTGATCCGGGTGGAGTGAGTTAATTCCTTTGGCTTTTGACTGACTTCCCTTCTGGTGCAGTATAGAATACATTTTTGATCTCAGTCCAACGTACTCAACTATAGGCACACCATTTAGTTCATCCTTAAACTTTCCAGGCACTTTCTTGTTTTGTGTGCTGAACAGTGGATGTTCCTTAGGATAGTCAGATGTGTCATACATGTGTAACTCTGTTTTCATGTCTTCATAAAAGTCTTCAGTACACACATCAATGATCATAGAGTCAGTGTCAGTGTATAGCAGACGACAGTCAGGATACTTTAATTTGAAGTAATCATAATAAAATTCAAGCATCACCAGTTTTGACAACTCCAGTATTGCCATACCAATGAATACTGGTTTGTCCAGTTTAACAATCTTTTTTTTGAGTGACACAGCATACAATGATGAATGAAATTCTTTATACCCTGTGTACTGAGGCTTACCTGTAAGTTTAATTGCACCCAATTCAGTTGTAACTAGTCTCACATCTTTTCTGTGATGAGGATTTTCCATCGTCTTGCCAAAACAGGCATTGTTCATAAGCTTAAAGAAGTCTTTGTCAAATGCAGTGTTGCCGTCTCTGGCACGAAGGGTTGTGTTCTTCATTATGTAATCTTTCATGAAAGCACTCTGATCAAATTGAATGCCTCTGTGAACTTTCTTTAGTACTAACCCGTGTCTGATGTAAAACTGCAGCAAGCGGTAGTGACAAACGTAATTGAATTTGTCATTTAGATTTGGTACAAGTTTAGTGTCTTCTTTTTTTCCTGTCATACTCATTTTCTCAACAGCTAATGGATAATCATTGTGGTAATCATGTAGATGGTGAGGGTACTCTAGGTCGACTTCAAAGATCCAACCCTTCGCATCGTTTCGGTCAAGAGCCATAATATTGTTTGTTATGTCTGTTATGTCATACTGTGACAAATCATACAGACAAAAGTTTTTCAAGGGCAATAACTCACACATCGCGAACCCATAAAGGTTATTAGCGTCTACGTACATAATGAATGACCTTGACCTCGAGGGGTCAAACCCAAGGTCACCATGGCTGTCCAAATATTTGTTGTTGGCTCTGGCGTAATTGTTCGCTGCAATACTAATCCCTCCCCTCAATCCGCGTTCCACCATTTTACCCATCGTACGATCAGACAACAGGTCTATAAATATCTTACTGGATTTCAAAAATGCATCCCATGTCATGCCAGGACTAGTTATGTAACAGGCAGGGTCAAGACTGTAGTGTAACAAACCCTTTTCACAGTAACTTTCAAATACGTCTGCTAGTAAGCAAACGTCAGCTTTCAAGTACTGGTCGTGGTAGTCACCAATTGTCTGACATCCTAATTTATCCCATGCATCAAGTGCGTGTTGATATTCAGAGTCAGAAATACCTTTTCCAGTTAGTGTGGAATAAAATTTCTCTTTTGGTAGCAGTCTTGTTTCTTCAAACACAACCCAGTGATCAATGTACTCATACGGATAGACACCTTTCTTAACCAAGTCTGGCTCAAAATATTTACTTGTTATTGGATACTCAGTCAGTCCTTCTGCCAGACTAGCAAGACCTAAAGACAAATGTTGCATGGAGTCATAAAATGCTAATTTGTCTAACCTAAAAGTCAAGTATTTTTCAGTTGTCTGGGCAATACAACTTATGTTTTTGTACGACTCATCTACAGCCTGCGTGATAATGTGTGAATCATATCCTTTGAGATTGTGGAAAAAGATAGGCAGTTTGTATGCCTTGGGATCTATTTTTAATAACAAGTTACAATTGTTATGTGCAGCACCTCTGTAACATCCAGTTATGTGATCATGGTCACGAACTTTGTCACCCCCTAAAGGCTGTTCACAAATCCAACACGTCACAGCTGTATCAAATTTCAGTTTGTCTTCTTCTGTCATCACCAAAGGCATCTGACATGTTGTGAGATATTGTACTACCTGACTATACAGATGTCTCATTTCTGTTAAAAACAAACATGCTGCATTTTCACCCCTGTAGATAACAGGCTCTGAATGCAGACCGTCTGACCTAACAATAATGTATCCAAAAGAACACACCACTTGGTCACTCAGTTTTATAGTCTTTGGTAATGACTCTGGAACAAAACCCTCATATGAAACAACTAATGATTCAAAATCAGCGTATACTACAAACGGCAGCTTTTGCTGATTCCCATAGTTCTTAAAATACACTTGACTACCAGGATCTGGATACTTAAGTACAGTTTGTATGTCATCAGGTGACCTACAATGTAGGATGTGATTATGTGCTATTTTAATAGAAGAGAATCTCTGTAAACATCTCTTGCACACTTCCTGTTTGCCATTGTGCTTTGTAGTATGTGCATGAATTAGACGTGACATATTCCTGATAATTGTGTAGTGAAAGTTATTGTCATCGCCGATTAGCAACATGTCAACATGTTTATCTTCTGACTGCCCATATGTTGGAGCAATTGGGGACACTCTAATTGGCTGTAACTTGTTCTCAGATTCATTATCCCACACAAACACATTCACAGATATACCAGGATTTAATTTTTCAAACAAGTCTATGTCCTCTATTTTAACAGGGAACTCAATGCCACTAAAGTTGAGTTCATTTACAAATTTGATGTAGTTAGATACGCGATCAGGTCTTGACCTCACAAAGTGTAGTTTAGCAAGCACACACCACATGAAACAGAAATTGTCTTTGTTCTGTATGTTAACGACAGCCTTTTTGTTTGCAACCTCTGTTGGCAGTGGTATCCATGCTTTACCTAATATAGGATGATACCTAGACTGCTTTAGTTGCAGTTCATGTACATGTCCTTCATGCCAACCAGACCCCTTCATTTTTGCACTGTCGATTGCTTGTAGGAAGTCAGATTGATTGATTGATTGTACATTGCTTAGCGTCCCGCCAGCATCAAGGCTTTCTCAGGACGTGCCTGCACTGCTTGTGAAAAAAAATAAATAAACAGAACATTGAATGTATGTCGCCAGCCGGTCAAATACATTAAATAAACCTAACACATGGGGCCTAAATAAAGCTAAGACCATTTAGCAACACACATCCAATATCAAGAGCAACAGGCAGTGCAGACAGTAGGGATTGATTGATTGATTGTACATTGCTTAACGTCCCGACAGCAACAAGGCTTTCTCAGGACGTGCCTGCACTGCTTGTGAAAAAAATAAACAGAACATTGAATGTATGTCGCCAGCCGGTCAAATACATTAAATAAACCTAACACATGCGGCCTAAATAAAGCTAAGACCATTTAGCAACACACATCCAATATCAAGAGCTACAGGCAGTGCAGACAGTAGGGAGAGTTTTAAAAAGGCAAATACAGGTGAATGGACAAAGGGTAGACAGAAACACATGCCCCAGAATAGAGAGAAAAACCCACCCTGTGGGGCTGACCAGGGTGACCCTGGGAACTAAAAAATACCTAACCCCACCCAAGTCCCCCAGGGCAGACCCGGGTGGGGAGCAGACAGTAGGGAGAGTTTTAAAAAGGCAAATACAGGTGAATGGACCTCGGGTAGACAGAAACACATGCCCCAGAATAGAGAGAAAACCTCACCCTGTGGGGCTGACCAGGGTGACCCTGGGAACTAAAAAGTACCTAACCCCACCCAAGTCCCCCAGGGCAGACCCGGGTGGGGTTGTAGGAAGTCAGGTAATAGTCTGTCTCTAAACACGTTCTCCACTTCTCTTCTTGTGTTAACAGTGTGTTGTCTTGTTGATATATACGATACAATTAATTCACCGTCCAATCTAGTGAATTCGATTTTCGCAACAATCTGAATTTTAACACTACCTGTCAGAAGATTTTGTTGTATGACAGAAAAAGAGTTTTCTATTGATTCATAGACATTATTAGTATTAGATATAGGCAAGTTTGTTGTGTGAAAAACATTTCTTAAACCAGATGAGCCAGGGTTTGATGGGCCAGGGCTTTGTGAATTGTCCGTCATTTTTATTTGACCGACAAAATAATAAAATAAAAAATATTACCGCTGACTCTGCTTGCTCACCTTGTGTAATACCACTTTATTAACTGTAACACTGTCAATATAAACATTTAGTTTGCGCAGTTGTTTAAATATGCTATAACAAACTTCTCCTAACCAACCATAGTTGGTATCATCAACTTTAAAAGTAGGTGTCTTTAAATCAACTGTCATGCGCTCCACATCTGGATGCTCATCGACATAATCCAAAGTCACACTATATGTAGCATATATTTCTGATGGTGCTGAAAGGCTTATGTAAGTCTGTTTGGGTGATATTAAGTCAGTAAAGTGCATAACATCTTTGAAAAGGTGTGTGAGATCAAGCACCTGTATGATTTGACCGTCTGTCATTTTTATTGGACAAACAAATGTATAAATTAATTTACATCAATTTACTAACCCATACCCTGTGGGCTGATCTGTCTTTAAAATGAGCTTTAGGTGCTTAGTTGATTTCAGTTTATTTTTCACATCATCACGTTCATGCTTATTTGGGATGACGTCGTTCTCTCTGAGACAGTCTTCAAAGCTGTCACGGTCCTTACAGTAAAACAAACAGATAAACTTTAACTGTTCTTGAAAATCTTTCAGTAAAGCATTATATTTTTGAGTGAGAATCCATACACTGATGTTTGCATGTCTGCCACTGAAGGCAAGTTCTGATAGAGTGTTTCTCTTCTTGACAATGTCTTTCTCTGCAGAACAATCATCAACAATAAACAATGTTGACTGTCCTTCAAATTGCTTGTAAAAATATTGTAGGTAGTCATTCAGTTTCTTTTCAGGGTCGACTAAATATATGTTGTTGTCAGTCCAAATAAATAAACGGTTGTGATAAGCTTTGTTGTGTTTGATTGTAGGACAAAATATTACAATGTTTTCAAAATGATGGATGTATCTTGTTTGTAATAAGTCAAGTACGAATTGAGTCTTTCCACACCCTGTGGCACCAACAAATAAGCCACAGTGTGGATCAAGTGTCATTAAGCCCCGGTTCATTTTAATACACAATATAATTTTAATATATGTGTCCACTCAGTCTGCTTTCTGCAATATTGAGTTGTGCGTCATATATCAGGTACAAATATATGTTTATGGCTGCAGCAGTTTCAACCTTCTTTTGTATCTGAATTGTTATTCCATCACTACCATTCTCGACAGTTCGTCCTGACCCATGAAGATAATCATCATCTGTACTACGAAGGTCTAGCCACAGTGCATGCGCCCCACCCGGGTCTGCCCTGGGGGACTTGGGTGGGGTTAGGTACTTTTTAGTTCCCAGGGTCACCCTGGTCAGCCCCACAGGGTGAGTTTTTCTCTCTATTCTGGGGCATGTGTTTCTGTCTACCCTTGGTCCATTCACCTGTATTTGCCTTTTTAAAACTCTCCCTACTGTCTGCACTGCCTGTAGCTCTTGATATTGGATGTGTGTTGCTAAATGGTCTTAGCTTTATTTAGGCCCCATGTGTTAGGTTTATTTAATGTATTTGACCGGCTGGCGACATACATTCAATGTTCTGTTTATTTTTTTTTCACAAGCAGTGCAGGCACGTCCTGAGAAAGCCTTGTTGCTGTCGGGACGTTAAGCAATGTACAATCAATGTACAATCACAGTGCATGCTTGTTTGTAAGGTATTGTCCGATCCTAACATCATACCGATGTAGATCTTTGCACGCAATGTTTGCAGGTTTATCTCTAATCCTTCCACCTGCAAAATACTTTGTGATCTCATCGTAGTGTTGATAAGGTAACATTCCAGACGCGTACACTTGATTAGGGTGGCCTTCAATTGTGCAGGACAAATGTGTAATCTTAGGATTGTAGAATTTTTCTGAATCCCGTTTATATGGATCTGCTGGTTCAACAAACAACATAAGAATACCTTTCAGTGACCTGGCTGGTGTGTTCAAGTTTATGTTCCACATTGGGTCACTCTTGTCTTTTTGCATTAAACTATGTCTAATCACCCTGTCATAATAAATTGGAAGTCTTGACTGGTACTGATTTTGTATGAGTCTGGCTAGTTCAGTATGTGTGACAATTTCATATTCCAAAGAAATGTTAGAGATCTTATATGTTGCATCTGTGGCAGATGATTTTATAACTTTGGAGTAATCATTGAAGGTTAGTTCAAAGCTCAGACGGTCATTCAGTGCCCCTTGATAATAAGGCAAATGTGCTGTGAGGATTTCAAACTCAAGTGGAATGTAAAATCTAGTTCCATATGTTTCAGCTATAATAACTTCCTTTGGTACCCCAGTAGTTGTTTTGTCTCCGGCATTGATTCGAAGTTTACCAACATTATCTGGCTGTATGCCTTGATAAACACGGTCTTCTCGTTCTTCTCTTGTAAGCCAAAGATCTTTGTAACAGTAGAACACATCAGAGTCATCAAGACTAAACACTTCCTGCCCTTCAAGTTTTACTTTAATAGTTTTAACAATTGCTCTGCCAAGATTGTCAACCAGTGTTCTGTTCACATCTGCGTCTGATGAAAGTTCAATATTAAATGCTAGGCGTACAGTGCCAGGAACAATAACGTCACTGGGACCTAGGTTTGGAAACTTGACTGTAAGTGTTTGACTCTGGTCTATGGTACTTGGATTGTTTGTGATGACGATTGATTGTCTTATGCCCTTAACACCCAGAGGCTCACGTAGTTTTCTGTATGGGTCTAACTTTGATCCGTAAGACTGTGTCATTTTTATTATGCACAATAAAAAATAATAAATTAATAAAACAATGGCCGCGGGAGGATTTAATCATGAAGATTTTGAAATGGATGACACATATGATTTTGGTAATACAACAGATATGACAGATATGACTGGTACAAGAAATATTTACAGTTTACGTCATGAACTTTTAGAAACCAAAGTGAACTCGTTTTATGATCATGTTGGTAATCGCCCAGACAACATAGACCCTAACCAGTTTGAACTTGATGGCAAGGGTCATTTATATTTAAATACTGTTGACAAAGGAAAAGTACTATTGACTAACAAAAAAGACCCTAGTAGGTTTAGGGCTTTAAGTACAATAAAAAATGAAGGTGGTGTTAGTGCCTTGCGTCAACTTGGTATTGGAGGGTCTCCTGTCACGCCAAGACTGGTTAGTGTGCTTCAAGACACGCAAACAAAGTTACCAACAGGGCAAGAAATTGAAATGGCACCAGTAACAAGCCTACCAGAAATAGCAAACACAGTGATACAAGAAACCTCATTTACTGAAGGACAAATAAATGACGCTATGAAAACAATAGATGACCCGCCTTTGTCAATGAGAGAGATTATGGGTTTGGATAAAACACTGCAGACAATAAGAGGTGAGATGGTAAATAATGTTGCCAAACTGGGTGAGCTTGATAAACACATTGAACGTGAAAAAGAGAAACTGGCTACAGCAGACAATGGGAATCTTGACACAGAAATGAAAGAAAGAATCCAACACAGATTAAATGATTTGCAGATAGAAAGATCAGGACGGTTAGAAGTGATTAGTATTGGAAGACAAAAACTTAAAACCCAAGTTAACAGGATTAGAGAAACTATTCAGAAAATACTTCACGAAGACACTACTCTGGCTGAGAGACTAAAAACACTTTTCAGAGAACAGGGTATTACAATTGCTAGTTTAATTACTGCTCTTGGATTTATTATCAGTACTGTTGTGTTGGCTGTCTCCGGGGTTGGCAGTGGTGGAGGCAGTCCAACACCGCCAGCCCCGACACCACCAACTGACCCAAAAGATTTACAGACATGGGTAAAGAAACAGTTGTCACACATATCAGACTTGCTTAAGAAATTGGCTCTGAAAGCAGTGGATGCGTTGCCTGGCATTATAGGCACTGTTGTCAGTTGGTTGATTAATACTACAGCAAAGGTAGTTGGATTTATGGCAGAAAATGTGTGGGTCTTTTTGGTGACAGTAGGAGGGTTAATGATAGGTTATTTAATGAAACAGGTAAAGAAGTAATATTCCTAATCCTGTTAGGCCTATTACCAATGCTGTTCTCTCTGACTCATGTGTGTCAAGGGTTGGTGATGGTGTTATCGTTATGGGTACCGGTGTCAAAGCTGGAGCTGTTACTGTCTGTACAGGTGATGATGTTACTGGTGCCGTGGGTGTTACCGTCTGTAATGATTTTAATGACTGTACATGTGTGGTTGTGGCCCCCAAGTTTACAGATTGATTGAGACCTAGTTTTTGACCAACACCAGCAATAATGATTTCATTATTATAATTTGTTATTGTACCCATTTGGAGTTGAAGGTCAGATGGTAACATGTATAACCCGACGCCAACTACAAAGTCAACTTTTGATCTAGCATATCTGAGTACGTCTTGGTAGCGTTGTATGCTAGATGGGAGATCAACTGATGAATTTACTGAATCTTCAAGATTAGCGAGAAATTGTTTTTGAGAATCGAATTTTCCACTTCCATTCAAAATATTTGATTTTGTTAGTGATTGTGCACCTAGTATACACCAGACATATGTTCTGATAGACTCATTTACGCGCTCAACTCCCGCTTGAGTAAACCCGTCAGTTTTATCTAAAATAAATGTGGTCCAAGCATTAGACTGTTTCTGTTCTATTGAGCCTAACCAGACTTGTGATTTTGATGAGAATGAAGTGTACCCAGGGTAGTAATCTTGAGGGTATTGTCTGTGACTCATAGCATAATACAATGTGCCCATACCATTGTGATCATCAAGTTTTTGTGTAAAGTCATACCGGGGCCTGATGTTAAATTCATTACAGATGCGTTCAAATGCTTTCATATCCATGGGGTTGTTATACCTGTTGAAACTGGATTCAGTTGGTAGTGGGGTATGCAGTTCTGACAAAATACGTCTAAGCTGGTAATAAACATGGAAACGATACACAGACTTAATTAGTTTGTTTGAGTGATTCAAGTGGTCTGTGAATGAAACACCACAGCCTGTAGTTGAACACAGTATGGCAAAGTTAAGTTGATTTTGAAACATCTGTAGTGGACTTGAGGACCACTTTCTTGCAGTAGAGTCGTCTGTTATTGGAGGGTTTAGGTAATGATCAAATGGATTTGGTACTTTGACTTGGAATAATTGATTGATTGTACATTGCTTAACGTCCCGACAGCAACAAGGCTTTCTCAGGACGTGCCTGCACTGCTTGTGAAAAAAAAAAAAATAAACAGAACATTGAATGTATTGACTTGGAATAGATCTTGTTCAGACACAGCAATATCAAGCTGATTTAGTTGAATTATTTTCTGTTCATAAGTAGGTGCGACATTATATTTAGCACCCACATTAAATTGAAATGCGTTTGTAGTGGTAATGGTTGGTGATTTAAATTCCATCCTTTTTTATATGAGATAATAAAAATGTTTATTACCTTAACAAATCTTGACACAAGCAAACCAGTGTGGTTAACTAATGGGATTGATAATCGGGATGGTAGCAATTGACTGATTGATTGTACATTGCTTAACGTCCCGACAGCAACAAGGCTTTCTCAGGACGTGCCTGCACTGCTTGTGAAAAAAAAAACTAAACAGAACATTGAATGTATGTCACCAGCCGGTCAAATACATTAAATAAACCTAACACATGAGGCCTAAATAAAGCTAAGACCATTTAGCAACACACATCCAATATCAAGAGCTACAGGCAGTGCAGACAGTAGGGAGAGTTTTAAAAAGGCAAATACAGGTGAATGGACCTCGGGTAGACAGAAACACATGCCCCAGAATAGAGAGGAAAACCTCACCCTGTGGGGCTGACCAGGGTGACCCTGAGAACTAAAAAGTACCTAACCCCACCCAAGTCCCCCAGGGCAGACCCGGGTGGGGGATGGGATGGTAGCAAGGCTGTAGCTATCCATGAATTGTTCTATACAGTAAAATGGTTTAATGTAGAAGATGATATATATAATAAAGTAATTTTTGATGGTAAGACTGAAGCTTTACCGCCTGGGTATTATGACTTTTGTACTATAGCTGAATGGTTTCAAAGTAATTTTAAAATTAAAGCAACTTTAAATCCAGCTAACCTACTTGTTACATTAGAATTTCTGAAACAAGATTGGTTAAAAATTTCAGATAGATTTGCATATTTACTTGGATTTTATATTGACGAAGATTGGTATAGAACAGATGATTTAGATGAAGCTATGTTTGGTATTATAACAATGAAGACAAAAAAAAAACTTAAAATAACTGGAAAACGTCCTGTCAATTTGTCAGTACACACAGTGCTAAATGTTTATTTGAAAGAACTAAACACATCTGAGAATGTTCACAATGGAAAGCCTTCAACTTTGTTGAGATGCTTACCTACTGGAACTGCTCCGTATTGTGAAAGTGTAGTTGTTAGATTTCCTAATTTGCAGTTTAAGAAATTAGGTTCTAGTTTCTTTGAGTCACTGAGTATATCTGTAACTAATCAGGATGACAAACCAGTTCTTATGCATGATTTTAGTGTAGTGTTAGAAGTTAAATAATTTTATTTTTGTTTATAAAAAATGAGTGGTGGTCCAAAGCCGAGAATCATACCAGTTACGTGTCCGGTAACAGAGTTGAAAGATTTGGCAGACGTACAGGATTTTGAGAAGGAAGGAGAAATTGGAGAAATATATGGTTTTGAACTTGATTTAAATGGCATGTACAAGAGGAAAGTAATTGTCGACATGAAAGACGGTGAAAAACAGATTCCTAAACTTGGTCAGCTGCGTGATGTTACTGTGCCTACTCCACCTGTAAATAATTCGCCCTACAACTTAATACATGTGGGTAGTAAGTGGGTTGTTTCACCTGTGCCTGTTCCACCACCCACAATTGACTGGGACATAAAGTTGGAATTTATTAGTCCTTATGTATACACTGATGATGAAGGTGCCTTAGTGTTTAGGAAGGTTGTTAACTCGGGGCCACTTATTGTAAGTCTTGTTCCAAGCTTTGCCCCAGACGACAATAGCAGAGAAAAACTGAAAGTTGAAAATTATGAGACGGAGATATCTTCTTACACATAGGAAGGGTAGGTCTGATGCGAAGGTCGTGTTTGCACCAATAAACTTTCCCATCGCAAGAGAAGCGACAATAGTATTTGAAATTATCATGAGATCAGTAACTACTGCTAAAGAGGCTCAAATTGCACAAGGAATTAAACTTACATGGAATGACACAGTGGCAGAGTCATCAAAGGTCTTTATTGCTATTACAAAAAATAATGATGTTATTAATGTTTCGAGCAGTGTTCCAGCTGTCAAGGTGGTGGTTGACAAAGCAACTTTTGTTCGTCTAACTTACATAAACCTTGAACACATTGATCTTGTTGCATTTTATTATGCTAACAAATTGTATACTTTTGAAGAGTTGCAAAATGTAATTGCTGATTAAAATTTAAAAAATATTTGTGAATAAAAAAAATGGTAAACTTCTATCCGCAACTACCGACGCATGAGACTGTGTCATCATTTGTGCCTGATCCGCATATGTCAATTGCATCAGATAAAACATTACAGGCAGACGCATTCAGATTAAATAATATTACAGAAGCTTTGAAATATTTGGAAGGAGTTAGTTATGTTAGTTATTTGGGTTTAACGCCGAGCAGGCGACTAAGGCCATCTCACGGCGGGATGGGTAAAAATCTGGTCAGCCAGACTAAAAGCAAGGTCTTAAGACAAGATGTAAATATAGATTAAAAATCTCAGGCTAAAATGTCGCACGTCTGGAAAAGAAACGTCTACAGACTCTCAAAAAG
Source organism: Semisulcospira habei (assembly GCA_036245525.1). NCBI lineage: Eukaryota > Metazoa > Mollusca > Gastropoda > Semisulcospiridae > Semisulcospira > Semisulcospira habei. The sequence continues at coordinate 95,502,500 of BTPG01000001.1, forward strand.
GGCAAATAAAAAAATTCACATAGTCTATGAATGCTCAGATCTTGTTAAAAATATTGCATTCTCTCAAAAAATTGAAGATTTTGTCCGGGGGAACATCCCGGAACAAAACCTTCAAGGAGTCTGCTGTGAAGTGTTTATATCTGGTGTCAATTAGGTCAGCACAATACAGCAAAAAGTGTCGAACAGAAAACTGCTCATCACAGGCAAAACACCATGGACGCTCATCCTGTTTAAGTAAGTAAGAGTGCGTAACATATGTGTGCCCGATGTGGAGCCGAGCAAGGACAGTCTCCTCACGGCGGCTGCTGCAGCGGAAAGGTAGACTGTCAGACAACTTAGGAAGAGCTTCATGAAGCTTGTTCCCTTCCTCTTTGTCCCACTCGGACTGCCACTCGCGGGCTATGTACGCACTAATAACAGGTTTAAAATCACTATAGACAGTCTGTGTGTCAGGGACAGGGTCACTGCGGGCACTGTTGGCAGCAGAATCTGCGATTCTGTTGCCTTCGATGCCCACATGGCCTGGGACCCAAATAAAGATGATGTCATAATATTCCTTCATCAAGTCCGCGTAGAGCTCTCTAATCTGCACCAGCAGTGGATGGTCTGTTCCCGCGCCCTGAAGGGCCTGCAGGGCAGAAAGAGAGTCAGACAGAATCAGGAAGTTCCTTTCCCGAGACTGATAGGCATGCTTGAGTGCTAGCAGAATGGCCTGCAGTTCTGCACTAAATACAGAGGAATGGTCAGGGAGACGGAGCTTAAATGGGCGTCTAGGATGGCGAGAGGACACTGCAGCCGCAGCCACTCTTCCATCCTCAGACTTGGACCCATCCGTATAAAGACGACAATAGCCAGGAAAAATTGAAAGGAGTTCATTGAGGCTCTGTTGGTATATGGCTGGTGGAGTACAATCCCTCTTGTGGGCAGTCAAGTCCAGCAAGATGTCAGGAACTGGTAGTAGCCAGGGTGGAGTGACGTGTTGCAGAGATTCCGAAACTTTGTCCAGGTCCACTCCGGCCGCCTGCAGATGAGGTCGGACACGGAAGGAAAGTGGACGGACAGCTCCTGGATGGGCATCGTAAATCTCTGCAAACGACGGGTTAAAAACACAATCATAGGCAGGATTTTCTGGATGGGCCTTCAGCTTCAGAACGTAGCTGAGCATGAGGCGGATGCGGCGGAGCCTGAGAGAAGGCTCCCCTGCCTCTGCATACAGACTAGGAACTGGAGATGTCCTGAAGGCTCCCAGACATATGCGCAGACCTTGATGGTGAATTGTGTTCAGACGCTGCAGAACAGACTTGGAAGCCGAGCCATATACCACAGAGCCGTAATCCAGTTTGGACCGAACAAGGGCCCGGTACAGTCGAAGTAAGACGATGCGGTCTGCACCCCAGTCAGTACGACCAACGACACGAAGAATGTCGAGGGCCTTCCGACAAGAGGTTCTAAGGTAGTTAACATGGTTGCAGAAGGTCAATCTTTTGTCAAAGATGACCCCCAAAAACTTAGCCTCTTCAGCCACCTTAATTGGCACTCCAGCAATGCTCAGGCTAGGTTCTGGAAAAAATTTCGTCTGGTTAGTAAAATGCACACAGACTGTCTTGGAGGGCGAGAATCTGAATCCATTGAGAGACACCCACCCCTGGATGCGATCAACGCACAGCTGCAAGCGCCTCTCAAGGGACGCAAGTCCTCGACCTCGTGCACACAAAGCAAAGTCGTCCACAAACAAAGAGCATTCAGAATCATCCTTGACGGCCTTTACAATGTTATTTATTTTAATGCTAAATAAAACAGGAGATAGAATACTGCCCTGCGGGACACCCATCTCCTGTTCAAAGGAGTCGGAGAGGGTGGAGCCCACACGGACATGGAACGACCTGTTGGACAAAAAATTGTGAATAAAAACGGGCAGATGCCCTTTAAAACCCATGTCCGACAAATCAGACATTATACCATGCTTCCAGGTAGTGTCATATGCCTTTTCAAGATCAAAGAAAATTGCATAGACATGCTGCTTGTTGACAAAAGCATCTCGGATAAAAGACTCAAAGCGGACTAGATGGTCAGTTGTACTACGGAAGCGCCGGAAACCGCACTGGAGGTCTGTGATGAGACCCTGTGACTCAAGATGCCACACCAGTCGGGCGTTGACCAAGCGTTCCATAGTTTTACATAAACATGATGTCAAAGCTATTGGCCGGTAGTTGCCCGGGTCGGAAGGATCCTTACCCGGCTTGGGAATTGGCACAACCACAGCCTGGCGCCAAGATGGCGGAAAATGACCGGTTATCCAGATATGGTTAAAGGCCTTGAGAAGTACAAGGAGTGAATCTTCAGGCAGATCTGTTATGAGCTGATAATGGATGGTATCTAATCCAGCAGCAGAGTCAGTACATTTCTGCATGGCTTGCTGCAATTCTGAAAACGTAAAAGGGGCATTATAGTCTTCCAAGTTATCCGATATAAAATCACAAGCACAAGATTCTCGCTTCTCCTTCTCTCTCTGGAAGAAAGGTGAATAATGCTCTGTTGAAGAATTATGGGCAATGGTGGAGGCAAGCAAATTGGCCACAGCCTTTTTATCTGTGACCAAACTGGCACCATCTCTAAGATGGCCGACAGAAGCCGAGCCACCCCTGCCCCTAATTCTTCGAACAGCCTTCCAGACTTTTTGGGACGGAGTCCTAGAAGATAAAGATGAGACGAAGCGTCTCCAGGAAGCACGGCGTTCACGTTTAAAAATATAACGGGCTTTCGCCCGCTGTCTTTTAAAGGTTAAAATATTTGCTTGCGACGGATTACGAAATGCACGTCGCTGAGCAGATTTGCGCATTGTTTGGGCCTTGCGGCACTCTTCATTGAACCATGGTACTCTCGGCTTCCGAGGGAGTGATGTGGAAGTCCTAGGGATGGTTTCACCTGCAACTTCCAACAAAATAGAAGTAAAACAAGAAACAGGTTCTTCAGCTGACATGACCACCTCCTCTGTAAGACGAGACTGACAGAGAGAGGCAAACAGAGACCAGTTAGCTTTCTTGAGATTCCAGCGCCCCACCGGCGAATCCTCCTCACAGCTGACCGATGACAGGACTACTGGGAAGTGGTCACTACCACACAGGTCGTCGTGAACCTTCCAGTCAAAGTCCAGCATGAGAGAAGGATCACACACAGTGAGGTCTAGAACAGAACTAGATCCGGAACCTGAGTTAGAGTATGTAGGTGAGCCATCGTTAAAGACACATAGGTTAATTTGAGAAAAAACATCTTCTAACATCTGACCTCTGCCATCATAGTGGTCACTACCCCAAAGGTGAGCATGACCGTTAAAATCCCCCATGAGAATAAAGGGAGGGGGCAGTTGATCTACTAAGTGAAAAATATCATTGCTACAGACCCGCAGTGATGGTGGCAGGTAAATACTGCATATGGTTATGGTCTTTTTTAAGGTAACCCGAGCAGCGACAGCCTGAAGACAGGTGTCGATGCTAACGGGGCTACATAAAATTTGGCTACTAATGAGAAGAGCCGCTCCACCCGAGCGCCTCTCCGAATCAGAGCCTTTATGTATAACATTAAAACCATTAAAAGACACAGGGTCAGAAGTCTTCAGGTAAGTCTCCTGAAGAGATATGACTGAGGGGTTATAGAACTTGACTAAAAGACGTAATTCCTCAAAGTTAGCTCGAAAACCACGACAATTCCACTGAAGCAAAGAGTCCATGATTAAGTCTGATCTGGGGGTAAGGAGTTTTTCCCCCCTTTTTCCTTTACCTTGGAAGGAGTTGAAGAAACAGAGGGGGGCCGGCTCCCGGGCCTCCTCTGGTTCTTCGGAGAGGAAGGGGGTGGAGCTGCCGCAGCATCAGCAACAACAACTTCCACTCCCTCCATCCGCTCCTCCAGTGCAGCATATTTGTTTTGAAGGGGCACATCTGTGTTCCCCTTCTGGATTTGGAAGGAGAAGAAGCGAAATATTCACGGTGCAAAAGACGCTATAAGACCGTTTTCAATTCTGTACAAAACACTTCTATGGCTATTGGTGCTTTTTCGGCTGGTTGTTCTGTAGGGGGTATTGTTCTTTTTGCCACAGGAATTGGGAGTTTGGCTGGAATAGCAGTTGAGGGTGTTAGCGTTGCTACATGCCTGGCTTGCTTTGGTTTGGAGGCCTTAAACAAGAGGTTTCACACGAAATTAGAAAAACATGAAGCATTGAGTACTTTGGCGGGTGCAAAGCTGAGCAGTCTTAAACTTATTATCAGTAAGGCATTGAATGATAATTTTGTTGATGACGAAGAATTTAAGCGCGTCCAAGATGATTTAAATAACTACAAACAAATGAAATCTGAAATACAAAATAAAATGCGTAGTCAGACTCCCGTGAATGTTGAAGAACTAAAGGCTAGTTTTTTAGCAGAGGGGAAAAGGATAGGGGTACAGGAAACCACAGAAAAACTACACATTCTTTTAAACAAATAAAAATCAGATTTGGTAATCGTTTATTTTTTCATTACACTTCACAGAGAGATGACATGCCACTTACACAGTTTAGGCCTAATTATTTAACACCATCTGCACCACCGGAATATTATTGAGAAAAAAAAGTTTTTAGTTGCCCTTGTATCTTAATAAAAAAGACTTAGTATACGTGACTAAAGTCAAGTTGTTATTAAGTACTTGTAAGTAATTAGGGTAAGTAATTAATAAGTTCTTAATGATAAGTAGTTAATAAGTTCCTATTGTAACTCACTTTAAGGTAACCTTAAGTTAGTTGTAACTTAAAATTAAAACAAAACTTATCTTTAGGTTTAGATGATGTTTCTTAACACATAAATCCTTTTTAGCAAAACACATCTTGCTTTCAAAATGACTACACAACGTGTAGAGACGACTGCATCAGGCAAACTAGTCAGCCTAACAAGCAGAGGCCACTTATGACAAGCAAACACCCTTTGTCAGTGCCTGTGTTACCAGTCATGTTCAAACTGGCTTGATCATGCCTGTTTCAACATGTGTAGAAATAACAGTCAACAGTAAACACCCCCCCCCCCCCCCCCCCCCCCCCTCGGGGTGGGTTTTTGAAAAATTCCAGTCAGCCGGTCCAAAATCTTTTGTCAGTGCTTGTAATGTTGTTAAAAGCACAGACATAAAACAGAGCGGGGTAAAGGTATATGATTACTGTCTTTATGGCGGGCCTCTCTCTGTGTAAGAAAGGGATGGGATTGACTGTGTGTGTGTGGGTGTTAGCCATTTACATTTAATGTCAAATCAAAACGGGTGAACACATAATTGGAAAAATTAAAAATTCCATATTGAATATCGAGACAGGCGTGGTACATACCGTAACGGGTGGGGGTGCAAATCAATCTATTCAAAAGATTTTGATCCCGGTTTCAAAAGGCAATCTAGTCCCGACATGAAAATGTGAATAATTGCATGCCCTTTGTATTTTCAGAACAGGTCTATTCATATCTTACCTGAATTGAAGTGGGGGTCTTTCAGAACCAGTCAAGCGTAGACATGAGGTGTTTATGTATATGTAATTGCTTCGGGTTACAAGCACTGGTTTGTCCGGGTGTTTTGTCTATGGGGGGGGAGGGGGGGGGGGGGGATTTGAAGTATTATTAACACTATGACTGAGTTAACCCCTTAAATTCTCAGTCATAGTGTTAATGAAGATTCAGTTCTTTCTTTATATATCTAATTACAGAAAAAAATAAAAGAAATTTGAGAAAAAGGAAAGGCAAGGTCGTGTGCGTTTTTGTGAGCAAATAACATAGAAAAATGAGGACCATAGAAGATTCCCTAATACTCTCATATTCCCCTTCTCTCATTGATATTTCTGAGCTACATCTTAAATAACTGAAATCATCTGCCATACACTATCATGTGAACCACTGAGTTGTATAGCGAGAAAAGATAGCACTGGGTATCAAAACTGACATGTATGCCGCACAGAACCTAGAGCATATTCCTCACATTGGCCATTAACCATGTGCAATGAGGATGTCAAGGAAACAGTGGCTCATGAACAAGGGGATGATGATCGTTTTCAATACCTGATGACTTGATGGATGTAACAGGCACTTCGAAAGAGAAGCTGCAGAAGCAGACACTAAAGTGAAGCTAGCAGCATGACCACAAGCACATCTGCAGATGGTACAGAACAAGTTTATGTGCAGACCATTGTGTGTGCAGCTCTTGTTAGGCTGGCTAAGACTTTTGAAGACGTCTTCATTCCTTACAATCTCCACCAGCTGGAAATAGTTTCCAGAAATGACCTTGTGAGGGAACTTCATTCTGAAAAAAATCTTCAAGATCGCCACCAATGGAAAAAAAAAACAACCTCAGATCGCCACCAAAGGAAAACAAAAGGGTGATGCACTGATGTTTCACGTTGTCCACGCAATGTATCAAGAGGGACAATGTAGAGACATTGCTCGCAGAAAATGCAAAACCTGCCAAGTCCCACTGGATTGGAGTGACATAAGAACACTTCAAAGAAACTGGAGTTGCGAAAATGGACAGCGCTACGGAACTTGTATGATGGGTGCCTGTAAAGATACCACTGCACACGCAGAACAGTCCTGCTATGAACAGATCAGTTGTTCTTGGAAACAAAGATGTCATTTATTGTGGAAGATGTAAATGTAGAAAAGCCAGCCTAGCGTTACTGCACTGTGCACTTGTGAAAGAGATTTTTTACACACATGACACAGCACTATACATAAACAGATCCCTACATTCACATCTAACACCTAACCCCCAATCTCACACTGGATCCTCATCTCTTCTTTCACTGTAAAGGACCGGCAAGACAATAATTTACACACGTTTAGGATCTGCACCTGTTCTTTAATATAGTGTGCATTTTGACAGAGCAAAGGACCGTCAAGACAGTCATTTACACATGTATGTATAATGTATTTATATGAGTCTTTTGAGAACACTCATGATTCGGCAATTATTATTATTATTATTAATACATGTAACATTAATAGTGGTAATACTAATAGTAGCTAGTAGTGGTAGTATTTTTCAAAGAACTAATTAGAGTGTAAAAAATGCAATAGAAGTGTCACAAAACTGTGAAATATATGCAGACCACATTTTCCTGGGCAAGTGTTGTACATGATGCATATTGTGACGAGAAGGTAACGTGACCTCTTTCGCATAAAGTTTAGTTTTCTTAATCTTATGAGTGTATTTTGTGATTTGTATCATTTTGTATGATACATTAAACTCATATTTCAGTTTCATTAGTAGTCATCAAGCGCAATTCTGCCAGCAGCTTAATATTACAGTAGTTGTTCACTTCAAGAGGAAACCAATCAGGTATATTCACTGGATTCTCTGCACGTAAAAAATGTTTCCTCAAATGTATTCATGTTGATCTTTCTGAGACAATGAAGTATAACAACTAAACACCTTACTACAGCACAGAACAAGAATGGCTCATGTGCATGACCAATCCACATAATTAATCTGACCTTCATGATCTTGACCTTTCCAACAGGTCACTGAAATAAGCAAGTGTTCAAGTATTTTAACATTCTAGACTCACTTCTGCTTTGTGCGTGAGCCAAAAATAAGAAATTATTGGAAATCAGTGGTTTGCATCAAAGTATAGTGCATGCTGAGTGCGGTCTGCGTGGAAGGCCAAGCTTACACCCTTGTTGTCGCCATTGTGTTAACCCATTTAGCCCTGTGTCCCTACAGCAGGAGATGGACTGACCATGATAATTCAAGGGTAGTGCCATATTAGGCAACACCTCCAACATTTGAGAAATGGGACCCCAAGGCTCTTACCAAATTTTACAGGTGTCATCTGATGACTTTGTACCAGCTGCAGTAGATGGACTATGATAATTCAAGGGTAGTGCCAGATTAGCTTGGCGCCTTTGCAACTGGTACATAGTCATTAGGCAACACCTCCAAAATTTGAGAAATGGGACCTTAGGACTTAAAGGGGTCATGGACGATCTTACCAAATTTTACAGGTGTCATCTAATGACTTTGTACCAGCTGCAGGAGATAGATGGACCATGATAATTCAAGGGTAGTGCCAGATTAGCTTGGCGCCTAATGTTGCAAAGCTAATCTGTCACTACCCTTGAATTACCATGGTCGATCCATCTCCTGCTGTGGGGCATTGGGGTTAAAAAGCTTACGATTAGTAGATGTAGTCAAGACTATTTGTGGGTAAGAGTGATAGGTACATAACCGGATATTTCAACCCATTTAGCCCCGACACACTGCCAAAAAATATGAATAGACCATGACAGTTCAAAGGTGGTGCCATAACAGCCTGATGCTCATAGGCGCCAAGCTATTCTGGCACCACCCTTGAACTACCATAGTTGTCTATCTCCTAAATAGTAATACAGTCTTCAGAGGACAATCGCACAGTAGATTGCTTCATGGAGTAAGCTGTTCTCACCTGTTTCCCACTGACTTTGGCATGCAATACATCACGAAATAGAGCAGTTGCCTTGTCAAGGTCTGGACATGCGATGGCAACATGGTTCATCTTGCCAACCTTCCATGCCTAGGGGGAACAAAATGTAAAAACATATATATAGAAAAAAATCTAAATAACCTGATCAGTATGCGTAGAACGTGTATTATAAGTAAGACAAGAAAATGTCATTAAACGATTATTTAGAACAGTGCCATAATTTAGGATGTGCCTAACTCTCAAAAGGTGCCCTGGACGCCCCTCTACTCACATAACAGACCATAACTACTTTATATGACCAATATCTAACAAACAAGTGTGTAATATCAATGCAAAAATGTTTGATGAGAAAAATAAAAGTGGTTTTCATACCTAAATGGATGATGACCAATCTTTTTTACTCTTTCTTGTGGTGGATTCAAGGATAAAATGGCTGTGAAAAACTCATTTCCCTTGGGTAGGTAAATTCTCAGTACAACTGTCAGCATACAACTCGCTTCTGATATCCAAACATGAGCAAGAAAGATAAAAAAAGGAATCACTCTTTAACATTACAACACCTAGCTGACTCTCTAGCAGTGTTTTGTGTCACTGCAGTGTATGCAAAGATTTAAGCATTACATCTGACTTAAATTTTCAGTTTCAGCAGTGTTGATGAGTACTACAAGGCGCAGTGGACTGATGGCAAGGCCTACCTTTGCCAGATGGGTGATATTGTTTAACACTTAAGAACCTAGAAGGCGCAGTGCTGCCACACCTGCCATGATCTTATAAATTTCCATTATAAGCTACTAAACAAGGCAAGCTAGATTCTTAATCAATTCACTGTAATAAACTGCATAGGATAAAGGTTCACTATGAAAAGTACAGTGCCAGACTAGTTTGGGTCCTGAATGGTCAATTAATCTTTCAGGATTCTAAAAAAAAAAATCTTGACAAGTGTTCCTAACAAAACAGAATCACAGTACACACGGCTAACAGAGTACAATAGTAATGCTGCTTTCCAATGGTTAGTCAGCTGTTTGACTCTACTCAGATATACTGGACAGGTTGAATATAATCAGCTGTCCTGTAAATTGATTTGCATTACCATGTGTGACAATCTTCAGTCCTGTAGACTGATTCATCTTTTTCTAAATTTTTGAATTTCAGCTTTTTGGTTCAGACAGAGCAGTCCTTCAGCCTCTACCATCTGTAAGAGGCATACATTCTCATGAGCCACTGCAAACGCAGGGGCTCATGAGAATTCATGTCTTTTGCAAGCTATGATCATGGGTCATAGTCTGGACCGTTTTCAGTCATTTCAAGTTTTTGCACTGTCATCCATACATTACATATATAACATTTTCAATGGAAAAAAAAGTGTGACCCCTTTTGAGTGACTATATTTTTAGCCAGAAAAAAGGGGTTTGAAAAGACAACTAGACTGTCATGAGTATTGCGAAGGACACATCATTCAAGAGCATCATTCAGGTGGTTTTTCATGACAATAATAATAATTACAGTATTTATAATGTGCTTATCTTATAATAATTATAACTCTAAGCGCACACTCACAACTCGCGCACGCTTTAGACAACGATTCACGTACCACAAATAGTGAAATACATTACAACAGTCAGCTTGGGGTGTGGGGTGTGGTGATATAGTGCTAGAACCATTGAAAGAGGTGAGTTTTGAGGGCAGACTGGAAGGAGGAGAGAGAGTGTTTCTGACGGAGAGAGAGTGGGAGAGTGTTCCAGGTGGATGGACCGTATACAGAGAAGGAGCGGGGGCCGAAAGTGCTGAGTTTGGTGTGGGGGATGTGGAGGTGGAGAGGGTCAGAGGTGGAGCGGAGGGAGTGTGGAGGAGAGTAGGGGTGAAGTAAGTTTGAGAGATAGGCAGGAGAACAGTTGTTCAGGGATTTGTAGCAGAGAGACAGAATCTTGTATTTGATGTGTTGGGGGATGGGAAGCCAGTGAAGGAGTTTGAGCAGGGGAGTGATGTGGTCGGATTTTTTCTTTCTGAGGACGAGGCGGGCAGCATTGTTCTGGTCGCGCTGGAGAGTGAAAGTGGCGGAGTGAGCAGTTATGAGGATGGCTGCTCAAAAGAGGTTCACTGTAATATCCAGTAAATATTTGTGTTCCGTCTGCTGTGGTAGGTGAAAGTGACTGATGACATGATGGGACTGGTACATGTCAGCTTTATGAAGCGGGATGGGGAGCTGTACACTTGGACTTTCAGTCCAGATACTTCTTGGGAACCAGCAGCCTTAGTCAAGAGCCCACCAGTGCAGCTGGTCACTAATGAAACTCAATGCAAAAAAAAAAAACCCCATATTTTTGTGTGGTTAACTTGTCTACCTTATTGAAAATACGGCAGACTTTGAGATGGGGCTACTCGAAGTCATTCAATAGCATGCAAATGACGTCATAGGTGGGTGGGGACCCCAAATTCTGGCAAAGAAATAACAAGATAAAATGTCATTTCTATAGCTACTCTAACCTTGCTGCAGAATGTACTTTTGGTGCCAAGTGGTGTGCGTATGTGTGTGTGTGTGTGTGTGTGTGTGTGTGTTAACAACTAGAGACGCCATTTGTGGAAGGAAAAGCTTGGAACTTTCGGGTAGTTTCCCTACAAAAATTCTCCTTAGGTACACACTGACAAGAAAATAGCCTTTTTCATGAAAAGCGGTTGACCTGCATTTGAGTCTTGTAATTTTTCTTGTTCTTACTAGATAAAAGGAAGACATTGAATGAGTTTGTTAGCCAGCATTGTACCTCTTCAACTTTTAAAGTGTTAATTAATTCATTTTTTAAAACAAATTACTCTTAAGTAAACAAGAAAGGCAAAGCCCTTACGGCGCATGTGTATGACCAATCTACACGTGACCTTTGTGACACTAAGTAAAGGGATGGCTTCACACCAGCAAAATCCATGTTTTCTCAAAATTTAATCAGTTTTCACATATCTAGCTGTCAAACAAACCGCCATGACCCTTGACCTTTGCAATGAGTCGACTAAATTAGTATACACAGCCCTGAAAGTCTAAACTTTGCTTGCCAGCCTTTGGCTAGTGACTTCCAAGTTTTACTAACTAGCCAAACTAAAAATGTTACTAGCCAAACTGAAAATTTTACTACTGAAAAAAGCCCAAAGCAACAATGTAATGTACCACAAGTGTTTGACGCCCAACGTTAGAGTACTTTCGGATTGAGGACTGAAAAAGCACGGATCGGAAAACGCACGTATTGATAGCCAGACCTGCCAAACACTACGATTTAGCCGTATTTTCCTACGCCAATGTTCCCAATACTACGCTACTATGATCATTAATGAAATTCTACGCTGAAGAATCTATCTATCTATCTATCCCGTAGTCTTGCCGACCATTGGGGAACCACTGATGACTTGGCAACCAGCTCCCTCCATTCCACTCTGTTCTCTGCCATTCTTAGTATGTCGCATATGGCTCAGCTTTAGTCCTGCCCACTCTGAGATGTTGTCCTCCCATCTTTTTCTCTGTCTTCCTCTCCTTCGTCCTCCTCGCACAGTGCCTCACAGGATTGTCTTGGCAATCCCTGCTGATCACGTGACATGCCCATACCACTTCAGTTTGCGTTTTTTCACAATGGTTAATAGGTCTTCATAGGGCCCAATGGCTTGCCTGATTCTGCTTCCCATTTCCTCGTTCGTGATATCATCTCTGTACAAAATGCCAAGCAGCCTTCGAAAACAGCTCATTTCAGTGGCATGTATTCTCCTTTCGAGGTCTGCTCTGAGGGTCCATGCCTCACAGGCATAAGAACACTGAGATGACTAAGTCTGATCTTGGAGCAGAGTGTGATGTTTCTGTCCTTCCATATGGTCTTCAGTCTTGTCAGCGCTGTTGCTGTCTGCGCAATCCTGGACATTATTTCTGGTTTTGATCCTTCATGTCACAATGGCTCTTAAGTATTTGAATTTCTCAACAGTTTCCAGTTTTTGACCTCCAACCATGATTTTGGTGCCAATGCCACTGGCGTTATTGGTCATCAGTTTGGTCTTGACTTCTCTGCACTGATTTCCATTCCAAACGCAATGGCTGTACTGTCCAGATTTACCACCAGCTGAGCTAGCTCCCCCTCTGTTCCTGCAAGGCCATCAATGTCGTCCGCAAAGCACAAGTTCTTGATTGTTCTGCCTCCAATACTGACAGTTCCTTCATGATCTTTCAGAGCGTCTGTCATGATTCTTTCCAGAAAGATGCTGAAAAGAGTAGGTGAGAGCAAGCAGCTGAAGAATAAAATATACCAAAAACGTTTTTGGTGTTGTTTCGGTTTGTAGTTGGTAAGAGCATGCGGTTTGGGGCCAATGAGAACTGAGCGGAGTGAACTTCCGGTTTTCCCAGTGTGCATCATTTCATTCACAAAGTGCGTCAGATTTTCAGGTCATATTACATAGTCAAATTTGGCCAGTTCAGGCAGTAAGAGGACCGGTGTTTTTAAAAATAATTTTCGCCTTGTTTAAAAATTTGTAGTAGGGCTGAATGTTGGAATTTGCTGGAAATGTTCAGTTAGCTGAGAGGAGACATGTTTGGTGCTTTGATACATACCATCCTGAGCTTATCCAATGGAGAATTGTGGGCCTATGTTGAGTTGCCGGTGCCGTAGTGATTTGAGGAGCACGCTGATTTCAGCTGTGCTTGGGTTGGTAAGGAATCAGTTTCATAGCCAAGAAATGAGATGGGTGATGTGCTGTTTTTCTTGGTATTTTGTGCATGGCAAATGTGCAGCTGGTGGGCAGTAGTGTTTTTTAGGGAAATGAAAAATTAGGGGATGACTGGGACTGACTAAGGCTAAGAGACTGGACAGTACGGAAACGGCACTGTAGTCCGTGACCTGTCAACGGTCTGAACCATGCCGAAGTGAAAGGAACCCGAATCGAAAAGCGCACCACCTGAAAAGAAGAACGTTTGTACCAGCCAACCAAAGCTCCGATCGCTATATAAAAGGCAAATTGCTGTCGTGCTTTGATTCTAACAGACAATAAAGTTGTGTTGTATTGAGAAATTTCCGTGCATCAAGCGGCGTTCGGCATTGAGCAAACAGTAATTTACATGCTAAACTACGATTGACATCTCCAAAACTACTACCACTTGTCCAAAATTCTACTACTATAGATGTGTAAGGGTTGGCAGATGTCAAATGTAAAAAAATGTTTTAATGCACTCGCCAAAAATGTTGCTGTACAACTTGTCTCTATTGCTTGCTTAGTATTACGAGAAGTAAAGGTTGAACGTTCGGGCACTTTCGGATTTAGGACTGAAAAAGTACGGATTGGAAAATGCATGAGCCCACTAGCATTTGGCGAGTGGATTCTTTTTTTTACTCGCCAAAAACAAATTCACTCGCCATGGCGAGTAAATTACTCGCCATTTTCAGGGCTGATACATAGGAAGGTCTTATCATCAGCTACCTTTGTGCCATATTTGATTGAAAAATGTTGATAATAATTACAATTCTATCAAAAATTGGCATGTTACACACATTTTCCGACCTCTTGTCTTCTTCTTCTTCTTCTCAAACGCCGTCACACTTGGAGTTTGGCTCTCAAAATGAAATCTGTGGTCTTCTGTAGCGCCTCCACAGGCCCGTACAGTTTCTCTTGTAGAGTGGCGGACTTCGGCCAATCTCCTCCCTCAGCAGCTGGTGGTTCCCACAGTCTTGGAGGATGTGCTCTGTGGTCTGCTCTGCTTCACCACAAGGGCACAGGGGAGATGGCACAAGGTGGAAGCATCTGTGCAGGTGGAAATTGAGTCGGTTGTGCCCGGTCCTCAGACGGAAGATGGTCACCTGCTCTTGTCTGGACAGCTGATGGTAACTGTCTATGGGCCGTTGGGGTGGTCTGTACACAGACTTAATGATGGTCTTCATCTCTGTGAAGCTGATCTGATCCATTTTCACCGACCTCTGGTGACCCTTGACCTTTCCGAGGGGTCATCCAAATTAGTATGCATAGACAGATCTTATCATCAATTATCTCTGTACCATATTTGGGGTTGAAGTTGTGAATGATAATTGAGAAAAAAAAAAACATTTCTTGTCAAAATATGGGTTTTTTTTTACCTACTTCCTGAGCTCTTGTGACCCTTGACCTTTCAGAAGGGTCATCCAAATTAGAATGCATAGATAGGGCTTACCATCAGATATCTCTGTAGCAAGTTTGGGTTTCAAGTTGTGAATAGTATTTGAGAAAAAAACATCTTTTGTCAAAATATGGCTATTATTTTACCTTTTTCCTGAGCTCTTATGACCCATGACCTTTCCGAGAGGTCATCTAAATTATTATGCATAGATAGGTCTTACCACCAGGTATCTCTGTGGCAAGTTTTGGTCTGCAGTTGTAAATAGTGTTTGAAAAAAAAAAAAACATCTTTTGTCAAAATATGGCTATTTTTTAAAACATCTATCCTGAGCTCTTGTGACCCTTGACCTTTCTGGTGGATAAACCCAATTAGTGTGCATAGAAAGGTCTTCCCATCAGGTATCTTTGCACTAAGTTTGTGTTTTAAGTTGCCAATAGTATTTGAGAAAAAAAAATTATGTCAAAATATAGATAGTTTTTACCCATTCCCTAATCCCCCCTGGACCTTAACCTTTGTGAGAGGTCACTCAAATTGGTATGTTTAGAAAGGTCTTGCCACAAAGTATCCTTGGGAAAAGTTCAAAGACTGTGGCTTGAATAGTCTTCGAGAAAGTGCCAACATTAAAGTTTGTACCAAAAACGATGGCGGACGGACGACAGACGACGACCAATGGCCCAGAACATACTCTCTTTTGCCCAGAGAGCAAATAAATACAATTTGTCTTTATTTTACCCCTATGAGTATGTCCTCAAACATGCCTCCAAAAGTACTGAAAATGGAATACTCATTCACAAGAAAATTGCCATTTTATGGAAAATGGTTGACCCGCACGTCATCAGCCCATATTTTTGTTTTACTTATTTGTTATTTAGCAAATAACGATGGTCAGAGAGATGGTCAGAGAGGTGGCTGATGCAGTATAACGTGGACAAGTGCAAGACTCTGCATGCAGGCCGTAAAAACACTTGTCAGGTTTACACGCTGGGAGGACAAGAACTTGGAGCAGTGGAGGAAGAAAGGGACCTAGGCGTCATCATGCACAGGTCACTGTCGGTCAGTCGCCAGTGCTGCGTGGCAGCAAAACGAGCCAACAGAGCAGTGGGGCAGATCATTCGAACAGTTACAGCCAGAACTAGAGAAGTTATTGTCCCACTCTACAAAACAATTGTACGACCACATTTAGAGTACTGTATCCAAGCATGGCGACCTTACCTCAAAAAAGACATCGCAGAGTTGGAAAAGGTGCAGAGGAGAGCTACAAGATCGATTACAGGGATTGGTCACCTGCCGTATGAGGAGAGACTGGCCTTTTGCAATTTGCAGAAATTGGAAGAAAGGAGAGACAGGGGAGATCTCATCGAGACTTTCAAGATCATAAAGGGACTTGAAAAAGTTTCTGCGGACATATTTTTTTACTTCATGCCAGTCATCATTTTACCATAGAGGTCACAGCAGCAAACTGTTCAAAGGGAGGTCCAGACTGAATCTTAGAAAAAACTTTTTTTCCCAAAGAGTTGTGAACCCATGGAATGCTCTGAAACAAACAATTGTCGAAGCTGAAACTGTCAACCAGTTCAAGAACCGCCATGATAAAGAGACAGTTAAGGGGGTTAAAATAAGTTCTCAAACTTCCTACCCCATTGGCCGCACTCAGTGGCCACTCATGTAAATTCAGGTAAATAGGCAGAAGGAAGGCACTGAATTATTGTTCATTAAAAAGCTTTCATACCTCTTCAATATTTTGAGTGACAAGTATAGTGCATTTTAAATTTTTGAAAGTGCAGTTTTCATGATTTTCGGGGGATTATTTTTAAAACGGTTAAAAATCTTTGAAGCAATCTTCTCATTAATAGACGAATGATTCTTCATAAACAGTATTTACATAAGCCTGCTATTTGATCCGGGTCTGCCTAGGTCAAATTCTTTGGAATTTCTTTTAAAACAGTTTAACATATTTGAATCAGTCTTCTCATTAATACCTGAATGATTTTTTACAGTATTTACATAAGCCCAGCTTTGTCCCGGCTCTGTGGGTATCATTGGGTTAGATTGTCACCTAAATATTCTATGTGTGAAAATCAGGTAGAAAATTACAAAGTGTTATCCTTTCTACGAGGAATGTCTTAAAACATTAATTTCATCACTGAGTACACGGCGTTGTGGGACTAGCCATACCATGATGTAAAACTCACAGTGACTTAATTTCTTTGTTAATATTCTATTATTCTTCTTCAGAATGGCTGGCTACACCAGGCCACAGATCGTATAACTGGTGCGAAGCACATATGCCATTTTTTGGATCGAGGGTTAGGGTGGGTTAGGGTGGAGGGGTCGAGAGATGAATCAGAAGGATAAGCTTAAAAATAATAACTTTGAATGTTCCTAAAAAGAAAAACGCAAGTGAGCTCAAAAACAATATGGTAGACTTTGGGATGAAATTATCATCTTGTTATCTGTTATAGCAATTCATCATGACATCACATGGCTATTCAGACATGTTAACAAAGACAGTATCATACTCAACCTGCTGGGAAACTGCTGGCAGATGGAATTTCCTGTAGTGCTGCAGCTGAAAAAATAATTGTACGCTTATGTAAGTGTACTGTAATTCATGCATCATACAGTATCTTCTGACAAACGGTGCGCTGATAAATCTTTTCTTTTTCATCGTGTGATAACTCTTAAATTGCATAACATCTCAGAACGAGCCTTTGATTATAATTGTCATAACCATGTACAGGTTTGCATGGGCTTGTACTGAATAATTTTGTGGATACCCGTTGTGATGCACATGTTATACCTTTCGTGAGATTGTCCGCTCTACACACACACACACATACAGACACGCACACACACAAACATACTTACCGATAGTCTCACACCTTGAACAGACTTTTGCACGAACGTTGTCGCCATGATGCCAAAGACAAGCAGACGGCTTGTTCCGCCGGTAGCTTGACCCGTTGAAAATTATACAAATTAAATTTCTTTGTCTTACTAGCAGTCTATGATAGCTAAAATAACACTGATTATTTATTTTTTGTATTTTGTGACCTTACGTGCTACAATATAATTGTATTAATTTATTTAAAAATATCGTACGTAGTTACAATTATGCTTGTTAACTTCAGTACAATTTACAGGCCAAAGCACACAACTGCAGTCCGATCTGTAAAAAATGCCTTAGCCTTAGTCTGTCCTAGTCATCCCCTAATTTTTCAATCCCTAAACAACACTACCGCCCACTTGCTGCACATTTGCCATGCACAAAATCCCCCCAAAATAAGGACATCACCAGTCTCATTTCCTGGCTATCAACATGATTTTGTACAACCCTACATCGCAGCCAAAACTGGTACACACAGCATCCGCTTGACAACTGAAACTAGGCCAAAAAGAGTCCGCTGGTTAAGCCAAGACTGGTATGAATCAAAGCACCAAACATGTCTCTTTTCATCTATCAAGAGAATTTAAGCAAATTCCAACATACTGCCTCTGTACAAAATGCCAAAGAAGGTAGAAGATTTAAAAAAAAAAAAAAAACACCGGTCCTTGCACTGCCTCACCTACCTCATTTGAATATGTAACATGACCTATGGCGCCCTTCGACTTCATCTTGGTACTAAAAGTGTTTATTGATACTTGTGCAGTATTGTAGCCCTTTAAACTGGCTTCATGCATTATGGGTCTTACAGTATTTCATCTTGTGAACTGCAACAAAATAGACCGTATTCGCGTGAGAGCAGTGCATAAAAACTGAAGCTATGGAGAGTTGTGCAAGTCGTAATGATACTGGTAAAGAATGCATGGTCATTGCAACTGCAGAGATATCTGAGGAAACATTGCATGATGCAGCTGCTCATGAAATTGATAACTCTGATGACTGGGAAACTTGCGAATCGGCAAGTGTGAGTGAGACTGATGGTGGCGATGTTAAGTTGTGCACGTGGGATCCGCCCCGTGATCGTGAGAAGCAGCTGGAGAGGAAGACCAGCAATGAGAGGTCGCCGTCAAGAGCTCACATGGACTACGACGACGACATTTTGATAGATACAGATGAAGAAGAAGGGAAATGTGTAGGTGATCTTGACGTCAGTGGACGTCTTGTCATTCAAGATGCGGATGACCAAACCCCCAGAAAAGGGCGTAGCTACAGAAACGCACCAGGAGGGAAGGGCAAGCAAAAGAAGCAGAGAGTAAGCGGTGTGACATCCACACCAAGGACGAAAAGCAGGTTTGTTTGCTCATGTGATTTAAGTCAGTATGCAGTAGAGATGTTCTTGTATGTTTCTTTTTATGTGAAGTACAAATGTAAACTAAGCAGTACGATGATATGCAGTAGAGATGTTCCATGTTTCATTTTATGTGAAGTACAAATGTAAACTAAGCAGTACGATATGTTTTTAAACAAGACCTCATGAGATTGCAGGATTCATTCTAAAAGTAAAAATTGACCTACAGAGTACAAATCCAAAGGATCATTTCTGAAACTGGATGGGCCGAAGTGACGGCCAGGCGTGTGTATTCATGAGCATGTTCTCACCAACTGCCAAAATATGGAAAAGAGGGGGTGGGCGCCAACTCAGCCAAGTGTATGTGCGGGCACCTTCTTGCCACTTATTCTAGCCGCAGAAATATCAAATTGAAAGAGGGGGGGGGGGGGGGGAGGGCGGGGGGAGGCACGCAAGAGAAAAGAGGGGCCATGAAAAGAAGGGCCCATTGCCATGGGAAACCTGTCAGTCATTGACCCCTAAGCTCAAAATGTCATTTTGGGAAACGATCATGTACCAATGCAGGGATTAGGTTGAGTTTTGCAGTCAATAAGTGATATGACTAGAGGAACATAAAACCAATAGGTCATTTGGAAAATCAATAAGTCAACAAAAAATCACGTTTTTGGAGTATCGCAGCCCCGCAATGACATGTTTCTATTTCCAAATCAAGGAAAGAAAACGACCAATTTCATCCTCCCAACAGCCGCACGCTCGGTCACCCCTGTAGCCTGTTCAGTAGGCACAGTGGCTTTGCGTTGCTTTGCGAGCCACCAATCATAATCAAGAAAAGGTTGAAATAGATTGGGTGCTTGCAATTGCAAAGCGAAGCGCAGCCACTGCGTCTACTGAACAGGCTACTGTCAAGTTATCAACTGCGATGTGGGTCTACAGTGCACTAGAGCATCAGCTAGCTGGCCCTCGCTCTCTCCATCTCTCTCGTACATGCCAACTAACTCAGCGCAGGTCTCAGTGACTGTCTAAAAACTGAATAAGTCATGACTGGCTCACTGACAAAGCAATGCGTCATTTCAAATTTGTATGCATCAATGACCGATGAGAGTCCTATACGCTGCCAATGGTGCAGGGCCTGTTTTAAAAAATGAACCCTGACTGGCCTGATTGTGTCTATCTCTCTATCTATCTATATCCCGTAGTCTTGCTGACCGTTGGGGCACCACTGATGACTTGGCAACTAGCTCCCTCCATTCCTCTCTGTTCTCTGCCATTCTTAGTGTATCACCCAGCCTCAGTCCTGTCCACTCTGAGATATTGTCCTCCCATCTTTTCCTCTGTCTTCCTCTCCTTCGTCCTTCTTGCACAGTGCCTTGCAGGATTGTTTTCTCAAGCCCTGCTGAACACGTGACATGCCCATACCACTTCAGTTTGCGTTTTTTCATAATGGCTAATACTAATAGGTCTTCATAGGGCCCGATGGCTTGCCTGATTCTACCCCACCCGGGTCTGCCCTGGGGGACTTGGGTGGGGTTAGGTATTTTTTAGTTCCCAGGGTCACCCTGGTCAGCCCCACAGGGTGGGTTTTTCTCTCTATTCTGGGGCATGTGTTTCTGTCTACCCTTTGTCCATTCACCTGTATTTGCCTTTTTAAAACTCTCCCTACTGTCTGCACTGCCTGTAGATCTTGATATTGGATGTGTGTTGCTAGCTGGTCTTAGCTTTATTTAGGCCCCATGTGTTAGGTTTATTTAACGTATTTGACCGGCTGGCGACATACATTCAATGTTCTGTTTATTTTTTTTTATTTTTTTTTTTTTTCACAAGCAGTGCAGGCACGTCCTGAGAAAGCCTTGTTGCTGTCGGGACGTTAAGCAATGTACAATCAATCAATCAATTGCCTGATTCTGCTTTCCACTTCCTCGTTCGTGATGTGATCAGCCAGGGTTCCCACAGAGTCATGGAAGTCTGGAAAAGCTATGGAAAATACAAAAATATTTTCCATGGCTGGAAAAACTATGGAAAGTTCTTTTTTGTTAAGCTATGTATGGAAAAGTTTTGGAAAATTAAAAGTCTGGCAATCTTACATTGACTTTACAAGAAAAATCTGAAAGTTTTAATACGTAACCTAAAGACTATAATTTAATTCATAAGCTGATTGTTTATCGCTTGAAGGCTGCCCTTTTTTATCTGCAGTGACTTTCCTTGCAGAAAAGCTGCACATCCATTCTTAGAATCTTTCAACTTCCTTTCGTCCTGTGGCCACATAGGGCAATTAGGTTATGCCCCCTTTTCACACACTGTTATCTGTTAGCCTCTTGCAGCATAAAACTATGAGAGTCATTCCACACTAATGATGACTAAAAGGGGGAATCACTGCTAAAAAAACAAATTCAACTTTAAATGTTAGCACCATTGTTAATTATTGTGTTAATATACATGTGTAGTTTATAACCTGTAAAAAGAAAAGCAGACCAACATACCAAACTGCCAATAGACAGGTAAATATGAAATATGTCGCTGCAGTGTAACTGCGTTACACTGTGACAGAAATTCAGCTGTGAGCAATATACAAATCATGCAAAATGTCTTATCAATCATGGCTTACTTGAACACAACAAGGAGAAAGGTAAAAAACAATTCTTGAGTTATTAGATGCAATTTGTTTTGGAAAGAGGTATATTTTTTCTTCGCGACACCGTAACACAGTTACACCCCCATACTAAAACGTTTTTGTTTCAAACTTTAGGGTAAAAAAATATGAAACAAATATGTAACATATTTACTTTCAGTGGTCAGTGACGATGCTAAAGGTAAAAGAGTCAAAAACTTGTACTTGCTTTGATGTTATACAACATCAATACTAATCTGTAACTGTGTAACATGGGACACAAACTACAAAGTAACTGTGTTACACCGTGACAGAAATTCAGCTGTGAGCAATGTACAAATCATACAAAATGTCTTATCAATCATGGCTTACTTGAACACATCAAGGAGAAGGTAAAAAACAATTCTTGAGTTATTAGATGCAATTTTTGTCGGAAAGAGGTATAGTTTTTGTTCGCGACACCATAACACAGTTACACTCCCATTATAAAACGTTTTGTTTCAAACTTTAGGGTCAACAAATATGAAACAAATATTTAACATAAAATGTACTTTCAGTGGTCAATGATGATGCTAAAGGTAAAAGAGACAAAAACTTGTACTTGCTTTGATGTTATACAACATCAACACTGATCTGTAACTGTGTAACATGCGACACAAACATACATCCATCCTCGGGGGCAAGATTTAAGAACTCAACAAATGCAAAATACTTGGGACAGTGGAAATCATTTATTTCTGACATTCATGTATTTATTCCATACACCCCTCCCCACCACCACCAAAATCCTGAAGCATCCTGACAACCCCAACAAAATTTATGAAAAGAAGTGTTGTCCACGGATGTTGATGGTGGGCGGATCCAAAAGCGTGACATCCTCCACAGAGACCCATGATAATGTCTTCAACATGGGGGGAAATGTGTACTACCTCTCATGAACCTTTAAGAACTTCACCAGCGCTTCATCACCATTAGTCTCCAAAATCTGGGAAGAAAAGGCTTTTTAAGTTTTTATGTGATAAACACCAGGAAAAGATTATTAAAAACGCTAGAATGTTTACACTTAATCAAAATTCGTGCTATGGATAAAGGTAAGGTCAATGCAAAGTAAACATATGTGAAAAACGTTCTTTTTTGTGTTACATAGTAACAACATAACATGCTACATCATCTTCAGGTAACTGCATTACATGCGACTCGTGAAAAGTGTAATGCAGTTACGCATGTTAGATTTTTATGAAGTAACATGCTTTTACCCAGATTTTGCAACTTGAAAACAGCTTAAACGATAAGGTTTCTCTGATAAACGCCCCCCAAAAGGTATCTAAAGCATTATTCTTCGTGAAAACAAGCAGTTCTGTGCACTGCGTAACATGCGACACCAGCATAGTCAATGCATCGCGTCATTTAAACTAGGTATTTCTCTACAATCACGAAATAAAACATGCAGATAACCATGTAAAATAGTAGATAGGAGAATAATATGATCAGTTCCGCTTACCTTTTCTTCCAATGATGTCGTATATCCCAGGATTTGGTACCATTTCACGTTCACCACCTCAAGTCTCACTTTGTGCGTAACTGTGTAACCGCGTGTTGCATGTGTGACACGTCACACTTTATTGTTGTGTACACACTTCCATATATGGAAACCTTGGGCGAAACATCATCAAATCATGTGCTAATATGTACCCTTGTTGTGGATGAAGGCTTCCCGCTCAGCAGACGACGGTTTCGTCATTGTTTCATTTTGAAAAATACAGCGTAACTGTGTAACATCTGCGACACCATAACTTAGAAGCCGGTCATCTCTTTATTCTGTGCATATACATTCAATGTGTGTAGTTGTACAACTTTAGTTTTTTGCTATGTTAGTGATTTTCGTGGCTTTGTTTGTTCTGTGACCAGCAAGAATGACTTGTAGTTTATTTTGTATGTCCGGAGACGTGTGACGCCGCTTGTTACGCAGTTACGCTCTTTGAAAACGAAAAATTTTACAAAATCCCTTTACTGAAATAAAAGATTTCAGAAATATCAAAGAAAAACAACAACAGTTTCATAACACTGTGCGGTTAAAAGGTTCATTTACGTAACAGAAACCTCTCAAGTAGCCACCAAAGTTGCCTCCTTTCGGCGTTCCTGTTTTGCGCAGCCATTTTGAGTTGAATTTCGCTCTTTTTTCGTTCATAGTTAATAGTAGACTTAACTTTTAACAGTTTCTTTGCTTGACCTGCTTAATCAACATCTGTATAATCCCAGATAAGTCACCCTAGCAAAGTAATGCTTAGAATCATTCTCAACCGCCTCAAAACTTTCGCCGAGGAACTGCTGGCAGAAGAACAGGCTGGCTTCAGAGTTGGAAGAAGCACTGTAGAGCAGATTTTCAACTGCCGCGTCCTGATCGAGAAACATCTGCAGCATCAGCGCGAACTCTACCACAACTTCATTGATTTCAGGAAAGCATTTGATCGCGTCTGGCACGACGGACTCTGGCAAGTCATGAGATCGTTCAACATAGAGGAGGGACTGATCCAAATGATAGAAGCGCTTTACAAGAACGCCTGCAGCGCGGTTCTACTTAACAATCAGTCAGGCGAGTTCTTCAGGACGACGATCGGTGTCCGTCAAGGATGCCTGCTCTCTCCTGTCCTTTTCAACATATTCCTGGAGAAGATCATGCAGGAAACCCTCCACGACCACCATACTTCAATCTCTATTGGTGGCAGATCCCTGTGCAATCTTCGATTCGCAGACGACATTGACCTCATGGCAGGCAGCAATAGTGAGCTCCAAAACCTGACAGACAAACTTTCAAGTAGCGCAGGGTCTTATGGCATGGAGATCAGTACGGATAAAAGCAAAGTGATGATCAACACCACAAGCGACAGCAGCAGCAACATTCACATGAACGGCCAGAAGCTAGAAGAGGTCAATAGCTTCAAGTACTTGGGAGCCACCCTGTCCAAAGACGGTAGTTGCATAGCAGAGATCCGTATCAGGATAGGTACAGCAACATCCGCAATGGCCAGGCTGGACAGGATATGGCGAAGTAACTCCATCAGCTTCACCATCAAGTACAGGCTTTACAAGTCCCTCGTAGTGTCTATTCTACTCTACGGCTGTGAGACTTGGACACTGCTTGCAGACTCAGAAAAGAAAATCCAGGCCTTTGAGAACAAGTGCCTGAGGAAGTTGCTCCGCATCTCGTACCGCGAGCACAAGACCAACGAATATGTACGGAGCATCGTCACTTCCCTGGTGGGCCCACATGAACCCCTTCTGGCAACCGTGAAACGGCGCAAGCTTGCTTGGTTTGGCCACGTGACCCGACACAACACCTTGTCCAAGACTATCCTCCAAGGCACTCTCGAAGGAAGTCGTCGGCGAGGTCGTCAGAGAAAGAGTTGGGTCGCAAACATAAAAGAATGGACCGAACTCGAGATGCCAGACTTGCTTGCCACCGCCCAAAATAGAACTCAGTGGAGAGCACTGTCTGTTGCTGCTGCCTTTCAGTCCCCCCAACGCCCAGTTCGGGCAAGGGACTGATGATGATGATGATGATAATCCCAGCAATGGTTCTGAGTGCAGTTGGTCGTTTCTTTTGGATGAGAAATGCTGTTAAGTGAGAGCCCCCTAAAAAGTCATCATCAGTGACATCAGTGTGGAATGACTCATGAACGAAGAACTTTTCTGCCAAAACAAAACATCCACACGGAGCATATCACAGGAGAAACATTTTCAGCAATTCTTAAAAAAATTAAGAGTTAGCGTTTTTCACAAGACTAATGCACTAAGTACCCCTTGACAAAACTGTCGTCTGCAAACCTGTATACAACCGTGTACATGCCCCTATAAGGCTCCCATGAACACACTAGGTCAACTCAAATTACCCAAATTTTCCGCTTTTCCACACCACCTGTCGTGCCTCTTGTTGCTCAAAATGCCCAAACAGGCACAAATGGGAACTTTCACACCCTGAAAAATTGGCAGAAACAGGAAATTTTTCAAACTATGTCTCACGGAATTGTTACTACATGAACCGGAAGCAATTGCCCCATGTAGCCTGTGCATGGAAAGTCACGCAGATTTTTGCCAAAGATAGAAATGGGGAAGTGCATCTTTAGCCACTTATGGCTAGAAAAAAAGTCAATTCTAAGCTTGGTTAGTGCCAGCTTCGGATGGAGCAAAGCACAAAGCTCAATGCGAGGCACACATACCCAGGGGGATTGCCTCAGCATATCTCACATTAAAGATAAGATATCTCACATTAAATAAAATAATTTGCCCCGAAAAATAAGTTCCACATTTCATTATTACACAAGTTTGGCGTATATATTAGTGAGCTTTGGAAAACTGTTGTGTCAGTCTTAAAAAGGTCTTTAAAAAGTATGGAATTTTTTTCCACGAAACTTGTGGGAACCCTGTGTGATCTCTGTATGAAATGCCAAGCAGCCTTTGAAAACATCTCATTTCAGTGGCTTTTAGTTGTATCCTCCTTTCAACGTCTGCTGTGAGGGTCCATGATTCACAGGCATACAAGAACACTGAGATGACTACGGAGCGCATCAGTCTGATCTTGGAGCAGAGCTTGATGGTTCTGTCTTTCAATATGGTCTTCAATCTTGTCAATGCTGTTGTTGCCTGCATAATCCTGGACAGTATTTCTGGTTTTGATGCCTCATCTGTCACAATGGCTTCTAGTCCTAAGGATTTGAACTGTTTCCAGTTTTTGGCTTCCAATTATGTCAGTGCCAATGCCACTGGTGTTATTTGTCATCAGTTTGGTCTTCTCTGCACTGATTTCCATCCTATACGCAATGGCAGTACTGTCCAGCTTTTCCACCAGCTGAGCTAGCTCCATCTCTGTTTCTGCAAGGCCATCAATGTCGTCCGCAAAGCAGAAGTTCATGATTGTTCTGCCTCCAATACTGACAGTTCCTTCATGATCTTTCAGAGCGTCTGTCATGATTCTTTCCAGGAAGATGTTGAAAAGAGTAGGTGAGAGCAAGCAGCCTTGTCTGACTCCGACTGTAGTCCTAAACCAGTTTCCTATTTTGCCGTTGAAGCAGACTGCGCTAGTGGCCTTGTTGTAAAGGTTTGCTATGACTTTGATCAGGTTGGCATTGATGTTGTATAGCTTCATGGTGGACCAAAGGGCTGCATGCCACACCCTGTCAAACGCTTTCTTAAAATCCACAAAGACATGGATAGTGAGGTCTTGCTGGTGCTGGAGGTACCTCTCACATAGAACTCTCAGGTTGAAGATCTGTTCAGTTGTGCTGCGCCCTGGTTTGAAGCCTGCCTGTTCCTCAGCTATGATTTCCTCTGCCTGTGGCTTCAGCCTGTTCAGTAGGATCTTTTAGTTACATGACTTTGCTTGGGTGGCATATAACTTAAGACTGATCGTGTGATAATTCTGGCATTGATGTAAGTTGCCTTTTTTGGGGAGAGTTATTATAAGTGTTTGGGTCCATGGTGTGGGCCAATCCTCTGACTGCCAGATCTTATTGCAGATTGTTAGTAAGGCGCTTATCATGTCTTCTCCCCCTTCTTGAACTAGCTCTGCAGGGATGTTGTCTGCTCCTGCTTCCTTCCCTTTTTTCAGCGACTTCACTGCAGCCTCTACTTCTTCTCGGAGGATGGGATAGTTGCCATTGTTGGTCACGGGTGGGTTGACAAGTATGCCTGGGTCCCCTGTAGCTTGGTGGTTGTACAAATCTGAGCAGGACTGAGATTGCGTAAGAAACTCTTTAGATTTGCAAACACAGTGAATAACAGTTACTAAATAATGAAATTGGTGATTGAAGTACTACACTTTCTGTCAGTGTCACAATCACAGCTCAGGTCAAGGTATAACTGTTAAGTGTAATGTGATTATATAAATTTGTTCTTAAGTTTGTTCCGCAGAAGGCGAAAAGCAGAACTCTACTTGAGATCATCAATACAGAAAGTGGCGATGGATTCTCACAGTGCTGATGACCAGCGTGAAGGATCTTCATCAGATGATGTCTTGTTTGTGGATGAAAATGCGGACACAGTGGAGCCCATTCACATTGACAGGTCTATTGACAAGACCATTGAGGAAAATGCCATCAAGAATAATCTGACTGCAAACAATGTCAAGAGTATATTGCGGGTTAGTTTTCTCTATCTCTCTCTCTCTCTCTCTCTTTCTGTTTAGTGTCTGATGGTTGTTAATCGTCAGGGGTATGCAGCCACTGGTAGACTGTGAACAGTACCAGTAGTTGCATAAGTACAAAGTATATGTTTACAGGGGAGTTACGATTATTATCAAACTTTGGCTCCATGTGGAATAGCAAAAGTGAGTCTGTGTAATGGGTCATTTGTCACGGCCCGTCTTGTCTGCAGTAAACTTTAACGTTGTATTTTCTAAGAGATAATTTAAGCCATTGTTTTCAAATTTGGTACAGGGATACTGCATGGGGGAAGACCTTTCTAGATGTACCAGTTTGAGTGACCTTTCTCAAAGGTCAAAGTTCCTTATGATAATTGAATAGGTACATGTAACAATTTTCCATGCTTTGAGTTGACAGAAGTTTTTTGCCATTAATATTTTCAGCTTTTAACGCCAAACTTGGTACATGTATGTCTGATGGTATGCATAGCAATTAGCATATTAACACATTTGTTATAGATGGTCAAGAGTACGACTGGGTGTCCAAATGGTGTGACATGCACCCTGCATTTTCAAAAGCAAAATAATTTTGATATTTCATATAAATCTGATGTACCTTTGCATATATATAATAAACATTGACACTATGTAAAATTTTTATGTTATTTGCAGTTTGGTTGTTATTGAACTTTGAAGTTTAAAGTTTGAACATAACATTTACAATGTCACATATTTAACAATTCACAATAAGCACAAGCTGTAAGCAATTTTTTTTGCATTTGTATGTTTCAAAGTATGTTCCCCAACCAGAATAAATGGTATGTCTATAAATAAAGTGTGTTAGTGGAAAATGCAACCTTTTACGCCATAAAAACTGTTTGAACATAACTTTACACCATAATTTCCAAAAGCCACTAATTTTTTATTCTATTTGGAGAACTAATTTTAAAATATTATGCTAAATGCACAGAAACAAGTCCCTAATTTAATTTAAGTGCAAAAGCTAATTGAAAAAATAATGTTTACATAGTTCTGAATACTGACAAAGTTGTTCAATACACCTTCACTGCAATGTTATTCTCATTTTTTATCTCATACAATCAAATACAGCTTCTGTAAGCTAAAAATGACTACACTTGATGACTTTTATCTGCTGTTAACTATTCCAATAGAAAATAAGTAATTTTTTACAAACTGAGCCAAGATTTGGCACAAATTCAATTACATTCACAGGGATGTCACTGGAGCTGGACACCTATAGGACAAATGTCCTGGAGGGTGGCAGAGGGATAGGACATTTGTCCTGAATTGGAACAAAACAATAGGACATTTCGCGCGTGACAAAACTGATAGTAAAACAGAAACCACATAAACACAGGCTGAGTGAGATATTTATTGACTGTTGACGAAAAGGACATAAACGTAAAAAGGCAAAGAAAAGTGAACAAGTTATTATGTCATTCAGATAATACTGTCATCGCAGATTCGCATGAAAAACATATCAGGGCCTTGTAACAGAGGTAGCAAATTCTTCATGCTCAGGCTCACAACTCACAAACTAAACTGTCATTTTGGCACTTCAAGGAATTCACAGTGCAAGGAAATGTACTGACTAGAATAGCATTATAAAAATATTAGACCATATACTGACTAAACGGAAATGTAATGATTAGTAAGCCTAAGGCTATAACAAAAGGAGATGAGCTTTCTGTAAGAAAATGTATAAGAAAAAAAAATCATTCCAGTTACTATTTTTTTTGTTTACTTGTTGAAGTTGTTCATGTTGTCATTAACCCATTCGCTACCAGAAACCTGCTGTGGCCCATGCTTCCAGCATGGGCCACAGCAGGTTTCTGGTAGCAAATGGGTTAAAGATTTAAATTCTCACACTTTTGTGGCTAATAGACATGATGAACAAATGTAGAAAACTAATGCAGAAAATACTTTAAAAAGGCCTTGTCAATAGGCTACATTTGTTAGATTTATCTGAAACTTCACTACATGTAGTAGGCTGCTACACTGACTTGAAAATCAAAATGACACCCTCAGACTCAGTGGAACTGATATGAGCTGATCACTCAGCAGAAGTGGATGGTTTTTCTGAGTCCTGTTGAACAGTGGTACCCCTCCTAGCTGAAAACAGAACCCTTTTCTTGTCAGCTGCCCACTTGTCAACAACACTGAAGACAAAAGGGTGTTGACCGTTGACTTGATCAGGCCCTTCCATTTGTACCCTCAGCATGCAGTCCTGAGCCTCTGGACTGAGGCGGTTTCGCAGTGAGGTACACAGCAGGTTCTGCCTGCTGAAGCCCCTCTCCACATCTGCTGTGTGAACAGGCAGTGTCAGTGCCAGTTGCCCTAGCTTTCTCATTTTGTAAAAAAAGTGTATCACATCGCACACTATCCGATGAAATGGCCTGTTTTTATCGGCCGGCCGTACACACTCGAGCAACACAAGTCAGTCTGAATTTTTATGTCTAGTTCATGTGTGTTTCAAGGAAGTTTTGCTTTAAATTGCCGGTACTCCTCATCGTCAGCGGACCAAACCGTGGAAATGAGCATTTAGTGTAGCGTTCTGCTGCACGTATCTCGATCTCCATTTAATCAGAAGGCGATGTTTACGGAATCACACTCTACACAACCCTCGCTCGCGCAGTCTCGCTTTCGCTAAAAATAGCTGAACTTTAGGGTCAACCAATCAGAGGGCGTTGCCAGGAATAACACACTACACGTCACTCGCTCGCGCAGTGTAAAGCCGACTACCGCAAAGCGCCAGCCTACTCGGAAAGAAATGTCGCTAGCGGTGTCCGCGATCAATGGAAAAACAATCGGACACATGTCCTCTTTTTGAAACAAACAATCGGACATTTGTCCTGCTGATCTTTCTGTTCATCGGACATTAGGCCAAGTCAATCGGACTATGTCCGGTGTCCGACGGCCAGTGACATCCCTGCATTCACAAGACTGAACATAACTTTACACCTTCACCAAATATATTTTTGGTCTCACAAGAGCAAATCACAAACTCTTGGGAAAAAATAAGTATGCATACCAATCCCACTAACAAGCACAGCCATTATATTAATTTTATATAAAACTAGTGATGTTTATGTGATTTTCAAAATGGGCTGTTGCAACTTTTCAAGTGTTTGTACATAACTTTACACCTTCTGACTTGCACACAGGAAAAATCTTGAGATTATTCAAGAGAAGTCTCTAAGGAAGACACTATCATCGAGCTTGCTTTCACCTATAAGCAGTGCGCATACTGTTCTGGTAAAATTTCGTTTGTTAGTCCATCATAATTACATAAACAGTAGCAAAAAGACAGAAAACATGATACATGAACATAACTTTACACGGTCACATTCACGCATTTGTAACTTGACAAGTAGAATTATTTAGAAATTTGTTGATTGCCTGTAGTGTACAAAAGAAGAATGACGCTTGCGCTAACATGATTTCAAAAACATGAAATTGAAAGGTAAAAAATAATGACATGGCGTGTTTGCACATAACATGACAACACAGGACCATTTTCTAAAGCACAAAAGTAAAGGTGCAGAGTTATGAAATGCAGATTTGAAAGCTGTTTGTGATGATAAATATTAAGATAGTGCATGCATAAAGGTTAATGCACAAATTTCAATGCGCAACGGGAAATGTAATCATCATTGCATGAACGTAACATGACACGACGTAGAGTTATGTTCATGAGGAAAACTGTGACATTATCTTGTTTTGCAGTCATTAAAATTTTATAGGTCTTCAAATTCATATTTTATAGATTTATCTGGTTATCTTACCTACTTTATTGCAGGACGGCCAAAGAAATGAAATTGGTGTTTGTTCATAAGTTTACACAGTGCATGTCATGTACTGATGGTGTAAAGTTATGTACAAACAAAAAAACGAAAAAAAGGTTTATCCTAGAAGTTATCACATGCTTTATTTTTATAAAAAAAGTAAACAGCATCTTTTCAGCTATTGGTAGTTTTTTTTATATAAAGTGATTTTTGTGATTTTAGGTGATAAATGTTTGAACGTAACTTTACATCCCACAAAGTTGTGTCAAGTTATGTTCACGAGGAAAAATTGAAAAGAGTTTCAAATGTGTTGTGTACCAGCATGTGCATAACTATTTTTATGTGTTGGCATCATCTACTATATGATTTGCAACAAAATTTACCCTTCAACAAAAAGAAAATGTGCATACTGGTTTGAACATAACATTTACACGCCAGCACGCAGAAAAAAATACAATAAAATTATTTCAACTGAACAAAATTAGGTATTTTGGGGCCTACCAAGGTCTTGTCTAAATAAGTATAGTGCTACAATAGATTTATTGCAGAATAAGTGAAAAGAAAATAATATATCTATAATTATAAAGTTTGCTGGACTGCTTGAACATAACAATTTATTTACACCCAAAATTTGGACGCATACTGTAAACCTTGTAAAGGGTTTCTTTCATCTATCACCCATGCATCCTCTTCAAAACCTTGATATAAAACACTACACCAGTTGTCTTCAGCAAAAACAACAGATTAGTAGAGATAAATAAGTGCCTAAACTGTTTGAACATAACTCAACCATTCTTAGTACAAATCTTCAAAAACTGGATCATTTGATTTTCCATGTAAGAACCACAAACCTTTCATTATAAAAACAAAGTACATACTCTACTCTACAAAACAATACTTAAGTTTTAATAATTGACCATTTGTCAAAATGTGTTATAGTAGTATGATTTCTGCTGACAAAATTTACAACACGTGTTATGTTCAAGCAGGCTCTTATATTATGGTGAATTATGCAAAAGCAACTCGCTCTAGAAAATCATCAACTCAATGGTAATTTAGGCCAACATTGCAAACATCTTGTGACAGTAACAGTGATTTTTCATAGTGCAGCATGCCTTTGAAAATCTGAGTTCCATGGAGCATGTGTAAAATGTGTCATGTTTTGTTCTCAAGTTTTAATTCGGATTTGGTAAAAAAAAACTGTGATAATGTCCCAAATTCTTCTGTGGTCACCCAAAGATCATGTATCACTGGAAACCTTATCCATTTCCCTACAAAATGATGTATGCCTTAGTTTGATCTGACCACTTCGGATAATTCTGTAGCAGGTTTTGTGAGGGAGGGTGTAGATTTTACCATTAGACACTGCTACGATTGTGGTTGTGTTGTTCTGTGAGAGTGTGCATGCATAAATCGTAGGAAACGATCCGATATTTATTTGAGCTATCATGATTACGAATCACGTACCTTTTCAGTAAGTTTCACTTTCGTTCACGCGTAGTGCGGAATTGATTATCTTTTGACACGCTGAGTTGAGTGTCGAAGAGTCTAGAAACTGCTCGAGTATTCACCACTGTTTACTGTGCGCGTGAAGGTTAGCGGTCAGTATTGTGCCCCAGTCGTGTACTTTCCAGAGTATGCGCGCAAGGTCATGACCTGTCTGGCCTACTTTTGTGTGACGTCGTAACGCACGGGGATTTCCCAACATAGGGGCTGGAAATAGCAGCCAGATTAGTGTGGACTATTCTAGTGTAATATTTCTAGTTAATATTTAGGAGTTTTAGTTACGTATTTTGTTTTGATTGGTTGTGTTGTACGAATTTCCTCGATTATTCTGGAAAGCATTCCACTATAAAAGAGTCGTGCTAGGAAGCATGTGTGTACATTGTTCAGTTGTAAAATTGTGATGTAACAGCGTCGGTACATTGTTCAGTTGTATAATTGCAGTGTATTGACATTGAGAGAGCGCTACGCAAGATATTGTGCTTCGTTGTCAGTGACGGAGTTATGCAGTGAATGGTGATGTACATTGTATGAGAGACACATTGTGTCAAAGTGTGGACATGTTGCAGAGAAGACATTGTATCAGTGTTGGTGTATTTGTGAATGCATTTCGTGGAGATTGCATCACTGTAATAAAATATTGTTGGAACTGTCACTCCAGTATTGTCTACAACCTTAGCCACATGTGACGGGTTGCAGCTGAATGAAGTTTCTTTAAAAGAACCTAATGTGCGTGTCGTCTGGTGTGATATCATACTACGACCACGATCCAAACACATAACAGACACCCAGTCGTGCTCTTGACCAGATAGAATGTTATTTTGTCGGACATTTTTGCAGAGATTTCAATCAAACTTGGCACAAAGGTAGTTGATGATGAGATTCTTCAGTGCCTACTAAATTTGGTTGCCCACTCAGTCATAATAGTCAAAGATCAAGGGAGGTCCCAAAATGTGAAAAATTCATATGTTGACAGAATGTATATAGGACTTTTAAGGGACTTATGACTAATCTCTGTAATTATCAAGCCATTTTAACACTGGCTCAAGTGACCTTTAGTCAAAGTCAGTGGTCTGGGAACTGTGTTTGATCATGAACAGTTTGGTGTGTTTGAGTATTGTCTGCTGAATTTTGACAGTGTTTGTATATAATAATACATGTTTTAGTCGCTGATCACACATGAGCTGGTACAGACCATGCTGCGCAACAGCCTGGCCTTGTCAGCGGATCAAGAGGGAGCAGTGTTTGAACCCAAACTGACACGTTCCAAGATGAAACAAGTTCTTCAGAAGGGAAATGTAAGAGCACTAACACTCTTTTTGGCCCTTAACTGATGGGACAAATAACAACCACTCAACTGCAAGATGTATAGATCCTCATGAGCTCCTGCAATTGCAGGGGCTCATGAGGATCTATGCTTCCTGCTGAAACCACTTTGTATCTATGTTCCTTTGATGTTAGGGGATCTTTTGCATTGAATTTACAATTATTTGAAAACTCAATCTGTGTCCACTGGGAATTAAAGGAAAGAGATTGGTCAAGTGAATGGAAGAAACAGGCTTTAGCATAATGTCAATAGTTTTGAGCCCAGAAGTAAATTTTTTAAAATTTTGTAATTGCCAATGGAGACTATATTACAGCTCAAGAGAGAGAGATTAACCATTGTTATAGTTCAAGGGTGGTGCTAGATGCTTTGTATCTCAGAACTATCATTGGGCAATCTTGTCTTTCTGCATTGTGTCAGGGTTGATGTCCATCATTATCAAGATAACTGTGGAGCTGGAAGTGAATGTTTTTTTTTTATAAATTGCATAAGTCAGCAGCTCCATTGCCCAATACCTGTTTTCTTGTTTGCTTTCCTTTGTCACTTGTAATGTTATGGAAGAACTACATGAAATGAAGCTTGAATAAGGACAATAACTTAGATTATTATCATTATATTTAATGAAAAACTAATGTGCAGCTGTTTATAAACTTATGTTATCATTTTCTTTGTAGTTGGCAGTGGAATGCTGTCTGAATAAATTGGGCTTCCCCTGTCTCACATTAGTATGATGATAAAGAAAGTGTATTAGTCACTTGTTTGCAATGAGCAGAATGATTTTTGTATGTGCAGGACACAAAGCTGTGGCCAGTGTCCCCTGCTAAGCTTGGTCGACCAAGCGCTGTGGGCCCAAGCATCCTGGATGTCAGCTTTACAGAGGACGAGGATGAAGATGATGAGTACCATCCAGACAAGGAGGTGGAGGTGGGTGACCACAGTGAGCCATAAGGCATCAACTCTTACCCCTTAGCTGCCAGGGGCAAAGTGAATGCTACCCAACTGCAAGAGACATAAAACCTCATGATCCCCTTGCATTCATGGGGGGCTTATGATGATTTACTGGTGTATGTCTCTTGATAGTCCCATGGTCTGTGCCTATGTTGGTCACATTTACATCTGTGCTCTTGACGTGAATGTCAGTCAGTGTGCAGTCATGTCAGACACTGGCAGTGAAGAGGTTATATTATTATTTGTGACTCATCCTCAAAAGACAGCAGACCAACCGTGATATTTGGCATGCTGTTCTGGTACCACCCTTAACCCCAAGACCGGAATCCCCAAATGTTGAAGTCGTCCTCTGAAGACTGCATTGCAGTGCAGGACACAGATCGACCATGATAGTTCAAGGGTGATGCCAGAATAGCTTGGCGCCCATAGGCGCCAAGCTATTCTGGCACCACCCTTGAAGTATCATGGTCGATCTTTATCTTGCTGTGGTATGTCTGGGGTAGAATGAGTTAAACTATGATGGTCAGTCCATTACTTGTTGTCGTGTGTTTTAGGCCTGCATGAGTTGTATAGTAATCTGTGTCAGTCACACACCACAGTCTCTTGGCTATTTCCTAGTGACATTTGTTGTCTTAGAAACAAAGATGTAAAAATAGTAGTACCATTGCCTGACTTTGGGTGGTAAGCCAACATCAAGTGTGAGTTTAGATGGTACTGGTTTAGGAAAGAGATGTATCGGAATATTGTTCACAACCTTTGTCTGTCAGTAGCCTTTTGTTTTTGTCAAAGTGTAAGAATTGAGTGCTCGTCAGAGTGTAAGACTTACTTCAACAAAGGAGCACTACTGACAGCCAAAGGGTTACAGAAATTATTGTGGAAACACAGTTCAGTGGAATAGCAAATGTGCTGTATCAGTGGAGTGTGTTTGTGTGGCAGGACCTGGAAAGTGATGAGGAGAGTGTGACCTCGTCCCAGGTCAGCGACATCGGGTCACCACTCTCCTCCACTCCACACACCCCACTCACCCCTGCCTGCAGCGTGACCTCCAGCTCTACGCCCCTGAACAGGGATGCAGAAGTAAGTTAACATTCATGTGCCCTTTGAGTGAAAGGTCCATGGGCTGACATTAGCAGTTTGCCTATGCACAAGCTAGGAGTGGCCATTTTGGCTCATGCGCAATAGCAAAAGTGTGTCCAGGTATGCAACTAGGTGTGGGACATCGGTCATAGACAGATTGCAAGACTATAATGTCTGATTAGAGTACCTGCCAGGAGATCAAATGTCCTATTAGAATTGCTTGAATCCGTCGGTGTCTGATTACTTTTCCATTGCCTTAAACTTCATGTTTTATACTGTACAGGATTTACGTCAGACACGGTCCTCATGCCTGTAGTAGGCTTAAAATAATTCTGTGCCAAATGTAGTGTATGTGAAGTGCCAAAAGGTGTGTTCAAAGTGGATGTTGCTGTTTTGCTTGAAACAAAAAAAAAATTCAGAATGAAATAGTGAAATAGTAGAAATAAATGTGACTGCCAACTTGGGATGTGGCATGATATATTTGTTGACAAAGATGAAACCTCAGTTGCTGAGCTGACCCTTTGCACATTAGTGTCCTGTGTTTGTCTTTGAACTGCATTTGTCTTCAGAGTGAATGCGTCTGTGTCATGTGAGCATGCATATCGGGTTCAGTTTGTGGTGCTTTGAATTGATTCGCGGAATTGCCTATATAATATACAGTATTATTATTATAATTAAATGGGGGCCAAAATCGGTTTGCTAAAAATGGACGGTTACAGATGAGAGCAGCAATGACAATAGACAATGATGCGTGGTATACGAGGAAAACATGCACAATCATGTGACCCACCCACGTTGTGCTCCGCATGTAAAAGTAGGTCAGTGATTGTATGAAGCGAAATCTTCTAATTGCGAGCTGGTGTGGCCAGCCAGAAAATTGTGGCGAATTATGACCGTGCATTGAATTCAGTGTGCCAATGACCCCAGTCATCGATCGATTGTGATGGGAAGCAGGTGTGACCTTATTAACCGATGTACCAACTCCCATTAGCGATAGAATGCCAGTGGGCTAGGTGTCAAAAAACGAGCTATTACAAGAAACAACAGAAAATAAGATAAACATTTCCACGTACCAATACACATTTGGCACTCAGCTGACAAAATAGGAAAGGGAAGCTTGTCTTCTTACCTCAGAGTGACATGATGTCGCAGATATGAAAAGGAAGGTTGAAAAAGTCGCTGCTGTCACTTTCTTTTGTTTTTAGTTGTCAGAGACAAAGGCTGTAAAGTGCCCATGCTACTGCGCACCCACAATACGGTTGTTCCCTTATTGGTTAATTTCCATTGCCCCTGGAGGGGGTTTCCTCCCTTACTTGCATCGTCTGCTACTTAAAAAAGACAGCTTCTATACATCACACTATTTAACAAGTGGTGTCCCTGTATCATAAAATAGATATTATGAGTACAGCCTCAGAGCTTACATCGTTAATGTATATGAATAAT
Source organism: Semisulcospira habei (assembly GCA_036245525.1). Taxonomy (NCBI): domain Eukaryota; kingdom Metazoa; phylum Mollusca; class Gastropoda; family Semisulcospiridae; genus Semisulcospira; species Semisulcospira habei. The sequence continues at coordinate 95,540,138 of BTPG01000001.1, forward strand.
TACTTTCTATTTACTCACTTTGTCATGCAAAAAAGGACCGGAAACGGGGCCAGTGTGTCTCTCATGAAATTTGGAATTATGCAGTGAAACTTTTAAATTTTGGCTCACATGCGAAGCAAAAGTGAGTATTTTTGGGCCAGTGGTCATCCATGGTGAACTTTAACGTTGGCATTTTCTCGGAGACTATTCAAACCACATTCTTCAAACTTGGCCCAAGGATACTTTGTGGTAAGACCTTTATAAACATACCAATTTGAGTGACCTCTCAAAAAGGTCAAGGTCACGGGATCAGGAAATAGGTTTAAAAAAAATAGCTATATTTTGACATAATTTATTTTTTCCTCAAATACTATTCACAACTTCAAACCCAAACTTGGTACAGAGATACCTGATGGTAAGACCTATCTATGCATTACTAATTTGGATGACCCCTCAGAAAGGTCACAAGAGCTCAGGAAATAGGTCTGAAATAGCCATATTTTGACAAAAGATGTTTTTTCTCAAATACTATTCACAACTTCAAACCCAAACTTGGTACAGAGATACCTGATGGTAAGACCTATCTATGCATACTAATTTGGATGAACCCTCAGAAAGGTCACAAGAGCTCAGGAAATAGGTCCGAAATAGCCATATTTTGACAAAAGATGTTTTTTTTTCTCAAATACTGTTCACAACTTTAAACCCAAACTTGCTACAGAGATACCTGATGGGAAGACCTTTCTATGCACACTAATTTGGTTGATCCCTCGGAAAGGTCAAGGGTCACGAGAGCTCAGGAAATAGGTCTAAAATAGCCATATTTTGACAAAAGATGTTTTTTCTAAAATACTATTCACAACTTAAAACCCAAATTTGGTACAGAGATACCTGATGGTAAGACCTATCTATGCATGCTAATTTAGATGACCCCTTGGAAAGGCCAAGGGTCACAACAGGATGGCAAATGTGTGTAAAATGCTGATTTTTGATAAAATTGTAGGTATTCCCAAATTTTTCAACAAAATTTGGTACAAAGATAGCTGTTGATAAGGCCTTCCTATGCATACTAGTTTAGTCGACTCATTACAAAGGTCAAGGGTCATGGGGGGTTGACAGATGTTTGAAAAATGCTTACATTTTCAGAAAACATGGATTTTGCTGCTGCAGAAGCCAGCCCTTGTCACAAAGATCACACATGTAAATCGGTCATACGTGTGAGCCATACTGGCTTTGCCTTTCTTGTTTTAATCAAAGAGTCAGTTGTGAGCAGTTTGAAAATACTAATCATTTTTTTTGTAAGAGATTACTTTGACTATTCATCAAATTTGCAAAATATTTGTAAAAAAATCCAGGAAGCACTTGCACTTTTGAAAACGACTGGGTTGATCACATGTAACTTCCGGTTCCCTTAGTGGTACTGGTCGATGGAGAAGTTGTGTTGTAATGTAGTCCTTACATACATCATAGAATTAGCGTTCGACATATTTAAAACTCAAATTTATACCACGTCGAGACATAATATTATACAGGCCAAATTATCCTGCAATCATTTTTCAGTTATAATTATTGATAGGAGTGAAATACAGTGGAGTCCACTTAACACGAATTTCTGGGGACAGGGAAAATCACTTCGTGTTAAACGTATTTCGTGTTAACCAATATGGCCTCAAAATTGATCACGGCCCTCAAGGAGAAAGTGTGTAAGAGATGTGTGCGTGAATGAGTACGAGGTTAAAAGTGCACATTATCGTACTTTTATATGCATACCTTCAGCTCGCTAGGAAAACACAAGCAAACGTGTTCAGCTCGCGTATTTAATGTAAAATCCATCAGGTAAATAAAATCCATAGTAAGTTACAATCCATCATTTAAAAGCAACACAGACTGAAGTACAATCCCGCATCAGTAAAAGGGTTGTGTTGGTACACAAATGATGCAAACAACATGAATAAAGTTCAGAAACGCTAGCCAATGAGAAGACAGATTACAACAGCCGAAGGCTATTCAGCCAATCACAGACTAGAGTTTGCTCTGATCTGTCGTGTACTACAGCGCAAGAGTGACACGTGAATTGATTTTTCGGTGAATGGAATCTGTGTTCGTGTTAAACAGGTGAATAATAGTGAAATTGCCCTGATTGGGAACCAAAACCAGCTTCGTGTAAAGCGAAATTTCGTGTTAAGCATTTCGTGTTATCAGTGAAATTTTAATACAGAATAAGAAGGCCGTCGGCTGGGAACGCAAAAACGGTTCGTGTTAACCGGAAATTCGTGTAAAGCGAGTTCGTGTTAACTGGACTCCACTGTATCATCACGTTGAAAGCATGTGGTTTTCTACAAAACAGTAGGAGCACACTCGCTTCAAAGAAATTTTTACAACACAGGTTGGTGTTGTAAACCTAACATACTACTGCTGAATGTAATAGTGAAAACTTTTTAAATGGACTCTCTTTGCAGACTGTGAGTTGACTGTGGGTCAAATGGTTGTTGTGATGCGTCTAGTGTGGTAGTGTAGCGTCTGTGCTTGTCGCTCTTGCTTTCAGCTCCCACCGCTGGCAGTTCTGCGAAAAGGGGAGCAGAGTATGTCAGTCTCTCCCTGCCAGTACACAGCCTCTCCAACAAGAAGCCTCATGTAGTGCCTCTTCGCGGCGACTCACTGTAACCGAGCACCTTACAGACTCGGGCTGAACTACAGAGGACTTGGAGCAGATCTGGCCCCCAGACATGCAGCATGCAGGCCCACTGGTGTGTGGACATGCCCTGAAGTCCATGAACCAGATCCCCAGCTGTGGGTAAATAGCCCCACTGCCTTGTGGGTGCCTTGGGAGAGGCAAAGGCTAGAGGAGTAAACCCTATACAAATCCGAGCAGGGATGCTCGATAGCCTTGATTGGCAGATCTCCTTCGAGAAGGAATCCGAGGAAAAACTGAGTAGATTGGAATCATAAGCCTTGGTCGGCAACCCATCTACGAGAAGGACACTCCAAAAACCAAACCATCCTGTGCTCCCAGGAAAGGCCTTTTGACCAGGAGTTAAGGGTAAGGTAACCCCCGACAGAAACCCCGAGTACTGAAGACGGAGGTACTGGGCTGCACAGCACACTCTAACAATCTACAGTACCATGCATATACAGCCATATGACACTTGGAGGTGGATTCAACAGAAATGGTACTTGCCCTGTGGAGTCTCACCAGGCAGGTGCAGTACCGGGCTCTACGCCTCTTTGGAGCCCACCCCCAGCGACTGGAGCACCTTCCCGAATGTCTCGAGGAGCCAGGGGACGGGGAAGTAGAGCGACTGGCCAGCGAAAAAACAAGACCAGAGACAAAGAAAACCCCAATGTCAACATCATGCACTGGAATGCAGAAGGGGTTACCAACAAGAAAACAACTAGAGCACTTTCTGCCTGAAAGCAGCATAAACATCTGCTGTATACAAGAGACACACCTGCAAGAAGGGAGTTAGTTTTTTGGGTTTAACGCCGAGCAGGCAACTAAGGCATCATGAGATGAAGTGATTGCCAAGGGAGGAAGAAAGGGGGAGTTATGACCTTAGTTAGAAACAACCTGAATGCCAGTGAAATAAGGAGATTCATGGAAGAGGAAAATACATCCAGGTCAAGGTGACAGCACCCTTGACCTGGTCAACTACTACTGCCCTAATGATAAGCTGCTGTCTGTCGACACTATCCAGGTCCCGGACAGTGGATTCCTCATCACTAGTGACTTCAACAGCCAGTCCCAGAGTTGGGGATATGACACACTTGATAAGAGAAGAGAAGACATCAAGGAGTGGCAAGATGAAAACCGCCTGATACTTGCCAAAGACCCTGAGGACCAACCTACCTTCCACTCTCGCTGCTGGCACACCACCACTACACTGGACCTGGTGCTTTGCAATGAAGATGTTCATAAGTGCCTCAGCAGAACAGTGGGACCACAGTTAGGAGGAAGTGACCACCGCCCTGTCTTCCTCTCCCTAAAAGGGAGCACAGCAACTAGCTTGCCACACTGGCCAAGATGGAACTACCGAAAGACCGACTGGGGCTTGTTCAGTATCTGAACAAATGAGCTAACACAAGAACTCGCTGTGTCTGGAAGGAACATCAATGTGGTAAGAGATTTTAACGACATAAGTAAGGCAGCCAAGGAAACCATACCTCGAGGGGTCTGGATAAACCACACCCCATACTGGACTGCAGATCTTCAGAAAGCACATGACAACTCACTAGGGCCAGAGAAGAGGCTGAAACCAACCCCAGCCAAGAAAACAACATCAAGCTACAGCTTAGTAAGGCCCAGTATCTGAAGATGAAGTTGGAATGCACAAGCAGAAGTTGGAGAGAGAAGACTGCATGACTGAACATGGAGAGGGACACCACCAAGTTGTGGAGACTGACCAAGGCATTGAACTATGAGGGCACCAGGGAACAAAAGATCACCCTGGAAGAAGAAGGGAAAGCACTGACTGGTAGGAAAGCTGCAAACATGTTCGCACAGATCTATGTGAAAGAAAGTAACATCACTGTCCCACAAATGCTTGAGAAAGAAATCAGACAGGAAGAAAGAGAGAGAAACAAGAGATGCAAACATCCATGATGCAATGAAGAAGGACATCACCCTTCCAGAACTGAAGATGGCCATCAGACTGCTGAAGAAGAAAAAATCTCCAGATCCAGACAGGATCCCAAATGAGATGTTACAACACTGCCTTAATGAAGCAGCTGGAGAGGAGGACAGGTACCCCAGTGCTGGAAGAAAGCCACAATGACCAATTTTGAATAATCTATCTATATCCCGTAGTCTTGCCGACCGTTGGGGCACCACTGATGACTTAACAACCAGCTCCCTCCATTCCTCTCTGTTCTCTGCCATTCTCAGCGTATCGCCCAGCTTCAGTCCTGTCCACTCTGAGATATTGTCCTCCCATCTTTTCCTCTGTCTTCCTCTCCTTCGTCCTCCTTGCACAGTGCCTTGCAGGATTGTTTTGGCAAGCCCTGCTGAACGCGTGACATGCCCATACCACTTCAGTTTGCGTTTTCTCACAATGTCTAATAAGTCTTCATAGGGCCCGATGGCTTGCCTGATTCTGCTTCCCACTTCCTCGTTTGTGATGTGATCTCTGTATGAGATGCCAAGCAGCCTTCGAAAACATCTCATTTCAGTGGCTTGTATCCTCCTTTCAAGGTCTGCTGTGAGGGTCCATGACTCGCAGGCATACAAGAACACTGAGAAGCGCATCAGTCTGATCTTGGAGCAGAGTGTGATGTTTCTGTCCTTCCATATGGTCTTCAATCTTGTCAGTGCTGTTGTTGTCTGCGCAATCCTGGACAGTATTTCTGGTTTTGATCCCTCATCTGTCACAGTGGCTCTAAGTATTTGAATTTCTTAACTGTTTCCAGGTTTTGGCCTCCAACCATGATTTCAGTGCCAATGCCACTGGCATTATTGGTCATCAGTTTGGTCTTCTCTGCACTGATTTCCATCCCATATGCAATGGCACCCCACCCGGGTCTGCCCTGGGGGACTTGGGTGGGGTTAGGTATTTTTTAGTTCCCAGGGTCACCCTGGTCAGCCCCACAGGGAGGGTTTTTCTCTCTATTCTGGGGCATGTGTTTCTGTCTACCCTTTGTCCATTCACCTGTATTTGCCTTTTTAAAACTCTCCCTACTGTCTGCACTGCCTGTAGCTCTTGATATTGGATGTGTGTTGCTAAATGGTCTTAGCTTTATTTAGGCCCCATGTGTTAGGTTTATTTAACGTATTTGACCGGCTGGCGACATACATTCAATGTTCTGGGGGTTTTTTGTGTTGTTTTTTTTTTTCACAAGCAGTGCAGGCACGTCCTGAGAAAGCCTTGTTGCTGTCGGGACGTTAAGCAATGTACAATCAATCAATCAACCATATGCAATGGCTGTGCTATCCAGCTTTTCCACCAGCTGAGCTAGCTCCTTCTCTGTTCCTGCAAGGCCATCAATGTCGTCCGCAAAGCGCAAGTTCGTGATTGTTCTGCCTCCAATACTGACAGTTCCTTCATGATCTTTCAGAGCGTCCATCATGATTCTTTCCAGGAAGATGTTGAAAAGAGTAGGTGAGAGCAAGCAGTCTTGTCTGACTCCAACTGTAGTCCTAAACCAGTTTCCTATTTTGCCGTTGAAGCAGACTGCGCTAGTGGCCTTGTTGTAAAGGTTTGCTATGACTTTGATCAGGTTGGCATTGATGTTGTATAGCTTCATGGTGGACCAAAGGGCTGCATGCCACACCCTGTCAAACGCTTTCTTAAAATCCACAGAGACATGATAGAGGTCCTGCTGGTGCTGGAGGTATCTCTCACATAGAACTCTCAGGTTGAAGATCTGCTCAGTTGTGCTGCGCCCTGGTCTGAAGCCTGCCTGTTCCTCAGCTATGATTTCCTCTGCCTGTGGCTTCAGCCTGTTCAGTAGGATCTTTAACATGACTTTGCTTGGGTGGGATATAAGACTGATCGTGCGATAGTTCTGGCATTGATGTAAGTTACCTTTTTTGGGGAGAGTTATTATAAGTGATTGGGTCCATGGTGTGGGCCAATCCCCTGACTGCCAGATCTTATTGCAGATTGTTAGTAAGGCGCTTATCGTGTCTTCTCCCCCTTCTTGGACTAGCTCTGCAGGGATGTTGTCTGCTCCTGCTGCCTTCCCTTTTTTCAGCGACTTCACTGCAGCCTCTACTTCTTCTCGGAGGATGGGATAGTTGCCATTGTTGGTCACGGGTGGGTTGACAAGTATGCCTGGGTCCCCTGCAGCTCGGTGGTTGTACAAATCGGAGCAGTACTCTGTCCATCTCTTCAGTATGTCTTGGTCTTCCGTAAGACAGTTCCCTTCACTATCTTGAATGATCGAGGAGCGTCCTTGTTTTACACTGGTCAGGTCTTTCACCAGCTGGTATGCTTTTTTGCTATTATTTTTGTTCAGATTTTCTTCTACGTGTTTACACTGATCTTCAATCCACTTATTCTTTGCCTTTTTCATGCTTTTCTTGATATCCTGGTTAATTTCCCTGTATTGTTTAGCTCCTTCTACCTCTGATTTCTTTTTCTTTAATTCTCGACGCTTGTCACATAGAACAAAGATGTCAGCTGTAACCCAAGGTTTCTTTGCTTGTCGGTGTTTGCCAAGGATCTCACTGGCTGTTTGGGTTACAACAGTGTTAAATGTGTCAATCAGTGTGTCCATGTCCGTGTCTTCTGCACCTAGGAGTAGCAGTGGTGAATAATAATACCAATAATAATGTATATTTTTAAGGCGCCTATACTTTCGATAGAAAAGCTCTAGGCGCCGTACAAATGACATACTAACATACATACACCTTGTATCCTACAACACTTATATAGTCCCTAACATACACACAACAAGATACACAAGAAAAATAAGAATAACAAAAAGAACACACCAACAAAAAATGCTCGCACACAAAAAGACACGTGTACCATGAAACCAACAACAGACACACCAGACAGCCCTCACTGACAACGAAATGTTGACAAAAAGAAGAATTATAACGGTGAATGCACGTTTAAAGAAATAAATGCGTCTTTAAAGACTGCTGGAAACTATTGGCTGATTCAACATATCTGAGGGACTGGGGGAATTTATTTCAAAGGAATGGTCCTTGGTATGAGAAAGACCTCTCGCCAAAAGACTTAGTTCTCGCAGTCGGAAAGCGTAATAGTTTAATGTCTGCTAAGGAACGGAGCTGAAGGAGACAGACAGGTATAACAGATGGGCTTGTATTGTACTCTAGATGTGATAGTTAACCAATGGAGTGAACGCAGGATGGGTGTGATGTGGTTTGACTTCATTGCCTTGACAACAAGCCATGCTGCTGAGTTCTGGAGCCGATCCAGAAGGTACTGAGGTCACCCACTCGGGAGTGCATTGCTGTAATCGAGTCAGGACAAGACAAAGGAGCAGACCAGTGTTTTAGTGGCTTCTGGTGTGAGAAGATGCCTGATGGAGCTAATGCGACACAGTTCAATAAATGCAGATCTACAAGTATTCAAAACATGTCATTTTAGTGAGAGACTGCAATCAATGATGACGCCAAGATTTCTCACCTGAGCAGAAAAACTAACTTCAGTATCAAGGATTGTGATGGATTGCGGTAAGGAAGAAGATGTTCAGGTAGAGGAAACTAGCATGGCTTCTGTTTTATCTTCATTCAGTTTTAGTTTGTTGGCTATCATCCATGTTCTAACATCAGAAACTGACTATTGCACACACTGGATGATGGCATCGACCTGCTCAACTTGGCCTGACTTATACAACTGCGTGTCATCAGAGTACGTGTGGTGAGAAACTGGGCGTACAGCTATGACACTGGATAAGGGCTGCATAAGGAAAGGGAAGAATAAGTCCAAAGCCCTGAGTTATCGCCCCATCAGCCTGACAAGTTGCGTGTGCAAGACCATGGAGCGAATCATCAACAAGAGCCTGCAGTGGTACCTGGACGCCAAGAGCAATATCGTGCCAGAGCAAGCCGGCTTCAGAAGCTATAAGAGCACAGAAGACCAGACAACACACCTTGCACATGTCATAGAAGATGCCTTTCAAGATCAGAAGGTGACATTAGCTGCCTTCATTGACCTACAGTAGGCTTTCAGCAAGGTGTGGAAGGATGGTCTCAATACAATACAACTTTATTGTCTGTCCGAGTCAGAGCACGACAGAAATTTGCCTTTTGGCTCGTCATAAAACAACAAAACAAAACACTAATAAACACTATAAGAACATTCCATTAAAATTATCATTGCAGCAATCTATCACAAGCAATCTATCACAAGATGGGAGGTAATGTTAAGTAGATCACACATTATACATCACATCGTTATAAACAAGAGTTCAAAATTGAGACAGCAGTTGGAATAAAAGACTTCTTAAAAACATTCATTTTAGCAAGTGGCATGTTGAAACGTCTGCCTGATGGTAGCTTTTGAAACTGATCAAATAGTGGGTGACGAGGATCACTGACGGTGCTAGCAGCTTTCCTTCAGACAGCCCTATGGTACAGATCATCTAATGGGTACTGTCCTAGGCCAATGATCTTCCCAGCTGTTCTGACGATACGTGACTGTCTGCCCCTGTTTTTCATACTGGGGTTGCCATACCAAGCAGCGATGCCAAAAGTCAGTATGCTTTCAATCAGGCTTCTATAAACGGATTCTAAAACCTTGGAACTGACATCAAAACTTTTCAGTTTCCTAAGAAGGTACAGACATGAAACTCCTTCACAGTGGCATGCAAGGGAACATGTACTGGTGAACCAAGTCATACCTGCACAATCGCAGAGCCCGTGTGACATTGGATGGGTACTGTGGCCAAAGAGTGCTGCTGCATCAGGGGGGAGTCCTGTCACCAACCCTGTTCATACTCTTCATCAACGACCTTGTGCCAGAACTACCTAAGGGAGTCCATTCAACCCAGTATGCAGATGACCTGGTGCACAGAAGAGTATGCAACAACCGCTACATACAGGATGCAGCTAGCCCTGGACAGGCTGACAGACTGGACCAACAACTGGTGTGTGACCATCTACACAAAAAAATCATCGGCCACACTCTTCTCTCTCTCCAGGGCCTACCCGGCACCGGCCTCCACGTGGCGTGGGTGGGTAGTCCACTCGGTCCCTGACTGAGTGGGCTAGCAGACGGGTGCCATCTTTGTCCAGGATTAGGACTTGATGTCAGCAGATATGTTGTTCAGTCTTTTTCACTGGTCCGGTTTTTAAGGAGCTGTGCTTACCCAGGTCTTACCATGTTGGATTGGTCCTTAAAAATACGCGTGAGCTTTTGGTCCTTTGGATCCCAAGTGTTTGCCGTGCTTGGAGACCCGTGTCGGGGGAGAAGAGGATCCTGGTGGCTGAAACACTCCACTTTGGCCTTGACTTCTGCCTAAACGGGAGGCTAGTCGTACCGGCCTAGTCAATCGGCTCTTGTCACGTCGAGCCCTATCCCCCTGTTGACATGCGGGTTGTTATACGGAGCACCATGCTATCGCCTCTGATGCTGATTAGGTGCTTTACGCCAGTATTCCCCTGTATTCAACAGTGTGATAGAAGGCGGTGGCTCAAACGGTTCAATCGGGCTTACCCCCTTGAGTATATCTTTCGGGCAGTCTCCATTGTGCGTCGGCTGGAGACCCGCCGACAATTGCACTTTCCCTTGTCGGGCTCGGTGGCGGGCGGGGACCCCTGGGGGATGAATATCTATCATACTATAATATGGAAAATATCAAAAAACCAAAACTAGCACCAAAGCGGCACATAGCCGCCGACATTGTCATTGAGAACGATAGTGACTCTGACTGTGAGGAAGCGACACCTCAGGCGTCGGCCGCCTGGCCTCGCTTTCTCATTATCCACAGCAAAGTTAAAGAGAAGCCTGTTTCAAAGCTGCACCCTTTCCTGGTAGGAGAGACCCTCAGGAGCCGTGTTGGCAGGCCTGAGGCCCAGCGCCTCAGGTCTGGTGACTTGTTGGTAGAGTGCCGTACCCGGGCACACTCCAATGGGCTACTGAGGCTCTCCTCCATCGGAGACACTCCAGTGGAGGTCACTCCCCACAAAACAATGAATTCCTCTAGAGGAGTGATTAAAGATCAAGCATTGGCCGAACTGTCTGAAGATGAACTTGTAAGGAACCTTAAGTCACAGGGGGTGACCTACGTCAGGCGCTTCATTTCCAAACGAGGTGGTAGGGAGATCCGTCTCCCTACCATCATCCTGACGTTTGGCACCCCCACAACTCCTACTACCATCTGGGGAGATTACTACTCCCTAAAAGTGAAAAAGTACGTCCCTCTCCCCCTTCGGTGCTTTAAGTGCCAAAAGTATGGCCATGGGCAGAAGACATGCCGCCAGGCAGAGGCTCTATGCGCCCATTGCACTAAGCCCGGACACTCTGCTGAGTACTGCACAGCCATCCCCCTGTGTGTGAATTGCCAGGGGGCGCATATGGCTTCGGACAAGAAGTGCCCTCGTTAGATCTCCGAGTGCAGGATTCAGCAGGTGCGTGTGGAGAAGGGGCTGTCCTTTGCGGACGCAAAAAAACTGGTTGACGGTCCTGGTGCAGCTGAGGCGCCGCCAAACTCAGATAACAACTTTGTGTATACTTTCAGTGCTGCGGTGGCAGGCAAGCGCCCCACCAAAGACTTCTCTTGTCAAACCCCAACTTCTTGGTTGGGGGCGGAGCCTCGGATCCTCTCACCCCTGGAGAGTAACCCTCCTCCGGTGGTGACGAGGAGCCAATGAACGCAGAGGGCGGATGCTACCGGTCCGGTGGCACCGCCTTCTGCTGCCCCTAAGCCTCAGCCCCCACCCAAACCTGCTAGTTTGTCAACACCAAAGGTTTCTGGCTCTGGTCAGCCTTCTAAGGCCGCTAACTCTAGCGGCAGGACCGCTGCCCAGGACCAGAAGTCAAAGAAATCTATGGGACCGCCGTGCGCACGGGCCCAGAAGGGGAACACTGATGTCCCCCTTCAAAACAAATATGCTGCATTGGAGGAGCAGATGGAGGGAGTGGAAGTTGCCGATGCTTCATCTCCTAAGAACCAGAGGAGGCCCGGGAGCCGGCCCCCCTCTGTTTCTCCGACTCCTTCCAAGGCAAAGGAAAAAGGGGGGGAAAACTCCGCACCCCCAGATAAGACATAATCATGGACTCTCTGCTTCAGTGGAATTGTCGTGGTTTTCAAGCTAACTTTGAGGAATTACGTCTTTTAGTCAAGTGCTATAACCCCTCAGTAATATCTCTTCAGGAGACTTACCTGAAGACTTCTGACCCTGTGTCCTTTAATGGTTTTAACGCTATACATAAAGGCTCTGATTCGGAGAGGCGCTCGGGTGGAGTGGCTCTTCTCATTAGTAGCCAAATTTTATGTAGCCCCGTTAGCATCGACACCTGTCTTCAGGCTGTCGCAGCTCGGGTTACCTTGAAGAAGACCATAACCATATGCAGTATTTACCTGCCACCATCCCTGCGGGTCTGTAGTAATGATTTTTTTAATTTAGTTGATCAACTGCCCCCTCCCTTTATTCTCATGGGGGATTTTAACGGTCACGCTCACCTTTGGGGTAGTGACCACTATGATGGCAGAGGTCAGATGTTAGAAGATGTTTTTTCTCAACTTAACCTATGTGTCTTTAACGATGGTTCACCTACATACTCTAACCCAGGTTCAGGATCTAGTTCTGTTCTAGACCTCACTGTGTGTGATCCTTCTCTCATGCTGGACTTTGACTGGAAGGTTCACGATGACCTGTGTGGTAGTGACCACTTGCCAGTAGTCCTGTCATCGGTCAGCTGTGGGGAGGATCCGCCGGTGGGGCGCTGGAATCTTAAGAAAGCTAACTGGCCTCTGTTCGCCTCCCTCTGTCAAGTCTCGTATTACAGAGGAGAAGGTCATGTCATCTGAAGAACCTATTTCTTCTTTTACTACTATTTTGTTGGACGTAGCGGGTGAAACCATCCCTAAAACTTCCGCATCAGTCCCTCGAAAGCCGAGAGTACCATGGTTCAACGAAGAGTGCCGCAAGGCCCAAATAGCGCGCAAATCTGCTCAGCGACGTGCTTTCCGTAATCCGTCGCAAGTGAATATTTTAACCTTTAAAAGACAGAGGGCGAAAGCCCGTTACATTTTTAAACGTGAACGCCGTGCTTCCTGGAGACGCTTCGTCTCATCTTTAACTTCTCGGACTCCGTCCCAGAAAGTATGGAGGGCTGTTCGGAGAATTAGGGGCAGAGGTGGCTCGGCTTCTGTTGGCCATCTTAGAGATGGTGCCAGTTTGGTTACAGATAAAAAAGCTGTGGCCAATTTGCTTGCCTCCACCATTGCCCATAATTCTTCAACGGAGCATTATTCACCTTTCTTCCAGAGAGAGAAGGAGAAACGAGAGTCTCGTATTTGTGATTTTGAGTCCGATAACTCAGAAGACTATAATGTCCCGTTTACATTATCAGAATTGCAGCAAGCTTTGCAGAAATGTAATGACTCTGCTGCTGGCCTAGATACCGTCCACTATCAATTCCTAACGCATCTGCCTGAGAGGTCACTCCTTGTACTTCTCAAGGCCTTTAACCATATCTGGAGAACTGGTCATTTTCCGCCGTCTTGGCACCAGGCTGTGGTTGTACCGATCCCCAAGCCGGGTAAGGATCCTTCCGACCCGGGCAACTACCGGCCAATTGCTTTGACATCATGTTTATGTAAAACTATGGAGCGCCTGGTCAACGCCCGCCTGGTGTGGCATCTTGAGTCACAGGGTCTCCTCACAGACCTCCAGTGCGGTTTCCGGCGCTTCCGTAGTACAACTGACCATTTAGTCCGCTTTGAATCATTTATTCGAGATTCTTTTGTCAACAAGCAGCATGTCTATGCAATTTTCTTCGATCTTGAGAAGGCGTATGACACTACCTGGAAGTATGGCATAATGTCTGACTTGTTGGACATGGGTTTTAAAGGGCACCTGCCCGTTTTTATTCACAATTTTTTGGCTCCACCCTCTCCGACTCCTTTGAACAGGAGATGGGTGTCCCACAGGGCAGCATTCTATCTCCTGTTTTATTTAGTATTAAAATTAATAACATTGTAAAGGCCGTCAAGGATGATTCTGAATGCTCTTTGTTTGTTGACGACTTTGCTTTGTGCGCACGTGGTCGAGGACTTGCGTCCCTTGAGAGGCGCTTGCAGCTGTGCGTTGATCGCATCCAGCGGTGGGTGTCTCTCAATGGATTCAAGTTCTCGCCCTCCAAGACTGTTTATGTGCATTTTACTAACCAGACGAAATTTTTTCCAGAACCTAGCCTGAGCATTGCTGGAGTGCCAATTAAGGTGGCCGAGGAGGCAAAGTTTCTGGGGGTCATTTTTGACAAAAGACTTACCTTCCGCAACCATATTAATTACCTTAGAACCTCTTGTCAGAAGGCTCTCGACATTCTTCGTGTCGTCGGTCGTACTGACTGGGGTGCGGACCGTGCTGTCTTACTTCGTCTGTACCGGGCCCTTGTTCGGTCCAAACTGGATTACGGCTCTGTGGTGTATGGCTCAGCTTCCAAGTCTGTGCTACAGCGTCTGAACACAATTCACCATCAGGGTCTGCGGATATGTCTTGGGGCCTTCAGGACGTCTCCAGTTCCTAGTCTGTATGCCGAGGCAGGGGAGCCTTCTCTCAAGCTCCGCCGGATCCGCCTCATGCTCAGCTACATTCTGAAACTGAAGGCCCATCCAGACAATCCTGCCTATGATTGTGTTTTTAAACCATCGTTTGCAGAGATTTACGATACCCATCCAGGAGCTGTCCGTCCACTTTCTTTCCGTGTCCAACCTCATCTGAAGGCGGCTGGATTGGACCTGGACAGAGTTTCGGAATCCCTGCAACACATCACTCCACCTTGGCTCTTACCAGTTCCTGACATCTTGCTGGACTTGACTGCCCACAAGAAAGACTCTACTCCACCAGCCATATACCAACAGAGCCTCAATGAACTGCTTTCAATTTTTCCTGGCTATTGTCGCATCTATACCGATGGGTCAAAGTCTGAGGATGGGAGAGTGGCTGTGGCCGCAGTGTCCTCTCGCCATCCTAGACGCCCATTTAAGCACCGCCTCCCAGACCACTCATCTGTATTTAGTGCGGAACTGCAGGCGGTTCTGCTGGCACTCAGGCATGCTTATCGATCTAGAGAAAGGAACTTCCTGATTCTGTCTGACTCTCTTTCTGCCCTGCAGGCCCTTCAGGGCACGGGAAATGACCACCCACTGCTGGTGCAGATCAGAGAGCTCCACGCGGACTTGATGAAGGAATATTATGATATCATTTTTATTTGGGTGCCAGGGCATGTGGGCATCGAAGGCAACAGGATCGCAGATTCTGCTGCCAACGATGCCCGCAATGACCCTGTCCCTGACACACAGACTGTTTATAGTGATTTTAGACATGTGGCTAGTGCGTACATAGCCCGTGAGTGGCAGTCCGAGTGGGACAAAGAGGAAGCTAACAAGCTGCATGAAGCCCTTCCTAAGTTGTCCGACGGTCTACCTTATCGCTGCGGCAGCCGCCGTGAGGAGACTGTCCTGGCTCGGCTCCACATCGGCCACACGTATGTTACGCACTCTTATTTACTTAAACAGGAGGAGCGTCCATGGTGTTATGCCTGTGACGAGCAGTACTGTGTTCAACACTTTTTGTTGTCTTGTGCTGATCTAATCGACACAAGGTATAAACATTTCACGGCAGACTCCTTGAAGGTTTTGTTCCGGAATGTGCCTCCGGACAAGATCTTCAGTTTTCTGAGAGAGTGCCATATTTTTAATAAGATTTGAGCGTTTATAGATTATGATGTTTCTATTATTTTGACCTTTTTGAGAGTCTTCCGACGTTTTCTTGAAAGACCTGTGCGACATTTTAGCCTGACATATTTTTAAGGTATATTTACATCATGTCTTAAGACCTTTCTTTTAGTCTGGCTGACCAGATTTTTACCCTTCCCGCCGTGAGATGGCCTTAGTTGCCTGCTCGGCGTTAAACCCAAATAACTACCTAACTAACTCTCTCTCCAGCAAAGCAAGGGCTGGCATCCTAACACTGGGCAACACCCGCTGCAGTATGAAGACCAACAGACGTACCTGGGAGTCACCCTTGACAAGAGGCTGACGTGGAATCTGCACATCTGGAACGCAGAAGCAAAAGCTAGAAGAAAGCTGAACATCATGAGGAAGCTGGCTTGAACACAATGGGGAACCAATGAAAAGTTCCTCAAAAATGTATATCAAGGCACAGTGAGGCACCTTGTGTACGGATCCAATGCATGGTTGACGGCAGCCCAGTCACACCAGCAGACCATTGACAGAGTTCAGAACCAGGCACTGCGTATCATCACCGGTGCAATGAGATCAACACCAATTGAAAAGATCAGGGGTGGGATTCTTCCGCGTTTCCGCGGATTTCCGCGGAAATTCTTTCACAATTCCGCTGAAGCATATTTATTTTCCGCGTCTAATAACAACGGAAAAGACGGGGAAAAAATTCTTCTTAAATGGCAAAAAATTCTCAAATGGGTTGGATTTGTATGTAGTTTGGTTCACTATCGCCCGACACTTCCGGTAGCTTTAGGTCGCAGTGGAAAATGGCGGTGAAAAAGGATATTGTTCAAGACAGAGTGCCGTTTAGTGTGCATCTGACCATAAACTGGTACGCACATTCCATTTTTACACTGCAGATCAGGAGTGTCATAACAAAGTCCATTTTTGGGTGTGTTTGGTCTCGCTTCCCCTGTCGGTTTTTGGATACTTTGGCGAACGGTGGACACGCGCTCACCCTCAACCCCCCCCACCCCCCCGTTGCTTGATTTCTCGGCTGCTGAAAATGAAGGACCTACTCCTTTCCCCCCCCCCCCCCCCCCCCCCCCCCCCCCCCCCCGCCCCCCTGTCGTTTGATTTTCCGCGTTTTCTTTGTTACTAAAATCCCACCCCTGAAAGATGGAAGAGACAACAGGCATCCCACCCCTGCGCATGAGAAGAGATTGCAAAGCCTTGATACAGTCCACAAAGGTCAAGTCTTCCAAAGACCATCCTATGAACACCCAGGATGAAACAACCAACCTCAGGGAGACTAAAAAGATCAAGCTTTGTGAAGGAGACGAGAGCCCTGCAGAGAAAACACCAGGCAAAGCTCCCTGCACAGGTAGAGGCTCTGAATCCTGCTAGCGACTTTCCGCCCTGGGAAAGCAAGCCAGAAAACATCACCATCTCTTCCACGGTAACCCACATCACCACCAAAGATGAGCACAGCACTGTGAGCAAGAAAGTCCTGACACTGGCCATGCTCAAAGAAAAGTATCCCTAGGAAGCATGGATACGGGCATCCACCGACGGATCAGCCACAGATGCAGTTCAGAATGGAGGGGCTGGGGTGTACATTCAGTACCTAAACGGAAAATGGCAGGCAGAGACAGTACCAACAGGCCTTCACTGCACAAATTACAGAGCTGAAGTGGAAGCACTGGTCCACGCTGCAAACACCCTTAGCGGCACTGCAGACCCTGGTTCCCAGATTGTTTTCCTGACTGATGCCATGTCTGTCCTTGAGGCAGCAACAGCAAGCAAACTACCACGTCTACAAGAGGCACTGCAAAACATCAAGTGCACCAGACTGGTGCTGCAGTGGATCCCTTCACACTGTGGCATCTACGGCAATGAAGAAGCTGACAGAATGGCAAAATTGGGTGCGGAGGAAGAACAAGATGAAATGGAGTCAGCTTCACAGAGATGAAGACCATCATTAAGTCTGTGTACAGACCACCACAACGGCCCCTAGACAGTTTCCATCAGCTGTCCAGACAAGAGCAGGTGACCATCTCCCCGTCTGAGGACTGGTCACAACCGACTAATTTCCACCTGCACAGATGCTTCCATCTCGTGCCATCTCCCCTGTGCCCTTGTGGAGAAGCAGAGCAGACAACAGAGCACATCTTCCATGACTGTGGGAACCACCAGCTGCTGAGGGAGTAGATATGGCTGAAGTCCGCCACTCTACAAGAGAAACTGTACAGGCCTGTGGAGGCGCAACAGAAGACCACAGATTTCATTTTGAGAGCCAAACTCCAAGCGTGACGGCTTTCGAGAAGAAGAAGAAGAAGTGGGTTGACTGATGTCAAGTAGTTGGCTGTGAATCAAGATCGTTCTTTTACATAAAATTTCTCAGCTTAAGTCATAAATATTAGCATTTAGTGTCATAGTGAGTGTTCCATTGTGATACTATAATGTTCAACCCAGTTCATTTTATTATGAATAAACCAGAAAATAAAATAGAAATGGAAAAGCTTATCATACTCACATTTGTTTGTCTTGTCTGACTGAGTCTGTGGGTAGATGAATGTGTGGAAAGTGTGTGGTTTGTTGCAAGTTAGAAAATTTAAAAAAATATGAGACATATCATACAGCACATAATTATCATTACAACAAAACTATAGCAGTTGTACTAATATGTGTTCATCTGATCAGAATGAGTGGTGGACCAGACTTGCACAGAGGACCCAGCTTTGTGCTGACAATGGTGAGTACAGGGGCTTCTACGAAGCACTGAAAGCAGTGTATGGCCCCAGGCACCTGGTACAAAGTCCCCTGCGAAGCGCGAATGGCCAGGCACTCCTCACAGATAATACCTCCATCTTGAACCGCTGGTCGGAATACTTTCAGAGCCTCTTCAGCGCTGAGCGCACTGTTCAAGAAGCAGTCATCCTACAAATCCCACACCTCCCAGTAAAGGTTGAATTGGATGAACCGCCCACCGCTGAAGAGACCCTCACAGCCATCCACCAGCTCAAGAGTGGCAAAGCAGCAGGCATTGATGGAATACCGCCAGAGATCTGGAAACATGGAGGCACAGCACTGCACAACAAGCTCCATGACCTCTTTCTCTGCTGCTGGGAGGAAGGAACACTACCAAAAGATCTCCGTGATGCAGTCGTTATCACCCTGTACAAGAACAAAGGCGAGAAGTCTGACTGTTCCAACTATCGGGGAATTACCCTGCTGTCCATTGCTGGGAAAATCCTTGCAAGGCTGCTCCTGAATCGGCTGGTACCTGCCATCGCTGAAGACCAACTCCCAGAGGGCCGGTGTGGCTTCAGAGCAAACAGGAGCACCACCGATATGGTCTTTGTGCTGAGACAGCTACAGGAGAAGTGCCGCGAGCAGAACAAAGGGCTGTACGTAACATTTGTCGACCTAACAAAAGCGTTCGACACTGTGAGCAGGCAAGGCATGTGGCAGATCCTGGAGCGACTTGGCTGTCCCCCAAAGTTCCTCAACATGATTGTCCAGCTACACGAGGACCAGCAAGGCCAGGTCAGACTCAACAATGACCTCTCAGAACCATTCCCTATTCTCAACGGCGTAAAGCAGGGCTGCGTGCTGGCACCGACCCTCTTCACCATCTTTTTTAGCATGATGTTGAAGCAGGCCACAGTGGACCTCGATGATGACGATGCAGTGTACATCAGGTATCGTCTCGATGGCAGCCTGTTCAACCTCAGACGACTGCAGGCCCACACGAAAACCCTAGACCAACTGATTCGTGAGCTGCTTTTTGCTGATGATGCTGCCCTCGTTGCACACACAGAGAGAGCCCTGCAGCGCATCACGACTTGCTTCGCAGATGCTGCCCAGCTCTTTGGACTCGAGGTCAGTCTGAAAAAGACAGAGGTCCTCCATCAGCCGGTACCCAAGACAGTGTATCGCCCTCCTCACATCACCATTGGCGAGTCTGAACTAAAGTCAGTGCACCAGTTTACTTACCTTGGCTGCGTTATCACGTCGGACGCCAAGCTGGACAAGGAGCTTGACAGCAGGCTGGCAAAAGCGAACAGCGCTTTCGGGCGACTTTTCAAGCGGGTGTGGCACAATCAACAGCTGAAAACAGGCACCAAGATCAGCGTGTATAGAGCTGTGGTCCTCACCACCCTGCTGTATGGTTCCGAGTC
The DNA here is from genome assembly GCA_036245525.1 of Semisulcospira habei. NCBI lineage: Eukaryota > Metazoa > Mollusca > Gastropoda > Semisulcospiridae > Semisulcospira > Semisulcospira habei. The sequence goes on from BTPG01000001.1 coordinate 95,559,625, forward strand.
CTGGGCACTCTACCGGAGCCAACTACGACTCCTCGAACGCTTCCACCAGCGCTGCCTGCGTACCATCCTGGGCATTCACTGGAGTGACTATGTCACCAACGTCGAGGTCCTTGAACAGGCTGAAACTGTGAGCATCGAGGCTTTGCTGCTGCGGACACAGCTCCGCTGGGCGGGGCATGTCTCCAGGATGGAGGATCATCGCCTACCAAAGATCACCCTGTTCGGCGAGCTTGCTACTGGACACCGTGACAGAGGGGCACCAAAAAAGAGATACAAAGACTGTCTCAAGAAGTCACTTAGTGCCTGCCAAATCGACCATCACCAGTGGTCTTCGCTTGCTGCGGACCGTGACACCTGGCGCTCCACCATTTACAAGGCAGCTGTCTCCTTTGAGGACTCTCACAGAGCTAGCCTTAAGGACAAGCGGCTCAGGAGAAAAAACAGAGATGCCGCAGCTCAGAACCCTGACCATACCTTCCCCTGCAGCCACTGCGGTCGAACCTGCCTGTCTCGGATTGGCCTCCGCAGCCACGAACAAGCCTGCAGACGTCGTGGGCAACTCCTATAAAATCTTCGTTCGCGAAGTCAAGCCAAGAATTTCATTCAGGGGAGTGTTCAAATCGGTCTCCACTGCCATGTCAAATGTATTTTAATACACTGGAACTCCATAAACATAGTTAATTGTGTGTGTAATGCCTAACATACAACATGTCCATTTGTCATTTTCAAAGTATGTTTTCTCAAAGAATATGAAAGTAAGTATCTTCTGCTTTTGGGAAATCTTCAGTACTATAACCTTCAATAAAATGCATGTATTGAGATAGCAAAACAAACTTCATTTTCCAGCTCTATTGTCCACTTTTTGAGTACACCTTTTGGCACTTCGTCATATGTATGTATCACTATCACTGATTGGCTATTGTTTTCTCTCTCTCCTTGTCGCGTGCTCATTGTTTTTATTAATCAGTGATATTTGCTATTTTCAGACAATGCCGTCAAAGAAAAACTTAAACCTCAAGCAGAACAGCAAACGCTCTCTTTTCTTTCAAGGTTAAAATGATTTTCAAATCGTGGCATCTACATCTACTTTGACTGACAATATTGCTGGCGCTAAAGACCATCAGTGCCATAGATCTGTCAGTGGACGGAGAAAGCAAGACATCTGGAGATCACTTTTTGGGTCTTTTATTTTGAAATACAGGGTGTGAACTGTATTAAATGATTTGATATTGGTTACTGTGTGTGGGTGAATAATCGTGATTTGGTTAATATGAATTTATTTTTTGTTTGTTTGCTGTCTCTTAACAGAGCAGCTTTGTGGTTTGTTTTGTTTTTTGTCATGTATGTAAAAAACAAAACAACAACAACAAAGAGACTGAAAACTAAGTACATTCATGTAAGCAAACACAATACTTAACCCATTACATCCTGATGCTGAAAGTTTTCAAATTTGTGTACAGTGCTATGAAGGCTACATTACAGATCAATTCGCCTGGGGCACTAAGCTATTCTAGCACCACCTTTAACACTTTTGAGACATGTTGCATCCAGATTCGCGGCTTTATGCCGCAAATCTTGTTGCGGCACGTCTTGAAAGAGTTAAACTGTAAGTCATATTTATTTCAAGCAATGGGTGTATCAGGATGAAAAAGATGAAATAGTGTAAATTTCATGCATTGTACTGAAGACATAATTGACACAACCTGGGGAAGAAAAAAATAATGTGTTCTTTGAATATGAAGAAAAAGCCCATGTACACATAGTATAGGAAAGAAGTACCCAAGGGAGAAAGAAACACACTTAGTCTGTGTTATTTGTTTCAACATCATCTCTGGTTCTGCCCCTCCTTACTTATCTGATCTTGTCCAGCTGTATACACCGTCCCGCTCACTATGCTCTGCTTCAGACACTCGTGTTTTCCGTATCCCTAGACGTAATAAGGTCACTCAAGGTCATCGTGCATTTTCGTATTTTGGTCCCATTACATGGAACGCTCTCCCAGCTGATGTGCGTCACTCATCATCTCTTTCCATTTTCAAATCCAAGCTTAAAACACACCTTTTCTCTGTTGCATATACGTAAAGACCATTTTGTCTGCCGGCTCATCATGCGTGTGTGTGTGTGTGGTGTGAGTTTTCGCCCTTGTAAATTAATGTATTTTTTTGTTGTATGTGCTTGTTTGTGTATTCTGCTTCACTGTTTCATTACTGTGATTGTAAAGCGCCTAGAGCACCTTGGTGATTAGGCGCTATACAAATTACCTTTATTATTATTATTAGAAAAGACGGGTACAACACAATTTATTAATATTTCGGGTAAACACCCTTTGTCAAAATAGACAAACAAACTGTCTGTTTGTTTGTCTATTTTGACAAAGGGTGTTTACCCGAATATTAATAAATTGTGTTGTACCCATCTTTTCTAAGCGTGTTTCTTTCTCCGTTGGGTACTTCTTTGCATTTTACATGCTTGGCAGTCACCTTTTTGGTCTGGATTACATAGTATAGGAGTTACGCTTTTATTTTCACAAATTTTTGCCCTCAAAGCGAGGGCTTCATCATGTATATAAATAAATAATATATATATATATATATATATAAAATCTTACGCAGCAATGACCTATTGAAATTACTGTAAAGGTGGAAAAATGTCCGATTCATGCAGGCTATCCTAGGACATTTGACCTATCTGTGGAAATTTCTTGCATCCCTTTGAGTGTGTAATGGGCCATCCGGCGTCTGTCGTCCGTGGTAAACTTTAATGTTGGCATTTTCTCTGACACTATTCAAGCCTCAGACTTCAAATTCAGCACAAGGACACTTGTGTCAAAAACTTTCTAAACATACCAATTTCTGTGACTCTCTCAAAGGTCAAGGTCACAAGGGGCCCAGAAATGAGGTAAGGAAGTCATATTTTGACCAAAAAAAATTTCTCAAATACTATTTTCAACTTCAAACCTGATGGTAAGGCCTTTCTATGCATACTGATTTGGATGACCCATCAGAAAGGTCAAGTGTCACATGAGGTCAGCAAGTGTGTGAAAAATGCCAGTTTTTGATGGAATTGTGGTTTTATCAAAGTTTTTGCAAACTTTTCAATAAAATTTGGCATAAAGGTAGCTGATGATAACACCTTTCTATGCATACTAATTTAGTCGACCCATCACAAGGGTCATGGAGGGTTTACAAATTTGTGAAAAATGCATACATTTTCAGAAGACTTAGATTTCGCTGGTACAAAAGCCAACCCTTTTCTTATGTTGAGACACTTATACACTTGCTCAGTTCAGTGGCCTGTTGGAAAGGTCAAGGTCACACTTATTATGTGGATTGGTCACATATTTGAGCCATAAGGGCTTTGCTTTTCTTCTTGCCTTTCACTGTATTAGGATGCTGTAATCATTCTTCACATGTTAGCAGTTTTTTCACTTGTCAGTCTGAAGTGTTTTGATATGAACTGGAATAACCACCACTGGATTTACGATGTTTACACACTTGTCCAAATAGTAATGGTCAGAAAGTCAGGGATTCTGATATGCATATAAGACTATGACAAAACGTTGTGCGCGTAACAACCGACATTTTTAGTCAAGAAAACCACACAACAGAAAATTAGTTCTTTTGTGATTCTGCTATGAAGACATTGTTATTGGAACACTGGCATTTCTCACAAAGTTTCTTTTTCACCAAACTGCCGTGAGATGTCCATATCTGCCTGCTCGGCATTAAACCCAAATAACTAACCTTTTCACCAGCATGGCTAATCTATAGAGGATTTTCATGTGTATGTCCAATATTATGTCCAGTGTCGCACTGAGTGTGACAACAAACATTTTTCTCTGCTGAGTGACAGGAACATATTTGTTTTCTATTAGCTCATCTAAGGGCAATGACTGATGCACTTTTTTTGTAAAATGTGGTAATCACGTGAAAAACTGTGTTTTTGTGATTTAAATTGACTGAGTATGTCCACCATAACAACCAACACTGATTGTTACAGAAAACTTAAAAGGAATAAAATACTCATACTTCCACTTGTCAGAACAGGTTGTACAATTACTTTCTTTTGAAAGAAAATAATTAAAAAAGAAAAACTGACTTAATGTGATCATATTTATCACCGTATGTCCACCATAACAACCAACATTTACAGAAAGGACCAAATTTAATTATTTGCTGCTGGAAATCATCTGTTTCTGCATTCACATTAATTAATTTCACATGCTCACATACCAGATACATGAAAACTAACCAGTGCCTTAAATAAGCCTGTTTTAAAGACATCTCTGTCGGTTGTTACTTTGGACATTAAATGTTGGTTGTTACCTTTGGCACAAACAACCTTTTGTCACAGGCTCACATGTGAGCATCCATGCGGCATTACAGATGTGTAGGACACATTAACAATCTGGTTCATGTATCGTAGGGAGGTAACTTGCCTTGCTAGATTTTTGGGTTACACACAATCATGAAGAATCAAACACTGCTGAGCTATTTGCTTGCAATTAGCAAGAGTTATTTCCCTTTGCCATATTGGTTTCTGAACATTTATGAAATTGCCCAAGACTGAGGACAGGCTTTTGTTGAACATCCAGAAGTTTCCAATCACTTACGATTTCCATGTATCCATCATCCGCAGCGAGCACAAAAGACAGCAACCATGTCCAGAAAGCAGGTGCAGCTGACATTATCTGACCATCTCAGGAGTCTCAAAATGTATTCTGAACTTTTGTTTCCAGTCGCTGGCCAGTCCTATGGGACCTCCACTGCCCCCCAGGGTTCGGCCTGGCTCCAAGCTGGGCCAGCAGTTCAGAAATTCCATGAAGGCTTTGGAAGAATCAAAGGTAATGTTTTATACATATCCATCATTACGTTTTGTGTGGAGTTGTGGTTTTCGAAAGATTCAGGAAAAAGTTAAAGTTGCATTGAACAGACGTGGTAAAATTTACCGATAACAAAATCCTAACAAAGAAAGAAACATGTAGAAAAGACAAGTACAACACAAAGATAAACGGTCAGGTTAAAATGCTTGTTGAAAATAAACATAGACTTGAATACACTGCAGTATTTATCTTTCTTTGGTGAGAAGTGTAAATAAAGGTGGAAAATTATACATGTACATACAAAACTCAAAGTGCAGAAATAAAAGAAATAATGCAAAAGTGATGTCAAACTAAAGTGTCAAAGTGACAGAGGTACCGAATATTATATATGTACATACAGAGCACATGATGAAAGGAGGAGAGAGTGAATGTGTGTATATGTGAGGAAAGATGGAGGAAAGAAAGGGACAGATAGGGGTTACACCAATAAAAGGGGTTTGCCTGAGACTTCTACCCTTCAAGCCATGTGAGTAGGCACCTGTAACAGAAGTTTCATTACTGCCTTTCATGCATTTGGGAACTGTATCAAAAAGCTAAGGAGAGGCAGAGCAGAAAAGACTGGTTCACTTGTCCTGTACGAGTCACAATTTCTGCTTTTTAAAGACATTTATTCTAAAAATATGTGTATTTTATCTCCTACCTGCATGGGCAAGGAGATTCTACCCAGCTGCAAGGGACATAAACCCTCATAACCTCCCCCCCCCCCTCCCGCTGTCATGGAGAATAATGTATGTCTTTTGTTAAGTCCTGTGTTGTTTATGTCCCTTTTTGGTCACATTTACATCTGTGATTTTACACAAATGTTGGTCAGTGTGTAGTAGATTCAGACATACAATTCATTATCGCTGGCAACAAAGGGGTTATCGCTTTGGTTTTGAAACATGTCTGATCAGTTCTGTACCCCATCCTGATGTATTCACTTGTTTTACACAAGAGGCTTTACTGCAAATCGCTGCTGTTGTTTTTTTAATTCAGGAGGATCAAGATGTGATTGCCGGCCGTACTCGCTCCAAACTGCCCCTAACAACCACATCCCTGTATGACATCGAGGAGGCATTTGTGGCACCAGACATCACAGCTGACATGTATGATACATACTGTGATGACACTGACTGGCAGGACTTCCTCAAGGGCCTGCACAAGTACTCAGGTAGCACATACTCGAATCTACAACACAGGCAGGCAGATACTTGCAGGCCATCTTGACATCCATTAGCATGTCATTACCGTAAAACTTCAAATTTTTTGGCATTTTTTCTCCGATGAAATTCCGATTTTCCCAAAATGCCCAAAAATTGGGACAAAACAAAATATTGAACGTCAGTGCTGAAATATTAAAGGAAAGACTGCTCGTGCCACAAATTAGAGGAAAGACTTTGTGTGCCGAAAATTAGAGGAAAAGTAACCGCTAAATTTAATAGAAGATTGTAACATACCGATACCACTCTGCACTCCGTAAACAAAATGGCCATCAGCCGTTATCTCGGTGACTGACACAACAAAATGATATGGATAAAGACAGGCATTGGGAGCAGAGATCAGCCAACCCCTAGCTGGTGTGTACTGGCATCGGTGTCTGTGCACTTTTATGTGTTGTGTTTTAGTTCCGTCGTGTGTTATTCTAGGCAGCTTAGATGAATATTAATGAGTGTTGATACTTCAAATTATAATTTAAGCATACTTTTTGTGCATTTGAACTTTCGCCATTCACCTCTTGAGTAACTTCCACTGAGTTGGCACAACGGCAGATGAATTTTTTTTTTTTTTTTTTTTTTTTTTTTGGGGGGGAGGGGGGGGGGGGGTTGTTTAGTGTTAATTAAGACATTATTAACTTCTTTTTCTTTCAATTTTGATATGATGGTGGATAAGTCTAATACATACAGTATGATTATATTACACGCATATTTTCAGGGTTCCTAGGCGAAAGAAGTCTAGCCTTTTCTTATTTCGGTCCAGTCACCTGGAACGACCTTCCAGCCCATATCAGACATGCCCCAACTATATCTGCTTTTAAATCACTGGTCAAGACCTATCTGTTTTCTTATGCATACAGTTAGATGCATTTTCAGTGCGTTAGCAATCTTTAGCAGTAACTGTTCTTGTAACGGTGTGTAGGTACTCCAAGCCTTCTTTACATGACTAAGCATGACCTAAATTTTCACCCATTTTCCATCACTGATGTTAACCAAAATATGCTGCATATATCAATAAAATGTATACTGGGTTGTAGTATGGTGTCTACTCTTTGTGTTTATGTGTGTTTCTGTGCTTATTTTTACATGTTTAGTATTTTATGTGTGTTTTACTGGCGTACCTATCGTTCATGACTTGCCGTGGTGGCACAGCATGCGCGCATTGTTCACAGCACACATCGGCTTTTCAATCGCCTCGCATGTCGCGTCGAAGCGACACAGGCTAAAAATAGCTAGCCAGTTAGGTAGAGTAGAGCTAGCCCTTCATTTTCGTGTAATTTATTTTTGCATACGGTCACCGGAACATATTCAAATTTCAAGTACAAATGTTTCAACGTAATATTCTCACTCTTCTACAAAACAGACGAGCGAAAAATATATGCCTAAAATTGTCAATCATTTTTCTATATTATTGCAAAGTTTCGTATATATTCATTATTTTGACTCCGCATGCGAAGCAAAAGAGCGCACACGCTGCCTCCATGTACGAGCTAACGCGTGTTCGCGTGAACGATAGCAAGGCTGTAGTTGTACCATGTGCTTCGGCGAATATATATCGTCAGATTTAACCACTCTACCGACTTCAGATGACATTACTCAGAGGTCCCTCCCTCCTACCCCGCTTGCCGCAGTAGAGCTAAGGCTCAGATACTGGCGGGAAAGGGGTGAGTGCGCCACCGGATAGAGTGGCATGGGAGGCTACTCGGGGTATCCTGGTAACGACACCCTTGGGTTGCCTCCCCTGTTGTGAGGGACACAACAAAGTTTTGGGGGCTAAAATTAAAATGCTAAGCGAAGCTTCCTAGTAGTAACGTCATCTGTAAGTATTTTTCGAAAAAATACATTTTAAAGAAAAATTCATATTTCAGTCACCTCTCACAAAGGTCAAGGGTCACAAGAGCTCAGGAAATAGGTAAAAAAAAATAGCCATATTTTGAGAGACCTCACGCTGGGACCATATGGCGTTGAGGCGCGTCCTCTGGGTGGTGGATAGGGGGTCCCTCGTGAGAGGGGTGCACCGAATGAAATAAGGTGCCGTGAACCAACATGGTCTAAGGGAAGGTGACCCCGACAGAAAACCTCTGGTCCTCCTAGTAAGGGGGTTGGGCATGGGGGTAGCTTCCCCACCCTGCAAAAAAGGAAATCGCTACAAAAACGCCGACGAAAAGACTAACAGTAATTCCTTTCCTGGAGGAGGAAGGTTCTTCTACCAGAAGACTTATGACATCCTGTGGTGAAAGCCGGAAGTCTTCGGAAGCCACAGGACTGAGCCGCCTCTCTCTATCCAGGGATACAACCATGGGCACATGGAACGTCAAGACCATGTACCAGAGCGGAAAGGCCGCCCAGATAGCAGCGGAAATGCAAAAGTACAACCTTTCCCTGCTAGGTATCAGTGAAGCCAGATGGAAGCCAGCTTCCAGTATCACTAGGCAGGCATTGTCATGGAACCCCCAGGGAAAGAGGAAAAGAGGTAGGCCGAGAAACTCCTGGCGTCGAGACCTCCAAGCAGACATCAAGAGACTGGGAACCACCTGGAGTAGAATCGAAGGAGAAGCACAGGACAGGAGTTGCTGGAGGTCTCTCGTCGATGGCCTATACCCGGGGAAGGGGTGACAGGCGTAAGTAAGTAAGTAATATTTTGAGAGAATTTTAATTGGTGAGAATGATGTACGCAATGTGTTTCAACGTACCAATGTCAGGAAAAGCCCTGGTCCAGATGGCATATCAGGTCATGTCCTAAAGAACTGTGCTGCTCAACTGAGTGGTATCTTCCACTCCATCTTCCAGGCCTCGCTTAACTTACAGAAAGTCCCCATGTTGTGGAAAATGTCAACAATTGTTCCGATCCCCCAAAAAGCATCCCCTACCACTCTCAATGATTTTCACCCTGTCGTTCTCACTTCCCTAGTCATGAAAAGTTTTGAAAAAATTGTCAAAGCCATGATCACGACCCGCACACTAGGTCAGCTTGACCCGTTGCAGTTTGCGTACAGGCCTGGGAGTGGAGTGGAGGATGCCACTCTGACATTACTGAACCTCTAGAAAAGGGTGAAGCCCATGCCAGGATCCTCTTCCTTGACCTGAGTTCTGCCTATAATACGCTTCAGCCACACTTGCTTTTTAATAAACTGATTAATGAGTTTAAACTAGAGGCTGAACTGGCCCTGTGGGTGCTTGACTTTCTGGTGTGTAGGCCGCAGCAGTTGCGTGCTAATGGAACATTGTCTAATGTTAGGGTTGTGTCCACTGGTTCTCCAGAGGGATGTGGATTATCTCCCTGGATCTACATTCTTTATACTTATGACTGTGTCAGTTCACATCCCAACAGATACTTTGTCAAGTTTTCGGACGATACCGCTTTACTCAGCTTGTTGTTTGATTGTGAGTCTGGGTACGGATCTGTTGTGCATGATTTTGTAAACAGGTGTCGTGATGCTTACCTGTGTTTAAACGTAGACAAGACCAAGGACTGCTAAACGATGAGACGAGCTGACCTCACTGCCTGCATTTACCCGCATTTACCATGTGTTACAGCCCTGTGTGTGTGCGTGTTCGTCCGTTTAGTTTTATGTATAGTATATTTTTTTAGTTATCAGTTTATGTTGTTGTGATACCCTCCATGACTTTACACATGTAATTATTTTAGTTCTAGTCTTAGCCTATTGTTTATTATGTATACTAATGAGTTTAGGTTGTTTGTTTGTATGTATGTAAAAGGGTATGGGGGGAGGAGGGGGGAAGGGTGTTGCGGATGACGTGAACATGTAACTTTTATTACTTTTATTCTTGTTTCTTTGTGTATATCGCTGTGCCAAAATTTCCCCTCGGGGATAATAAAGTATTATTGTATTGTATTGTATATTTTGACATGATTAATTTTTTCTCAAATACTATTCACATCTTCAAACCCAAACTTGGTACAAAGATACCTGATGGTAAGACCTTTCTATGCATACTAATTTGGTTGATCCCTCGGAAAGGTCAAGGGCTCAAGAAATATGTCAAAAATCGCCATATTTTGACAAAACATGTGTTTACTAGTCACAACTTCAAACCCAAACTTGCTACAGAGATACCTTATGGTAAGACCTATCTATGCATACTAATTTGGGTGACCCCTCAGAAAGGTCAAGGTCACAAGAGTTCAGGAAATAGGTAAAAAGTAGACTTAGTTTGACAAAAAATGTTTTTTTCTCAATTACTATTCACAATGCCAAACCCAAACTTGCTACAGAGATACCTGATGGTAAGACCTATCTATGCATACTAATTTGGATGACCCCTCGAAAAGGTCAAGGTCACAAGAGCTCAGGAAATAGGTAAAAAATAGCCATATTTTGACAAGAAATGTTTTTTCTCAATTACTAATCACAACTTGAAACCCAAAAACTAATTTGGATGACCCCTCGAAAAATGTCAAGGGTCACAAGAGGTCGACGAATGTGTATAACATGCCAATATTTGTAGTTATTACCAACATTTTTGCAAACTTTTCAGTCAAATTTGGCACAAAGGTAACTGATGATAAGACCTTCCTATTTATTCTAATTTAGTCGACTCATCACAAAGGTCAAGGATCACAGGGATTTGACAGATTTGTGAAAACTAATTAAATTTTGAGAAAACATGGATTTTGTTAGTGCAGAAGCCATCCTTTACTTATTGTTAGACGTGTGGTTCGGTCATACACGTGAGCAATAAGGGCTTTGCCTTTCTTGTTTAATCAAATGCTTGCAAGAGACATAGATTCTTATGTGTGGGGGCTCATAATAAATAAATATTCTATGCATCTTGTTTATACAAACTATGTACAGTCTGTGCTGTAATGTTTCAAAATGCCTTCATGAAGTTCACCTTGTAAAGTGTTCAGATTGATGACTGGAGAGAGACAAATTATTTCTGATATGTACAGAAATAGACACAGTTCTCTGTGTGATATTGCAGGTGGTGATGTGCAGAATGAGTCGATGGAGTGCGGGGATGATGAGCAGAATGACCCTGAGTTTAACTACCTGTCTGAGGCCGAGACAGAAGAACTGGATGAGGAGGATTTCAGATTTGATAAACCATTCCGCATACCTCGTAAGTGCTTAAGATTATTAAAGACGATTTTTAACACTTCAAAATCTTTGATGTTCGGGCACCAAAGTATACTCAAGTTCAATTCAAATTTATGTAATGTCCCATTAACCCCTTCACTGCCGAGAAAAGTGAATACAGCCTGCGAGAGACAGATCTTCATGAGGAAATATGCTTCTTGCTGACACCTTTTTGAATCCATTTTCTTAAGACATCTCGGGCTCTTTTTGCATAAAATTAACAAAGATTTCAGAAACAAACTCTGTGCCCACTGGCAGTGAGGGTGTTAAAATAATAGGAAATTTTTCTTTTGATCAGTTTTGCCATCAGTTAGAAAGATGTGCAATGTCCCATGATAATGTTTATTTCCTGATGGGGAGCATTCATTTTCTCTGTACATTAGGCAGAGCCCGACCAGTGTCTGGGTGTGAAATGCAAAGATATGATGGTTCGCAGGAGTACTCCCCACACAGACCCACTGATGGAGTGCGTCACGAGTATGCTTCTATTTAAATGAGATACTCAGGGAGTATTTTACAAATTCACTTCTAATTAAATGAGATGCTCATCATCTCATTTTAATAGATGTGTGCGTGTGGTGTATCCCCCAAGTGGGTCTGTCTGTATGGATCGCTTGGGGAAAAATACAACTGGTTATTTTCTGGAGGTTACATTCTTATGAGCCCCTGTGCTTGCAGATGGTATGGCTGGCTCACCTGTGTTCCCTGTTGATAGGTAAAGAGCTGAATGAACTGATGGAAGAACTTGATGAGCTGTTTAACGAAGATGACGAATATTCCATCATCGGACTCCGTGCCAACATGACCGCTGTACAGCTGCAACATCATCAGTCACTGCAGAAGAAGAAAAACACATCATCAGAGTAAGACTGAAGTTTGAGATTGATTGAATAAGCGTTGTTGTTTTTGAAGCACCTAATTCCTTTTCCTACTACAGTCAGACCTGTGTAATGGGACCACCCAGAGGACAGTCCAAAAGTGGTGGCCACAGACAGCTGGTCTCTTTACACAGGGTCATCTAAGTAACAGAAAAAAGACAATCAAATTAAGTAAAAAAAACTGTATTTATCTCATATTGGGGCAACACCAGTTTGGACAGGAGTGTTCAAATACATATGCTTATGGTCATAGCACCCACATGCACTGTGATTTTAAATCCATGAAAATGTTTCAGAAATGACCTCTTTACATTCCCCAGTCCTTCACTAGACACAATGCCTATCCTCCCTGCCCGAGCTCTCCTAACATTCATTATTATCATTTAAAGTACATAAGTATGCCTTCATATTTTTGTGTTTTGACAAGATGGTCTCTCTTGTCTGCATCCTTAAAACCAAGTGCATGTTTGAAGGATTACAAACCGCCACATATTTGGAAAGGCCAGCCATTTTTGCACTGAACAGTCAAACTGAGATCAATTCGCACTCAAGGTTTTGATTATACACCGTCACACTAAATGCAGCCTCATGCCATAACATTTGTTCTTCAAAATCTTTTATGGTCATTATCACTAAGATTTTTTTTTAAAAACATGCAGGGGCCCAAATGACATTTTGGGCTTACGTGCGAAGCAAAAGTGAGTATGTTCTGGGCCAGTGGTCGGCTGTCGTCCGTGGTAAACTTTAACGTTGGCATTTTCTCACAGACTATTCAAGCCACCGTCTTCAAACTTGGCCCAAGGATACTTTGTGGCAAGACCTTTCTAAACATACCAATTTGAGTAATCTCCCTTAAAGGTAAAGGTCACAGGATCAGGAAATAGGTCAAAAATTGCCATATGACATCCTCCCGGATGGGGAGGGAAGGGAGGCTACTCAGGGTTTCTTGGTAACGACTCCCTAGAGTCGCCTCCCTGGTTGTGTATTTATACACAACAGATTCTTAGGCTGAAATCGTTAACTCTTTGACGCCGTAGTCTGACATCTAGTTTTTTTCCCCCTGAACGTATTCCTCACTTTGGCTCAATTCCCTGCTACCGTAGAAATGTTGACACATTTCATTGACACTGTATGTGGTAAAAATCTATCAAACCCCAACCTATTTGGTATAAATGGAAAAAGCAATTCAAGATGAGCTCATAGACACTATGCTGAAGAAAATATTTTGTATTCTTACTATTTTATAGGTGTATAAATAAGATCGGGTGAGAAGCCAAAAAACAAAAATGGTCAGATCTGCACTGGGTTACAAAAACAAACGCTGTTTGTGTATTTGTTATCCACAGTGTGAAAAATACCACTTGCCTGGCATTCCAGAGACACTAAAGGCACAACAGAAAGCTTCTCCACACATAAACAAAAGTTTTTACACCACAATCCAAAAAGGTTCACTGACTAAGGCATAGGAATACATCAACCCTCGCATGTGCCATTTTTTCGCACTTGTGTGGTCGCTTTGAAACTATTTCACGTGTTTTGGCCCATACAAACAAGAAAAGTCACTCTACAAGTACAGAAATGTGTGCTTGAAATATAGTAGGTTGCTTCCCTTAGACTGTACCGCCGGTATTGCTAGCTTGTTACGTGGTGGAGTTGTAGTCGAAGTATGATAAACACACCAGACACACACACGTAGAGTTCTTTAAAATAAACCTCGTTCAGCTGCAATCCATCACACGTGGCTTAAGGATGTAGACAATACTGGAGTAACAGTTCCAACAATATTTAATTCAGCGATGCGATATCCACACAGTAATGCACTTTCAAATGCACAAACTATTGAATACAAAGTCTCTTCTGCTATGTCCACACTACGACTCAAAGTTTCTCATACACAGCGTCTCTCGCAATAAACTGCGTATCTCTACAACTGACAAAGCAAGACAATGTACTCTCTGTTACATTGCAATCCTTCGACTGGACAATGTACCACTTAACATTTTGGCGACCCCGACGAGACCTCTTCAGTTGGTTCAGTGGAAAGGGTAGCAGGAGAAAACAGCCAGCAGTGAAAAGCAGAGATGGCGACATCGGAGATGGAGATATTCCTGAAAATTGGAAAGGAATGTGGACTCGGAGCTCAACTCCTCGAGTTTGTATTGGAAAGAGAAGAGAAAGAAGAAAAGAAACGAGAGAAAGAAGAAAAGGAGAGATTGGAGAGAGAAGAAAAAGAAGAAAAGAAACGAGAGAAAGAAGAAAAGGAGAGACTGGAAAGAGAAGAAAGAGCCAAAGAACGTGAAATCAGGAGACTCGAAATCCAAGCAGAAGAAGCAGAGAAACAGCGAAGAGAGGCAGAGAAACAACGAGAAGAGAAGAGAGAAGAGGCGGAGAGGCAGCGTCAACACGAAATTCATCTAAAACAGATGGAGATAGAGGCACAGAGCCAGAGAACTAATGAAGCAACAGCATTAGCGAGCAGAGAACAAACAGCTCGTGCGCCAAAACTTCCACCTTTCATTGAAAATTCAGATAAGATGGACGCTTATTTGGAGCGATTCGAGCGCTTCGCAAATAGCAACCATTGGAAACAAGAGACTTGGCCTGTTAACTCTTAATCACCTATAACGCCCGTAAACGCCCTCCGGGTCTTTACCTAAAGCGCCCATAGACGCCCGTCCTCGGTACTAAATTTAGAAGTCATGTGATACGTTGGTGGGTTCTTCTGTGAAGAAGGTGAGATTGTATACCGTAGGGGGCAAGGTCAAACTAACTTTAGACACTGGGCATGCGCTCTAAGCCACTGTGTGTGTCGAATTGGGAGAGTTTTACCGTGCACCTGGCTGCTCGCTAACGCACGTGTTTGCAAACATGGCGACATACACGACAGTGACCCAGAGTTTACCGCTATTTCGGAGTAAATTGGCAATTATCCAGTTTCAGAGCCAGAGGGAAGTGACATAAGTGTGTCTAGTGTACATCTAGTGTACATACTAGCGATCTGTCGGACTGGGATGATGAAAATAACGGAGTATTTCAGCAGTGTTTACCGAAGCGACGATTATAAGATGGCGGCGGCAATGCTATCTGGCATCAGCGGCCAATTTCAGACTTTTTTGCAGCCTTTCACGCGATATGTGGGCCCAACAACTCCACCTGAGTTGGAAGCGACACCACTTGATTATTTTTATCAGTATTTCCCTGCTGAAATATTCGAAATTTTCGCCCAACAGACGAACTTGGCGATCAATTTGTAGCAACATCCGCCGACGGGGATACGTGCACTTCGATTACCTGAAGGATTATCAGTGGATTGCCTGGTAATAGTGATCACTAATGTAAAATTATCTCACTCCACTATCACACACTTTCATATTTTCGACCACCGACACATTTTTCAGTTTTACGTCTTTTGTTTGTCATATCAAAATAATCAAGGTGCATTTTTTTTCAGTTAATTTACCTGTAATTAATTACAGTAAATAATATAAACAGGTATCAAATTACACTCCACCACAACATAAAATACTATCCATCCATATGTCAGCTAAGAAAAAAAAACCAGACTTAAATATCTGTCTATTCAAAAAAGTTATAGACGCTTTGGTGAAGTAACCCATTTTCTCAGTAATTTTCTTACTATCTTCTAGGTACAGGAGAATATAGGTGATTAAGAGTTAAACTGAGCGCACTTCTAACTGGCAAAGCGCTTGAATTTTACACCCGTTTGCCAAGAGAAGAAGCCGAAGATTATACTCAGTTGAAAGCCGCCCTGTTGAGACAGTACAACTTCACTGAAGAAGGTTACAGGCGACGATTTCGGAACTGCAAGCCTGAAGAAGGAGAAACACCTGGCCTATTCATTGAAAGAATCAGAAGCTACCTGGAGAAATGGATAGAGCTGGCTGGCCTAAACAGAGAGTACCAAGACCTGTGCGACCTCATCATCAAAGAACAAGTTTTCAGCGCATGTTCTAAGGACCTGGCCGCCCACCTTAGAGAGCAAAAAGACCAGTCACTAAAGGCCCTGGCCGACTTCGGTCAAAGATACCTTGACGCTCACAACATGAAGTTCGGGTCCAGTAAGCCACAACGTGTGTCTACACCAGCAGAGGAAATCCACAATGTCAGAGACACCCCGAGATACAAGCCGGTGGAGAACCTGACATGTTTTCTCTGTGGAAAGAAAGGTCACAAAGCGATACGGTGTCCTTCTAAAGACATTCCCCGAGGCGACAACATCAGAAGATCCAACCAAGATCGTGGGATAGCAGGCAGAAGCAGTACCACGTCTCAACACAGAGCTGCCGCTATATTAGCCAATGATATGACATCATCCAGTGACTTTGAGTCTAGAGAAAAGCGAGCGACACCAGAACTGATCGAATCTTTCAGAAAGAATGGACGCATCCCAGTAGGAGATGAGACTACATTTTTACCACTCTAAAACATCGCGCTGTCTGAGAATGAAGTGCCGAACATGCCGGTGGTGTCAGGATTCGTCGGCGACACACCAGTGAGAGTGTTGAGAGACACTGGTTGTAGCTGCATCATCGTGAGAGAGGACCTAGTAGCAGAAGACCAGAAGCTTCATGAGTCGACAAACCTCGTTTTGGCCGATGGAAGTGGGAGAGTCACCCCACTTGCCAAAAGTCAGTATCAACACTCTGTATCTGACAGGAGAGGTGAAGGCGTTGTGCGTAAAAACACCAGTCTACGACCTTATCATCGGAAACATTGATGGTGCCAGAAACGCAGACGATCCGGATCCAAAGTGGGAATCTGAAACCTGTGCAGTTACGAAAGGTCAGGAAGAGGAGAGCTACCACACCATCCCTCTAAAAGTGGCTAACAATACAGAAACAGCCATGGTGAAAGAGAAGTTAGAGGAAGAGAAGTGCAAGACGCTGGAGCAACAGCAGAATCAGGGGAACATGACTATGACGCGCAAGCTAGATATGCTAGAAGTTGAACAGCAAGCAGTCATCAACCATCTTCAGCAAAAGGAGTTGGACAGTCTGCGGAACGACATTGAGTGCCACCGTGAAGAACAAATGGGGTTGCTGAATCGCCGGGCGAACGAGGACCGCGAGCGAGACGGAGCTCCCCTGACAAAGGAGATGTTGAAGCTGCAGGAAGAGGATAACGAGAGAGGTAACCAGAAACTGGTGTATGAACATAAAAATCAAGGGGTCGTCGAAGATTTAATCACCATGAGAGAGACGATGCAGAGCCTGCTCATTGATGAGGACGATGATGGCAATGTCGATGGAGTGATGTCCCCCAAAATGAAGCTCAGCCTTTCTGCGGACGTGGACGCGACCATCAGGAAAGACAACGAGAGCCGCAAGAGCAGAGAGAACGGAAAAGATGACGACAGCGCCGACAAAGAAGAAGCAGCTGATAAGAAGGATAGTGAAGATGACACGGGGGAGGCAAAGGTCAACAGCCATGTTGTGAAGAGTAAAAGTGAGCCGATGTTGGAGATGAGAGATGATGATGATGATGATAATGACGAAAATGCAGAGGAGGAGGAAAAGCTGGTCTACGACGAAGCGGAACTTATGAGACTGATCGACAGCGATAAGCCGACAGTGTTCGACCCAGGACCAGTACCCTTTGAACTGTGAACTGTATTCATGATTTGACATTGTTCCAGAGGTGAACTTTGACATTCATTTTTTTTTTTTAGTTTAATCTATGGTTCGTGGAACTTTGAAGCTGTTTACCTTGCAGGACAGTTTGAAGGAGCATGTTTTCATTCGGGACATTTTAAAAAGAACCGTGAGTTAATTATTTTCGTGTAGTTGATTTGATTTTAATCTTGATGTGAAATATGTGATATTTATGTTTTTGTGTAGGTTTAGACAACCACAATCGTATTTTTGGATTTGAGAAGAAATTTTGTGAAATTTCGTTCTAAAAGGGGGGGAGGGGGGGGGGGGTAATGTTACGATTATGGTTGTGTTGTTTTATGAGAGCGTGCGTGCATGGATCGTAGGTAACGATCCGACGTTTCATTAGATCTATCACGTTTTCTAATTATGTACCTTTTCAGTAAATTTCACATTCGTTTATGAATAGTGCACTCTTGAGGATCTGTTGCCGCACAGAGTCAAGTTCCGAATTATCTAGATGTTTCTTCAATATTCTTTTGTTTACCGCGTGCTTGTTTTAGCGGTCAGTATCCGTGCACTTATAGCTTGTTTACCAGACTGTATGGTCAAGGTCGCGACCGGTTTTAGTATACGCATGCGTGAAGTCAGGACGCGGAGGGGATTTCCCTAGCCTTGTGGCTGGTAGATAGCAGCCAGACTTTTGTCGATTGTTCCAGTATGAATGTACCTTTTGAGTTTTAGTCGCGTAATGTGTTTTGATTGGTTGTGCTGTACGATTTTGCTCGTTCTTTCTGGAAAGCCTGTCACTATAAAAGATCATGCTAAGAAGCACCTGTGTACATTGTCCAGTCGAAGGATTGCGATGTAACAGAGAGAGTACATTGTCTTGCTTTGTCAGTTGTAGAGATACGCAGTTTATTGCGAGAGACGCTGTGTATGAGAAACTTTGAGTCGTAGTGTGGACATAGCAAAAGAGACTTTGTATTCAATAGTTTGTGCATTTGAAAGAGCATTACTGTTTTGATATCGCATCGCTGAATTAAATATTGTTGGAACTGTTACTCCAGTATCGTCTATATCCTTAAGCCACGTGTGACGGATTGCAGCTGAACGAGGTTTACTTTAAAGAACTCTTACGTGTGTGTGTCTGGTGTGTTTATCATACTTCGACTACAACTCCACCACGTAACATAGCTAAACTGTCATTCTGAACACGTGTGCGCTTCGTGTGCGTAAACGAGGCCGGCGCACATATGTGTGCCCCCCATCGGCAACGGAGCTTTGCCTCGCGCACACATATGTGCGCTCCGTTGTCAAAGGTTAAGCAAAGTGTATCTTCCATATAGTAATGCCATCGGTAAATATCCGATCGAGTCCGCTGCGTCTCGATGCCCGGAGCGACGTGGGAAGAAGACTCTGAACAGCTGTGCTGAGAGTCCGTGGGCAGGGAACTCAGGGACGCGGAAGGGTGCTCCAGAACTCCGAAAGCGGAGGCAGAATCCTCAGGATGTAGGCTGAGAACTTCGTCTTCGACAGCCACTGCCAAGTGTCGGGGTAGGGTACGCGGAAGATTGGAGAGTGGGCGACTGTTGCGCCGCCTCATGACTGTCTGTTCCGCGGGGTAGGGCCAGAGGAACAAGATCGAAACATAAGCGAGGAGAACTCCGCCGAAGGACTTCTTCTTCTTCTTCTTCTTGTCGTTCGCAGTGGGCTATACGGTCAGTCCAGCACTGGCGATGAATGACGTCGTTTTCTCCAGGTCTTCTCGACTGCCATAGAGTTTGGTCTGCAGTGGAGTTGGCGACGGCCACACTTCTTCCTGGTTGTGGTGGTGCCAGTAGCTCTCCTCCCGCGTCCCCTGTCGTGACAAGACAGACGGGAGGGACCTCCAGTAGCTGAGGCTGGGTCCCTTAGAGGCATGGGACTCGACGCAGCTCCACCCAGGAGGGTCCTCAGTGGGCAAGCACCATTATCGTCAATGCTAGTTGGCCGTATAGTCATGATTGTGGGTTTGCGTGGATCCATGGTTTATCAGAATGCGCCGTGCGGCCTGGGTCCTCCATCTTCAGCATTCGAGGTTTCTGTCGGGGTTACCTCACCCTTAGCTCGTGGTATGCGACCTTCCCTGGGAACACAGGGTGGCTAGAGCTTTATGCGACTCTTGATCGCATGATAAACCCGTCGTTGGACACATGGGGAATTTCAGTGGAGGTACAGTGCCATCTGCTACCCTGCCCCGTCCTGGTAAGCTCATCGCCATTTGGTCCAAGACTGCTTGCGCAGCTAACTTCCATATCTGAAGGCCGTTCCCCTATTCACCACCCGGGGACGTGCTAGGTTGGGGATGATCGCCCCACTGAAAATCCCACACTGGGTTAAGGAAGTTCGGCATGTCCTAGCGCCGAAGGATAAGAGAGGAGCGCTGGTGCCAACGCCCCCGAGAGCTCCGACTTTCAACAGAAGAAGAAGAGGAAAAAGGAGAAGACCGACGCCTCACGGGGGAGGGACTGTGTCATCTGCTCTCATGATGAAATGGTCGGCGGTGAGAACCGTGGCAGGAAGAAATCCGCGAACGGGACTGCCCCCGGCCCGTTACGTGATGCAGAGGAGAAGGCGGTCCGGTGTGACGCAGATTCACCCATCCAAAAGAGGAGCGCCGCGAACGACGAGAGATAGAAGAAGCGCGGGGATCAGGGCGGCTATGCCGTCCATGTCCGCGGATGACCTCAAAGTTGTATGAAACAGCAATGTAAATTAACGAATTAAAGTGAAATAGATCATCCTATTCCCAGTACAGTTTCAAGATACATATAGTGAATATTGTGAGCCTGCCCACAAAACTAGGTAAACTAGGAATGCCTACTAGTCATTTAGAACGGGCTAGCTGAAAACGCAGAGCTTGGCTGTTCAATTATGGTGCAGAAAACATTACCAAAACAATGACAATACTAAAGAAAATGTCATTTGGGCCCCTGCATGTTTTGTTTTGTTTTAATCTGTGGCTATTTGTAACCCTTCCATCATGCACTTGGTTTTGAAGATGCAGACAAGAGAGACTATCTTGTCATAACACAAAAATATGAAGGCATACTTACGAACTTTATCCGATAATAACATGTTAAGAGAGCTTGGGCAGGGTAGGCATTGTGTTTAGTGACTGACTGGGATCCTAGGGAACATAAAGAAGTCATTCCTAAAATATTTTCATAGATTTGAAATGTGAGTACTGCGACCTTAAATGAAATTAAAAACAGATAAGACAGACTAGCACACACAGACAAGCATGTACACATCCAAACATGCGGGCACCCACGCAAGCAGAATTAAATCTATGATAATAATAAGGCATTAAACATTAAATGGGTGGTCTGCTAAGACAGATGGTTGCCATGACAGGTTTGACTGTACCTTGGATTGCATTGGGTCTGATCACCAACAGTTACCCCTTATGTTATTAGGTTGAGAGCTTTGAGTACTTGAAATACACTAGGGTTGTTTTTTGTTGTTCCGGGCCCAGCATTCTGGCAAAGAAGTAACAAGATGAAAATGACGTCACATCTAGCTACGCAAAGCTTGCTGGAGAACGTACTTTTGGCGCCAAGCGCCGTATGGGTGTGTTTTGTATGTGACAGTGACTAGAGCCCGCGTTTGAGGACGGTCAAGCTTGAAATTTTATGATATTGTCCCTAAAAGAATAATCTCGAGGTAGTTTTTAATTAAAAAAAAAATTAAGATGCACATTGGCGAGAAAATGTCAGTTTCACAAAAACCTGTTGATCCACAATGGAGTCCATATTTTTTCTTATTTTTACTAGATATTTTGCACATCACTAGATTAAAGGAAGACATTGAATGAGTTCGTTAACCAGCATTATATATATTATATATATATATATATATATATATATATATATATATATATATATATATATATAGGCAGTGGGCAGATGTTCACATCTGCACGGGACATAGACGACCCCGCCCTCCACGAGTCCCCTGCTGCCTTGCAGGACTGGCCGCTTGGCTGCGGAAAGGCTAAGGGAGGAAAACCCTGACATCAAAGCCCCCGTGTCTCCGGGGAAGGTTTTTGAGCCAGAGACTAGGACAAGGACAGTCTGATATAAAACCTACGACCCGAGGACCTCGATGCCACCGTCCTAGCGTGCTAGGCCATGGCAGACGAACCAAGGGTTTAAAGGGTGGGGCCAGTACTGCGCACACTGCACTCCACCAAAAAGCTCCACCGCGCAGGCTTTAGGAAACGCCCACGGACCATGACAACGACCTTTCCAAGTCCTGTAGCGATGGGCAAGGGGCGAAACGGCAGGTGAAAGATGTCACTGGAAGCCGCAGTCTCAAACCTGCATGCAGGCGGTTCAGGATATTGGTCGCCTGATGTTGACCTGGGGATGACAACGTCACTCGGCACACCCTGAACGACCAAGCAGCCTTCTCTAGGGACAGCACTGCTTGCTCCACACGGAGAGGGGCCTAGAAAAGGTGGCCTAACCAAAGCTCATCCCCTCGTAACCCCAGTTGGCTAGCCGCGGTCAACGGGCATCTTCTCCTGCGGTCAGAAAACAAGAAAAAACAATGGATCCACTTTCATGACGACCACGACCGGACTCAACGTAGCATGCTGGAACATCCGAACCATGCTCGACACAGCAGACAGCGGACGCCCTGAACGTCGCTCCGCCCTTATTGCCCATGAATTGCGGAGGTTAAACATCGACATCGCCGCGCTCAGCGAAGTACGCCTCCCGGAGGAAGGCAGCCTCCAAGAACTTGGCGCTGGCTACACCCTCTACTGGTCAGGCAGGCCTGCATCAGAAAGACGGCTCTCAGGCGTGGGCTTTATGGTCAAGACCCCCATTGCGAATAAGTTGGAAAACCTACCAATGGGTCACTCCGACCGCATCATGTCCATGCGCCTCCCACTGAGACACCAGCAATACGTCACCCTTCTCAGTGTGTACTCCCCAACCCTCCTGGCAGAGCCTGCAGAAAAAGACAAGTTCTACTCTGACCTGCGCAGCCTCCTGCAGAGCACCCCCGCAGACGACAAAGTCATCATCCTTGGCGACTTCAACGCCAGAGTGGGCCAAGACTCTGAAGCCTGGAAAGGAGTCCTCGGCAAGCATGGCGTTGGGAACTGCAATGACAATGGCCGCCTGCTGTTGGAGTTCTGTGCAGAACAGCAACTTGTCATCACCAACACTACTTTCCAGCAAAAGGACAGTCGAAAGACCACCTGGATGCATCCTCGCTCCAAGCACTGGCACCTTATCGACTATGTCCTTGTGCGTCAGAGGGACCGCAGTGATGTCCTCCTCACCAGAGTGATGCCCAGTGCAGAGTGCCACACTGACCACCGCCTTGTCCGCTGCAAACTCAGGCTCCACCTCAAGCTGAAACCCAAGAAAAGAGGCCCCCTCAAGAAAAAGCTTGATGTCACCAGCCTTCAGCGTGATGACAAGAAAGCTGCCCTTCAGACAGATTTACAGCGCATGCTCAAAGACACAGTTGATCCAGCAGACTCCTCCCCTGAAACACTCTGGGAGCAACTGAAAACTGCTATTGTAAAATCTTCTGTGGAAGTCTTGGGCTTTGTTAGAAAGAGGAACAAAGACTGGTTTGACGAAAACGACGTGGAGATCCAGGAACTTCTAGCAAACAAAAGAGCCGCCCACCAGGCCCACCTAGCCCAGCCTTCCTGCCCTGTGAAGAAATCTGCCTTTCGCCTCATCTGCAGCAGTCTCCAGCTCAAGCTTAGAGAGCTCCAGAACGAGTGGTGGTCGAGACTGGCACAGAGGACCCAGCTTTGCGCTGACAACGGTGACTACAGGGGCTTCTATGAAGCACTGAAAGCAGTGTATGGCCCTAGGCACCTGGTACAAAGTCCCCTGCGAAGCGCCGATGGACAGGCACTCCTCACAGATAATACCTCCATCTTGAACCGCTGGTCAGAATACTTTCAGGACCTCTTCGGCGCTGAGCGCACTATTCAAGAAACAGTCATCCTCCAAATCCCACAGCTCCCACTAAAGGTTGAATTGGACGAACCGCCCACCGCCGAAGAGACCCACACAGCCATCCACCAGCTCAAGAGTGGCAAAGCAGCAGGCATTGACGGAATCCCGCCAGAGATCTGGAAACATGGAGGCCCAGCACTGCACAACAAGCTCCATGACCTCTTTCTCTGCTGCTGGGAGAAAGGAACACTACCAAAGGATCTCCGTGATGCAGTCATCATCACCCTATACAAGAACAAAGGAGAGAAATCTGAATGCTCTAATTATCGTGGAATTACCCTGCTGTCCATTGCCGGGAAAATTCTCGCAAGGCTGCTCCTGAATCGGCTGGTACCTGCCATCGCTGAAGACCACCTCCCAGAGGGCCAGTGTGGCTTCAGAGCCAACAGGAGTACCACCGACATGGTCTTTGTGCTGAGACAGCTTCAGGAGAAGTGCCGCGAGCAGAACAAAGGGCTGTACGTAACGTTTGTCGACCTAACAAAAGCATTCGACACTGTGAGCAGGCAAGGCATGTGGCAGATCCTGGAGCGACTTGGCTGTCCCCCAAAGTTCCTAAGCATGATCGTCCAGCTCCACGAGGACCAGCAAGGCCAGGTTAGACTCAACAGTAACCTCTCAGAACCATTCCCCATTATCAACGGCGTGAAACAGGGCTGCGTGCTGGCACCAACCCTCTTCACCATCTTCTTTAGCATGATGTTGAAGCAGGCCACAGTAGACCTCGACGATGACGATGCAGTGTACATCAGGTATCGTCTCGATGGCAGCCTGTTCAACCTCAGACGACTGCAGGCCCACACGAAAATCCTAGACCAACTGATTCGTGAGCTGCTCTTTGCTGATGACGCTGCCCTTGTTGCACACACAGAGAGAGCCTTGCAGCGCATCACATCCTGCTTTGCAGATGCTGCCCAGCTTTTTGGACTCGAGGTCAGTCTGAAAAAGACAGAGGTACTACATCAGCCGGCACCCAAGGTAGAGCATCGCCCTCCCCACATCACCATCGGCGAGTCTGAACTGAAGTCAGTACACCAGTTTACCTACCTTGGCTGCATCATCACGTCAGATGCCAAGCTGGACAAGGAGCTTGACAGCAGGCTGGCAAAAGCGAACAGCGCTTTTGGGCGACTTTTCAAGCGGGTGTGGCACAATCAACAGCTGAAAACGGGCACCAAGATCAGTGTGTACAGAGCTGTCGTCCTCACCACCCTGCTGTACGGTTCCGAGTCCTGGGCCCTCTACCGCAACCAACTACGACTCCTCGAACGCTTTCACCAGCGCTGCCTGCGTACCATCCTGGGCATTCACTGGAGTGACTATGTCACCAACGTCGAGGTCCTTGAACAGGCAGAAACTATGAGCATCGAGGCTTTGTTGCTGCGGACACAGCTTCGCTGGGCGGGGCACGTCTCCAGGATGGAGGATCATCGCCTACCCAAGATCACTCTGTTCGGCGAGCTTGCTACTGGACACCGTGACAGAGGGGCACCAAAGAAGAGATACAAAGACGGTCTCAAGAAGTCACTTAGTGCTTGCCAAATCGACCACCGCCAGTGGTCTTCGCTTGCTGCGGACCGTGACACCTGGCGCTCCACCATCTACAAGGCAGCCGTCTCCTTTGAGGACTCTCGCAGAGCTAACCTTAAGGACAAACGGCTCAGGAGAAAAAACCGAGTTGCCGTAACTCAGAACCCTGACCAGACCTTCCCCTGCAGCCACTGCGGTCGAACCTGCCTGTCCCGGATTGGCCTCCGCAGCCACGAAATTGCCTGCAGACGACGTGGGCAAGCCCTATAGAATCTTCGTTCGCGAAGTCAAGCCAAGATATATATATATATATATATATATATATATATATATATATATATATATATATATATATATATATATATATATATATATATATGACCCATTGCCAAAAGGTGTTACTAAAATGGTTGCCCAAATTGTATGCATAATAAAAGCACTTCCAGTCCTGATTCATCTGTTTTTAGTAGTTAAGATCATGGTAAAATGCCTGAATATACACTAGAAATAACATGGGAGACACATTTTGAGAGGTGTAGTGACTGTATGATTAAAATGTTGGCCAAGGCTGAAAATTTCCCTTGCCAGAAAGCAACACCGATCGACCTCGTGTGAGCGATGTGATGGCGTGCAAATAAAAGGCCGACCTACTTGTTTCATATCATCAATTCTGTGAGGCAAGACATGTATACATATTTACCAATGAAGAACAGATATTTTCATGTGCGAAATATTGCGCTATTGCCTAATGAAAAACGGCATGTTGAACGTCAGGCGTGTTGTAATTTTGCGACAGAATATCTCTTCCCTGAACTTCGCACAATGTGAACCTCATAGCAGACGAATTATGACCATCACTTCCTCTCCTGTACATGCATAATGCACCCACGTCGCATGTTTCAAGATAAAAATACAAACAGCCTTTTTTGAAAGGCGAGTTTACTTCTACCGGTTTTTGTTGTAATAATCGACGTTCGACATAGCTGTCTTTTCTTCCTCAACTGCTGCCGACTTCAATTTTGAAAATTTACCCATCGTTTCTTCGTATCACGTGATGCATACGCGCTATGCTGGATCGATGATTGCGGCAAGCTTCAAACCGACGGAACTCGAGAATGGTATGTTGTAATATTCGCCTTTATCTGACGTTCGACATAAAATCTACGTTGAACATACTTTCTGTATAGTTTTTGCATAACAGTTACCTAGAGAAAGGATTGATATGGCATTTGTACCGATAGGATATACAAGCTGTGCAGATTGAAACGAATTGGGCAGTTTGTTGTCGCCAGCCATGTGCGTTGAAAATGATTTAGCGAGTTGTACGTCATTACATTACCACAATGCGTGTGTGGTAAACATGACGTTCGATCAAAGCGGTGATATTTGGTGCAGCATCTTTGTCTAGAACACTCTCTGGAACGTCGTGTTTGGAGAAAACAGCTAAATTTGTAGAATGTAAAACCGATTCAGACAAAATGCGGTCACACGTGTTTGTAGTTGTTGACAAGCTCCCTTTTCAAGTCGTGTTGCGTCGACCGTCATATTTCCAACACGGCCGATGTTGTAAACCTGATGTGCAAGCACCTGTTCAATGATGGTGTTGTTAGAACGCCTTTCGCACTCAGATCGCCATTGTTGACACTTTCCATCTCGTAGAGTCACCCATGGAATCGTATGAAAGGCCTTGAGAAGGAGAGTGTCATGTTTGATAATAGAACATGCAGATGAAGTGTTGAAAGTGTACATGATAGATGAAAGTGTAAATGGAGATGGCAACTGTTTTTTTCAGAGCGCTGAGCCTTCTTATATTTGGCACAGAAATTTGCCATGAAGAGCTCAGGTGTCGCATTGTTATTTGTATGGCACTGCATCCAGACAGTTTTCTGAATGGTTCTAATTGGTGCGGTCCTCATGACTGTGTCACCAGCTGAAGTTATTCAAATGGCTGTGCTGACCTCAGTTTCACCTGATGCTTCAGAGCGCCTGTCGTTTGAAGCTGAAGTGATGTCAGTGGTTCAAAACTGCAGCTTGTCAGGGTTGTGGGAGTTCTGCGCAGCCAGTTTTGTGCTGAAGCGTCCAAACCAGTCGGTTTTTCCAGATCTTGGTTGGGAGATGTACAGGCTTCACTGCAGCCGCAATTTTCGCGCTCCAGGTTGTGAGGATGGTCAGAAATTGTTCATCATGTGGTTCTCAATCCGCAGTGACATGGTTGCTGATCACTGGGTGCCAAACCAATTTGTGCCTATCGTTCCCCGCACTCATACTCAAGCTCCAGTGGTTGGCATCTTCCATCTTGTTCAGTGGAATGAAACTGAATATGTTGGGCAAGTTAAAGACGTTGACGAACTTCTGCAGGTTGCCTGTGTGAGTTTCATGTCAAAGCGCCGGCCTATCCGCTTTGACTACTTGTGGGAACCATTTGATTTTATTTTGAGGAGGGTCTCTCTCAACCTCGATAAAAGCACATCCAGTCAGAGGCGTCGGTTTTTCACAGTTATTTAGGACATATGCTGCATAGAAATTGCAGAAGAAACGGGTATAAATATAAATAAGTGATGTCAAGGTGTTTGTGTTTTCCTACACATTTCAGTATATTTACTGACATGTGTAGCAAAACAAACGTGACATCACTGTATTTGTCTGTTTCTCCTGCACTTTCTAGTTGCTTGAAGACCCATACTGACCATCTGTCACTATATTAATAGTTCTCTCAGCGGAGCCCCGAGACACCTACGAAAGGGTTTTGGCCCCAGTGTAAAAAAAAAAAACCAAAATAACATATATTCATATAAATGTATGATTTTTTTTACACTGTTTTAACCTTCATTATGTTGAGACACTTTTGAGAAGAAATAAGTGTAAAGCGAGATGTGATCTGCAGTTTTAGGGATTGATGAGCAGTTCAAATACATGATGAATAGTGCAGAACGATATGTGATTTAGCAGTATTGCGGAGTGATCAGCAGTTCAGGTAAATGAGGAAATGTGTCTATGCAGTGTTTGTAGCGGAAGACAAGTGACTTGTGAGCAAACCTGTGGTTTTGGATGGATAAATGTTAAACCTCCGTTCAGTTTGTTGTAATTATGACGTTCGACATAATATCTGTTTTCCTGAATTTGCATTTATTCTTCCTGTACTTGAAATAAAATGATCATAGGAAATGTTGCTGTTGTCTCTTAATTCTTTTTACATCCCTGAGAATGTGGTTTGAAAGAGAATGTGGCTGCATTTCACATTTACAGCAAATAGAAAGAAGCACCTGTGTCGGATGTCAGGTATTACAACAATTCATTCTTTTCAGTGACACCCAGAAAACCTTAATGATTTAGTTTTGCAACAGAAATTCACATTTACTAATCCATTTAACTGTTCAAGTAAACATTTTCCAACTTGGATCAATAACAAAACCAAAACTTACACGGTTGTGTTGTAATACCTGACCTCCGACATAATGTCATATAAAAAGTTCTGAATGAGATTTCTCTGAAACTAAGGAACAGACTATATTCCAATTTCACATACTATTTGCACAAGCCATAAACTGTCCAACGCGGATTTTTCATGTAATTCTATCACTTTTTACTTTCAAGCACCCTTGTTGCCTTTTCAGTAACACCTTTTGGCAATAGGTCATATATATATATATATATATATATATATATATATATATATATATATATATATATATATATATATATATATATATATATATATATATATATATATATATATATACCAGTTTTACACCCAACTATGATCACTAAATTAGTGACATTTACTCTAAGATATTCTGTTTTCATTTTAAACGATATACCTTTAATTAATTTCGATTTCCTAGATTAATAGGCGTGTGTGTTTGTGTGTGTGTGGAAGATGAGCGTGGGTGTGTACGGTACGCATTGGTTTGTGATATTAGTTGTTTAGTTTTAAAGTTTTTACAGTTTGTGTAGGGCATTGGATTTGTGTGATAGTATTAATTGTTTTTTATTATTGACTGTGATGTTTGTAATTGTAACGACACCAACACACATTCCTATGCTTTATGTTCTTAAGGCAAATGGCAATAAACAGTATCTATCTATCTATTGTACCTGTTCAACTTTTTGAATGATAATTAAATATTCTGGAAAAAAAATAGTATCACATTTTTGGGATTAATTTCATGAATTATTTGGGATTAATCATAAAACAAATGAATCTTTTTTTTTGTAAAAAGCAATCTTCTCATTAATAAGTGCATGATTTTTCATAAACAGTATTTACATAAGCCTACAGTTTTTCTTGGCTGTCCGGTACGATTAGGTCAGATTGTGACCTTTAAGCCCTAGGTGTGAAAATCAGCTAATTTTGGGTGCCACTTTTTCGGAGTTACTTTTAAAACAGCTAACATAGCCCTCTACGCCCTATGTGTGAAAATCAGAAAATTGCAAAGTTTGATCCTGTAATACATAAAATGTTAGTACTGCAATGAGTGACGTATAACATCAAATCGTCACGATGCCATGACGTGAAGCTTGAAGTGACGTCATTTCGCTGCTCGTCCTATTATTATTTTTCAGAATAGGTAATGCGACGCCAGCCCACAGGCATAGAGCTTAGAGTTGGTTGGTGTTCACATTTTCTCGGCAGTGATGGGGTTAAGTGGTTATTGTAGCCTGTAAACCTGGCTGTTAATAATTATATTATGCAAAGTTTATTACTTTGCAGAGGCTGAGTTTTATTATTATTTACTGAAAATGTTTTGATTGACATTGTGCAGAGACGAAGGGAGCACAGACCAGTCCTGGCAGATTCATGTGTCAGACGACCATAAACGCCAGATAGAGGAACACCTGCGCAAGGTCAGGGTCTGTCAGTGTATAGCTTCAACTTTGTACATGGAGCTCTGAGATGCTGCAATATCATATATTGAAAGTACATGGAGCTCTGAGATGCTGCAATATCATATATTTCAAGCATGGTGCCAAAATAGCCTGGCGCCTCAGGGCACCAAGCTTTACTGGCACCACCCTTGAACTGTCATGGTCTATCAGCATCTAGCAAGGGTAATATTCTAGGATAAATGTTTTTCTGCTTTTTTTTCAGCATATTCAGCTGACCTGTCAGATGTATGTGTTGGCCCAGGGGAGTGTTGATTACAAGGATGTGGCCCTGGAGTGTCGCAAGATGATTGTGAGTAGCGTTTGATCAGTTACAAAGTTACATTTTGTGCCAATTAACACAATAGGCGTTTTTGTCTACTGCATGTGAAAATATGGTGGACTATGACATGAGGCTCATTGGAGCATATTCAATAGCATGCAGATGACGTCATGAGCGGGTGAACTTCAAATTCTGGCAAAGAAGTAACAAGATAGAATAGTGTCACATCTAGCTACTCAAACCTTACTGTAGAATGTACTTTTGACAAGTGCCATGCATGTGTGCGTGTATGTGGCAATGACTAGAGTCGCCGTTTGTGGACAGACAAGCTTGAAACTTTAGCATTTGTTTCCTCAAAATACATTACTGATGGCATTACTATATGGAAGGTACACTTAGCTTACCGATTTCATCCTAAGAATCTGTTGTGTATACATACACATCTAGGGAGGCGACTCTAGGGAATCGTTACCAAGAAACCCTGAGTAGCCTCCCTTCCCTCCCTATCCGGTCACGTGTGCAGTGGTGCCACGCCAGTCGAACGCTTAGCTTCATAGTGGTAAGGTGCTCAGCCTTTGGATACCCTTGGATGCCCTTGGATACCTGTGGATACCTTTGAATTTCTTGGTGTGCTGTCCTTCACCTTGGACTACCTGTGGTTCCCTTGGTCTGCCTGTGGTTCCCTTGGTTGGTGTCTCTCCTTGTTTGCCTTCCATCGTTCTGGACATGGCCAGTGCACAGTTGCATACTTGTCGCCGGTGTAAGGGGCTTCAGTGGCCGACGGATTCCCACACGCTGTGTCCCCCTTGCTCGGGCTGCTCCTCCGCACGGCCATACGAGAGATGTGCTCCATGATGGAAAGAGCAACGATGGTCTCAGTTGTGGGAATTCTACCGGTGTGACCGCCCGTCTGCCTCCCGGGAACCCCCTCGGCCCCCCCGCCCCCTTGGCGGGTGGCCTTGGACATCGTGGGGCTCTCCTCCCGCCATGCGCTTCTCGCTGCGCCTGTCATGGCCCCCACGACCATGCCCCCCCCCACCCCCCCCCCTCCCAGCTGGACTTCGCTGGGCTGCAGGGACTCCTCCCAGCCCTCGGCGCTCGGGTCGTCCGGACCACAGGCCATCAGCTTGGACGGAGGTAAGCTCGCGTCGACGTGCATGCTCTCCGTCAGCCTCTCTCAGTCTCGTTCCCCGGGTCGCGGATCCACTGGGCCGATAACATCGCTGGACCCGCCTTCCCTACCGCTTGTAAAAAAGTGTATCACATCGCACACTATCCGATGAAATGGCCTGTTTTTTTTTGCCAGCCGAACACACTCTTTTCTCACAACAAGTCGGTCAGTTTTTTGTGTTTAAGAATGAGGTGTGTTTCGAGGACGTTTTGCTTTCAAAGCCGGTACTCCTCTCGTCAGCGGACCAAACCGTTTGAGACATCCACATTCACAGCAATTTTTGGCTGTTGTTGTTTCAGTCTCCTACATTTAGCCCCGATTTACTTATTGGGTCAGATGTGCTTCCCCCTTTTTTGGGGCATTGTTCTTAATTGTTTTTTTACGTTTTTTAATTTTTCCTTTCCTCGTCTTATTTGACCGAGGGTGAGAAGCTTAGTTTGCTTCGCTGGGTGAGGTTTTCCACTTGGCTGGCCGCATCTTCTTCTTCTTGGAAGTCGGGCTCCATCTCTGTTTCGTCGATCACCAATTTGTGCTCCATTCTTTCTGTCAGGTTGTTCATGATAGAACTGATTGAGTCTTTAACGTTGCTTGTGTTAAATACCTTTTCGGCCCGCTTGTCCTGCGCGTGGGGCTGACCAGTCACGGTCATGTAATCATTTAATTGGTGTCGGTTTATAGGCTTCTCCCTTTCTAGCCTTGGGGGGGTCCGCTCCGTTTAGGCAAAGCCCCAGGCCTACGCTATTGGTAGTGAGAGTTTCGGCCATTTGCCTCTACCAATCTTCTTTGTTCATAGTCGTCCCTCTTCCTAGGGTTTGTGACTTTTAAGTCTTGGTCAGTTTGGCTGTGCTCTTTCCTTGGTTATCAGTTATCCGGGAGCCTTAGTTTCATTTCGTTTTATTTTTTTATTTTTTATTAGACGTTTTGTTCCTTTGTTCATTCTTCATTGTGATAGAATGCTGAGGGTGAGTTAGTTTTATGCATCTAGGACATTGGAGCTCTGCACCTCTATGGTACAGGTTACGTCTAGAAGTTTTGCGTTGGGTTGGCTCTCCACGTGTTGTGTATTGAGCATCCTGCCGGGTGGTGTGGCATGTCCCCGTGTTGGGTATTGGGTTTTTGAGCGATTCGGCTTCGTTTTGGTCTCCACGTTTGGCATTTCCTTGGTGCTGAGTCTGGGTATTCAGGGAGGTTTTGTTCAGAACCCTGTACTCTCCGTCATGTCCCTAGAGGTAGTTTCACTCTTTCACCTTGTTATGTCGCAAGTTTAGGACTTCTGTTAGTGAGGCTTCTCATACATTTATGCATGTGCCCAAAGCAGAAGATCCCAAGTTTCGCTGGTGGTCATGGGTATTGTGGTCCGATCATGCGCCGGGCCCGGCAGTTATGAATTCAAAGACCATTCCACAGTCCATTCTTCTACTACGTTTCAAGGTAGTAGTGCGAAGACTGCGCAGGTGACGGCATAGATGTAGCTTTGCTACTTGCCTGAGTGAGATAATTCATGCTGTCCCGCCACATTTCTTTTTCTTTTTTCTTCTATTTTTTCCTTTTTCTTGCTGATATTTCAGCGTGATTATGGCTGGATTTTGCTCTGCGGTGTAATGATGTGTTTCACATCGCCTTGGCCTGTTTGAAGTTGGTTCCTGTTACGCCAGCCAGGTCTCTTATATGATTCTGGGTTCCCAATCAGGTGGCGACTGTTTTCATTAGTGCCGGCAGCTTAATGAAACAAGAGACAAGAGGGCGACCATGCAACACCTCCTGGCCGCCCGCTCCGGCAGAAATGGTCACCACCGGCAGTATTCTAGCCATTGTACCTTCGTTTGATATACGATGTCAGGCCCTGCAATTCTGCATCACGACCGGTATTTCTTTTTGATGACTTTTGGCAATTTGATGTGCTGTGACTGTTAATTGGATTTTATATTTTTCTCCGCTGTGCCGCTATGCTGGGAGTTCAGTGATATACGCTGATTCTTGTTGTACCAAGCGGATATCGGAAGAACAGCGCGCGCTATGCTGTGGCAATTCCACCAATGTGCTTTCCTCCCCTTTCATCATCTCATCTAAGGAGTGGCTCTTCCGGCACGCCACCATCAACCTCACTGCCTGCGCTAGTGCACTCAACGAAGCGCCGGAATACCAGCAAGCTTCAGGCCCTACATTCCGAATGATGTAATGACAGACACCTCCCAGACGCAGTGACTGTGTTTCTTACTGAACAGCCGCGTGTGTACTTTTTAGAAACCATTTTGGACTGCTTTCACGTTAATGATGTAGTTCTACTACTTTTGTTTTTAAAATGACTATGAAGTTATATACTAGTTAAGTAAAGTATAATTAAGGTGGTGACTATTTATGCCGGAGCGACTGTCTAAACACCAGCGCTGTACTATGGCGGCGACGGACCCCCAGGTGCTGTTTGACCGTTGTTCAGTTTTATGTTGCCTAGATCGGAGATCATCTCCATATCGACGCGTGTATTTTGTTTCTGTTGTTAACTTGTTTTATGTACTAGTTTTAGCCAAGTAGGAACTTAATAAAGAACATTATACTAGTGTGTTACTGAAGGGGACATAGGGCTGTCTTAGTATTCTGTTTTTGTCAGGGAGGTTCGGGTCGGGATGAGGCCACTGGCGCTGGCCATTAGATGCCTTGGCGACGGGCTTCACCCGCCCCGAGTCATTGTCCATTGTGTAGCTCTGTTATTGTAATTTGTTGAATGAGCGAGTGAGTGAATGTAAGCAGCACCTGTGGTGGCAAAAATGTGAATTTCCCCATGAGGGATTAATAAAGTATTATTGTATTGTATTGTATTAATTGTCTTTAAGCTTATAAGGCGATTTATTTTAAAAGTTGGTTCGTTTGTTTTGGTCCTCCAACCTCGTGTTTCATTGAGCCCTGAGCTCGGCGCAGCTATCACAGGGCCGAGGTATTCTCTGGTGTCCCGTTGGGATCCAACTCCCCCTCTGGGTCGTGCTCTATCTCTCGGCACTGCGTGGCTTCCGGGTCCCTCGCTGCACACAGCCTGGATTCCTGAGACCATTGGGACCCCACCTGTCTACAGCACAGGTCGGATTCCCGAGACCAGCGGGACCCGGCCTGTCTACAGCACAGGTCGGATTTCAGAGGCCAGCGGGACTCGGCCTGTCTACAGCACAGGTCAGATTCCTGGGACCAGCGCCCTTCAGGGCACTGCCATGGCCGGCAGGACTCCCGTAGCGTCGTCCTTCCCAGCCTTCTGCGCATCTGTAGTCACGATCAGACGCCCCCCGACACCCCCCTGCATTCCCCTCTCTGGAGGCCGTCTCCGGCGGACACCTACAACGTGCTTAGTCTCCACCCAGAGAACTCTGTGTCTGCTCTCTTCTCACCTGACCCTCCCTCCTCGTCCCCCTGCTCACGATCCCGTGGCAGTGCCCGGTCCCCTTCCCCCTGTGTTGGCCCCCTTCGCTGGCTCGGAGACGACTCGAGCCCTTGACCACGCGTCTTGCCTGATTGCTCGTTTCCTGCCTCCAGACGTCTGCCCACCATCCCCGCTGATGGAGAGGAAGGCCTCGGCTCTTGTGGTTAAGTCCCTTCCTCAACCCCCCAGGTTTCGGGACCTGACAGAGGCCTTCAACGCCTAGCTCCGGCAGGGTCGCCTGACAGAGAGGGGCTTCTTCCCCATCGCGCGTTGGCCTGCAGGCGTCGATATCAGGTTTCGGCAGAGCTGGTACTCGGGTCATTCTCAGTCGTTCGTCTGCCCTCTTCCTCCTGTGATCCCGCCGCTGAAACGCTGCTTGGGGGCCGGCAGGCCCTACAGTGTTGCATCCCCTTCGGGTTCTCCAACACGGCGACCTTGATCCGCAACTACCTGGCCTGCACGGGCTTCTTGGAGCTTGCGACCCACGCTGTACTCCAGTGCGTGGAGGATTCCTTGGAGCATCCCGACGCTGATCCCCATCGTGACATCCACGCGTGGACGGTCGCGGCCAACCGAGCGGCTTACCAGGCTTCCACTTAGATTGGGGGCCCCCTACTAAGGCCAACGGCCATACCACGTTGAATACACCGGTTCTCGTCTGATCACCAAAGTTAAGCAACGTCGTGCTCGGGTAGTACTCGGACCGGGACGCATTCCTAGCCCTTCTCCGTTGGCTAAGCTTCCTGGTCCACAGGGGAAGTCCGTTCATCCATCTGGGTATGCAGTTTTGGCCGACCGCAACCAAGTGAGATGCCCGGAGGCGCGCATCACGAAGCTGGTGGAGTGGTTCTGCCGGGTGTCCCGTGCGGACGTGGTCCTTGCTCGGGTTTGGTTGCAACTACTGGGCCTTATGAACGCTGTGGCAGACCTCTTGCCCCTGGGTCGGCTCTACTCACACCCGCTCCAGCTCCACCTCCTGGCCCTTTGGCGCCCTTCCTCCCGCGACCTCGCGGCACCAGTTCCCGCCCTCCCGCTCGTCCGGGCTTACCTCCAGCGGTGGGCAGACCCTGCCTGGCTGGTCTCAGGAGTTCCCTCTACTCTCCCCTGCCGCGGCTCTCCCTCTGCACACCCAGCCTTTCTCGCCAAGAACAGGCTCCCCTCGGCCTGGGCACAGGTGATCACCATCCAGCCGCTGCCGGATACTTCCCAGTCCCAGGACTCCCGCCAACAGGACCCTGTTCGGGCCTTGAAGATATACCTCCGTCGAACAAAGCTTTTCGGAGAAGTCGCTCCCGCCTTTTTCTGCCCTTATATCGTGGCAAGACGGACATTACTTCGCAGACTATCTCTTCATGGTTGCGGTGGGTCATACGCTCCGCTTACGATGACCTTTCCCCCGTTGGGGCCAAGCGGATGCGCATTCGGGCGCATGAAATCAGAGCTGTATCGACCAGCCTCGCCTTTGACCGCAATTGCGCAGTCCGGGACATTGTTGCCGCAGTCGGATGGAGAGCTGAATCCACCTTTGCACGTTTCTATCTACGTGACCTCTCCGGCCAGCGGGACAACCTGGCCCTGGTGGGTGACGTCTCGGCGGCTCAACACTCACTGCCGGCGCGCCATGCGCATTAGGTACGCTTAGCTGAAATTGTGAGGTGTTGATCCCAGCCTTTTTCGCTAATGCGCCCGCAGTCGCAGGGTAGTTGGCGGCGCCCTTTTCCTTTTCGTAATTCTTCCATACAGTAATGCCATCGGTAATGTTTTTCGATGAAACAAATGTATTTTTCTCTAAAATATATTTTTTTGAGAAAATACTTACCGATGGCATTACTCGGAGGGCCCTCCCACCTGCCCCGCTTGCCGCCAGGAAGCTAAGAGTGAAAACTGGTAACGGCTGCGCATGTGCCGTATGAGGTAAGGGAGGCTACTCAGTAAAGGGACATTATTCAGGGACGTTGGTACAGCTCACTTGGGGGTTTCCCGGTGGCATTGCTGTACACAACGATCCCAGGGCTGAAATTGTTAGGCTAAGTGCTACTTCCATACAGTAATGCCATCGGTAAGTATTTTCTCAAAAAAATATATTTTGGAGAAAAAATCATTTTTCTTGTTTTACTTCTATTCTGTTGAACATAGCTGCCATCTTAGAGATGGTGCCAGTTTGGTCACAGATAAAAAGGCTGTGGCCAATTTGCTTGACTTCACCATTGCCCATAATATTTCATCAGAGCATTATTTACCCTTCTTCCAGAGAGAGAAGGAGAAGCGAGAGTCATGTATTTGTGATTTTAAATTGGATAACTCAGAAGACTTTAATACCCCTTTTACATTATCAGAATTGCAGCAAACCCTGCAGAAATGTAATGACTAGATACCATTTATTATCTGCTCTTAGCGCATCTGCCTGAGAAGTCACTCTTCATACTTCTCAAGGCCTTTATCTGTATCTGGGGGCGGTCCGTGGCGCAGTGGTTAAGGCGCCTGCCACCAATGCTAAAGGTGCGAGGTTCGATTCCGGGTTCCGGCGTCGGATTTTTCTCCTCTAGTAAGTGTCACCGTTAATTCGGGCGGACCGTCGGGGGTTCTTTCTCCGGGTACTCCGGCTCTTCCTCCCCCTCCACTTTGGTATCAGTTTCAGCCAACTTAATAAAATTTCAAATACAAAACGATTTCCAAATACCGTCAGTAGTTCGCTTGAGCTTGCCCTTAGCACCACGTGAATCTTCTGTGTTTACGTACAGTGTGTGAGTGAATGCGTGTTGGGTTCAGTTCGCGGCTACATTCTGCGCATTGAGTTATATTATAAATATGAGAAATGCGCCATATAAATGCTATGCATTATTATTATTATTATCTGGTCATTTTCCGCCATCTTGGCACCAGGCTGTGGTTGTGCCGATCCCCAAGCTGGGTAAGGATCCTGCCGACCCGGGCAACTACCGGCCAGTTGCTTTGACATGTTTATGTAAAACTATGGAACGCCTGGTCAACACCCGCCTGGTGTGGCATCTTGCATCACAGACCTCCAATATGGTTTCCGGCAGTCCCGTTGTACAACTGACCATCTAGTCCGCTTTGAGTCGTTCATTCGAGATGCTTTTGTCAGCAAGCAGCATGTCTATGCAATTTTTTTCGATCTTGAGAAGTCATATGACACTACATGGAAGTATGGTATAATATCTGACTTCTTGGACATGGTTTTTAAAGGGTACGTTCCTGTTTTTATTCAAAATATTTTTGTCTAACCGGTCGTTTCATGTCCATGTGGGATCCACCCTCTCTGACTCCTTTGAACAGGAGATGGGTGTCCCGCAGGGCAGCATTCTGTCTCCTGTTTTATTTAGTATTAAAATTAATAACATCATACAGGCCGCCAAGGATGATTGTAAATGCTCTTTTTGTTTGTTGACGACTGCGTTGTACGCAAGAGGTTGAGGACTTGCGTCCCATGAGAGGCGCTTGCAACTTTGCGTTGCATCCAGGAGTGGGTGTCACACGCATATTAATCTAGGAAGTCTAAATTAATTAAAGGTATATCATTTAAAATGAAAACTGTATATCTTGGAGTAAATATATCACTAATTTAGTGATCACAGTCGTGTGTAAAACTGGTTAATATATATATCAATAGACTAGGCTTAATACTGACACACACTATCCTCTCAACTGTTGGGGGCGTGCCCTGCCGGGGGAGGAGACTCATGGAGTCAATCAACTCAACCAAAAGCACCACCAAAGGGATAGCACAAGAGGTGGGCGAGGTGCTCTGCCATACGATTCCATACACATACACACTCTCACTCAGTCACTCAATCATTCACGCAAACATCAGTTTTCGGCAATTAAATTTTATGATTGGCCCCCAGAGCAGATCATCACATGCTTATAACACTGAAAGGGCTCGGACAGCACTAGGATAAAAACTGTTATTAAAACGGTTTGTCCGTGCTTTGAGAGCAGAGTAACGGCGACCAGATGGAATCAGGTTAAAGAGAACTTACTGATTCTGTCTGACTCTCTTTCTGCTCTGCAGGCCCTTCAGGGTGCATGAACAGACCACCCTCTGCTGGTGCAGATTAGAGAGTTTTACTCAGACTTGATGAAGGAATTTTATGACATTTTTATTTGGGTCCCAGGGCATGTGAGCATTGAAGGCAACAGGATCGCAGATTCTGCTGCCAACAATGCTCACAGTGACCATGTCCCTGACGCACAGACTGCTCATAGTGATTTTAAACCTGTGATTAGTCCATACATAGCCCATGAGTGGAGGTCCGAGTGGGACAAAGATAAAGCTAACAAGCTGCATGAAGCTCTTCCTAAGGTGTCCGACAGTCTACCTTATTGCTGCGGCAGCTGCCGTGCGGAGACTATCTTTGCTCGGCTCCACATTGGGCACACGTTTGTTACGCACTCTTACTTACTAAAACAGGAGGAGCGTCCATGGTGTTATGCCTGCGACGAGCAGTATTCTGTTAAACACTTTTTGCTGATCTAATTGACACAAGATATAAACACTTCATAGCAGACTCCTTGAAGGTTTTGTTCCAGGGTGTTCCCCTTGAGAAAATCTTCAGTTTTCTGAGAGAATGCAATATTTTTAATAAGATTTGAGCAGTCATAGACTATGTGAATTTTATTATTTTGACCTTTTTGAGAGTCTGTAGACCCGTGCAACATTTTAGCATGAAATATTTTTAAGATATATTTACATCTTGTCTTAAGACCTTTCTTTTAGTCTGGCTGGCCTTAGTCGCCTGCTCGGCGTTAAACCTAAATAATTAACTTTTTCAGACAAAATTTGTTTTTTTTTGTCAAATGCTATTAACAACTTCCAACCCAAGCCTGGTACAAAAGAGACCTGATGGTAAGACCTTCCTATGCATGCTAATTCAGATGACCCTTTGGAAATGATGTCTATTGTTTGGTAGAATATTAGTCTTTTCTGGAGTTCTGCAAACTTTTCAACCAAATGTAGTAGAAAGGTAGCTGATGATAAAACCTTTCTATGCATACTAATTTGGTTCACTATTCACAAAGGTCAAGGGTCATGGGAGGTTGACAAAAGTGAAAAATGCGTAAATTTTGAGAAAACGTGTGACTGCTCAGAAAGGTCAAGTCACACAGATTAAGTATGTTGAGCAGTCATGCATGTGAGCCTTAAATTTTTTTTTAAAAAAAAAAAGTCATAAAATAGGCGCTTTATCCCAATTGAAAATCAGCTCAAAGCGCCACCGCGAACTGAACCCAACAGGCAAGCTCACGTGAATCACGCGCATTCACTCACACACTGTACATAAACACAGAACATTCACGTGGTGCTAAGGGCAAGCACAAGCGAGCTACTGAAGTTTGGAAATTCAAATCGTTTATATTTGAATTTGATTAAGTGGGCTGAAATTGATACAAAAGACGTGGGGGAGGAAGAGCCGGAGTACCTGGAGAAAGAACCCGAATTAACGATGACATTTACTAGAGGAGAAAAGTTTGATGCTGGAACCGGGTATCGAACCTCGCACCTCTAGCATTGGTAGCAGGTGCTTTTACCGCTGCACCACAGACCGCCCCAAAGGCCCCAAGCCTTATGGGCTTTGCCATTCTTGTGATAAAAGTTTTTGAAACTTTTCAATCAAATTTGGCATGAAGTTTGCTGATGACAAGACATTTCTATGCCTACTAATTCACTCATCACAAAGGTCAAGGGTCATAAGGGTTTGACAGATGTGTGATAAATGCTTAAATTTTGAGAAAACATGGATTTGCTGGTGCTGAAGCCAGCCCTTTACTTATTGTCATAAAGGTCACATATGTGCATCGGTCATACATGTGAGGCTTTCTTGTTTTTGTTGGTAAAGGGGTTAATACCAGTTTTGTGTTCTTTTTCTAATGCAGATTGAACTAAGTGTGTTTCGGAGTGTATCTGTGGCTGGCACGGAGTCTGTGTACAACGTGTGTAACTTGATGCCTGCAGTGGAACTGGTGAAACGCAATATTGACTGGGACACTGAGCTGAGAGAGCGGATGGAAAAACAAGGTCAAAGTCAAGGATCTCCAGAGACAAGTTGCAGCACAGCTTCATGGGAAACATCTCCCAGGGGCAGTACTGAGTTGCAAGAAATAGGGGAGACTAAAGCGATATCTTCAGTTGCCACAGACAGTGCAAATTCACGAGGGAAAGGGGAGACTCATGCGAGTCAAGCAATGTCCTCACAAAAGATGACACAATCAGCAGCAGGACAGATGTTGACACAAGGGTCACAGAATCAGGAGGACCCAGCTAATGCACAACCCTCTACGTCTGTTTCTGAAAATGGAGGGCA
This sequence comes from Semisulcospira habei, assembly GCA_036245525.1. Taxonomy (NCBI): domain Eukaryota; kingdom Metazoa; phylum Mollusca; class Gastropoda; family Semisulcospiridae; genus Semisulcospira; species Semisulcospira habei. The sequence continues at coordinate 95,600,903 of BTPG01000001.1, forward strand.
AGAAGCAGCATCCAGTACCATCATCTCTTCCACTACGCCTGCCGAGGACAGAAAGCGCTCACTCAGAAGTTACAGTACGATATTTACCCCCATTTACCATATTTACCCTAAATATTCAACCACTTTTTACATGCAGATTTTCTGATTTTTCAGCTGTAGTCGGATATTCAGGAGTTTTTTAAAGGTTAATTGACTGCAGAGTGGCGTGGTCCAAATTTTGAGGCTTTAATTTTACCTTGCCAGGCTTGCCAGTCAACCCCTTCATCTTTTACTTCATGAGTTGAAACACCAACATCCGTGTGTCATCCCAAATGAGAAATAAGTGCAAATATAACCTAATTTTAAGCTTTTTTAAATAATAATAATGATTACGGTATTTATAATGTGCTTGTCTTATAATAATTATAACTCTAAGCGTGCACTCACAACTCACGCACACATGTGCACGCTTTTGACAATGACTCGCGTACCACAAATACATTACGACAGTCAGCTTGGGGTGGGGAGTGTGGTGGCGTTATAGTGCTAGAACTGTTGAAAGAGGTGAGTCTTGAGGGCAGACTGGAAGGAGGAGAGAGAGGGTTTCTGACAGAGAGAGTCAGAGTGGGAGAGTGTTTCAGGTGGATGGACCGCAGATGGAGAAGGAACGGGGTCCGAAAGTGCTGAGTTTGGTGCGGGGGATATGGAGGTGGAGAGGGTCGGAGGCAGAGTGGAGGGAGCGGGAAGGAGTGTATTGGTGAAGTAAGTTGGAGAGATAGGCAGAAGCGTAGTTGTTAAGGGATTTGTAGCAGAGAGACAGAATCTTGTATTGAATGCGTTGGGGGATGGGGAGCCAGTGAAGGAGTTTGAGCAGGGGAGTGATGTCGGATTTCTTCTTTCTGAGGACGAGGCGGGCAGCATTGTTCTGGACACGCTGGAGAGTGAAAGGAGTGGAGTGAGGAAGGCCGGAAAGGAGAGAGTTGCAATAGTCGATGCGAGATAAGATGAGAGAGACAGCAAGTTTGGTGGCAGCTTCGGTGGTGAGGTATTTTCTGATCTGACTGATGCGACGGAGATGGAAATCGCATGCCCGGGCCGTGGCAGAGACAAAGCTGGTCATGGAAAGAGGGGAATCGAGGATAACGCCGAGGTTTTTGGGCGAGTCAGAGAGAGGGATGGGGGTGCTGAAGTTGAAGATGGCGAGAGGGAGGGAGCTGGGAGAGTTTCTGGCGAGTGCCTACCAGCATAGCTTCCGTTTTGTCATCATTCAGTTTGTTTGTTTACTGTCATCCAGTTTTTTCACATTTTTGTAGCAGTTGGCTGTGCGAGTCAGTAGTGACTGAGTGTTGTTGGGTTTGTCTTTGTCTAGTAGTTGTGAGTCGTCAGCTTAGAGGTGGTGGTGTATGTGATGAGACTGGATGATGTTGGACAGAGGAGAGGTTTAGAGTGTAAAAAGGACTGGACCCAGGATGGACCCCTGTGGAACTCCTCAGGAGAGCCTGACTGGGTGAGAGGAGACGCCGTTGATGGTGATGGACTGCTGTCTGTCAGAGGTAGGAGAGAAACCAGGAGTGAGCAGAGTCGATGATGCCAAGGAGTAGTGAAGGCGGTGGCGGAGGATAGAGTGATCTATAGTGTCGAAGGCAGCAGAGAGATCGAGTAGTGTAAGAAGGGAAATGTTGCCTGAGTCGGTAGAGAGAAGCAGATCGTTCAGGATTATGTAGAAGGGCTGTTTCAGTGCTGTGATGTTTGCGATAGGCAGACTGGAAGGGACTGAGGAGATTGTTGTCAGCGAGGTGGAGGTTGAGCTGGTTGAGAACAACCTTCTCAAGAAGCTTGGACAGAAAAGAGAGATTGGAGACTGGGCAATAGTTCTTGAGTTCGTTTGGGTTGCGGTTGTATTTTTTGAGAGGACGGACGATGGCGGACTTGAAGATATCGAGGACGGAGCCATTTTCTAGAGATGTGTTGATGATATCTGTAATAAAGGGCAAACGTTTTGGAAGGCCATCCCGGTAGAGAGAAGCCGGGAGAGGGTCTAGTTCACAGGTTTTGAAAGGCATAGACTTTATGGTCTTGAGAACTTCATCCTGAGAGAAAGGGCGGAAGAACGAGAGGGGAGTGCCAGCAAAGGGGGGGGGGTGGGGGGGGGTCGGGAGGACAAGGCGGAGAAGGTAGAGTATTGAGTGTGTTACGCAGAGTTTGGATTTTGTCAGAAAAATAGGCGGAGAAGGCGGATGGGAGTTCTTCTTTGCTGTGTGTGTTGGGGAGAGGAGAGTCTTTGGAAGTGTGTTCATAGTAGCGTAGAGGGTTTTGGAAGAAGTAGATTCCAGGATTTTGTTTTGAAGGTGTTTACGTTTGGCATCGGAGATCATTCTGCAGACTTTGGATCTGGTGGTTTGGAAGATCTGTCTGTCAACGGTGAGGTCGGATGAGCGACAGCAGCGTTCTGCTTGTCGGCGCTCGCGCTTGGTCTCCGCTATGTCGTCAGTGAGCCAAGGGGAGGGGAGTCGGTCGGGCATGGAGCAGGTGGTGACAGCTGCATGGGAGTTTAGGAGTTTTCGAAGGGAGGAATTGAAGTGGGATGCAAGATCAGGAGAGGGGGTGGGGTCCAAGAGAAGGTCGACAGCTTCGTCGAAGAAGCTCTCTCGGTTGACAGAATTTAGTTTGCGATGAGACACAAGGAGCTTTTTTTTGTTGTTGTTGTCCTGAGCATTCATGTAGAATTGCACCGTTCAGAATCAGGATTGTGACTGTGCTTAGAACATGGTTGTAAGAATTCATTGGGTGCTTGGTGTATCCCGCCAATCACTACACACACTCACTTTGTGATTTAAAGTGCAACAAATTACTCTTCAGTTTCCCGTGTCAACCACCCTGTTGTCAAACAAAGCACTTTGGCGTGACTCTAATGCTGGCGGTCATCACAAGTGGGATAGGTACCAAGACGTACATGTACTCTATACAGTCTGCTCATAGATCTGTACTGTAGCTACTTAGAAACCAATGCAGATTGTGTACCCTGATGCGAAAAGTGATGGGGAAAAAATCCACGTGTCCACAGGGGTGACCAAGCATAAAAAGCATTCTACATAAAAATAACAAAAAAGAGAGCCAGCTGGTCATAAATTCTTATGATCCCCATCACCATGTGGGAGCATTAAAGCATCTATGCCTCTCACAAGATGTTAGGCCTTTCGATACAGCAGTTTTCTACAATGTTATGTTACACCAAATAAATACACCAAATTGCCTCCGCTGTTTTTTTCTTTTTCTTCTTGTAAACTCCGCGACTTTTAAAAAATTCTGTGTCACAGATTTTTTTTGACCTGGCGATGGTCAGATATTTTGGAGCGTGATTTTGTAGTGCTTTTTGAAAATTTACAAGTGTTTATTTTGCTGAGCTTTTGGTTGAATATTTAGGGCGGTTGAAATATTTACAGTAATTACGGTAACCTGATATAGCTAGTTTGGAGAAAGACATTGGATGAGTTCATTAGCCAGCTTTCAACTTCTTCAGTAAAAATTAATTCTTTTCAGAAAAAAATTAAAACAGTAAAAACCATGACTTCTGGAGAAAGTCAGACAGTGGCGGTGACGTAAAAGAAGCAACTCCGTCACCACGCAGACATTGACACAATACTCTAATGTATTTCACTATTTGTGGTACGTGAGTCATTGTCTAATGCGTGCGCGAGTTGTGAGTGCGCACTCAGAGTTATAATTATTATAAGATAAGCGCATTACAAATACCGTAATTATTATTATTATTACTTTAACCCCAGTTTTGGAGGTGCCTTTTACTGACTATGTGTCAGGTGCAAGAGATGAATTGACCATGATAATTCGAGGTTAGTGCCAGATCAAGTTGGCGCTTGATGGCGACAGGCTAATCTGCCACTACCCTTCATGTAGCATGTTGGGCTGAACAGCGCCAAGAGACACAAAGCTCTTTTGGCATCATCTTTGAACTACCATGGTATCTTCTTGAAGTGTGTAGGGCTGAATAGTGCCATGCTATTTTCACACCACCCTTGAACTATTATAGTCAGTCCATCTCCAGATGTAGTGTGGGAGGGCTTAAAGGTAGTGCGACTGACTGTGAATAGACAAATGTATTCACCAAACATCTTCCCAGGGTGGGGGAGAACCTTCCGTGGCATTCAGCGATTATAGTTCACACACTTCTAGACTTCATGAGTCTGACTTAACAGAGTAATTGTTGCAGATAGATTGTTTGCTGCATCACAACCTGTGGCTAGCACAACTGAATGCAGATAGTTGATATGTTCAGGAGAAACCAAGCTGTGATATATCATGTGCTCAAAAGATTTGAACAGACAGGAGATCTAACAATTGCTTTTTAAGTCCCTTCTATTTATAGAAGGGACGTTTTAGGACGGGTCGCGGTGGGGTGAATTTAATAGCATGTCCATGATGCCAAAGGCGGGCAGGCCTAAACCTCTCACAATTGAAGTAACAAGATAAAAATTACATCATGTCTAGTTACGCTAACTTCGCATACATTTGGCATGAAGCACCATATGTATGTATGTGTGTGCGTATGTATGTAAACAAGAGAATCTCCAACATTTCTGTACACACAAGCTTGAAACTTGGCGAAATACTTTCTTAAAGGGGTGGCTAAGAGAGCCTCCAAGCATATTGTAATTTAATGTCTCTTTGAAGACATAAACAACCGTTTATAGGAAATCGGTTGACCCAGCATTAAAGCATTTATGCCTCTCACAAGATGTTAGGCCCTTCGATACAGCAGTTTTCTACAATGTTATGTTACACCAAATAAATACACCAAATACAGTCCATAATTTTTGTCATATTTACTTGAAAGTTGGATATAGCTAGTTTGGAGAAAGACATTGGATGAGTTCATTAGCCAGCTTTGTATCCTTTCAACTTCTTTAGTAAAAATTAATTCTTTTAAGTAAAGAATTAAAACCGTAAAAAACCTTGACTTCTGTAGAAAGTCAGACATTGGCGGTGACGTAAAAGAGGCAACTCTGTCACCACACAGACATTGACATAATACTCTAAATATGACGTAATTCACTCTAGCGCACACTCTCTCTCTCTCACACAGACATGCGCACATCTCCAAGAGACATAGATCCTTATGCGCCCAGAAAACTCATGAGCATCTATGTCTCTTGGATATGTTTGGAGAGCACGTGCATGCACACACTAAAACACACACACACACACATCATCGCGCTTTCAGAAGAGAATGCAGGTGACCTGATATAGCTAGTTTGGAGAAAGACATTGGATGAGTTCATTAGCCAGCTTTCAACTTCTTCAGTAAAAATTAATTCTTTTTAAAAAAAAAAATTAAAACAGTAAAAACCTTGACTTCTGGAGAAAGTCAGACAGTGGCGGCGACGTAAAAGAAGCAACAACACGCAGACATTGACACAATACTCTAAATATGACGCAAATCTCTCGTACGTGCTCTCTCTCTCTCTCTCTCTCGCTCTCTCTCACATAAACATGCATGCATCTCCAAGAGGCATAGATCCTCATGCGCTGGGAGGGCGCATGAGGATCTATGCCTCTTGGAGATGTTTGTAGTGCGCACCCACGCACTAACACGCACACACACATCGACACTCTTTCACAAGTGACCCATGTACATAGTATATCATGTATCTAGGTAAAGTCAACCAGCTTTCACACAAATTATAGCAAGACTGAAATTGTACCATGAAATTCTAGTTTTGTCACCATTTTCTCAAGCCTATGAGTGAAAGTGAAACTCATATCATGTAAAATATAAAATTACGTAAAAACTAAAACTTACGTCATGACAAATTATGTTTGACAAACCAATGACGCCTATGTCCTGCGCCCCTTATAGAGCTCACTGGCAGATCTGCAAGACTTTTTCAATAGGAGATATTTCTACATCAGAATCAGGTCAAAGACAAACGGTAGAGACCATTGACAGCTCTCATTTAAAAGGGACTTTGTGGGTTATGGTTCATTCCGTCTTGTTTTCATTGTGGAGAACCAGCCTAATTTTCTGATTACAGAGCCTCTGGGCTTTGACTGCACAGACTGAAAGCTTTTCTGCTCATAAAGGTCATTCCAATAAGTATTCAAAGCTCTTTTTTTCTTTTTTTTAAATAAGTTTAAGAATGAATTTTTCCAGTTATTTTTTGGTTGCAAGTAATCTGGGAGACCTGTAGCCAGTTTAAGGAAACTTTTCAAGCCAGCAACTGCCAGTCAACTGTCCCTCTTTTTTGCAGCAATATGTTTGTGTGTGTCTGAAAATAGCTGACAACAAAGCCATTAAGACCAATACAGGGAGGTACTGGCTATTGAAAATGCGATTCCACCCTGTTTTCTCTGTTTCCTGTTTTGTGGAGTATCATATGCAGATTATGCTAGACCCTGATGTGCCAGTTAAGGAGTAATTATTTGCTTGTTGAAGGTACAACATGCAGAATACATGGTAATCGTGGTTAGTGAAGCACTGCCTTGACTCGGTTCAGTAGACTTTATATTCATTGTTATCAGAAGTGATATACAGTAAAACCTGCTATGAGCGGTCACCCCTGTCGTAAACAGCAGGTGACCGCTCATGGCAAGTATGATAGAAATGGACCCAGAAATGTAAATCTGCTCTAACCTAGCCACTACTAGAGTTGGTGTATCAATGCAAGTGTATATCCCCTACAGTGCAAGTTTTCGGCCTTATTGTGTGTAAAATCGTCACAGTTATGACAAAAGATATGAACAGAATACATGTAATGCACACATACATTGTCCTTGTAAAATGTTGAACATTTAAACATTTGCACTTTAAAGTCAGTGCGGTTTCATTTTGTCGCCACATTACACCCGATGAAAACCGAACTACCCGATCAATTCGTAACTGCACATGTAAGTTTCAAGCTTAACAATTGGTCTCCGTGGTGCATACCAACAGAAAGATATGGGGAAAAGTGTTTACAGAAAGTGCTTATTTGTAAGTGGAAGCATTGGCAACTGTGACATACCAGTGTATCTTTTATGGACACAAATCGTAGTTTCCGACATTGTGTTTTCTGCGCATGTGCAGTGATGGCTAAAACCGTTGTGTCAGTCATGTGTGCACCATGAGTTCGATACACACACAGACCCCGAGGCATGTGAAAGTCTGTTCCTCTTGCAGATGTGCGCTTTGCGAAGCAAGTGTTCTTTTTCCCCAGTTAATTGTCAATCCCATTGATATACAGCGCCCCTTTCACGAGGCATCTCAACCCATCATGAAGCAGATGGCACGCGCCCGTCATTGCGTAACGACAGAGCGCTTGGCTTTGTCAAGGTGTGTAGTGGCTGGCAAGGTCACTGTTGAGTCAGCAGTTATTGTCCCGTCGTGGCTGATAGCTTTACTGCGCCAGTCTGGCCGTGGCCATAAATTACAGGCATTTTGGGCGTTTTTGGCTCTGATACCCTGACTGTTGGCCACATTCAGCAGGTGACCGTATAATCCAGGTACTTTATATAGTAAACATCGTCCGTACATTGCAAAAGTGACCATAAATGGCAGGTGACCGTAAAATCCGGTGACCGTTCAAAACTGGTTTTACAGATCAACTTTAGTGTATTGTGATATCCAGGAGCCATAAAGTCAGACCACATTAATTGTGATTGCATTATTGAAGTGTTGAATTGACATAGACTTGTGAAGAAAAAACATTTGGTATGCAAATGGTTCGTGGGTTGACGTCAGCCTTTGCTGGCCCACACACGGCTAAGGCTAAGGCTGATGTTGGCCCAAGGACCTTTTGCGCACTCCCATGGGAGCCAGAGACCTGTGCGGGTTATATCTGATACCGCAGTATACTTGAGTGTGGAATACTGAGTCTTACCTGTAACTGACAACCTTGACTGTTGATTGTGTGTGTGCAGTGATGAAGCTACTGGACGTGCAAAAGCGTGTAATGTGGGACAGCCCTGTGTTCCTGTACCCAGCCCTCCTGCCTACAGTCGGCCTCCTAGCACACAGTGTCCCACAGCCCAGACACTTCACACACAGCGAAGACAGGTCAATAGTTGTTCTTGCGACAAGACCATTTTTTTTTCTCTCAAAATTTGTGGTACGAATACCATTATTACCTTCACTGCTGATAAAAATGTAACACTACCCAAGCAAGCGGAATAGATCCTCATGAGTCCTTCCATTTGTGGGTGCACATGAGGATCATGCTGAAACCATCTTGGATCCATGTTGCTGGGATGGCTGGGGCTCTTTGGCATTGATTTGACAAGGATTGCAGAAACAGTCTGGCATTGGCTGGCAGTGAAGGGGTTAAGCCAGGTTGGAACAAAGTGTAGGAAGAAATGGTCTCTGTTGTTTTCATGTTCATTGTATGCATTGATTCTGCTAGAGTTTATGATTGACATGACTTGTGGTACGCTTTTGCATTCAGTGTTCTAAGTCATAAATACAACATGTACAGGTCAGCATCGGTATATTTATTCCACACTTTAAACTGAAAACACTGTTATCATTTTTCTATTTATATTTATTTACAGTACATCAATATCGTATTGTGTCAGCAACCATATCAATCAGTGAATCCAATCCATAGTTAGTATAAATGCACACATAAGTCAACAATAGGTTTGGGCGTAAGGGGGCACGTTCACATCAGATCAGTTGATAGTTATTTAGGTTTAAACGCCGAGCGGGCAACAAAGGCCATCTCATGGCGGTCACATTACAGCAGATAAGGAACAGGAGAAGAATGTTCCAGAGTCGAGCAAAGTCTCAGTATTTTTGGGTGGGTGAAAATGTCCCTATACCGCTACAGTTAACAGTGAACGTGCCCCAGAATAATAAACAAAGACTAAGAATCACAGAACATGTATACATAAAAACGAGTAATTAACAAAATATGTACAGTAATAACAGTACTTTAAAGGCATGGCAACAAAAATCGTTCAATATGTATGCAATTATATGTTTATGCGGCCCGGCAGAGAATGTATGTGTACATCAATTGATATTATAATAACCGTGCAAATGTGCATGGAACCTTAAGAAAAGTTTGTGGCACCACATTTCCTAAGTCAGAAAAAAAACCGAAGCACTCTGCGTAAAAACTCCGACGCCAGATTTTTTCTACTTATGTATCATTATGGTGGCTGCTGGGGTGGAAGGTGGGTCAAGTCAAGATCTGTCTTTACAATCAATAATGTGATACAATAATAATAATAATAATGATTTCTATACAATTCAAGTATGAGACATTTAAACGTGACTATTGAACAAAATATTAAAAAAAAATGCAGAGTGATAAGTAATACAACAAATAAAAATAAAACTGCAACAACTGCAAGCACTTGTGATTTAGGTTCATGATTCAGACTCATTCGGACTGAGCGTTGTTAATTTGAAGTGGTATTTCTATCAAGGAACAACAATCCCTTCCACATAGCGGTTACATGCGGTGACAGTGTGCAAAAGTGTAAACCTATCTGGGAAACAGAGGTCCCAACCCCATAGCGGTCACACTCGGTGACAGAAGGCCTACCTATCACAGGACAGCGGTCCCACCCCCATAGCGGTCACACGCGATGACAGAGGGCATACCTATTACGGGACAACGATCCCCCCATAGCGGTCACACGCAGTGACAGTGGGTTCCAATTATCCTTACATGTAAACTGCAGCTCATTTTAAGATATGGTCAATGCAGAATGTATGTAAATATCTCTGTTAACATGGAAAAGGACTAAAGGAATTTGAAACACTTTGGCCTTGTTTAGTGTTAAAATATTGTATTAGTGATTACAGTCTATTTCTCAATCGCAAGTGCTCGCATTGAAGGTGTTTGAATTATGAATATGTAACAAAAATACATAGGGAATAATACAAGCAAGCATTGAAAAAACACAAATGACAGCCGCAAATGAAACAGTTTAAATACTTCAGTACATAGGCAGAACTGTAAAAGTGACAATAAGCAATCACGTACTTGATAATGCTACACAAATATAAATGTACATTGGGACGATTGAGCTAAAGGAAAATACATTAAATAACATATGCTAAGCTTCAGAAACAAGACCAGTACAACAGAGAAAATTACCATCACATTATGTCAGTCAGTGTAACTCAACTGTAACTTGACATCAGGTTCTGTATCAAAGTGAGGGTGATGGTTGGGGTAGTGGTGGCAACCTAATTAGGTGTGCTGTGTACACACACAGTTAAGAAGATGAGCTGCGGATTAATAGCGTTAGTTCAGAGAGGTCGAGTCGCACAAGCGCTACGTGCGTAGTGTCGGGTCTTTAGCTGTAGAATTATACTAAAGACACATGCACATTGACAACCAAAACATGTTACAAAGGCAGGCTCTGAGACCCGCTGCCGCCTGGCAGCTCTGAGCACTCTATCAAAGTAACGACATGCTGTCACTGCTGCCTGGTCAGACACAGGGCTCTGACCTTCTGACCAAAACAACAACATGCCATGTTCACAAAACAACTAACACCACAGTTACAGAGGCAAGCTCGAGACACGCTGCCATGCGCTGGCAAGCTCGAGACATGCTGCCAAAGTAACAAAACGTGGACAATGATGCCTGGTCAAATGCAGGGCTCTGACCTTTTGACCAACCAACAACATGCCATGCTCACAAAACAACTAACACCACAGTTACAGGGCACGCGACACTGCTACATGCTGGCAGGCTCGAAACATGCTGCCAAGTAACATACATGCGGACAATGCTACCTGATCAAACGCAGAGCTCTCACCTTTTGACCAGGCAACAACATGCCATGCTCGCAAAACAAACACAACATATATCAAGGCAAGCTCTGAGACACGCTGCCTCACGCTCGGCAAGCTCAGAGACATGCTGCCTCACGCTCAGCAAGCTCAGAGACACGCTGCCAGGGTATACAAACATGCGGACAATGCTAACTGGTCAAACGCACGGCTCTAACCTTTTGACCAGCCAACAACATGCCATGCTCACAAAGACAAACTACAGTCTATGACAACACCACAGACAAGCTCAGAGACATGCTGCCACGCACTTGGCAAGCTCAGAGACACGCTGCCAGGGTATGCACATGCAAAACACGTATGTCTTTTCAAAATATAAGTTGAACTCGAAAATACATGCAGCGAGGAATCGAGATAGACATGCTGACACGCCTGGAGATGATAAAACATTTAACTGTATGGGACGAAAGGAATTGGACAGATAGAAACATGCAATCATGCTGAACACGAGGGTACAGATAGAAAGACAGATTAGTACTCTCAGCATTCAATGGCAGCCTCACTATCCCTCTCTTGTAGATGGTCGGCTGTATTGCGCGTGCGCGCTGTCCCATTGTTGTAGATGGAAGTCTACTCAGGTCCCTTTGTCCTGCCGCTTGGCCCTCACGTCTTGTAATATAGCATAATCGACAAGACTGCCTGCAGAATTGCATGATTGACAAGTCCAGTATGATCTGTGTGGATTGCAGGCTGTTCTAGTGGCACGGACCTTATACTACTTGTGGCACAGATCTACATCCTTAGCTCAAGTAATACACACACAATGGTTCTCCATGCGGCATAAACAGCATTTTAAACTATCGATACATTTTTTTTAAACACAGACATGCAAATCATGCTGAAACACGAATATGCAGATAAAAAATGTAGGCATGCAGATCGTGCGGAAACATGAACATGCAGCTAGAAACATAGACATGCTGCTGATACTCACTGATAGTGTGAAAGCCTAAACCAAAACATGCCCATAGGTTAGTTACTTCAAACCTCTCACCTGGAGATAATAAAACATTTAACTGTACGGGACGAAAGGAATTGGACAGATAGAAACATACACATGCAAATCATACTGAACACGAGTATGCAGATAAAAGCGCAGACATGCAAATCATGCTGAACACGAATATGCAGATAGAAACGTAGACATGCTGCTGACAGTATGAAAGCCTAAACGAAAACATGCCCATAGGTTGGTTAGTTCAAACCTCTCGCGTGGTGTGCTCTGTCAGTCTTAGCAGATAGCAATTTCGACATCTGAGTATTGTAGATGGATGTACACAAAGCCCACGCTGTAGTGGGCGAAATGTATGATGCATCATGTTACCCTCATTCCACCTGACTCTGTGCACCTAATACTTGAACTATGTGTATTGCGCTTCGACTTGAGGGAGCCAGTACACATGAACAGCTGCACGCTGCGGCAAGGCTAAATTCCCTGTTACGTTGTGGTAGGCGCGAAAATACCTAATGTTGCATTGTGTTACTTTCATTCCACCCAGCTCTGTGGACCTAATACCCAACCGCTATGTATTGCAGTTCAACTTGGTGGAGCAAATACACAATCAGAGCTGCAGGCTGTGGCAAATACTCGATCTAAATTCCCTATCAGATGGAGACTGAACTACTATATCGCTCAGTATGGCAGTAGTTTAATGTATAGAACTGCAGGCGACGTCCCTAGATGTGCTATCGCCCACTATCGTCTAGCTGAATATCGCACTTGTGCCATCGTTGGCGACACGTGCGTGCTCCTATACTGACACGCAAGTGTAGGCCTAACCAACTGAATCACAGCCTCATCCTCTCAGTTCTACTCCTAAGGCAATGTTAGTTAGGTTCCATAAACATCAATTTTATAAATTTGTCATAGCAAGACAAGCTGTAAATGCAACACCCTGTTCATGCAATGTTTTAGTACACAGGTGACTTGACTATCTTGTATACGATGCAATAACCTACAGACGGGGAGCGGGGGTCGTGGCGAGGGGACTTCAGTACATACAAGGTGGTGGTGGGGAGGTGGTAGGTAGAAAATTGCTTGTAAGCAGTTTGACCGTGGGTCACTGATCTACATCCTCATCTGCGTGGTACAGCGGACCAAGGCTATGTACTGGTCTGTGAGCGGACCAGCTTCTCGCGTGATTTGTCAGAGCGACTGACCAAACTGAGAGGGCCACTTAGGGCCCTAACCAGCGCGCATGGTCCCGCAGCTGGCGTGGCTAGCGTGCCCTAGAAGAATTGCATACGTTCTCATCACTCAGTGGACATGACAGTCCAGTGCTCGGGCGGCTACTGTGTAGTGCAGGTGTTTCAGTGTGTTAGGCGCTAACTGTGCCAGTGACTCAACCTCCTACTATGCCATAACACATGTACACCAGCGTTCTCCATGTGGTATAAACAGCTTTTTAATCTTACGATAAAATTTTAAGTGATACTTAGGAGCTATGCAGTCAGACTTAGTATGATGCTGTGTTATTCATATTCATGTCATTCACTCTAATTTTGTTCCTTGAACCTATTTAGCCTCATAGTCTAGCAGATTACACAATTTCTGCAGAGGTAAGTAGTTTGTCAAAAGAGTAACATTAGTTTGCAGGTATGAAACGAAAGTACTAATGCCATATGACAGGTTTTCTGGTATTAACAAGTCACATATCCCACTTTAGAGTATAAAAGGCAAAAAATAAAATGTAATTTTAAGACAAAAATCACTGACTGCCAGTAAGTACTAACCCTTAGCATAGCAAAACAGTAACAATCTGAGTCAGCTCATGCCTTAGTTTTATATTTCAGGCTTCCGAAGCATATGACCCTTAATTTTCATAAAAACAGTATGCGTGTGCTGAATGATGTGCAGTTGGTACAAAATGGCTTTGCAAAATAGATAAAATCATTTTACATCACTGTTTGGTATTTGCAAATTATATGGTGCATATAAATTATTAATGTAAGCTATTGTCTGTGAATGCATGCCTGTATTTATTGTCTGTCGACAAATCATTGTCATGTGATCATAAAACATATCAGTCATCGGCATAAACACTCAAAGAACAACACTTACAATGTTTTTCTGTCATGTAATACTTGTTGCATGAAAAACAAGTGATTTGTTAGTCATTAAACATAACCAGCATGATGTATTACTTAACAATACATCCCCACCCCCTAAACTTGACATGTGCATATGAATCCCAAACAAGTTTCACAGCTGAAGTTCCCAAAACTTCACACTGCTCAAAGCTACATTAGTCATGGCTTGGCTTCGTGAACAAAGATTCTATAGGGCTTGCCCATGTCGTCTGCAGGCATTTTCGTGACTGCAGAGGCCAATCCGGGACAGGCAGGTTCGACCGCAGTGGCTGCAGGGGAAGGTCTGGTCAGGGTTCTGAGTTACGACAACTCTGTTTTTTCTCCTGAGCCGCTTGTCCTTGAGGTTAGCTATGCGAGAGTCCTCAAAGGAGACGGCTGCCTTGTGAATGGTTGAACGCCAGGTGTCACGGTCCGCAGCAAGCAAAGACCACTGGCGGTGGTCGATTTGGCAGGCACTAAGTGACTTCTTGAGACCGTCTTTGTATCTCTTCTTTGGTGCCCCTCTGTCTCGGTGTCCAGTGGCGAGCTCGCCGAACAGAGTGATCTTGGGTAGGCGATGATTCTCCATCCTGGAGACGTGCCCCGCCCAGCGAAGCTGTGTCCGCAGCAGCAAAGCCTCGATGCTCACAGTTTCCGCCTGTTCAAGGACCTCGACGTTGGTGACATAGTCACTCCAGTGAATGCTGAGGATGGTACGCAGGCAGCGCTGGTGAAAGCGTTCGAGGAGTCATAGTTGGCTGCGGTAGAGGGCCCAGGACTCGGAACCGTACAGCAGGGTGGTGAGGACGACAGCTCTGTACACGCTGATCTTGGTGCCTTTTTTCAGCTGTTGATTGTGCCACACCCGCTTGAATAGTCGCCCGAAAGCACTGTTCGCTTTTGCCAGCCTGTTGTCTAGCTCCTTGTCCAGCTTGGCGTCTGACGTGATGATGCAGCCAAGGTAGGTAAACTGGTGTACAGACTTCAGTTCTGACTCGCCGATGGTGATGTGGGGAGGGCGATGCTCTTCCTTGGGTGCTGGCTGATGAAGGACCTCTGTCTTTTTCAGACTGACCTCAAGTCCAAAGAGCTGGGCGGCATCTGCGAAGCAGGACGTAATGCGCTGCAAGGCTTTCTCTGTGTGTGCAACGAGGGCAGCGTCATCAGCAAAGAGCAGTTCACGAATCAGTTGGTCTAGGGTTTTCGTGTGGGCCTGCAGTCGTCTGAGGTTGAACAGGCTGCCATCGAGACGATACCTGATGTACAGTGCGTCGTCATCGTCGAGGTCCACTGTGGCCTGCTTCAACATCATGCTGAAGAAGATGGTGAAGAGGGTCGGTGCCAGCACGCAGCCTTGCTTCACACCGTTGTGAATGGGGAATGGTTCTGAGAGGTCACTGTTTAGTCTGACCTGGCCTTGCTGGTCCTCGTGGAGCTGGACGATCATGTTGAGGAACTTTGGGGGACAGCCTAGTCGCTCCAGGATCTGCCACATACCTTGCCTGCTCACAGTGTCAAACGCCCCAGAGGGCCAGTGTGGCTTCAGAGCCAACAGGAGTACCACCGACATGGTCTTTGTGCTGAGACAGCTTCAGGAGAAGTGCCGCGAGCAGAACAAAGGGCTGTACGTAACGTTTGTCGACCTAACAAAAGCGTCATTAGTAATTATTGTGAATTAGAGGCATACAGAGAAACAGGAAAATTTAAAATTTGTCCACTTTACATCGACGCCATTATCATCTGTAAATAATTTTTTTGGAATGCTTCTATATTGTAATTGACAATAACTATTTCACCTTAACAAATCAAAAATATCACTATTCATAATTTCATCACCAATACCCATGACCCACCTGGGTATGCCCTGGGGGCCTTGGGTGGGGGTTGGCTACTTTTTAGTTCCCAGGGTCACCCTGGTCAGCCCCACAGCGTGGGTTTTCTTCTTTATTCTAGGGCATGTGTTTCTGTCTACCCTTGGTCCATTCACCTGTATTTTCCTTTTTTAAACTCTCCATACTGTCTGCGCTGCCTGTAGCTCTTGATATTGGATGTGTGTTGCTAAATGGTCTTAGCTTTATTTAGGCCCATGTTGTAGGTTTATTTAACGTGTTGGACCGGCTGGCGACATACATTCAATGTTCTGTTTAGTTTTTTTCCACAAGCAGTGCAGGCACGTCCTTAGAAAGCCTTGTTGCTGTCGGGACGTTAAGCAATGTACAATCAGTCAACCTTTTCGTAATAATGTTCAGCCAATTAACTATGCTGCTCGCCGTTTATACTCTTTAATTTAAATTCAAACGGCTTGTGTACGGCAGTCTACTTTCAATGTTCGCTGTTCACTGTCAGACTACTTTCAGCCGAGCGACACAGTCTACTTTCTGTCTGTTTGTTTGTTTGTCTATTTTGACAAAGGGTATTTACCCGAAATATTAATAAATTGTTGTACCCGTCTTTTCTAAGCGTGTTTCTTTCTGCATTGGTACTCCTTTACTTTCAAAGATGTGCACACGATCTACAATTTCCGTCCGTCTATTTTCTACCGAGAGAGACAATGCATCCACTGACCACTCTTTCCCAAACTGTTGCCACCCTTTTGGCTTTTCATGTTTTCAAGCCACTGTTTTGGTTTTTCGAAATCATCACACAACTGCTACTTCGTCGATTGAAAAGTATACATTTTCTTTTAAAATCTCAAAAAAAATTCCTACACTGAGTTACTCTGCATAACAATGGCGAGTAGGGTGATTCAATCGAGAGAGACTGACAACAGTAAAGTACATCACAATATAGAAAATATTTTAAACTTAACCCAACATGCGGCACAACAGATTCCAACTGCAATAAACAACCGTTTGCAACAGGATATGACGTCATGGGCAGTTATCTACTAAATGAATTTTGCTTGCAAACTTTATTGTCGATCGTAGAATTCGTAGTCTGACACATGCAGGGAAACAAGAAAGTTTTTAAAAAACTTGAATCAGTAATGGATAGGTTGAAAATCTCATTAAAACTCTTAAATCTAAACAATTATTTACTATTTAATGCATCCGGGGGAGTTATCATTCCTTGAATAACCGTAGAAAGTTCAGTTTCGTTTTTGGACCGGATTTCGATGGATAGAGACTGACAGGTCTCTCGTTTGTGAGGTCAATTGGAAACGCCAATAAAAGAACAAAACCTATATATTTTGGAACATCCATGTTACAGAACAATAGTATATATGAAGCACTTTCAACATAGTTATTTTTGAAGCATTGTGTGTTTGTGTTGGTGTGTTTGCTGTCACACTCGTTTGACCTCTTTTGTGGAAGGGAAAGTCCGTCTGTCTACTTTCTCACGATCGTGATTGCAAAACGTACTCAACATTGTCATAAAAATAAACACAAACCGTTTACACTGTTTTATTTGTTTCATCATCAAAGCATAATATTCATATAAATTACCTTATATGTATGCACAATCGTCTAACATGCATGTATACGGAATCAAAAAGTATCGATTTACTCTGACACTGAATACCGGAAAACCTGCCATATGGTTTATGCATGACAATATTTGTCCTTAGGATGGAGACAGTTTTTTAGAAGTCTTTTTCAAACGCTATTTGTTCGCTGAAGTCTTCATACACGGCCTGGATAAGCCGCAAGACATTTTTTGTGCATAACATTGAAAATTTCAATCATACAAGTTACAAGTTTATTCCATTCATCAAATTAAAATCATGGGCAAGTAAACATATATACATATTTACGATAAATAATTTAAAAAGTCATATTTTTAAGGCTGTAAGCATGCTCGCATTGCTAGTTTCAAAATGGCGTTCAGCGAGATGCCTTTGAATGAAGTCAATGATCAGAAGGCATGTTTGCCTTTCTTCAGAGAAAAACAAGCGTATGTAGAACAAATCGAAAGAACTCATCGGCACATCAATATTCACGACTACGTGTCCGGGTGCATCTTGTATCATTTGATGATCACGTGATTTAGGATACCTTATTGTTGAGTAATGCTATTTGAGTTCAAGGCATGCTTTTTCGTAATTGTCTCTTTACTTAATAATCAAGTGTGGAAATATACCTTACAAATAAATCAAAATCCTTTTAAGTAATATATAGTGCATACTACAACTAAATACAGGAACAATGAGGCATGTGTAAACTACTGATCTCCAGAAAACATGGCTGCGACAGTCCTGGTTTCGTCTGCAGACGTACTACAAACAAAATGTGATACAGAAAAATGTCTCCATCCTCCGGCAGTTGAAAATGAGTACACACTGCTTTTATTCATACTAGACTTCATTTTGATATACCCAAACCTTTGTTACTCTGAAGAAAATCTCTATCTCCTAAACGGCTGTTCGCCTATGAAGGGCATCTGCTAGACTATCAATGCAGGAGATGTTTCGACCATGATAATTCAAGGGTATTGATGGATTAGCTTGGCACCATCTGCCAAGCTAATCCGACACTACCCATGAAAAACTATGGTTCCAACCATCTCAAACTGGTAATAGTCATTATGTGACACCTCCAAAATGTGGCTGTAGGGTTAAATGCATTAATTCACAGAGAGAAACAAAATTAAGCACGAGATCTTTTGGCTGATGTCAGCTCACTAACATGCGTGGACCATCAATGTTGATCATCACTTGGCATTCATCTGTGAGCCAGACCCCTGTGCATATTATAGCTGATCCTGCAGTGTAGTGGGCAGCATAGTTCTGAGCCCATCTGTATGTGTGCATTATGTTTCAGACCCCTGTGCATATTATAGCTGATACTGCAATATAATGGGGAGCATAGTTGTGTATATGTGTGCATTATGTTTCAGACTGATAGCAATGGGTCTTGACCAGTTTGGGCTCCTGAAGAAGCCAGAGGTGTACATCCAACGTCTGATGATACCGTGCAAGACGGCCAAGCAGATCAAGACCCACATAAAAAACATGACTGCGCCACGCGGTGTCCGACTCAACAACCCCATCAAGGTCAGAGGTCATAGGTCATTTTGTCTTGTTTAGATTACTGTAATTCCCTCCTTGCTGGTATCTCATCTGATCAACTCACTCACATTCAGCATATCCAGAATAATGCAGCCCGATTAGTCCTTTGCAAAAAACGCACTTATCATGTTACACCACTGCTAAAGCATCTCCACTGGCTACCTCAGTACCTGTCAAGCAGGGAATAGAGTACAAGCTGGCCACTTTGGCATACAAACACTATCACAACACACTTCCTGCATATCTGTCCTTTTCCCTTGCATCACACAATCATAGTAGAAGTGTACGCTCAAGCTCGCAGAAAAACTGCTTGTTCAACCCAGAGGCAGCATTAAAACTGCTGGTGCACGTTCTTTCAGTTATCAGGCCCCTCACGTCTGGAACTCACTTCCACTGAATGTCCATCTATCCCCTACCCTGATGACTTTCAAATCAAATTTGAAGACATCTTTTCCAGGTGGCATATCAGGATTAGCTTAGTCTGGATGTGCTGCCTGGAAATGTGGGCTGTTGTCTTGGTGTGTGTGTGTTTGTTTGTGTATGTGCGTGTGTTTTGTGTTAGGAATGTGCCTACATGGTGCAAGCTGGTGTTTATTTTGTTCTAATTTTTCTCCTTTTTAAAATTATTTTTATGTGATGTAAAGCACTCCGAGCTTGCTGTCTCTGGGGAAGGGCACTATATCAAAACAAGATGGGATGAACCATAACCCACAAAGTCCCTTCTATATGAGAACGGTCCCTGCTGTCAATAGTTTCTACCTTTTGTCTTTGACCTGATTCTGATGTTGAATTATCTCCTATTGAAAAGTCTCGCAGATCTGCCAATGAGCCAGTGAGTTCTATAAGGGGCGCAGGACATACGTGTCATTGATTTGTCAAACGTCATTTGTCATGTCGTAAGTTTTAGTTTTTACATAATTTATATTTTACGTGATATGAGTTTCACTTTCGCTTCATAGGCTTGAGAAAATGGTAACAAAACTAGAACTTCACATTACAATTTTAGTCTTGCTATAATTTGTGTGAAAGCAGGTTGACTTTACCTAGCTACATGATAATTATACTAAGTACACGGGTCACCTGCATGCTCTTCTGAAAGCGTGTTGATGTGTGTGTGCGTGTTGGTGCATGCGTGCGCGCTCCAAACATCTCCAAGAGGCATAGATCCTCATGCGCCTGGAGGGCGCATGAGGATCTATTCCTCCTGGAGATGCACGCTTGTTTGTATGAGAGAGAGAGAGAGAGAGAGAGTGCCATGCACGCGAGAGAGAATGATGTTGTATTTAGAGTATTATGTCAGTGTCTGCGTGGTGACGGAGTTGCCTCTTTTACATCACCGCCATGTCTGACTTTCTCTAGAAGTCAAGGTTTTTTAGTGTTTTAATTCTTTTCTGAAAAGAATGATTTTTACTAAAGAAGTTGAAAGGATACAAAGGATACAATGTCTTTATGCAAACTAGCTATATGCAAAAGTTCAAGTAAATATGACAAAAACTACGGACTCTAATCTGGGTCAACCGACTTCCTATAAACGGTTGTTTATGTCTTAAATGAGACATTTAATTACAATATAATAATAATAATAAATAGTAAAGGTAATTTGTATAGCGCCTAATCACCAAGGTGCTCTAGTCGCTTTACAATCACAGTAATGAAACACAAAGCAAAATACAAAAACAAGCACACACAACAACAAAAAATACATTGATTGACAAGGAGCTTTGTCCATGAGAGCATGCGACTTTCTCGACAGTACAGAGAAGTCCTTCCACAGAGCACTCTACCTCTGATCACAGAAGAAGAGGAAAACCCTTGGGCAGTGGACAAACCAGACATCCAGATCTGCACCAGTGTCCCACATGCTGCCTCAGGAGACAGTCAGGATGATACCGTTCGACGGGCACTCACCCTAGCCCTGATCGACAAACAGTACCCAAAGGAGGCATGGATCCACATCTACACTGATGGATCAGCAACAAATGCCGTTTCCAATGGAGGTGCTGGCATCCTGATCCAGTTCCCAGGGGGACATACAGCCACATCCAGTGTAGCCACCGGCAAACACTGCACAAACTACAAAGCAGAAACTGAAGCACTTATGCAGGCCGCCTCCATGGTTCAGAATTCCACAGACCCATGCTACCAAGTTGTCTTCTTCTCCGATGCCCTTTCAGTCCTTCAGGCCCCTGAGAACGACAAGCTCCCCCAGCTGACCAGAGCTTTGCAGAAGGTCAGACAAACCAGAAGAGTTGTTCTCCAGTGGATACCAGCCCACTGTGGGGTACCAGGAAATGAATGAAAGGGCAGACGAGCTGGCAAAAGAAGGAGCCACAAAAGATCAACAAGAAAACAGCGTCAGCTATAGTGAGCAAAAGACAATCATCAAGGCATTGATGAGGCCGAGGTCAAACAGAGACGACTACCACACAATGACCAGAGAGCAGCAAGTCGTCCTGATCAGACTGCGTACCGGCCACAACAGACTGAACGCTCACATGAACAGAAAGCTCAAGCTGGCGCCATCACCAACCTGCACCTATGGTAAGGAAGACCAAACAGCAGAACATATTCTCCAGAGATGCCCCCTACTGGACGATGAAAGAAAAGAAGTGTGGCCATCGCCAACTCCACTGCAGACCAAACTCTACGGCAGTCGAGAAGACCTGGAGAAAACGACGTCGTTCATCGCCGGTGCTGGACTGACCATATAGCCCACTACGAAAGACAAGAAGAAGAAGAAGACAAGGAGCAGAAAACTCACACACACACACACACACACACACACACACACACACACACACACACACACACATGATGAGCCGGCAGACAATATGCTCGGAGGCTCTCTTAGCCACCCACTTAAGAAAATATTTCGCCAAGTTTCAAGCTTGTTTGTACAGAAATATCGGAGATTCTCTTGTTTACATACATACACAAACACATACATACGCACATACATACATATGCACATATGGCACTTTGCGCCAAATGTATGTTAAGCATCGAGGTTAGCGTAACTAGACATGACGCAAAATTTGTCTTGTTACTTCAATTGTTAGAGGTTTAGCCTGTCCGCCATCATGGACATGCTATTAAATTCGCCCCACCGCAACCCATCCTAAAAAGTCCCTTCTATAAATAAAAGGGACTTAACTATGTATTATTACTATTATTATTGTGGAACAGATGAGACAGCATGAGTGTTACCCAGTGATTAATCAATTTTTGAATTGATATTTATTGAATTAACCTCTCACCCCATTCTAACATATTTAGGTAACACATGAAAACACATGTGAAAATGTTAATAGATAGAAAATGTTCCAGCTTTCTGGAATATCAAGCCATTTAATAACCCGAAGGGCACATTTCCCAAAGTTTGGAATTGTCACCGAAAGTATGTGGATAAGTCTCAGAATGTTAACATATGGGGCCAAAATCAATCTGCCCAGCAGTGTGGCATAATGTACTCCCAACTATCCATACAATGTACCAGTATGAGGAACAAAAAAGGATAGTTCATCCAGTGGCTTTGTGAGACACAAATAATTGTCATGATCTAAGATCTAAATATTGTATTTCAATATTTTTGGGCAGCAAGTTTGAAAAAATATTATGTTGCAAGACAGGTTTGTTCAAACATAGTGGGCAAGAATATGTGGCAGTGCACAATGTCTGGATGTTTTCTGCGATAAGTATCTGAATTGCAGCTCTTCACATAATTGAAATTAAAATATTAAGAATGCCTAAGGAAGAAGAATAATGCAAGAGCAGTCATTATTTTACTTTTGCGTCAGAACTATTTTGTGAGGATGCAAGTCATTACGCGGTTGTTACACGGACATTCACATGGTTGTTTCATGGACACAAGACACACTCAACAATCAGGAGTGTTTTCGTCTTTGCAACAACCGCACATACTTTCTTACCAGGAAGTGCATATAGACTTTACACAGAATGTTCAATTTCAACATTTGTATCACAAAAACACAATGCATATTATCATCATCATCATCATCAGTCCCTTGCCTGAACTGGGCGTTGGGGGGACTGAAAGGCAGCAGCAACAGACAGTGCTCTCCACTGAGTTCTATTTTGGGCGGTGGCAAGCAAGTCTGACATCTCAAGTTCGGTCCATTCTTTTATGTTTGCGACCCAACTCTTTCTCTGACGACCTCGCCGACGACTTCCTTCGAGAGTGCCTTGGAGGATAGTCTTGGACAAGGTGTTGTGTCGGGTCACGTGGCCAAACCAAGCAAGCTTGCGCCGTTTCACGGTTGCCAGAAGGGGTTCATGTGGGCCCACCAGGGAAGTGACGATGCTCCGTACATATTCGTTGGTCTTGTGCTCGCGGTACGAGATGCGGAGCAACTTCCTCAGGCACTTGTTCTCAAAGGCCTGGATTTTCTTTTCTGAGTCTGCAAGCAGTGTCCAAGTCTCACAGCCGTAGAGTAGAATAGACACTATGAGGGACTTGTAAAGCCTGTACTTGATGGTGAAGCTGATGGAGTTACTTCGCCATATCCTGTCTAGCCTGGCCATTGCGGATGTTGCTGTACCTATCCTGATACGGATCTCTGCTATGCAACTACCGTCTTTGGACAGGGTGGCTCCCAAGTACTTGAAGCTATTGACCTCTTCTAGCTTTTGGCCATTCATGTGAATGTTGCTGCTGCTGTCGCTTGTGGTGTTGATCATCACTTTGCTTTTATCAGTACTGATCTCCATGCCATAAGACCCTGCGCTACTTGAAAGTTTGTCTGTCAGGTTTTGGAGCTCACTATTGCTGCCTGCCATGAGGTCAATGTCGTCTGCGAATCGAAGATTGCACAGGGATCTGCCACCAATAGAGATTGAAGTATGGTGGTCGTGGAGGGTTTCCTGCATGATCTTCTCCAGGAATATGTTGAAAAGGACAGGAGAGAGCAGGCATCCTTGACGGACACCGATCGTCGTCCTGAAGAACTCGCCTGACTGATTGTTAAGTAGAACCGCGCTGCAGGCGTTCTTGTAAAGCGCTTCTATCATTTGGATCAGTCCCTCCTCTATGTTGAACGATCTCATGACTTGCCAGAGTCCGTCGTGCCAGACGCGATCAAATGCTTTCCTGAAATCAATGAAGTTGTGGTAGAGTTCGCGCTGATGCTGCAGATGTTTCTCGATCAGGACGCGGCAGTTGAAAATCTGCTCTACAGTGCTTCTTCCAACTCTGAAGCCAGCCTGTTCTTCTGCCAGCAGTTCCTCGGCGAAAGTTTTGAGGCGGTTGAGAATGATTCTAAGCATTACTTTGCTAGGGTGACTTATCAGACTGATAGTTCTGTAGTTCTGGCACTGTTTCAGGTTTCCTTTCTTGGGGAGCGGGATCACTAGAGACTGTGTCCATTCTACTGGCCATTTCTTTTGCTCCCAGATCTTTTGACAGAGTGTAGTGAGGACCTTCGTTGTTACTTCTCCTCCATGTTTCAACAGTTCAGCAGGTACGTTGTCTACACCTGGAGACTTTCCTCCCTTCAGGCCGCGTACGGCTGCTTCCACCTCTTCAGCTAACACTGGCAGGTCTTCAGCCTTCCTGGCCCCAGCCTGGTTGTTTTGGAGGATGCTGGTGCCTGGCTCAGCCTTGTAGTTATACAAGTCTCGGCAGTACTCAGTCCATCTGTTTAGTACAGCAGTGTTTTCCGTAAGGAGTTGGCCGCTGCTGTCTTCGATGACTGTGGCTGTTCGCTGTTGAGTCTTGGTGAGGGTCCTTAGCGTTTCATAAGCCTTCTTGCTGTTGCCGTTTGCCATGCCCTCTTCCACGCTACAACACTGGTCTTCAATCCAATCTTCTTTGGCTTCTTTCATCCTCTTCCTGATCTTCTTGTTGACAAGTCTGTACTTGTTTGCTGATGTGAGGTCTTGGCCTCTCTTTTTCTTCCAGGCTCTCCTCTCATCACAGAGATCGAGGATGTCATCGGTGACCCAGGGCTGTTTGCGCTTCCTCTGCTTCCCCAGCACTTCTTCTGCTGTAGAAAGTAACACCTCTTTTATATTTCCAGCAAGGGTGTCTACGTCGCAGTCCAAAGTAGCCAAGGCTGCAAATCTGCCTCCCACCTGGGCTTGGAAGAGCATATTAAGAACCTAGCAAACAATGACTAAATTGCACTTTTTGTGTTCGGGGTCTGCCCATCCACACCCACTGACCGGACACTTTTACTGGATGGCCTCAAGTAAACAAAGGCCTTTTCACATGTTTTGTGCACTCTACACTGCTTCCACCAGAACGCGTGCATGAATGCACTAAAAATTAGTGCACATGTTCTTTTTAAAAAACTGATTTTATCGTTTTGTTCTTTCAGTCATTACTTAAAGAACATGGCCCGACACTCAACTGCATTTTTGGCTCATATGCGAAGCAAAAGTTAGTCTATGTTCTGGGCCAGTGGTGATCTGTCTGGTGTCCATCTGTCTGGCGACATCTGTCGTATGTGGTAAACTTTAACATTGGCATTTTCTCAGATACTATTCAAGCCACAGTCTTCAAATGGAGCCCAAGGATACTTTGTGGCAAGACCTTTCTAAACATACCCATTTCACTGACCTCTCTCAAGGTCAAGGTCACAGGGGATCAGGAAATAGGTCATAAATAGCTATATTTTGACAAAGTTTGTTTTTTCTCAAATACTATTCACAGCTTCAAACCCAAGAATGGTATAAAGATACCTGATGGTAAGGCCGTCCTATGCATACTAATTTAAATTACCAATGGGAAAGATCAAGGGTCACAAGAGATCAAGAAATAGGTCAAAAATAGCCATATTTTGACAAAAGATGTTTTTTCTCAAATAATGTTAGTAACTTGGGACCCAGACTTGGTACAGATATACCTGATGGTAAGACCTTCCTATGCATACTAATTTGGCTGACTTCAGAAAGGTTATGGGTCAAAGAGATCAGGAAATAGGTCACAAGTAGATATTTTTTGACAAAAATTGTTTTTTTCTCAAATACTATTCACAACTTCAAACCCAAAATTGGTCCAGAGATGCCTGATGGTAAGACCTTCATATGCATGCTAATTTGGATGACCTCTTGGAAAGGGCAAGGTCACAAGAGATAGCACAAAGGATTTGAAAAAAGAATTTTAGCTTTTATCAGCACAACTTTTCAACCAAATCTGGCAGAAAGGTAAACCTTTCTATGCATACTATTGTGGTTCACTACTCACAAAGGTCAAGTGTCATGGGAGATTGATAAAAAAAGAAATACATAAAGTTTGATATAACATGGATTTCACAAGTACAATAGCCAACCCTTTAAGTTAGAACTGGATCATTCATGCACGTGAGCCTTAAAGGCTTTGCCATTCTTGTTTGAGATCATTTACAGTAGAAACTTCAGTGAACGGTCACTCCTGTTGCCAAGAAAAAGTGACCATAAACGGCAGGTGACCATTCACTGGACGTTTGATGGAAACGGACCTAGCCGATGCTTGTGACATTCAGATAGGAAGGAACATATAACTGTGCCATCACCAAAAAGGGACCTCCGTCGGCCTCTTTACACTTCTGTAAACTGTGATACGTGTACAAATGACAATGATGTTTCATTATCTTCGATCATGAAAGAAAATAAAATTGTGCTTGTGTGAGCTAGTATGGCCCTCGCGCTGGGACCATATGGCATTGAGTGGGTGGTGGATAGGGGGTCCCTCGTGAGAGGGGTGCACCGAATGAAATAAGGTGCCGTGAACCAACATGGTCTAAGGGAAGGTGACCCCGACAGAAAACCCCTGGTCCTCCTAGTAAGGGGGTTGGGCGTGGGGGTAGCTTCCCCACCCTGCATAAAAGGAAATAGCTACAAAAACGCCGACGAAAAGACAAACAGTAATTCCTTTCCTGGAGGAGGAAGGTTCTTCTAACAGAAGATTTATGACGTCTTGTGGTGAAAGCCGGAAGTCTTCGGAAGCCACAGGATGAGCCGCCTCTCTCTATCCAGGGACACAACCATAGGCACATGGAACGTCAAGACCATGTACCAGAGCGGCAAGGCCGCCCAGATAGCAGCGGAAATGCAAAAGTACAATCTTTCCCTGCTAGGTATCAGTGAAGCCAGATGGACGCAGTCTGGCCAGAAAAGGCTGCTAAGTGGAGAGATGATTCTGTATTCAGGTCATGAAGAGGAGAATGCCCCCCATACAGGAGGAGTAGCATTCATGCTGGCACCAGTGGCACAGAGAGCGCTGATGGGCTGGGAATCTCTTGGGCCAAGAATTATCACAGCAGCCTTTAGAACCAAGAAAAAGCTCAAGCTGAACGTCATCCAGTGTTATGCGCCCACTAATGACAGTGACGAGGAAGAGAAACAAGAGTTCTACGACCGACTCCAGAGTGCCGTGGACAAATGTGCGGAGCGAGACATCACCATCGTCATGGGCGATTTTAATGCCAAAATAGGGGAGGACAACACCGGATACGAAGAGGTGATGGGGAGACAGGGACTAGGCTCGGAGATGAGTGAGAACGGGGAGAGGTTTGTAGACTTTTGTGCTCTAAACAGACTTGTCATTGGAGGCAGCATCTTCCCACACAGAAGAATACACAAAGCAACTTGGGTCTCACCTGACCATACAACAGAGAACCAAATAGACCATATCTGCATTAGCAAGAAATTTAGAAGATCCCTTCAAGATGTTCGAGTGAGGCGGGGAGCAGATGTCGCCTCAGACCACCATCTGCTTACCTTGAGAATGAAGCTCAAGTTAAAGAAAAGCCGCACAGAGACAACAAGGAGACAGCGCTATAATGTAGGCCTCCTGAGAGAGACTGGAGTGAGAGAAGAGTTCAAACTGGTGCTGTCTAACCGGTTTCAAGAGCTACAGGAGCTAGTAAATGAAGAGGAGGCGGTCACCACAGAGCAGCAGTGGAAGGTAGTTAGAGAGGCGCTGAACTCAACCTGCAAAGACACTGTAGGGTTCAGGAAACACCATCACAAGGACTGGCTGTCGGCACAGACCTTGAAGAAGATAGAAGTGAGGAAGCAGAAGAAAGCAGTTGTCAACAACAGTCGCACGAGAGCAGCCAAAGTAAGGGCACAGGGGGAATACTCGGAAGCCAACCGGGAGGTGAAGAGGAGTATCAGGGCAGACAAGAGGGCCTACACAGACAGCCTGGCAGCAGAGGCAGAAAAGGCAGCAGGAAGCGGCAATATGAAACAGCTCTACGACATTACCAGAAGATTGTCGGGCAAGTATGGCCATACAGAAAGACCAGTAAAAGACAAAGAAGGCAAGCCTATTGCAGACAGAGCAGACCAACTTGACAGATGAGCCGAGTATTTTGAAGAGTTTCTGAACAGACCTAGCCCACCCGATCCCCCAGACATCCAGCCGGCAGAGACCGACCTACCCATCAGCTGTGACAGACCCAGCCGGGAAGAGATCAGAAGAGCAGTGGCATTTTTGAAGAGCGGCAAAGCAGCAGGGCCAGATGGCATCCCAGCGGAGTCTCTGAAAGCAGACCTAGAGACAACAGTGGAGATGCTGTACCCACTGTTTGGAAAGATCTGGGAAGAGGAGGTGATGCCGGCTGACTGGAAGGAGGGGTACCTAATTAAGCTTCCCAAGAAAGGCGACCTCAGCAAGTGTTCCAACTACAGGGGAATCACCTTGCTGTCAGTACCAGGAAAGGTCTTTAACAGGATCATCCTAGAGAGAATGAAGAGCTCCGTTGACCCCCAGCTGAGAGACCAGCAAGCAGGATTCAGGAAGAACCGATCATGTACAGACCAGATCGCCACTCTCCGCATCATCGTGGAACGGTCTCTGGAGTGGAGCTCCCCGCTGTACGTCAACTTTGTGGATTATGAGAAAGCATTTGACAGCATGGACCGAGAGACTCTGTGGAAACTCCTACGACACTACGGTGTACCCACAGAGCTCGTCCCCCTGATCAAGAGCAGCTATGATGGCATGACATGTCGCGTGATCCACGAAGGGCAGTTCACCAGGGAGTTCCAAGTCAGAACTGGTGTCAGGCAGGGGTGTCTGCTGTCTCCGTTCCTCTTCCTACGGCAGATTTGAAAAATGGCATTGCCTCTGGCATTGTTAATATCTTTACCGTTGTAAAATAAAGATTCATTGATTCATTGATTCATTGATTCCTACTGGCCATAGACTGGGTCATGAAGATGACCACGGAGCACAGACGAAGTGGAATACAGTGGACACTGTGGACACAGCTTGACGACCTCGATTTTGCGGACGACTTGGCATTACTGTCCCACACTCATCAACAAATGCAGGACAAGACCACGAGGCTTGCTGACATCTCGTCCCAAGTGGGCCTCACCATCCACAAACAGAAAACAAAGACAATGAGGCTGAACGCAACCAGGGAAGAACCAGTCTTGCTTGCTGGCACCCCGTTGGAGGAGGTGGAGTCCTTCACCTATCTCGGGAGCATCATAGACAAAAAAGGCGGCACTGATGCAGATGTCAGAGCACGAATCGGTAAAGCCAGAGCAGCCTTTCTCCAGTTGAAAAAAGTGTGGAGTTTCAGAGAGCTGTCACAACACACCAAAGTCCGGATTTTCAACTCCAACGTAAAAGCAGTTCTCCTATATGGAGCAGAGACTTGGAGATTGACAAAAACCACAGTCAACAGAGTGCAGACCTTCATAAACAGTTGCCTTAGAAGAATTTTGAAAATCCACTGGCCAGAAAAGATCAGCAATGTCAGACTCTGGGAGAGAACAGAGCAGATAACAGCAGAGAATGAAATTGGGCAAAGAAGATGGGGATGGATCGGTCACAGTCTGAGAACGCCAGCTTCCAGTATCACTAGGCAGGCATTGTCGTGGAACCCCCAGGGAAAGAGGAAAAGAGGTAGGCCGAGAAACTCCTGGCATCGAGACCTCCAAGCAGACATCAAGAGACTGGGAACCACCTGGAGTAGAATCGAAGGAGAAGCACAGGACAGGAGTTGCTGGAGGTCTCTCGTCGACGGCCTATACCCGGGGAGGGGTGACAGGCGTAAGTAAGTAAGTAAGAGCTAGTATGGGAGGGAGAAAGAGCAATGCATGTCGGTGTGTGTCACTGCTATGCTCTTGTCTTAAACAGATAGGATAGGAGGTGGTGGAGTAAAGAGGGCGTGGCACTGACACGAGCCGGGGTTCATTATCCTGTCACCTAATTGTCCTGATAAATAAGAGCGGAAACAAAATGCATTGCACTTTTTCCAGCCTATGTGTAACCATTTTTTTTCTCACCATTTTTTCCTCAGCTAAGCTGGTGTGTGTGTGTAGCATGGATTTGTTAGTACTGGCATCATGGTTTGAGGCCGCCACATATAAACTGACAAATCATCCATTTCAGTACTAACTGGCAGCCACTGATTTATTTTGATGACGTGATTTCTTGACTAGCGGAATTCAGAGATCTCCTGAAGAAGCGAATGTTCTGGATATGCATCAGTCTCTGAAAATTACAAACACAAAGATACGCGCTTTGGCACGTGTATGCACAAGATTCTCATGAGCCCTTGCAGTCGGCTGCAGTTGCACATGTCGGAATGTCAGTCCACAGGTTTCCAAGTTGATCTCAGCACTGTTATACAACACATCGTGTAGTGTACAAGTGCTGAGTTGGATTTGGAGGCCTGTGGTACTGACACGTGTGTTTGCTTATGTACGCACTCAGTTCTCATGAGCCCCTTCCATCTACAGGGGCATGGGAGAGTTTCTGCCAAGTAGGCACCTGGGGCAAAAGAGCAGTCAATTTTGGGTCACTTCGGAAGATTACATGACCTCATGGTAAACCGACTTGAAAAAGATATGTGAACACGGTCAGTTAGATAGCGCGACCTTTGTTATGGACCACATACACAGCTGGCGAGCCAATGGCACATCCATTATTGCATAATGACACGATATCTGGGCTTGATCACAGTGTGTGGCGGCCAACTAGGCGTTGAGCGAGCTTTCACTGACCCTGTCACGTGTGATGGCTTTACCGCGCCAGTCTGGCAGTGGCTGTAAATGTAAGGTATTTTTGCTGTTTTGGTTGGTTGTAGGTTGTACATTTTTAACCTCCCGACAGCAACAAGACTTTATCAGGACGTGCCTGCACTGCTTGTGAAAAAAAAAACCACAAAAAAACAGAATATTAAATATATATGTCGCCAGCCGGTCTAATACGCTAAATAAACCTAAGACCATTTAGCAACACACATCCAATATCAAGAGCTACAGGCAGCACAGACAGTAGGGAGAGTTTTAAAAAGGAAAATACACGTGAATGGACCAAGGGTAGACAGAAACACTTGCCCCAGAATAAAAGGGAAAACCCATCATGTGGGGCTTACCAGGGTGACCCTGGGAACTAAAAAGTAGTTAACCCCACCCAAGTCCCCCAGGCAGACCCGGATGTTTTGGGCTCCAATATGCTGAACGTTGGCTGCGTTGGCAGGTGGCCGTAGAATCAAGGTACATATACTTTATATGGTAAACATTGTCCATTCATTGCAAAAGTGACCGTAAACAGCAGGTGACCGTAAAAATCAGTGACCATTTAAAGGAGATTCTACTGTATAAACATTTCCGTGCAGATGTAAGCAAACTGAGTTTGTATAGATGCATCCATGAACATGATTTCGTGATAGTGTGTGTAAAAGCAGTTCATGTTATATGTAAAGCATTGTATAAGAGAACAAGGTGAGGATTTCATCACAAAGTCTACTGTATTGTTCGGAGCTCACATTAGTTTATCTTTTAGGAACATTCAAAGTTGTTCGTATGTTTAGGGTTATTATGCTGATCCATTTCCTTCCTCTCTAAGCCAACCTCTGATCAGCACACATGTCGACGCACACAAATAAAGACGGACACATGGTGCTTCCTGTCATTAGTACGCTCTGTGGGCTTGTGTAGTGACAGGAATCCATCTCCTTGTACTCTAACCTACCCTCTGATCCACACACACTGGCACACAGAAATAAAGATGGACACACGGCGATTCCCGCCATTAGTAAGCTCTGTGGTTTGGCGTAGCATACCTATTCTGAAGAAGAATATTAGCCTGAGCAGCGAAATTACGTCGCTTCAAGCTTCACGTCACGGCATCGTTAGTCGACTGCAGTACTAACATTTGACTTATCAGACGATAGACGATCAACTTAGACGATCAACTTAGACGATCAACTTTGCAATTTTCTTGCTGATTTTCACGACAGGGCTGGGACAAACAACAGGCTTATGCAAACACTGTTTATGAAAAATCATGCGGATATTAATGAGCAGATAGGTTTTTTCGTGAAAGAAAAATTAACAATTGATTGACCTAATCGTACTCAACAGCCGAGACAAACTCTCTCTTGGCTTGACTTCGCGAACGAAGATTTTATAGGAGTTGCCCACGACGTCTGCAGGCTTGTTCATGGCTTCGGAGGCCAATCCGAGACAGGCAGGTTCGACCGCAGTGGCTGCAGGGGAAGGTATGGCCAGGGTTCTGAGCTGCGGCATCTCTGTTTTTTCTCCTGAGCCGCTTGTCCTTAAGGCTAGCTCTGTGAGAGTCCTCAAAGGAGACAGCTGCCTTGTAAATGGTGGAGCGCCAGGTGTCACGGTCCGCAGCAAGCGAAGACCACTGGTGGTGGTCGATTTGGCAGGCACTAAGTGACTTCTTGAGACAGTCTTTGTATCTCTTCTTTGGTGCCCCTCTGTCACG
Organism: Semisulcospira habei; assembly: GCA_036245525.1. NCBI lineage: Eukaryota > Metazoa > Mollusca > Gastropoda > Semisulcospiridae > Semisulcospira > Semisulcospira habei. The sequence continues at coordinate 95,633,459 of BTPG01000001.1, forward strand.
GTGTCCAGTAGCAAGCTCGCCGAACAGGGTGATCTTTGGTAGGCGATGATCCTCCATCCTGGAGACATGCCCCGCCCAGCGGAGCTGTGTCCGCAGCAGCAAAGCCTCGATGCTCACAGTTTCAGCCTGTTCAAGGACCTCGACGTTGGTGACATAGTCACTCCAGTGAATGCCCAGGATGGTACGCAGGCAGCGCTGGTGGAAGCGTTCGAGGAGTCGTAGTTGGCTGCGGTAGAGGGCCCAGGACTCGGAACCATACAGCAGGGTGGTGAGGACCACAGCTCTGTACACGCTGATCTTGGTGCCTGTTTTCAGCTGTTGATTGTGCCACACCCGCTTGAAAAGTCGCCCGAAAGCGCTGTTCGCTTTTGCCAGCCTGCTGTCAAGCTCCTTGTCCAGCTTGGCGTCCGACGTGATAATGCAGCCAAGGTAAGTAAACTGGTGCACTGACTTTAGTTCAGACTCGCCAATGGTGATGTGAGGAGGGCGATACACTGTCTTGGGTGCCGGCTGATGGAGGACCTCTGTCTTTTTCAGACTGACCTCGAGTCCAAAGAGCTGGGCAGCATCTGCGAAGCAAGACGTGATGCGCTGCAGGGCTCTCTCTGTGTGTGCAACGAGGGCAGCATCATCAGCAAAAAGCAGCTCACGAATCAGTTGGTCTAGGGTTTTCGTGTGGGCCTGCAGTCGTCTGAGGTTGAACAGGCTGCCATCGAGACGATACCTGATGTACACTGCATCGTCGTCATCGAGGTCCACTGTGGCCTGCTTCAACATCATGCTAAAAAAGATGGTGAAGAGGGTCGGTGCCAGCACGCAGCCCTGCTTTACGCCGTTGAGAATAGGGAATGGTTCTGAGAGGTCATTGTTGAGTCTGACCTGGCCTTGCTGGTCCTCGTGTAGCTGGACAATCATGTTGAGGAACTTTGGGGGACAGCCAAGTCGCTCCAGGATCTGCCACATGCCTTGCCTGCTCACAGTGTCGAACGCTTTTGTTAGGTCGACAAATGTTACGTACAGCCCTTTGTTCTGCTCGCGGCACTTCTCCTGTAGCTGTCTCAGCACAAAGACCATATCGGTGGTGCTCCTGCTTGCTCTGAAGCCACACTGGCCCTCTGGGAGTTGGTCTTCAGCGATGGCAGGTACCAGCCGATTCAGGAGCAGCCTTGCAAGGATTTTCCCAGCAATGGACAGCAGGGTAATTCCCCGATAGTTGGAACAGTCAGACTTCTCGCCTTTGTTCTTGTACAGGGTGATAACGACTGCATCACGGAGATCTTTTGGTAGTGTTCCTTCCTCCCAGCAGCAGAGAAAGAGGTCATGGAGCTTGTTGTGCAGTGCTGTGCCTCCATGTTTCCAGATCTCTGGCGGTATTCCATCAATGCCTGCTGCTTTGCCACTCTTGAGCTGGTGGATGGCTGTGAGGATCTCTTCAGCGGTGGGCGGTTCGTCCAATTCAACCTTTACTGGGAGGTGTGGGATTTGTAGGACGACTGCTTCTTGAACAGTGCGCTCAGCGCTGAAGAGGCTCTGAAAGTATTCCGACCAGCGGTTCAAGATGGAGGTATTATCTGTGAGGAGTGCCTGGCCATTCGCGCTTCGCAGGGGACTTTGTACCAGGTGCCTGGGGCCATACACTGCTTTCAGTGCTTCGTAGAAGCCCCTGTAGTCACCATTGTCAGCGCAAAGCTGGGTCCTCTGTGCAAGTCGGGTCCACCACAAATGGCGTCTAGGCTTATGTAAATGCCGTATATGAAAAATTGTGCGATTATTAATGAGAAGAATGTTTTTTTTCATAAAAAAGATTCAATTGTTTTAAGATTAACCCATATAATTCCTGAAATTAATTCCCAAAATGTGAAAATATATATTTTTTAAAAATATTTAATTATCACTCAAAAAGTTCTAGAGGTACAATGCTGGTTAATGAACTCATTCAATATCTCTCTTTTATCTAGCTATATGCAAAAGATCTAGTAAAAATAAGAAAAATTACGGACTACAGTGTGGACGAACCGTTTTTGGTGAAATGGCCATTTTCTCGCCAATGAGCATCTTAATAAAAACATCAAAAGAAAGGTCTCGAGATAATTCTTTTAGGAACAATATCCTAAAACACACGCACACATACCACACTTTGGCGCCAAAAAGATGTTCTCTAGAAAGTTTTGCGTACCTAGACGTGACGTCATTTTTGTCTTGTTGCTTTGCGAGAATTTCTGCACCGCAAGCCATCATGTGCATGCTCCAGAATGCGCTCCAACCAGCCCTATTTCAAAGTCTACCGTATTTTCAATACAGTAGACAAAAATTGTGTTCAGCGTGAGGTGGACCCGATTGAAACAACTGCAGGACAAGAAGTTTTCAAGTAAATAAACTATACAAGATCAGCTGCTAGCTAGAAAATGTATAAATAGTATTGTGCAACAGTGTTTATGCAACCGATCAAAACAGTTTGTGTAATCTAAAATAGTGAACTAGTCTAATCAATCGTATTCTTGTCACACACCATCTGCCATGTCACAAATCTTCCTCTTTCATTTTCAAACTTTTAGGCATGAACTGGTGTCATACGCAAGATAAACAAAGCATGGTTTGGTTTTATGTGTGTTATCTCTTTATTATCAAGATGACAAGTCTAGCCTGAAAAATGGGTACCGGGTAGATCTGTACACAAAAATATTGATTTTGATCACTCAGATTGTAGCACCCTCAGCTGACCAACCTTTGAGAGACTGACCCATGTACCAGCTGCAGGAGATAGCGCCTAGCTAATCTAGCACTACCTTTGATTTATCATGGTCGATCCATCTCTTGCTGTAGTGCATGAGGGCTAAATGGGTTGATACAATATTCATTGTGTTGTTCTGTTCTTCATAATTTCAATGTCAGAAATCCCCAGCTCTGAAATAAACATGGTTACCAAGTAGTTTCAGCTAGAGGCTTATATCCTCATGAGGCCTCCCCCCCCCCCCCCCCTCCCCAATATCCTGTGAGTTTTTTTAGGGTGAATGTTGTCTGGGCCTGTAGTGAACTAACCCTGACCCCACCCACGCTCACAGTCTACAAAGAACAAATCTCCAGCTTTGTGTTGTGTTGTGTTTCAGTACTACCGTCAGCATGGAAAGCTTCGGCCATTGCCACGCATTGTGGAGCAGTTTTTTCCCAGCATGATCAAACCACCCAGAGATCAGCCAGATGTCCTGCTGCCCATGTGGTGCAAGGTATCTACTACAAGTCCAGTCCATCTGTAACAGGCTTAGACTCTCATAGCCCCTGAAACTGTAGGGGCAGATGCCAGTTTAACCCTTTGCCTGTTGGCAGCACTGTGTAGGTGATGACAAAAAGTGCTGCTGACAGCCGAATGGTTAAATCTGATACAAAAACCTGCTTCCCTCCATGCCTTCTGTCCATGACATGAGCAGCAGAACGCATTCCCACTGCAAGAGATGTAGGTGTTTATGAGCCCCTGCAGTTGTGGGGGGCTCATGAAGATCAATGCCTCTTTCTGACACAACTTTGCATCTGTTATCCTTGGACAGCAGAGGAAATGAAATGTGGTGCCTGAGCAGCTTGGTACCACTTTAGATGTAGAGCTAATCAGGCCGTGCCTTTGAGCTACATGGCTTATCCTTCTGTATGTCATACAGACTGATTAGCAACCTATTCTTGTATCTAGTATACAGCGACTGCTACTGTAAAAAGTACTGTAGCTGGATGCACTATCCAGTATGCAAAAGGTCCTCAGGCTGATGTCAGGCACAGGCGGCCTTCACACAGGTGTGTGCAGGCCAACTGTGGGTGACGCCAGCCCGATAGCCTTTGCTGATTAGATACTGGTTATCATGAGCCGTTTTTGTTTTTGTTGCTATAAGCACTTCCGTGAGCAGCTGCAGAGAGAGGAAAATATGCAATGGGCAGCAGAGCAGCAGGAGAAACTGAGACAGAGACAGGCGGAAAGAGACAGCCGACTCAAAAAGAAGCGCAAACATCAGGTGAGACAGGTCCCTCTGAAAGCAGTGTACACACATTTCAATCCTACACTTTTAACACATTCAGCCCAAGGCCGTAAATTTACAAATTTGTGAATTGTTCTCTGCATAATGGTTCAGGGACAGTTCAGATATCCTCTGCTCACTACATTACAGTTCAGATATCTATGCACACTTCATGACAGTTCAGATGTCCTCTGCGCACTACATTACAGTTCAGGTATCCTCTGCGCACTACATTACAGTTCAGATGTCCTCTGCTCACTACATTACAGTTCAGATGTCCTCTGCAAACTACATTACCGTTCAGGTATCCTCTGCGCACTACATTACAGTTCAGATGTCCTCTGCGCACTACATTACAGTTCAGATGTCCTCTGCGCACTACATTACAGTTCAGATGTCCTCTGCGCACTACATTACAGTTCAGATGTCCTCTGCGCACTACATTACAGTTCAGATGTCCTCTGCACACTACATTACATTCCAAGAGACAAATCAGTCATGATAGTGCAAGGATGGTGACAGTAGACGCCAAGTGATTCAGGCACCTCACTTGAGCTACAGTCAAACCTTCATATAGCGGCCACCAAAATGCAGGATCATGTATACCAGAATCTTCAAACTGTTGAAGTTGGTCATTATGTATATGGGTCATTCTCTGAAAAGGTGATCAGAATGTGTGACATAAGGGGCCAAAATCCAACTTCCTGGAGTTTGTCCAGCTATGTGGTATAATGTACTCCTACTATCCCTGTATGAGAAACAAACAAGATAGTTCACACAGTGGTTTGTTTTCTCAAAACACATTACCGATGGTATTACATTGTGGAAAAGCCCTTAGCTAGCCTAATTTTAGCCAAAATTTGGTTGTGTCCATATCAGGGAGTGTTGGCAGGAGTGGGGCGCCATAGACCAGGTCATGACCCGAATAGCCTCCCCTTATTCCCACCCGGTACGAGACTACCCGTCATCCCTCAGTTTAGTGCTTAGCTAGCACTAGGAAGGTTGTGTCTGTTCGTGCTCTGCGTTTTTTGACTTGGACCGGTCTCCCGACCTTGGTTACTGTGAGCTTGGAACTTTGGAACGTGTGAACTGTGGAGCTTGAGTCGTTTGGGACGGCTTTTACTCTCTGCTGTGCCGGTTCTCTTTCGTTGACTTGGGGTTCACTTGCCGACGAGGGTTGGCGGTTGGGACTTCGAGCTCACGCGACCTGCCGCGGTGTCGAGACTTCGGAGCCTGCCCGGTCGTGACTGGCGACGAGTTTCAACGACCGGCTGACAGTGGTCCCACTTCGGGGGAGAGACGTGGGTTTGCTACCTTTTGCCGCCATGGACAGGTAATATCTCGGTGAATGCCCTCGACTGGCGCTCTAGGGTGGGAAGGAGCGCCGAGCGTAGGCACGCGCTGTACTCGTCTTCGAATTCGATAATGTTCGTTGTTTCATCGCGCGCGATTTATTTTGCGTGACCTCGGAGGCCACGCTCGCTTGTTCTTCACTGTACCCTATTGTTGCAGATACCAGGTTCGTACCTGCATGCTGTGTGGTGACTTTCAGTGGCCCTCGGACGTGCATGCAGTCTGCCTACCCTGTGCTGGTTGCGATTCGACCCATACGTGGGTGGTGTGCGCCCCATGGCTGGAAGAAAGATGGTCGCAGCTGTGGGGGTTTTACCGCCGAGAGCGACCGACTCCTGTCAGGGACCGACTGACAGACCCAGTGCGGACTACCAAGGCGGGGACCAAGCCGGTACCAGTGGCTAATACGTCCCGACCAAGTAAAACTTGTAAGTCGCAAGATATCGCGGAGGGCCCTACTAAGGTTACCCTTACCGTGGCGACCAGGAGATCTGATACTGAACCCTTGGCAGCGGAAGGGGTGACGCTCAGTACGCCTCTGGAGACGGCAGAGAAGAGTGATCCTTCCCCCGGGCTGGCGTCGGCAACCGAATCTACGACACTACCAGTCCAGAAACACATGACGGATCGCAGACATGACAGGCAGAAACGACCACGTACAAGTAGTCGCACGGTGACACACGAGTCTCGGGTACAACGGGACACGGCCTCGAGAGATGTCCACACTACCGCCCACCGGCAGCCCAGAGTGGAAACACGACGGACGGACGGACGAACCAGATTCCAGGGCTTGCTCCTCGTCTAGGTCACAGGTTAGTGGAGGCATTCCGATCTCTTCCTCTGTTTTGGTTAGATACAGCCCACTACCCAGGCGCAGCCCGCAGAGACGACGCTCTTCGCCTCGTAGGGATCCTGGTCGCCGCTACCGCTCTCGGGCGGTTAGCTCGTCGGACTCGAGTGGTTACACTGACACGCGCAGAGACAGATTACGCTTAGCGAATCAACGTCGGCGGACCAGTACTGTGGGACCAAGATGCCGTGATAGTCCTCACTCTTCCTTTCGTGGTTCCTCGTCTCGGGACTGCCATCGTCGTAGACGGTCGCCCTCGCGGGCTCCCCCAGAATCACGTCGGACCCGACCAGCCTCGCACAGCTCCCGCTCTTCGCGCCGCAGCCGTTCCCCGCGGGATCGCTACCCCGTCGCTCGCTCTGACTCTCTCTCTTTCGCTGCGCCGCAGAGGTCACCTCGTCGACTCAGCGGACGCCGACCTACACACCGGACAGCCTCTCCTCCACTACGCCCCATGACAGCTCCGGCACCCGTTGGTCCCGCGAAGGCTCCCGATACCTTGCTTCTTCCCGCTCGTGTGGATGACGCCATCAGCCTGGCCCCGGAGGACTCGGTGTCGGCCTGGCTGGAATCCTCCCCTACCCCTCGCTCGCAGTCACCGAAGATACAGAGATTCCCCCCGCTTCACTGGGTCACAGGACGGAGACCATGCGCGCCCTGGACGAAGCTGCTCGGCTCATCGCAGCTGCTCTGCCTGCGGAAGATTGTCCTGCTTCTCCCCCTGCTAAGAAGAGAGCATCGGCGTTCGTGGACGCCGAACTTCACGCTAAACGCTTCAAATCCCTGCCGCAACCTCCTGGGTTCCGAGACATTCGCGACACCTTCTCCGCTCACCTGCTTCAGGGATCTCTCAGGGATGCCGGCTTCTTTTCTGACAACAAGTGGCCTGCTGACCTGGCGATCGCGTTCCGGCAGAGTTGGTACGCCGGACATTCGCAAGCCTTCGCATGCCCGCTTCCCGCGGTAGATCCCCCCGCGCTGTCCTGTGCCAGCCGGTTCCGACGAGCTGTCTCCACCCCGGGCCTGAATACGACTGCTACACTCATCCGCAATGCCCTTGCGTCAGTGGGTTTCTTGGACTTAGCGACACAGGCCATAGTACGACGTGTTGAGGAAGCATGGAATCCGACCATCGCACCCCTTTTGGCAGACATCCTAGTCTTGGCGGTTTCTGGTAATCGTGCAGCCTACCATACCTCCGTTAACGCCATGGCAGCGGCGGCGAACTGCGACCTCATGCGTCGAGATGCCTGTAACCTACCTGTTGAAATTAAGAACCAGCTTCGCCGGGCCCCTCGGCAACGAACTCCTCTTCGGCCCACACTGGCAGTCCGTCAAGGAGTCTAATAAGGATTTGTGGCCTACCCGCGTCGCTGCGCAGTGCTTTCCTCCAGCCCGCAGGCCTGTGGGTCGAGTCTTGCGGTCCTCCAGACCCCTCGCTCGCCCCTTCACCAGTCGTGGACGTCTCCCCCCCCCCCCCCCCCCCCCCCCCCCCCGTAAACCCGCCTTCAGTCGACCCGGTCCACCGAATCCCGCTTCCTCCGACGCCCCCGCTTGGCCTAGACCTGCCCGACGTCCCTTCGGGCGGGGGCGGGCCTGTTGACTGCACACTGTCTCCGCCTCCGCCGATCGCTCCTGGGTCTCCTGTTGGCGGAAGGCTAGCACTACACAACGTCGCGTGGATGGCGCTGTTTCCCGACGACCCATGGATCCTGTCGACTGTCTGTCAGGGCCTTCAGCTGTCCTTTCGGTCTCACCCTCCTCTGCGCCGGTCTCCACTTTGGACTGCGGTGCCGACCGACCTGCTCAGGGCCGACGCGCTACGCAACGAGGTGGACGCTCTGCTCCGGAAGAACGCCACGGAGGTGGTGCTACGACACGACACCCCAGCCTTCTACAGCTGTCTGTTTGTCGTTCCCAAGCCGGGGGGCAAGTGGCGTCCAGTGATCGACCTTTCTGCTCTGAACAAGTTCATAGTCGCCCCGGCTTTCCGTATGGAGACCGCTCAAGCCCTCCGAGCCGTGGTGCAGCCCATGGACTTCGCCATCAGCCTCGACCTGTCAGACGCTTACCTTCATGTTCTGATGCATCCGACGGCCAGACGCTTCCTTTGCTTCGCCTTCGCAGGAGTAGTCTACCAGTTCCGCGCCCTCCCTTTCGGCCTCAACCTCAGCCCGTGGGTGTTCACCCGGATCATGGACGCCGTCGTTGCCTGGGCCAGACGGACGAGCTCAAGTCCTATGTCGAACTACCTCGACGACCTACTCCTGAGGAACCAAGTAGACTCCACTCTGGAGAGGGACAGAGACGCGTTCCTAGTCCTCCTCAACTCTCTCGGGTTCATCGTCAACATGGGCAAGTCCGACCTCTCGCCGTCCCGCCGCTTTGTTCACCTGGGAATGGAGTTCCACACCGACCTCAACAAAGTGCGGCTTCCGGAGGCGCGTATCAAGAAACTCGGCGATCTGGCGCGACAAGTCGCACAACAGGACAGTGTCCCTGCTCGCGTGTGGTTACAACTTCTGGGGTTGATGAGTGCGGCAGCCGACCTGCATCACCTAGGACGACTCTACTCCCGGCCTGTGCAGCTACACCTTCTACTGCATTGGCGACCCTCGAAGGACGACATCGACGCGCTGGTTCCGGTGCTCCCGATGTTACGCCCTCGCCTCCTGCGCTGGGCAGACCCTATCTGGCTGGCGTCAGGAGTCCCGCTTTATACGACACCTCCTCACCTGTCTCTCTGTGTCGACGCAAGCCTCACCGGTTGGGGAGCTCACCTACTACCTTCGTTCATCACAGCCTCGGGTCTTTGGCCTCAAGATCTTATGACCCGACACATCAATTGGTTAGAGCTGAAAGCGGTTTGGCAGGCCTTGATGACGTGGGACTCGCAACTCCGGGGACAGGAGTTCCTTGTGCTGTCCGACAACTCCACCGTCGTCGCCTACCTACAGAAGCAGGGCGGGACCCACTCTCCATCACTGTGCATCCTCCTTTACCAACTGCTTCGCTGGTGCGAGGATCGGGGCATCACCCTGTGGTCCAGACACATTCCGGGGCATCTCAACGTGCTCGCCGACTCCCTGTCGCGACGAGGACAGCTTCTCCACAACGAGTGAACGCTGCGGCCGGGCATCTTCCAGATGATCGGGGCCAAATGGGAGACTCCCATGATCGACCTCTTCGCGACCCGATGGAACCACCAGGTACCGCTGTTCGTCTCACCAGTGCCAGACCCGCTAGCTTGGGCGGTCGACGCGATGTCCATTCCCTGGGACGGGCTCGTCGCCTACGCGTATCCTCCGTCGGTGATGGTGCCCAAAGTCCTTCTCAAGCTCCGCGGCTGCAACACGATCCTTTTCCTGGTGGCTCCTTTCAGCTGGACCAAGTCGTGGACTACGGACCTGTTAACCAAATAACTAATAACTAAATGTTGAACCTAGTCACGTGCCCGCCACTACAGCTCCCCTGTCCGCGCACGATGCTCAAGCAACCACGTCAACCACTGTTCCATCCGTGCCCAGACCGGCTCCTCCTACACGCCTGGAGGTTGTGCGGCAAGCCCTCACCAGCAGAGGCTTCTCTAGTGCGGCAGTGGAAGCTATCGCTGCTGCACGCAGACTCTCCACCAGACGAGTTTACGAGGGAAAGTGGAGAGTGCTGTGCAACTGGTGTGGTGACAACGACCCCCCCCCCCCCCCCTACGGCTTTGACGACACCCCAGTTGGCGGAGTTCTTCCTCTGGCTTTTCACCTTCCAGAGATTGGCGCCAATTACCATTCGGGGATACCTTGCCATGATCGCTGACACCTACCGTCACCTGGGCCGGCCCGATCCTGGTGGCTGCAAAGACCTCGCTGATTTGATGGCACACTTCGGCTTACAACGCCCGGCGTTGCGTTCGCTGCTGTTGCCTAGATGGGACCTTCCGGTTTGAACCCCTGCAGTTGGCGCACGTGCCGGACGTTACTCGAAAGACGTGCTTCCTGTTGGCCCTAGCCACGGCGTCCAGGGTCAGTGAGCTTCACGCGCTGTCCACACGCGCAGATTGCCTGCAGTTCCGGACAGACGGTTCCGTGCAGTTGCTACCGGAACCATCCTTCCTGGCCAAGACGCGATCGCCTTTGACGAACCCACAGATGATGACCATTCATCCATTACGTACGACAGACTCCACCCGGGAGACCAGACAACAGGACCCGGTGAGAGCCTTACGTGTTTACCTGCGCAGGACCAAGCCGCTGCACCGAGGATGTACCCGCCTCTTTCTCCCTTTGTCTCCAGGTAGACTCGACATCTCAGCACAGACCATCTCCTCCTGGATCCGTTGGGTGATCCGCTCCGCCTATCAGGACCTCGTGCAGCCCAAATTATGAACATCAGGGCACACGAGGTCAGAGCCATGGCTACCTGTCTCGCCTTCGACCGCAACTGTGCAGTCAAGGACATTGTGGCGGCAGTGGGATGGCGAGCTGAGAACACGTTTGCTAGATTCTACCTGAGGGATCTCTCCACCCAGAGGCAGAACCTCGCGCTGGTGGGAGACATCGCGGCAGCGCAACACTCCCTCCCGGCGCCATAGGCGCCGTAAGTATCTTAACTAAAATTATCGGGAGTTTGCTCCGGGAGGGCGGGTCCGAGGGTTGATCTGTTGGCAGTAGGGGCAGTAGCTGACCGTCCTAATGTATCTTCACTATTTGTGTTACGTGAGTCATTGTCTAAAGCGTGCGCATGCGTGTGCGAGTTGTGAGTGCGCGCTTAGAGTTATAATTATTATAAGATAAGCGCATTATAAATACCATAATTATTATTATTATTATTAACGGCACCGACCTCCTCTTCGGAATTCCACAATGTAATACCATCGGTAATGTGTTTTGAGAAAACAAATGAATTTTTCTTTAAAATGCATTTTTTTGAAAAATACTTACCGATGGTATTACTCGAAGGTCCCTCCCACCTACCCCGCTTGCCTCAAGTACGCTAAGGAACTAAACTGAGGGATGACGGGTAGTCTCGTACCGGGTGGGAATAAGGGGAGGCTATTCGGGTCATGACCTGGTCTATGGCGCCCCACTCCTGCCAACACTCCCTGATACGGACACAACCAAATTTTGGCTAAAATTAGGCTAGCTAAGGGCTTTTCCACAATGTAATACCATCGGTAAGTATTTATCAAAAAAATGCATTTTAAAGAAAAATTCATTTTTGTGTGAGCCACAAATAATGTGACCTGGCATCTCTCGCGGTTGCTACAGTGCTTGTAAACAAAGCTTAATTAAATAATTTAAATTCAGATGCATGACAAGAGTGTTGAATTTAGCTTATCATAGTGTATTTAAACACTTTGGGGCTACAAGTTTGAAAATGCTGTGATATTGGCTGCAGGACAGGCTTCTTACAGCATGGTGGACAAAAAAGTGGGCAGTGAACAATGTTTGGGCGTTTTCTGTGACAAGTACCTGAATTGCAGTTGGGCACAAAATAGATTAAAATATAAAGAATGCTCATGTAAGAAAAATAATGCAAGAAAAGTAAAAATTTTACTCTCGTGTCAGTACTGTATTGTAAAAGAAACAAGTCATTACGCAGTGGTGACACTGACATTAATGCAGTTGTTTCGCAGACACAAAACGCTTCAACTAGTCACAAGTGTTCTTCAAACTCATACACCAGGAAGCGCATACAATCTTTGCACAGCATGTTCCATATCAACCTTTATGTCACAGAAGCACAATGCCTATGAAGAATCCAGGAAACAATGACTAAATTGCATTTTACTGTTCAGGGACTACGTCATGCACCATGGTTGTTACACAGAGCTGTTCAGTGACCTGACACTTTCAGTGAATGGTTCTGAGTAAACAAAGACACTTTTGTGTGCTTTATGCACTTTATGCTACGTCTGCTGGAACACGCGTATGAATACAGTAACAACATAGTGCACATGTTCTGTTATAGAAGTGGGACTTGCTGTTTTGTTCCTATTGTGGTTACTCAGAGAATATGACCCGACACTTGACTGCATTTGTTAAAGGTCATTCATTTACATTATTTCCATGACGATTTAAGCAAAGTCAGTGTGTACAGAAGTTTGCATGGACACGATTTCCGGTAGTGTGTGTAAAAGTAGTTCATGTTATGTGTAAGCACTGTAAAGAGAAAAAATGTGATCAGTCTGAGGCTGACCAGACTGAAACGACCATGGGACAAAAAGTTTCATGCAATTAAACTATGTAAAATCAGACACTTACTGTAAAATATGTGAATGGAATTGTGTAACAGTGTTTATATAACCGATCAAAACAGTTTGTTAAATTTAAAGCAGTGAATTTGTCTGATCAACCAAGTTCTTGTCACAGTTTGGGGATACGTCTGAGCACTGTGTGTCGCTGGGCTTGCGCAGTGTAAATGCAAGGATTCATTGATGGGCTTATACTACAGTAATTGTTCTGAAATCAGACTTCGCGAGTGAAGATTTGTAAACCTTTTTGAAGGGGGTTGGACGAAAATTTTAGGTGCAATTTGGGTGGCAGTTGAATATTTGAGAACATGGCATTTTTGGGTGGTGGTCAAATATTTAGGAGTTTTTTTTTTTTTTTTTTTTTTTTTTGGGGGGTGGGGGTGAAAATGGGCTGTGGTAGAATATTTGAAGCAGTCAAATATTTAGGGTTATTACGGTAAGTGGCTTACCATCTTTATTTGTGTGTCTGCATTCATGGACTGTTTTGTCCTTTTTCTTCTGAAGTGTTTCTTTCTTTGTTGATTATTTTCTTGCGTGTTGTAGGCCGTTTGACATCAGAGCACATTACTTACTTACTTACACCTGTCACCCCTTCCTGGGTATAGGCCGTCGACGAGAGACCTCCAGCGACTCCTGTCCTGTGCTTCTCCTTCAATTTTACTCCAGGTGGTTCCCAGTCTCTTGTTGTCTGCTTGGAGGTCTCGACGCCAGGAGTTTCTCGGCCTACCTCTTTTCCTCTTTCCCTGGGGGTTCCATGACAATGCCTGCCTAGTGATACTGGAAGCTGGCTTTCTCAGACTGTGACCAATCCATCCCCATCTTCTTCGCCCAATTTCATTCTCTGCTGTTATCTGCTCTGTTCTCTCCCAGAGTCTGACTTTGCTGATCTTCTCTGGCCAGTGGATTTTCACAATTCTTCTTTATGAAGATCTGTACTCTGTTGACAGTGGTTTTTGTCAATCTCCAAGTCTCTGCTCCATATAGGAGAACTGCTTTTACGTTGGAGTTGAAAATCCGGACTTTGGTGTGTTGTGACAGCTCTCTGGAACTCCACACTTTTTTCAACTGGAGAAAGGCTGCTCTGGCTTTACCGATTCGTGCTCTGACATCTGCATCAGTGCCGCCTTTTTTGTCTATGATGCTCCCGAGATAGGTGAAGGACTCTACCTCCTCCAACGGGGTGCCAGCAAGCAAGACTGGTTCTTCCCTGGTTGCGTTCAGCCTCATTGTCTTTGTTTTCTGTTTGTGGACGGTGAGGCCCACTTGGGACGAGATGTCAGCAAGCCTCGTGGTCTTGTCCTGCATTTGTTGATGAGTGTGGGACAGTAATGCCAAGTCGTCTGCAAAATCGAGGTCGTCAAGCTGTGTCCACAGTGTCCACTGTATTCCACTTCGTCTGTGCTCTGTGGTCCTCTTCATGACCCAGTCTATGGCCAGTATGAAGAGGAATGGAGACAGCAGACACCCCTGCCTGACACCGGTTCTGACCTGGAGCTCCCTGGTGAACTGCCCTTCGTGGATCACGCGACATGTCATGCCATCGTAGCTGCTCTTGATCAGGTGGACGAGCTTTGTGGGTACACCGTAGTGTCGTAGGAGTTTCCACAGAGTCTCTCGGTCCACGCTGTCAAATGCTTTCTCATAATCCACAAAGTTGACGTACAGCGGGGAGCTCCACTCCAGAGACTGTTCCACGATGATGCGGAGAGTGGCGATCTGGTCTGTACATGATCGGTTTTTCCTGAATCCTGCTTGCTGGTCTCTCAGCTGGGGGTCAACGGAGCTCTTCATTCTCTCCAGGATGATCCTGTTGAAGACCTTTCCTGGTACTGACAGCAAGGTGATTCTTCTGTAGTTGGAACACTTGCTGAGGTCGCTTTTCTTGGGAAGCTTGATTAGGTACCCCTCCTTCCAGTCAGCCTGCATCACCTCCTCTTCCCAGATCTTTCCAAACAGTGGGTACAGCAGCTCTACTGTTGTCTCTAGGTCTGCTTTCAGAGACTCTGCTGGGATGCCATCTGGCCCTGCTGCTTTGCCGTTCTTCAAAAATGCCACTGCACTTCTGATCTCTTTCCAGCTGGGTCTGTCACAGCTGATGGGTAGGTCGGTCTCTGCTGGCTGGATGTCTGGGGGGTCGGGTGGGCTGGGTCTGTTCAGCAACTCTTCAAAATACTTGGCCCATCTGTCGAGTTGGTCTGCTCTGTCTGCAATAGGCTTGCCTTCTTTGTCTTTTACTGGTCTTTCTGTATGGCCATACTTGCCCGACAATCTTCTGGTAATGTCGTAGAGCTGTTTCATGTTGCCGCTGCCTGCTGCCTTTTCTGCCTCTGCTGCCAGGCTGTCTGTGTAGGCCCTCTTGTCTGCCCTGATACTCCTCTTAACCTCGCGGTTGGCTTCCGAGTATTCCTCCTGTGCTCTCGCTTTGGCTGCTCTCGTGCGACTGTTGTTGACAACTGCTTTCTTCTGCTTCCTCACTTCTATCTTCTTCAAGGTCTGTGCCGACAGCCAGTCCTTGTGATGGTGTTTCCTGAACCCTACAGTGTCTTTGCAGGTTGAGTTCAGCGCCTCTCTAACTGCCTTCCACTGCTGCTCTGTGGTGACCGCCTCCTCTTCATTTACTAGTTCCTGTAGCGCTTGAAACCAGTTGGACAGCACCAGTTTGAACTCTTCTCTCACTCCAGTCTCTCTCAGGAGGCCTACATTATAGCGCTGTCTTCTCGTTGTCTCTGTGCGGCTTTTCTTTAACTTGAGCTTTATTCTTAAGGTGAGCAGATGTGGTCTGAGGTGACATCTGCTCCCCTCCTCACTCGAACATCTTGAAGGGATCTTCTAAATTTCTTGCTAATGCAGATATGGTCTATTTGGTTCACTGTAGTATGGTCAGGTGAGACCCAAGTTGCTTTGTGTATTCTTCTGTGTGAGAAGATGCTGCCTCCAATGACAAGTCTGTTTAGAGCACAAAAGTCTACAAACCTCTCCCCGTTCTCACTCATCTCCCCTAGTCCCTGTCTCCCCATCACCTCTTCGTATCTGGTGTTGTCCTCCCCTATTTTGGCATTAAAATCGCCCATGACGATGGTGACGTCTCGCTCCGCACATTTGTCCACGGCACTCTGGAGTCGGTCGTAGAACTCTTGTTTCTCTTCCTCATCGCTGTCATTAGTGGGCGCATAACACTGGATGACGTTCAGCTTGAGCTTTTTCTTGGTTCTAAAGGCTGCTGTGATAATTCTTGGCCCAAGAGGTTCCCAGCCCATCAGCGCTCTCTGTGCCACTGGTGACAGCATGAATGCTACTTCTTCTGTATGGGGGCATTCTCCTCTTCATGACCTGAATACAGAATCATCTCCCCACTTAACAGCCTTTTCTGGCCAGACTGCGTCCATCTGGCTTCACTGATACCTAGCAGGGAAAGGTTGAACTTTTGCATTTCCGCTGCTATCTGGGCGGCCTTGCCACTCTGGTACATGGTCTTGACGTTCCATGTGCCCATGGTTGTGTCCCTGGATAGAGAGAGGCGGCTCGGTCCTGTGGCTTCCGAAGACTTCCAGCTTTCACCACAGGACGTCATAAATCTTCTGGTAGAAGAACCTTCCTCCTCCAGGAAAGCAATTACTGTTTGTCTTTTCGTCGGCGTTTTTGTAGCTATTTTCTTTTTTGCAGGGTGGGAAAGCTACCCCCACGCCCAACCCCCTTACTAGGAGGACCAGGGGTTTTCTGTCGGGGTCACCTTCCCTTAGACCATGTTGGTTCATGGCACCTTATTTCATTTGGTGCACCCCTCTCGCGAGGGACCCCCTATCCACCACCCAGGGGACGCGCCTCAACGCCATATGGTCCCAGCGCGAGGATCGGAGCGCATGTTTTTCACAAATATCTCCGCAACGAAACACTTTTCTGTACCAATCGTAGAACAAAAAACATTCAGTGACAGTTGACCTAATACGATTTACTTTTAAGAAACTTGAACAATGTGTCAGTTTCGCTGTAATGGAAAAATTTTGAATTTTTCATTAAATGACTGATTTTAAATCGCTAAATGTCCCCCAGGTATATTAAGCACAGCATAAGAAAGATCCATTTTCACATGAATTGGTCAAGTTTTCAAACCTACCGGCCTCCCTAGCACAGTGGTTAGTGTGTCGGACTGGCGGCCGGGAGATTTGGGTTCGAATCCCAGCCGAGTCAAGGGGGATTTTTTATACCTGGGTCAGCTCCTACCAAGAGCGGGTGTGCTATGGACCCAATGGGATGGCTGAAGACACGCAGCCCAGACTCGCCCACTTCACGGGTGTGACTTTGGGGGTGCTACCTGGGTTATGACACATCGCAAGGTGTGAATGATTACACGGCTGGCACCGGGCCTGGTTAACACCAGTATGTTTATGACAGGAAGCGTGGAATGCAGCCCTGTCACGCAGTCCCCAGCCACATGAACTACCATGGCATTATCATATCATCATCCTCATCCTCATCATCATGCAAAATGAAAAAAACGCTGTTCCAAGTCTCTGATCCCTCAAGTCTCCGTCTCATGGTGACCTCAGCCCAGTCCTCCAGGAGCCCTAGGTGCGCTGTTGTCTTCGGCTAGACCCTGTTGCTGTGCTTGGAAGGACGTATTGGTTGACTCGCCGCATCTGGGGGGAGCTCCCACTCATCAACTCCATGACTAGCTAACAATGTCGTAAGTAGGAGGAATAGTAGGTGTGGTCACCTGTAGGCCACACTGAACACCACTGAAGTGACTCGGCAGCAGTACGGAGTTTCCTCCTTAGGGAGTCCCCTACTACCTGACATATATAGCAGCAGGGCCGGGAGTCTTGCTGGAACAACCAGTGAGCCTGTGTGAACACACTGGGGTTGATGGGGATGAGCGGCATGAGAGGAAGATCTCTGAGGTTGACAAAAGGAAAAAACTTGGAGCAGCAACAAAAAAACAAAAAAGTTTTCAAATCTGAAGTCTACATGCTTGACCTCAGTTATTGAAATCTGCTGGGGCTCTATTTAGGGTATTGAAAATGGCTTGTTCTTGTCTTTTCACCAAATTTTTAAGAATGTAGAGCAAAATCGACAAATCATAGGAGTTCAGTAAAAAATACTCAATATTAGGTCAATTGGTACTAAGTGATATTGCTCTTACAGTGGTACAGCAAGGTCTTTCTTTGCGGAGATATGTGGGAAAAGCATGCGCTCCAATGTCAAACGGCCTGGTTGCTTTATTGTTTTGTGGTGTTTATTTGCCACAGACTTCAGACTCAAACACTACTGGCTCTAGCGAAGAATGGGAAGATGGTGAGAACTCAGATGTTTCCATGGAAACACTGGAGACTCTTCGCATGAAACTGAAGCCTAGAGTCAAGCGGCACAAGATTGCCATGAAAAAACATCGTCTCAGGTGAGGACCACACTCATTCATATTAACACCCTTGTGTTTGTAGCCTCCAATTCTGTATACAGTACTAGTACCTGCAACCACAAGATGGTAACTCATTCATTGCACCCTGCATCAATAGCTTTGAAAGTGTAGTACAGCATTGCCAATGGCTATATGACGCTATCACAGCTATTGTTGTGGGGTGCCTTGAATGAGTTAAAAGCCTCCTGGAAGCCAAGCATCATATTTTTGGCTCACACGCGAAGCAAAAGTGAGTATGTTTTGGGCCAGTGGTCGACCGCCATCTGGTGGCCGCTGCTGTCAGGGGTAAACTTTAACGTTTGCATTTTCTTAGAGACGATTCAAGCTGCAGTCTTCAAACTTGGCCCAATGATACTTTGTGGCAACACCTTTCTAAAATACCAATCTCATTGACCTCTGTCAAAGGTCAAGGTCACAGGGGATCGAGAAACAGGTATAAAATAGCCATATTTTGACAAAATGTGTTTGTTTCTTCAAAAACATTACCGATGACATTACTTTCTGGAAGTGTCTACTACTTACTCAATTTCAGCCTAAGAACCTGTTGTGTTCCTACACTACCCGGGAGGCACTCGGGGAACCCTGACTAGGGCCGAGAGTTGCCTCCCGCCCCTGCCCATCTGGTCACATGCCATGTGGTGCTGACCATTCAGTCGTTCTACTTAGCTCACGCTGTTCAGACACGTGGTGCCTGCAGGACCTTGACTGGTTGTATCCGGTTCTTAAAGGGCCGGTCGCCTTTGGATTACTGTGTTCCTTTGGACTTTGTGCGCTCTTGAGCTTACCTTGTGCGCTTCTGGATTACTGGGGGTTCGTGCTTGTTGGGAGCTGTGTGTTTTGGATTACCAGCGCTGCTCTCCGTTGGTGGTTTCCATGGTTGCGTGTGGTTTAATAATCGTGGACCCGCCCGGGACTTCTTCCCGCCGACGCGCCCTGTGGGTGGTTTGAGGTCCCCCCCCCCCCCCCCCCCCCCCCCCCCCTGGGGTCCCCGCAACTCAGGAAAGGTAAGGTATCGGTGCCAGCCCTTGGCTGGACCCGGGCCGGGCTTCGGCTTCGGCTTGACGCTGTGTTTCGCTCGTACTTTTTTGGGGGGTGTCTGTCACGACCCCGCTTTCGGGGTGCGAACTATGAGTGCTGTCACTCGAGATTCACCCAACCCACACTAACACAAACCTAACACAAACACCAGAGGAACAATAACAACGACGTTTATTAAATATAACCCTAACAAAAAACCAACTATTCACACTCAATCCTAATCACACTCACCCGTCACATTCACACACACATACGTCCAAACTTCCCAAACTAAATACTAATACAAAATACAAAATATATAATAACTAAATATTCCGAATGAAATACTATAACCTAAATATCCTATCTAAAGTACAGCCGACCAATATATAATAAAGCTACTATCCTTACTAAATATAAAGGAGAACAGTCTGAAAGGCTTAAACCCTACGCCACTAGACCCCAACGGAAGTACAAGTGTCAAGCGCTAACGTCAGTTGTACCAGCGCTTTTGCCTCCGCGGAGAGTCTATTACAACACGTGGCTCCTTAATACAGTACTGCAAATAGCACAATAACTATATGAACCAAATACGCTTGCTTGCTAACTCGATAAAGATCGAGAACAATGAATACAATGCGTACGCTACTACAACTCCCCAAAGGGATCACGAACAACAAGTTCGAATTAAACTAGCAAATTATACATCGACAGCACAAGGCTCTTTTAACTAGCACGTCTCAGAGTAATATCACATAAGCACATGGAGACTAAACATCACATATGCAAATGGAGCCTAAACAATCTCACAGAACTTAACACAACCGAAAGTTGACTAAACAATATACTTCACGTCACGGGACCTTCTCGCCGGAAGCACAACCGTTGAGCGCAGTTCAACTCGACGCTCTTGCTTCCGCGAGAAGGTCTTACGTAACACAGACTACTTTAAACAATACAACTCCAAATGTTACTGTACCAAAACTCCTCTCGCAATATAGCCGCCCCAAGGAGATGGAATATACTAACGTGCTTAATATAATTATACAAAACTTCACATAAACAGGTTAGAAATAACTATATGGTACGACCGACCTGACTAAATACGAGGCGTGCGAAGGCACCCAGGTCCGGTGTCGTAGCCCACAAGGCGGAGTGACACAGTCAGCTTCCACACAGTACCACAGCACGTTGGCAGACTAGCTGGTTAATTCTTCGTATTTTAAAGATGCACTATAACAAAGGTGCAAAATATTCATATAAATAACTAACAAAAGACAAGATAATCACATCACCCTTCCCGCAACTTTAACTGCCGTCTTTTATATTCCCTTCACCTTTTTCCCGCAACAATAAACTCAACCTCCACAAATACATATTCACAATGATATCACACTTCCCGCAACAATAGATTTAAACACAACATTCTCTTCACCTCTCTCCCACAACAATAACTGCAACCTCAACATCTTCTCTTCATCTCTCTCCCGCAACAATAGATGCAAACTCAAAATACATATTTACACGTCACCACCTAACTCACTTCCGATATTTACACTCCTACCAACGCTAAATACTGAGACGTACTCAGTCGCCTACTCGGCGTTAAATCCCAATAACTACTTCGCCGCTAGCTACTCTAGAAATACAACATAGCCCTCTACTTTCTATTCTCTTCTATTCCACGCCTGCCCCCCAATACACACTAGCCAACATAACGAACAAGCAAACACAAACAAACCCCCCCGAGCAAATGGCCACTAGAAGATTGTTACGTGCACTTACTGTCATCGGTGAAGACGCCCCGGCTAGGACGAAGACAAACAAGACAAGATAAGCCAGGTGTAAAGTTGTTGCAGCTCTTCTTCTCTCGTCACAGGACACCGACTCCCGGGCTCGAACCAGGGCCGTTTCGTAGGACCGTCACAGAGGGACGACACAGCTACTTGAGGCTGACGGCAAATGGAAAACTACGCCTGCACAAACCCCCCTCAGAGACTATGTTGAAAAAACGACTGCTTTCGTTCGCTGGTGTTTTGCGACTGTCTAGTAATTTTGAAACCGTTAGGTTGGCGAAAAACTGCTCACTACCTCACGTGATGAAAATTCACGTGAAGCAGGTACCACCCGATGACATTCAGACTGGGTGGCTACGTGGCTGCACGCCATCCACCCAACCCCCGCACAGCAACAAACCCTCGTGTAAAGGCCAAATACTACACACCTACGCTATCGTTACTCGGTGACTAACTAATCCTGTCACCCCTCTAAACTTATGCCCCTACAAAATTAGACACAAAAAACTCGTGTCGTGACAGCGTCGAACTCTCGTTTACGTTGGTGGGGTCTCTCAGGGCCCATGCACCGGTCGCCTGTTATGTTTGATGTTTTGCAGTGGCCAAGTGCTTACCTGCTCGCAGTGCGGCGACTGCCAATGGCCGAGTGATACCCACAAGGTCTGCCTTCACGGTGCTGGCTGCACTTCCGACCACGCCTGTGATGTCTGTGCCGCCTGGCTGGAAGAACGTTGGTCGCAGCATTGGAGCTTTTACCGGTGTGAGTGCCTTACCCTGGCAAGTGACCGTGCGCCCATCTTGGCGCCCCCCTCCGTGCCCGGAGGTGTATCCACGTGCGCCCGCTCCGACCTTGTGGAACGGACGACCCGCCGGACACATGAGCCCTGCTCTTACCACAGGACTGCGTCATCCGTGACTCGCGCCCGGACAAAGCCCGCTGACTCTTATGGAGAGTCTGTATGCCGACAGAGCGCCCGCCTTATGGAGGCAGGCCTGCAGAGACGCGCTTCGCGCCGTCATTGCTCCACTGACAGTCCTGATAGGTCTCGCCTGGAGAAGCCCGCATACTTGTACGGAGAGTCGATATGCAGGCAGAGCGCCCACCTTACGGAGGCAGGCCAGCAGAGAGCTGTGTCCACTCGTCCGAAGTCTACTGACAGTCTTGACACCTCCCGCTCAGCCAGCAGCGACGAACGGAGAATGAATTGTGATGCTCTACGCGACAGCCAACGCAGCCTCCAGCCCCCCTCGTCCTCGTCGCGGTCGAACACTTCGCAGGCTGCGTTCCCGCTCCCCGCATCACATCCGTCTTGGTACGCCTCTCCTCGCAGGTTACGTCGCCCATCACCTTTGCTGCTCAGGTGCTGTAGTAGGAGTTCGCCCATCAGGCTTCGTCGCTGCAGTTGCTCCCGTCATCGCAGTTGCTCCTCCTGTGGCAGGCGCCCGGCACGCGCCAATTCCCCTTCGCCCTGTCGCGCCTTGCCTCCGTCCCCGCCTCCTCTTCACCAGAGGACACGATGCGCGCTGGCTGCTTCTTTCTCTCGTCAGGATGTGGCTAGCGCAATCTCCTCCACCCGGACCCCCTGCCGGATTTCGCACCCTTCTCTTGACAACGAGGCTCTCAGCCTGCGGCCTGAGGATTCGGTCCCAGCCCTGCTCGGCGTTGACAGCCGCTCCCCCTCACCTTACTCGTCTTCGCCGGATGATCCTGCATCGCCTAGGACCTCTTCGGCGTTGCGCGCGGAAACGCTTTTGGGAATCGACGAAGCAGCTCATCTGATCACAACCACTCTGCCAGAGGACACGTGCCCCCTGTCCCCCCTGCTCAAAAGGAAGGTTCCGCTTTGTCGACGTGGGACTTCAGCAACAGAGGTTTGTGTCTCTGCCTCAGCCCCCCGGCGTAAGTATCGTAGGGACCCCTTCTCCACACATCTCCACGCCGATTCCCAGGAATACTCCGTCTTCGTGGATCGTAAGTGGCCGGCGGGACTCGACAGCCCCTTCCGACAGTCCTGGTATGCGGGTCATTTCCAGTCCTTCACCTGTCCCCTTCCCTCGTTGGACCCTCCGGCGGTAGTACAGGTTGGCAGCAGCGCTCAGCTGGGACGCGCCCTTCCACGCGGCTTGGATAAGATGGCGTCCCTGGTGTGGAACACCTTGGCCTGCGCCGGTTTCCTGGAGCTTCTTGCTTAAGTTTCGTTCATCGCTTCAAGGACGCCTGGCAAGCTTTGCTTACGCCCCTCTTAGGAGATCTCGGTCTACGCTATGGCGGCCGCCTCCAACTGTGACCTGATCTGTCGGGATGCTGCACTACAAGCCAGCCGCGGAATGCCCCCCCCCCCCCTCCCCCGTTTTGAAGTCTCAGATTCGTCGCGCTCCCCTTGGGAGCCCTCCTCTTCGGCGAGGCCCAGCAGAAGGTGAAGGACGTGAACTCGGGCCGTTGGCCTAGCAGAGTAGCTACCGCTCACTTCAAGCAGCCCGCTAGGGCTCCCCGCCTTTGGTCGCTCCCGTCCCGTTGGGACCCCTGGATTCTCTCCTCCATCTCCGAGGGACTCTCGATCTCCTTCGGTCATCACCGCCCCTGAGATGCTCCCCTTGTAACGCACGCAGACTCACCCCCAGTCGCACGTACAGACTCTCGCACAACAGACGCATACACCGCCACTGACTCAGACGGGTGCATTCATGCGGTAAAACTCAACACACGGGCTCCCTTTCTAACGTAACTTTTATACAAGATAAACAATAAAAGAAGAATGCTCACAAACTATCACAACTATATACACCACTTCCTTTCCACTACCAGCATCTTAACACCACATCCACATACACACAATATCACTGCCAGGCTAGGTATTAGTCTCTCACTCTCCAACCTGTTTCGTGTTCTCGCCTGGTTACGTTCAATCCTTTCACGTCTAGGCGTGCAAGTCCTTTCTCGTACGCTCCCGAGTTGTCCTGTCTCTCGTACTGTGGACGTCCTCGTTACTCGTACTGTATCTTCGCTGTGACCCAAGTGTCTTGGCACCGGTCGCTCACTCCCCGAGTGAAGAGATGGAGAGATGACCTCGCATTAGGTCCCTGGTGACTGACATCTCGGCGTCCGTCGCTCCAACGCCGACAAGCACTCTGAACAGTAACAAAGTTCTAAATCGTAACACTTGCCAAACACACAACATATTGGATGATATGAGAAACATTACTTAACCTGGCTGATACAAATGACTCACACATCCATTCACACACACGTGCTTCATAACCTGACCACTTCCGTAACACCCCATATCTCTGTCCCTACCTTGAAATGGACTATATCCCAACACTCTCACTATACATTATCCCATACGCTGGAAAAGACTATACCTAACCACGTACTACCTTCACAACGACTTAAGCATACACACTCCTTAGTTATCCATCTCGGTAAATAACTATATAGAAAACACCGGTTGCCTCACTGAATTCCAAACCAACATAACTGAACCAACCCAGTCAACACTACACAACTGAATTAACTCCTATCAACGCATACCGTCTTTAACTAAGCAACTATCAATAATACATATATAGAAACATACCTGAATTCTAGGTTTCAGAGTCTTGGTATCTCACACACATCTGTTCCCTCTGACAATAAAGCCCATACTAATGTTTCTACAGCTCTGCCAGACTGAGCTTTTGCCTACAACTCACTAAACTCCCTGTGTCATAAAGGTTCCACGTGGGCCACGGGACTCACGGACTATTGGCACAAAACAAACCGTTAACAAAAACTGTACCGTATTAAACCTACTGTGTGAACACTATGCATGAGCATAGAGTTTCATCACACCCTTTGTGGACCGAGTTTCTTACAGATGAGCTCTAAGCCATCGCATTGCGCGGAGAGGTCGACTCGCTTCTGCAGAAGGCCGCCATGGAGGTAGTGTCTCGTCCCGACTCCCCAGCCTTTTTACAGCCGCCTCTTCATGGTTCCCAGCCGGGCAACAAGTGGCGTCCCGTCATTGATCTCTCGGCACTGAACGGGCTTTCTCAGCTCCGACCTTTCGCATGGAAACCGCCAGGACCCTCAGGGCCGCCGTGCAGCCCACGGACTTTGCAGTCAGCTTGGACCTATCCGATGCATATCGCCATGCCCCCATGCTTCCAGCCTCCAGGAGGTATCTCCGCTTCGCATTCGTCGGCGTGATCTACAAGTTTTGGGCTCCCGTTCATTCTCAACCTCAGCCCTGGGGTTCTCACTCGCTTCTTGGACGTTGCCAGTCAGTCGTCTTCCAGTCCGATCTCCGACTTCCTAGACGACCTCCCCCTGAGGAATCAGTCAGAGACCGCCCTAATGACGGACAATGCCCTGCTCCCATTGTCGTCGTGTTGGGGTTCCCAGTCAACGCGGGCGAGTCGGACCTCACTCCCTCACGCCAGTTTATTCATCTCAGCATGGAATTGGCTACCGACCTCAACAGGGTGAGTTACCGGAGCCTCAGATCCAGAAGCTAGCCTCCTTAGCCGCCCAGGTAGCACAGGCGGAGTCAGTCCCCGCCAGGGGTGGGCTTCAACTGCTCGGCTTGATGGATGCAGCTGCGGATCTTCTTCCCTCGGTCGTCTTTCCTCCCGGCTGCTCCAGCTGCACCTCCTGCTTCTTTGGTGTCCGTCCTCCAGCGACATAGATGCCCTGGTGCCTGGGCCTCAGATTCTTCGCCCGTGGGCAGCACTGGATGGACACCTCGTGGCTCGCTTCGGGAGTTCCTCTCGCCTCACCGCCCTTCAGCTCTCTCTTTGCGTGGATGCCAGTCTCTCTGGGTGGGGTGCTCACCGGCTGCCGAGGTGCCTCTCGACGTCTGGCCTCTGGACTCCGGACCTATCGGACAGACACATCAACTGGTTTGAGCTGCATGCGGTTTGGCAAGCCCTTATCGAGTGGGAAGCGCTCCTTCGCCACCAGGAGCTACTCTTCCTTTCGGACAACGCCACAATCGTTCCTACGTTCAGAAGCAGGGCGATATGCGCTCACCCGATCTGTGCATTCGCCTCTACCGTCTGATGCGCTGATGTGAGGACCACGGCATCTTTATGTGAGCTCGACACATTCCAGGACACCTGAACGTGTTGGCCGACTCCCTCTCTCGGCGCTGCCAGCTACTCCGCACGGGATGGATGCTACGCCCGGACATCTTTCAGATGATATGTGCTCACTGTGAGATGCCCATGATCGACCTTTTTGCCACGAGGTGGAATTGCCAGCTCCCCCTCTTCGTCTCCCCATTCCAGACCCCCCTAGCCTGGGCAGTCAACGCGCTCTCCATTCCGTGGGACGGGCTCATCACATACGCTTATCCCCCAACAGTCCTCAGTCCCAAAGTCCTACCCAAGCTCAGAGGATGCAAAGCGGTCGCGTTGCTGGTAGACCCGTTCTCCTGGAACAGGTTTTGGACCACCGACCTCAGTCTCGCCACGGGCCCCCCTCTTCGTCTGCCCACCTCGAGGATGATGCTCAAGCAACCACGCCAGCCGCTTTTCCACCTGTGCCCGGAGCGCCTTCTCCTTCACGCCCGGAGATTGTGCAGCAAGCCCTCACCACTAGAGGCTTCTTGAGTGCGGTAGTGGAAGCTTTCGCTTCAGCCCGTAGACCCTCTACCAGATGCGTTTACGAGGGAAAGTGGCGAGTACTTCAGTCCTGGTGCGCTGACCAACAACTCTCCCACACCGATTTGACTACTCCACAGCTCGCTGACTTCTTCCTCTTTCTCCTTGGAGACCAAGGCCTAGCCTCACGATCCGAGGATACCTGTCCATGTTTGCTGACACTTACCGTCTCCTCGGCCGCCCAGACCCTGGTGAATGCAACGGTTCCCACTCGCTGATTCTTCACTGGGACCTACCCTGGGTACTGATGTGGCTTAACTCGGACAGGTTCGAACCGCTTTTCCTGGCTCAGTTCGCGGATGTGACACGGAGCTTCCTGTTGGCCGTGGCCACGGCCACCAGAGTAAGCGAGCTACACGCGCTGTCGGCATGCCCTTCCTGCCTCCAGTTCAGGACGGATGGTTCCGTGCAGCTGTTCACAGACCCTGCCTTCCTCGCCAAGACCAGGTCTCCCTTGACTGCACCCCAGGTGTTAACCGTACGGCCGCTGAAAGATGTAAACTTCCCCGGGAGACCAGGCAACAAGATCCTGTGTGCGCCCCCTGCGTATACCTACGCCAATTCAAGCCCATCCATCGAGGACGATGGTCACGCCTCTTTCTTCCCAGCAGAAATGACATTACAGCCCAGACGATATCTTCCGGGCTACGCTGGGTCATACCAGGGCCTTTCCTCAGAGGGGTGAAGAGGCTCAAGATACGCGCACATGAGGTTAAAGCCATGACCACAAGCGTCGCCTTTGTTTGCAACTGGGCCGTTCGAGACATCGTGGCAGCAGTGGGCTGGTGGACAGAATCAACCTTCGCCCGCTTCTACCTCAGGGATCTGGCAGGCCAGCGCACTGGTGGGGGACATAGCCGCAGCGCAACACTCCCTCCCGGCGCCGGGGGCGCCGTAGGTACATACTTAGCTGAAATTGTCGGGAGTGGTGTGACTGGGAGGAGGGCTCTGACTAGCCCTTTGCAGGGGGTAACTTGGGCACGGCACCCTCCTCCTCTTCGCGATTCTTCCAGAAAGTAATGTCATCGGTAATGTTTTGAAGAAACAAATTAATTTTTCTCTAAAATGTATTTTTTCGAAAAATACTTACCGATGACATTACTCGGAAGACCCTCCCACCTGCCCCGCTTGCCGCTGGTAAGCTAAGTATCACAACTGAATGGTCAGCACCACATGGCACGTGACCTTATGGGCAGGGGTGGGAGGCAACTCTCGGCTCCCTGAGTGCCTCCCGGGTTGTGTAGGAACACAACAGGTTCTTAGGCTGAAATTGAGTAAGTAGTAGACACTTCTAGAAAGTAATGTCATCGGTAAGTATTTTTCGAAAAAATACATTTTAGAGAAAAATTAAGTTTTCCCCAAATGTTATTGACAACTTCAAACCCAAACTTGGTACAGAGATATCTGATGGTAAGACTTTTCTATGCATACTAATTTGGATGACCCCTGAAAGATCAAGGGTCACATAGAATCAGGAAATTGGTAAGATAAAATAGCCATATTTTGATAAGATTTTGTTCAAATACTGTTCATAACTTCAGACCCAAACTTGATACAGATATACCTGATGATTAGACCTTCCTATGCATACTAATTTAGATGACCCCTGGGATGGTCAAAAGAGATCGGCAAATGATGTGAAAAAGGTAGAAGTTTAGCTTTTATCAGCATGTTTGCAAAACTTTTCAACCAGATTTGCCAGAAAGGTAGCTGATAAGAACTTTCTATGAATACTGTTTTGGTTCACTACTCGCAAAGGTCAAGAGTCACCGGAGAGTGACAAAAGTGAAAAATGCATAAACTGCGGAATATGGATTTCGCAAATACAAAAGCCAACCCTTTACTTATGTTAGAACTGGATCATTCATTGATGTGAGCCTTAAGGGCTTTGCCATTCTTGTTTAACCCTTTCCATCCTGATACACCTTTGCATGAATTGAATTTGACTATGATAGTTCAAGGGTAGTGCCAGAATAGCTTGGCGTCTAGAGGCGCCACGCTATTTTGGCACCACCCTTGAATTAAAATGTTTGATCTTTCTCCTAATCTTTTATGTGGCCTTCATAGAACAATGTGCAAATTTGAAAAATTTCAGCTTCAGGATGCTGTTGATTAAAAAGTTTTAAACAAAAATGATAAAACCAGTATATGAGTAAAATGTAATGAGTAAATTAGTCAAGGCTGAGGGACTTAAAGAAACAAATGTAACTTGCCATCGCTGCTGCAGTTCTTGTAGTGTTCCAGCGCTAAATGGGTGATACAATGAAAATGGTTTTGTGTGGTGCATGTGTGCAGGAGAAGCGTGGCCAATGCCACTGGCGCCTACAGCTCTATGCCCGTGACCGTTTTGCCCTCAGCCAGTGGTAGGACGCCTAATGCCATTGTGACATCCAGCGGAATATACGTGCCTCTGCACCTGGCCTCCCCCACGCGCATAAACTCTGCCCTGGCCAGTGGCGCCCCTAACCCCCACCGCCCTGCCACCACTCGCATCCTGACGACACACCAGCTGCTGGGCATCACTGGTGGGATGATGGCGCAAGGGCTGGTTGGAGAGGAAGATGTGAGCGCTGCTATGCCCGGGGAGCTGAGGAGGCTGGTGCTGAAACAGGAGGACGGAGAAACAGGCAGCATGGTTGTGTCACCAGAACTAGATAGCAAAGCATGGCATGTAGACCAACAACATACACAGTCCTTTGGTGCTGTGAAGCATGCTGCAGACAGTGACAAGCATGAAGGAGGTGTTGGTTCTGGGACGGAGGACACAGCTATAGACGTTGATGCCCAGTGTCAGGAGGAACAAAGTGTCACTGTTGCACTGAAACATGAATTTCCTGCCAACACACCAGCCGGGTTCTCGCAGACTGCAGCCACAGGGGTGGGGCGGGACATCATTGTGTCAGTAAGAGCAAGTGACCAGCAAAAGGAGGCTACCGTGAAATGTGCTGACAGTGGCAGTAGTGATTATGAAGTGCAGGGAAACAGAAGTAACAGCCCAGTGTTGAAGGTCACTGTCAGTGTTTCACATGAACAACCCTCCACTGTAGCGACTACAGCGTTGGCAGGGCATATCACCAGGGTTGGCTCAACTGAGCCAACTCTGGTGATCTGCCCTGCTGACACATCGCCACATGCAGCGCACAAAGTGCAATCACCAGGTGGCAGCCAGGAGATGGGCAGCTGCGTGCTGTCACTTGCAGATGCTTCAAGAACAAAGAGTGAGAGAGGTGGATGTGAGGGGACTGTGACACCTCTGGACATCCTGCAGCTGGCAATATCAGGCATACTGGACAGCCCCGCCAAGGACGGTGCTTGCTCCACCCCACACATTCCAAACAAACACTCTCCTACTGACGCTGCTACAGGCCTCTCAGGCACTGAGCCAATGTTCACGATAGGCAGCCCATCAACAATATTCACCCATACTGCTTCTGAAGGCACACAGCCAACAGTGAAGGATACAAAAGACACTTCAGTGACAGCAAGCAGCCAATCAGAAAAGAGAATTCTAGCTGTAAGTCAGTTCTGTAGCAACCCACACAGCACAGTCACAGAAACTCCAAGGATACCCCTTTCACAAGAATCCACTCAATGCAACACAGTGTGCCAGTCTCTTGAGACATTAGGGGTGTTTGACAGTGCAGTTTCCTCAGTGCCATCCTATTCAGTGTGTTCCCAGGTTCCATGTAAGACAAAATCCACAGTGCCGCATGCCGCATGGTCCAGTCTGTTGAGTGTGTGTGCCACGTCTGATGTGGAGGTCATGTTCCCTGTCATAAATGACAATGATGACGATACAGGGAGCACCACTCTGGGACTAGAGATGAGGGACTGCACCCCTGGTGTGACTTCAGGAGACCCCACCCCAGGTGTGCATATGGGGGACAGTGCTCAGAGGCGGGATACCAGTTGGGTACAGGCAGACCAGGACACTAGTGCTCCAGAGACTACGGAAAGTTCACAGTGTTCTGGCTCAGTGGTAGCTGTCAAGGAAAGTTCCCCCTCTGTTACACCCCAGCCAGCACACTGTAATGTTTGTGTTGCAGTAGAGTTGGGAGGTAAAGAATGGCTGCAGTCTCAGAATAAGCAGTCGCCTACTGCATCCACAGTCCATCCTGCACCTGCTGAGAATCATACCACACAAGTCAGTGATGTAGCGAAGTCACCAGTAGTAGATGCTGTTACACAGTGTCAGGGTGTGAAACTGATTGTAGCAGTATTACCAGTGCCAGACAATCCACCAAAACTACCAGTGTTTTTCCAGTCAGTTCAGCACACCACAGCTGCAACACCTTCAACACTACTGCACACCAAGGCAGTATCACCTTCCACATCCCCTGTGCTTGTCCCGTCTCTCAGCCCTACGTGTGTCATGTCAGTCAGCCTCCTTGGTGCCTCACCGCCAGACACACCCACCACCCCACCCAGACCCACCCAGCAACAACTGCTGGAGACCACACCCATCAAGTCCCTCTCCCCGTCCTCCTCCCTGCACCCCATCACCCCCAAAACCGGCCCCCTCACCCCCTCTCCCCAAATCGACGTGGTGAAGAGGGGTAGCCAAGGGAGGATGTCGAGTCCCAAGAAGCAGCAGCTGCAGCAACAGGTGCGAGCCATCCTGCCCAAAGGCTACGTGTATGAGATGAAGATTACGTCGCCCACTAAGGCAGCCGCACGCTCCTTGAAGAGGAGGGCCACACTCCTGTGTCAGCGCGCCAGTCCTAACAAACCCATTCTGCCTCTCACTGTGGAGGTGGCACAGGTTGGTGCTTTAACCCTTTCCCTGCCAGTAGAAGCAGATTGTGCTTTTGAAAACATTGTCAGATCAATGTCAAACATGCCCAGCCATCAAAAGGAACATGGATACAAAGTGGTTTCAACAAGAAATATAGATTCTCATGAGCCCCCGCAACTGCAGGGGTTCATGAGGATCAATACCTCTTGCAGTTAGGTGGTGCATAGTTTTTCTCAGCAGTGTAGGGCTTAACCCTTGTGCATGCATGCACTGATTCTGTGGACAGTACAAGAGGTTAACACCGAGTCCAAAAGTTGACAATTCCAACAATTTTCTACCACAGGAGACGGATCAACCTCAATCGTTCGGGGGGTGGGGGGATGTCACAGTGGTTCCATGCCCTGTAGGTGCCAAGCTATTCTGGCACTACCCTTGAGCTGTCATGGTTGATTCATATCTTGTCATCTTCGTGACTCTCCCAAAATTTGTGACCATGGAGCCAAATGGATTATAGATTTCTTTGTGATGTACATAAACATAAAGACTATAGACATAAAATTTGATTACAGAATTTTACACGGCCAGTGACGCGTGGCCTTTCTACCTCACTGGCCAATCAGACGACATCGCTCAAAGTGCGGTGGACACGTCGCGGGGCACACCTAGCTGGTAAAAAGAAAGCAAAGCCCAGTGAGCAACAAACAACTGAGATGACAACCTCACCTGATACACCAGCAGATGAGGCAGGCGGCAGGGAGTGTGCTCAGGAGGAGAGTGATGAGACAGCGAGTGAGGTGGAGGAGGGAGGGGTGCTGTCGCAGGAGGACAGTCAGACAGAGGAGGATGGTGATGGGGGGGAGGACGAGGATGGATACATGTCCGAGCTCATGGCTGCTTCCACTACTATCGGGTACACTTTTTAGACACAATGACAAATAAAATGTTTACAAAGTAAAGTAGGTAAAAGCACTGTCAGGGGAGAGAATTGTGCAGTATCGACCAATGATCACAGATCAAGTTTGAAGCACACACAAAAATAAAAGATAGGAAAGAAGGGTGCGATAAGTAAGTGACTGGAAGTAGTGAATATGGAGGCCCCCCACCCACCCCTCAAAGATTTCCAGCTCCTTGATGCATGGAAA
The DNA here is from genome assembly GCA_036245525.1 of Semisulcospira habei. Taxonomy (NCBI): domain Eukaryota; kingdom Metazoa; phylum Mollusca; class Gastropoda; family Semisulcospiridae; genus Semisulcospira; species Semisulcospira habei. The sequence continues at coordinate 95,665,656 of BTPG01000001.1, forward strand.
TTTAGATCTAGGTCCCCCAAGGGGGGTCCAGATTGTTTAGCCGGTGTGGACAGCTGGCGACCTCCTCAGCACACCATTTGGCCTACTGGTGGAAGACAGGAACTTTTGCCTACCTGCAAAGACAGCCTCATTTTACTGTGTAATGCAGGGGCATACATTTCGTGCCTCCACCTAGAACTAAATTTCCATGCACCCTAAGAGAGAACCTACTATAGAGATAGATAATAGGAGACCCGTAAGACAATGAATTCAATAGAGCCGCATCCGTCATTAATTTACGCCATTTTTAATATCAAAATTTTGACCCCCCATTACACCCCCGTTATTTCCGAATCAACCCTTTGATTTTAAAAAGTGACGAGCATGACTGATGCGGCCTTATTGATCTGATTATCTTACGGGTCTCCTATTATCTATCTCTCACCAAGGCCAAGGTCATCAAGGTCAGGTCATGGGTCAAGGTCATCAAGGTCAAGGCCACCAAGGTCATGGGTCAAGGTCACCAAGGTCAAGGTCACCAAGGTCATTGATGACAAGGTCATCAAGGTCATGGGTCAAGGTCACGTGTCAAGGTCACGTGTCAAGGTCACATGTCAATGTCATCAAGGTCATGGGTCAAGGTCACCAAGGTCCAGGTCACCAAGGTCAAGGTCACCAAGGTCATGGGTCAAGTCATGGGCCAAGGTCATTGATGGCAAGGTCATGGGTCAAGGTCGTCGAGGTCTGGAACCAAAAAATGGTAAAAGTCCGACACCTCATGTCTAAGCTTGACTGGTTCTGAAAGACCTCCACCTCAATTCAGGTATGTTATGAATAGACTTGTTCTGAAAAAGAAAAAAAAATCAAAGGGCCTACAATTATTCACATTTTTCATTTCTGACTAGCTTGCCTTTTGAAACCGGAATCAAATTCTTTTCAATCAGATCGGTATGCACCACACCTGACACGATATTCATAAAAAAAAATTTAATCTGACATGATATTCAAGAAGGAATTTTTAATTTTTTCAATTATGTGTACACCCTACAAACAAATTCAAATTTTAATAAGAAAGGGAAGTAACTTTTTTGTCTTGCTGAAATTTTTACAAAATTACTTCCCTTGTATTAACTTGTACTCAAACAAAGGAAAAAGTAATCTGAAATAAGGGGTGATTCCTTCCTTTTTCTGGTGCTCAAGTCATGGTAAAATTATCTAGTTACTGTCTATGTTACGTCTGATGTTTCATTTGGCTCTCACTTGGCCAGGGTGTGATTTATAATTTACTGCAAAGCCAATAATCGCCAATACTGTGTCAGGTCTGTTCGCTTTAAAGGACAGGGTTATTGTACATGACACCACAATTCAAATCTGTGAAGCATGATATTAATAAGCCCACTGCGACCGACATCGGCACGAGAACCTTTGCTTACTGATGGGTAGGTCCAAATTTAAATCACATACTTCAGTGCACGCATTTGCGTTTTGTGTTTGTTTGCTTTTTTTTTGGAGGGGGGTGGGGGTGTATAACTATTGTCTCTGTCAACACCTAATCATTAACCTGATCAAGTGATGCCAAGTGAAACTTAATACTTATTAACAAGTTGCAACTAACTTTTAGGAACCTGCAGAGGTAACCTTTAAGTGTGTTGTCATAAGAACTTATTAATTACTTACCCTAAGTTCTTACAAGTACTTACCCTAAGTTCTTACAAGTACTTACCCTAAGTTTTTACAACAACTTGACTCAAGTCCCAAGATACTGAGACAGATTTGTCAAGATACAAGGACAATAATAAAACTTTTTTTTCTCAGTAGTACTCTGGCGGTGGTGCAGATGGGGCTAAACAATCAGGTACAAGTGGTGTAAATGACGTGTCATCTCTCTGCGAAGCATATGACAAAAATATTGATTGATTACCAAATCTGATTTTTATTTGTTTAAAAGATTGTGTAGTTTTTCTGTGGTTTCCTGAACACCCATCTGTTTTCCCATCTCTAAAAAACTGGCTTTTAGCTCTTCAACATTCACAGGAGATTGACTACGCATTTTATTTTGTATTTCAGATTTCTGTTTTTTGTAATTATTTAAATCATCCTGGACCCGCTTAAATTCTTCGTCATCAATAAAATTATCATTCAATGCCTTACTGATAATAAGTTTCATACTGCTCAGCTTTGCGCCAGCAAGCGTACTCAATGCTTCATGTTTCTGTAACTTCGTATGAAACCTCTTGTTTATGGCCTCCAAACCAAAGCAAGCCAGGCATGTAGCAACGCTAACACCCTCAACTGCTATTCCAGCCAAACTTCCAATTCCCGTGGCAAACAGAACAATACCCCCCACAGAACATCCAGCTGAAACTGCACCAATAGCCATAGAAGTGTTTTGAACAGAATTAAAAACGGTCTGATACCGTCTCTTACATCTGGAGTACCTCGCCTCTTCACTTTCCAAATATTTAATTGCTTCTGTAATATTCATTAAACGAAATGCATCTGCCTGTAATGTTTTATCTGATGCAATTGGCACAGCTGTCGCATGCGGATCAGGTGCAAGCGTTGTTTTAGTCGTCACATTTGATTCAGTTGGCTCAAGCGTCGGTAGTATTGGATAAAATTTTACCATATTTTTTTATTGACAAATATTTTTTTTAATTTAATCATCAATTACATTTTGCAACTCTTCAAAAGTATACAATTTGCTAGCATAATAAAATGCAACAAGATCAATGTGTTCCAGTCATCCTGGGACAGCTTCAGAAACACTTGTCTTGTAATGGTCTTCTAGAAGTGTACCAGTCTGCCTACAGGAAGGATCATAGCACAGAGACTGCTGTACTGAGTGTCCTTGATGGCCTGTTGGTAAAGGCAGATGAGAGATTCGTCTCTCTTATGGCCCTCTTGGACCTCAGTGCAGCATTCGACACGCTTGATCATTCCATTCTACTAAAAAGGCTTGAGATGACATATGGAGTGAAAGGCACTGTTCTTGACTGGTTTAAATCATATGTCAGTGACCGGTGTCAGTGTGTTATTCTTGATGGTATTGTATCAGCTCCAAGCCCCCTTGTGTACGGAGTTCCTCAGGGTTCCGTCCTGGGACCCGTCTTATTTACATTATACTCCCAGCCTCTGTCAGACGTTATTTCTGCTCATGAGTGTGACTTCCACAAATACGCTGATGACACGGAGCTGTCAAAGGGCGCACCTCCTGATGAGTTTTCTTCAGTTCTGTCAGGCATTGAAACTTGCATAGACGACGTTTTAACGTGGATGAATAGTAACAAGCTGATGTTGAATGCTGACAAAACTGAAGTAATTCCTGTTGGTGCTCCCTCCCGGCTCCGACTTGTAAACAGTGCTTCTGTCAACATTGCTGGCAGCACCATTCCCTTCAAAACATCAGTTAGATATCTTGGTGTCAAGATAGATCAGACACTGGCCATGCACGATCAAATCAGCAGTGTTTGTCGAGCCTCATTCCTGGAGCTCAGACGCATTGCATCTATCCGGCCTTATCTCTCTGAACGCGCTTCGGCTAGACTAGTCACTGCGCTGGTAACTTCCCGCCTTGACTATTGTAATTCCATCTATTCAGGTCTGCCCATGGAACAGGTATGTCGGTTGCAAATGGTTCAGAACAGCGCTGCACGGCTTGTTCTAAAGAAGCGTAAACGCGACCACGTGACACCCATGCTTAAAGAACTCCACTGGCTGCCGGTAAAGTTTCGATGCCAGTACAAGATGGCAACTCTGGCATACCGTCACTTTGACGGGACTTTACCGGCGTACCTTTCTGCTTCACTCTGCACATACCAGCCTTCACGTTCTCTGCGGTCCTCCAGTGAGAAACGTTTGAAGGCTCCGAAGCGTAACTTGAAAACTGTTGGTGAACGCTCATTCAGCTTCATTGCACCTTCAGTTTGGAACTCGCTGCCTGTCAGTCTTCGAAATCTCTCTACTCTCCCTCAGTTTAAGGCTCAGTTGAAAACTCACTTCTTCCAGCTTGCTTTTCCTCTGTCGTAGATCCGTGGTCCTGTTGTATTTATTTGTAATGTTATTGTATTCGTCTATGTCATGTTTGACTGCGTGTGTTAGCGCAATGAGTTTTTGCCACAAAAAGATTTTGCGCTATACAAGAACCATTCATTATTATTTTATTATTAAGGTTTATGTAACTTAAACGAACAAAAGTTAGTTTATCAACAATTATCTTGACAGCCGGAACACTGCTCGAAACATTAATAACATCAACATTTTTTGTAATAGCAATAAAAACCTTTGTTGATTCTGATACTGTTTCATCCCATGTAAGTTTTATTCCCTGTGCAATATTTGCCTCTTTTGCAGAAGTTACAGATTTCATGATAATTTCAAATACTATTGTCGCTTCTCTAGCCACGACTAAGCTTGCTGGCATAAACACAACAGAAGTATCTGATCTACCCTTTCTAGTTGTAAGAAGATACCACCGTCTCTCATAATTTTCAACTTTCAGTTTATCTCTGCTATTGTTGTCTGGGGCAAAGCTTGGAACAAGGCTTACAATAAGCGGCCCAGAATTAACAACTTTCCTAAACACTAAGGCGCCTTCGTCATCAGTGTATACATAAGGACTAATAAATTCAATTTTATGTCCCAGTCAATTGTAGGTGCTGGCGTAGGTGCAGGTGGTACAGGTGAAACAACCCACTTACTACCCACATGTATTAAGTTGTAAGGCGCATTATTTACAGGTGGAGTAGGTACAGTAACATCACGCAGCTGACCAAGTTTAGGAATCTGTCTTTCACCGTCTTTCATGTCGACAATTACTTTCCTCTTGTACATGCCATTTGAATCAAGTTCAAAACCATATATTTCTCCAACATCCCCCTCCTTCTCAAAATCCTGTACATCAGCCAAATCTTTCAACTCTGTTACTGGACACGCAACTAGTATGATTCTCGGCTTTGGACCACCACTCATTTTTTATAAACAAAAATAAAATTATTTAATTTCCAACACAACACTAAAATCATGCATAACAACTGGTTTGTCATCCTGATTAGTTACAGATATACTCAGTGACTCAAAGAAACTAGAACCTAATTTCTTAAACTGTGCTGGAAATCTAACAACCACACTTTCGCAATAGGGTGCAGTTCAAGCTGGCACACATCTCAACAAAGTTGAAGGCTTTCCATTGTGTACATTTTCAGTCGTGTTTAGTTCTTTCAAATGCACATTAAATACTGTGTGTACTGCCAAATAAACAGGGCATCTGCCAGTTATTTTTTGTTTTTTGGGTGCAAATAGTCTTAAATCTGTCAGTTTCCAATCTTCATCATCTGAAAGTATAAATGTGCAATAAAAACCAAGTAAAGTTACAAGAGCATTTGATAAAGAAAAATGACTATCTTTTGGAAATTCTAATGTAACAAGTAGGTTAGCTGGATTTAAAGTTGCTTTAATTTTAAAATTACTTTGAAACCATTCAGCTATACTCAAACCAAGGGGAATCAGCTATAGTACAAAAGTCATAATACCCAGCTGGTAAAGTTTCATTCATATCATAAAAACTACTTTATAATCTGTATCATTTGTAACATTAAACCATTTTACTGTATAGAACATTTCATGGATAGCTACAGCCTTGCTACCATCTCGATTATCAATCCCATTAGTTAACCACACTGGTTTGCTAGTGTCAAGATTTGTTAAGGTAATAAACATTTTTATTATCTTATATAAAAAGGATGGAATTTAAATCACCAACCATTACCACTACAAACGCATTTCAATTTAATGTGAATGCCAAATATAATGTTGCACCTACTTATGAACAGAAAATAATACAACTAAACCAGCTTGATATTGCTGTGTCTAAACAAGATCTATTCCAAGTCAAAGTACCAAATCCGTTTGATCATTACCTAAACCCTCCAATAACAGATGACTCTACTGCAAGAAAGTGGTCCTCAAGTCCACTACAGATGTTTCAAAACCAACTCAACTTTGCCATACTATGTTCAACTACAGGCTGTGGTGTTTCATTTACAGACCACTTGAATCACTCAAACAAACTTATTAGATCTGTCTACCGTTTCCATGTTTATTACCAGCTTAGACGTATACTGTCAGAACTTCATACACCACTACCAACTGAATCCAGTTTCAACAGGTTTAACAACCCCATGGATATGAAAGCATTTGAACGCATCTGTAATGAATTTAACATAAGCACTAAGTATGACTTCACACAAAAACTTGATGATCACCACGGCATTGGTACATTGTATTACGCTTTGAGTCACAGACAATACCCTCAAGATTATTACCCTGGTTACACTTCATTCTCATCAAAATCACAAGTCTGGATAGGATCAATAGAGCAGAAGCAAACTAACGCATGGACCACATTTATTTTAGATAAAACTGACGGGTTTACTCAAGCAGGAGTCGAGCGCGTAAATGAGTCTATCAGAACATATGTCTGGTGTATATTAGGAGCACAATCACTAACAAAATCAAATATTTTAAACGGAAGTGGCAAATTTGAAGCACAAAAACAGTTTCTTGCAAATCTTGAAGATTCAATCAACTCAACAGTTGATCTCCCATCTAGCATACAACGCTACCAAGACGTACTCAGATATGCCAGATCAAAAGTTGACTTTGTAGTTTGGCATCGGGTTATACATGTTACCATCTGATCTTCAACTCCAAATGGGAACAATAACAAATTATAATAATGAAATAATTGTTGCAGGTGTTGGTCAAAAACTCGGTCTCAATCAATCTGTAAACTTAGGAGCAACAACCACACATGTACAGCCATTAAAATCATTACAGATGGTAACACCCCCGGCCCCGGCCCCAGCCCCAGCCCCGGCACTCATACAACCAGTACAGCCAACCCTTGACACACATGAGTCAGAAAGAACTGCATTGGTAATAGGTATAACAGGATTAGGGGTTTTACTTCTTTATCTGTTTCATTAAATAACCCACCATCAACCCTCCTACTGTAACCAAAAAGACCCACACATGCTCTGCCATAAACCCAACTACCTTTGCTGCTGTAGTAATCAACCAACTGACAACAGTGCGAATTATGCCAGGCAAAGCATCTATTGCTTTCACAGCCAATTTCTTAAGCAAGTCTGATATGTGAGACAGTTGTTTCTTTACCCACGACTGTAAATCTTTTGGATCTGTTGGTGGTGCCGGAGGTGCCGGGGCTGGCGGTGTTGAACCACCGGGTCCACCAGCACCAGAGACAGCCAACACAACAGTACTGATAATAAACCCAAGAGCAGTAATTAAACTAGCAATTGTAATACCCTGTTCTCTGAAAAGTGTTTTTAGTCTCTCAGCCAGAGTAGTGTCTTCGTGAAGTATTTTCTGAATAGTTTCTCTTATTCTGTTAACTTGTGATTTTAGTTTTTGTCTTCCAATACTAATCACTTCTAATCGTCCAGATCTTTCTATCTGCAAATCATTTAATCTGTGTTGTATTCTTTCTTTCATTTCTGTGTCAAGATTCCCATTGTCTGCAGTAGCCAGTTTCTCTTTTTCACGTTCTATGTGTTTATCAAGCTCACCTAGTTTGGCAACATTATTAACCATCTCACCTCTTATTGTCTGCAGTGATTTATCTAACCCTATAATCTCCCGCATTGACAAAGGTGGATCTTTTATTGTTTTCATAGCATCATTTATTTGTCCTTCAGTAAATGAGGTTTCTTGTATCACTGTGTTTGCTATTTCTGGTAATAATAATAATAATAATAATAATAATACCGTTATTATATAGGCGCTTTTTCTCAATTTTTGGGGAAATCGACTCAAAGCGCCGCGCCTGAAACCCAACACACACACTCACGAAACAGACACGGATTTACGCCATTTAAGACAAACACAGTACAAGACAAACGAAGGGCCAGTCAGCTACTGAAGTTACAGAGATTTTTGATCGCTTGTATTTGAAATTTGTAAAGTGGCCTGAGACCGGTACCAAAGTGTGGGGGGTGGAAGAACCGGAGTACCCGGAGAAAGAACCCCCGACGGTCCGCCCGAATTAACGGTGACACTTACCAGAGGAGAAAAGTCCAACGCCGGAACCCGGTATCGAACCGCTCACCTTTGGAATTGGTGGCAGGCGCCTTAACCACTGCGCCACGGACCGCCCCAGTAGGTAGGCTTGTTACTGGTGCCATTTCAATTTCTTGCCCTGTTGGTAACTTTGTTTGCGTGTCTTGAAGCACACTAACCAGTCTTGGCGTGACAGGAGACCCTCCAATACCAAGTTGACGCAAGGCACTAACACCACCTTCATTTTTTATTGTACTTAAAGCCCTAAACCTACTAGGGTCTTTTTTGTTAGTCAATAGTACTTTTCCTTTGTCAACAGTATTTAAATATAAATGACCCTTGCCATCAAGTTCAAACTGGTTAGGGTCTATGTTGTCTGGGCGGCCACCAACATGATCATAAAATGAGTTCACTTTGGTTTCTAAAAGTTCATGACGTAAACTGTAAATATTTCTTGTACCAGTCATATCTGCCATATCTGTCATATCTGTTGTATTACCAAAATCATACGTGTCATCCATTTCAAAATCTTCATGATTAAATCCTCCCGCGGCCATTGTTTTATTAATTTATTATTTTTTATTGTGCATAATAAAAATGACACAGTCTTACGGATCAAAGTTAGACCCATACAGAAAACTACGTGAGCCTCTGGGTGTTAAGGGCATAAGACAATCAATCGTCATCACAAACAATCCAAGTACCATAGACCAGAATCAAACACTTACAGTCAAGTTTCCAAACCTAGGTCCCAGTGACGTTATTGTTCCTGGCACTGCTCGCCTAGCATTTAATATCGAACTATCATCAGACGCAGGTGTAAACAGAACACTGGTTGACAATCTTGGCAGAGCAATTGTTAGAACTATTAAAGTAAAACTTGAAGGACAGGAAGTGTTTAGTCTTGATGACTCCGATGTATTCTACTGTTACAAAGACCTTTGGCTCACAAGAGAAGAACGAGAAGACCGTGTTTACCAAGGCATACAGCCAGATAATGTTGGTAAACTTCGAATCAATGCTGGAGACAAAACAACTACTGGGGTACCAAAGGAAGTTATTATAGCTGAAACATATGGAACTAGATTTTACATACCACTTGAGTTTGAAATTCTAACAGCACATTTGCCTTATTATCAAGGGGCACTGAATGACCGTCTGAGTTTTGAACTAACCTTCAATGACTACTCCAAAGTTATTAAATCATCTGCCACAGATGCAACATACAAGATCTCTAACATTTCCTTGGAATATGAAATTGTCACACACACTGATCTAGCCAGACTCATTCAAAATCAGTATCAGTCAAGACTGCCAATTTATTATGACAGGGTGATTAGACATAGTTTAATGCAAAAAGACAAGAGTGACCCAATGTGGAACATAAACTTGAACACACCAGCTAGGTCACTGAAAGGTATTCTTATGTTGTTTGTTGAACCAGCAGATCCATATAAACGGGATTCAGAAAAATTCTACAATCCTAAGATTACACATTTGTCCTGTACAATTGAAGGCCGTCCTAATCAAGTGTATGCGTCTGGAATGTTACCTTATCAACACTATGATGAGATCACAAAGTATTTTGCGGGAGGAAGGATTAGAGATAAACCCGCAAACATTGCGTGCAAAGATCTACATCTGTATGACGTTAGGATCGGACAATACCTTACAAATAAGTATGCACTGTGGCTAGACCTTCGCAGCACAGACGACGATTATCTTCATGGGTCAGGACGAACTGTCGAGAATGGTAGTGATGGAATAACAATTCAGATACAAAAGAAGGTTGAAACTGCTGCAGCCATAAACATATATTTGTACCTGATATATGATGCACAACTCAATATTGCAGAAAGCAGACTAAGTGGACACATATATTAAAATTATATTGTGTATTAAAATGAACCGGAGCTTAATGACCCTTGACCCACACTGTGGCTTATTTGTTGGTGCCACAGGGTGTGGGAAAACTCAATTCGTACTTGACTTATTACAAACAAGATACATCCACCATTTTGAAAACATTGTAATATTTTGTCCAACAATCAAACACAACAAAGCTTATCACAACCGTTTATTCATTTGGACTGACAGCAACATATACTTAGTTGACCCTGAGAAAAAACTGAATGACTACCTACAATATTTTTACAAGCAATTTGAAGGACAGCCAACATTGTTCATAGTCGATGACTGTTCAGCAGAGAAAGACATTGTCAAGAAGAGAAACACTTTAGCAGAACTTGCCTTCAGTGGCAGACACGCAAACGTCAGTGTACGGATTCTCACTCAAAAATATAATGCTGTACTGAAAGATTTTCGAGAACAGTTAAAGTTTATCTGTTTGTTTTACTGTAAGGACCGTGACAGCTTTGAAGACTGTCTCAGAGAAAATGATGTCATCCCAAATAAGCATGAACATGATGATGTGAAAAATAAACTGAAATCAACTAAGCATCTAAAGCTCATTTTAAAGACAGATCAGCCCACAGGGTATGGGTTAGTAAATTAATTTATACATTTGTTTGTCCAATAAAAATGACAGACGGACAAATCATACAGGTGCTTGATCTCACACACCTTTTCAAAGATGTTATGCACTTTACTGACTTAATATCACCCAAACAGACTTACATAAGCCTTTCAGCACCATCAGAAATATATGCTACATATAGTGTGACTTTCGATTATGTCGATGAGCATCCAGATGTGGAGCGCATGACAGTTGATTTAAAGACACCTACTTTTAAAGTTAATGATACCAACTATGATTGGTTAGGGGAAGTTTGTTATAGCATATTTAAACAACTACGCAAACTAAATGTTTATATTGACAGTGTTACAGTTAATAAAGTGGTATTACACAAGGTGAGCAAGCAGAGCCAGCGGTAATATTTTTTCATTTATTATTTTGTCGGACAAATAAAAATGACGGACAATGTTCAAAGCCCTGGCTCATCAAACCCTGGCGCGTCAAGTTTAAGAAACGTGTTTCACACAACAAACTTGCCTATATCTAATACTAATAATGTCTATGAATTGATAGAAAACTCTTTTTCTGTCATACAACAAAATCTTCTTACAGGTAGTGTAAAGATTCAGATTGTTGCTAAAATAGAATTCACTAGAGTAGACGGTGAAGTGATTGTATCGTACATATCAACAAGACAACACACAGTTAACACAAGAAGAGAATTGGAGAACGTGTTTAGAGACAGACTATTACCTGACTTTCTCCAGGCAATTGACAGTGCAAGAATGAAGGGGTCTGGTTGGCACGAAGGACATGTACATGAACTACAATTAAAACAGTCAAGGTATCATCCTATACTAGGCAAATCATGGATACCACTGCCAACAGAGGTTGCAAACAAAAAGGCTATCGTCAACATACAGAACAATGACAACTATTGTTTCATGTGGTGTGTGCTTGCTAAACTACACTTTATAAAGTCAAAACCTGAACGTGTATCTAACTACACCAAATTTGTAAATGAACTCGATTTTAGTGGCATCGAGTTCCCTGTTAAAATAGAGGACATAGACTTGTTTGAAAAACTAAATCCTGGTATATCTGTAAATGTGTTTGTGTGGGATAATGAATCTGAGAACAAGTTACAACCAATTAGAGTATCACCTCTAGCTCCAACATATGGTCAGTCAGAAGATAAGCATGTTGACATGTTGCTAATCGGCCCTGCGGGTGATGACAATAACTTTCACTACACAATTATCAGGAATATGTCACGTCTAATTCATGGGCATACAACAAAACACAATGGCAAACAGGAAGTTTGTAAAAAATGTTTACAAAGATTCTCCTCTATTTCAGTGGCACATAAACACGTTTTACACTGCAGGTCACCTGATGACATACAAACTGTACTTAGGTATCCAGATCCTGGCAGCAAGGTTTATTTTAAGAACTATGGGAATCAACAAAAGCTGCCGTTTGTAGTGTATGCTGATTTCGAATCATTAGTTGTACCATATGAGGGTCCTGTTCCAGAGTCATTACCAAAGACTGTAAAGTTGAGTGACCAAGTGGTGTGTTCTTTTGGATACATTATTGTTAGGTCAGACGGTTTGCATTCAAAACCTGTTATCTACAGGGGTGAAAATGCAGCATGTTTGTTTTTAACAGAAATGAGACATCTGTATAGTCAGGTAGTACAGTATCTCACAACATGTCAGATGCCTTTGGCGATGACAGAAGAAGACAAACTGAAATTTGATACAGCTGAGATGTGTTGGGTTTGTGAACAACCTTTAGGAGGTGATAAAGTTCGTGACCATGATCATATAACTGGACGTTACAGAGGTGCTGCACATAACAATTGTAACTTGTTATTAAAAATAGATCCTAAGACATATAAGTTACCAATCTTTTTTCACAATCTGAAGGGATATGATTCACACATCATCATGCAGGCTGTAGATGAGTCGTACAAAAACATTAGTTGTATTGCCCAGACAACTGAGAAATACTTAACTTTTAGGTTAGACAAATTAGCATTTTATGACTCCATGCAACATTTGTCTTTAGGTCTTGCTAGTCTAGCAGAAGGACTGACTGAGTATCCAATAACAAGTAAATATTTTGAGCCAGACTTGGTTAAGAAAGGTGTGTATCCATATGAGTACATTGATCACTGGGTTGTGTTTGAAGAAACAAGACTGCCACCAAAAGAGAAATTTTATTCTACACTAACTGGAAAAGGCATTTCTGACTCTGAATATCAACACGCACTTGATGCATGGGGAAGTTGGGGTGTCAGACGATTGGTGACTATCACGACCAGTACTTGAAAGCTGACGTTTGTTTGCTAGCAGACGTATTTGAAAGTTACCGTGAAAAGGGGTTGTTACACTACAAACTTGACCCTGCCTGTTACATAACTAGTCCTGGCATGACATGGGATGCATTTTTGAAATCCAGTAAGATATCTATAGACCTGTTGTCTGATCGTACGATGGGTGAAATGGTGGAACGTGGATTGAGAGGTGGTATTAGTATTGCAGCGAACAATTACGCCAAGGCAAATAATAAATATCTTGACGCCCATGGTGACCTTGGGTTTGACCCCTCAAGGCCATCTAATTATATCCTGTACTTGGATTCAAACAATTTGTGTGGGTTCGCAATGTGTGAGTTATTGCCCTTGAAAAACTTTTGTCTGTATGATTTGTCACAGTATGATGTAACAGGGTTAACAAACAATATTATGAATCTTGACCGAAACAACGCGAAGGGTTGGATCTTTGAAGTCGACCTAGAGTACCCACACCACCTACACAATTATCACAATGATTATCCGTTGGCTGTTGAGAAAATGAGTATGACGGGGAAAAAAGAAGACACTAAACTTGTGCCAAATCTAAATGACAAATTCAATTACGTTTGTCACTACCGCTTGTTGCAGTTTTACATCAGACACGGGTTAGTACTAAAGAAAGTTCACAGAGGCATTCAATTTGATCAGAGTGCTTTCATGAAAGATTACATAATGAAGAACACAACCCTTCGTGCCAGAGACGGCAACACTGCATTTGACAAAGACTTCTTTAAGCTTATGAACAATGCCTGTTTTGGCAAGACAATGGAAAATCCTCATCACAGAAAAGATGTGAGACTGGTCACAACTGAATTGGGTGCAATTAAACTTACAGGTAAGTCTCAGTACACAGGGTACAAAGAATTTCATTCATCATTGTATGCTGTGTCACTCAAAAAAAAGATTGTTAAACTGGACAAGCCAGTATTCATTGGTATGGCAATTCTTGAGTTGTCAAAACTGTTGATGCTTGAATTTTATTATGATTACTTTAAACCAAAGTATCCTGACTGTCGATTGTTATACACTGACACTGACTCTATGATCATTGATGTGTGTACTGAAGACTTTTATGAAGACATGAAAACAGAGTTACACATGTATGACACATCTGACTATCCTAAGGATCACCCACTGTTCAGCACACAAAACAAAAAAGTGCCTGGAAAGTTTAAGGATGAACTAAATGGTGTGCCAATAGTTGAGTATGTTGGACTGAGATCCAAAATGTATTCTATACTGCATCAGAAAGGCAGTCAGTCGAAAGCCAAAGGAATTAAAAAAACAGCAATAAAAAATAAAGACATTCGTCATGAACATTACAAGCAAGTGTTAGATGGTGCATTAATGCCTGACTATCCAAACAAGTCACTGAGATCAAACAAACATAATCTTGAAATAATTCAAACACATAAGAAGTCTCTGGCAGTTGGGGACACGAAACGCGTGTTTCACACCAAGGAAAAAGCTTATGCTCCTGGTCATTACAGACTCAAGTTATCTGAAGACATACCTGATGAACTGGTTGATGAATTAATTGATGACTTAGTTACTGAAATGAGTAACGGTGTCTGGGGGAATAATCTGTAATTCTTCTCTGACAAATGCCCTCTGGGGTGCAGGGTCGAACAGGTAATATATTGTTGCGTCTGGACCGGGGATTATTTTTTTTATATTATGAACGGATGTTGACCAGATGGGGTCTGTCGCCCTGCGCTTTATGTCATTTTCAGCTTCCCCTGGTTGATATAGATATCTCACCTGTTTAGTAAATAAACTTGTGTCGGGTGCCTGTGCTGACATTGTTTTTGGCTCTGTAATTGTTTTCATTTTAATAGCATCAGCAGGCTTTGGGTGTCCTTCATTGTTCATTGCTTTTATCACATGTGGTAATCTCTTTACCCACTCCGTGTTACGGGTGTCATGCATGAGTTCCTTAGAATACTGATAACTGAAAAGTCTTTCTGATAACTGTTTGTTAAAGTTCTCTACAATTGCCTGTGATCTGTGTACGCCTGGAATACCACATCTGACCAGTACGCCGTGCTTAGCAAATAACCGATTAACTGCACCTTTGAATTCTGATCCGTCATCAACTTGTACAAGTCTCGGGTATCTTAAGGGGCCTCGACTATATATTTTTGATAAAGCAGTAGCAACTGTACTGGCTGTTTTGTCAGATATGGGTTCAGCGTCTTTATATCTTGAAGCAATGTCTACAACAGTCAGTGCATACTTGTATCTTTTCTTTCTTATTGTGTCATGCGGAAGAAACAGGAGGTCCATTTGGTGCGTGTCATTTGGTGATGTGTTCTCAAAATGGGGTCTAGATATCTTTCTTGGAGCAGGGAGGTATATCTGCCAAATTGCTTGTCTCTGTAACCATTGTTTGACTTGATTGAGTGTTATATCTCCGCCCACAGCGGCATGTAATTTCTGAATAGCGGTTGCTCCTTTATAATACCCTGATGGTGAGTAATATATTTTCGATAGTTTATTTTCGGCTGCCATTTTTTCTAGCAATGAAAACTCCAGTAAAATAAACAAATATCATTCCCACTAGAACAAAGATTATCTCCCCGTTTCTTTGTTGTGTACTCGGTTTGTAATAGTCACTTAGTTTTGGTTTCGGTATAGACATGTCTTCACCCGTGACAAGATAGTATTCCTTGATTGCGTCGTCTGTATTTGAAAACGTATGCTGTGCGTGGTTTTCTAGATGGAGTTTTTCATTGATAAAATCAAGTTTTTCAATTCTTTGTTTTTCATACGCCTGTTCTGCCTGTGCTAATTTTTCTGACGCTTCATTGTGACGTTTCATTTCCTCTGCAGATTCCTCTCTACCCATTTTCGAAAAGAGATAATTAGAGCCACTGAATGCCAGAGCGTTAACCATCGCACCACCAATCATAATAGCTATCGTCGCCATACTTATTTTATTTACATAGAAACATTTTCTGGAATAATTCCTTGCTTAACGAGAAAATCTTTTGTCGCAATTTACGCTGTAACAACTGCAATTAGCTTAGCGCTGTCTTCAATGTCTATCCACTTATCACGGCAGAGTGATAGACAAGGTTCTTATCACGGCAGAGTGATAGACAAGGTTCATCAAGTTCTTTGTGTCATTCATTTCTTAGGCAAGAAAAATTAAAATAATATTTTTATTTACTGCATATAAAATGGGTCAACGGCTTTGGATGTTACTGGTAATGTGGCGACTTCTGGTTTTGTTTTTGGAGTGTCTGATTTTTTGGTCACTGCACGAGTCTGTGGTTTGTATTTTTTGTATAATTGATAACCTACGTAACCAAATCCGACAACAAATCCGGCAATTATATATTTTGTTGTTTGAGGTTCGGGGTCAGGGTTAGACTGGGTTGTTTGTCTCTCACTTTGATGAGGGAGTGACGACCCTGACGGTATTGACACAGGTCCTGACGGTGGATCAGTTACATGAGTCTTTTCTGTTTGTGCTTGAAGCTGTAATTTTTTCTGCCTGTTCCATTCAGCTAATCTTTTTCCTGCATCAACGCGGCCTGGACTTTTAGCCTTAGTCACAGTTTGAACCTGTGTCAAAACAGGGTCGGGGTTCAGTTGTGTAGTCATCTTGTTCTCGTCCATTTGATCCATCTTTTTCTTTCTCTAGAAAATTTATTTTTGAAAAATCAATGTGACTCCCGGTAACAAGCAATGTTACAACAGGTGCAAGGTAATTTGCAAACTTGTAAAACATGACGCATGCTAATTTGCCAATTGAACTTCAAACAATAGGATTGCTTTCAAGGTCGTGTGAAAGACTGTCACTATCCACAGGTAGAAAGTGACTCACTGCTTTTGTGTATAGGCATACTAGAGATCGACTCAAATCACGAGTCATTAGTGAAGCGATGTGGTTTTCATATTTTGAATGAAGCTTGATTAGTTCGTGAGCCGTAAGAGATTCAATATCGTCTGTCATGTATTGTTTCCCGAGATAAGCCTTTGATTTGCCTGAGACAATTACAGAAAGAAAGAGAGAGACAATAGGAGAGGACTAAGAATCAAATTTCAATAAGGCCACACCCATCATTAAATCTCGCCTTTATTGAGATGATCCACCATGACCCCCCATTATCACTGAATCAACCCTGTTGATTTTTGAAAACGTGGCGACCATAATTAGTGCGGCCTTATTGAAATTTGATACATTAGTCCTCTCCTATTGTCTCTCTCTATAACTATTGTCTCTGTAAACACCTTAATTAATTAACTAATTATGGTCATTAAGGTCCACACTGCCGTTTTCTCAAATTAAACCTAAACCTGATAGTGCACTAGAGTGGCGGGGGGGTTGTCTCTTAAATCTGTGGCGCGCACTATTTCATAAGCCGCCTGTTTACCCACCTGTGTAGCCTAATCGTTTCACAGTTGAATGCTCTTTGTGGCACGTCGCTATTCAATTTAAGTTATGTGAGAGGGGAACACTTCCTTTTAATGCAGACATGCTTTTATGAATAAGCAACCACGTCACTGAAGGCTTTTGAAAGGCTGTTACTGTGAGGTGTCAATATAGTATTCGCATGAACACACGCACAAACAAACACAGACAAAACATACACACACACGCACTGACACATTGACACACACACACACACGCACGGACACACTCAGACACATACACAGGGCCCGCACGCACACACGCACACACACAGATTGTAAGATATTTCTTTTGGGTGCATAACTGATGCCTGACTCGAGCTATAGTTCACGCGCCCGTAAATGGTGTACATGTTTTAGTCTGTTACTACACTTTCAAGCTGAAAATAGACACATTACTCACTGCTTTATACAGACACCTGACTAAGTACATAAACAACAGATCCTCAAGAGCCCCTGGGCGCCCGGGCTTGACTTCCGTTGTAAAACGTTTCAGTCAGCTGTACTCTCAGGACTCACATTATGAGTAGACTGAGGGTCTTGACTGTGATCATTTGCCACGAGCAACGTATAGGTTAGCATTTCAGTTTTGAATACTCTGCCGAACTCGTGAAGGCTCCAAGATTTATGAATAATTGTAACGACATAATATTCAAGCGATAATGTCGTCGCTCTTTTGTTTGGCTGAATAGGCCTGTCGTCTGCTTACTAATGTTTGTGTTGTTACCCTTGGTGCCGTCTGTAGGTAACATACATGTCTTCATAGCCACCTCACATAGAGAAAGAGGTCTGATTTAAAAGTCTATATAGATGTGCTATTACGTACCTGTCTCTTTAATCCAGTGTACACCTGGTCAGCCCCACAGGGTGGGTTTTTTTTCTCTATTCTGGGGCATGTGTTTCTGTCTACCCTTTGTCCACTCACCTGTATTTGCCTTTTTAAAACTCTCCCTACTGTCTGCACTGCCTGTAGCTCTTGATATTGGATGTGTGTTGCTAAATGGTCTTAGCTTTATTTAGGCCCCATGTGTTAGGTTTATTTAATGTATTTGACCGGCTGGCGACATACATTCAATGTTCTGTTTATTTTTTTTTTTTTCACAAGCAGTGCAGGCACGTCCTGAGAAAGCCTTGTTGCTGTCGGGACGTTAAGCAATGTACAATCATTTAATCCAGTGTACAGTAACATGAAAAAGCTGTAGACTTGTTTGCCTACAGTGAGTCATAAACACCTGTCTGTCTGCACCGAGATTTTTGGTGCATACTGTCTAAACAAGCCTGACGCGAGTCATTGAAACCCACCAGCCCGTGAGAGATAATAACTCTTATTCAATTTCACGCCCTGTGGGCTGGACTGGTGTACATGACTAGACTGTAAATAAGGTGAAAAGAGACACCTCAGAAAATCATACCTTGCTTTATACAGACACCGACTGAGTACATAATACAACAGATCTTTAAGATACCCCCCCACTCCCCCCACACACAACACAGACACACACAGACACACACACACACACACGCACACACACACACACACGCACACAAACATATGCACACACACACAATGATAGCATAACACACTTTTCTCAATCATGCCGCCCTAATGTTTACCCATTACCCACACCCCTATCTGGGTGAGTAAGGCTTTGTGTGCTGTACTGCTTAGCGGCTTTCAGTTCCCAGCTGGAGGTTGTGTGTCAACCGTCACTTTGAAAACATGCTATTTAAGCCAAACAGGTTTTGTTAGAGGTACATAACACACACACACACTGACACACAGACAAACACACGCACGCACACACGCACACACACACATATGTACACACACGCACACAGAACATGTTTACATAAAAACACCTACACGCCAGTGTACAGCAATACACAGCTCAACACTCAGTTCAGTTATTTTAGGGTTCGGTTCACAGTGTCTTTTGTATAACTGAGTGACGCTATGAGTCGTCTGCTCTACTAAATCCCTTCTGTGAGAACATAAATAACACACGTTTTATTGTACATTTTCAGTAGCCCACTCGATCACAGATTCTTATGAGCATGGCGAGATTCTCAAGAGCCACTGTTTTTTATTGGGTTTGAGTCAACTGTAAAGATTTCTGAATCTCTGCATAATCCAAGGACACACACACAAACACGAGACATGACACTGAGCTAAGCCAACAAATGTACATACCTGTACCCTTGCTACACACAAACAGGAACAATATCCTCAATGAGTACTCCATTGCAACACACCCACTCACAAATCAGTGACACAAGGTCATTCTTGGGTATGCCACATATAGTCTATGGGAGACAACTCTGTATAGTGGTTAAATCTTCTAATGATTACGTCCCTTATGTCATAAGCAGGAAATACATGCTGGAGTGATGCAAACGTAAAAGGTTACTGTTCAGTGTAATTTTCTAGAAACATGATTCTGCTTGATAACAATTTATACATTTGTTTGTCCAATAAAAATGACAAACGGACAAATCATACAAGTGCTTGATATCTCACACTGTTTCAAAGATGTTATGCATTTTACTGACTTAATATCACCCAAACAGACTAACATAAGCCTTTCAGCACCATCAGAAATATATGCTACATATAGTGTGACTTTGGATTATGTCGATGAGCATCCAGATGTGGAGCGCATGACAGTTGATTTAAAGACACCTACTTTTAAAGTTGATGATACCAACTATGGCTGGTTAGGGGAAGTTTGTTATAGCATATTTAAACAACTACGCAAACTAAATGTTTATATTGACAGTGTTACAATTAATAAAGTGGTATTACACAAGGTGAGCCAGCAGTAATATTTTTTCATTTATTATTTTGTCGGACAAATAAAAATGACGGACAATGTTCAAAACCCTGGCTCATCTAGTTTAAGAAACGTGTTTCACACAACAAACTTACCCATATCCAATACTAATAATGTTTACGAATCAATAGAAAACTCTTTTTCTGTCATACAACAAAATCTTATCACAGGCAGTGTTAAGATTCAGATTGTTGCAAAAATCGAATTCACTAGATTGGGCGGTGAGGTAATTGTATCGTATATATCAACAAGACAACACACTGTTAACACAAGAAGAGAATTGGAAAACGTGTTTAGAGACAGACTATTACCAGACTTTCTCCAGGCGATTGACAGTGCAAAAATGAAGGGGTCTGGTTGGCACGAAGGACATGTACATGAACTACAATTGAAACAGTCTAGGTATCATCCTATATTATGTAAATCATGGTTGCCACTACCAACTGAGGTTGCAAACAAAAAGGCTGTTGTTAATATTCAGAACAATGACAACTATTGTTTCATGTGGTGTGTGCTTGCTAAACTACACTTTGTAAAAGCAAAACCTGAACGTGTATCTAACTACACCAAATTTGTAAATGAACTCGATTTTAGTGGCATTGAGTTCCCTGTTAAAATACAGGACATAGATTTGTTTGAAAAACTAAATCCTGGTATATCTGTAAATGTGTATGTGTGGGATAATGAATCTGAGAACAAGTTACAACCAATTAGAGTGTCCCCACTGGCACCAACCTACGGACAGTCAGAAGATAAACATGTTGACATGTTGCTAATCGGTCCTACCTGTGATAACAATAACTTTCACTACACAATTATCAGAAATATGTCACGTCTAATTCATGGACATACAACAAAACACAATGGGAAACAGGAAGTTTGTAAAAAATGTTTACAAAGATTCTCTTCTATTGCAGTGGCACACAAACATGTTTTACACTGCAGGTCACCTGATGATATACAGACTGTACTTAAGTACCCAGATCCTGGTAGCAAGGTTTATTTTAAGAACTATGGGAATCAGCAAAAGTTGCCGTTTGTAGTGTACGCAGATTTTGAATCATTAGTTGTTCCGTATGAAGGTCCTGTTCCAGAGTCATTACCAAAGACTATAAAATTGAGTGACCAAGTGGTGTGTTCTTTTGGATACATTCTTGTTAGGTCAGACGGTCTTCATTCAGAGCCTGTTATCTACAGGGGTGAAAATGCAGCATGTCTGTTTTTAACAGAAATGAGACATCTGTATAGTCAGGTAGTACAGTATCTCACAAGTCAGATGCCTTTGGTGATGACAGAAGAAGACAAACTAAAATTTGATACAGTTGAGACGTGTTGGATTTGTGAACAACCCCTCCAGGGTGATAAAGTTCGTGACCACGATCACATAACTGGACGTTACAGAGGCGCTGCACATAACAATTGTAACTTATTATTAAAAACAGATCCCAAGACATACAAACTGCCAATCTTTTTCCACAATCTCAAAGGGTATCATTCACACATTATCATGCAGGCTGTAGATGAGTCTTACAAAAACATAAGTTGTATTGCCCAGACAACTGAGAAATACTTGACTTTTAGGTTAGATAAATTAGCATTTTATGACTCCATGCAACATTTGTCTTTAGGTCTTGCTAGTCTGGCAGAAGGACTGACTGAGTATCCAATAACAAGTAAATATTTTGAACCAGACTTGATTAAGAAAGGTGTCTATCCGTATGAGTACATTGATCATTGGGTTGTGTTTGAGGAAACAAGACTGCCACCAAAAGAGAAATTTTATTCCACACTAACTGGCAAAGGTATTTCTGACTCTGAATACCAGCATGCACTTGATGCGTGGGATAAATTGGGGTGTCAGACAATTGGTGACTACCATGACCAGTACTTGAAAGCTGACGTTTGCTTGCTAGCAGACGTATTTGAAAGTTACCGTGAAAAGGGTTTGTTACACTACAAGCTTGACCCTGCTTGTTACATAACTAGTCCTGGCATGACATGGGATGCATTTTTGAAATCCAGTAAGATATTTATAGACCTGTTGTCTGATCATACGATGGGTGAAATGGTGGAACGTGGATTGAGGGGAGGCATTAGTATTGCATCGAACAATTACGCCAGGGCCAACAATAAATATCTGGATGACCTTGACCAGGGTTTTGACCCCTCAAGGTCAAGGTCATTCATTACGTACTTGGACGCTAATAACCTTTATGGCTGGGCAATGTGTGAGTTATTGCCCTTGAAAAACTTTTGTCTGTATGATTTGTCACAGTATGATGTAACAGAGTCAGGGTTAACAAAATATATTATGAGTCATGACCGAAACGACGCGAAGGGTTGGATCTTTGAAGTCGACCTGGAGTACCCACACCATCTACATGATTACCATAATGATTATCCATTAGCTGTTGAGAAAATGAGTATGACAGGAAAAAAAGAAGACACTAAACTTGTACCAAATCTAAATGACAAATTCAATTACGTTTGTCACTATCGATTGCTGCAGTTTTACATCAGACACGGGTTAGTACTAAAGAAAGTTCACAGAGGAATCCAATTTGATCAAAGTGCTTTCATGAAAGATTACATAATGAAGAACACAACCCTTCGTGCCAGAGACGGCAACACTGCATTTGACAAAGACTTATTTAAGCTTATGAACAATGCCTGTTTTGGCAAGACAATGGAAAATCCTCATCACAGAAAAGATGTGAGACTGGTCACAACTGAATTGGGCGCAATTAAACTTACAGGTAAGCCACAGTACACAGGGTACAAAGAGTTTCATTCATCATTGTATGCTGTGTCACTCAAAAAAAAGATTGTCAAACTGGACAAGCCAGTATTCATTGGTATGGCAATTCTTGAGTTGTCAAAACTGTTGATGCTTGAATTTTATTATGATTACTTCAAACCAAAGTATCCTGAGTGTCGTCTGCTATACACTGACACTGACTCTATGATCATTGATGTGTGTACTGAAGACTTTTATGAAGACATGAAAACAGAGTTACACATGTATGACACGTCTGATTATCCTAAAGACCATCCACTGTTTAGCACACAAAACAAGAAAGTGCCTGGGAAGTTTAAAGATGAACTAAATGTTGAGTATGTTGGACTAAGATCCAAAATGTATTCTATACTGCACCAAAAGGGTAGTCAGTCCAAAGCCAAAGGAATTAAAAAAACAGCAATAAAAAATAAAGACATTCGTCATGAACATTACAAGCAAGTGTTAGATGGTGCATTGATGCCTGATTATCCAAACAAGTCACTGAGATCAAACAAACATAATCTTGAAATGATTCAAACACACAAAAAGTCACTGGCAGTTGGAGACACGAAAAGAGTGTTTCACAGTAAGGAAAAAGCTTATGCACCTGGTCATTACAGGCTCAAGTTATCTGAAGACATTTGTGATGAACTGGTTGATGAATTAATTGACGACTTAGTTACTGAAATGAGTAACGGTGTCTGGGGAAATAATCTGTAATTCTTCTCTGACAAATGCCCTCTGTGGCGCAGGGTCATACAGATAATATATTGTTGCGTCTGGACCGGGAATTATTTTTTTTATATTATGAACGGACGTTGACCAGATGGGGTCTGTTGCCCTGCGCTTTACGTCATTTTCAGCTTCACCTGGTTGATATAAATATCTCACCTGTTTGGTAAATAAACTTGTGTCTGGTGCGGGGGTTGGGGTTGGTCCTGTTTTTGGCTCTGTAATTGTTTTCAATTTAATAGCATCAGCAGGCTTAGGATGTCCTTCATTGTTCATTGCTTTTATCACATGTGGTAATCTCTTTACCCACTCAGTGTTCCGGGTGTCATGCATGAGTTCCTTAGAATACTGGTAACTGAAAAGTCTTTCTGATAACTGTTTGTTAAAGTTTTCAACAATTGCCTGTGATCTGTGCACACCTGGAATGCCTCGTCTTACCAGTACACCATGCTTAGCAAATAACTGATTAACTGCGCCCTTAAATTCAGATCCATCATCAACTTGTACAAGTCTGGGGTATCTTAAAGGGCCTCGACTATATATTTTTGATAAAGCAGTAGCAACTGTACTGGCTGTTTTGTCAGATATGGGTTCAGCGTCTTTATACCTTGAAGCAATGTCTACAACAGTCAGTGCATACTTGTATCGTTTCTTTCTTATTGTGTCATGTGGTAAGAACAAAAGGTCCATTTGGTGTGTGTCATTTGGGGTAGTGTTTTCAAAATGGGGTCTTGTTATTTTTCTTGGAGCAGGAAGATATATCTGCCAAATTGCCTGTCTCTGTAACCATTGCTTGACTTGATTGAGTGTTATATCTCCGCCCACAGCGGCATGTAATTTTTCAATAGCTGTTTGTCCTTTCCAATAGCCTGATGGAGAGTAATATATTTTTGATAGTTTATTTTCGGCTGCCATTTTTTCTAGCAATGAAAACTCCAGTAAAATAAACAAATGTCATTCCCACTAAAACAAAAATTATCTCTCCATTTCTTTGTTGTGTGCTTGGTTTGTAATAGTCACTTAGTTTTGGTTTCGGGATAGACATGTCTTCACCTGTGACAAGATAGTATTCCCTGATTGCTTCGTCTGTATTTGAAAACAGACGAAGCAATCAGGGAATACTATCTTGTCACAGGTGAAGACATGTCTATCCCGAAACCAAAACTAAGTGACTATTACAAACCAAGCACACAACAAAGAAATGGAAACGGCCCCACCCGGGTCTGCCCTGGGGGACTTGGGTGGGGTTAGGTATTTTTTAGTTCCCAGGGTCACCCTGGTCAGCCCCACAGGGTGGGTTTGTCTCTCTATTCTGGGGCATGTGTTTCTGTCTACCCTTTGTCCCTTCACCTGTATTTGCCTTTTTAAAACTCTCCCTACTGTCTGCACTGCCTGTAGCTCTTGATATTGGATGTGTGTTGCTAAATGGTCTTAGCTTTATTTAGGCCCATGTGTTAGGTTTATTTAATGTATTTGACCGGCTGGCGACATACATTCAATGTTCTGTTTAGTTTTTTTTTTTTTTTTTTCACAAGCAGTGCAGGCACGTCCTGAGAAAGCCTTGTTGCTGTCGGGACGTTAAGCAATGTACAATCAATGTATTTGAAAACGTATGTTGTGCGTGACCTTCAAGCCTGAGTTTTTCATTGATGAAATCAAGTTTCTCAATTCTTTGCTTCTCATAATCCTGTTGGGCTTGAGCAAGTTTCTCAGATGCTTCATTGTGACGTTTCATTTCTTCCGCTGATTCCTCTCTACCCATTTTTGAAAAGAGATAGTTTGAACCACTGAATGCCAATGCGTTAACAACTGCCCCACCAATCATAATAGCTATCGTCGCCATATTATTTTTATTTACATAGAAACATTTTTGGGAATAATTCCTTGCTTAACAAGAAAATCTTTTGTCGCAATCGACGCTGTTACAACTACAATTAGCTTAGCACTGTCTTCGAAATCGAGTCTACTCAAGTCTGCTGATTTCATTTTGAGTAGACTTTTCCCCAGCATAGAATAAGCTACTGCTAATCCACTGATTACGGCAGAGTGATACACAAGGTTCATTAAATTTTTTGAGTCGTTCATTTTCTAATACAAGAAAAATTAAAATAATATTTTTATTTACTGCATATAAAATGGGTCAACGGCTTTGGATGTTACTGGTAATGTGGCGACTTCTGGTTTTGTTTTTGGAGTGTCTGATTTTTTGGTCACTGTACGAGTCTGTGGTTTGTATTTTTTGTATAATTGATACCCTACGTAACCAAATCCGACAACAAATCCGACAATTATATATTTTGTTGATTGAGGTTCGGGGTCGGGGTCAGGGTCAGACTTAGTTGTTTGTCTCTCACTTTGATGAAGGTGTGACGGTACTGACACAGGTCCTGACGATCCTGACGGTGGATCAGTTACATGAGTCTTTTCTGTTTGTGCCTTAAGCTGTAATTTTTTTTGCCTATTATATTCAGCTAATCTTTTTCCAGCCTCAACCCTGCCTGGACTTTTAGTCTTCGTCACAGTTTGAACCTGTGTCAAAACAGGGTCGGGGTTCAGTTGTGGAGTCGTCTGGGTTTCGTCCATTTTCTTCTGCAGTAAAATTTATTTTCGAAAAATCAATATGACTCCCGGTAACAAGCAATGTTACGACAGGTGCAAGGTAATTTCCAAACTTGTAAAACATGACACATGCTAATTTGCCAATTGAACTTGAAACAATAGGATTGCTTTCAAGGTCGTGTGAAAGACTGTCACTATCCACAGGTAGAAAGTGACTCACTGCTTTTGTGTATAGACATACTAGAGATCGACTCAAATCACAAGTCATTAGTGAAGCGATGTGGTTTTCATATTTTGAATGAAGCTTGATTAGCTCGTCAGAGGTAAGAGATTCAATATCCTCTGTTGTGTATTGTTTCCCGAGATAAGTCTTTGATTTGCCTGAGACAATCACAGACAAAAGACGCTGTTTTTTTTAGTCTAAGTCTTTGTTCTCAACAGCATTGATATCATTCAATAGAAGGATTTCATCAGGGTTCATTTATATTGTTATTTTTAAAAAACAAAAATTAATTTACTAACCCATACCCTGTGGGCTGATCTGTCTTTAAAATGAGCTTTAGATGCTTAGTTGATTTCAGTTTATTTTTTACATCATCACGTTCATGCTTATTTGGGATGACATCGTTTTCTCTGAGACAGTCTTCAAAGCTGTCACGATCCTTACAGTAAAACAAACAGATAAACTTTAACTGTTCTCGAAAATCTTTTAGTACAGCATTATATTTTTGAGTGAGAATCCATACACTGACATTTGCGTGTCTGCCACTGAAGGCAAGTTCTGGGGCGGTCCGTGGCGCAGTGGTTAAGGCGCCTGCCACCAATTCCAAAGGTGAGCGGTTCGATACCGGGTTCCGGCGTTGGACTTTTCTCCTCTGGTAAGTGTCACCGTTAATTCGGGCGGACCGTCGGGGGTTCTTTCTCCGGGTACTCCGGTTCTTCCACCCCCCACACTTTGGTACCGGTCTCAGGCCACTTTACAAATTTCAAATACAAGCGATAAAAAATCTCTGTAACTTCAGTAGCTGACTGGCCCTTCGTTTGTCTTGTACTGTGTTTGTCTTAAATGGCGTAAATCCGTGTCTGTTTCGTGAGTGTGTGTGTTGGGTTTCAGGCGCGGCGCTTTGAGTCGATTTCCCCAAAATTGAGAAAAAGCGCCTATATAATAACGGTATTATTATTATTATTATTATTATTTAGAGTGTTTCTCTTCTTGACAATGTCTTTCTCTGCTGAGCAGTCATCAACAATAAACAATGTTGGCTGTCCTTCAAATTGCTTGTAAAAATATTGTAGGTAGTCATTCAGTTTTTTCTCAGGGTCGACTAAGTATATGTTGTTGTCAGTCCAAATGAATAAACGATTGTGATAATCTTTGTTGTGTTTTATTGTAGGACAAAATATTACAATGTTTTCAAAGTGGTGTATGTATCTTGTTTGTAATAGGTTAAGAACAAATTCAGTTTTCCCACACCCTGTGGCACCAACAAATAAGCCACAGTGTGGGTCAAGGGTCATTAAGCTCCGGTTCATTTTAATACACAATATAATTTTAATATATGTGTCCACTCAGTCTACTTTCTGCAATATTGAGTTGTGCGTCATATATCAGGTACAAATATATGTTTATGGCTGCAGCAGTTTCAACCTTCTTTTGTATCTGAATTGTTATTCCATCACTACCATTCTCGACAGTTCGTCCTGACCCATGAAGATAATCATCATCTGTACTACGAAGGTCTAGCCACAGTGCATACTTGTTTGTAAGGTATTGTCCGATCCTAACATCATACAGATGTAGATCTTTGCACGCAATGTTTGCAGGTTTATCTCTAATCCTTCCACCCGCAAAATACTTTGTGATCTCATCGTAGTGTTGATAAGGTAACAAACCTGAAGCATACACTTGATTAGGACGGCCTTCAATTGTGCAGGACAAATGTGTAATCTTAGGATTGTAGAATTTTTCTGAATCCCGTTTATATGGATCTGCTGGTTCAACAAACAACATAAGAATACCTTTCAGTGACCTGGCAGGTGTGTTCAAGTTTATATTCCACATCGGGTCACTCTTGTCTTTTTGCATTAAACTATGTCTAATCACCCTGTCATAATAAATTGGCAGTCTTGACTGATACTGATTTTGAATGAGTCTGGCTAGATCAGTGTGTGTGACAATTTCGTATTCCAAGGAAATGTTAGAGATCTTGTATGTTGCATCTGTGGCAGATGATTTTATAACTTTGGAGTAGTCATTGAAAGTTAGTTCAAAGCTCAGACGGTCATTCAGTGCCCCTTGATAATAAGGCAGATGAGCTGTTAGGATTTCAAACTCAAGTGGAATGTAAAATCTGGTTCCATATGTTTCAGCTATAATAACCTCCTTTGGTACCCCAGTAGTTGTTTTGTCTCCTGCATTGATTTTTAGTTCCCAGGGTCACCCTGGTCAGCCCCACCGGGTGGGTTTTCCTTTCTATTCTGGGGCATGTGTTTCTGTCTACCCGAGGTCCATTCATCTGTATTTGCCTTTTTAAAACTCTTCCTACTGTCTGCACTGCCTGTAGCTCTTGATGTTGGATGTGTGTTGCCAAATGGTTTTGGCTTTATTTAGGCCCCATGTTGTAGGTTTATTTAACGTAGTGGTCCGGCTGGCGACATACATTCAATATTCTGTTTTGTTTTTTTTCACAAGCAGTGCAGGCACGTCCTGAGAAAGCCTTGTTGCTGTCGGGACGTTAAGCAATTTACAATCAATCAATCAATCCTGCATTGATTCGAAGTTTACCAACATTATCTGGCTGTATGCCTTGATAAATACGATCTTCTCGTTCTTCTCTTGTGAGCCAAAGGTCTTTGTAACAGTAAAATACATCTGAGTCGTCAAGACTAAACACTTCTTGTCCTTCAAGTTTTACTTTAATAGTTCTAACAATTGCTCTACCAAGATTGTTAACTAGTGTTCTGTTTACGTCTGCGTCTGATGTTAGTTCAATATTAAATGCTAGGCGTGCAGTGCCAGGAACAATAACGTCACTGGGACCTAGGTTTGGAAACTTGACTGTAAGTGTTTGATTCTGGTCTATGGTACTTGGATTGTTTGTGATGACGATTGATTGTCTTATGCCCTTAACACCCAGAGGCTCACGTAGTTTTCTGTATGGGTCTAACTTTGATCCGTAAGACTGTGTCATTTTTATTATGCACAATAAAAAATAATAAATTAATAAAACAATGGCCGCGGGAGGATTTAATCATGAAGATTTTGAAATGGATGACATGAATGTCTCAGATACCAGTATCACAGATATGACTGGAATGGTAACTAGTAGTAGTAGTATGCATCATGAACTGTTAAAAGACAAAGTAAACTCATTTTATGACAGTGTTGGAGCACGCCCAGATGTAATAGATCCTAATCAATTTGAATATGATAAAGGGCACTTATTTGTAAATACAGACAGAGGGAAAATATATCTAACACATAAAAAATAATCCTTCTAAGTTTAGGGCTTTAAGTACAATTAAAGGTGAAGTCGGTGGTAACTCTGGGTTGGCAAGGTATCTTGGAATTGGAGGGTCTCCTGTCACGCCAAGACTGGCTAGTGTTCTTCACGACACGCAAACAAAGTTGCCAACAGGGCAAGAGATTGAAATGGCACCAGTAACAAGCCTACCAGAAATAGCAAACACAGTGATACAAGAAACCTCATTTACTGAAGGACAAATAAATGATGCTATGAAAACAATAGATGACCCACCTTTGTCAATGAGGGAGATTATGGGATTGGATAAATCACTGCAGACAATAAGAGGTGAGATGGTTAATAATCTTGCCAAACTAGGTGAGCTTGATAAACACATAGAACATGAAAAAGAGAAATTGGCTACAGCAGACAATGGAAATCTTGACACAGAAATGAAAGAAAGAATACAGCACAGATTAAATGATTTGCAGATAGAAAGATCAGGACGGTTAGAAACAATTAGTATTGGAAGACAAAAACTTAAAACCCAAGTTAACAGGATTAGAGAAACTATTCAGAAAATACTTCACGAAGACACAACTCTGGCTGAGAGATTGAAAACACTTTTCAGAGAGCAGGGTATTACAATTGCTAGTTTAATTACTGCTCTTGGGTTTATTATCAGTACTGTTGTGTTGGCTGTTTCCGGTGCTGGTAGACCCGGTGGTTCTCCACCTCCAGCACCACCAACCCCGGGTCCCCCGCCTCCAACAGACCCAAAAGATTTACAGTCATGGGTAAAGAAACAACTGTCTCACATATCAGACTTGCTTAAAAAATTGGCTCTGAAAGCAGTGGACGCTTTGCCTGGCATAATTGGCACTGTTGTCAGTTGGCTGATTACTACTACAGCAAAGGCAGTAGGGTTTATGGCAGAACATGTGTGGGTCTTTTTGGTTACAGTAGGAGGGTTGATGGTGGGTTATTTAATGAAACAGATAAAGAAGTAAAACCCCTAACCCTGTTAGACCTATTACCAATGCAGTTCTTTCCGACTCATGTGTGTCAGGGGTTGGTGTAGGGGTTACCGCTTGTATGAGTGCCGGTGTTGGGGCCGGGGCCGGGGGTGTTACCGTCTGTAATGATTTTAATGACTGTACATGTGTGGTTGTTGCTCCTAAGTTTACAGATTGATTGAGACCGAGTTTTTGACCAACACCTGCAACAACTATTTCATTATTATAATTTGTTATTGTACCCATTTGGAGTTGAAGGTCAGATGGTAACATGTATAACCCGATGCCAACTACAAAGTCAACTTTTGATCTGGCATATCTGAGTACGTCTTGATAGCGTTGTATGCTTGATGGGAGATCGACTGTTGAATTAATTGAATCTTCAAGATTTGCAAGAAATTGTTTTTGTGCTTCAAATTTACCACTTCCATTCAAAATGTTTGATTTTGTTAGTGATTGTGCTCCTAGTAAACACCAGACATATGTTCTGATTGACTCATTTATGCGCTCGACTCCCGCTTGAGTAAACCCGTCAGATTTATCTAAGACAAATGTGGTCCAGGCGTTAGACTGCTTCTGCTCTATTG
The DNA here is from genome assembly GCA_036245525.1 of Semisulcospira habei. Taxonomy (NCBI): domain Eukaryota; kingdom Metazoa; phylum Mollusca; class Gastropoda; family Semisulcospiridae; genus Semisulcospira; species Semisulcospira habei. The sequence continues at coordinate 95,696,939 of BTPG01000001.1, forward strand.
ATCCTAACCAGACTTGTGATTTTGATGAGAATGAAGTGTACCCAGGGTAGTAATCTTGAGGGTATTGTCTGTGACTCATAGCATAATACAATGTACCCATACCATTGTGATCATCAAGTTTTTGTGTAAAGTCATACTTGGGGCTGATGTTAAATTCATTACAGATGCGTTCAAATGCTTTCATATCCATGGGGTTGTTAAACCTGTTGAAACTGGGTTCAGTGGGTAATGGTGTATGCAGTTCTGACAGTATACGTCTAAGCTGGTAATAAACATGAAAACGATAGACAGACCTAATCAGTTTGTTTGAGTGATTCAAGTGGTCTGTAAATGAAACACCACAGCCTGTAGTTGAACACAGTATGGCAAAGTTAAGTTGGTTTTGAAACATCTGTAGTGGACTTGAAGACCACTTTCTTGCAGTAGAGTCATCTGTTATTGGAGGGTTTAGGTAATGGTCAAACGGATTTGGTACTTTGACTTGAAATAAATCTTGTTCGCTTACAGCTATGTCAAGCTGGTTTAGTTGTATTATTTTCTGTTCATAAGTAGGTGCGACATTATATTTGGCATTCACATTAAATTGAAATGCGTTCATTGTGGTAATGGTTGGTGATTTAAATTCCATCCTTTTTTATATGAGATAATAAACATGTTTATTACCTTAACAAATCTTGATACAAGCAAACCAGTGTGGTTAACTAATGGGATTGATAATCGTGATGGTAGCAAGGCTGTTGCTATCCATGAAATGTTCTATACAGTAAAATGGTTTAATGTAACAGATGATATATATAATAAAGTAAGCTATACCACCTGGGTATTATGACTTTTGTACTATAGCTGAATGGTTTCAAAGTAAATTTAAAATTAAAGCAACTTTAAATCCAGCTAACCTACTTGTTACATTAGAATTTCTGAAATAAGATTGGTTAAAAATTTCAGATTGATTTGCATATTTACTTGGATTTTATATTGACGAAGATTGGTATAGAACAGATGATTTAGATGAAGCTATGTTTGGTATTATAACAATGAAGACAAAAAAACTTAAAATAACTGGAAAACGTCCTGTCAATTTGTCAGTACACACAGTGCTAAATGTTTATTTGAAAGAACTAAACACATCTGAGAATGTTCACAATGGAAAGCCTTCAACTTTGTTGAGATGCTTACCTACTGGAACTGCTCCGTATTGTGAAAGTGTAGTTGTTAGATTTCCTAATTTGCAGTTTAAGAAATTAGGTTCTAGTTTCTTTGAGTCACTGAGTATATCTGTAACTAATCAGGATGACAAACCAGTTCTTATGCATGATTTTAGTGTAGTGTTAGAAGTTAAATAATTTTATTTTTGTTTATAAAAATGAGTGGTCTTGGTCCAAATCGAACAATCATACCAGTTGCATGTCCAGTAACAGAATTGAAAGATTTGGCAGACGTACAGGATTTTGAGAAGGAGGGGGATGTTGGAGAAATATATGGTTTTGAACTTGATTTAAATGGCATGTACAAGAGGAAAGTAATTGTTGACATGAAAGACGGTGAAAAACGGATTCCTAAACTTGGTCAGCTTCGTGATGTTACTGTACCTACTCCACCTGTAAATAATGTGCCTTACAACTTAATACATGTGGGTAGTAAGTGGGTGGTTTCACCTGTACCTGTTCCACCACCCACAATTGACTGGGACATAAAGATTGAATTTATTAGTCCTTATGTATACACTGATGACGAAGGCGCCTTAGTGTTTAGGAAGGTTGTTAACTCAGGGCCGCTTATTGTAAGTCTTGTTCCAAGCTTTGCCCCAGACGACAATAGCAGAGAAAAACTGAAAGTTGAAAATTATGAGAGACGGAGATATCTTCTTACGCACAGGAAGGGTAGGTCTGATGCAAAGGTTGTGTTTATGCCAGCAAACTTTACCATCACAAGAGAAGCGACAATAGTATTTGAAATTATCATGAGATCAGTAACTACTGCTAAAGAGGCTCAAATTGCACAAGGAATTAAACTTGGAATGAAACAGTAACAGAATCATCAAAGGCCTTTATTGCTATTACAAAAAATAATGATGTTATTAATGTTTCGAGCAGTGTTCCAGCTGTCAAGGTGGTGGTAGACAAAGCAACTTTTGTTCGTCTAACTTACATAAACCTTGAACACATTGATCTTGTTGCATTTTATTATGCTAACAAATTGTATACTTTTGAAGAGTTGCAAAATGTAATTGCTGATTAAATTTAAAAAAAATATTTGTCAATAAAAAAAATGGTAAACTTCTATCCACAACTACCGACGCTTGAGCCGACTGAAACAAATGTGATGACTAAAACAACGCTTGCGCCTGATCCACAGGTGACAGCTGTGCCAATTGCTTCAGATAAAACATTACAGGCAGATGCATTCAGATTAAATAATATTACAGAAGCTTTGAAATATTTGTAAAGTGAAGAGGCTAAGTACTCACGGTGCAAAAGGAGGTATAAGTCAGTATTTATTTCTGTTCAAAACACTTCTATGGCTATTGGTGCAGTTTCAGCTTCATGTTCTGTGGGGGGTATTGTTCTGTTTGCCACGGGAATTGGAAGTTTGGCTGGAATAGCAGTTGAGGGTGTTAGCGTTGCTACATGCCTAGCATGCTTTGGTTTGGAGGCCTTGAACAAGAGGTTTCACACGAAATTACAGAAACATGTAGCATTGAGTACGCTGGCTGGTGCAAAGCTGAGCAGTATGAAACTTATTATCAGTAAGGCATTGAATGATAATTTTATTGATGATGAAGAATTTAAGCGAGTCCAGGATGATTTAAATAATTACAAGAAACAGAAGTCTGAAATACAGAATAAAATGCGTAGTCAATCTCCCGTAAATGTTGAAGAACTAAAGGCTAGTTTTTTAGCAGAGGGAAAAAGGATAGGGGTACAGGAAACCACAGAAAAACTACACAATCTTTTAAACAAATAAAAATCAGATTTGGTAATCGTTTATTAATGTCATACACTTCACAGAAAAATGCCATGCCACTTACACCACTTGTGCCTGATTATTTAACCCCATCAGCACCACCGCCAGAGTATTACTGAGAAAAAAAGTTTTTTTATTGTCCTTGTATCTTGACAAATTGACCGAGTAAGTTGTGACTTAAGTCAAGTTGTTGTAAGAACTTAGGGTAAGTACTTGTAAGAACTTAGGGTGAGTACTTGTAAGAACTTAGGGTAAGTAAATAATAAGTTCTTATGGCAACACACTTAAAGGTTACCTCTGCAGGTTCCTAAAAGTTAGTTGCAACTTGTTAATAAGTATTAAGTTTCACTTGGCATCACTTGATCAGGTAAATGATTAGGTATTGACAGAGACAATAGTTATAGAGAAAGATAATGGGAGACCCGTAAGATAATCAGATCAATAAGGCCGCATCAGTCATACTCATCACTTTTTAAAAATCAAAGGGTTGATTCAGAATTAACGGGGGTAAAATTGGGGTCAAAATTTTGATATTAAAAAATGATGTAAATTAATGACTGATGCGGCTCTATTGAATTCATTGTCTTACGGGTCTCCTATTATCTTTCTCTAAGAAGACGCTGTTTTTTCGAGTCTAAGTCTTTGTTTTCTACAGCATTGATATCATTCAATAGAAGTAATTCGTTTTGGTTCATTTATAATGTAATTAATTTTTTTTATATAAAATCAAAATTGCAGGCAACTTTAAAATTGTTATCAAGCAAAATCATGTTTCTCTAGGAAGTTACACTGAACAGTAACTTTATACGTTTGCACCACTCCAGCAATATTGCCAATAGTTTTTGAGTTTACCCCAGACAAGATTTGCCCTGTACTATAATCTCTCTCAGTGGGCTTATTAATATCATGCTTCACAGATTTCAATTGTGGTGTTATGTACAATAACCCTGTCCTTTAAAGCGAACAGACCTGACACAGTATTGGCGATTATTGGCTTTGCAGTAAATTATAAATCACACCCTGACCAAGTGAGAGCCAAATGAAACATCAGATATAACATAGACAGTAACTAGATAATTTTACCATGACTTGAGCACCAGAAAAAGGAAGGAATCACCCCTTATTTCAGATTACTTTTCCCTTTGTCTGAGTACAAGTTAATACAAGGGAAGTAATTTTGTAAAAATTTCAGCAAGACAAAACAGTTACTTCCCTTTCTTATTAAAATTTGAATTTGTTTGTAGGGTGTACACATAATTGAAAAAATTAAAAATTCCTTCTTGAATATCATGTCAGATTAAAATTTTTTAAATGAATATCGTGTCAGGTGTGGTGCATACCGATCTGATTGAAAAGAATTTGATTCCGGTTTCAAAAGGCAAGCTAGTCAGAAATGAAAAATGTGAATAATTGTAGGCCCTTTGATTTTTTTTTTTTTCTTTTTCAGAACAAGTCTATTCATAACATACCTGAATTGAGGTGGAGGTCTTTCAGAACCAGTCAAGCTTAGACATGAGGTGTCGGACTTTTACCATTTTTTGGTTCCAGACCTCGACGACCTTGACCCATGACCTTGCCATCAATGACCTTGGCTCTTGACCCATGACCTTGGTGACCTTGACCTTGGTGACCTTGACCTTGATGACCTTGACCCATGACGTTTGACCTTGATGACCTTGACACATGACCTTGATCCGTGACCTTGATCCGTGACCTTTATGACCTTGACCCATGACCTTGATGACCTTGTCATCAATGGCCTTGGTGACTTGACCTTGGTGACCTTGACCCATGATCTTGGTGGCCTTGACCTTGATGACCTTGACCCTTGACCTTGATGACCTTGGCCTTGGTGAGAGATAGATAATAGGAGACCCGTAAGATAATCAGATCAATAAGGCCGCATCAGTCATGCTCGTCACTTTTTAAAATCAAAGGGTTGATTCGGAAATAACGGGGGTGTAATGGGGGGTCAAAATTTTGATATTAAAAATGGCGTAAATTAATGACGGATGCGGCTCTATTGAATTCATTGTCTTACGGGTCTCCTATTATCTATCTCTACTATATCGGCTCCAAAACTTTGTAAATTTTTTTGGATGCTACTGCTGTATGAGTCATTCCACACTGATGATGATCTTTTAGGGGGCTCTCACATAACAGCATTTCTCATCCAAAAGAAACGACCAACTGCACTCTGAACCATTGCTGGGATTATACAGATGTTGATTTAGCAGCTCAAGCAAAGAAACTGTTAAAAGTTAAGTCTACTATTAACTATAAACGAAAAAAGAGTGAAATTCAACTCAAAATGGCTGCGCAAAACAGGAACGCCGAAAGGAGGCAACTTTGGTGGCTACTTGAGAGGTTTCTGTTACGTAAATTAACCTTTCAATGGCCCAGTGTTATGAAACTGTTATTGTTTTTCTTTGATATTTCTGAAATCTTTAATTTCAGTAAAGGGATTTTGTAAAATTTTTCGTTTTCAAAGAGCGTAACTGCGTAACAAGCGGCGTCACATGTCTCCGGACTTACAAAATAACCTACAAGTCATTCTTGCTGGTCACAGAACAAACAAGGCCATGAAAAACACTAACATATTAAAAAACTAAAGTTGTACAACTACACACATTGAATGTATATGCACAAAATCAAGAAATGACCGGCTTCTAAGTTATGGTGTCACTGTATTTTTCAAAACGAAACAATGACGAAACTGTCGTCTGCTGAGCGGGAAGCCTTCACCCACAACAATGGTACATATTAGCACATGATTTGATGACGTTTCGCCCAAGGTTCCCATATATGGAAGTGTGTACACAACAATAAAGTGTGATGTGTCACACATGCAACATGCGGTTACACAGTTACGCACAAAGTTAGACTTGAGGTGGTGAACATGAAATGGTCCCAAATTCTAGGATCGACATCATCGGAAGAAAAGGTAAGCTGAACTGATCATATTATTCTCCTATCTACTATTTTACATGGTTATCTGCATGTTTTATTTCGTGATTGTAGAGAAATACCTAGTTTAAATGACGCGATGCATTGACTATGCTGGTGTCACATGTTACACAGTGCACAGAACGGCTTGTTTTCATGAAGAATAATGTTTTAGATACCTTTTTGGGGCGTTTATCAGAGAAACCTTATTGTTTAAGCTGTTTTCAAGTTGCAAAATCTGGGTAAAAGCATGTTACTTCATAAAAATCGAACATGCGTAACATGCGTAACTGCATTACACTTTTCACGAGTCGCATGTAATGCAGTTACCCGAAGATGGTGTAGCATGTTATTGTTGTTACTCTGTAACACAAAAAAGAACGTTTTTCATGTATGTTTACTTTGCATTGACCTTACGTTTATCCATAGCATGCCTTTGGATTAAGTGTAAAGATTCTAGTGTTTTTAATAATCTTTTCCTGGTGTTTATCACATAAAAACTAAAAAGCCCGTTCTTCCCAGATTTTGGAGTCTAATGGTGATGAAGCACTGGCGAAGTTCTTAAAGATTCATGAGACGTAGTACACATTTCCCCATGTTGAAGACATTATCATGGGTCTCTGTGGAGGATGTCACGCTTTTGGATCCGCCCACCATCAACATCCGGTGGACAACACTTCTTTTCATGAATTTTGTTGGGGTTGTCAGGATGCTTCGGGATTTTGGTGGTGGTGGGAGGGAGGAGGGGGGGGGGGGATGTATGGAATAAATACATGAATGTCAGAAATAAATGATTTCTACTGTCCCAAGTATTTTGCATTTGTTGAGTTCTTAAATTTTGCCTCCAAGAATGGATATGGCTCCTTTGTAGTTTGTGTTGCATGTTACACAGTTACAGATCAGCGTTGATGTTGTATAACATCAAAGCAAGTACAAATTTTTGTCTCTTTTACCTTTAGCATCGTCATTGACCACTGAAAGTAAATTTTATGTTACATATTTGTTTCATATTTGTTGACCCTAAAGTTTGAAACAAAAACATTTTATAATGGGTGTGTAACTGTGTTATGGTGTCGCGAACAAAAACTATACCTCTTTCCAAAAAAAAAGTAGCATCTAATAACTCAAGAATTGTTTTTTACCTTCTCCTTGTTGTGTTCAAGTAAGCCAGGATTGATAAGACATTTTGCATGATTTGTACATTGCTCACAGCTAAATTTCTGTCACGGTGTAACGCAGCTCCTTTGTAGTTTGTGTCGCATGTTACAGTTACAGATAAGTGTTGATGTTGTATAACATCAAAGCAAGTACAAGTCTCTTTTACCTTTAGCATCGTCATTTACCACTGAAAGTAAATATGTTGCATATTTGTTTCATATTTGTTGACCTCAAAGTTTGAAACAAAAATGTTTTATAATGGGGGTGTAACTGTGTTACGGTGTCGCGAACAAAAAATATATCTCTTTCCAAAACAAATTGCATCTAATAACTCGAGAATTGTTTTTTACCTTTCTCCTTGTTGTGTTCAAGTTAGCCATGATTGATAAGACATTTTGCATGATTTGTACATTGCTCACAACTGAATTTCTGTCACGGTGTAACGCAGTTACACCGCAGCGACATATTTCATATTTACCTGTCTATTGGCAGTTTGGTATGTTGGTCTGCTTTTCTTTTTACAGGTTATAAACTACACATTAACACAATAATTAACAATGGTGCTAACATTTAAAGTTGAGTTTGTTTTTTTAGCAGTGATTCCCCCTTTTAGTCATCATTAGTGTGGAATGACTCGTATACTACTGTTGACTTTACCTATGTAAACGATATACTTCTGTACACGCTCATGCTCTTCTGACAGTGCATCTGCCTTGTGATGAAATTGCTGCTTTTATGTCACTGTCACTGTCTGATTTTCTCCAGAGAAGTGGAGGTTTTACTTTATAGATTTTTTTCTGCAAAGAATTAATTTTCACTGAAAAGTTAACAGGATGGGATGAACCATAACCCACAAAGTCCCTTCTATATGAGAGCTGTCCTCACTGTCAAGGGTCTCTTTCTTTTGTCTTTGACCTAATTTTGATGTTAAAATATCTCCTATTGAAAAAGTCTCGCAAATCAGCCAATGCGTCAGCTGTATAAGGGGCACAGTGCATATGCGTCATTGCCGGGTTTGTCAAACGTCAATTGTCATGATGTTTTTTTTATATTTTTTTTATACATAATTTTATATTTTACGGAATATGAGTTTCACTTTTGCTTGAAGACTTGAGAAAATGGTGTCAAAACTAGAATTTCATGGTACAATTTCATCTTGCTATAATTTGCAGGGTTCAAAATACTTTTCAAAAGTACGGGGCCCTTCGGGCCCTCTGTTAGTAAAAGTAGGGGGCCCCACAGGAAAGTAAGGGGCTTATGAACCATCGCATGATTTACGGACAAGACAGCGAAACATAGGAACTCTCCACGGGAGCAAGCGGCTTTAGCAAAAAGAAGAATAGCAAGCTGCAAACAGACTGAATGTATGGCGCTAGACCACTATGAAGCAAAGAGAGGTTGAGACCGTGCTAATAATAGCCAGCCACGTGTGTTTGGTGAAAAGTTCATGACCTGTGTCAGGACCGTGCTGATTCGCTGAGTACTGCCTACTGCTGCTTTGAGACAAAAGTCTGAAAAGAAAGGGGCACGTCGGGCCCCGTGGACATGAAAGTAGAGGGCACGAGGCCCCAGTTATTTCTAACCCTGATTTGTGTGAAATCAGGTTGACTTTACTTAGCTACATGATATACTAAGTATACCTGCCTGCTCTTCTGAAAGCGCGTTGATATGTGTGCGTGCGTGTGCTCAAAACATTTCCAAGAGATGCGCACATGTCTGCTCTGAGTGGCTGTGTGTGTGTGTGAGGGGGGAGAGAGAGAGAGAGAATTACATCATATTTAGAGTATTGCGTCAGTGTCTGCGTGGTGACGGAGTTGCTTCTTTTGCGTCACCGCCACTGTCTGATTTTCTCCCCAAAGTCAAGGTTTTTGGCCTCACGTGCGTGGCATTTTCTCGGAGACTATTCAAGCTACAGTCTTCAAACTTGGCCCAAGGATACTTTGTGGCAAGACCTTTCTAAACATACAATTTCAGACTCTCACAAAGGTCAAGGTCACAAGGGATCAGGAAATATATCAAAAATTGCTATTTTTGGACATAATTTATTTTTTTCTCAAATACTATTTCAACTTCAAACTCAAACTTGGAACAAAAAAGGTACCTAAAGGTAAGACCTTTATACGCACACTAATTTGGTTGATCCTCAGGAAGTAGGTCCAAAATAGCCATATTTTTACAGAAGATGTTTTTTCTCAAATACTGTTCACAACTTCAAACCCAAAATTGGCACAAAGATACCTGATGGTAAGACCTTTCTATGCATACTAATTTGGTTGATCCCTTGGAAAAGTAAGGCCAAGGGTCACAAGAGCTCAAGAAATAGGTCCAAAATCGCCGTATTTTGACAAAAGATGTTTTTTTCTCAAATACAATTGACAAACTCAAACTTGCTACAGATATACCTGATGGTAAGACCTATCTGTGCATACTAATTTGGATGACCCCTCAGAAAACGAGAAATTCATTCATTCAATCCTCTCTGCGCCGTCTGGTGCTTGAGGCGACGAAAACGAGAAAAGAGCCGCCGATATCATCGCTAACCATCTGCACGATCTTGACACGCGCACGCCCGATGCGTTTAAGTGTGTCACGGGTGACGTCAATCACTGTAATTTGAAGAATGGTCTGCCAAGGTTCCACCAACAAGTGACGTGTACAACACGAGGGGACCGAACTCTTGACATTACTTACTTACTTACGCCTGTCACCCCTACCCGGGTATAGGCCGTCGACGAGAGACCTCCAGCAACTCCTGTCCTGTGCTTCTCCTTCGATTCTACTCCAGGTGGTTCCCAGTCTCTTGATGTCTGCTTGGAGGTCTCGACGCCAGGAGTTTCTCGGCCTACCTCTTTTCCTCTTTCCCTGGGGGTTCCATGACAATGCCTGCCTAGTGATACTGGAAGCTGGCTTTCTCAGACTGTGACCGATCCATCCCCATCTTCTTCGCCCAATTTCATTCTCTGCTGTTATCTGCTCTGTTCTGTCCCAGAGTCTGACGTTGCTGATCTTCTCTGGCCAGTGGATTTTCAAAATTCTTCTAAGGCAACTGTTCATGAAGGTCTGTACTCTGTTGACTGTGGTTTTTGTCAATCTCCAAGTCTCTGCTCCATATAGGAGAACTGCTTTTACATTGGAGTTGAAAATCCGGACTTTGGTGTGTTGTGACAGCTCTCTGGAACTCCACACTTTTTTTAACTGGAGAAAGGCTGCTCTGGCTTTACCGATTCGTGCTCTGACATCTGCATCAGTGCCGTCTTTTTTGTCTATGATGCTCCCGAGATAGGTGAAGGACTCCACCTCCTCCAACGGGGTGCCAGCAAGCAAGATTGGTTCTTCCCTGGTTGTGTTCAGCCTCATTGTCTTTGTTTTCTGTTTGTGAATGGTGAGGCCCACTTGGGATGAGATGTCAGCAAGCCTCGTGGTCTTGTCCTGCATTTGTTGATGAGTGTGGGACAGTAATGCCGAACTCTTGACATGTTTTGGTGTAATGTCAGAGATTCGTACGTCGCTGTTCCGATGCCGCCTCTAGGACGATCTGATCATAACTTGGTTAAACTCGTGCCACGGTATACACCACGCGTACAATGCGAGCCGCCGCTTACCAGGACAGTACAGAAATGGTCCACAGCAGCTAAGGAGGCCCTGAAAGGTTGCTTTGACTGCACCGAGTGGAATGTTTTTACTGACACTACAAGCGACGTTGCCGAGGTGGCTGACACAGTTTGCAGCCACATAAATTTCTGCGTAGACAGTGTTGTGCCTAAAACAACTGTTAAAATCTATTCCAACAACAAACCTTGGGTCACGAAGCACATCAAGGAGGTCTTAAACAGAAAGAAGAAAGCTTTTGAAGACAAGAACAAAGAACAGTTACGGACAGTACAAAAGGAACTGAAAAGGGAGCTTAGGAAGGGGAAGGAAGCATATCGAAAAAAGATAGAAAAACAGTTTGAGACTGGTAACATGAAACGTGTGTGGGAGGGTATGAATCTGATGAGTGGGAACAAGAAGCAAAAAGCTGTTCGGGTTTTGAGCAAAACTACGGACTATGCCAACGACTTAAATCAGTTCTATGCAAGATTTGATTGTCATGATTTTGAGCATAAGAGGGAACAGGTCAAGGAAATGCTAGTTAGTGGACCTAAACACATGCAAAGTGAAGTGATTGTGGTGACTGAGGAGGAGGTGCTTAGCGTACTTAAACATACCAATCCAAACAAAGCGGCTGGGCCAGATGGTGTTCAAGTGTGTTAAAATTATGCGCTGAACAACTGTACCGAATTCTTTGCTATATTTTTAACATATCACTTACCCAGTGTGTCGTTCCCTGTTCATGGAAGACCTCTTGTATTGTCCCCGTGCCAAAAAAGCAAACTGTATCTGTGATGAATGACCAGTTGCTCTTACCTCGTGTGTCATGAAGGTTTTTGAGAGGGCTGTTCTTTCACATTTTAAAATACAGGTTGCAGATTTTATGGACCCCTTTCAGTTTGCTTACAGAAGGCAAAGAGGTGTTGATGATGCCATGTTGCATGTTGTAAACAACATCTACTCGCATTTAGAGAACCCAGGAGCCTCCATTCGACTGATGTTCTATGATTTTTCGTCTGCTTTTAACACCATTCAGCCACACATACTCGCCTCCAAACTAGTTCACATAAACATAAATGCCTCTACCATTCTTTGGGTTTTGGACTATCTCACTAACCTGCCACAGTACGTCAGAATTAGTTCGGATCTCATCTCAGATGTACTTTTTACCAACACCAGTGCACCACAGGGGACTGTCCTGTCGCCTTTTTTGTTTTCTTTGTACACAGCAGACTGTAGAGCTACTCATGATGACTGTGTCATGGACAAATACGCTGACGACACGGCACTGACAGGTCTGATTACAGATGAGGACGACAGACACTATCGACAAGAGATCGATGACTTTGTAGAGTGGTGCGATAGAAACTATCTTGACAGGTCTGATTACAGATGAGGACGACAGACACTATCGACAAGAGATCGATGACTTTGTAGAGTGGTGCGATAGAAACTTTCTTGAATTACATGTTGGCAAAACAAAAGAGCATACAGAAAGACCAGTAAAAGACAAAGAAGGCAAGCCTATTGCAGACAGAGCAGACCAACTCGACAGATGGGCCGAGTATTTTGAAGAGTTACTGAACAGACCTAGCCCACCCGACCCCCCCGACATCCAGCCGGCAGAGACCGACCTACCCATCAGCTGTGACAGACCCAGCCGGGAAGAGATCAGAAAAGCAGTGGCATTTTTGAAGAATGGCAAAGCAGCAGGGCCAGATGGCATCCCAGCGGAGTCTCTGAAAGCAGACCTAGAGACAACAGTTGAGATGCTGTACCCACTGTTTGAAAAGATCTGGGATGAGGAGGTGATGCCGGCTGACTGGAAGGAGGGGTACCTAATCAAGCTTCCCAAGAAAGGTGACCTCAGCAAGTGTTCCAACTACAGAGGAATCACCTTGCTGTCAGTACCAGGAAAGGTCTTCAACAGGATCATCCTAGAAAGAATGAAGAGCTCCGTTGACCCCCAGCTGAGAGACCAGCAAGCAGGATTCAGGAAGAACCGATCATGTACAGACCAGATCGCCACTCTCCGCATCATCGTGGAACAGTCTCTGGAGTGGAGCTCCCCGCTGTACGTCAACTTTGTGGATTATGAGAAAGCATTTGACAGCGTGGACCGAGAGACTCTGTGGAAACTCCTACGACACTACGGTGTACCCACAAAGCTCGTCCGCCTGATCAAGAGCAGCTATGATGGCATGACATGTCGCGTGATCCACGAAGGGCAGTTCACCAGAGAGCTCCAGGTCAGAACTGGTGTCAGGCAGGGGTGTCTGCTGTCTCCGTTCCTCTTCCTACTGGCCATAGACTGGGTCATGAAAATGACCACAGAGCACAGACGAAGTGGAATACAGTGGACACTGTGGACACAGCTTGACGACCTCGATTTTGCAGACGACTTGGCATTACTGTCCCACACTCATCAACAAATGCAGGACAAGACCACGAGGCTTGCTGACATCTCGTCCCAAGTGGGCCTCACCATTCACAAACAGAAAACAAAGACAATGAGGCTGAACGCAACCAGGGAAGAACCAGTCTTGCTTGCTGGCACCCCGTTGGAGGAGGTGGAGTCCTTCACCTATCTCGGGAGCATCATAGACAAAAAAGGCGGCACTGATGCAGATGTCAGAGCACGAATCGGTAAAGCCAGAGCAGCCTTTCTCCAGTTGAAAAAAGTATGGAGTTCCAGAGAGCTGTCACAACACACCAAAGTCCGGATTTTCAACTCCAATGTAAAAGCAGTTCTCCTATATGGAGCAGAGACATGGAGATTGACAAAAACCACAGTCAACAGAGTACAGACCTTCATGAACAGTTGCCATAGAAGAATTTTGAAAATCCACTGGCCAGAGAAGATCAGCAACGTCAGACTCTGGGAGAGAACAGAGCAGATAACAGCAGAGAATGAAATTGGGCGAAGAAGATGGGGATGGATCGGTCACAGTCTGAGAAAGCCAGCTTCCAGTATCACTAGGCAGGCATTGTCATGGAACCCCCAGGGAAAGAGGAAAAGAGGTAGGCCGAGAAACTCCTGGCGTCGAGACCTCCAAGCAGACGTCAAGAGACTGGGAACCACCTGGAGTAGAATCGAAGGAGAAGCACAGGACAGGAGTTGCTGGAGGTCTCTCGTCGACGGCCTATACCCGGGTAGGTGTGACAGGCGTAAGTAAGTAAGTAAAACAAAAGAGATGGTTATAGATTTCAGGAATAACAAACAGCATCCCGGTCCTGTTGTTATCAAGGGAACAGAAGTTGAGCGTGTAGAGTCCTACAAGTATTTAGGTGCTCTTTTTGACAACGCGCTCAACTGGAAACAAAACACAGATGCTATTGTGAAAAAAACGCATAACTGGCTTTGCTGTTTTTGAAAGCTCAGATCATTTCATGTAAGCACTCAGCTTTTACAGGTGTTTTACTGCTCCAGTATTGTTAGCATTTTAACTTTTGGACTGACGTGCTGGGGGAGAAATTTATGTAACAGAGACCAAGATCGCCTTAACAAAGTAATCCGGAAAGGGGGTGGGGTGATTGGTAGGGCACAGGATAATTTGGACACACTGTACAACAGACGGATTACGAACAAATTGGCTGACATTCTTGATGACAAAACACATCCACTTAGATATGAATTTGACAGCAGACGTATCGAACGAAGTGGCAGACTCCGAGTACCCAAAAGTCGTACATCACGTTATGCCAACTCTTTTGTCCCTCAGGCTGTTACCCTTTTCAACAGTAATATCAGTAGATAGTGTCGGTCAACATTCTTCCGTCCTTAGTACTAGCCCTCTCAGTATTATTAGTAGTATTATTATTAGTATTATTATTATTATACAAAGGTAACAATACGTCTGTTACAGTTCATTTCTTTAATTGAGTGTTATGGGTTATTTAATGATTTTTTTTTTTTTTTTTTTTTTAGATGATGCCATGTGTTGTATGGGCAGACAGTGAATTTCCCCATGAGGGATTAATAAAGTATTATTGTATTGTATTGTATTATTGTATTGTATTGTATTGTAAAGGTCAAGGGTTACAAGAGCTCAGGAAATCGGTTTTTAAAAAATGGCCATATTTTGACAATAAATGTTTTCTTCTCAATTACTATTCACAACTCCAAACCCAAATTGCAACAGAGATACCTGATGGTAAGACCTATCTATGCATACTAATTTGGATGACCCCTCGGAAAGGTCAAGGGTCACAAGAGCTCAGGAAATAGGTAAAAACAACGGCCATGTTTTGACAAGAAATGTTTTTTTCTCAATTACTATTCACAACTTCAAACCGAAACTTGGTACAGAGATACCTGATGGTAAGACCTATCTATGCATACTAATTTGGATCACCCCTCAGAAAAGGTCAAGGGTCACAAGAGGTTGACAAATGTGTATAAAATGTCAATAATTATAGTTATTATCAACATTTTTACAAACTTGTCAATCAAAGTTGGCACTAAGGAAGCTGATGATAAGACCTTCCTATGTATCCTAATTTAGTCGACTCATCGTGAAGGTCAAGGGTCATGGGGGTTTCATAGATGTGTGAAAGCTAATTAAATTTTGAGAAAACATCTATTTTGTTAGTGCAGAACCATCCCTTTATTTATTGTCAGACGTGTGGATCGGTTATACACATGAGCCATAAGGGCTTTGCCGTTCTTGTTACTTTTTTTTTCTTTTTCTGAGAAGAATTAACTGAAAGAATTGATGAAGTATAAAGCTGGGTAACGAACTCATCCAGTCTTTCTTGAAACTAGCTATTTGCAAAATTTCAAGTAAATATGACAAAAATTACGGACTCTAATCTGGGTCAACCGACTTTATATAAATGGTCTTTTATGTCAGTAATGAGACATCCAGTTACAATACACTCGGAGGCTCTCTTAGCCACCCCTTGAATACCGTATTTCGCCAAGTTTTAAGCTTGTGCATACAGCAATATCTGAGATTCTCATGTCTACATACATATATATATACACACACACATAGGCACATACGGTCTCTCACTCCAAATGTACGTTCAGCAGCGAGGTTAGCATAACTAGACATGACGCAATTTTTATTGTGTTACTTCAGTTGTCAGGCTTAGGCCTGCCTGCCTTTGACATCATGGACATGCTAATTCGCCCCAGCGCGACCCATTCTAAAAAGTCTCTTCTGTAAATAGAAGGGATTTAAAAAGGTAAATGCTTGCTAACAAACTCATCCCATGTCTTTCTCCAAACTAACTACAGTGGAGTCCGCTTAACACGAATTTCTGGGGACACGGAAAATCACTTCGTGTTAACCGTATTTCGTGTTAACCAATATGGCCTCAAAATTGATCACGGCCCTCCCGGCAAGGAAAAAGTGTGTAAGAGATGCGTGCATGAATGAGTACGAGGTTAAAAGTGCATATTATTGTACTATATATGCTTACATTACGTTCAGCTCGCTAGGAAAACACAAGGATATGTGTACAGCTCACGTAGTTAATGTACAATCCATCAGGTAAAATCCATAGTAAAGTAAAAGCAACACGGGCATCTGGCATCGGTAAAAGCAACACAAAGTCATTTAAAAAACGGGCCATGACCGAAGTCGGTCTTGCGTTATTGACAGCCCGTGTAGAGAGACAATCGTGGATCTCATTAATCTTGTTTTTTCACTTCAAGCGTAGTCGACTTCTGTTTTACCTTTAACTGAATTGAGGGAGTGTTGGTACACGAATGATGCATGAATTCAGTTCAGAAACACTAGCCAATGAGAAGACGGATTACAACGACTGAAGGCTATTCAGCCAATCACAGGCTAGAGTTCGTTCATGTGTCGTGTGTACTACAGCACGAGAGCGACACGTGCAGTGCCCCTTTCATGAGTCGGTTTTCGGTGTTTGAGACTGGAATGTGTGTTCATGTTAAACAGGTGAATAATAGTGAAATTGCTCTGGTCGGGAACCGAAAACAGCTTCGTGTTAAGCGAAATTTCGTGTTAAGCATTTCGTGTTATCAGTGAAATTTTAATACATAATAAGAAGGCCGTCAGCCGGGAATGCAAAAGCGGTTCGTGTTAACCGGAAATTCGTGTTAAGCGAGTTCGTGTTAACTGGACTCCACTGTATATCCAAAATTTGAAGCGAAAATAACAAAAAATGCAGACTCTGTCCCTTCTTTAAGTAGAAGGGACTTCAAAATGTTAACACTGTTAACACATTCAGCCCTGACGCACTACAGCAGGAGATGGATCGACCATGATAATTCAAGGGTAGTGCCAGATTAGCTTGGCGCCTGTTGGCGCCAAGCTAATCTGTCACTACCCTTGAATTATCATGATCGAACCATCTCTTGCAACAGGTGCATAGTCATTAGATGACGCCTCCAAAATTTGGGAAATACGTGCGTCGGGCTGAATGAGTTAAGTAGACTGAATCAGTTTGACACTTATAAAAGAGATGATGCACATGAGCCATAGAGCGTGCCAAATATTCTATGAATTTTACCTGAGAAAACTGAACTTTCAATGAACCCAACCCTCCCTTCACCAGACATGGGACTTCCTAATTTTTTCGGAAATCCGAATTTTTTTCCTGCATTTTGGTTATTTTTTAGATCCGTGCAAATTTGTTGAAATTTTTTTTTGAATTATGGTGCATGTTTACATGTTGAATTTTACATTTTTCTTGAACTCATTGCTTACACTATAAGATGAATATAGGTGTTTTGTGAAGTTCCCCCACATGAAAATATACTGATTGTGAGTTGCGAGTCCTGGACTCTTTGCTTTCCTAGGATTTGATCTCAACCTGGTCTCATGTCTGCTCCACTGCCACACATAAACAAGAGCTGCCATGTCATCTAAATAATTAGGATTTTTGCAAAGATGAGTTTTGTCAACTTAAACAAGATGGGATGAACCATAACCCACAAAGTCTCTTATATTCAAGCCATAACCCACAAAGTCCCTTTTATATGCAAGTGGTACTCGCTGCCAAGGGTCTCTATCTGTTGTCTTTGACCTGATTCTGAACTTGAAATATGTTCTATTGAAAAAGCCTCATAGTGCATATGCATCATTGGTTTGAAAAGCGTCATTTGTCATGACGTAATTTTATATTTTACGTGATATGAATTTCACTTTGACTTATAGACTCGGGAAATATAGTGACAAAAACTTGAATTTCACTGTACAGTTTCAGTTTATAATTTATGTGAAGTTTGGTTGACTTTACCTAGATACATGATATTCTACTGTACATATGTTTGTGTGTGTGTAAGAGAGAGAAAGGAGAGAGAAATACATCACATCTAGAGTATTGCGTCGATGTCTGCGTGATGACGAAATTTCTGCTTTTACGTCACTGTCACTGTCTGATTTTTTTCCAGAAGTCGAGGTTTTTTACTTTAAAAAAAATTCTGCATAGAATTAATTTTTACTGAAAAAGTTCAAGAGATACAAACGAACTCATCCAGTGTCTTTATCCAGTCTAGCTATATCCAAAATGGCAAGTGAATATAGCGAAAATTATGGACTCTAATGTGGGTCAGATGACTTTGTATAAAAGGTCATTTAACTCTTCAATGAGACATCCAATTTCAAACTGCTCGGAGGCGCTCCCCTAAAATCGAGCTTGTGCGTGTGCAGACTTCAGAGATTTTCTTATGCATACGCACACACACACACACATACATACATATGGCGCTTCATCCCAAAAGTACGTTTAACAGCGAGGTTTGCGTAACTAGACATGACACCATTTTTATCTTGTTACTTCACTGTGAGAGGTTTAGGCCAGCCCACCTATGAATTATGATGTCGTGTTATTTCACTGTCAGAGTTTTAGGCCAGCCCACCTATGATGTCTTGTGTGTTCTTTTGGAATCGCCCCACCGTGTCCCATCCTAAAAAGTCTCCTATAAATAGAAGAGACTTAACAAAGGGAGAGTTGGGGTCATTTAGAGGTCTGCTTTCCTGTGGAAAATTCATAGTGTGTTCACCGCACTTTAAGGGCTTTGCCATTCTTGTAATGACCTTTACATCTGTTAGGGCTTCCTTTGTTAACACTGTGATGCTGTTTTCACATAAATCTAGTCACTTGGCAAAACCGGCTAAAAACGGCAAGTAAAGGCGACATACTCCCACTGTGGTGTTGGATGCTTTTTTCATCATAGTGTTTATGTTGTTTGGTTGGTTGGTTGTGGTGGTACTGTCCCCTTGTGTTGATATAGAGGGCATTCTCCAAGTAGCAGAAGGTCCTCAGACCAACTTTGGCAAGGCTGGGCCAACTGGCTGACGATGGCCCAATGATCTTTGTTTACTGGGTTGTTGCTGTGTTGCAGGTTTAACCCCCACAAGAAGTTTACGCCAGAGAAGGACAGCCATCGAGCAAAGCAGACACTGAACAGAGAGAGGAAGCTAGCAGTGCTGGCTCCGGACGTGATTGATTCAGATGACAGGGTAAGTGGCTTCTTTCCTCACTACTGTAATTACCCTAAATATTCTACCACTTTTTGCATGCAAATTTTCCGATTTTTCAGCTGTGGTCGAATATTTAGGTGTTTTGAAAAAGTTGATTGACTGTGGAGGTGGCATGTTCGAAAATTTGAGTTGAAACACCAGCAGTCCTGTGTCATCTCAAATGGGAGGATCCACAGGTGAATGTTCACACAAAATGTTTTAAAATTAGATCCCAGTTTTGGTGGCTAAATCATTATTTATCTCTCTCTCTTTCTGTCTCTTGGCTTGACTTCGCGAACAAAGATTTTATAGGGGTTGCCCATGACGTCTGCAGGCCTACTCGTGGCTGCGGAGGCCAATCCGGGACAGGCAGGTTCGACCGCAGTGGCTGCAGGGGAAGGTCTGGCCAGGGTTCTGAGTTGCGGCATCTCTGTTTTTTCTCCTGAGCCGCTTGTCCTTAAGGCTAGCTCTGCGAGAGTCCTCAAAGGAGATGGCTGCCTTGTAAATGGTGGAGCACCAGGTGTCACGGTCCGCAGCAAGCGAAGACCACTGGCGGTGGTCGATTTGGCAGACACTAAGTGACTTCTTGAGACAGTCTTTGTATCTCTTCTTTGGTGCCCCTCTGTCTTGGTGTCCAGTGGCAAGCTCGCCGAACAGGGTGATCTTGGGTAGGCGATGATTCTCCATCCTAGAGACATGCCTCGCCCAGCGGAGCTGTGTCCGCAGCAGCAAAGCCTCGATGCTCACAGTTTCTGCCTGTTCAAGGACCTCGACGTTGGTGACATAGTCACTCCAGTGAATGCTGAAGATGGTACACAGGCAGCGCTGGTGGAAGCATTCGAGGAGTCGTAGTTGGCTGCGGTAAAGGGCCCAGGACTCGGAACCATACAGCAGGGTGGTGAGGACGACCGCTCTGTACACGCTGATCTTGGTGCCTGTTTTTAGCTGTTGATTGTGCCACACCCGCTTGAATAGTCACCCGAAAAGCACTGTTTCGCTTTTGCCAGCCTGCTGGCAAGCTCCTTGTCCAGCTTGGCGTCCGACGTGATGATGCAGCCAAGGTAAGTAAACTGGTGCACTAACTTTAGTTCAGACTCGCAGATGGTGATGTGGGGAGGGCGATGCTTTATCGTGGGTGCCGGCTGATGGAGGACCTCTGTCTTTTTCAGACTGACCTCGAGTTTTCAAACAAGTCTATGTCTTCTACATTAACAGGGAAATCAATACCACTGAAGTTGAGTTCGCTTACAAATTTGGTATAGTTAGATACGCAATCAGGTCTTGTTTTTATAAAGTGTATTTTAGCAAGCACACACCACATGAAACAAAAATTATCATTGTTCTGTATATTGACGACAGCCTTTTTGTTTGCAACCTCTGTTGGCAGTGGTAACCATGATTTACCTAATATAGGATGATACCTTGACTGTTTTAATTTTAGTTCATGCACAAGGCCTTCGTGCCAACCAGATCCCTTCATTTTTGCACTGTCAATTGCTTTGAGGAAGTCGGGTAACAGTCTGTCTCTAAACACGTTCTCTAATTCCCTTCTTGTGTTAACAGTGTGTTATCTTGTTGATATATATGAAACAATCACTTCACCATCTACTCTGCTGAATTCTATTTTAGCAACAACCTGAATCTTTACACTGCCTGTAAGAAGATTATCTTGTATTACAGAAAAAGAGTTTTCTATCGATTCATAGACATTGTTACTATTAGATATAGGCAAGTCTGTTGTGTGAAACACGTTTCTTAAGCTTGATTGACCAGGGCCAGGGCTTGTCGAGCCTGATGGGCTTTGAGCATTGTCCGTCATTTTTATTTGTCCGACAAAATAATAAATGAAAAAAAAAATTACACCTTATGTAATACCACTTTATTAGCTGTATAATACAATAAACAAATTTAGTTTAGTCGCCAAAACAAATCAACCACTTCCCTGGTGTGTGTCTTAAGGTCTTGTCCTGCAGGTGTAATATCACTTTATTGAATGTAACACTTTCAATATAATAATGTAGTTTTCTTAGTTGATCAAATATGTCTTTACACATTGACTCAAACCAGCGCAAGCGGTCACTGTTAGCATCATAAACTTTAAAAGCATTTGTCTTAAGATCAACAGTCTCGTACTCATAATGTGGTGGACCATCAGAATATTCCAAAGTAACATTATATGTTATATATATCTTTGCTGGCATTGAGAGTTTAAAGCCGGGTTCAAACACACGTGTTTGTTTTTTCAAAATACATTACCGATGGCATTACTATCTGGAATACACTTTATTGCCTATAGATTTCAGCAAAAGTTGTGTATAGCACACAACTGGGGAGGAGACACTGGGGATCCAAGCACTAGGACCCCGGGTGGCCTCCCCTTACTACCCTATCCCGGCGAGCAAAGGGCGACCTCGTCAGTTTCACTCATAGCTCGACCGGGGATGGTCGAGTTTTTGCCTTTCTCCATTCTACGGGTTTTTCGTCTTCAGTGATTATTTGACTTTGGGCTTGAATTTTTCGATTCAGCCCTGGACTCACTACATTCGTGGCTTTTCCTTTTTTGCTTGGACTAGTTGAACTGTGCACCGACCGATTTTTACCGGCTCTGACTTTGTGAGCTTCACCCTTGGCTTGGCCTTGGGGTTCGACGACGCACGTGACTTGTGCCCTGCTGTGTTGTGCACGGTTGACTTTTCTTCGCCTGCGTAGTTGGCCTACGGCCTTATGGCTTCTTCTGTGTTGAAGACTTGCCTCCTTGCGGGGACTTACAGTGGCCGGACGATGCACACGACTCTTGCTTGCCGTGTTCGGGCTGTTCTTCGGACGGAACGTGTGATGTTTGCGCCGCTTGGACGGAAGACCGGTGGTCGCGCATGTGGGACTTTTACAGACGTGACCGGCCCCCTCACCCGCTTCTGTCTCCCCGGGATCCTCCACGGGTGGACGTCATTCCCTCGGCGCTTCGGGCTCCTCTCCGCTCCGTCGTTCGGGCTTTCCGGCCCACAGGTAAGTCCCCTTCCTCTACCGTTACCTCGCAGGTTCTCCCTCCCCTCTCCGAGTCTTCGGAGCAGGGTAGACGAGTTCGGAGTCATGCACCCCACGCTCTGCTTCGTTAGTGCGTGGCTTGAGCCCCATATTGTTTCCCACCCCCCGCTCTGCTTCGGGCGAGCGGTCTGGGAGAGCTGAGCGTTCGTCGGCCACCCCCGGCTCTAGGTCTCCGGAGCGGGGACGGGTGACTGAACGCAAACATAAGAAAGAGAGAAAACGTGATAAGAAAAGCTTTCGCTCACACACCGAGGCTTTGGAACGTGACTCGAGACCGTTAATAATGCTGCCTCCCCGCTCTGTGTTTTCCGAACGGGCCCGGCATGCTTCGCTTTCTTCCCCCCCCCCCCCCCCCCCCCCCCCCGCCCGCCCCGTCTCGCCTGGGCGGGCCCGGGGTGAGGTTGACTCTCGCCCCCCACACTCCGAGGCGTCGGAGCGGGGGTCGCGTGCTCATAATTTGTTCCCTCCCCGCTTCGCTTCACCTGAGCGGGCTTGGCGTGACCTTAGACTGTCCCCACCCCCGTCTCGTAGCGACCAGACGGGCCCGGTGTGACTCGGACCCTCGCCCCCCTCGCTCCGAGGCTTCGGAGCTGGGGCCGCGGGCTCATAAATCGTCCCCTCCCCGCTCCGCCTTTCCTGAGCGGGCTTGGCATGACCCTAGACTGTCCCCCCCCCGCCCCGTATCGACCAGGCGGGCCCGGTGTGACATCATCGCGCGTCCTCCACGTTCCGAGGCATTGGACGTGGGGCCGCGTGCCCGGTATTCGTCCCCTCCCCGCTCCGCCTTTCCTGAGCGGGCTAGGAGAGACACTTTGCGGTCCCCCCCCACATCGGTTCTCCCAGGCGGGCCAGGGGTGACCAGACCACTTCGTCGGTATTCCGATCGCGGCTATGTCACTCACGTCGGCTTCTGTGTGCGGATCCCGACTTCCAGGTGGACCGTCGTTTTGCCACGGTCCCTCCGTCGCCGCGGCGCCCCTCTCTGCGAGCGTCGCGGGCGGCTACGTCTACCTCGTGCGCGGCGGTGCGGCGCTCTCGTAGCCGCTCGCCCCTTTCGTCTTTTCTGCGAGAGGATCAGTTTTTGGAACCGGACGTCTTCGGCCTTTTATCCGACGGACTCGGCCTCGGCGATCTTCTTGCAGGACTCGGCGGCTGGATCTCCGTCCCGCCTTTCCGCTGTCTCGTCGGCCTCCGCCTTGTCAGACGTCACCGGCCCATCGCTCGGATCGCAGACGGGCCACGCCCTGGGTGAGGCATACAGGCTTTTCGCCAAGTACCTACCTCCCGACTTCTGTCCGCCTTCGCCTCCTCCGAAGAGACGGGCTTCGGCCATGGTTGACGCGCAGAGGCAAGTCAAGCGCCGCAAGTCCCTCCCGCAGCCAGCCGGCTTCCGGGACCTCACCGATGCTTTCTCCGTCCAGCTGCGAAACGACGCTTTCAGCGACACGGGATACTTTACCGCCGCTCGATGGCCTGTGGGAATCAACTTGAGCTTCTGCCAGGCCTGGTACGCTGGACACTCCCAAGCCTTCGCCATACCTCTTCCAGCAGGCCTTAGTGCAGGCGGGCAGCCGTAGACTTGTCCAGAACTCTTGGCCTCGGCCTCTCGACAGGATCGCCTCCTTAGCGCGGAACTCGCTGGCATGTTCGGGATTCTTGGAACTGGCTACCCAGGCAGCCCTGCAGTGCCTACAGGATACTTGGGACCTGGGGGTTCAGTCCCCGCTCCGTGACGTGCAGTCCATCCTGATAGCGGCCAACCGGGCCGCCTACCATTCCTCCGCCAACGCCATGGCAGCAGCTGCCAATTGCGACCTCTGGAGGCAGGATACCCTTTTGCGCCTCTGCTCGGACCTTCCCCTCGCGCTGGGACCATACGGCGTTGAGGCGCGTCCCCTGGGTGGTGGATAGGGGGTCCCTCGTGAGAGGGGTGCACCGAATGAAATAAGGTGCCGTGAACCAACATGGTCTAAGGGAAGGTGACCCCGACAGAAAACCCCTGGTCCTCCTAGTAAGGGGGTTGGGCGTGGGGGTAGCTTCCCCACCCTGCAAAAAAGGAAATAGCTACAAAAACGCCGACGAAAAGACTAACAGTAATTCCTTTCCTGGAGGAGGAAGGTTCTTCTACTAGAAGACTTATGACGTCCTGTGGTGAAAGCCGGAAGTCTTCGGAAGCCACAGGACCGAGCCGCCTCTCTCTATCCAGGGATACAACCATGGGCACATGGAACGTCAAGACCATGTACCAGAGCGGCAAGGCCGCCCAGATAGCAGCGGAAATGCAAAAGTACAACCTTTCCCTGCTAGGCATCAGTGAAGCCAGATGGACGCAGTCTGGCCAGAAAAGGCTGTTAAGTGGGGAGATGGTTCTGTATTCAGGTCATGAAGAGGAGAATGCCCCCCATACAGAAGGAGTAGCACTCATGCTGTCACCAGTGGCACAGAGAGCGCTGATGGGCTGGGAACCTCTTGGGCCAAGAATTATAACAGCAGCCTTTAGAACCAAGAAAAAGCTCAAGCTGAACGTCATCCAGTGTTATGCGCCCACCAATGACAGTGACGAGGAAGAGAAACAAGAGTTCTACGACCGACTCCAGAGTGCCGTGGACAAATGTGCGGAGCGAGACATCACCATCGTCATGGGCGATTTTAATGCCAAAATAGGGGAGGACAACACCGGATACGAAGAGGTGATGGGGAGACAGGGACTAGGCTCGGAGATGAGTGAGAACGGGGAGAGGTTTGTAGACTTTTGTGCTCTAAACCGACTTGTCATTGGAGGCAGCATCTTCCCACACAGAAGAATACACAAAGCAACTTGGGTCTCGCCTGACCATACAACAGAGAACCAAATAGACCATATCTGCATTAGCAAGAAATTTAGAAGATCCCTTCAAGATGTTCGAGTGAGGAGGGGAGCAGATGTCGCCTCAGACCACCATCTGCTTACCTTAAAAATGAAGCTCAAGCTAAAGAAAAGCCGCACAGAGACAACAAGAAGACAGCGCTATAATGTAGGCCTCCTGAGAGAAACTGGAGTTAGAGAAGAGTTCAAACTGGTGCTGTCCAACCGGTTTCAAGCGCTACAGGAGCTAGTAAATGAAGAGGAGGCGGTCACCACAGAGCAGCAGTGGAAGGCAGTTAGAGAGGCGCTGAACTCAACCTAGAGTACAGACCTTCATGAACAGTTGCCTTAGAAGAATTTTGAAAATCCACTGGCCAGAGAAGATCAGCAACGTCAGACTCTGGGAGAGAACAGAGCAGATAACAGCAGAGAATGAAATTGGGCAAAGAAGATGGGGATGGATCGGTCACAGTCTGAGAAAGCCAGCTTCCAGTATCACTAGGCAGGCATTGTCATGGAACCCCCAGGGAAAGAGGAAAAGAGGTAGGCCGAGAAACTCCTGGCGTCGAGACCTCCAAGCAGACATCAAGAGACTGGGAACCACCTGGAGTAGAATCGAAGGAGAAGCACAGGACAGGAGTTGCTGGAGGTCTCTCGTCGACGGCCTATACCCGGGTAGGGGTGACAGGCGTAAGTAAGTAAGTAAGTAAGAACTCAACCTGCAAAGACACTGTAGGGTTCAGGAAACACCACCACAAGGACTGGCTGTCGGCACAGACCTTGAAGAAGATAGAAGCGAGGAAGCAGAAGAAAGCAGCGGTCAACAACAGTCGCACGAGAGCAGCCAAAGTAAGGGCACAGGGGGAATACTGGGAAGCCAACCGCGAGGTGAAGAGGAGTATCAGGGCAGACAAGAGGGCCTACACAGACAGCCTGGCAGCAGAGGCAGAAAAGGCAGCAGGCAGCGGCAACATGAAACAGCTCTACGACATTACCAGAAGATTGTCGGGTAAGCATGGCCATACAGAAAGACCAGTAAAAGACAAAGAAGGCAAGCCTATTGCAGACAGAGCAGACCAACTCGACAGATGGGCCGAGTATTTTGAAGAGTTACTGAACAGACCTAGCCCACCCGACCCCCCCGACATCCAGCCAGCAGAAACCGACCTACCCATCAGCTGTGACAGACCCAGCCGGGAAGAGATCAGAAAAGCAGTGGCATTTTTGAAGAATGGCAAAGCAGCAGGGCCAGATGGCATCCCAGCGGAGTCTCTGAAAGCAGACCTAGAGACAACAGTTGAGATGCTGTACCCACTGTTTGGAAAGATCTGGGAAAAGGAGGTGATGCCAGCTGACTGGAAGGAGGGATACCTAATCAAGCTTCCCAAGAAAGGCGACCTCAGCAAGTGTTCCAACTACAGAGGAATCACCTTGCTGTCAGTACCAGGAAAGGTCTTCAACAGGATCATCCTAGAGAGAATGAAGAGCTCCGTTGACCCCCAGCTGAGAGACCAGCAAGCAGGATTCAGGAAGAACCGATCATGTACAGACCAGATCGCCACTCTCCGCATCATCGTGGAACAGTCTCTGGAGTGGAGCTCCCCGCTGTACGTCAACTTTGTGGATTATGAGAAAGCATTTGACAGCATGGACCGAGAGACTCTGTGGAAACTCCTACGACACTACGGTGTACCCACAAAGCTCGTCCGCCTGATCAAGAGCAGCTATGATGGCATGACATGTCGCGTGATCCACGAAGGGCAGTTCACCAGAGAGCTCCAGGTCAGAACTGGTGTCAGGCAGGGGTGTCTGCTGTCTCCGTTCCTCTTCCTACTGGCCATAGACTGGGTCATGAAGATGACCACAGAGCACAGACGAAGTGGAATACAGTGGACACTGTGGACACAGCTTGACGACCTCGATTTTGCAGACGACTTGGCATTACTGTCCCACACTCATCAACAAATGCAGGACAAGACCACAAGGCTTGCTGACATCTCGTCCCAAGTGGGCCTCACCATTCACAAACAGAAAACAAAGACAATGAGGCTGAACGCAACCAGGGAAGAACCAGTCTTGCTTGCTGGCACCCCGTTGGAGGAGGTGGAGTCCTTCACCTATCTCGGGAGCATCATAAACAAAAAAGGCGGCACTGATGCAGATGTCAGAGCACGAATCGGTAAAGCCAGAGCAGCCTTTCTCCAGTTGAAAAAAGTGTGGAGTTCCAGAGAGCTGTCACAACACACCAAAGTCCGGATTTTCAACTCCAATGTAAAAGCAGTTCTCCTATATGGAGCAGAGACATGGAGATTGACAAAAACCACAGTCAACAGAGTACAGACCTTCATGAACAGTTGCCTTAGAAGAATTTTGAAAATCCACTGGCCAGAGAAGATCAGCAACGTCAGACTCTGGGAGAGAACAGAGCAGATAACAGCAGAGAATGAAATTGGGCGAAGAAGATGGGGATGGATCGGTCACAGTCTGAGAAAGCCAGCTTCCAGTATCACTAGGCAGGCATTGTCATGGAACCCCCAGGGAAAGAGGAAAAGAGGTAGGCCGAGAAACTCCTGGCGTCGAGACCTCCAAGCAGACATCAAGAGACTGGGAACCACCTGGAGTAGAATCGAAGGAGAAGCACAGGACAGGAGTTGCTGGAGGTCTCTCGTCGACGGCCTATACCCGGGTAGGGGTGACAGGCGTAAGTAAGTCGGACCTTCCCTTGTCAGTGAAGACCCAGCTCCGTCAAACCCCCTTAGGTGGTCCTCAGCTGTTCGGCGACACTTGGCAAACCGTAAAGGAATCTTCCAAGGACTTGTGGCCCAAGCCGGCGTCTACCCCAGCCTTGACCCGCTTTCGCGCCCCCCGCCTGGCCGGGGGTCGTGCCCGGCGGTCTTTCAGGCCCTCCGTTCTTCCAGTCGGATCTTCGCGAGGTCGGGCCCGTCCATTCTAGGCTCCTCAGGCCGGCCCCGCCCCTCGCCCTTCTTGGCCCCGCGGCGCCCGTAAATCGGCCCCCACCACCGCCCCCGCCCTCAGTCCTCGGTTTCTACAGGCCTACAACTTTCGTTCCTGTCTCCTCCGCCTCTTCGCAGGTCACCCATGTGGATCCAGGAACCGGTCGACGGCACACAGGCAGACGCTCTGCGCGGGGAAGTGGCGGCCCTCCTCACCAAAGCGGCGACAGAAGTGGTTTCGCGGCAGGACTCTCTGGCGTTCTACAGCCGACTCTTTCTAGTCCCCAAACCAGGCGGCAAGTGGCATCCAGTTATCGACTTATCAGCGCTAAACAAGTTCATTTTGGCCCCTCGTTTCAGGATGGAGACGGCCAGGACACTCCGTGCGGCCGTCCGACCGATGGACTTCGCGATCAGCCTCGTTCTGTTAGACGCCTATCTGCACGTCCCAATTCATCCGTCGTCTCGCCGGTACCTTCGGTTTGCCTTTGGGGGGATCATCTACCAGTTCTGCGCCCTTCCTTTCGGCCTCAACATCAGTCCGTGGGTATTTACGAGACTGCTCGACGCCGTGATGGCCTACTTCCGTCAGCGCTCCCTGAGCCCGGCCTCCAATTACTTGGATGACCTTCTACTGCGCAACTTGGTTTCCGCAGCACTCCAGACGGACAGAGATGCCCTGCTTTCCCTTCTGCGTCATCTCGGTTTCCTGCTCAATTTGGGGAAATCCGATCTTTCTCCCTCTTGACGGTTTCTACATCTGGGGATGGATTTCCTGACCGACCTCAACCTTGTCCGCCTGCCTCTGGCCAGGCGGCAGAAGATCGTCGACTTAGCGACTTCGATGGGGATGGGATCCTCCTTCACCGCCAGGGTCTGGCTTCAACTCCTGGGTCTCCCCAGTGCGGCTGCGGACCTGCTCCCCTTGGGCAGACTTTACGCTCGGCCTCTCCAGCTACATCTCCTTCTTCACTGGCGACCCTCCTCGGGCGCTCTGTCGGATCTAGTACCAGTCACTCCTCTGGCTCGTCCTCACCTCGAGAGGTGGGCGGACCTGGCTTGGCTGGCTTCGGGGGTGCCCTACACTCCCCGCCGCCACGGTGGTCTCTCTGTACAGATGCGAGCCATGCCAGCTGGGGCGCGCACCTGTTACCGGATTTTCTCTCGGCCTCGGGCGTTTGGCCTCGGGAGCTGTTAGGGAAACACATCAACTGGCTGGAGCTGAAGGCAGTTGGGTTGGCACTCGACGCTTGGCAGGAGACCTTGGCCAATCAGGAAGTCCTCGTGCTCTCCGACAACTCGACGGTGGTGGCTTACATACAGAATCAGGGGGGCACTCACTCGCCCTCCCTTTGCATTCTACTGTACCACCTTCTCCTCTGGTGCAGGGATCGGGGCATTACTCTACGAGCCCGCCACATCCCCGGCCACCTCAACGTGATCGCGGACGCCCTGTCTCGACACGGACAGTTGCTCCACACGGAGTGGTCCCTACGCCCGGATATTTTTCGCCTGATATGCTCTCACGGGGAAACGCCGCTAGTGGATCTGTTTGCCACCAGATGGAACAACCAGCTCCCGGTCTACGTCTCTCCAGTCCCGGATCCGCTCGCTTGGGCAGTGGACGCGCTCGCCATCCCTTGGGACGACCTGATTGCTTACGCCTACCCCCCGTCAGTCCTCGTTCCGAAGGTGCTGCGGAAGCTTCTAGGATGCTCGGCGGTCCTCTTGCTGGTGGCTCCCTTCAACTGGTCCAAGAGCTGGACCACGGACCTCCTCGCGCTGGCGACGGACCCTCCCCTGGAGCTTCCTACCCCTCCCACGATGCTCAAGCAGCCCCGTCAGCAGCTCTTCCACCCATGCCCGGAACGCCTCAGCCTACACGCTTGGAGGTTGTCCGGCAAGCCCTCGCCACTAGAGGTTTCTCGGATGCTGCAGTGGCGGCAATTGCAGCAGCCCGCAGACTCTCTACAAGGAAGATGTACGAAGGCAAGTGGAGGGTCTTTCAGACTTGGTGCGCCTCCCATGGACTCCCTCCCACTAACCTAGCCTCCCACCAACTGGCGGAGTTCTTCCGGTGGCTCTTCGACGACCAAGGCTTAGCCCCGGTCACCATCAAGGGCTACCGCGCTATGATCGCGGACTCCTACCGCCATCTGAGTCTTCCGGACCCAGGCGCCTGCACGGATCTGTCGGATTTACTGGCTCACTTTGAACTCCGACGTCCGGTTTCACGTTCCCTAGTACCCCGGTGGGATCTTGCCTGGGTACTGACGTGGTTGAATACGGACCGGTTTGAACCCCTCCCCTTGGCTCGGTTCTCAGATTTGACCCGGAAAACCTGTTTCCTTCTGGCTCTCGCTACAGCGTCCCGAGTCAGCGAGCTTCACGCCCTCTCGATGCTCCCAGCCTGTTTGCAGTTTCGGTCCGACGGCTCTGCACAGCTGCTCCCCGATCCGTCCTTCCTGGCCAAGAAAAGCCGCCCTGCGGCAGCCCCTCAGATGCTAACTATACGGCCCCTCCGTGGAGCGGACCTCTCCCCTGGATCGCGGCAACAGGACCCAGTGCGGGCGCTAAGGATTTACCTGCGCCGCTCTAAGCCGCAGCGCCGGGGGCGCTCGCGCCTCTTCCTACCTTTGTCCGCGGGCAGACACGACATCTCGGCCCAGATCGTGTCATCCTGGCTGCGGTGGGTGATTAGGTCAGCCTACCAGGACCTCTCCCCACGCGGCGCTGAGCTCTTACAAATCCGGGCACATGAAGTGAGAGCAGTAGCCACCAGTCTAGCCCTGGATCGCAACTGCTCGGTCAAAGATATTGTGACAGCGGGTGGCTGGCGCTCAGACTCCACTTACGCACGCTTCTACCTTAGAGACCTGTCCGGCCAACGTGACTCCCTGGCACGAGTGGGCGACTTCTCCGCGGCCCAGCACTCCCTCCGATTGATTGATTGATTGTACATTGCTTAACGTCCCGACAGCAACAAGGCTTTCTCAGGACGTGCCTGCACTGCTTGTGAAAAAAAAACTAAACAGAAAATTGAATGTATGTCGCCAGCCGGTCAAATACATTAAATAAACCTACAACATGGGGCATAAATAAAGCTAAGACCATTTAGCAACACACATCCAATATCAAGAGCTACAGGCAGTGCAGACAGTAGGGAGAGTTTTAAAAAGGCAAATACAGATGAATGGACCTCGGGTAGACAGAAACACGTGCCCCAGAATAGAGAGAAAAACCCACCCTGTGGGGCTGACCAGGGTGACCCTGGGAACTAAAAAATACCTAACCCCACCCAAGTCCCCCAGGGCAGACCCGGGTGGGGGCACTCCCTCCGAGCGCCGCTGGCGTCTTAGTTACGTCATAGCTGAAATCGTCGGGAGTTCTCTCTCGATGGGGCCGGCGGAGTGGTTGGGTTATGGTTTAGGTACGGCACCCTCCGCCTGTTCGCCATTCTTCCAGATAGTAATGCCATCGGTAATGTATTTTGAAAAAACAAATGAATTTTTTTTCTAAAATGTATTTTTTTGAAAAATACTTACCGATGGCATTACTCAGATGGCCCTCCCACCTGCCCCGCTTGCCTCTTGTGGCTAAGTGTGAAACTGACGAGGTCACCCTGTGCTCGCCGGGATAGGGTAGTAAGGGGAGGCCACCCGGGGTCCTAGTGCTTGGATCCCCGGTGTCTCCTCCCCAGTTGTGTGCTATACACAACTTTTGCTGACATCTATAGGCAATAGAGTGTATTCCAGATAGTAATGCCATCGGTAAGTTTTTTTTTTTTAAAAATACATTTTAGAAAAAAAATTCATTTTTAAGTCATAAAAGTGCTCAACATCTTTGAAGCACTCTGTAACATCAACCGCTTTGCATTTTTATTGGACAAAACAAAAGACTAAATTAATTTACTAACCCATACCATGTGGGCTGATCTGTCTTTAAGATAAGCTGTAGATGCTTAGTTGATGTCAGTTTATTTTTCACAATGTCGCGTTCATGCTTATTTGGGATGACATCGTTTTCTCTGAGACAGTCTTCAAAGCTGTCACGATCCTTACAGTAAAACAAACAGATAAACTTTAACTGTTCTTGAAAATCTTTCAGTACAGCATTATATTTTTGAGTGAGAATCCATACACTGACTTTTGCATGTCTGCCACTAAAGGCAAGTTCTGCTAAAGTGTTTCTCTTTTTGACAATGTCTTTCTCTGCAGAGCAGTCATCAACTATGAACGCCCCACCCGGGTCTGCCCTGGGGGAATTGGGTGGGGTTAGGTATTTTTTAGTTCCCAGGGTCACCCTGGTCAGCCCCACAGGGTGGGTTTATCTCTCTATTCTGGGGCATGTGTTTCTGTCTACCCTTTGTCCATTCACCTGTATTTGCCATTTTAAAACTCTCCCTACTGTCTGCACTGCCTGTAGCTCTTGATATTGGATGTGTGTTGCTAAATGGTCTTAGCTTTATTTAGGCCCATGTGTTAGGTTTATTTAATGTATTTGACCGGCTGGCGACATACATTCAATGTTCTGTTTAGTTTTTTTTTTTTTTTTTTTTTTTTCACAAGCAGTGCAGGCACGTCCTGAGAAAGCCTTGTTGCTGTCGGGACGTTAAGCAATGTACAATCAATCAATCAATCAATCAATCAACTATGAACAGGGTTGATTGTCCTTCAAATTGCTTGTAAAAATATTTTAGGTAGTCGTTCAATTTTTTCTCAGGGTTGTCTAAGTAAATCTTGCTGTCAGTCCAAATGAATAAACGGTTGTGATAAGCTTTGTTGTGTTTGATAGTAGGACAGAATATTACAATGTTTTCGAAATGATGGGTGTATCTTGTGTGTAATAGATCCAGTACAAATTCAGTTTTCCCACACCCTGTGGCACCAGAAAATAAGCCACAGTGTGGGTCAAGTGTCAGCAAGTTCATTTTAATACAGAATATAATTTTAATACACATGACCACTTTGTCTGCTTTCTGCAATATTGAGTTGTGCATCATAAATCAGATACAAATATATATTTATTGCTTCGGCTTTTTCAACCTTTTTTTGTATTTGGATTGTAATCCTGTCACTACCGTTTTCAACAGTACGACCTGACCCATGTAGGTAGTCGTCGTCTGTACTACGCAGGTCTAACCACAGTGCATACTTACTCGTCAGGTATTGTCCGATTCTTACATCATACAGATGTAAATCTTTGCATGCTATGTTTGCCGGTTTATTTCTAAGTCTTCAAAATACTTAGTGATCTCGTCGTAGTGTTGACAAGGCTGCATTCCAGAAGCGTACACTTGATTTGGTTTGCCTTCGATTGTACAAGACAAATGTGTAATCTTTGGATTGTAGAATTTTTCTGGATCCCGTTTGTATGGACTACTGGGTTCAACAAACAACATAAGAATGCCTTTCAGTGACCTGGCAGGTGTGTTCAGTTTATGTTCCACATTGGGTCGCTTTTGTCTTTATTGATTAAACTATGCCTAATCACCCGGTCATAATAAATTGGAAGTCTTGACTGGTACTGATTTTGTATGAGTCTGGCTAATTCAGTATATGTGACAATTTCATATTCCAAGGAAGTGTTAGAGATCTTATATGTTGCGTCTGTGGCAGATGATTTAATAACTTTGGAGTAGTCATTGAAGGTTAGTTCAAAACTCAGACGGTCATTTAGTGCTCCTTGGTAATAAGGCAAATGCGCTGTCAAGATTTCAAACTCAAGTGGAATGTAAAATCTGGTTCCATATGTTTCAGCTAAAATAACGTCTTTGGCTGCTGTGGTTGTTTTGTCACCGGCATCGATTCTGAGTTTAGTAATGTTATCTGACTGTATGCTTTGATAAATACGGTCTTCTCTTTCTTCTCTTGTGAGCCAAAGATCTTTGTAGCAGTAGAACACATCAGCATCGTCAAGACTAAACACTTCCTGACCTTCAAGTTTTACTTTAATAGTTCTAATAATTGCTCTGCCAAGGTTGTTAACTAGTGTTCTGTTCACGTCTGTGTCTGATGATAGTTCAATATTAAAAGCAAGGCTTGCAGTACCAGGAACAATAATGTCACTGGGGCCTAGGTTTGGAAACTTGACAGTAAGTGTTTGGTTTTGGTCTATAGTACTTGGATTGTTTGTAATGACAATTGATTGCCTAATGCCCTTAACACCAAGAGGCTCACATAGTTTTCTATATGGGTCTAACTTTGATCTGTAAGACTGTGTCATTTTATTATGCAAAAATCAAAAATATTAAATTAATAAAACGATGGCCGCGGGAGGATTTAATCATGAAGATTTTGAAATGGATGTCACAGATGCCTCTGATACTAGTATCACAGATATGACTGGAATGGGAAATACTTTTAGTTTGCAACAGGAACTTTTACAAAGCAAAGTGAACTCATTTTATGACAGTGTTGGTGCGCGCCCAGATGTAATAGATAAAGGTCACTTATTTGTAAATACAGACAAAGGGAAAGTGTATCTAACACATAAAAATAACCCTGCTAAATTTAGAGTTTTAAGTACAATTAAGGGTAAAGTCAGTGGTAAATCTGGGTTGGCAAGGTACCTTGGTATTGGACGGTATCCACTTGTGCCTCGACTTGTTAGCGCTCTTCACGACACGCAAACAAGATTACCAACGGGACAAGAAATTGAAATGGCGGCAGTAACAAGCCTGCCAGAAATAGCAAACACAGTGATACAAGAAACCTCATTTACTGAAGGTCAAATAAATGACGCTATGAAAACAATAGATGACCCGCCTTTGTCAGTGCGAGAGATTATGGGCTTGGATAAATCACTGCAGTCAATCAGAGGTGAGATGGTAAATAATGTAGCCAAACTGGGTGAGCTTGATAAACACATAGAACGTGAAAAAGAGAAACTGGCTACCGCAGAAAATGGGAATCTTGATACAGAAATAAAAGAAAGAATACAACACAGATTAAATGATTTGCAGATAGAAAGATCAGCGCGGCTGGAAGCGATTAGTATTGGAAGAGAAAAACTGAAAACACAGGTCAACAGGATTAGAGAAACTATTCAGAAAATACTTCACGAAGACACAACTTTGGCTGAGAGATTGAAAACACTTTTCAGAGAACAGGGTATCACAATTGCGAGTTTAATTACTGCTCTTGGATTTATTATCAGTACTGTTGTATTAGCTGTTTCCGGGGGTGGCGGGGGTAGCACTCCTACTCCGCCAGTACCACCGCCCCAACAGACCCAAAAGATTTACAGTCATGGGTAAAGAAACAGTTGTCTCACATATCAGACTTGCTTAAGAAATTGTCTGTGAAAGCAATGGATGCGTTGCCTGGCATAATAGGCACAGTTGTCAGTTGGCTGATAAGTACAGCAGCAAAGGTAGTAGGGTTTATGACGGAAAATGTGTGGGTCTTTTTGGTTACAGTAGGAGGGTTAATGGTGGGTTATTTAATGAAACAGGTAAAGAAGTAATATCCCCAGTCCAGTAAGACCTATTACTAATGCAGTTCTCTCTGACTCATGTGTGTTTGGTGATGGTGTTAGAGTTACTGACCGTACGGGTGTCGGGGCCGGGGTTGTCTGTACAGGCATTATTAATGGTTTTAGAGCAAGCAGTGACTGTTGATGTGTGGTTGTTAGGCCTAAGTTCACAGATTGGTTGAGTCCTAATTTTTTACCAACACCTGCAATCCCCCACTCGGGTCTGCCCTGGGGGACTTGGGTGGGGTTAGGTATTTTTTAGTTCCCAGGGTCACCCTGGTCAGCCCCGCAGGGTGGGTTTTTTTCTCTATTCTGGGGCATGTGTTTCTGTCTACCCTTTGTCCATTCACCTGTATTTGCCTTTTTAAAACTCTCCCTACTGTCTGCACTGCCTGTAGCTCTTGATATTGGATGTGTGTTGCTAAATGGTCTTAGCTTTATTTAGGCCCCATGTGTTAGGTTTATTTAATGTATTTGACCGGCTAGCGATATACATTCAATGTTCTGTTTAGTTTTTTTCACAAGCAGTGCAGGCACGTCCTGAGAAAACCTTGTTGCTGTCGGGACGTTAAGCAATGTACAATCAATCAATCAATCAATCAACACCTGCAACAATTATTTCATTATTATAATTTGCTATTGTCCCCATTTGGAGTTGAAGGTCTGATGGCAACATGTATAACCCGATGCCAACTACAAAGTCAACTTTTGATCTCGCATATCAGAGAACGTCTTGGTAGCGTTGTATGCTTGATGGGAGATCAACCAATGAGTTTACTGAATCTTCCAGGTTTGCAAGAAATAATAATAATAAGGAAGATTTATAAGGCGCCAATACATGGTAAGATGCTCTAGGTGCTGTACATATGAACAAAACATACAAATATTACACAAAAAGTGACAAAGCCACATGTACAATTACACAAAAGAACAGAATTATGACTAAATACATGAACACTGATAATCAAAGTGGGAAAAGATGGGTTTTAAGACTGTGTTTAAAACTGGCACTAGACTCACTGTATCTCAATGATTTAGGAAGATCATTCCAGGCTGATGGACCCTGGTAAGAAAAAGATCTCTGCCCAAATCCTTTAGTCCTTACTGTAGGAATATGAAGCATTTTATTGTCAGACGAACTGCGCAATTGCCTCGAAGGGATATAACAGTGAAGGAGCTCTGAGAGATAAGTGGGTCCAGTGCCAGAAAGAGAAACATGACAAATGGACAAGACTTTGTGCTTGACTCTCTCCTTCACTGGCAACCAGTGGAGAGCGTGCAGGATGGGGGGGACACATGGTCTGACCTTTTCACTTTCATGACCAGACGTGCGGCTGAATTTTGGACTCTCTGGAGCCGATCAAATAAATACTGCGGGCATCCAGATACGAGTGAGTTGGCATAGTCAATGCGAGACAGAACAAATGAACAAACCAGAGTTTTTGTAGCCTCTGAGGTAAGGAACTGTCTAATAGAGCTAATACGACGCATCCCCAAATAGGCTGCCCTGGAAATGTTTATCACCTGTTTATCCATGGACAAGTCCTGCTCAATTGCAACACCCAGGTTCTTCACTGACTGAGAGAAGCTGACGGTCGTGTTCTCAATCATGATATCCTGAGGCAAAGCGGTAGAAGAAGACATTCTGGGTGATGCAATGAGCATGGCTTCCGTTTTTCCTTCATTCAGTTTGAGCTTGTTTTCTGACATCCACAGCCTCACATCAAGAATGCAAAGTGACACGCTCTGGATGATTTCGTTGACCCGACTCACACTACCTGACTTATAAAGCTGTGTATCATCACTGTATGCGTGATGTGAAACAGAGTGTCCAGCAATAATGCTGGACAAAGGCTGTACATACAGTAGGAAAAGCACTGGGCCTAATACTGAGCCTTGTGGGACCCCAAAACGGAGGCTGGCAGGTGCAGTGACATGCCCATAGACAGACACAGTCTGTGATCACTCAGTAATGTAAGAGTGGAACCAAGACAGGGCAGTGCCATCAATGCCGAAAACAAGCTGGAGACGATTAATCAGGGTAGTGTGGTCGATTGTGTCGAACGCGCTAGAAAGATCAAGTAAAGCGAGCACTGACACCTTACCATCATCCAGAGCAAGTAACAAGTCATTCATGATTCTGAGAAGTGCTGTTTCAGTACTGTGACAACATCTGTAGGCTGACTGAAATGGATCCATAAGATTGTTCAAGGCCAGGTGATCCAAAAGTTGCGAAAGCACAATCTTTTCGATCACCTTTGACAGAAACGGTAGGTTTGAGACAGGTCTATAATTCTTAAGGTCGTTGTGATCTAATGAGGGTTTTTTCAGTAGGGGTTTCACAACAGCACTTTTATACATTGAAGGGAAAACACCAGATGCAAGCGAAGCATTGACAATGTGAGTAACATACTATTGAAACAGTTGTACAACAAAGTGGTAGGCACTGGATCGAGCTCACATGACTTAGGGGGCATCTTCATTAACAACTTGCGTACATCGTCACAGCATACAGGTCTAAACACAGACATGGTCTGACCATGAAAGCAAAAGTCGATAGAAGAGACTGTTTTTGTCTGAGAAGACTGTGAGTCAAGATCGTCGCGAATGGCTTGGACTTTTCCATGTGGAAAAACGAGATGGAAGTTCTGTCATGGAGTATATTATGCTAGGAAGAGGAGAAGACTTGACTTTGCCCAGCAGCTGATCAGCCACTGAGTACAGTTGCTTACTGGTGTTGCATGCAGCAATCTTCATACTGTAGAAGGACGTTTTTGCCGTGCTCACTAACCTGGTTACAGCTTTCTTGGCAGCAGAAAACAATTGCTTGTGTACTGTAAGCCCAGATTTGCGCCACTGTCTTTCTGCCCTACGACGTTTCTGTTTGGCGGTGCGCAGAGTACTCGCTACAGCATTGAGCCATGGGGTTGATCTACGGGCTGGAATCTTACGACGTGTCGCAGGAGCAAGTTGGTCCAGTTCCGATCGTAGACATTTATCCAGTGCTTCAGCAGTGACCTCGGTAACAGTGGGAAGTCGCTCCAAAAGATCCGCCTCAAATGCAAGTCGATCAAGAGCCCGAATGTTTCGAACTGTATTGAACACTGGAGCTACACAAGGTCAAAGCACGTTAAGGCGGGCTGTGACGCAGTAGTGGTCAGACGATAATGCATCAGTAACTGCAGTAGAGGATAGGTAGTCACCGTCTGATCTCACAACAACCTAGTCAAGAATGTGTCCGTGGATGTGTGTAGGCCTGTCAACAACCTGTGACAGGTTGAACATGTAGAAAAGGTCCAACAGTTTTGACACTGAAGGATTGGATGGACAGTCATAGTGGAAATTAAAATCACCCAGGAGCACAGGATCACCACTGAGTGAATTAACAAGCTCAAGAAGATCTGGAAACTGGTCCATAAACATGGAGTCAGAGAGTTTATTCTTACGGCTTGGTGGCGGTCTGTAAACACAGAAAAAGTGGAGTGATTGTTGTGGAAGAGTCAGTTTGACATGGCAAAGCTCGAAGGACTCGTGAGCGAAGTTAAACAACGAGGAGCAGGAGATGAAAGGTGCGAAAACGTCTCTGTAGACCACTGCAATTCCGCCTCCTCTAGAAGAACGAGGGAATGAGTTGACTACATAACCGGGCGGAGTTAGGTCTCTACACTTAGCTTCGTCACCAGTCGGCCTTAGCCAAGTCTCGGTCAGGAAAAGCAGATCCAGGTCGTTATCAACGATGAATTCGCTGATTTCAGAGCGTTTGAAACTGTTTTTGTGCTTCAAATTTTCCACTCCCGTTTAAAATATTTGATTTTGTTAATGATTGTGCTCCTAGTAAACACCATACATATGTTCTGATAGACTCATTTACGCGCTCGACTCCCGCTTGAGTAAACCCGTCACTCCTGTCTAAGACAAATGTAGTCCAGGCATTAGACTGTTTCTGTTCTATTGTGCCTAACCAGATTTGTGATTTTGATGAGAAGTGTAACCTGGGTAGTAATCTTGAGGGTATTGTCTATGACTCATAGCGTAATACAATGTACCCATACCATTGTGATCATCTAGTTTTTGTGTGAAGTCATTCTTAGGGCTGATGTTAAATTCATTACAGATGCGTTTAAACGCTTTCATATCCTTGGGGTTGTTATACCTGTTGAAACTGGATTCAGTGGGCAGTGGGGTATGCAGTTCTGACAGTATTCTTCTAAGCTGGTAATACGTGTGAAAATGATAGACAGACCTAATCAGTTTGTTTGAGTGATTCAAGTGGTCTGTAAAGGAAACACCGCGGCATGTAGTTGAGCATAGTATAGCAAAGTTGAGCTGGTTTTGAAACATCTGTAGTGGACTTGAGGACCACTTTCTTGCAGTAGCATCGTCTGTTATTGGAGGGTTTAGATATTGATCAAAGGGGTTGGGAACCTTCATTTGAAATAAATCTTGTTCAGACACAGCTATGTCGAGCTGATTTAGTTGAATTATTTTCTGTTCATAAGTAGGTGCGACATTGTACTTGGCATCCACGTTAAATTGAAACGCGTTTGTAGTGACGCTTGTTGGTGATTTAAATTCCATCGTGCTTTTTTATGAGATAATAAAAATGTTTTTTACCTTAACAAATCTTGATACAAGCAAACCAGTGTGGTTAACTAATGGAATTGATAATCGTGATGGCAACAAGACTGTAGCTATCCATGAAATGTTCTACACTGTAAAGTGGTTTAATGTAGAAGATGATATAAATTATAAAGTAATTTTTGATGGTAAGACTGAAGCTATACCGCCTGGGTATTAGGACTTTTGTACTATAGCTGAATGGTTTCAAAGTAAATTTAATATTAAATCAACTTTAAATCCAGCTAATCTACTTGTTACATTAGAATCTCCGAAACAAGATTGGTTAAAAATGTCAGGTAAATTTGCATATTTACTTGGTTATTATTTGGATGAAGATTAGTTTATATCAGAAGATGATGATGTTTTTTCTAATATTATGACATTGAGAACAAGAAAACTTAAAGTAACTGGAAAATGTCCTGTCAATTTAGCAGTACACACAGTATTTAATGTTCATTTGAATGAACTGAACATGACTGAGAATATACACAATGGAAAGCCATCAACTTTGTTAAGATGCTTGCCAGCTGGAACTTCTCCCTATTGCGAAAGTGTGGTTGTTAGATTTCCTAATTTGCAGTTTAAGAAATTAGGTTCTAATTTCTTCGAGTCACTGTGTATATATGTAACTAATCAAGATGGCAAACCAGTTCAGATGCATGATTTTAATGTTGTGTTGGAAGTTAAATAAAAGTTAAAGTTTTATTTTTGTTTATAAAAATGAGTATTGGTCCAAAGTCAAAAATTATTCCAGTCGCGTGTCCGGTAACAGAGTTAAAAGATTTGGCTGATGTACAGGATTTTGAGAAGGAGGGGGAAGTGGGAGAAGTGTATGGTTTTGAACTTGATTCTTTTGGCATGTACAAGCGGAAAGTGATTGATGACATGAAGGAAGGCACTGACAGACCGATTCCTAAACTTGGTCAACTGCGTGATGTTACTGTTCCGCTTCCACCTACTCTTGTAAATAATGTGCCCTACAACTTAATGCATGTGGGTAATAAGTGGGTAGTTTCACCTGTGCCTATACCGCCACCAACAATTGACTGGGACATAAAGTTTGAATTTATTAGTCCTTATGTATATACTGATGATGAAGGCGCCTTAGTATTTAGAAAAGTTGTTAACTCTGGGCCGCTGATTGTGAGTCTTGTTCCAAGTTTTACTTCAGACAACAATAGCAGAGATAAACTGAAAGTACAAGAGTATGAGAAACGGAGGTATCTTCTTACAAATAGAAAAGGCAGATCAGATACAAAAGTTGTGTTTGTACCAACAAACTTTACCATTGCAAGAGAAGCGACAATAGTATTTGAAATTATCATGAGATCTGTAACTTCTGCCAAAGAAACGGATATCGCACAGGGAATCAAACTTACGTGGGATGACACATTGGTAGAGTCAACAAAGGGTTTTATTGCTATTAGAAAAAGTGATGTTATTGAGGTTTCGAGCAGTATTCCAGCTGTCAAGATACTGATCGACAAAACAACTTTTGTTTTTCTAAATTACATAAAGCTAGAACACATTGATCTTGTTTCTTTTTATTATGCCAACAAATTGTATACTTTTGATGAGTTGCAAAATGTAATCCCTGATTAAAATAAAAAATATTTGTCAATAAAAAAAATGGTAAACTTCTATCCGCAACTACCGACGCTTGAGTCTGTGCCGATTGATCCGCATGTGACAACTGTGCCAATTGCACCAGATAAAACATTACCGGCAGACGCATTCCGATTAATAAATATTACAGAAGCAATTAAATATTTGGAAAGTGAAGAGGCGAGATACTCTAGATGTAAAAGACGGTATAAGACAGTTTTCAATTCTGTTCAAAACACATCTATGACTGTTGGTGCAGTTTCAGCTGGATTATCTGTAGGGGGTCTTTGTACTTCGCAGGGGACTTTGAATCGGCTGGTACCTGCCATCGCTGAAGACCAACTCCCAGAGGGCCAGTGTGGCTTCAGAGCAAACAGGAGCACCACCGATATGGTCTTTGTGCTGAGACAGCTACAGGAGAAGTGCCGCGAGCAGAACAAAGGGCTGTACGTAACATTTGTCGACCTAACAAAAGCGTTCAACACTGTGAGCAGGCAAGGCATGTGGCAGATCCTGGAGCGACTTGGCTGTCCCCCAAAGTTCCTCAACATGATTGTCCAGCTACACGAGGACCAGCAAGGCCAGGTCAGACTCAACAATGACCTCTCAGAACCATTTCCTATTCTCAACGGCGTAAAGCAGGGCTGCGTGCTGGCACCGACCCTCTTCACCATCTTTTTTAGCATGATGTTGAAGCAGGCCACAGTGGACCTCGATGATGACGATGCAGTGTACATCAGGTATCGTCTCGATGGCAGCCTGTTCAATCTCAGACGACTGCAGGCCCACACGAAAACCCTAGACCAACTGATTCATGAGCTGCTTTTTGCTGATGATGCTGCCCTCATTGCACACACAGAGAGAGCCCTGCAGCGCATCACGTCTTGCTTCGCAGATGCTGCCCAGCTCTTTGGACTCGAGGTCAGTCTGAAAAAGACAGAGGTCCTCCATCAGCCGGCACCCAAGACAGTGTATCGCCCTCCTCACATCACCATTGGCGAGTCTGAACTAAAGTCAGTGCACCAGTTTACTTACCTTGGCTGCATTATCACGTCGGACGCCAAGCTGGACAAGGAGCTTGACAGCAGGCTGGCAAAAGCGAACAGCGCTTTCGGGCGACTTTTCAAGCGGGTGTGGCACAATCAACAGCTGAAAACAGGCACCAAGATCAGCGTGTACAGAGCTGTGGTCCTCACCACCCTGCTGTATGGTTCCGAGTCCTGGGCCCTCTACCGCAGCCAACTACGACTCCTCGAACGCTTCCACCAGCGCTGCCTGCGTACCATCCTGGGCATTCACTGGAGTGACTATGTCACCAACGTCGAGGTCCTTGAACAGGCTGAAACTGTGAGCATCGAGGCTTTGCTGCTGCGGACACAGCTCCGCTGGGCGGGGCATGTCTCCAGGATGGAGGATCATCGCCTACCAAAGATCACCCTGTTCGGCGAGCTTGCTACTGGACACCGTGACAGAGGGGCACCAAAGAAGAGATACAAAGACTGTCTCAAGAAGTCACTTAGTGCCTGCCAAATCGACCACCACCAGTGGTCTTCGCTTGCTGCGGACCGTGACACCTGGCGCTCCACCATTTACAAGGCAGCTGTCTCCTTTGAGGACTCTCACAGAGCTAGCCTTAAGGACAAGCGGCTCAGGAGAAAAAACAGAGATGCCGCAGCTCAGAACCCTGGCCATACCTTCCCCTGCAGCCACTGCGGTCGAACCTGCCTGTCTCAGATTGGCCTCCGCAGCCACGAACAAGCCTGCAGACGTCGTGGGCAACTCCTATAAAATCTTCGTTCGCGAAGTCAAGCCAAGAGAGATCTGTAGGGAGGTATTGTATTGATAACAACTGGAATTGGCAGTTTAATTGGAGTTGGCCTTGAAGGAGCTAGCATTGCCACAGGTCTAGTATGCTTTGGTTTGGAAGGCCTTAACAAAAGATTTCATACAAAGTTGCAGAAGCATGAAGCGTTGAGTACTCTGGCGGGTGCTAAACTGAGCAGTATAAAACTTATTATTAGTAAATCTTTGGAAGATAATTTTATTAACGATGAAGAATTTAAGAGAGTGCAGGATGATTTGAACAATTACAAACAACTGAA
Source organism: Semisulcospira habei (assembly GCA_036245525.1). Classification (NCBI taxonomy): domain Eukaryota; kingdom Metazoa; phylum Mollusca; class Gastropoda; family Semisulcospiridae; genus Semisulcospira; species Semisulcospira habei. The sequence goes on from BTPG01000001.1 coordinate 95,740,686, forward strand.
ATCTGAAATACAGAATAAGATACCTAGTCAATCTCCCGTGAATGTTGAAGAACTAAAGGCCAGTTTTTTAGAGAGGGGGGAAACAGATCGGAGTTCAGGAAACCACAGAGAAACTTCAAAATCTACCTTCAAGCAAATAAAAATCAGTTTTGGCAATCATTTAATAATGACATACACTTCACAGAAAGATGACACGCCACTTACACAACTTAGACCCGTCTACTTAGACCCATCTGCACCGCCACCAGAGTACTATGAAAAAAAAAGTTTATTTGTTGCTTTTGTAAGTTGAAAAAATGTCTGAGTGTCTTTTGTCTGGAGTCAACTTTGTTGTAAGAACTTGTTAAAACTTAGGGTAAGTAATTAATTAGTTCTTATGGTAAGTAATTAATAAGTTCTTATGGCAATTAACTTAAAGGTAACCTCTGCAGGTTCTTTAAGTTAGTTGCAACTTGTTAATAAGTAATAAGTTTACTTGGCACCAGTCTTTATCAAGTGGACTGGAATGTGTTATTCCAACACAGTTGAAAGGTTTTGAGTATATTAAGCCATCCTGTAAACCCCTACTTGTTAAATGATGGCCCCCCCCTTTTCAAGCAAGCTGTTACCCTATTCAGTGTATTTGACACCACTTAGCGGTTGAAAGGGCTTACAACACTCAGGCGCGTGGTCGCTTATTCATAAAAGCGAGCCGTATTGACTTAAAGGTGTCCCCAGCATACCTGAAATTGAATAGTGGCATGTCGCCTCACAAAGGCATTCAACTGTGTAACACGGGTAAAGATTAGTCTATGTCTTGTTGACAGAGCGTGTCTCTCTCTGTGTAAGGAGATGCAGGGGGATTGGTGGTGCTGTTCCATTCACCTGTTATTAACCAAGGGCATTGACTATGGGTATGTGTGAAATGTCTTTAGTCTATTTTGTTGAGTGCACTATATAGGATCTGGTTTGTTTTGAGAGAAACGGCTATGTGGGCGTTAATGACCGTAATTAGTTAATTAATTAGGGTAAACTTAAGACAATGGAAAAGCTCCAAAAATCTCTATTCTTCTTTCTCTCAAGGCTGCGACAGAAATAGTCTCCCGACACGACTCGCCGGCGTTCTACAGCTGACTCTTCGTTGTCCCCAAGCCAGGCGGCAAGTAGCGACCGGTCATCGACCTGTCAGCGCTAAACAAGTTCATTTCAGCGCCTCACTTTTGGATGGAGACAGCCAGTATTCTCCGCGCAGCTGTCCGGCCGAATAACTTCGCTATCAGCCTTGATCTTTCAGACGCTTATCTACATGTACCGATTCATCCGTCTTCTCGCCGGTATCTATGTTTCGCCTTTGGCGGGATTGTCATCCATTTCCGAGCCCTCCCCTTCGGCCTCAACATCAGTCCTTGGGTTTTCACGAGGCTCCTCGACGCAGTGATGGCCAGCTTCTGTCAGCGATCCCTGAGTCTGTCCTCTAACTACCTGGACGACTTGCTGCTGCGCAACCTGATTGCCACGGCTCTCGAAGAGGACAGAGACGTCCTGCTCGCTCTCTTGCGCCGCCTTGGGTTCTTAGTCAATCCGGGCAAGTCGGATCTCACCCCTTCGCGCCGCTTCTTGCACTTAGGAATGGAATTCCTGACCGACCTCAACCTGGTCCATCTGCCATTGGCTTGGCGGCAGAAGATCGCCGAACTCGCTCGTCAGATGGAGTTAGGGACCTCCTTCACAGCCAGGGTCTGGCTTCAGCTCCTGGGACTGCTCAGCGCGGCAGCGGACTTGTTACCCTTCAGCATACTCTATGCCCGCCCGCTTCAGCTCCACCTTCTCCTACATTGGCGCCCCTCCACTGGTGTCCTGACAGATCCGGTTCCGGTTACTCCGCTGACCCGCCCCCACCTCCAGAGGTGGGCAGACCTAGCTTGGCTCTTGACGGGCGTGCCCCTACACTCCCCTCCGCCCCGCTGGTCCCTCTGCGCCGACGCGAGCCTTTCGGGCTGGGGCGCGCACCAGCTACCGGACTTTGTCTCGGCCTCGGGCTTTCGTGGACAAACACATCAACTGGCTGGAGTTGAAGGCAGTGTGGTTGGTCCTCACCGCCTGGCAAGAGACGCTGACCAACCAGGAGGTCCTCGTACTTTTGGACAACTCGACAGTGGTGGCCTATATACAGAACCAGGGGGGCACTCGCTCGCCCTCCCTGTGCATCCTCCTTTACCATCTCCTGCTCTGGTGCAGGGACCGGGGCATTACTCTTCGAGCCTGCCACATCCCGGGTCACCTGGTCGCAGACGCCCTGTCCCGCCGCGGACAGCTTCTCCACACGGAGTGGTCCCTGTGCCCAGACATCTTTCGCCTGATCTGCTCGCGATGGGAGACGCCGCTAGTCGACCTGTTTGCCACCAGATGGAACAACCAGCTTCCGCTTTTTGTCTCTCCATCCCGGACCCTCTCGCCTGGGCGGTGGACACACTCTCCATTCCTTGGGACGGGTTGATTGCTTATGCCTACCCCCCCCCCCCCCCCCACCATCAGTTCTGATGCAGAAGATCCTGCGGAAGCTTCAGGGTTGCTCCGCGGTTCTCCTGCTGGTAGCCCCCTTCAGCTGGGCCAAGAGCTGCCTGCTCGCCTTAGCGACAACCCGCCCCTGGAGCTCCCCACCCCTCCATTGATGCTCAAGCAGCCCCGGCAGGCCCTCTTCCACCCGTGCCTGGAGCGCCTCCTACTAAATGCCTGGAGGTTGTCCGGCAAACCGTCGCCTCTAGAGGTTTCTCGGATGCGGCAGTGGCGGCGATTTCAGCAGCCTGCAGGCTGTCTACCAGGAAGGTCTATGAAGGCAAGTGAAGGGTCTTCCAGCCGTGGTGCGCCGCTCAGCAGCTCCCCCCCCCCCATGAATTTAACTACCCCCCAACTGGCGGAATTCTTCCTCTGGCTCTTCGACGACCAAGGCTTAGCACCTATTACCGTCAAGGGTTACCGCGCCATGATCGCAGACACTTACCGCCACCTGGGCCTCCCGGATCCAGGCGCATGCAAAGACCTTTCAGACCTTTTGGCTCATTTTGAACCCCGGCGTCCAGTCTCCCGTTCTCTCATACCTCGGTGGGACCTCGCCTGGGTGCTGACGTGGCTAAATTCGGAACGCTTCGAACCCCTGCCCCTGGCACTGTTCGCCGACTTGACCTGGAAAACGTGTTTTCTCCTGGCCCACGCCACGGTGTCCCACGTGAGCGCGCTTCATGCGCTCTCGGTTCGCCCCGCATGTCTGCAGTTTCGAGCTGATGGCTCGGCGCAGCGGCTCACCGACCCGTCCTTTTTGGCCAAGAACCGGCCTCCCTCGGCTGCGCCCCAGATGCTGACCATACGTCCGCTCAGAGGTATCCCGTGGGTCGCGTCAACAGGACCCGGTCTGGGCACTGAAGATTTATCTGCATCGCTCAAAAAAGCGCCGTCTAGGGCGTACCCGCCTATTCCTACCACTTCACCAGGCAGACCGGATATCTCGGCCCAGACAGTTTCGTCCTGGCTTCGGTGGGTGATTCATTCGACCTACCAAGACCTCTCTCCCCGGACGGGGATAGACGGTTACAGATCCGGGCGCATGAAGTCCGAGCAGTGGCCACCAGCGCGGCCTTTGACCGCAACTGCTCGGTTAAAGACATTGTGATGGCGGTAGGCTGGCGTGCCGACTCCACCTTCGCCCGCTTCTACCTCCGCGACCTATCCGGCCAGCGTGACTCCCTGGCCATGGTGGGCGACATCTCCGCGTCCCAGCACTCCCTCCGCGCACCCCAGGCGCCATAGGTACGTCTTAACTGAAATCGTCGGGAGTGCTCTTTTGTGGGCTGGCGGAGGGTGTTAGAGTACAGGGGGTTGAGTGTCGGCACCCTCCTCCTCTTCGCTATTCTTCCATATAGTAATGCCATTGGTAATGTATTTTGAAAAAACAAATGAATTTTTTTTCTAAAATGTATTTTTTTGAAAAATACGTACCGATGGCATTACTCGGATGGCCCTCCCTCCTGCCCCGCTTGCCTCTTTGGCTAAGTGTGAAACTGGTGGGCTTTCGCCCTAGACGTGACTGGATAGGGTGGTAAGGGGAGGCCACCTGGGGCTCCTATGCATGGATCCCCGGTGTCTCCTCCCCAGTTGTGTAGGGGACACAACTTTGGGCTGAAATCGTTAGGCTATGGAGTGTATTTCATATAGTAATGCCATCGGTAAGTTTGTTTGTTTTTAAATACATTTTAGACAAAAAATTCATTTTACAGTAGGTTTGGGAGATATTTTGTGGTGTGTTCTTTGCTGGGAATAATGATTCCGACACGAATCTACACATGTACGCAGTTTCATCAAAATCTGTTTTGGGGCTGTTAAAATCTGGTTACAGCCTAAAGCACATTCTGATTCCTATCTTTTTTCCTGACATCTAGCAGCAACGCTATACAACACTTTCACAGTTATTGATGTGGGGCGCCTTGAATGAGCTAATTCATCAATGGTGTATGTAACTGTTTTCTTGACAGAAAGATGAGCGAGACACGGCGTACGCGCAAGCGTATTTGAACAAGGTAAAGGTCACAATGGCCCGTGACCCTGACACCTACTCTCGCTTCATGGAGCTGCTGGCACAGTTCGAGAACGAAGATGTGTCACCAGTACAGGTGAGTGCTGGCACTCAGATTTCTAGGGGATCTTTTTTGGCTCACATGTGAAGCAAAAGTGAGTCTATGTTCTGGGCCAGTGGTCGCCTGGCTGTTGGCTGACTGCTGTCATCCATTGTAAAATTTAACGTTCGCATTTTCTCAGAGACTATTCAAGCCACAGTCTTGAAACTCGGCCCAAGGACTTTTTGTGGCAAGACCTTTCAAAACATACCAATTTCAGTGACCTATCTCAAAGGCTAAGGTCACAGGGGATCAGGAAATAGGTAAGAAAACAGTCTTACTTTAACCTAATTTATTTTTTCTCAAATACTATTCTCAACTTCAAACCCAAACTTGGTACAAAGATACCTGGGCATAAGATCTTTCTATGCATACTAATTTCGATGGCCCCTCAGAAAGGCCAAGGGTCTCAAGAGATCAGGAAATAGGTCATAGCCATTTTTTGACAATTTTTTTTTTCTCTCAATGCTGTTTACAACTTCCATCCGAAACCTGGTACAGAGATACCTGATGGTAAGACCTTTGTATTCCTGCTAATTTGGAGGACCCTTCGGGAAGGTCAAGGGTCACAAGAGATCAGCAAATGATGTATATTTTTGCTAGAATGTTAATGTGTTTTTTTTCAGGATTTTTGCAAAACTTTTCAACCAAATGTAGCAGAAAGATAGCTGGTGATCAGACCTTTCTATGCATACTAATTAGGTTCACTACTCACAAAGGTCATGGGAGGTTAACAAAAGTAAAAAATGCTTAAATTTTGAGAAAACATGGATTTGTGCAGGTACAAAAGCCAACACTTTCCTTATGTTAGAACACTTGTTTATAACAGTGACCTGTTGGAAAAGTGAAGGTTACAAAGGTTAGATTAAGTATGTTGATCGGTCATGCACATGAGCCTTAAGGGCTTTGTCATTTTTTTATTTTTTTTAAATTTATTTATTTATTTTATTTTTATTTATTTTTTTGAAGAGGGGGGGGGGGGGGGTTCATAAGTCTTTGTTGAACCCATTAACTGTCTCATATAATACAGCCTTGTGCATTAGGTGTAGCAATGGGAATTACTCAGTACTAGACAGACAAGCAGTAGGCAAGGGAACTAACTGTTTGTTCAGAGCTGAGTACTACTTCGCCTTTGTACCTGTATTGTTTCTACTGGCACTTGCCTGACTGATTTGGTTTGTGTGTAGTACAGCCTGGGGCAATGTTTACAGTACTGATGACTGCTTGTACAAGGGCACATTACAGGAGGACATTTATTGACCATGATAGTGCCAGGGTTGTGCACCACACTTGAGCTATCATGCTGGATGTGTTTCAACATTAACCACTTCACTGCCTAGAAAAATTGAACACCACCCAGCTGCAAAGGGTATAGATCTTCATGAGCCCCCACAGTTGCAGGGGCTCATGAGGATCTATGCCTCTTGCGGAAACCACCTTCTTTCCATATTATTTTGATAACTGGGATCTATGTCCATAAGCAGGGCAGGGAGTAATGAAGTGTTTGGAAGACAGTTGCCAAATGTGGTAATATCCACTGTAGGGCTCAATGTGTTAATGACTGCAACAGTTTTGGAAGGTAGTACTGTGATAATTCAAGGGTAGAGCTACATTAGCTTGGCCTGTTTCAGTGTGGTGCTAGTCAGACAGCACCCTGGAACTATCATGGCTAATCTATTTCCTGCTAGATGTGGGTCAGACAGGGGGAAATTGGCTAGTTTCCACCCAGTCAGCCTTCATTTTTGTATCAGTGCATGTCTAATCATTTTTTTTCTCTGTTTTTCTTTTCTTTTTCTTTTTTTTTTTTTTTCTTTTTTTTTTTTTTTTGGGGGGGGGGGGGGGGGGGGGGGGGGGGCGCGATTATATGCAAAGGGAAAAGTGAGTCTGTCTGCTGAGCCATCCATCATCAGTCTATCTTTCTTTGAGAATGCAGATGTATCACCCATGCATGTGTTTCTCAATCATACACTTTGTCTTGCTCTTGCCTGGTGTGTAGTTGCCTCATACTCCATAAAACAAACAGACCAAAAGGTGACTGCCAAGCCAGTAAAGTGCAAAGGAAATCCCAAAAAAGAAAGAAACACTCTTAGAATAAAGGACAGTTAATTAACTTTTGTGACAAGACATGCAGACAAAAAAACGATGTTTCCCTTATCCTTTTTTTCTCGTGCTTTCTTGTTGTCGATGTACATCATGCACTAGAAAAGAAAGATTGTGTTCTTGTCTCAATGTGTATTTTATACAATTCAATAAACTGTTTTGTAATTGTCCTTTCTGAGCTTACACACACACTTCCAAATGTGCTGTAACAGCAATGCCATGCCTGTCCTAAGGGTCCCTCAGATTCCAGTCTTATCCTCATGCATGTCGTGCTGTAACACCAATGCCATGCCTGTCCTAAGGGTCCCTCAGATTCCAGTCTTATCCTCACGCATGTGCATTGCACTAGAAAAATGTTTCACGGGTGAAATTGCAATCCTGATGTTGCACTGCAACAGTTCTCACTGGCATAGTATCCTGCTGCTGGTGGTTTGTAGTTGTGACAAAACAAAACAAATTCAACAATTTAGTTGTCATTAGGATTATGTTCCTCCTAGGGCTTCATGGCCAATTGTGCACCTTCCTTACCCCCAACCCGCCCCCCCCCCCCCCTCTTTTGCATGCAGCTGCTGGTACTGTTTATACTCAGAGTGCCAATGGCTGCATGCATGTGGGGGGTTAACCCCATTTAGCACCTAGGCACTACAGCATGTCATGAATCAACCATGATAATTCAAGGGTAGTGCCAGATTAACTTGGCGCCATCACAGTGCCAAGCTAATATGGCACTACCCTTGAATTATAATAGTCGGTCTATCTCCTGCAACTGGTACATAGTTGTTAGGTGACATCTCCAAAATTTGGAAAATGTGGCCTTAGGTAAGATGTGTTATGCTATTAAAGTATTATGGCCAGGCTGCATTGTGAGGGCATTTGTCAGCCTTAGGTAAGATGTGTTATGTTATCACGGTCAGGCTGTATTGTGAGGGCAATTATCAGCCTTAGGTAAGATGTGTTATGCTATCACGGTCAGGCTGCATTGTGAGGGCATTTGTCAGCCTTAGGTAAGATGTTTTATGCATCACGTTCAGGCTGTATTATGAGGGCATTTATCAGCCTTAGGTAAGATGTGTTATGCTATCACGGTCAGGCTGTATTGTGAGGGCATTTGTCAGCCTTAGGTAAGATGTGTTATGCTATTATGGTCAGGCTGCATTGTGAGGGCATTTGTCAGCCTTAGGTAAGATGTGTTATGCTATTACGGTCAGGCTGCATTGTGAGGGCATTTGTCAGCCTTAGGTAAGATGTCTTATGTGCTATTACGGTCAGGCTGCATTGTGAGGGCATTTGTCAGCCTTAGAGGCTGGGCACACGCTACCACAAACACCTATTGCTGGGCGCAATTTTGTGGCGGCAATGTTGCTGCCACATTACAGGGCGCCTACAATATTGCTGCCACAAATTGCCACCCGATGCAATCCGAGTCTATTTATTTGTGGTAGCCCGCAAGGCTGGAGCAATGTTGCCGCCTCTCAGCCAATCAGCGGTGCCCTTGCACCACTTGCCGTTTCTTCACTCTTCCGAGTCGGAAAAAATGGCGGAGAAGCTGAACGATGGCTTTGAGACTGTTAACTCATTGGAGATGCGCCGCATGCGGAAACGCTGCGAATAGCCGCGTATCCGTATGCGGCATGTCTTCAGTGAGTTAACTGATCAACCTTGTCAGTTGTCTGAGAGTTCCCATGCATGTGGGACTCCCGCAGCTCCAAATATTTCAACCGCACGCGTGAGAGCTGTTCCATATATGGTAATGGCAGGTCAGTCAGTAGAAACACATTGCGTGCACATTGAAACATGTGCCACGAAGCCGATGTGGCAGGTTACAAATTGTTGCTTACCACACATTGCCAGTCGCAAATTCTGGTAGCGTGGGCCCAGCCCCTTAGGTAAGATGTGTTATGCTATCATGGTCAGGCTGTATTGTGAGGGCATTTGTCAGCTTTAGGTAAGATGTGTTATGCTATTGTGGTCAGGTTGCATTGTGAGGGCATTTGTCAGCCTTAGGTAATATAAGTTATTGGTCTTAGGGGTTCGCTACATGGATCTTTGTAGGCCTTCGGGAGGTCAGAGGAATCATTGTACCCCTCAGGCCTTTGACCTCCTGAAGGCCAACAAGGGTCGTGCAGCAAACCCCTCCGACCAATAACATATTTGTTTTCATTCCTCCACTATTTTCCTAAAAAATCAAGAAGACATCTTGCAACCTGGATCACGCCAGACATGACTGATGCCAAAGGAATATATATTTATACATAATAGACTTATGACGTAATTTAAAATATGTCATGACGTTGCGGTCTCCAGTACTGAGTGTGCTTGTTGTTTCGAACAACACTTCGTAACTTTGTACTTTAGAATGTTTGGCGCTCTTTTATAGAACAAAACTGGCATCCAAGATGCGTCATCGAGAGGGCTACAAAACGTCCGCCATTTTTCGCTACAGGGGTTTTTATATCACGGTCACATGGTATGGTTTGCGCTAAAGTGACTGGTCGTGTGACGTAGGGAGGAAAACAAGATGTGTAATGCTATTACGGTCAGGCTGTATTGTGAGGGCATTTGTCAGCCTTAGGTAAGATGTGTTATGCTATTGTGGTCAGGCTGCATTGTGAGCGCATTTGTCAGCCTTAGTTATGATGTGTTATGCTATTACGGTCAGGCTGTATTGTGAGGGCATTTGTCAGCCTTAGGTAAGATGTTTTATGCTATCACGGTCAGGCTGGATTGTGAAGGCATTTGTCATTGAAAGTGACAATTGCCCATCTGTTGACGCGACTCATGGGGTCTTCCTGCTCTGTGGGGGGCTGCACCAGCTGGGGGACCACATCATCTGACAGCGTGCTGGAGTTGCTTCCCCTGCGTGGGGTGCCCTCTGCACGACCTTGGGGCAGGTGGGAGGCCAAAACCTGTTGTCGACGGTTGCGGTGGACACAGTGAGCGATCATGCGTATCAGTTCCTGGCGGAAACGACGTCCACTCAGGCAGTAGAGGAAAAAGTTGATAGTGTGATTGGTCCACATCAGGAAACTTGTCACTGCACTCACCAGAGAATATCTCGCCACCTGCACACTCGGAGACAGAGTGTCGTGTCAGTGATTTGTGTAACACACGGGACATCAAAGCACAGTGATACAAAAAACACAAACACGCGCATACGCCGTGCACAAACGCACTCACGCATCCACACACACGCACACGCACACACACACACACATACACATACACATGATTGTTAGAATATACACGTACATTCGTGTGTCTACAAATAACTAGATATTATTATTTGAGTAATGTCAGATACTTATAAAGACTTGCCTTGAAACGAGATAATGTCGGAGTGGCTTTAACGTGATGTGGGAGTGAGTTCCACAGTGTGGAACCCGCAAATGACAAAGTAGATTTAAATATATCTATTCGGGGTTTTGGAACAATATAAAGACCTCTCATGTTCCCATAGCAGGAATCTGATTTTTTAAACAACTCTGTTAGATATTCTGGTGCGCTATGGTTCCACACTTTAAACATCAGTACCCCTTTGTTATATTTAAAATGATTTTGAAGGGGCAGGAATCCAGCTTTACTGAGATTTTCCTCGGTCGTCAAGTGCGGGTCGGGAAGAATTAATTTTGCCATTCTCCTATGTAAAGAATTTAGTCTTTTTAAGTGGACATCACTGCAACAATCCCACACCGTCGATGCGTAGTTTATATGTTACATATTTCTCTGTGGGCTGGCGATTGGGTGCCTGATAGGCGGGGGCAGGGGATCTAACTGTTGTCCAGCGCTGAGTAATTCCCCTTGGTTTGTTGTACAATTCTGCCAGCGCTAGCCTCACCTATCTGGTTTGTGAGTATCTCAGCATAACTCGAGGCAAATTTGTATCGTTACATTGTTGTGTAATGTTCTGTGCATCTACTGTGGGAATACAGGGTATTTACCCGACCACATATAGTAATGCACCTTCGTGTTTGTGTATGTATGTTTCCCCTGCCTACTTCCTAAGTTCCGGAGAAAGACATGGGTTATATAAGAGACCTGATGCATCTTTCTTGAAGATGCAAATGATCCTCTTATTCTATACCTGCGTATTTCTCTGTGGGCTGGCGATTGGGTGCCTGATAGGCGGGGGCAGGGGATCTAACTGTTGTCCAGCGCTGAGTAATTCCCCTTGGTTTGTTGTACAATTCTGCCAGCGCTAGCCTCACCTATCTGGTTTGTGAGTAGTTTATATGTGACATGATGTGTGCATTACTGAACAATTTTCTGGTTTCACTATCTGTGTAATACTTTAATTTTGATAACATAAAGACATTTCTAGAGACCGTTTTACAAACATTGTCAATGTGCATCTGCCACCTCAGCTGATTATCAATTGTGACCCCCAATAGACGATGTTCGGCTACCTGTTCTATGATGTCGTCGCCGAGTGATAGCTTTAAAGGCTTTAACTGGTGCTTTTGGCGTGTTGCAATAATCATAGATTTTGTTTTAGTAGGATGCAGAATCATTGAGTTGACTTTACACCATGCTGATATATCGTCGAGACTTTTTTGAAGGCCGTTTTCAACTTCACGTATGTCTTTGTTAGCTGTGTGGATTGAGGTATCATCGGCAAACATATCACACTGTGTTGCTTCGTAGGTGAGACTTAGAGGCAGGTCATTGATGAATCACAGTAGCATGCCCTTGACTCCAGTACTGCTAGTAGCCAACAATTTCTTTATTTGTTACATGTATCTCTTGTTCACATTCAGGGTGAAAAAACTTGAGCAGTGTAACATCTCAAATTATCCTGTGTAAGTGTGTGTGTGATGAGTGACCACATGTTCAGAGAAAAAGGGAGAGAGAGATCTGACCTAAGGTTTGGATGAATGGTAAAAACTGTTATGCTTTAGTCTGAGGCAGGGTAAACAAGATGAGGATTTCATCCCAAAGTTTACCGTATTGTTTTGAGCTCATGTGCGTTTTTCTTTTAGGAACATTCAGATTTGTACATATTTTTAAGCTTATCCTTCTGATCCATTTCCCTCCTGTCTAAGCCAACCTCTGATCAACACACACGCTGGCGCAAACAAATAAAGACTGACACACGGCGCTTCCCGCCATTAGTAGCTCTGTGGGCTGGAGTAGCAACCGGAATTCTGAAGAAGAAGAATAGCACGAGCAGCAAAATGACGTCACTATAAACTTCACGTCATGGCATCGCTGGTCTCACAACACCGGGTACATTGTGACGAATTTGATGTTTCACGTCACTCATCCGAAAGGCACGCAGCCTCTTCAAGAGCTGACTGTTATGTTCCATACAGCCTCTTCCAGGGCTAACTGTTTGATGGGAGCAAATAGTGGCTCCAAAACTTGCAAAAATGAATTATTATTGAAAAAGTTGAAGAGGTACAACACTGGATTACGAACTCGTTCAATATCTCCATTTAATCCCCCCCCCTCCCCCCCGCCTGATATGCATGTCAATAGCACACACAAACACAAACGGCAGAATGGTACACACAAACACAGATGGCAGACACACGGCGCTTCCTACCGGTTATACTGGGTAGGCTGGTGTAGCCACAGCCATTTTGAAGAATAAGGTGGAATTTCCCATGCCCACAATGCCTCTTCTATATGAGCTTGCATGCATATTCCGCCTTTTCCACAATACGTTTGCAAATATCATACAAAAATTGAGAGACTGTCTTCCTAAATGAAGAAGAATATTGTGCCAGCTCATACAGATGTAAAACACTGACGTGCTGTGATTTGTCAGTTAGGAACAGTGTATAAAACACTGACGCGTTTGGTGCTTTTATATTGCTGTCACTGTTTGATTCTTCTGATGAAATCAACGAGTCTTACTTCTGACATTTTTTCCGCTTTGAACTTTTATTTTCTAAAAAGTTGAAGAGGTACAAAGTTGTTTAACGAACTCATCCAATGTATTTCTACAAACTAGCGATATCCAAAATTTCAAGTGCATATAACCAAAATTGCAGATTCTAATTTGGGTCAATCGACTTTCTATAAACGGTCTTTTATGTCTTCAATGAGACATCCTGCTTGAGGGCTCTCTTAGCCATCCCTTGAATAAAGTATTTCGCCAAGTTTCAAACTTGTATCTGAGATTCTCGTGTCTACATACATACGCACACACACGAACACACACATACACGCACATATGGCCTTTCGCACCAAATGTACGTTCAGCAGCGAGGTTAGAGTGGTTAGAGGTGATGTCATTTTTATCTTGTTAATCCTTTGCCAAACCATGAGCCCTGCCCGCCTAGGGAATGCACTCCGACCAGCCCCATCCTAAAGTCTACCTCATTTTCAATACGGTAGATAGGAACCAATGGATTAATGCAAAAGGAGGAAAGCACAGCGAGAGAAAGAGAGATAAGGTCCTTCTCCTGGAAGGTTGCACCACTCGGTATACAGTATCAGTAAAAAGATTGGTTCATTTGTTCATTACTGGTATCTCTACAGGTATGTTTTTCTGTACAGGTGTGGTTTTTTTGTACAGGTAAGCTTTCCTGTACAGGTATGATTTTCTATACCAGTATGATTTTCTATGCCAGTATAATTTCAAATTTTCTTACGATATTCAGAGTTGAAAATTGTCTGTCAACACATGCTCATTCTTCAGTTCTGAAATGATTCTGCATATTTGTGTCGCACACACACACACATCACAGACTGTAGACAGTGCATTGTGTTCATACCATAGGAACATCCACGCTTCTGTCAGGTCTAATGAAGATGAAGACTTCTTCACGAATGCAAAATAGGATAACCCTGGGTGCAGTCATGATCATGAAGGTGAAGGACACAGTGAGGAGCATGATGGTCAGGCGCTGTTTGAAGCCGTTGTGTGTGGTGACGGTGAGGGAGGTGCTGGCGGTGAGCATGTGTTTGCGGCGCAGGGCCAAGCGATGGTAGTGGATGATGAGGGTGTTGAAGACCAGGAGCAGCGTGAAGGGCAGGAAACTGTAGAATGCTGCATCCAGCCACGGCCAGACCTACAGTATACACAGCCACAATCTCAATCCTAGTACGCTTAACTTAGTATAACAAAATGCCAGCGACCCAGACTTCCTCTTGCTATATTCCAAGTTGTAAGTGAAGTTATTTACAGTCAGACCTGTGTGTAACTTGTAACGGTCACTCAAGGGACTAAGCAAAAGTGCGCATTATACACAGTGAACGCTACACCAAGAATCATCATCAATGTTCTGACTGAAGATGTATTACGTTTTGTCTCGATTCACAGGTGACGTCGTGTGAGCATAAAGAAGGAATGCAAAGTGGTGACAAAACTTTAGGTCTTGCAGACTGCATAGTGACCTAATGGCCTTCATCTTTCAAAAGCACACTGATCTAGGGCCTACTTTTTGACTCACGTGCGAAGCAAAAGTGAGTATGTTTTGGGCCGGTGGTTGTCCATCCGTCCGCCGTCGTCCATGGTAAACTTTAACGTTGGCATTTTCTTGAAGACTATTCAGGCCACAGTCTTGAAACTTGGCCCAAGGATACTTTGTGGCAAGACATTTCTAAACATACCAATTTGAGTGACCTCTAACAAAGGTCAAGGTCATAGGGGATCAGGAAATATGTCAAAAATAGCTTTATTTTGACATGATTAATTTTTTCTGAAATACTATTCACAACTTCATACCCAAACTTGGTACAAAGATACCAGATGGTAAGACCTATCTGTGCATACTAATTTGGTTGATCCCTCAGAAAGGTCAAGGGTCACAGGTCATGAAATGGGTCCAAAATAGCCATATTTTGGCAAAAGATGTTTTTTCTCAAATACTATTCACAACTTCAAACTCAAACTTTGTACAGAGATACCTGATGGTAAGACCTATCTATTCATATAAATTTGGATGACCCCTCATAAGAGCTCAGGAAATAGGCCCAAAACAGCCATAATGTGACAAAAGATGTTTTTTTCTCCAATCCTATTCGCAACTTCAAACCCAAACTTGCTACAGAGAGATACCTGATGGGAAGACCTTTTAATGTATAATAATTTGGTTGATCCTTCGGAAAGGTCAAGGGTCACAAGAGCTCAGGAAATAGGCCCAAAATAGCCATATTTTGACAAAAGATGGTGTGTTTTTTTCTCAAATACTATTCACAACTTCAAAGCCAAATTTGGTACACAGATACCTGATGGTAAGACCTATCTGTGCATACTAATTTGGTTGATCCCTCGGAAAGGTCAAGGGTCACAAGAGCTCAGGAAATGGGTTCAAAATAGCCATATTTTGGCAAAAGATGTTTTTTTCTCAGATACTATTCACAACTTCAAACTCAAACTTGGTACAGAGATACCTGATGGTAAGACCTATCTATGCATACTAATTTGGATGACCCCTCAGAAAGGTCAAGGGTCATAAGCATTCTCAAAGAAAGATAGACGGACGATGGATGGCTCAGCAGACAGACTCACTTTTCTCTTTGCATATAATCCGCCCCCCCCCCCCACCCCACCCCCCCACCGACCACCAAAACAAAAAACAAAAAAACAAACGGAGAAAGAAATGATTAGACATGCACTGATGCAAAAAAGAAGGCTGACTGGGTGGAAACTAGCCAATTCCCCCCTATCTGACCCACATCTAGCAGGAAATAGCTAAATTCAAATTCAAACTTGGTACAGAGATACCTGAATGATGGTAAGACCCATCTATGCATACTAATTTGGATAACCCCTCCAAAAGGTCAAGGGTCACAAGAGGCCGGCAAATGTGTGTAAAATGCAATTTTTAAAAATAAAATTGTAGGTATTAACAACATTTTGGGAAAATTTTCAATCAAATTTGGCACAAAGGTAGCTGATATATGACCTTCCTATGCATACTAATTTAGTCAACTCATTGCAAAGGTCAAGGGTCTCAGGGGGTTGACAGATGTGTGAAAAATGCTTACATTTTGAGAAAACATGGATTTTGCTTGTGCAGAAGCCATCCCTTATTGTCACAAAGGTTACACATATTCACCTCCTCTCCTGCTCTTCGTTCTGACTTAGACAACTGACACGCAGATAGAACAACCGTAAAATAATGTGCTGCTTTACAGTGATGCAAGATTCCCAAATCTACTACCCACCCCTCCCCCTCCCCCCCCCCCTCCCCCTCACCTCCATCCCTTTTGGAGATGGGCAAGCATGTCAGAGTGATAAACGGATTTCAAGTTAGAGTCAATATTTGTGCTGAAATATGTTTGACATTAAGAAAAAAAACTCACCTCAACTTATGTGACAGTTTTTGGTGGCATTTTGTAATATTTTGCGTACCACTCGGTCCTTTCTCCCCTTCTCTGCACATAGCTTCACTCACACTTTCAACATTTACCTTATTATCATGTAAGGATCAGGATATATAAGCAAGATAAAATTTTCCAATGTTTAACAGGTACCTCTGTACCTACCAAGTATGTTTCTAAAATTTCTAAGATTCCGTCGGTGAGTATTATAAGCTAGACTACTTTCTTGAGGATATGGACTATGAAACTGGTCACTGTTGTAAACATGCACCTACTCGACCAGGATCAGAGATTCTTGAGCAGGCAAGTTTTTTTGTTATTGTTGTTTCCTTTTAAGTACAACCAGGGATATCTTCTCCAGCAGTAAATTCTTCTGCAGGATTTTTTCGACACTATGATCTTACTGGAGTACTGTACTGTACTACATGGCGCAAACATTGAACACTCAAAACGATACCACATGTGTCTGCTCTACTACCCAGGCATGTAGCGATCCTTTATCTGCAGGTAGTCTACCTACAATGCAAATTGGTGGCATTCTGATCACAGCGGAGTGAAAATGTGTCACTGGACTTGCGCAAAAACATGAGAAAATCATCCAAAACGATGAGAAATCCGCACAACGCACTGTACGTTTACTGTGACGTGTCACTCAACATCGTGCACTGTCTTCTGCCTGTGACGTCACACTCACCCATTTCCGAGTTTTGCTGAAGATTTTTTTTTTCGAGAGGGGTATTTTGTTTGAGCATTTATCAAAGAAATGGCTAAATATTCTGAGAAAAATTCATCATATTTGAAAACTACGTTGTCAAAACAGAAAGATGAGCCTACATTTGGTGGTAAAAAGCCACTGTTTCGTGATTTCACAAAATCATACTGCCCCCCAGAGAGTCTCACTTTAACCCTTTGTGTGTCAGTAGCGGTTTTAGTTGCAATGATTCCTAAAAGAATCGTCACAAAAACCACTACCAACACACAAGGGGCTAATGATAGAACAAATCAGCAGTCCAGTAGATGTTCTCTAAAACTATTCAACACGAAAAGTATGGGGAAAGGTCCTAATAATATACCAGAGTGTACAGAATCATGGAAATTGACTTTATCCTGGTTCTGGACTATCAGTGAGTGTCTTCATCAACAGAAGGTTACATTTCTATAATACCATACACTCCAGTTTCTTGGGATAATACCACAGCCATAGTTTGTTGAGTTCAAAGGAGCACTTTTACTGAACTCTTATTATGGTTCTGGATTATCATTGAGAGTCTGGTGGTAGGCATGGGAATTGTCCGCGAAAACGCGGGAGGGGGGAAAAATTGTCAGCGAAATTAAAAAGGCGTCTCCGCAAAAAAAACATTCTGGGTAGCAGAACGAGCAAAGCACTGGTTTTACTCTGCAGGCAGGATATGACGCGGCAGACTCTGCCCGCGGCGCGCACTGATCACTGTTCGAGTGCGCCGTGCACTGCGCAGTAAACCTAGGCGGGCAGACGGGCACTGAGTTTTATTTTTCCAGCCCCTAGAATCAAGGTGTCGCGTGTACTAATCCCCCCCGCCCCCCCCCCCCTCCCCCCATTTTTTTTTGGCCCCCCGGAAGCAAAGCCTGGCGTCAAACTACCCCCCCCCCCCCCCTCCCTGTTTGATTTTTCAGACTTTTGCTTGTTCAATTCCCATGCCTGAAGAAGGTCAAAATGTCATTCAACTTTAAAAGAAGTGTCGGTGTTTCTTCCCATTTGACTAGTGTTACGTGGTAGTGGTCGTAGTAGCGTGCAATCCACCAGACACACTCACATAGGGTTCTTGTAGAAAAACCTCACTTAGTTGCAACTCGTTGCACGTGGCACAAGGTTATAGACCACGCTGGAGTAACAGTTTCAACAGTACTTTATTCTCATGATGCACTCTCAGCACAATGCGTCCACACTTTGATACACTCCCTCTTATAATGCATGCACATACTTTCTAACACTCTCTTTTATACTATCACAGATTTCCAGAACAATCCCGCAGAATTACACAACTCAACCAACTAGAAAAGAAAACATAACCAAAATCATTAATATTCATTAAAAAGAACACTCGAGAGTTTTCTACAATCTTCTACTAAAATCTAGGTGCATTATGTAGACATCATGAAATGTAACCAACATGTGTACTAAAAAAAACTGAGGTCGCTAGAACAATTGAGCCTTTTCCAGAACTTTCCAGCAAAATCTAGGTCAGACTTTGCTACAAGTTAGCAAAATGTGGAACATTCCAGTCGCACACAAAAAAACGGTTGCAATTCTCCATGCAAAAAGGAAACGAATCGTACTAAGAAGGTACATGATTCTAATCTAAAATAACTCAACTGAACATCGGATCTTTTCTTATAATCAACAGCCCCACCCGGTCTGTCCTGGGGGACTTGGGTGGGGTTAACTACTTTTTAGTTCCCAGGGTCACCTGGTCAGCCCCACAGGGTGGGTTTTCCCCTCTATTCTGGGGCATGTGTTTCTGTCTACCCTTGGTCTATTCACCTGTGTTTTCCTTTTTAAACTCTCCCTTCTGTCTGCGCTGCCTGTAGCTCTTGATATTGGATGTTTGTTGCTAAAGTCTTAGCTTTATTTAGGCCCCATGTCATAGGTTTATTTAACGTATTGGACCGGCTGGCAACATACATTCAATATTCTGTTCAGTTGTTTTTTTTCACATGCAGTGCAGGCACGTCCTGAGAAAGCCTTGTTGCTGTCGAGACGTTAAGCAATGTACAATCAATCAATCAATCTTATAATCAACACCTACATGCCTGAAAAAGAATAACACAACCACAAATGTAACAACTAGTTTTGCCTCAGAACCTTCCAGTCACGCTTGCGTTCATACAGTGTGAGACTGTAACCTTCTGTTCATATGAAGGAAGGAAGGATGATGTCATGGTTGAAGCGCAGTGTGTTCTGTGCAGCATGATAGTTCCACACCAAACTGTTCAAGTAGTATTGTCATCAGTATGGTCTCAAATCCATTGTATGAAATAAGTTTGACAAAAGAGAGAGATAAACACACAAACGTAAATGAAGGGTTTAATGGATGGGGTGTTTTTTTTAAAAAGTGCATTGGTGATTTGGGGGCTTTGTTCTATGTTTCAAATGCTAGCCCAGATATGCATGACATATAATTATGTGCTTGAAGCTGTCTCAGCACCAAGACATGTCTGACAGTAACAAGTAATTGTCGCTTTAAAAAAAAAAAAAAAAGGCTTAATGTGGTTGTGATTCGAGACAAATTCGTTGTTTAGATCCGCAACAGAATTATGGCTTTTGGTCACATCACGACATCGCTAGAACACTCGCGGCTGAAGTGGCTCATGTTTTCTAGAGACATCTCGATTTGACCAAAAGCCATCATTTTGTTGTGAATCTAAGCAACTATTAGTGTTTTAGTGATAAGCTGTATTGAGGCATGAATGCCTGTGTATGAAGTGGCCCTTAGTGAGTGCATGAACGCCTGTGTGTGAAGTGGCCCTTAGTGAGTGCATGAACGCCTGTGTGTGTGAAGTGGCCCTTAGTGAGTGCATGAACGCCTGTGTGTGAAGTGGCCCTTAGTGAGTGCATGAATGCCTGTGAGTGAAGTGGCCCTTAGTGAGTGCATGAACACCTGTGTGTGAAGTGGCCCTTGGTGCGTTCATGTGTTCATGCTGTTTCATCTTGAACTACAGTTGTGCACTTTAAAAATGCAACAACTTTGATCGGTTATATAGATCTCTCTTTCCTGTCCAAGCTTCTTGAGAAGGTTGTTCTCAACCAGCTCAACCTCCACCTCACCGACAACAACCTCCTCAGTCCATTCCAGTCTGCCTATCGCAAACATCACAGCACTGAAACAGCCCTTCTACATATCTTAAACGATCTGCTTCTCTCCACCGACTCGGGCAACATCTCTCTTCTTACACTACTCGATCTCTCTGCCGCCTTTGACACTATAGACCACTCTATCCTCCTCCACCGACTCCACCACTCCTTTGGCATCACTGATTCTGCTCACTCCTGGTTTCTCTCCTACCTCTCCGACAGACAGCAGTCCGTCACCATCAACGGCGTCTCTTCCAACGCAGTCACGCTCTCCTGCGGAGTCCCACAGGGGTCCGTCCTGGGCCCGGTCCTTTTCACACTCTACACCTCTCCTCTGTCCAACATCATCCAGTCTCACCGCATACACCACCACCTCTACGCTGACGACTCACAACTGCTAGACAAAGACAAACTCGACAACACTCAGTCACTACTGACTCGCACGGCTGACTGCTACGAAGACGTGAAAAACTGGATGACAGCAAACAAGCTAAAACTGAACGACGACAAAACGGAAGCCATGCTGGTAGGCACTCGCCAGAAACTCTCCCAGCTCCCTCCCTCTCTCCACCTTCAACTTGATAGCACCCCCATCTCCCTCTCTGACTCGGCCAAGAACCTCGGCGTTATCCTCGATTCCTCTCTGTCCATGACCAGCTTCGTTTCCGCCACGGCCCAGGCATGTTATTTCCACCTCCACCGCATCAGTCAGATCAGAAAATACCTCACTACCGAAGCTGCCACCAAACTTGCTGTCTCTCTCATCTTATCTCGCATCGACTACTGCAACTCTCTCCTTTCCGGCCTCCCTCACTCCACCATTTTCACTCTCCAATGCGTTCAGAACAATGCTGCCCGCCTCGTCCTCAGAAAGAAAAAATCTGACCACGTCACACCCCTGCTCAAACTCCTTCACTGGCTCCCCATCCCCCAACGCATCCAATACAAAATTCTGTCTCTCTGCTACAAATCCCTGAACAACTGCGCTCCTGCCTATCTCTCCAACTTACTTCAACCCTTACACACCTTCCCGCTCCCTCCGCTCTGCCTCTGACCCTCTCCGCCTCCACATCCCTCGCACCAAACTTAACACTTTCGGCCCCCGCGCCTTCTCCGTCTACGGTCCATCCACCTGGAACACTCTCCCACTCTCTCTCCGTCAGAAACACTCTCTCTCCTCCTTCCAGTCCGCCCTCAAAACTCACCTCTTTCAACAGTTTTAGCACTATATCACCACACTCCCCACCCCAAGCTGACCGTCGTAATGTATTCCACTGTTTATGGTACGCAAGTCATTGTCTAAAGCGTGCGCATGCGTGCGCGAGTTGTGAGTGCGCGCCTAGAGTTATAATTATTATAAGATAAGCGCATTATAAATACCGTAATTATTATTTTTTATTATTATATCTCCCAATGTATAATCGATAAAAAATTGTTTCATTTTTAATGTGCACAGATCATGGATGAGGCAACTATTTGTGGATACGGTTATATATATGTATGCCAACTCAAGTTTGGGAAAAAAACCAAGCTGTAGTGCCATGGGAAATCCCCAGAAAGTAAGAAACACGCTTGGAAAAGACAATTACAACACAATTTAAATAAAATATGTTGGAATCGTCCTTTCCCAGCTTGTTTTTTTCTTTCTCTGGATTTACTTTACATTTTACACACTTGGCAGACATTTTTGGGATTTGGTGCCAAAAGTTATAGGTAAAGGGAACAGACTGTTTACAGCTTGTCCTTCAGACAGTGATTCGCTAGTCAGCTTGTTTTAGTATGCTTGCTGTTAGAGAGGGCTGCTCATGCATGGCTTGTGATGAATAAATAAATGCACCTTGTCGCGGAAGTATCTGTGCTCAGCCACAGGACCACAGTTGCCATTCACTGTAAACGCGGAGGTGAAAAAGAAGTGAGCGTTTTTGGCAACACACAGCAGCAAGATGGCAGCCATGACCACACTTGCGTTCCGCAGAGTGCACACCACAGCCGCCTTCAGGGGGTAGCGAATTGCCACAAACCTGGTCACAAAGCAAAACAAATCTGCACAAACACTGTTTTGTTGTGTGTGGGACTTTTTGTGTTGTTGATATCTTTGATCCTCCATCACTTTTGGGAAATATCACAGAACTGTCTATTTGAAAAGTACAAGACCGCATTCTGTGTAAACTATCCTGCATGTGCTTTAACTCCATCAGCCTGACTTCTCCTGCCTGTATCTCTGACTTACTCCATCTGTATACTCCATCTTGCACCCTCTACTTTTCCTCCAACACACATAAATTTCACCTTCCCAATTTCAAATACCCCACCCGGGTCTGCCCTGGGGGACTTGGGTGGGGTTAGGTATTTTTTAGTTCCCAGGGTCACCCTGGTCAGCCCCACAGGGTGGGTTTTTCTCTCTATTCTGGGGCATGTGTTTCTGTCTACCCTTTGTCCATTCACCTGTATTTGCCCTTTTAAAACTCTCCCTACTGTCTGCACTGCCTGTAGCTCTTGATATTGGATGTGTGTTGCTAAATGGTCTTAGCTTTATTTAGCCCCATGTGTTAGGTTTATTTAATGTATTTGACCGGCTGGCGACATACATTCAATGTTCTGTTTTTTTTTTTTTCACAAGCAGTGCAGGCACGTCCTGAGAAAGCCTTGTTGCTGTCGGGACGTTAAGCAATGTACAATCAATCAATCCCAATTTCAAATGTAAAACACGTGGCGGTCGTGCCTTCTTCCATCTTGGCCCTGCCACTTGGAACAGCCTCCCTGCCCCTGTCCGTAACTGTCAAACGCTCTCCTCATTCAAATCACTTCTGAAAACCCACCTCTACAACGCTGCCTTTTACTAGTTCATTTCCCCAGCCATGCACAGTTCATCACCACATGTTGTGTGTGCGTGTTAACTGTTAGCCTTATCATTGTGTCAGTGCTTAGAGCTACTTTTAGAATAAGCGCTTAACAAATCTCCTTTATTATTATTATTATTATTATTATTATTAAAAGTTGAAGGTACAGGCACAATGACGGTACAGTTAGATTTAGCAGTATTGTTTTACAGGATGATTATGTTGCAGTTACAGAATTATGCAAAAATGATTCAGTAGGCAATAAATGATTGACTGGATCCCTCAAGATTCAAGATATTAATTTTTGTCCCAAAAGGGATATTCTTGTTACAACTCACAGCTCATAAAAAAGAGGTAGAAGGATTATTAAGAAACATATCTAAAATGAGATAAATAAAGAATACAACCACTATACACATCACATTCTAACAATATATCCCATAAACATTTAAGCTAATTAATTTGAACATAACATTAAATATCACATAAATATCACATAATTTATGTAATTTTGGCACTTTCATCACAATAAGGCAGCTATAAAAATTGAAACATATTTGTGGGGGGACTTATGAGGATCTTTGCCTCCATGGTCCTTCCATATATCTATGGCCCTTCCACGTCTAGGTATTTTTGCTATAGAATTGCCAGTGATGTTTACAATGCTACGCACGTCCACTGGCAGTGAAGTGGTTAAAGCTGTGGGAGAGAGGATAGAGCAGTGAGCCAATACCTGTCAATGGTCATGGCCACCAGTATCCAGGAGGCAAGGTCAAAGGTGAGATATGTTGCAAAGTCCATGAGGAGGCATGACCAGCGCGCCTGCAGGTAAACGTCCCTGCTGTCATTGACTACGAAGAGGAATCTCCGCAGACAGGAGAAGTATAGGATCAGCAGGTCGGCAAGGGCCAGCAGGGCAAAATAAAAGCAAGTGGTACAGGTAATCATGGAGCGTTGCGTCATCACTGCCAGCGTCAGCATGTTGGCCACTGTTCCCACCACCAGCTGCAACGATGTGACACATGCTGTGATGCGTGCAAGTTGTGTCTTGTGACCTGAGGTTGCAACTTGCACACATCACAGCATGCATGACGGTCATCTGTGGGATACAAGCCTTATTGTATCTTTGTATGAAGTGTGGGTTTGAAGTTGTGAAGAGTATTTGAAAAACATTTTGTCAAAATATTATTATTTTTTACCTAGACTGTATTTCCTGATCCCCTGTGACCTTGATCTTTGTGAGAGGTCACTCAAGTTGGTATGGTGAGAAAGGTCTAGCCACAAAGTAACAATTAGGGCACGTTTGATGACTGTGGCTTGAATAGTCTCTGAGAAAATGCCAATGTTAATATTCACCGCAGACAGACTACGGACCAACGACCACTGGCCCAGAACATGGACTCACTTTTGCTTCACACGTGAGCCAAAATAGAAAGACTGTCTTCCTAATCAGAGCGAAAGCAAATTGCGTCAGCTCGTACACATGTAAAACAATGACGTGCGGGTGCTTTGCATCAATTAGGAACATTAAATAACACTGGCGCATTCGGTGCTTTTACATCACCGTCACTGTCTGATTCTTCTCCTGAAGTCAAGGATTTTTGCTTTTGTCATTTTTTTTCTGCAATTAATTTTTATTTTCAAAAAAGTTGAAGAGGTTCAAAGCTGGCTAACAAACTCACCCAATGTCTTTCTCCAAACTAGCTATATCCAGCATTTCAAGTGCATGATCAAAATTACAGATTCTAATGCGGGTCAACCGACTTTCAATAAATGGTCATTTAACTCGTCGATGAGACATTTAATTTCAGTATGCTCGAAAAGCCTCCTAGACACCTCTTGAGTGAAGCATTTCCTTTATTTTCAAGCTTGTAAGCATGCAAACATCGGAGATTTTCATGTTTACATACATACGCACGCACACAAACATACGGTGCTTTGCGCTAGAACTGCGTTTTGACAGAAAGGTTAGAATAGCTAGACATGAAGTCATTTTTATCTTGTTACTTCTTTGCCAGACTGTGAGGCCCGCCCGCCTGTTATTTCATTTGCATGCTACTGAATGGGCTTAGACCAGCCCCATCTCAGAGTCTGCTGTATTGAAAATATGGTAGACAAAAAGTGGCAGTAAACAGCAGATGGCAGATTACAAAAGGTTTGATATAAAACAGAGCTAGGCATGCTTGTGACACTCGGGAGCATATAGAAGTGTCATCACTTCAAAACAGGATCTCTGTCGGTCTCTTCACACTGCTGTGAAGTGTGATACATGTACTAATGACACCAACGTTTTGTGTTTGTATATCTACCTTAAAAGGAGGGAGAAATTGCGGCATGTGTCGATGTGTGTCACTGCCATGTTGTCTTAAACAAATGGGAAAGGAGGGGGAAGGTGGCAGAGTAGGGAGGGGTTGGCACATACACAAGCCTGGGTCAATGTCCGTGCACCATATTATCCTGATAATTATCAGAGGCAAAATGAGTTGCACTTTTTTCCCTATGTGTTACTTTTTTGTCTTCTGGATTGAAAATATGGTAGACTTTAAAATGGGGCTGCCCGCAACGCATTCAATAACTATTGTGTGATAGCATTGGCAGGCAGGAGTCGCACTGTAACGTTGTACACATGTACTAATAATATAAAATTACATCGCCTATAGCTATGCTAGCATTGCCGTTGAACGCAGATAAAGCGCTGTGTGTATGTGACGGTGACTAGAGCCCGCATTTGTGAACAGAAAAGCTTGAAACTTTAAGATATTTTCTTTAAAAGAATTATCTCGAAGCAGATTATTTAATTTTTGGCTCAAATGAAAAGCAAAAGCGCATCAATGTTTTGGGCCAGTCCTTTTCCGTTGTCCATCGTCTGTGGTAAACTTTAACTTTGGCATTTTCTCAGAGATTATTCCAGCCACAGCCTTCAAACTTGGCCCAAGAATACTTTGTGGCAAGAACTTCCTAAAAATACCAATTTAAGTGATGTCTCTCAAAGTTCAAGGTCACAGGGGAACAAGAAATATTTTTTTTTAAAAGCCATATTTAGACAAAATTAGTTTTCTCAAATACTATTCATAACTTCAAATCGAAACTTAGTACAAAGATACCTGGTGGCAAGACCTTTCTATTCTTACTTAGTTAGTTGACCCCTCAGAAAAGTCAAGGGTTACAAGAGACCAGGAAATGGGTCAAAAAATAGCCTCATTTTGACAAGATTTTTTTTCTCAAATACTATTCACAACTTCAAACTTGATCATGGTACAGAGAAGCCTGATGGTAAGATCTTCCTATGCATACTACCTGTCGGAAAGGTCATGGGTCACAAGAGATCAGGAAATAGGTCACAAATAGCCATTTTTTGACAATTTCTTTTTCTCAAATACTATTTACAACTTCCATCCCGAACCTGGTACAGAGATACCTGATGGTAAGACCTTTCTTTGCATGCTAATTTGGAGGACCCCTTGGAAAGGTCAAGGGTCACTAGAGATCAGCAAATGGTGTGAAAAATGTCCTAGTTTTTTTCCCCCCCAGAATGTTGGCTTTAATGATGATTTTTGCAAAACTTTTCAATCAAATTTAGCAGAAAGGTAGCTGATGGTAAGACCTTTCTATGCATACTTTTTGGGTCCACTAGTCACAAGGGTCATGGGAGGTTGACAAAAGTGAAAAATGCGTAAATTTTGAGAAAACATGGATTTTGCATACATATAAAAGCCAGCCCTTTCCTTATGTTTGCAGGGCTCCCAATTACCCAGGGTTTCGCAGATTTCCATGAAAAAACAAATGTCATTTCCACGAAATTGACCTACGACCCCCCCAAAAAAAATGTCCAGGGGAAAATTAAAATAATGAAAATACGGTAAACTGCGAGTCGCAGCCAGAGACGAGAGCAGATGACAGAAATTGGCAGAACACGGCTGGAAGTTACCGATGCGCACGCACCTCACGGCATTTCGTTCACGGTGCAAACATGTCGCGTGCAGACATCGTTGAGAAGAATTCTAGCAGAGCAAAGGATATAGACAAAGAGTGCGATAATAACTGGAACTGGCTTGCTTGAACTTTCGAAAGCGTTCCTTTCTCTACTTGGTGTGAGATGCTGGAGGAACCAGGCAAAGCGTATTGCATGCTTTGCCGATGTGAGATAGGCTACAGCAGCAAATCCGGCGACTGGATTTTTTTTCTGGGATTTTTAAGAATTTGTATTGAGAGCCCTGTGTTTGAAAACTTGCTTATTTCATTAACCTGTCAGAAAGGTCAAGGTCACAAAGGTTAGATTAATTATGCTGATCAGTCATGTCCGTGAGCCTTAAGGGCATTGCCATTCTTGTTTAATTAGAATACACATTAACGAGCAATTGACCGTTTCACAAAACTAGTTGATCTGCATTTAAATGCGTACATTTTCTTATTTTTGCTAGATATTGTGCATATCGCTAGATTAAAGGAAGACATGAATGAGGTCGTTAAACAGCATTGTACCTCTTCAACTTTTTGAATGATAATTAATTCTTTTTGTAAGTTTTGGAACCACGTTTCACTCCCACCAAACAGTGGGTCCTGGAAGAGGCTGCTTGGAAGAGACCCTTGTGCGCCTTTTGAACATGGCTGGCATGCTTCGCATGCTTTTTATTCCAATGGCGTTCAAGCTGATTATATTTACTTGAAATTTTGGACATGGCTAGTTTGACATACAGACAGAGAGAAAAGACATTGCATGAGTTCGTTAGCCAGCTTTGTACCTCCTGAACGTTTTTGGAAATAAAAATTCATTGCCGGCCCGAATAAAAATGTCAAAAGTAGGAATCCTCGACTTAAGGAGAAGACAGACAATGACACATTGACAGTGACATAAATGTGCCAGAAACATCGGCTTTTTGCAATGTTCCTAACTGATGCAAAGCACCAGCACATCAGTGTTATAGATGTGCATGAGTTAACGCAGTGCTCTTCTATTTAGACAGGGGCTTTATGGCCATATTTTAACAGGATCGGGAAACGCCGGACAAAAGCACCAAACTTTTTGAGGTACTTCATTATGCACTATGTCATTTTAGAAAGGGTGCCCACATGTCTGAAGTTCTGGGTAGGGTCACGTGACATTTTTCAATTTTGGGCTCATGTGCAAAGCAAAAATGTTCTGGGCCAGTGGTCGTCCGCTGTCGTCTGTGGTAAAAACTTGAACGTTGGCATTTTCTCAGAGACTATTCAAGCCACACTCTTCAAACTTGGCCCAAGGATACTTTGTGTCATGTCAAGACCTTTCTAAACATACCAATTTGAGTGACGTCTCACCAAGGTCAAGGTCACAGAGGATAAGGATATATATCAAAAATAGCTATATTTTGACATAATTTATTTTCTCAAATACTATTCACAACTTTAAACCCAGACTTAGTGCAAAGATACCTGATGGTAAGACCTTTCTATGCATACTAATTTGGTTGATCCCTCGGAAAGGTCTATTGTCACGAGCTCAGGAAATACGTTTAAAAATTTTTTTTTTAAAGCCATATTTTGACAAAAGATGTTTTTTTACTATTCATAACTTCAGACCCAAACTTGCTACAGAGATACCTGATGGTAAGACCTTTCTATGCATACTAATTTGGTTGATCCCTTGGAAAGGTCACAAGAGCTCAGGAAATAGATAGGTAAAAAAAATAAATTTTTTTAAAAAGCCATATTTTGACAAAAAGATTTTTTTCTCAATTACTATTCATAAAAAAAAAAAAATTAAAAGCCATATTTTGACAAAAAGATTTTTTTTCTCAATTACTATTCATAACTTCAGACCCAAACTTGCTACAGAGATACCTGATGGTAAGACCTTTCTATACATACTAATTTGGTTGATCCCTGGAAAGGTCAAGGGTCACAAGAGCTTAGGAAATAGGTCCAGAATAGCCATATTTTGACAAAAGATCTTTTTTGTCAAATACTATTCACAACTTCAAATCTAAGCTTGCTACAGAGATACCTGATGATAAGACCTATCTATGCATACTAATTTGAATGACCCCTCAGAAAGGTCAAGGGTCATGAGCTCAGGAAATAGGTAAAAAATAGACCTATTTTGACAAGAAATGTTTTTTTTCCAAGTTACTATTCACAACTTCAAACCCAAATTTGGTACACAGATACCTGATGGTAAGACCTATCTATGCATACTAATTTGGATGTCCCATCAAAAAAGGTCAGGGTCACAAGAGGTCGACAAATATGTATAAAATGCCAATTTTTCATAGAATTGTAGTTATTATCAACATTTTTGCAAACTTTTCAATCAAATTTTGCACAAAGGTAGTTGATAAGACCTTCCTATGTATACTAATTTAGTCAACTCATCGCAAAGGTCAGGGGTTTCATAGATGTGTGAAACTGATTAAATTTTGAGAAAGCATGGATTTTGTTGGTGCAGAAGCCATCTCTTATTGTCACACGTATGGATCAGTTATACACATGAGCTATAACGGCTTTGCCTTTCTTGTTAGATTAAAGTGTGAAAAAGACAATCCCACTGACTCGCTTCAGTCACGTCTTGTTCTGCAACTGTCAAACCTAGAATCTTTAAATTGCAAGACTTTTTGCCCTTTGGATGACCTTTGTAGAAATAGCTACTGGAATGAACTTTGATGAAAGTCAAGGCCACAGAAGGTAAAATATAGTGTGTTGTGAGTGCTTGTGAACTACTTCTTTTTAAAGCAGTAATTTCTTTGGGAAGGAAGTTTTGATACACTTCTTTGAGAGAAAATATTTCCTGAAGACTTTCAACTAACTTAGCATGAATTAATGCTGTCTAACCGACCAGGAGCAAAGTCAAAGGATTTCAATAGTGTTTGTAACCTGTTTAGTTCGTCACTGACGTGCGTCTGATGTAAAACAAGGTTTTCTCAGCACGTGCGCTTTTGCATGGGAGACCCAGACACTACATGATCTACGTCATTTTGTGAAGAGTACATTTATCCTAATATTGCAATTTTACATATCAGAGGGCCAGAAAAGGTAGTTTTTATCAGTGTTTTGCATACTTTGAACCTTTTCAGCTCATAGTTCAACATCATCATACCCTTGAGCCCTGAAGGGCAGCAGGCTTGTGTAGATACTGTGCATAAAAATTGTCGGGTACTTCTAAGGAGATTTTCTTCTTTTTTTATGTTTTAAAGAATAGGGACTTTAAAAAATATTATCAAAAAGCATGGTTAAAGAGCATTTCAAAATCACCTGCTCATGCACAGATCAAACTCAGACTGACATAGAAAAGGAAGTCTGGCAATTGGATACGATCAGCAAGACCCCGACATTTCAGTCTTGGGATTTAGAACTCGACCTTAAGCTTCCAGAGATGATCCTCATTCGGGCACACTTTGAAGCAGATTTGTACATTATACCAGTACCCGAGAGCCCTTGCGCCACAGTCCTCTACAAAATGGTTCTAGAATAAATAGTCTTTGGATGTGGTAACTATACACAAACAATCTTGGAAGAGTTCCGGATCATGGTCTCCAGACTGCTTCTAAAACAACCCACTGATTTTGTTCCTGCCGCTAGACCAGCACCATGAGCAGTCTGTTAGGTTTGTGGTTGTGTTATTCTTTGAGAGCATGTGTGTGTTAATCATAGAAAAGATCCGATATTCATTCAAGTTATTTTGGATAAGAATTACTTACCTTTTTAGTAGGATTCATTTTCTTTTGCATGGAGAATTGCGATCGATTTTTGTTGTGATGCTTCTTTTCGCTACAATGTGTAAAGTTTGACCCACATTAGACTGGAAGGTTTGAGCAGGGTCACGATCTTTCTAGTGACCTCAACATTTAATATGATGTCAAAGTTGTTGGGAACATTTCGTAACATTGTATCAAAGCCTAGATAGTAGTGGAAATTTGGAGTTATTTCTAGAGCATTCTTTTTCATGAATATTAATAAGTTTTGGTTACGTTTTTTTTCTGATTGGTTGTGTTGTGCGAATTTGCTGGATTATTCTGGAAATCTGTAATAGTATAAAAGAGCATGTTAGGAAATATGTGTGTACATTGTATGAGAGACGTAGTGTGTCAAAAGTGTTGATGCATTGTAGAGACAGTGTATCAGTGAGTGGATGCATTTGTAGATGCATTGTGCGGAGATCGCATCGCTGCAATAAAATATTGTTGGAACTGTTACTCCAGTGTGGTCTACAACCTTATGCCACGTGTGACGAGTTGCAGCTGAGTGAAGTTATCTTTACAAGAACCTTATGTGTGTGCGTCTGGTGTGATTGCATCATACTACGACTATGACTACCATGTAACACAGTCCAATGACACAGTCAGAGGTGCTGGAAGTGCCCTGAGACCAACTGAGATCCCGTCAGTGTTTTGCCAATGGATGTTGTCAGGACCGAACCAAGCAAGACAGCTGAACAAATTCAAAACATGTTTCCCTGAAGAGGAGTATGCACTCTCTCACGACGAAGAAAGCTTGTCAGCTCAGATAAACTTTAGACAGGAAGGATTACGTCTGGCAGAGACCATGAAGGAAAAGGCAGTCCTGCCTGTACGATCAACTCCACAGTTGCTGACTTTAGACACTGGTGATGTTTGGACTGACTCTGTGGTGGAAACAGTGCGCAGTATTGAATCACTTGGAAAGAAACAGTACAATGACTTCTACATGTCGGTATTAACAGACTGTACAAGATCCAGTCTAGAAGTAGAAGAACTCCCTACGACCTTTCAGGCCCTCTGGATCACAGCTCAAACCAAAATAGTTGAATCGATCTTGCTTTTGAGGAGTGGCATGGATCCTTTCTCCAGTCTGTACATTGTGGCAAAGAGCAGGGAAACGGAAAAGAGTGCATTTTTCATGCATAAGAACTGCAGGTATACTCTGGCCGTCTCCTGGAAAGAAATCTGATATTCTGAATTGTCAGGACCTATGACATACCCTGAAATACAGCTTCAAGATAATAAAACTGATGTTGCTGCATTTCTGGAGAAAGACATCAAGATTTTGAAAGTCTCCTGAAGTGCTCATATCTCTTTTTCTCTTCTAGTAAGTGTCACTGTTAATTCGGGCGGACCGTCGGGGTTTTTTCTCCAGGTACTCCGGCTCTTCCTCCCCCTCCACTTTGGTATCAGTTTCAGCCAACTTAATAAAATTTCAAATACAAACGATTTCCAAAAACAACTTCAGTAGCTCACTTGAGCTTGCCCTTATCACCACGTGAATGTTCTATATTACGTACATTGTGTGAGTGATTGCGCGTGATTCACGTGAGCGTGCTTGTTGGGTTCAGTTCGTGGCTACATTCTGCACATTGAGTTATATTATAAATATGAAAAATGTGCCATATAAATACCATGTAATAATCTCTTGAACAACAAGCCAGCACGGTTCCTCCAAACACGAACAAAAGTTCTAGATAGCTGCAGTCATATGCTTCCTCCCAATGAATGGTGTCGCAACATTTTACTTTTGCCTCATACTCAGTCACAGCCAGGGCACGAGAATGAAAATTATTCGCAAAAACAAAATCCCTGGAAGGTGACTAGACTTCCTACATGACTCGCAAAACAGAAAGGAAATGTTTACATACCTAAAAGCCTTCAGTCATTTGCCAGATCAAAAGGAGGTGGTCATCACATTCGGTCAGGAAAACAACAGGATGCCTTATAAATGGCTGAAGGAACAAGACAGTGTACTTGTAAGCAGGTTGGCGTGTAAATGTAAATGTGACATACACTTAGAAAAATCTTGTCCAAAAAGAATAATAATAACAAATAAACGCATGCTCAGATAGGACAAGTACAACACAATTCATAATTTTTTCATACACAATTAGAGGCGACAAGTGTAGTTGAAGGTGTGACGTGCACAGAGAACTCAAAGTGCATAATCAAAAACAAGAAAACTTGTACATTCAGTTGTGTGTTGTTGACATGAAATGTTTACTGCCATACAGTGTTAGCAGCTATATATGTGCTTGAATGATGTGCACAGTATTTGCAGTTGTATTCCTGTTTTGTGATCAAGTTCGTGATGAGCAACAAATATATTCACTAGCCTGACTGAATCACCAGTACAGTTAATTACTTTCTGTTAAAGTACCAACATTTCACCAAGTTAGTTATCTGGGCTTAACACCAAACTGGTTGCTGAGGGCATCTCACAGAGGGAATGATCAAAGTCAAAAAGGAGAGTTCTTATTGTGTGACCTTGATATGTGACCTCCGCCATTCATGCTGTTTATCCGAGTCAGTTTGGTTAACGTTTGTAATTTATAGACTGTAAATTTGCAGCAATAGCTCTGGTGTGTAAATGATACATTTACTTTTCACAATGTATGATATATTTTGTGCATCATGTGACTTTGACCTACATAAAGTGACGGATAAAACATACCAAACACAACTGCGCTACCGGTTAAGTTTGAGCTAAAGTAACCGTTTGCATATATGAAAACAAGGACAGAGTATGGCAAAATATGTGTATTTCTGCACAATCATTGGGCTTGTAATCTTTGCCATAGGTCATTCCATTGGGTATTTCCAAAAAGGTCGCCCAATTTACAATAAACTTGCCAAGTTTGAAGATTCTGGGTGTGGTGGTCACAGAGCTAGATGCGACCATAGCGAGTCAGTGGCGCTGCCCTTTTAATGTTACCATCTAAAAATATAAAATGTCACGTGATGCAACTCGAAAGAACCTAATGCATGGGCGCCCCTTCCACAATGAAAGAGTATGACCTGACGAAGTACCTCAGAAAGTTTCCAGCATGTCCCAATCAGCTTGCTAAGGCACCTAGCTTTCTCTGACAATTTGATTTAGGAAGACAGTCTCTCTATATCTGTTATGATGTCTGCAAACATATCGTGAAAAAAGTGGGAAATATGTGCAAGCTCATATAGAAGGGGCTATAAGGACATGGGTCATCTCATCTTGTTCTTCTACAGGACAGCTGTGGTTACGCCAGCCCACAGAACCTGGTGCAAAGCACTGTTTGTCTGTCGGTATTTGTGTGTGCGGATCGGGGGAGGGTGGGTTAGGGTGGAGAGAGATAAATCAGAAGGATAAGATTGAAAATAGAAACAACTCTGAATGTTCCTTAAAGTAAACGCATGTGAGCTCAAAACAGTACGGTAGACTTAGGGATGAAATCCTCATCTTTTTTCTCACCATTTTTTCCTCATCTAAGCACTCGCATGTGTAGCATGGAATCATTAGTACTGGCCATTCATGGTTTGTGGCTGGTGCATAGAAACTGGCAAGTCGTTCATTTCAATATTGACTGACCGCCAACAATTTGTTTTGATTCCGCAAATTTCTATGAGCCACAAAATTCATAGATCTTCTAAAGAAGCAAATGTTCTACTGGGGTCTAAACACGCATCAGTCTCCTAAAATTACAAACACAAAGACACATGTGTTGGCATATGACACACTAGATTCTCTTGAACCCCTGCAGTCTGCAGGGATGTATGAATCGGAATGTAAGCCCACAGGCCTTCAGGTCGATCTCAGCACTGTGATACTATACACACTGTATACTATAATTAAGTAAATTTTTGCCACGTGCAGCAGTTGACTATAAAATCAAGGTTATATAGTAAACATTGTCCGTGCATTGAATGCGACCATAAACAGCAGGTGAGGGTACAAAGGGTGACCGTTCCTAGGAGGTTCTATTGTAGTGTTGGTTGATAATGATTACAGCAGTGTGTGTGATTGTAATGTTGACAGGTGGTGGCTGCATGCACAGAGGGTTAACCCATGCCCCAATGCACTACAGCAGGAGATAAATCTACCATTATAAATTCAAGGGTAGTCCTAGATTAGCTTGGTGCCTGATGTCGCCAAGCTAAACTGGCACTATCCTTGAATTATCATTGGCGATCCATCTCCTACATCTGTTGTACAGTTGTTAGTGGACGCTTCTCAAACGTGGGAAATGCAGTGTTGGGGTTAAGTTGGTTATGTGATATGGTCAAGTGCTCCAGGATAACTTATAGACAGAACAAGCTTTCTGAGAGTAACGTCATACCTGCACCATGGTCCCATACCGCCCCAGGTCCAGTGATGCTCGATAGTCAGAAAACAACATCAGCTGGTCGATCAGGCTTGGGGGTGGGGCTCGCGTGGTGGTGGCGTTGATGGCTCCTGTAGTGTTGATGATAGCGGTGATGTCCTCGGTGCTCAGCCAGGACCAGGAAGGGGCACTGAGTGTTGTGGTGAGGTCCAGTGTCAGGGTGTGTGGTGTGCTCATGGTGCCAATCAACATGCACGAAATACTCAGCTGATCTACATCAGGAGAACTATGCCGGTGGAGGTCAGAGATGTGCTTGTCATGGTGCGTGCTACTTCCCACCAGTCATAGTCACTAATTTCCTAAACCATGTCAGCATTTCCTTTGGCACAAGGACAAGTGAGTACGACGGTAAATGTGCAGATCTGTTGACAATATGCACAACTGCTGTATGTTCTATTGGTATACATATACATCTGTTTCCTGTCAGTGGATGCTTGTGAACAGAATGCAGCAGGTCTGTAGTTAGACAGGCACTAAATAAACTTGTTTTGTGCTGTAATTAGCTGTTCTCATACCACATGCAGCTGTAGTGAAATATATAGGACCATGATATCCAGACCAAACAAGTAACTGCCAAGCGTGTAAAATGCAAACAAAATCCCAAGAAAGAAAGAAGCATGCTTAAAAAGGACAACAGTTGTGTAGTAATTGTCCTGTGTAAGCGAGTTTCTTTCTTTCTTGGGATTTTCTTGATATGATCATGGACACCAACCATAACATAGTGGTACTGGATTAGGCTTTCTTCACTGCATACAGTCCAACATGTTTTTGTCATCTGAACATGAGGCCAGCTTCACTTTCACCCGTCATAATGTGCATGCACACATGTTAAGTCCCTTTTGCATTCATCTGTCAGTACTGGAACAGTCCAGGTGGCTTCAAGCACAGAGTGGTTAACCCATTTAACCCCATGGCCACATTTTCCAAATTTTGGAGGTGTCGCATAACAACAAATTCAAAGGTAGTGCCCAATTAGGTTGGTGCCAACAGGCATCAAGTTAATCCAGCACTACCCTTGCATTATGATGGTTGATCCGTCTCCTGCTGTACAGTGTTGATGCTAAGGGGGTTAAGGAAGTAATGGGTGTCAGAAGTGAGTGACGGTGTGGCTGGATGGCGATTACTCTGCAAGACAGATGGGACATAAACTTTGCAAGTAGGGTGGAGGGCTATCGGAAGGCCGTTATACTGAGGTGGAGAAGGGGTAAGTGGCAAACAGTTGTGTGCCGGCTGGGTGTTCCCAGCTAATGACGGGTAGTGAGGGAACCCCAGTGTGCACGCACTTTGTGCCTTTTGGCCGATGTTTGTCCCACTCGTCCTGCACACACAGCTGTGTGGGTGTCAGTCCTTTGGCCTTTTGTTTTGTGGGTACGTGGCCTGATGCAGTGGGATGGCTGCAGACAGCGCTAACTGTGAGGGTGCATTAATGCTGGTTTACGCATGGCATTTCCCTCTTACTGACAGGATCATTGTGAAACAGCTGGCCTTATTTTACGTGCACCACAACCTCGTCTGCAGTTGATACATACTTTCATGAGCCTGCGCATCATGTGGCCTCATGTACATGTTTGGTGTGTGTATGTGCATGCGTGTGTGTGTGTGCGAATGTTTGTGTAGTGTTTACGTGTGTAGTGTGTGTGTATGAAGGACAGTAGGAAGTAGCTGGTATCGGTGTGGTCTGTCTGACAATTCATGAATTATGCACTTGCTGTTGTCTTGCAATGTGTTTCCATGTTCCATTGCATGCTGCGAGCTTTACTTGTTGATGTTTATTCTTAAACCCTTCACTGCTGAGAAACACCACCCAACTACAAGAGGTATAGGTCTTCATGAGTCTGCACAGTTGCGGGGGCAGACTTAAAAAAACGATCTGTGTTCACAGTGAAGGGGTTATCGTACCTGAGCCAAAGCCAGATTATATTTTATGTGTGACGATTAATAAACAATGCAGATGTTAAGTTCATTTGGGTGCCTAGGTGCATGTACCATTTGTGGGAGTACTCCCCAGATGGACCCACTCTGGGAGTACACCGGAAGTACCCTTCTATTCAGATGAGATGCTAAGATGTTTGTAATTGTAATGACACCAACGCACATTCCTATGCTTTATGTTCTTAAGGCAAATGGCAATAAATAGTAATTATCTATCTATCTAAGTGTACTTGTGACTTACGCCTCAAGTGGGCCTATCTTGGGAGTGCTCCCGCAAATGGTAGGGGCGCACAAAGATGTAAATAGCTACAACTAAAACATAGTTGTAGGTGTGGGCAACTGTTGCTGCGACGTGTGTACTTATCATTAACATCTGTGTGTAACTGGCAGGTGTATGGGGATGTGTGCCAGTTGCTGCAGAGTGCTGACTACCAAGAGCTGCTGGAGGACTTTGCGGGCTTCCTGTCCCCAGGCCAGGCACTGCGCTGTGGATGTCACCCTGCACACCAGCAGGCTGACAAGGCTCGTGTCCTGTTACGCAAATTAGAGGTCAGCACGGACTTTATTCCCCTCACTGCTGTGAAAATCAACATAGTCCAACTGCAAGATACATAAGCGTTCATGAGCCTTTGTGGCTGCTCATGAGGATCCATGCCTCTTGCTGACACCACTTTTTGTCCATGTTCCAGAGACAGCTGGGTTCTTTGCAGTTCAATTAACCAAATTTCATAAAGACAACCTGTGTGCACAGGCAGTGTAGGGACTGCTATGGAGAACAGTGAGGGGGGGGGGGGGGGGGGGTTGGTGTGAGGTGGGTGATGATGGGGCGGGGGTGATGATGAGAGGGTAATGCAGGGTGGTCCTTTCATTTACACTGCTAACACCAACTGCTGGAGACAACATGAATCATGATGGCTCAAGGGTATTGCTTACAGTTAACCATGAGCTTAGGAGATAATTGTAACCCTTGAAGTTGAACTGCTGGTAGCACTTTTTGTTGAGGTGATTCCTGCAGGAATTATGTTGACAATAAGTGCTGCCAACAGCCAGAGTGTTAATGCCACACGAGTCCTACAGTGTTGGATGCTTCTAGTCATTATGTGGGTAGTAAACCTGAAGTCAACATGGAGAGATGTTTTCACTCGGTGAATGGAGTTGTTGTACATCTCTTGTTATCTCAAGTGCACAAGAGGCAGTAAATAAGTCATTGCTCTGGCAGCACGGGGAATTTATGGTGCATTGTAACTCTCTTTATGCATCAGGTGGAAATAGGAAAATTAACTACAGCTGTTTCTCAGGCTACTATAATTGGAACACTTGTTGAAGAGAAATGACCGCTTGTTAGAGAGTCGGCTGACCTGCATTAGAGCCCCAGAGAGTCAGCTGACCAGCATTAGAACCCCAGAGAGTCGGCTGACCTACATTAGAACCCCAGAGAGTCAGCTGACCTGCATTAGGACCCCACATTTTTGGCTCACGTGCAAAGCAAAAGTGAGTCAATGTTCTGGGCCAGTGGTCGTCCGTCCATTCGTCGTCCGTGGTAAACTTTAATGTTGGCATTTTCTCGGAGATTTTTCAAGCCACAGTCTTCAAACTTGGCCCAAGGATTCTTTGTGACAAGACCTATCAAAACTTGCTAATTTGAGTGACCTCTCTCAAAGGACAAGGTCACAGATCAGGAAATTGGTCAAAAATAGCCATATTTGGACAACATTTATGTTTTTCAAATACTATCGATAACGTCAAGCCCAGACTTGGTACAAAGATACCTAGTGGTAAGAACTTTGTATGCATACTAATTTAGTTGACCCCTTGGAAAGGTCAAGTTCACAAGATTAGGAAATTTGGCTCAGGATGATAAGACGCTCATGCATACTAATTCTGTTGACCCATCACAAAGGTCAAGGGTCATAGGATGATCCCAAAATAGGTTAAAAAATAGCCATATTTTGACAAAAGATGTTTTCTTCTTTCTAGTATTACTCACAACTTCAAACCCAAACTTGGTACATAGATACCTGATGGTAAGACCTATTTTTGGGGTGTAGAATTTAAGTTTTTATCAGGACTTTTGCAAAACTTTTCAACCAGATTTAGCAGACTATGCATACTAATTTGGTTCACTAACAAAGGTCAAGGGTCGCAGGAGGTTGACGAAAGTTACAAATGCGTAAATTTTGAGAAAACATGTATTTTGCAGGTACAAAAGCCAACACTTGAACAGTTGCTTATTTCAGTGACCTGTCCAAAAGGTGAAGGTCACAAAGATTAGGTTAATTTTGTTGATGTGTCAAGCACATGAGCTTTAATGGTTTTGCCATTCTTGTTGTTACATTGACTTGTAATTTCACATTTACTTACATTCAGGATAGACATTTGATAAGTTCATTAGCCAACTTTGTACCTCTTCAGCTTTTGTTTTTACAAATTAATTCATTTTGCGGAAAATATAAAAATTCAACAACATTCTTCTGAGAGAAAAAAAATTGATAAGGCACTATTAAATGAATAATTGTGAGAAAAAAAAATTGATACGGCACTATTAAATGAATAATTGTGAAAAGAAATTGATAAGGCACTATTAATTGAATAATTGTGCTGAATTTTAAAATGTACAGCCTCTACTGTTCAGGAGTTATATATTCATTTACACTGAAAACAAGATGAGGATTTCATCCCAAAGTCTACCGTATTGTTTGGAGCTCACATGCGTTTATCTTTTAGGAGCATTCAGAGTTGTTCACATTTTTTGGCTTATTATGCTGATCCTTTTCCCTCCTCTCTAAGCCAACCTGTGATTAACACACACGTCGGCACACACAAATAAATACGGTAACACTGCGCTTCCCGTCATAAGTACGCTCTGTGGGCTCGTGTAGTGACAGGAATCCATCTCCTTCTACTCTAACCTACCCTCTGATCCACATACACTGGCACACATAAATGAAGACGGACACACGGCGATTCCCGCCATTTGTAAGGTATGTGGTCATGAAGCCTCAGTCTCAAATCTGCATGCAGGCGGTTCAGGATATTGGTCGCCTCATGTTGACCTGGGGATGACAACGTCACTTGGCACACCCTGAACGACCAAGCAGCCTTCTTTAGGGACAGCACTGCTTGCTCCACACGGAGAGGGGCCTAGAAAAGGTGGCCTAACCAAAGCTCATCCCTTCACAACCCCAGTTAGCTAGCTGCGGTCAACGGGCATCTTCTCCTGCGGTCAGAAAACAAGTAAAAACAATGGATCCACTCTAATGACGACTCGACGTAACATGCTGGAACATCCGAACCATGCTTGACACAGCAGACAGCGGACGCCCTGAACGTCGCTCCGCCCTCATTGCCCATGAATTGCGGAGGTTAAACATCGACATCGCTGCGCTCAGCGAAGTACGCCTCCCGGACGAAGGCAGTCTCCAAGAACTTGGCGCTGGCTACACCCTCTACTGGTCAGGCAAGTCTGCAACAGGAAGACGGCTCTCAGGTTTGGGCTTCATGCGACTAAGCTGGAAAACCTACCAACCGGTCACTCAGACCGCATCATGTCCATGCGCCTCCCACTGAGACACCAGCAACACGTCGCCCTTCTCAGTGTGTACTCCCCAACCCTCCTGGCAGAGCAAGTTCTACACTGACCTGCGCAGCCTCCTACAGAGCACCCCTGCAGACGACAAAGTCATCATCCTTGGCGACTTCAGCACCAGAGTGGGCCAGGACTCTGAAGCCTGGAAAGGAGTCCTCGGCAAGCATGGCGTCGGGAACTGCAATGACAATGGCCGCCTACTGTTGGAGTTCTGTGCAAAGCAGCAGCTTGTCATCACCAACACTACTTTCCAGCAAAAGGACAGTCGCAAGACCACCTGCATGCATCCTCGCTCCAAACACTGGCAACTTATCGACTATATCCTAGTGCATCAGAGGGACCGCAGTGATGTCCTCCTCACCAGAGTGATGCCCAGCGCAGAGTGCCACACTGACCACCGCCTTGTCCGCTGCAAACTCAGGCGCCACTTCAAGCCAAAACCCAAGAAAGCGGGGCCCCCTAAGAAAAAGCTTGATGTTGCCAGCCTTCAGCGTGATGACGTAAAAGCTGCCTTTCAGACAGATTTACAGCGCAGGCTCACAGACACAGCTGACCCAGCAGACTCCTCCCCTGAAACACTCTGGGAACGGCTGAAAACCGCTATTGCAAAATCCTCTGCAGAAGTTTTGGGTTTCGCTAGAAAGAGGAACAAAGACTGGTTTGATGAAAACGACGTAGAGATCCAGGAACTCCTAGCAAAAAAAAGAGCCGCCCATCAGGCCCACCTAGCCCAGCCTTCCTGCCCTGTGAAGAAGTCTGCCTTCCGCCTCTTCCGCAGCAGTCTCCAGCGCAAGCTCAGAGATCTCCAGAACGAGTGGTGGACCAGACTCGCACAGAGGACCCAGCTTTGTGCTGACAACGGTGACTACAGGGGCTTCTACGAAGCACTGAAAGCAGTGTATGACGCCGGCAACTGATACAAAGTCCCCTGCGAAACGCTGACGGACAGGCACTCCTCACAGATAATAACTCCATCTTGAACCGCTGGTCGGAATACATCAGGACCTCTTCAGCGCTGAGCACACTGTTCAAGAAGCAGTCATCCTCCAAATCCCACACCTCCAAGTAAAGGTTGAATTGGACGAACCGCCCACAGCTGAAGAGACCCTCACAGCCATCCACCAGCTCAAGAGTGGCAAAGCAGCAGGCATTGACGGAATCCCACCAGAGATCTGGAAACATGGAGGCCCAGCACTGCACAACAAGCTCCATGACCTCTTTCTCTGCTGCTGGGAGGAAGGAACACTACCAAAGGATCTCCGCGATGCAGTTGTCATCACCCTGTACAAGAACAAAGGAGAGAAGTCTGCCTGCTCCAACTACCGTGGAATTACCCTGCTGTCCATTGCTGGCAAAATACTCGCAAGGCTGCTCCTGAATCAGCTGGTACCTGCCATTGCAGAAGACCACCTCCCAGAGGGCCAGTGTGGCTTCAGAGCCAACAGGAGCACCACTGACATGGTCTTTGTGCACAGGAGACAGGAGAAGTGCTGCGAGCAGAACAAAGGGCTGTACATAACATTTGTCGACCTAACAAAAGCGTTTGACACTGTGAGCAGGCAAGGCATGTGACAGATCCTGGAGCGACTTGGCTGTCCCCCAAAGTTCCTCAGTATGATCGTCCAGCTACACAAGGACCAGCAAGGCCAGGTCAGACTCAACAATGACCTCTCAGAACCATTCCCCATTCTCAACGGTGTGAAGCAGGGCTGTGTGCTGGCACCATCTTCACCATCTTTTTTAGCATGATGTTGAAGCAGGCCACAGTGGACCTCGACGATGACGATGCAGTGTACATAGGTATCGTCTCGATGGCAGCCTGTTCAACCTTAGACGACTGCAGGCCCACACCAAAATCCTAGACCAACTGATTCGTGAGCTGCTCTTTGCTGACGACGCTGCCCTCGTTGCACACACAGAGAGAGCCCTGCAGCACATCACATCCTGCTTCGCAAACGCTGCCCAGCTCTTCGGACTCGAGGTCAGTGTGAAAAAGACAGAGGTTCTCCATCAGCCGGCACCCAAGATAGAGCATCGCCCTCCCCACATCACCATCGGCGAGTCTGAACTGAAGTCAGTGCACCAGTTTACCTACCTTGGCTGCATCATCACGTCAGACGCCAAGCTGGACAAGGAGCTGGACAGCAGGCTGGCAAAAGCAAACAGCGCTTTCGGGCATCTATACAAGCGGGTGTGGCATAATCAACGGCTGAAAACAGGCACCAAGATCAGCGTGTACAGAGCTGTCATCCTCACCACCATGTTGTATGGTTCCAAGTCCTGGGCCCTCTACCGCAGCCAACTACGACTCCTCGAACGCTTCCACCAGCGCTGCCTCTGCGTACAATCCTTGGCATTCACTGGAGTGACTATGTCACAAACGTCGAGGTCCTTGAACAGGCAGAAACTGTGAGCATTGAGGCTTTGCTGCTGCGGACACAGCTCCGCTGGGCTGGGCACATCTCCAGGATGGAGGATCATCGCCTACCCAAGATCACCCTGTTCGGCGAGCTCGCCACTGGACACAGAGACAGAGGGGCACCAAAGAAGATATACAAAGACTCTCAAGAAGTCACTTAGTGCCTGCCAAATCGACCACCGCCATTGGTCTTCACTTGCTGCGGACCGTGACACCTGGCGCTCCACCATTTACAAGGCAGCTGTCTCCTTTGAGGACTCTCGCAGAGCTGGCCTTAAAGACAAGCGGCTCAGGAGAAAAAACAGAGATGCCGCAACTCAGAACCTTGGCCAGACCTCCCTCTGCAGCCACTGCGGTCGAACCTGCCTGTCCCGGATTGGCCTCCGCAGTCACGAGCATGCCTGTAGACGTCGTGGACAACCCCTATAGAATCTTCGTTCGCGAAGTCAAGCCAAGATAGAGATGGTCAGGCATAGCATAACTATTCTGATGAAGAATAATGGCATGAGCAGCGAAATGACGTTACTTCAAGCTTCACGTCATGGCATCATTAGTCCCACGATGCCGTGTTCATAGTGATGACTCTATGTTATATGTCACTCATTGCAGTACTAACATTTGACGTATCAGAGGATCAACTTTGCAATTTTCTTGCTGATTTTCACACCTAGAGCTTGCAGGTCACAATTTGACCTAATCCTACCTCAGGGCCGGGACAGTTAGCAGGCTTATGCAAACACTTTATGTAAAATCATGCAGGTATTAATGAGAAGATAGCTTTTTTGTAAAAGAAAAATTAAAGTTATGTTAGCTTTTTTACAAATGACTCTGAAAAAGTGCTGCATCAAAGTGTCTGATTTTCACACCTAGGGCATAATTGACCTAATCGTACCCGACAGCTGAGACAAACTGTAGGCTTATGTAAATACCGTATATGAAAAATTATGTGATTATTAATGAGAAGAATGTTTTTTTTTTGTAAAAAAATATTCAACTGTTTTAAGATTAACCCATATAATGTGGGAAATTAATCTCCAAAACATGAATTTAAAAAAAGCAAAAAAAAGAATTATCACTCCAAAAGTTCTAGAGGTACAATGCTTGCTGGTTAATGAACTCATTCAATATCTCCATTTTATCTAGCTATATGCAAAATATCTAATAAAAAATAAGAAAAATTACGGACTCCAGTGTGGATCAACCGGGTTTTGTGAAATGGCCATTTTCTCGCCAATGAGCGTCTTAATCAAAACATCAAAAAAAAAGGTCTCGAGATAATTATTTTAGGGACAATAACCTAAAATTTTAAGCTTGTCCGTCCTAACGTGGGCTCTAGTCGCTGTCACATACACACATACGGCGCTTTGGCGCCCAAAAGACATTCTTTAGCAAGGTTTGCGTAGCTAGACTTGATGTCATTTTTATCTTTTTCTGCCCTGCACGCCAAAAACGTCATGTGCATGCTCCGAAATGTGCTCCAACCAGCCCCATTTCAAAGTCTACTGTATTTTCAATATGGTAGTCAAAAGCAAACTATTCTTTCTATTCTAGTCTATTCTGTTCTATTCTACACGTGTGATCGTGAAGCCCAGAAAGTTAAACAGTTGTACAGTGACACAAAACTTCTATTATGTCACCTTGAAGCTGTTGACACCATACCACAGACATAGAAAGGATGCCTCTGATGCCATACACACACATACTCACACTCCCTCTAACATATCTGCCTGCACACATATGGACAGGCAGACACATGTACATATATTTTCACAGACAGCATAAGAATAATATGAATGAATC
This sequence comes from Semisulcospira habei, assembly GCA_036245525.1. Lineage (NCBI taxonomy): Eukaryota > Metazoa > Mollusca > Gastropoda > Semisulcospiridae > Semisulcospira > Semisulcospira habei. The sequence continues at coordinate 95,785,184 of BTPG01000001.1, forward strand.
ATGGGCCAATTAATTATGTCATGAGTGGTTTTCCAGCTTCTGCTTTGGGGCAGAATATGCCAGAATTCGTCATCAGTGAAAATTCCTCAAGACAATAGGTAGTGCTTTTGCAGACTGTCAAAATATCAAATAACTGGTATATAGGGTAATCAGTTAAAAAACTATCGTTTCACCCTTTGTGCCTGCAGTCAGCAGTACTCTTTACAGTACCAGTGGCTGCATGCACAAGGGGTATAATCATTGCTTACGTAAACCTGGTATTTTCACTCGTGCTCTAGATGCACTATGAGCGGTTCCAGCCGCGGTACCTGCGAGTGTTGCGCTCGCTGGCACGCTGGGACAGTAAGGCAGGGGATACACATGCTCTGCACCAGTCACTGCTACCCCTCCTGCGTTCCCTGCCTACATATCTACTGGACGAAGTCAGCACCTTCTTCCCTGATCAGCCACCTCCACAAAGGTACAGGCTGTGTGTGTTCATGTACATGCATGTGTGTTTAGAATTATAATAAGTAGTATGGTTTGTCTTTGACACATGAGAACTCATGTTGAAGAAAGATGGCTTGCTTACTTACTTACGCCTCTCACCCCTACCCGGGTATAGGCCGTGAAGAAAGATGAAGGAGGCCTAAATTCTGTGCTAGTCATGCAACCAGGTGTATACACATTGTGTCTGGTTAGTAATATTCATAATTTCAGATATTTCCTTTAAATATTACTCACCCCTTTATTGTGGCTGACTCGCATTCAGATATGCATTGACAGTATTGTAATGACTTCAGATGGTTTAACCCATTAAGCCCTGAGACCCTGGAGCAGGAGACGGATTGATCATGATAATTCAAGGGTAGTGCCGGATGAACTTGGTGCCTGAAGGCAGCAAGCTCATCTGGCACTACCCTTGAATTATCATGATTAACCTTTTGACGACGGAACGCACTTATGTGTGCGCCAAGCAAAGCTCTGTTGCCGACGGGATGCACACATATGTGCGCTGGCCTTGTTTCCCATTGCCGACGAGGCGCACACATATGTGCGCTGGATACCAGTTTAACAGGCAATACCGGCAGTATGGTCTAAGGGAAGCAACCTACTATAATATGTCAAGCACTCATTTCTGTACTTGTAGAGTGACTTTTCTTGTTTGTATGGGCTGAAACCAACAAATCAGAAGCTCTAATACAAAACGTCCCCATGTGCGAAAAAAATGGCGGATTTTGGTGTAAAAACTTTTATGTGCGAAGAAACTTTTCTGTTGTGCCTTTCTTTCTGGATTATTTACTGGTGACACACTAGAATATGTCTCTGGAATGCCAGGTGAATTGTAATTTTCACACTGTGGCTAACTAATACACTAACAGCATGTTTTCAGAACCCAGTGCAAATCTGTTTTTGATTTTTGGCTTCTTACCCCATCTTCTTTATACACATGTAAAATCGTAACAATACAAAAATATTTTCTTCAGCATAGTGTCTATGAGTTCACCTTGAATTGCTTTTTCCACTGATACCAAATATGTTGGGGTATGATGTGATTTTTACAACAGACAAGGCCAATGAAATGTGTCAAAATTACAATGGTAGCAGGGAAGTGAGCCAAAGTAAGGCATACGCTCAGGGGGGAAAAACCTAGCTGGCAGACTACGGTGGCAAAAGGTTAATCTGTCTCCTACAACTGGTACATAGTCGTTGGACAATGCCTCCAAAAGTTTGGAAATGCGGCCGTGGGGTTAAGAAGGTTAAACTGTTTGTAAGGTTAGATTGACACCATAGAGGAAAGAAGACCTTTGTAGCCTGCCTAGCACATTTAGTGAAGCATTGTCTGCACTTGACCAGTCACCTGCAGGACAACAGGTAGATGAAATAGAAGTTTTATGGTGATGTACTAGAAGTTTTGTAGCCTGCCTAGCACATGTACTGAAGCATCGTCTGCACTTGACCAGTCACCTGCAGGACTTTGAAGACGTGTCCCTGGGTGAGAGCGACGGGGACGAGGTTGCCTCCCCTGACGAATTTGAGGAAGTGGAGCTGGCGGAAGAGAGTGACCCCTACCGCACCAAGCGCTGTCCCTGCTTGTGTCACGCTGACCCTAGCTGGCCCAAGCGCCTGCGTGGTGCAGCACACTGCACCAAGTGTAGTCTCAGGGTCAGTTCACAACTCTTTCTTTGTTAACAGTGTTTTTAACCTTTGGCTGTCCGTAGCTGTTTTTGTCATGATTCCTGCAGTAATCATTGCCACAAAAACTGTTACGGGTAGCGAAAGGATTGTGATTGGATAAACTGTATTGTTTGAAAAAGTGAGAAATTGGGTTTGGAGGCTAGTGTTGCTGTGAAAGTTTTGTCAGTTCCCGCTCAGCACTGACATGCTGCACCAAGATACGGATCTACTATGATAGTTCAAGAGCAGAGACACTAAGTAGTCCTGGCACCACTCTTGAACTTTCATGGTCAGTCTGTCTCCTGGTCTGTATTGTGTTATCCAAAAGGACAGTTCCCAGATTTGAGAATGTTGGCCTTGGTACTTGATTGCTTTGAACTGTGCTCCACTTTTGTAGACAGCTTTCAGTGCAGACAGATCTTTGGCTTATATGTGGAGACCTTATTTCTGAAACTTTTCAGGAACCTGGGACTAGCTGCATGAGCGAGCTGAAATCCTGCGCAAGTCACTAATATAGTGGAGTACCATGCTTAGTGGCTTGTGCAGGATTTAAGCTGGCACATGCACCTGGCCCCTGGGATAAGGAATGTCCTGTATTTATGCCTTCTTGTTGTGGGCTGGCAAGTCAATAGAGCCAATTGATCTGTTTTGTTGATGTCTGTCCAGCGTTCAGTAACTTCTCTTGTTATGCCAACTGTTTCTATCAACGCGTACTTTATTTGTGGTCTGTAAATCCAGCTGAGAGTGAGACTGCATGTTGATTGTTGTGACGGCCTTCTTGTGCCTGCCAGGTGTTGTTACAGTGTTTTTCTGCCCACCAGGTGCACAACAGCAAGCTGTATTTCCAGCCGGCCAAAGAGTCAAGTCGTCGCCCGGCATATGTCACCTTCCACAAACCTGTCCCCATGTCCCCGCCTCCTGCTGATCGGCTGCCTGCCACCCCCTCTTGCAACTGCCACCATCGTACGGCCACCGTCACCATCGATGACACACAGGATGAGGAGGAGGAAGATGATGATGATGATGATGATGATGATGAGCTAGAGGAGGATGGTGAGGAGAAAGCGTCTGTGGACTTGGACTCGGACATTGATGTCAAGGAGGAGATTGATGATGAGGAAGATGTGACAATGAGAGAAAACAGTGATGAGCATCACACAGGGGAGGTGCAGGAGCAGGCCAGAGAGGAGGGTGAAATGCAAGATCGTGTTGAAGCCCACAGTGGACAGATTGTACAAGTGCGGACACAGCTGCCCTTCCCAGCACAGCAGCCTGGTGGCAATGTGATACAGAGGCCATGGAACCCGATGCACATGTCACGGGTAAATACAAGCCCCCCTGTGTAGTCCATCTGCATGCATCAGGAACAAACATAATTATGCTACTCTTTGTAGACTAAAACAAAATTATATCAGCATTTGCAGAAGTTGGCAGATGAAAGACTGAAAACCATAATTTAAAATTTTGGATACAGAAATGTGTATCTTCACAATCAAAATCTTCCTTACAAGGGCGATCCTTTTATGATCTTTTCGAGCCCCTATTGCAACTCTCGACTGAGCATGGTTAAATGACGCTTAAATGTGACCTTATAGTGACCGTTGCATTTTATGGTTGCAGGAGGGCTAATGTGACCATACTTGTGTCGGTTGCAAAACCGCAGTGTGAGAGTGCAAATAGCCACAAATGCAGCCTCCAAAATGAGTTTAAAATGTGAATCAGCAAGAGTTTGTGCTACTGGAGATGCTATTTGTTAAAATGTGAATCGGCAAGAGTTTGTGCTACTGGAGATGCTATTTGTTAACCCATTTCACTCCATTGCACTACAGCAGGAGACAGATAGACTGACAATTCAAGGGTAGTGCCAGATTTGCTTGGCGCCATCAGGCACCACGCTAATCTGGCACTACCCTTGAATTATCATAATTGATCCATCTCCTGCAACTGGTACATAATTATTAGGTGACATCTCCAAAATTTGGGAAATGCAGCCATGGGATTAACTAAGTTAATGTGCCTGTTGTGGACTTAACTGTATGTGATGTTGTTTGCGTAGATGAGGAATCGTGTGCTGCGCATGAAGCCTGGCCGTGCACAGTGTGGTATGGGTGTGTCATGTGCTGGCCAGCCTGCCACCCCCGTGGTCATGTCCCTGCCACAACAGCGACCCCTTGACCTCCCCACTACGAATCTGCCCGGCCTGCACAGCGATCCCACACCCTGCCTGGGGCTAGTCACTACGGTGGGTCGCGCCGGGGCCCTCAGCTCATCAGGTGGGTCCGTCACAGGCGGCCAACAGCTCCACCCCGCTACAAACGCTCATGCGTGGACCATGGCTGGCCCAACTGTGGCATCAGATGGCGGGGCTGTGGCATATCCAGGGCCAGACAACACAGTCATCATGTACAACCCCACACTGTCTTCTCGCACCCACAACCAGCCAAACAGACATGGGGCGCCCGACCACCCGACTGTTATCTCCACATCGGACAGACCAGTGGAGAGTGGTGGTAGCGTTGTGGATACTGGGGCACAACACAGGAAAATGCTGCCTACCCTTCCCTCACCCGGCAAGAACATACGTCAGGGTAACTTTGCCGGCCTCCTGTCCCAGAGGCCGGCAAAGCTGCCCAGACAGATGTTCTTACTGGGTGAGGGTACGACAATTCTTGATCCCCAGACTGCAGGGCATGGTGATGGTGATAGTGTTGAGGGCAAGTCGGGTGCCCAGTCACCATCACCATCACAGACAAGCCAATCACCAGCCGTCCTGTTCCGTACTGGGTTGTTGGATCTGTACGGGGAGGAGGTGGAGAAGAGCAACATTGCAGCCATGTTAGGGCAGGGGGACACCTCCAACACCTCACCCGACCTCCTGGCCAAGGTAACTCACCCACACCATTAGTATGGTTTTCCAACCTTTTTTAGTAGCCATAATAACCTTAACTCCATTGTGCATGTGTGATGTGTCCACAGGTACTGCTATCCCATAAAGCCCTGACACCATATGACAGGGTGTGCATCGACCATGACAGTTCAAGGGTCATGTCAGAATAGCTTGAAGTCTTCAGGCACCAAGCTATTTGACACTGTCCTTGAACTATCATGGTGGATCTGTCTGGAAAACATCAACACTTAGTCATCAACGGATGTGTTTAGACTCAAACATGTGGTAAAGTTTAACCCAAGGTAATTATACATATTGACAACTTCTACCCTCATTCCCCCGTAAATCCATTTTTCGTACTTGGACAAATACCCACCATTTCGAAACACAATTATTTTTGTCTTGTCTAGGTTAACAGACAAACCAAGTTTAGATGCTACTTTATATAAATTGTTCAGTTGAGTTTGAAGGCCATTGGGGGTTGATGAAAACAAAGCAATGTCATCTGCAAACATCAACAAAAACATTTCTGCTGCATCGGTTTTTAGTTGGAAGCCATGTTTACCATTTTCAATAATGTACACCACAAGCTCATTAATCCAAAAGGAGAACAATGTTGGCGATGCTAAACATCATTGTTTTAAACCTTGGAAACACTAAAAATACTCTGTACATTTCAGGCTATCTCTAAAACAAAATTTCACTGAGTCATACATTGCCTTCATAGCTGAAAGCATTTTGCCACGTACTCCAGCCTTCAGTAAAATATTTCAAAGCACACCACTTCTAACAGTATCTAAGGCTTTGCAGAAGTCAACAAAAGCCACATAAACTTTCTTATTTTGTAAAAGTTGTTTTTGAACAATAGCATAAAGTGTAAATATATGGTCCACAGTAGAATCTATCTATCTATCTATATCCCGTAGTCTTGCCGACCATTGGGGCACCACTGATGACTTGGCAACCAGCTCCCTCCATTCCTCTCTGTTCTCTGCCATTCTCAGCGTATCGCCCAGCTTCAGTCCTGTCCACTCTGAGATATTGTCCTCCCATCTTTTCCTCTGTCTTCCTCTCCTGCGTCCTCCTTGCACAGTGATTGTTTTGGCAAGCCCTGCTGAACGCGTGACATGCCCATACCACTTCAGTTTGCGTTTTCTCACAATGGCTAATAAGTCTTCATAGGGCCCGATGGCTTGCCTGATTCTGCTTCCCACTTCCTCGTTTGTGATGTGATCTCTGTATGAGATGCCAAGCAGCCTTCGAAAACATCTCATTTCAGTGGCTTGTATCCTCCTTTCAAGGTCTGCTGTGAGGGTCCATGACTCGCAGGCATACAAGAACACTGAGATGACTAAGGAGCACATCAGTCTGATCTTGGAGCAGAGTGTGATGTTTCTGTCCTTCCATATGGTCTTCAGTCTTGTCAGTGCTGTTGTTGTCTGCGCAGTCCTGGACAGTATTTCTTGTTTTGATCCCTCATCTGTCACAATGGCTCCTAAGTATTTGAATTTCTTAACTGTTTCCAGTTTTGGGCCTCCAACCATGATTTCAGTGCCAATGCCACTGGCGTTATTGGTCATCAGTTTGGTCTTCTCTGCACTGATTTCCATCCCATATGCAATGGCTGTACTATCTAGCTTTTCCACCAGCTGAGCTAGCTCCTTCTCTGTTCCTGCAAGGCCATCAATGTCGTCCGCAAAGCGCAAGTTCGTGATTGTTCTGCCTCCAATACTGACAGTTCCTTCATGATCTTTCAGAGCGTCCGTCATGATTCTTTCCAGGAAGATGTTGAAAAGAGTAGGTGAGAGCAAGCAGCTGTAGTCCTAAACCGGTTTCCTATTTTGCCGTTGAAGCAGACAGCGCTAGGGGCCTTGTTGTAAAGGTTTGCTATGACTTTGATCAGGTTGACATTGATGTTGTATAGCTTCATGGTGGACCAAAGGGCTGCATGCCACACCCTGTCAAACGCTTTCTTAAAATCCACAAAGACATGATAGAGGTCCTGCTGGTGCTGGAGGTATCTCTCACATAGAACTCTCAGGTTGAAGATCTGTGGCCCTGGTCTGAAGCCTGCCTGTTCCTGAGCTATGATTTCCTCTGCCTGTGGCTTCAGCCTGTTCAGTAGGATCTTTAACATGACTTTGCTTGGGTGGGATATAAGACTGATCGTGCGATAGTTCTGGCATTGATGTAAGTTGCCTTTTTTGGGGAGAGTTATTATAAGTGATTGGGTCCATGGTGTGGGCCAATCCCCTGACTGCCAGATCTTATTGCAGATTGTTCATAAGGTGCTTATCGTGTCTTCTTCCCCTTCTTGGACTAGCTCTGCAGGGATGTTGTCTGCTCCTGCTGCCTTCCCTTTTTTCAGCGACTTCACTGCAGCCTCTACTTCTTCTCGGAGGATGGGATAGTTGCCATTGTTGGTCACGGGTGGGTTGACAAGTATGCCTGGGTCCCCTGCAGCTCGGTGGTTGTACAAATCTGAGCAGTACTCTGTCCATCTCTTCAGTATGTCTTGGTCTTCCGTGGACACACTGATTGACACATTTAACACTGTTGTAACCCAAACAGCCAGTGAGATCCTTGGCAAACACCGACAAGCAAAGAAACCTTGGGTTACAGCTGACATCTTTGTTCTACAGTGGAGTCCAGTTAACACGAACTCGCTTAACACGAATTTCCGGTTAACACGAACCGCTTTTGCATTCCTGGCTGACGGCCTTCTTATTATGTATTAAAATTTCACTGATAACACGAAATGCTTAACACGAAATTTCGCTTAACACGAAGCTGTTTTCGGTTCCCGACCAGAGCAATTTCACTATTATTCACCTGTTTAACACGAACACACATTCCAGTCTCAAACACCGAAAACCGACTCATGAAAGGGGCACTGCACGTGTCGCTCTCGTGCTGTAGTACACACGACACATGAACGAACTCTAGCCTGTGATTGGCTGAATAGCCTTCAGTCGTTGTAATCCATCTTCTCATTGGCTAGTGTTTCTGAACTGAATTCATGCATCATTCGTGTACCAACACTCCCTCAATTCAGTTAACTACCGATCACGGCTACCCCCAAGGTAAAACAGAAGTCGACTACGCTTGAAGTGAGAAAAAACAAGATTAATGAGATCCACGATTGTCTCTCTACACGGGCTGTCAATAACGCAAGACCGACTTCGATCATGGCCCGTTTTTTAAATGACTTTGACTGTGTTGCTTTTACCGATGCCAGATGTCCGTGTTGCTTTTACTTTACTATGGATTTTACCTGATGGATTTTACATTAACTACGTGAGCTGTACACATATCCTTGTGTTTTCCTAGCGAGCTGAACGTAATGTAAGCACTGATATATAGTACAATAATATGCACTTTTAACCTCGTACTCATTCATGCACGCATCTCTTACACACTTTTTCCTTGCCGGGAGGAGAGAGAGATAATAAGAGAGGACTAAGAATCAAATTTCAATAAGGCCGCACCGATCTATAAATCTCGCCTTTATTGAAATTAAAATATATGACATCACATAACCTCTCTATTACCACATAATCACCCTTTTGTTTTTTGAAAAGTGGCGACCATGATTAGTGCGGCCTTTTTGAAATTTGATACATTAGTCCTCTCTTATTATCTCTCTCTATAACTATTGTCTCTGACAACACTTAAACATGTACTGTTAATTTGTATTAAAAATTGCGACCATGGCCATGTTTATGAACTTTACCTTAAGCTCTAAACTAATAGCTACAGTAAACACTGGACCAGGAAGTATTACAGACTAAAATCCCCAGTAGCTGACTGCCTTGCACCGAGTATATGGGATTTTACATAGTCTAAGATCCTCACGAGCCTAGATTTTTATAAGTGGACACAGGTCAGATCCTCAAGAGTCTCGGACTCCAGGCCTAACCTTTGTTTACAAGTATTAGTCTACTTTTGTTTGTTAGCTCTCTCCTAGCGAGTATGTTGGTGGGTCTTATCTAATATTATTTTACTGCAGTACAATTTCTGAAACGGTGAATGTCCTCTTATGCATACTCGAAACACTGTCAGTACAACTCAACCGTTTTATTATAAACAGTACTGACACACGCACGTACACGCGCACGCACGCGCACGCACTCACGCACACACGCACGCACACACACACACACACACACACACACACACACACACGCACGGACACACTCAGACACACACACACACAGGGCCCGCACGCACGCACACACAGATTGTAAGATATTTCTCTTGGGTGCATAACTGATGCCTGACTCGAGCTATAGTTCACGCGCCCGTGGGTGGTGTACATGTTTTAGTCTGTAACTACGCTTTCAAGCTGAAAATAGACACATTACTCTCTGCTTTATACAGTCACCTGACTGAGTACATAAACAACAGATCCTCAAGAGCCGCCAAGACTCCAGGCTTGACTTCCGTTGTAAAACGTTTCAGTCAGCTGTACTCTCAGGGCCCTCATTATGAGTAGACTGAGGGTCTTGACTGTGATCATTTGCCACGAGCAACGTATAGATTAGCATTTCAGTTTCGAATACTCTGCCCAACTCATGGAGGCTCCAAGATTTATGAATAATTGTAACGACGTAATTTTTAAGTGATGTTTGTCGTCGCTCCTCAGCCCTGAAAGTCTAAAATTTTGCCCACCAGCCTTTGGCTAGTGACTTGCAAGTTTTACTAGCCAAACTGAAAATGTTACTAGCCAAAACTGAAAATTTTACTACTGAAAATAGCCCCCCAACTCAACAATATAATGTACCACAAGTGTTTGACGCCCAATGTTAGAGAGTGTTTTCTGCCCAGAGGCATTGAAAACAAATATTTGAACAGACAATCATAACCAAGGCAAGTTAATGTTTATGTCCTGACTTCAGGCTTTTGATAGTATCAAGTGGAGAAATAACTGACAAAATCCCCATGTGAACTGTGGTGGTATTTTTTATTTATTTATATTTTGTAAGTAGAGCTGGGCTTCTGTTTGCACAACAGATTAAAGGGTCTGTAGACCCCCAGGTATAAATTTTAGAGGGTATACAGACCCCCAGACTAGCATTATAGAGGGTCCGCAGATTTATTTAAGAAAAACTGCATCATCTGTATATTCCTTGAAATAAATTATCCACACCCGGGTCTGCCCTGGGGGACTTGGGTGGGATTAACTACATTTTAGTTCCCAGGGTCACCCTGGTCAGCCCCACAGACAGGGTGTGTTTTTTTCTGGGGCATGTGTTTCTGTCTACCCTTGGTCCATTCACCTGTATTTCTCTTTTTAAAACTCTCCCAACTGTCTGCACTGCCTGTAGCTCTTGATATTGGATGTGTGTTGCTAAATGGTCTTAGCTTTATTTAGGAAACTTAGCTTTATTTAGGGCCTACCCGGCACCGGCCTCCACGTGGCGTGGGTGGGTAGTCCACTCGGTCCCTGACTGAGTGGGCTAGCAGACGGGTGCCATCTTTGTCCAGGATTAGGACTTGATGTCAGCAGATATGTTGTTCAGTCTTTTTCACTGGTCCGGTTTTTAAGGAGCTGTGCTTACCCAGGTCTTACCATGTTGGATTGGTCCTTAAAAATACGCGTGAGCTTTTGGTCCTTTGGATCCCAAGTGTTTGCCGTGCTTGGAGACCCGTGTCGGGGGAGAAGAGGATCCTGGTGGCTGAAACACTCCACTTTGGCCTTGACTTCTGCCTAAACGGGAGGCTAGTCGTACCGGCCTAGTCAATCGGCTCTTGTCACGTCGAGCCCTATCCCACTGTTGACATGCGGGTTGTTATACGGGGCACCATGCTATAGCCTCTGATGCTGATTGGGTGCTTTACGCCAGTATTCCCCTGTATTCAACAGTGTGATAGAAGGCGGTGGCTCAAACGGTTCAATCGGGCTTACCCCCTTGAGTATATCTTTCGGGCAGTCTCCATTGTGCGTCGGCTGGAGACCCGCCGACAATTGCACTTTCCCTTGTCGGGCTCGGTGGCGGGCGGGGACCCCCGGGGGATGAATATCTATCATACTATAATATGGAAAATATCAAAAAACCAAAACTGGCACCAAAGCGGCACATAGCCACTGACATTGACCTTGAAAATGATAGCGACTCCGATGGTGGGGAAGCGACGCCTCAGGTTTCGGCCGTCTGGCCTCGCTTTCTCATTATCCACAGCAAAGTTAAAGAGAAGCCTGTTTCCAAGCTGCACCCTTTCCTGGTGGGGGAGACCCTCAGGAGCCGTGTTGGCAGGCCTGAGGCCCAGCGCCTCAGGTCTGGTGACTTGTTGGTAGAGTGCCGTACCCGGGCACACTCCAATGGGCTACTGAGGCTCTCCTCCATCGGAGACACTCCAGTGTAGGTCACTCCCCACAAAACAATGAATTCCTCTAGAGGAGTGATTAAAGATCAAGCATTGGCCGAACTGTCTGAAGATGAACTTGTACGGAACCTTAAGTCACAGGGGGTGACCTACGTCAGGCGCTTCATTTCCAAACGAGGTGGTAGGGAGATCCGTCTCCCTACCATCATCCTGACGTTTGGCACCCCCACAGCTCCTACTACCATCTGGGGAGGTTACTACTCCCTAAAAGTGAAAAAGTACGTCCCTCTCCCCCTTCGGTGCTTTAAGTGCCAAAAGTATGGCCATGGGCAGAAGACATGCCGCCAGGCAGAGGCCCTATGCGCCCGTTGCACTAAGCCCGGACACTCTGCTGAGTCCCGCACAGCCATCCCCCTGTGTGTGAATTGCCAGGGGGCGCATATGGCTTCGGACAAGAAGTGCCCTCGTTGGATCTCCGAGTGCAGGATTCAGCAGGTGCGTGTGGAGAAGGGGCTGTCCTTTGCGGACGCAAAAAAACTGGTTGACGGTCCTGGTGCAGCTGAGGCGGCGCCAAACTCAAATAACAACTTTGTGTATACTTTCAGTGCTGCGGTGGCAGGCAAGCGCCCCACCAAAGATTTCTCTTGTCAAACCCCAACTTCTTGGTTGGGGGCGGAGCCTCGGATCCTCTCACCCCTGGAGAGTAATCCTCCTCCGGTGGTGACGAGGAGCCAGGGAACGCAGAGGGCGGACGCTACCGGTCCGGTGGCACCGCCTTCTGCTGCCCCTAAGCCTCAGCCCCCACCCAAACCTGCTAGTTTGTCAACACCAAAGGTTTCTGGCTCTGGTCAGCCTTCTAAGGCCGCTAACTCTAGCGGCAGGAACGCTGCCCAGGACCAGAAGTCAAAGAAATCTATGGGACCGCCGTGCGCACGGGCCCAGAAGGGGAACATTGATGTCCCCCTTCAAAACAAATATGCTGCGTTGGAGGAGCAGATGGAGGGAGTGGAAGTTGTCGATGCTGCGGCAGCTCCACCCCCTTCATCTCCTAGGAACCAGAGGAGGCCCGGGAGCCGGCCCCCCTCTGTTTCTCCGACTCCTTCCAAGGCAAAGGACAAAGGGGGAAAAAACTCCGCATCCCCAGATAAGACATAATCATGGACTCTCTGCTTCAGTGGAATTGTCGTGGTTTTCAAGCTAACTTTGAGGAATTACGTCTTTTAGTCAAGTGCTATAACCCCTCAGTAATATCTCTTCAGGAGACTTACCTGAAGACTTCTGACCCTGTGTCCTTTAATGGTTTTAACGCTATACATAAAGGCTCTGATTCGGAGAGGCGCTCGGGTGGAGTGGCTCTTCTCATTAGTAGCCAAATTTTATGTAGCCCCGTTAGCATCGACACCTGTCTTCAGGCTGTCGCAGCTCAGGTTACCTGGAAGAAGACCATAACTATATGCAGTATTTACCTGCCACCATCCCTGCGGGTCTGTAGTAATGATTTTTTTAATTTAGTTGATCAACTGCCCCCTCCCTTTATTCTCATGGGGGATTTTAACGGTCACGCTCACCTTTGGGGTAGTGACCACTATGATGGCAGAGGTCAGATGTTAGAAGATGTTTTTTCTCAACTTAATCTATGTGTCTTTAACGATGGTTCACCTACATACTCTAACCCAGGTTCAGGATCTAGTTCTGTTCTAGACCTCACTGTGTGTGATCCTTCTCTCATGCTGGACTTTGACTGGAAGGTTCGCGATGACCTGTGTGGTAGTGACCACTTCCCAGTAGTCCTGTCATCGGTCAGCTGTGGGGAGGATCCGCCGGTGGGGCGCTGGAATCTTAAGAAAGCTAACTGGCCTCTGTTCGCCTCCCTCTGTCAGTCTCGTCTTACAGAGGAGGTGGTCATGTCATCTGAAGAACCTATTTCTTCTTTTACTACTATTTTGTTGGACGTAGCGGGTGAAACCATCCCTAAAACTTCCGCATCAGTCCCTCGAAAGCCGAGAGTACCATGGTTCAACGAAGAGTGCCGCAAGGCCCAAATAGCGCGCAAATCTGCTCAGCGACGTGCTTTCCGTAATCCGTCGCAAGTAAATATTTTAACCTTTAAAAGACAGAGGGCGAAAGCCCGTTACATTTTTAAACGTGAACGCCGTGCTTCCTGGAGACGCTTCGTCTCATCTTTAACTTCTCGGACTCCGTCCCAGAAAGTATGGAAGGCTGTTCGGAGAATTAGGGGCAGAGGTGGCTCGGCTTCTGTTGGCCATCTTAGAGATGGTGTCAGTTTGGTTACAGATAAAAAAGCTGTGGCCAATTTGCTTGCCTCCACCATTGCCCATAATTCTTCAACGGAGCATTATTCACCTTTCTTCCAGAGAGAGAAGGAGAAACGAGAGTCTCGTATTTGTGATTTTGAGTCCGATAACTCAGAAGACTATAATGTCCCGTTTACATTATCAGAATTGCAGCAAGCTTTGCAGAAATGTAATGACTCTGCTGCTGGCCTAGATACCGTCCACTATCAATTCCTAACGCATCTGCCTGAGAGGTCACTCCTTGTACTTCTCAAGGCCTTTAACCATATCTGGAGAACTGGTCATTTTCCGCCGTCTTGGCGCCAGGCTGTGGTTGTACCGATCCCCAAGCCGGGTAAGGATCCTTCCGACCCGGGCAACTACCGGCCTATCGCTTTGACATCATGTTTATGTAAAACTATGGAGCACCTGGTCAACACCCGCCAGGTGTGGCATCTTGAGTCACAGGGTCTCCTCACAGACCTCCAGTGCGGTTTCCGGCGCTTTCTTAGTACAACTGACCATTTAGTCCGCTTTGAATCATTTATTCGAGATGCTTTTGTCAACAAGCAGCATGTCTATGCCGATCTTGAGAAGGCATATGACACTACCTGGAAGTATGGCATAATGTCTAACTTGTTGGACATGGGTTTTAAAGGGCACCTGCCCGTTTTTATTCACAATTTTTTGACTAACCGGTCGTTCCATGTCCGTGTGGGCTCCACCCTCTCCGACTCCTTTGAACAGGAGATGGGTGTCCCACAGGGCAGCATTCTATCTCCTGTTTTATTTAGTATTAAAATTAATAACATTGTAAAGGCCGTCAAGGATGATTCTGAATGCTCTTTGTTTGTTGACGACTTTGCTTTGTGCGCACGTGGTCGAGGACTTGCGTCCCTTGAGAGGCGCTTGCAGCTGTGCGTTGATCGCATCCAGCGGTGGGTGTCTCTCAATGGATTCAAGTTCTCGCCCTCCAAGACTGTTTGTGTGCATTTTACTAACCAGACGAAATTTTTTCCAGAACCTAGCCTGAGCATTGCTGGAGTGCCAATTAAGGTGGCCGAGGAGGCAAAGTTTCTGGGGGTCATTTTTGACAAAAGACTTACCTTCCGCAACCATATTAATTACCTTAGAACCTCTTGTCAGAAGGCTCTCGACATTCTTCGTGTCGTCGGTCGTACTGACTGGGGTGCGGACCGTACTGTCTTACTTCGTCTGTACCGGGCCCTTGTTCGGTCCAAACTGGATTACGGCTCTGTGGTGTATGGCTCAGCTTCCAAGTCTGTGCTACAGCGTCTGAACACAATTCACCATCAGGGTCTGCGGATATGTCTTGGGGCCTTCAGGACGTCTCCAGTTCCTAGTCTGTATGCCGAGGCAGGGGAGCCTTCTCTCAAGCTCCGCCGCATCCGCCTCATGCTCAGCTACGTTCTGAAACTGAAGGCCCATCCAGACAATCCTGTCTATGATTGTGTTTTTAAACCATCGTTTGCAGAGATTTACGATACCCATCCGGGAGCTGTCCGTCCACTTTCTTTCCGTGTCCGACCTCATCTGCAGGCGGCCGGATTGGACCTGGACAGAGTTTCGGAATCCCTGCAACACATCACTCCACCTTGGCTCTTACCAGTTCCTGACATCTTGCTGGACTTGACTGCCCACAAGAAAGACTCTACTCCACCAGCCATATACCAACAGAGCCTCAATGAACTGCTTTCAATTTTTCCTGGCTATTGTCGCATCTATACCGATGGGTCAAAGTCTGAGGATGGGAGAGTGGCTGTGGCCGCAGTATCCTCTCGCCATCCTAGACGCCCATTTAAGCACCGCCTCCCAGACATCTGTATTTAGTGCGGAACTGCAGGCGGTTCTGCTGGCACTCAAGCATGCTTATCGATCTAGAGAAAGGAACTTCCTGATTCTGTCTGACTCTCTTTCTGCCCTGCAGGCCCTTCAGGGCACGGGAAATGACCACCCACTGCTGGTGCAGATCAGAGAGCTCCACGCGGACTTGATGAAGGAATATTATGATATCATTTTTATTTGGGTGCCAGGGCATGTGGGCATCGAAGGCAACAGGATCGCAGATTCTGCTGCCAAAGATGCCCGCAATGACCCTGTCCCTGACACACAGACTGTTTATAGTGATTTTAGACATGTGGCTAGTGCGTACATAGCCCGTGAGTGGCAGTCCGAGTGGGACAAAGAGGAAGCTAACAAGCTGCATGAAGCCCTTCCTAAGTTGTCCGACGGTCTACCTTATCGCTGCGGCAGCCGCCGTGAGGAGACTGTCCTGGCTCGGCTCCACATCGGCCACACGTATGTTACGCACTCTTATTTACTTAAACAGGAGGAGCGTCCATGGTGTTATGCCTGCGACGAGCAGTACTCTGTTCAACACTTTTTGTTGTCTTGTGCTGATCTAATCGACACAAGGTATAAACATTTCACAGCAGACTCCTTGAAGGTTTTGTTCCGGGATGTGCCCCCGGACAAGATCTTCAGTTTTCTGAGAGAGTGCCATATTTTTAATAAGATTTGAGCGTTTATAGATTATGATGTTTCTATTATTTTGACCTTTTTGAGGGTCTTCCGACGTTTTCTTGAAAGACCTGTGCGACATTTTAGCCTGACATATTTTTAAGGTATATTTACATCATGTCTTAAGACCTTTCTTTTAGTCTGGCTGACCAGATTTTTACCCTTCCCGCCGTGAGATGGCCTTAGTTGCCTGCTCAGCGTTAAACCCAAATAACTAACTAGCTTTATTTAGGCCCCATGGCGTAGGTTTATTTAACGTATTGGACCGGCTGGCGACATACATTCAATATTCTGGTTTTTTTTTTTTTTTCACAAGCAGTGCAGGCACGTCCTGAGAAAGCCTTGTTGCTGTCGGGACGATAAACAATGTACAATCAATCAATCATTAAAATAAATTATCTCATTTCGCTCTCTCCTCTTTAAATGTGTTGTGACAGTGTGTGTGTGTCCTTTCCATGATCTGATTCTTTAACTGGTGAGCTATCGCGCAAAAGCCTGTCTCCCTAGCTCTCTCACACACAGAAAAAAAGATCTCTATTTATTTATTTGTATGATCGTTTGATAATGTATTGTAACAGAGAATATAGCATTTTCTGCTGAACGCGGCAGATTGACAACCGAAGTGTGACTTGTCTAAACTCTGTGTGTGTGTGTTTGTGTGTGTGTGTATGTGTGCTGTGTGTGTGTGTGTGTGTGTAAACTGATGTACTTCAAAGTTAGTTTCAACCCGTTTAACCACTCAGAACTGAGACGTGTTTCTCCAATGTTTGCCTAATAACTGTGTACCAGAAGATGGATCGACCACGATTAAAAAAAAAATGACAAACTTATTTCTGTTCAAATTTCTGGACTTGCTTTTTGAGTTTGCCCCAGTGCACACTGCGCATGCCATTCGAGTGCCGTCGAGCTTTAGCCATGGAAATACACTCAGCACAGCCATGGACTCTGAAAACTGTGTCGTAGCGGCGGTGCCACACACGGCCCAGGGGTAGCATTTCTGGTACTGTCGCTTGTCGATGGAGATGGCGATGTCGAAGTGCAACTTTCTTCTTAGCGATTATCAAGATCAGACGGTGCCGGATTAAAGAATCTGAAGCATTCCAGCTCTTCCTTTGCTTTTTCTCCGCCATGTACAACTTCGTTCTAGATCGAAAGCGAAACGCACGATGCCGTATCCCATAATAGTATGTACGGTGACGTCACAGCAAGTAACGCGTTCAACATGTAGCGCGCACTTTGTAATAACATGCTGACACCACACATAAACTAACAGTTTGCCCGCCCTGTTACACTCGTACGGACGCCGGCGTCGGGTCGATTCTGAACGCAGCCGCGACTGAGCGAGCCGCTAAACGAACCAATTCGTCACTAAAAATAGAACGACTGTCACCGACCACTGTTATGGTACGCACAGTTCGAGTGACGTGTTCGGCTACTGCCGCAAAGTGATGTAGGCGACTCGCGGTGCGGTCAGGTCACGCGCCGGCGTACCTGATGTTCGGCTGGCGGTTAGCCGTTGGATTGAAAAACGCACGAGCGCACTCGCATTTGGCGAGTGAGTATTTTTTTTTACTCGCCAAATAAAAAATTCACTCGCCATGGCGAGTAAATTACTCGCCATTTTCAGGGCTGCTCCTGTCGTCTGCTTACTAATGTATGTGTGGTTACCCTTGGTACCGTCTGTAGGTAACATGAATGACGCATTACATGACTCATAGCCACTTCAAACAGAGAGAGGCCTGATTTAAAAGTCTATATAGATGTGTGTGCTATGTCTTGTTTAAATCTGTGTACATTTAACATAGAAAAGCTGTCATCTTGTTTACCAGCAATGAGTCACGATCACCTGCCTGTTTGCACCGAAATCAGCCTAGTCACACACACACACACACCACACACACACACACACACACACACACACACACAGGGCCTGCACGCACGCACACACACATGCACACACGCGCGCACACACGCGCGCACACGCACGCACACGCACACACAGATACACACGCGCACAATGGTATCATAACACACTTTTCTCAATCATGCCGTCCTAATGTTTACCCGGAATATGTTTACACCACACA
This sequence comes from Semisulcospira habei, assembly GCA_036245525.1. Taxonomy (NCBI): domain Eukaryota; kingdom Metazoa; phylum Mollusca; class Gastropoda; family Semisulcospiridae; genus Semisulcospira; species Semisulcospira habei. Next base: position 95,803,477 of record BTPG01000001.1, read on the forward strand.
GCCGTCAATGCCTAGGCCATACAAAGTCTTTGTGGCACTCCACCATTGCCAGCTGACAGCCCTGAATAGACGTCATGTTCTAACTGATATACTTGTGTGTACACACCACCCATTACATTCACCCCTGTATGGGCGAACAGGTTTTGTTTACCGGCATTCTCAGCGATGTGGGACTATTGACACTACCCACGTTTTAATTCCAGTGCCATGTGTGTCAACTGTCACTTTGAAAACATGCTATTTGAGCCAAACAGGTTTTGTTAGAGGTACATAACACACATACACACTCACTGACACACGGACACACGCACGCACACACACGCACACGCACACACTGACACACACACGCACACAGTTCAGTTATTTTAGGGTTCACAGTGTCTTTTGTATGTCTGAGTGACGCTATGAATCGTTCTACTTTACCGAATCCCTTCTATGAGAACATAAATAACACATGTTTTATTGTACATTTTCAGTAGCCCACTCGATCACAGATTCTTATGAGCATGGCGAGATTCTCAAGAGCCACTGTTTTTTATTGGGTTTGAGTCAACTGTAAAGATTTCTGAATCTCTGCATAATCCAATGACACACACACACGAGACATGACACTGAGCTAAGCCTACAAATGTACATACCTGTACCCTTGCTACACACAAACAGGAACAATATCCTCAATGAGTACTCCATTGCAACACACTCACTCACAAATCAGTGACACAAGGTCATTCTTGGGTATGCCACATATAGTCTATGGGAGACAACTCTGTATAGTGGTTAAATCTTCTAATGATTACGTCCCTTATGTCATTGACTATAAGCAGGAAATACATGCTGATTGGTGCAAACGTAAAAAATTACTGTTCAGTGTAATTTCCTAGAAAACATGATTTTGCTTGATAACAATTATTCTTTTGTTTGTCTAATAAAAATGACAGACGGACAAACCCAAGTGTTTGATGTTACAGAATGCTTCAAAGATGTTAAGTGTTTTTATGACTTAAAAACACGTGTGTTTGGACCCAGCTTTAAACTCTCAATACCGTCAATAAGGATATACACGACATATAACGTTACTTTGGAATATTCAGATGGATTACCACGTTATGATTATGAGACTGTTGATCTTAAGACAAATGCTTTTAAAGTTTATAATGCTAACAGTGGTCACTTGCGTTGGCCTACCCGGCACCGGCCTCCACGTGGCGTAGGTGGGTAGTCCGCTCAGTCCCTGACTGAGTGGGCTAGCAGACGGGTGCCATCTTTGTCCAGGATTAGGACTTGATGTCAGCAGATATGTTGTTCAGTCTTTTTCACTGGCCCAGTTTTTGAGGAGCTGTACTAACCCAGGTCGTACCATGTTGGATTGGTCCTTAAAAATACTCGTGACTTTTTGGTCCTTTGGATCCCAAGTGTTTGCCGTGCTTGGAGACCCGTGTCGGGGGAGAAGAGGATCCTGGTGGCTGAAACACTCCACTTTGGCCTTGACTTCTGCCTAAACGGGAGGCTAGTCGTACCGGCCTAGTCAATCGGCTCTTGTCACGTCGAGCCCTATCCCCCTGTTGACATGCGGGTTGTTATACGGAGCACCATGCTATAGCCTCTGATGCTGATTAGGTGCTTTACGCCAGTATTCCCCTGCATTCAACAGTGTGATAGAAGGCGGTGGCTCAAACGGTTCAATCGGGCTTACCCCCTTGAGTATATCTTTCGGGCAGTCTCCATTGTGCGTCGGCTGGAGACCCGCCGACAATTGCACTTTCCCTTGTTGGGCTCGGTGGCGGGCGGGGACCCCCGGGGGATGAATATCTATCATACTATAATATGGAAAATATCAAAAAAACCAAACTTGCACCAAAGCGGCACATAGCCGCCGACATTGTCATTGAGAACGATAGTGACTCTGATTGTGAGGAAGCGACACCTCAGGCGTCAGCCGCCTGGCCTCGCTTTCTCATTATCCACAGCAAAGTCAAAGAGAAGCCTGTTTCCAAGCTGCACCCTTTCCTGGTAGGGGAGACCCTCAGGAGCCGTGTTGGCAGGCCTGAGGCCCAGCGCCTCAGGTCTGGTGACTTGCTGGTAGAGTGCCGCACCCGGGCACACTCCAATGGGCTACTGAGGCTCTCCTCCATCGGAGATACTCCAGTGGAGGTCACTCCCCACAAAACAATGAATTCCTCTAGAGGAGTGATTAAAGATCAAGCATTGGCCGAACTATCTGAAGATGAACTTGTACGGAACCTTAAGTCACAGGGGGTGACCTACGTCAGGCGCTTCATTTCCAAACGAGGTGGTAGGGAGATCCGTCTCCCTACCATCATCCTGACGTTTGGGACCCCCACAGCTCCTACTACCATCTGGGGAGGTTACTACTCCCTAAAAGTGAAAAAGTACGTCCCTCTCCCCCTCCGGTGCTTTAAGTGCCAAAAGTATGGCCATGGGCAGAAGACATGCCGCCAGGCAGAGGCTCTATGCGCCCGTTGCACTAAGCCCGGACACTCTGCTGAGTCCTGCACAGCCATCCCCCTGTGTGTGAATTGCCAGGGGGCGCATATGGCTTCGGACAAGAAGTGCCCTCGTTGGATCTCCGAGTGCAGGATTCAGCAGGTGCGTGTGGAGAAGGGGCTGTCCTTTGCGGACGCCAAAAAACTGGTTGATGGCCCTGGTGCAGCTGAGGCTGCTCCAACCTCCAATAACAACTTTGTGTATACTTTCAGTGCGGCGGTGGCAGGCAAGCGCCCCACCAAAGACTTCTCTTGTCAAACCCCAACTTCTTGGTTGGGGGCGGAGCCTCGGATCCTCTCGCCCCTGGAGAGTAACCCTCCTCCGGTGGTGACGAGGAGCCAGGGAACGCAGAGGGCGGACGCTACCGGTCCGGTGGCGCCACCTTCTGCTGCCCCTAAGCCTCAGCCCCCACCCAAACCTGCTAGTTTGTCAACGCCAAAGGTTTCTGGCTCTGCTCAGCCTTCTAAGGCCGCTAACTCTAGCGGCAAGACAGCTGCCCAGGACCAGAAGTCTAAAAAATCTATGGGACCGCCGTGCGCACGGGCCCAGAAGGGGAACACCGATGTCCCCCTTCAAAACAAATATGCTGCATTGGAGGAGCAGATGGAGGGAGTGGAAGTTGCCGATGCTGCGGCAGCTCCACCCCCTTCATCTCCTAAGAACCAGAGGAGGCCCGGGAGCCGGCCCCCCTCTGTTTCTCCAACTCCTTCCAAGGCAAAGGAAAAAGGGGGGAAAAACTCCGCACCCCCAGATAAGACATAATCATGGACTCTCTGCTTCAGTGGAATTGTCGTGGTTTTCAAGCTAACTTTGAGGAATTACGTCTTTTAGTCAAGTGCTATAACCCCTCAGTAATATCTCTTCAGGAGACTTACCTGAAGACTTCTGACCCTGTGTCCTTTAATGGTTTTAATGTTATACATAAAGGCTCTGATTCGGAGAGGCGCTCGGGTGGAGTGGCTCTTCTCATTAGTAGCCAAATATTATGTAGCCCCGTTAGCATCGACACCTGTCTTCAGGCTGTCGCAGCTCGGGTTACCTTGAAGAAGACCATAACCATATGCAGTATCTACCTGCCACCATCCCTGCGGGTCTGTAGTAATGATTTTTTTTAATTTAGTTGATCAACTGCCCCCTCCCTTTATTCTCATGGGGGATTTTAACGGTCACGCTCACCTTTGGGGTAGTGACCACTATGATGGCAGAGGTCAGATGTTAGAAGATGTTTTTTCTCAACTTAACCTGTGTGTCTTTAACGATGGTTCACCTACATACTCTAACCCAGGTTCAGGATCTAGTTCTGTTCTAGACCTCACTGTCTGTGATCCTTCTCTCATGCTGGACTTTGACTGGAAGGTTCACGATGACCTGTGTGGTAGTGACCACTTCCCAGTAGTCCTGTCATCGGTCAGCTGTGGGGAGGATCCGCCGGTGGGGCGCTGGAATCTTAAGAAAGCTAACTGGCCTTTGTTCGCCTCCCTCTGTCAGTCTCGTATTACAGAGGAGGTGGTCATGTCATCTGAAGAACCTATTTCTTCTTTTACTACTATTTTGTTGGACGTAGCGGGTGTAACCATCCCTAAAACTTCCGCATCAGTCCCTGGAAAGCCGAGAGTACCATGGTTCAACGAAGAGTGCCGCAAGGCCCAAATAGCGCGCAAATCTGCTCAGCGACGTGCTTTCCGTAATCTGTCGCAAGTGAATATTTTAACCTTTAAAAGACAGAGGGCGAAAGCTCGTTACATTTTTAAACGTGAACGCCGTGCTTCCTGGAGACGCTTTGTCTCATCTTTAACTTCTCGAACTCCGTCCCAGAAAGTATGGAAGGCTGTTCGGAGAATTGGGGGCAGGGGTGGCTCGGCTTCTGTTGGCCATCTTAGAGATGGTGCCAGCTTGGTTACAGATAAAAAAGCTGTGGCCAATTTGCTTGCCTCCACCATTGCCCATAATTCTTCAACGGAGCACTATTCACCTTTCTTCCAGAGAGAGAAGGAGAAGCGAGAGTCTCGTATTTGTGATTTTAAGTCCAATAACTCAGAAGACTATAATGTCCCATTTACATTATCAGAATTGCAGCAAGCCTTGCAGAAATGTAATGACTCTGCTGCTGGCCTAGATACCGTCCACTATCAATTCCTAACGCATCTGCCTGAGAGGTCACTCCTTGTACTTCTCAAGGCCTTTAACCATATCTGGAGAACTGGTCATTTTCCGCCGTCTTGGCGCCAGGCTGTGGTTGTACCGATCCCCAAGCCGGGTAAGGATCCTTCCGACCCGGGCAACTACCGGCCTATCGCTTTGACATCATGCTTATGTAAAACTATGGAGCGCCTGGTCAACGCCCGCCTGGTGTGGCATCTTGAGTCACAGGGTCTCCTCACAGACCTCCAGTGCGGTTTCCGACGCTTCCGTAGTACAACTGACCATTTAGTCCGCTTTGAATCATTTATTCGAGATGCTTTTGTCAACAGGCAGCATGTCTATGCAATTTTCTTCGATCTTGAGAAGGCATATGACACTACCTGTAAGTATGGCATAATGTCTGACTTGTTGGACATGGGTTTTAAAGGGCACCTGCCCGTTTTTATTCACAATTTTTTGACTAACCGGTCGTTCCATGTCCGTGTGGGCTCCACCCTCTCCGACTCCTTTGAACAGGAGATGGGTGTCCCACAGGGCAGCATTCTATCTCCTGTTTTATTTAGTATTAAAATTAATAACATTGTAAAGGCCATCAAGGATGATTCTGAATGCTCTTTGTTTGTTGATGACTTTGCTTTGTGCGCACGTGGTCGAGGACTTGCGTCCCTTGAGAGGCGCTTGCAGCTGTGCGTTGATCGCATCCAGGGGTGGGTGTCTCTCAATGGATTCAGGTTCTCGCCCTCCAAGACTGTCTGTGTGCATTTTACTAACCAGACGAAATTTTTTCCAGAACCTAGCCTGAGCATTGCTGGAGTGCCAATTAAGGTGGCCGAGGAGGCAAAGTTTCTGGGGGTCATTTTTGACAAAAGACTTACCTTCCGCAACCATATTAATTACCTTAGAACCTCTTGTCAGAAGGCCATCGACATTCTTCGTGTCGTCGGTCGTACTGACTGGGGTGCGGACCGTACTGTCTTACTTCGTCTGTACCGGGCCCTTGTTCGGTCCAAACTGGATTACGGCTCTGTGGTGTATGGCTCAGCTTCCAAGTCTGTGCTACAGCGTCTGAACACAATTCACCATCAGGGTCTGCGGATATGTCTTGGGGCCTTCAGGACGTCTCCAGTTCCTAGTCTGTATGCCGAGGCAGGGGAGCCTTCTCTCAAGCTCCGCCGCATCCGCCTCATGCTCAGCTACGTTCTGAAACTGAAGGCCCATCCAGACAATCCTGCCTATGATTGTGTTTTTAAACCATCGTTTGCAGAGATTTACGATGCCCATCCGGGAGCTGTCCGTCCACTCTCTTTCCGTGTCCGACCTCATCTGCAGGCGGCCGGATTGGACCTGGACAGAGTTTCGGAATCCCTGCAACACATCACTCCACCTTGGCTCTTACCAGTTCCTGACATCTTGCTGGATTTGACTGCCCACAAGAAAGACTCTACTCCACCAGCCATATACCAACAGAGCCTCAATGAACTGCTTTCAATTTTTCCTGGCTATTGTCGCATCTATACCGATGGGTCAAAGTCTGAGGATGGGAGAGTGGCTGTGGCCGCAGTGTCCTCTCGCCATCCTAAACGCCCATTTAAGCACCGCCTCCCAGATCATTCATCTGTATTTAGTGCGGAACTGCAGGCGGTTCTGCTGGCACTCAGGCATGCTTATCGATCTAGAGAAAGGAACTTCCTGATTCTGTCTGACTCTCTTTCTGCCCTGCAGGCCCTTCAGGGCACGGGATATGACCACCCACTGCTGGTGCAGATCAGAGAGCTCCACGCGGACTTGATGAAGGAATATTATGATATCATTTTTATTTGGGTGCCAGGGCATGTGGGCATTGAAGGCAACAGGATCGCAGATTCTGCTGCCAACGATGCCCGCAATGACCCTGTCCCTGACACACAGACTGTTTATAGTGATTTTAGACATGTAGCTAGTGCGTACATAGCCCGTGAGTGGCAGTCCGAGTGGGACAAAGAGGAAGCTAACAAGCTGCATGAAGCCCTTCCTAAGTTGTCCGACGGTCTACCTTATCGCTGCGGCAGCCGCCGTGAGGAGACTGTCCTGGCTCGGCTCCACATCGGCCACACGTATGTTACGCATTCTTATTTACTTAAACAGGAGGAGCGTCCATGGTGTTATGCCTGCGACGAGCAGTACTCTGTTCAACACTTTTTGTTGTCTTGTGCTGATCTAATCGACACAAGGTATAAACATTTCACGGCAGACTCCTTGAAGGTTTTGTTCCGGGATGTGCCCCCGGACAAGATCTTCAGTTTTTTGAGAGAGTGCCATATTTTTAATAAGATTTGAGCGTTTATAGATTATGATGTTTCTATTATTTTGACCTTTTTGAGAGTCCTTCGACGTTTTCTTTAAAGACCTGTGCGACATTTTAGCCTGACATATTTTTAAGTTATATTTACATTATGTCTTAAGACCTTTCTTTTAGTCTGGCTGACCAGATTTTTTACCCTTCCCGCCGTGAGATGGCCTTAGTTGCCTGCTCGGCGTTAAACCCAAATAACTAACTAACTCTTATGAGCATGGCGAGATTCTCAAGAGCCACTGTTTTTTATTGGGTTTGAGTCAACTGTAAAGATTTCTGAATCTCTGCATAATCCAATGACACACACACACGAGACATGACACTGAGCTAAGCCTACAAATGTACATACCTGTACCCTTGCTACACACAAACAGGAACAATATCCTCAATGAGTACTCCATTGCAACACACTCACTCACAAATCAGTGACACAAGGTCATTCTTGGGTATGCCACATATAGTCTATGGGAGACAACTCTGTATAGTGGTTAAATCTTCTAATGATTACGTCCCTTATGTCATTGACTATAAGCAGGAAATACATGCTGATTGGTGCAAACGTAAAAAATTACTGTTCAGTGTAATTTCCTAGAAAACATGATTTTGCTTGATAACAATTATTCTTTTGTTTGTCTAATAAAAATGACAGACGGACAAACCCAAGTGTTTGATGTTACAGAATGCTTCAAAGATGTTAAGTGTTTTTATGACTTAAAAACACGTGTGTTTGGACCCAGCTTTAAACTCTCAATACCGTCAATAAGGATATACACGACATATAACGTTACTTTGGAATATTCAGATGGATTACCACGTTATGATTATGAGACTGTTGATCTTAAGACAAATGCTTTTAAAGTTTATAATGCTAACAGTGGTCACTTGCGTTGGCCTACCCGGCACCGGCCTCCACGTGGCGTAGGTGGGTAGTCCGCTCAGTCCCTGACTGAGTGGGCTAGCGGACGGGTGCCATCTTTGTCCAGGATTAGGACTTGATGTCAGCAGATATGTTGTTCAGCCTTTTCACTGGTCCGGTTTTTAAGGAGCTGTGCTAACCTAGGTCGTACCATGTTGGATTGGTCCTTAAAAATACTCGTGACTTTTTGGTCCTTTGGATCCCAAGTGTTTGCCGTGCTTGGAGACCCGTGTCGGGGGAGAAGAGGATCCTGGTGGCTGAGGTTCCCTTTGGGCTGCGGCTCTCTGGTGCCAACACTCCACTTCGGCCTTGACTTCTACCTAAACGGGAGGCTAGTCGTACCGGCCTAGTCAATCGGCTCTTGTCACGTTGAGCCCTATCCCACTGTTGACATGCGGGTTGCTATACGGAGCACCATGCTATAGCTTCTGCTGCTGATTAGGTGCTTTACGCCAGTATTCCCCTGCATTCAACGGTGTGATAGAAGGCGGTGGCTCAAACGGTTCAATCGGGCTTACCCCCTTGAGTATATCTTTCGGGCAGTCTCCATTGTGCGTCGGCTGGAGACCCGCCGACAGTTGCACTTTCCCTTGTTGGGCTCGGTGGCGGGCGGGGACCCCCGGGGGATGAATATCTCTACTAATATAATATGGATAAAACCAAAAAACCAAAACTAGCACAGAAACGGCGCATAGACACCGACATTGCACATGACAGTGATTCAGACTGTGAGGAAGCGACGCCTCAGGCGTCGGCCGTATGGCCTCGCTTCCTCATTGTCCATAGCAAGGTGAAGGAGAAACCAGTTACCAAGCTGCATCCTTTTCTGGTGGGGGAGACCCTCAGGAGCCGTGTTGGCAGGCCTGACGCCCAGCGCCTCAGGTCTGGTGACTTGCTGGTGGAGTGCCGTACTCGGGCACACTCCAGCGGGCTACTGGGGCTCTCTTCCATCGGCCCCCACCGGGTCTGCCCTAGGGGACCTTGGTGGGGTTGTCTACTTTTTAGTTCCTAGGGTCACCTTGTCTAACCCCTGCAAGGTGGGTTCTACTCTTTTGGGGGTTTGTATTTCTGTCTTTCTGGTCCATTCATCTGTATTTTTCTTTTGAAATTCTCCCTCCTGTCTGCGCTTCTTGCAGTTTTTTCTTCATTTAGCGCAGGCACGTCCTGAGAAGGCCTTTGTCGCTTGCGGGACGTTAAGCAATCTATACTTACTTACTTACTTACTCTTCCATCGGAGACACTCCTGTGGAAGTCACACCCCACAAAACTATGAATTCGTCAAGAGGCGTAATCAAAGATCAAGCTTTGGCAGAACTGTCAGAAGATGAACTTGTAAGGAACCTTAAGTCTCAGGGGGTGACTTGCGTCAGGCGCTTCGCTTCCAAGCGAGGTGGTGGGGAGATCCGTCTCCCTACCATCATCCTGACGTTTGGCACCCCCACCCCTCCTACTACCATCTGGGGAGGTTACTACTCCCTGAGAGTGAAAAAGTACGTCCCTCTTCCCCTCCGGTGCTTTAAGTGCCAAAAGTATGGCCATGGGCAGAAGACATGCCGTCAGGCAGAGGCTTCATGTGCCCGTTGCACTAGGCCCGGACACTCTGCTGAGTCCTGCACAGCCACCCCCCTGTGTGTGAATTGCCAGGGGGCGCATATGGCTTCGGATAAGAAATGCCCTCGTTGGATATCCGAGTGCAAGATTCAGCAGGTGCGTGTGGAGAAGGGGCTGTCCTTTCTGGATGCCAAAAAACTGGTTGAAGGCCCTGGTGCAGCTGCGGCTGCCCCAACCTCTAACACCTCAGTGTATACTTTTAGTGCAGCGGTGGCAGGCAAGCGCCCCACCAAAGACTTTTCATGTCAGACCCCAACTTCTTGGTTGGGGGCGGAGCCTCGGCTCATCTCGCCCCTGGAGAGTAACCCTCCTCCGGTGGTGACAAGGAGCCAGGGAACGCAGAAGGCGGACACTGCCGGTCCGGTTGTGCCGCCTTCTGTTGCCCCTAAGCCTCAGCCCCCACCCAAACCTGTTAGTCAGTCAACTCCAAAGGCTTCTGGCTCTGGTCAGCCTTCTAAGGCCGCTAACTCTAGCGGCAGGAACGCTGCCCAGGACCAGAAGTCTAAGAAATCTATGGGACCGCTGTGCGCACGGGCCCAGAAGGGGAACACAGATGTGCCCCTTCAAAACAAATATGCTGCACTGGAGGAGCGGATGGAGGGAGTGGAAGTTGTTGTTGCTGATGCTGCGGCAGCTCCACCCCCTTCCTCTCCGAAGAACCAGAGGAGGCCCGGGAGCCGGCCCCCCTCTGTTTCTTCAACTCCTTCCAAGGTAAAGGAAAAAGGGGGGAAAAACTCCTTACCCCCAGATCAGACTTAATCATGGACTCTTTGCTTCAGTGGAATTGTCGTGGTTTTCGAGCTAACTTTGAGGAATTACGTCTTTTAGTCAAGTTCTATAACCCCTCAGTCATATCTCTTCAGGAGACTTACCTGAAGACTTCTGACCCTGTGTCTTTTAATGGTTTTAATGTTATACATAAAGGCTCTGATTCGGAGAGGCGCTCGGGTGGAGCGGCTCTTCTCATTAGTAGCCAAATTTTATGTAGCCCCGTTAGCATCGACACCTGTCTTCAGGCTGTCGCTGCTCGGGTTACCTTAAAAAAGACCATAACCATATGCAGTATTTACCTGCCACCATCACTGCGGGTCTGTAGCAATGATATTTTTCACTTAGTAGATCAACTGCCCCCTCCCTTTATTCTCATGGGGGATTTTAACAGTCATGCTCACCTTTGGGGTAGTGACCACTATGATGGCAGAGGTCAGATGTTAGAAGATGTTTTTTCTCAACTTAACCTATGTGTCTTTAACGATGGCTCACCTACATACTCTAACTCAGGTTCCGGATCTAGTTCTGTTCTAGACCTCACTGTGTGTGATCCTTCTCTCATGCTGGACTTTGACTGGAAGGTTCACGACGACCTGTGTGGTAGTGACCACTTCCCAGTAGTGCTGTCATCGGTCAGCTGTGAGGAGGATTCGCCGGTGGGGCGCTGGAATCTCAAGAAAGCTAACTGGTCTCTGTTTGCCTCTCTCTGTCAGTCTCGTCTTACAGAGGAGGTGGTCATGTCAGCTGAAGAACCTGTTTCTTGTTTTACTTCTATTTTGTTGGAGGTTGCAGGTGAAACCATCCCTAGAACTTCCACATCACTCCCTCGGAAGCCGAGAGTACCATGGTTCAATGAAGAGTGCCGCAAGGCCCAAACAATGCGCAAATCTGCTCAGCGACGTGCATTTCGTAATCCGTCGCAAGCAAATATTTTAACCTTTAAAAGACAGCGGGCGAAAGCCCGTTATATTTTTAAACGTGAACGCCGTGCTTCCTGGAGACGCTTCGTCTCATCTTTATCTTCTAGGACTCCGTCCCAAAAAGTCTGGAAGGCTGTTCGAAGAATTGGGGGCAGGGGTGGCTCGGCTTCTGTCGGCCATCTTAGAGATGGTGCCAGTTTGGTCACAGATAAAAAGGCTGTGGCCAATTTACTTGCCTCCACCATTGCCCATAATTCTTCAACAGAGCATTATTCACCTTTCTTCCAGAGAGAGAAGGAGAAGCGAGAATCTTGTGCTTGTGATTTTATATCGGATAACTTGGAAGACTATAATGCCCCTTTTACGTTTTCAGAATTGCAGCAAGCCATGCAGAAATGTACTGACTCTGCTGCTGGATTAGATACCATCCATTATCAGCTCATAACACATCTGCCTGAGGATTCACTCCTTGTACTTCTCAAGGCCTTTAACCATATCTGGATAACCGGTCATTTTCCGCCATCTTGGCGCCAGGCTGTGGTTGTGCCAATTCCCAAGCCGGGTAAGGATCCTTCCGACCCGGGCAACTACCGGCCAATAGCTTTGACATCATGTTTATGTAAAACTATGGAACGCTTGGTCAACGCCCGACTGGTGTGGCATCTTGAGTCACAGGGTCTCATCACAGACCTCCAGTGCGGTTTCCGGCGCTTCCGTAGTACAACTGACCATCTAGTCCGCTTTGAGTCTTTTATCCGAGATGCTTTTGTCAACAAGCAGCATGTCTATGCAATTTTCTTTGATCTTGAAAAGGCATATGACACTACCTGGAAGCATGGTATAATGTCTGATTTGTCGGACATGGGTTTTAAAGGGCATCTGCCCGTTTTTATTCACAATGTTTTGTCCAACAGGTCGTTCCATGTCCGTGTGGGCTCCACCCTCTCCGACTCCTTTGAACAGGAGATGGGTGTCCCGCAGGGCAGTATTCTATCTCCTGTTTTATTTAGCATTAAAATAAACAACATTGTAAAGGCCGTCAAGGATGATTCTGAATGCTCTTTGTTTGTGGATGACTTTGCTTTGTGTGCACGAGGTCGAGGACTTGCGTCCCTTGAGAGGCGCTTGCAGCTGTGCGTTGATCGCATCCAGGGGTGGGTGTCTCTCAATGGATTCAGATTCTCGCCCTCCAAGACAGTCTGTGTGCATTTTACTAACCAGACGAAATTTTTTCCAGAACCTAGCCTGAGCATTGCTGGAGTGCCAATTAAGGTGGCTGAAGAGGCTAAGTTTTTGGGGGTCATCTTTGACAAAAGATTGACCTTCTGCAACCATGTTAACTACCTTAGAACCTCTTGTCGGAAGGCCCTCGACATTCTTCGTGTCGTTGGTCGTACTGACTGGGGTGCAGACCGCATCGTCTTACTTCGACTGTACCGGGCCCTTGTTCGGTCCAAACTGGATTACGGCTCTGTGGTATATGGCTCGGCTTCCAAGTCTGTTCTGCAGCGTCTGAACACAATTCACCATCAAGGTCTGCGCATATGTCTGGGAGCCTTCAGGACATCTCCAGTTCCTAGTCTGTATGCAGAGGCAGGGGAGCCTTCTCTCAGGCTCCGCCGCATCCGCCTCATGCTCAGCTACGTTCTGAAGCTGAAGGCCCATCCAGAAAATCCTGCCTATGATTGTGTTTTTAACCCGTCGTTTGCAGAGATTTACGATGCCCATCCGGGAGCTCTCCGTCCACTTTCCTTCCGTGTCCGACCTCATCTACAGGCGGCCGGAGTGGACCTGGACAAAGTTTCGGAATCTCTGCAACACGTCACTCCACCCTGGCTACTACCAGTTCCTGACATCTTGCTGGACTTGACTGCCCACAAGAAGGATTGTACTCCACCAGCCATATACCAACAGAGCCTCAATGAACTCCTTTCAATTTTTCCTGGCTATTGTCGTCTTTATACGGATGGGTCCAAGTCTGAGGATGGAAGAGTGGCTGCGGCTGCAGTGTCCTCTCGCCATCCTAGACGCCCATTTAAGCTCCGTCTCCCTGACCATTCCTCTGTATTTAGTGCAGAACTGCAGGCCATTCTGCTAGCACTCAAGCATGCCTATCAGTCTCGGGAAAGGAACTTCCTGATTCTGTCTGACTCTCTTTCTGCCCTGCAGGCCCTTCAGGGCGTGGGAACAGACCATCCACTGCTGGTGCAGATTAGAGAGCTCTACGCGGACTTGATGAAGGAATATTATGACATCATTTTTATTTGGGTCCCAGGCCATGTGGGCATCGAAGGCAACAGAATCGCAGATTCTGCTGCCAACAGTGCCCGCAGTGACCCTGTCCCTGACACACAGACTGTCTATAGTGATTTTAAACCTGTTATTAGTGCGTACATAGCCCGCGAGTGGCAGTCCGAGTGGGACAAAGAGGAAGGGAACAAGCTTCATGAAGCTCTTCCTAAGTTGTCTGACAGTCTACCTTTCCGCTGCGGCAGCCGCCGTGAGGAGACTGTCCTTGCTCGGCTCCACATCGGGCACACATATGTTACACACTCTTACTTACTTAAACAGGATGAGCGTCCCTGGTGTTTTGCCTGTGATGAGCAGTTTTCTGTTCGACACTTTTTGCTGTATTGTGCTGACCTAATTGACACCAGATATAAACACTTCACAGCAGACTCCTTGAAGGTTTTGTTCCGGGATGTTCCCCCGGACAAAATCTTCAAATTTTTGAGAGAATGCAATATTTTTAACAAGATCTGAGCATTCATAGACTATGTGAATTTTTTTATTTGCCCTTTTTGAGAGTCTGTAGACGTTTCTTTTCCAGACATGTGCGCCATTTTAGCCTGAGATTTTTAATCTATATTTACATCTTGTCTTAAGACCTTGCTTTTAGTCTGGCTGACCAGATTTTTACCCATCCCGCCGTGAGATGGCCTTAGTCGCCTGCTCGGCGTTAAACCCAAATAACTAACTAACTAACTAACCTTCCGACCCGGGCAACTACCGGCCAATAGCTTTGACATCATGTTTATGTAAAACTATGGAACGCTTGGTCAACGCCCGACTGGTGTGGCATCTTGAGTCACAGGGTCTCATCACAGACCTCCAGTGCGGTTTCCGGCGCTTCCGTAGTACAACTGACCATCTAGTCCGCTTTGAGTCTTTTATCCGAGATGCTTTTGTCAACAAGCAGCATGTCTATGCAATTTTCTTTGATCTTGAAAAGGCATATGACACTACCTGGAAGCATGGTATAATGTCTGATTTGTCGGACATGTGTTTTAAAGGGCATCTGCCCGTTTTTATTCACAATTTTTTGTCCAACAGGTCGTTCCATGTCCGTGTGGGCTCCACCCTCTCCGACTCCTTTGAACAGGAGATGGGTGTCCCGCAGGGCAGTATTCTATCTCCTGTTTTATTTAGCATTAAAATAAATAACATTGTAAAGGCCGTCAAGGATGATTCTGAATGCTCTTTGTTTGTGGACGACTTTGCTTTGTGTGCACGAGGTCGAGGACTTGCGTCCCTTGAGAGGCGCTTGCAGCTGTGCGTTGATCGCATCCAGGGGTGGGTGTCTCTCAATGGATTCAGATTCTCGCCCTCCAAGACAGTCTGTGTGCATTTTACTAACCAGACGAAATTTTTTCCAGAACCTAGCCTGAGCATTGCTGGAGTGCCAATTAAGGTGGCTGAAGAGGCTAAGTTTTTGGGGGTCATCTTTGACAAAAGATTGACCTTCTGCAACCATGTTAACTACCTTAGAACCTCTTGTCGGAAGGCCCTCGACATTCTTCGTGTCGTTGGTCGTACTGACTGGGGTGCAGACCGCATCGTCTTACTTCGACTGTACCGGGCCCTTGTTCGGTCCAAACTGGATTACGGCTCTGTGGTATATGGCTCGGCTTCCAAGTCTGTTCTGCAGCGTCTGAACACAATTCACCATCAAGGTCTGCGCATATGTCTGGGAGCCTTCAGGACATCTCCAGTTCCTAGTCTGTATGCAGAGGCAGGGGAGCCTTCTCTCAGGCTCCGCCGCATCCGCCTCATGCTCAGCTACGTTCTGAAGCTGAAGGCCCATCCAGAAAATCCTGCCTATGATTGTGTTTTTAACCCGTCGTTTGCAGAGATTTACGATGCCCATCCGGGAGCTGTCCGTCCACTTTCCTTCCGTGTCCGACCTCATCTGCAGGCGGCCGGAGTGGACCTGGACAAAGTTTTGGAATCTCTGCAACACGTCACTCCACCCTGGCTACTACCAGTTCCTGACATCTTGCTGGACTTGACAGCCCACAAGAAGGATTGTACTCCACCAGCCATATACCAACAGAGCCTCAATGAACTCCTTTCAATTTTTCCTGGCTATTGTCGTCTTTATACGGATGGGTCCAAGTCTGAGGATGGAAGAGTGGCTGCGGCTGCAGTGTCCTCTCGCCATCCTAGACGCCCATTTAAGCTCCGTCTCCTTGACCATTCCTCTGTATTTAGTGCAGAACTGCAGGCCATTCTGCTAGCACTCAAGCATGCCTATCAGTCTCGGGAAAGGAACTTCCTGATTCTGTCTGACTCTCTTTCTGCCCTGCAGGCCCTTCAGGGCGCGGGAACAGACCATCCACTGCTGGTGCAGATTAGAGAGCTCTACGCGGACTTGATGAATGAATATTATGACATCATTTTTATTTGGGTCCCAGGCCATGAGGGCATCGAAGGCAATAGAATCGCAGATTATGCTGCCAACAGTGCCCGCAGTGACCCTGTCCCTGACACACAGACTGTCTATAGTGATTTTAAACCTGTTATTAGTGCGTACATAGCCCGCGAGTGGCAGTCCGAGTGGGACAAAGAGGAAGGGAACAAGCTTCATGAAGCTCTTCCTAAGTTGTCTGACAGTCTACCTTTCCGCTGCGGCAGCCGCCGTGAGGAGACTGTCCTTGCTCGGCTCCACATCAGGCACACATATGTTACGCACTCTTACTTACTTAAACAGGATGAGCGTCCATGGTGTTTTGCCTGTGATGAGCAGTTTTCTGTTCGACACTTTTTGCTGTATTGTGCTGACCTAATTGACACCAGATATAAACACTTCACAGCAGACTCCTTGAAGGTTTTGTTCCGGGATGTTCCCCCGGACAAAATCTTCAAATTTTTGAGAGAATGCAATATTTTTAACAAGATCTGAGCATTCATAGACTATGTGAATTTTTTATTTGCCCTTTTTGAGAGTCTGTAGACGTTTCTTTTCCAGACATGTGCGCCATTTTAGCCTGAGATTTTTAATCTATATTTACATCTTGTCTTAAGACCTTGCTTTTAGTCTGGCTGACCAGATTTTTACCCATCCCGCCGTGAGATGGCCTTAGTCGCCTGCTCGGCGTTAAACCCAAATAACTACACTTTCCTTCCGTGTCCGACCTCATCTGCAGGCGGCCGGAGTGGACCTGGACAAAGTTTCGGAATCTCTGCAACACGTCACTCCACCCTGGCTACTACCAGTTCCTGACATCTTGCTGGACTTGACAGCCCACAAGAAGGATTGTACTCCACCAGCCATATACCAACAGAGCCTCAATGAACTCCTTTCAATTTTTCCTGGCTATTGTCGTCTTTATACGGATGGGTCCAAGTCTGAGGATGGAAGAGTGGCTGCGGCTGCAGTGTCCTCTCGCCATCCTAGACGCCCATTTAAGCTCCGTCTCCCTGACCATTCCTCTGTATTTAGTGCAGAACTGCAGGCCATTCTGCTAGCACTCAAGCATGCCTATCAGTCTCGGGAAAGGAACTTCCTGATTCTGTCTGACTCTCTTTCTGCCCTGCAGGCCCTTCAGGGCGCGGGAACAGACCATCCACTGCTGGTGCAGATTAGAGAGCTCTACGCGGACTTGATGAAGGAATATTATGACATCATTTTTATTTGGGTCCCAGGCCATGTGGGCATCGAAGGCAACAGAATCGCAGATTCTGCTGCCAACAGTGCCCGCAGTGACCCTGTCCCTGACACACAGACTGTCTATAGTGATTTTAAACCTGTTATTAGTGCGTACATAGCCCGCGAGTGGCAGTCCGAGTGGGACAAAGAGGAAGGGAACAAGCTTCATGAAGCTCTTCCTAAGTTGTCTGACAGTCTACCTTTCCGCTGCGGCAGCCGCCGTGAAGAGACTGTCCTTGCTCGGCTCCACATCGGGCACACATGTTACGCACTCTTACTTACTTAAACAGGATGAGCGTCCATGGTGTTTTGCCTGTGATGAGCAGTTTTCTGTTCGACACTTTTTGCTGTATTGTGCTGACCTAATTGACACCAGATATAAACACTTCACAGCAGACTCCTTGAAGGTTTTGTTCCGGGATGTTCCCCCGGACAAAATCTTCAATTTTTTGAGAGAATGCAATATTTTTAACAAGATCTGAGCATTCATAGACTATGTAAATTTTTTTATTTGCCCTTTTTGAGAGTCTGTAGACGTTTCTTTTCCAGACATGTGCGACATTTTAGCCTGAGATTTTTAATCTATATTTACATCTTGTCTTAAGACCTTGCTTTTAGTCTGGCTGACCAGATTTTTACCCATCCTGCCGTGAGATGGCCTTAGTCGCCTGCTTGGCGTTAAACCCAAATAACTAACTAACTAACACTTGCGTTGGTTTGAGGTATTGTGTAATGACATATTTGTTCAATTAAGAAAACTACATTGTTATATTGAAAGTGTTACGTTCAATAAAGTGATATTACACCTGCAGGACAAGACTTCAAGACAAACACCAGGAAAGTAGTTGACTTGTTTATCATAACTACAGATAATACAGTATTACATATGGTGTGACAATGGTAATTTTTTTTATTTTATTATTTTGTCGGTCAAATAAAAATGACGGACAATTCTCAAAGCCCTGGCCCATCAAGCCCTGGCCCACCAAGTTTAAGAAACGTGTTTCACACAACAAACTTGCCTATATCCAATACTAACAATGTCTATGAATCAATAGAAAACTCTTTTTCTGTCATACAAGATAATCTTCTCACAGGCAGTGTGAAGATTCAGATTGTTGCCAAAATAGAATTTACTGGAATGGACGGTGAATTGATTGTATCGTATATATCAACAAGACAACACACTGTTAACACAAAAAGAGAATTGGAGAACGTGTTTAGAGACAGACTATTACCAGACTTTCTACAGGCAATTGACAGTGCAAAAATGAAGGGGTCTGGCTGGCACGAAGGACATGTACATGAACTACAACTAAAGCAGTCTAGGTATCATCCTATATTAGGTAAATCATGGTTACCACTGCCAACAGAGGTTGCAAACAAAAAGGCTGTCGTCAACATACAGAACAATGACAACTATTGTTTCATGTGGTGTGTGCTTGCTAAACTACACTTTGTAAAGTCAAACCCTGAACGTGTATCTAACTACACTAAATTTGTAAATGAACTCAACTTCAGTGGCATTGAGTTCCCTGTTAAAATAGAGGACATAGACTTGTTTGAAAAACTAAATCCTGGTATATCTGTGAGTGTGTTTGTGTGGGATAATGAATCTGAGAACAAGTTACAACCAATTAGAGTGTCCCCACTGGCACCAACCTATGGTCAGTCAGAAGATAAGCATGTTGACATGTTGCTAATCGGCCCTACCGGTGATGACAATAACTTTCACTACACAATTATCAGAAATATGTCACGTCTAATTCATGGGCATACAACAAAACACAATGGCAAACAGGAAGTTTGTAAAAGATGTTTACAGAGATTCTCTTCTATTGCAGTGGCACACAAACATGTTTTACACTGCAGGTCACCTGATGATATACAGACTGTACTTAAGTATCCAGATCCTGGTAGTCAAGTGTATTTTAAGAACTATGGGAATCAGCAAAAGTTGCCGTTTGTAGTGTATGCTGATTTCGAATCACTGGTTGTTCCGTATGAAGGTCCTGTTCCAGAGTCATTACCAAAGACTATAAAACTAAGTGACCAAGTGGTGTGTTCTTTTGGATACATTATTGTTAGGTCAGACAGTTTGCATTCAGAACCTGTTATCTACAGGGGTGAAAATGCAGCATGTTTGTTTTTAACAGAAATGAGACATCTGTATAGTCAGGTAGTACAGTATCTCACAACATGTCAGATGAAAAGAAAAGGGGAGACTGCCAGTGCTAATATTTTAGGAAGGTTACAAAGTAAAGTAGATTATAGCACTGTCAGGGGAGAGAAATGTGCATGATCGACCAGTGATCATAGATCTACTGTGGCCAAAGCACAAAAAAAAGAGATAGGAAAGAGAGGGGGCGCTAAAAAAGTGACTGAAAGCAATGCATATGGAAGCCCCCCCGAAGGGGGGCGTATCACATATCCCACTGTTCCAGCCACTCAGTGCATGGAAATTTAAATCTAGGTCCCCCCGAGGGGGGTCCAGATATTTAGCCGGTGTGGACAGCTGTTTCGGTCTTGGCGACCTCCTCAGCACACCATCGGCGATACTGGAGGAGGCAGGAATTTCTGCCCACCTGCAAAGACAACCACATTTTACTGTGGTGTCTGCAAGGGCATACATTCCATGCCACCACCTAGAGCCAAATTTCCATGCACCCTAAAAGAGAACCTACCAAAAGGGGGGAAGGGGTTGCAGTCGATATTGTAGTAGTAAATGAAAAGAAAAGGGGAGACTGCCAGTGCTAATATTTTAGGAAGGTTACAAAGTAAAGTAGATTATAGCACTGTCAGGGGAGAGAAATGTGCATGATCGACCAGTGATCATAGATCTACTGTGGCCAAAGCACAAAAAAAAAGAGATAGGAAAGAGAGGGGGCGCTAAAAAAGTGACTGAAAGCAACGCGAGGGCGTTAACAACTGCCCCACCAATCATAATAGCTATCGTCGCCATATTATTTTTATTTACATAGAAACATTTTCAGGAATAATTCCTTGCTTAACAAGAAAATCTTTTGTCGCAATCGACGCTGTTACAACTACAATTAGCTTAGCACTGTCTTCGAAATCGAGTCTACTCAAGTCTGCTGATTTCATTTTGAGTAGACTTTCCCCCAGCATAGAATAAGCTACTGCTAATCCACTGATTACGGCAGAGTGATACACAAGGTTCATTATGTTCTTTGTGTCATTCATTTTCTAATACAAGAAAAATTAAAATAATATTTTTATTTACTGCATATAAAATGGGTCAACGGCTTTGGGTGTTACTGGTAATGTGGCGACTTCTGGTTTTGTTTTTGGAGTGTCTGATTTTTTGGTCACTGTACGAGTCTGTGGTTTGTATTTTTTGTATAATTGATAACCTACGTAACCAAATCCGACAACAAATCCGGCAACTATATATTTTGTTGTTTGAGGGCCGGGGTCAGGGTCAGACTTAGTTGTTTGTCTCTCACTTTGATGAGGGTGTGATGGTCTTGACGGTCCTGACGGTCCTGACGATGGGTCAGTCACATAAGCCTTTTCTGTTTGCGCTTGAAGCTGTAATTTTTTCTGCCTGTTCCATTCGGCTAATCTTTTTCCTGCATCAATGCGGCCTGGACTTTTAACCTTAGTCACAGTTTGAACCTGTGTCAAAACAGGGTCGGGGTTCAGTTGTGGAGTCGTCTGGGTTTCGTCCATTTTCTTCTGCAGTAAAATTTATTTTCGAAAAATCAATATGACTCCCGGTAACAAGCAATGTTACAACAGGTGCAAGGTAATTTCCAAACTTGTAAAACATGACACATGCTAATTTGCCAATTGAACTTGAAACAATAGGATTGCTTTCAAGGTCGTGTGATAGACTGTCACTATCCACAGGTAGAAAGTGACTCACTGCTTTTGTGTATAGGCATACTAGAGATCGACTTAAATCACGAGTCATTAGTGAAGCGATGTGGTTTTCATATTTTGAATGAAGCTTGATTAGTTCGTCAGCCGTAAGAGATTTAATATCATCTGTCATGTATTGTTTCCCGAGATAAGTCTTTGATTTGCCTGAGACAACTACAGAAAGAAGACGCTGTTTTTTCGAGTCTAAGTCTTTGTTCTCTACAGCATTGATATCATTCAATAGAAGGATTTCATCAGGGTTCATTTATATTGTTATTTTTAAAAAACAAAACAAAAAACAAAAATTAATTTACTAACCCATACCCTGTGGGCTGATCTGTCTTTAAAATGAGCTTTAGATGCTTAGTTGATTTCAGTTTATTTTTCACATCATCTCGTTCATGCTTATTTGGGATGACATCATTCTCTCTGAGACAGTCTTCAAAGCTGTCACGATCCTTACAGTAAAACAAACAGATAAACTTTAACTGTTCTCGAAAATCTTTTAGTACAGCATTATATTTCTGAGTGAGAATCCATACACTAACATTTGCGTGTCTGCCACTGAAAGCAAGTTCTGCTAGAGTGTTTCTCTTCTTGACAATGTCTTTCTCTGCAGAACAGTCATCAACAATAAACAACGTTGGCTGTCCTTCAAATTGCTTGTAAAAATATTGTAGGTAGTCATTCAGTTTCTTCTCAGGGTCAACTAAGTATATGTTGTTGTCAGTCCAAATAAACGGTTGTGATGAGCTTTGTTGTGTTTGATCGTAGGACAAAATATGACAATGTTTTCAAAGTGGTGTATGTATCTTGTTTGTAATAGGTTAAGAACAAATTCAGTTTTCCCACACCCTGTGGCACCAACAAATAAGCCACAGTGTGGGTCATGGGTCATTAAGCTCCGGTTCATTTTAATACACAATATAATTTTAATATATGTGTCCACTTAGTCTGCTTTCTGCAATATTGAGTTGTGCATCATATATCAGGTACAAATATATGTTTATGGCTGCAGCAGTTACAACCTTCTTTTGTATCTGAATTGTTATTCCATCACTACCATTCTCGACAGTTCGTCCTGACCCATGAAGATAATCATCATCTGTACTACTAAGGTCTAGCCACAGTGCATACTTGTTTGTAAGGTATTGTCCGATCCTAACATCATACAGATGTAGATCTTTGCACGCAATGTTTGCAGGTTTATCTCTAATCCTTCCACCCGCAAAATACTTTGTGATCTCATCGTAGTGTTGATAAGGTAACAAACCTGAAGCATACACTTGATTAGGACGGCCTTCAATTGTGCAGGGGGTCACCCTGGTCAGCCCCACAGGGTGGGTTTTTCTCTCTATTCTGGGGCATGTGTTTCTGTCTACCCTTTGTCCATTCACCTGTTGCCCTGGGGGACTTGGGTGGGGTTAACTACTTTTTAGTTCCCAGGGTCACCCTGGTCAGCCCCACAGGGTGGGTTTTCCTCTCTATTCCGGGGCATGTGTTTCTGTCTACCGGTCCATTCACCTGTATTTGCCTTTTTAAACCCTCGCTACTGTCTGCACTGCCTGTAGCTCTTGATATTGGATGTGTGTTGCTAAATGGTCTTAGCTTTATTTAGGCCCCATGTGTTAGGTTTATTTAACGTATTGGACCGGCTGGCGACATACATTCAATGTTCTGTTTAGGGTTTTTTCACAGGCAGTGCAGGCACGTCCTGAGAAAGCCTTGTTGCTGTCGGGACGTTAAGCAATGTACAATCAATCAATCAATCCATTCACCTGTATTTGCCTTTTTAAAACTCTCCCTACTGTCTGCACTGCCTGTAGCTCTTGATATTGGATGTGTGTTGCTAAATGGTCTTAGCTTTATTTAGGCCCCATGTTGTAGGTTTATTTAACGTATTTGACCGGCTGGCGACATACATTCAATGTTCTGTTTATATTTTTTTTTCACAAGCAGTGCAGGCACGTCCTGAGAAAGCCTTGTTGCTGTCGGGACGTTAAGCAATGTACAATCAATCAATCAATTGTGCAGGACAAATGTGTAATCTTAGGATTGTAGAATTTTTCTGAATCCCGTTTATATGGATCTGCTGGTTCAACAAACAACATAAAAATACCTTTCAGTGACCTAGCTGGTGTGTTCAAGTTTATGTTCCACATTGGGTCACTCTTGTCTTTTTGCATTAATCTATGTCTAATCACCCTGTCATAATAAATTGGCAGTCTTGACTGATACTGATTTTGAATGAGTCTGGCTAGATCAGTGTGTGTGACAATTTCATATTCCAAGGAAATGTTAGAGATCTTGTATGTTGCATCTGTGGCAGATGATTTAATAACTTTGGAGTAGTCGTTGAAAGTTAGTTCAAAGCTCAGACGGTCATTCAGTGCTCCTTGATAATAAGGCAGATGAGCTGTGAGGATTTCAAACTCGAGTGGAATGTAAAATCTAGTTCCATATGTTTCAGCTATAATAACTTCCTTTGGTACCCCAGTAGTTGTTTTGTCTCCGGCATTGATTCGAAGTTTACCAACATTATCTGGCTGTATGCCTTGATAAATACGATCTTCTCGTTCTTCTCTTGTGAGCCACAAATCTTTGTAACAGTAAAACACATCAGAGTCGTCAAGACTAAACACTTCCTGTCCTTCAAGTTTTACTTTAATAGTTCTAACAACTGCTCTGCCAAGATTGTTAACTAGTGTTCTGTTTACGTCTGCATCTGATGATAGTTCAATATTAAATGCTAGGCGTGCAGTGCCAGGAACAATAACGTCACTGGGACCTAGGTTTGGAAACTTGACTGTAAGTGTTTGGTTCTGGTCTATAGTACTTGGATTGTTTGTGATGACGATTGATTGTCGAATGGCCTTAACACCCAGAGGCTCACGTAGTTTTCTGTATGGGTCTAAGTTTGATCCATAAGACTGTGTCATTTTTATTATGCACAATAAAAAATAATAAATTAATAAAACAATGGCAGCGGGAGGATTTAATCATGAAGATTTTGAAATGGATGACACGTATGATTTTGGTAATACAACAGATATGACAGATATGGCAGATATGACTGGTACAAGAAATATTTACAGTTTACGTCATGAACTTTTAGAAACCAAAGTGAACTCGTTTTATGATCATGTTGGTAATCGCCCAGACAACATAGACCCTAACCAGTTTGAACTTGATGGCAAGGGTCATTTATATTTAAATACTGTTGACAAAGGAAAAGTACTATTGACTAACAAAAAAGACCCTAGTAGGTTTAGGGCATTAAGTACAATAAAAAATGAAGGTGGTGTTGGTGCCTTGCGTCAACTTGGTATTGGATGGTCTCCTGTCACGCCAAGACTGGCTAGTGTGCTTCAAGACACGCAAACAAAGTTACCAACAGGGCAAGAAATTGAAATGGCACCAGTAACAAGCCTACCAGAAATAGCAAACACAGTGATACAAGAAACCTCATTTACTGAAGGACAAATAAATGACGCTATGAAAACAATAGATGATCCACCTTTGTCAATGAGGGAGATTATGGGATTGGATAAATCACTGCAGTCAATAAGAGGTGAGATGGTTAATAATGTTGCCAAACTAGGAGAGCTTGATAAACACATAGAACGTGAAAAAGAGAAACTGGCTACCGCAGACAATGGGAATCTTGACACAGAAATGAAAGAAAGAATCCAACACAGATTAAATGATTTGCAGATAGAAAGATCAGGACGGTTAGAAACGATTAGTATTGGGAGACAAAAACTAAAATCACAGGTCAACAGAATTAGAGAAACTATTCAGAAAATACTTCACGAAGACACTACTCTGGCTGAGAGACTAAAAACACTTTTCAGAGAGCAGGGTATCACAATTGCTAGTTTAATTACAGCTCTTGGATTTATTATCAGTACTGTTGTGTTAGCTGTCTCCGGTGCTGGTGGACCCGGTGGTTCTCCACCTCCAGCACCACCAACCCCGGGCCCCCCGGCTCCAACAGACCCAAAAGATTTACAGTCATGGGTAAAAAAACAACTGTCTCACATATCAGACTTGCTTAAGAAATTGGCTGTGAAAGCAATGGATGCTTTGCCTGGCATAATTGGCACTGTTGTCAGTTGGCTGATTAGTACAGCGGCAAAGACAGTAGGGTTTATGGCAGAACATGTGTGGGTCTTTCTGGTTACAGTAGGAGGGTTGATGGTGGGTTATTTAATGAAACAGATAAAGAAGTAAAATCCCTAACCCTGTTAGACCTATTACCAATGCAGTTCTTTCTGACTCATGTGTGTCAGGGGTTGACTGTACTGGTTGTATGAGTGCCGGTGTTGGGGCCGGGGCCGGGGGTGTTACCGTCTGTAATGATTTTAATGACTGTACGTGTGTGGTTGTTGCTCCTAAGTTTACAGATTGATTGAGACCGAGTTTTTGACCAACACCTGCAACAACTATTTCATTATTATAATTTGTTATTGTACCCATTTGGAGTTGAAGGTCAGATGGTAACATGTATAAACCAATACCAACTACAAAGTCAACTTTTGATCTGGCATATCTGAGTACGTCTTGGTAACGCTGTATGCTTGATGGGAGATCGACTGTTGAATTAATTGAATCTTCAAGATTTGCAAGAAACTGTTTTTGTGCTTCAAATTTACCACTTCCATTCAAAATATTTGATTTTGTTAGTGATTGTGCTCCTAGTAAACACCAAACATATGTTCTGATAGACTCATTGACGCGCTCGACTCCTGCTTGAGTAAACCCGTCAGATTTATCTAAAATAAATGTGGTCCACGCATTAGTCTGCTTCTGCTCTATTGATCCTAACCAGACTTGTGATTTTGATGAGAATGAAGTGTACCCAGGGTAGTAATCTTGAGGGTATTGTCTGTGACTCATAGCGTAATACAATGTACCCATACCATTGTGATCATCAAGTTTTTGTGTAAAGTCATACTTGGGGCTGATGTTAAATTCATTACAGATGCGTTCAAATGCTTTCATATCCATGGGGTTGTTAAACCTGTTGAAACTGGATTCAGTGGGTAATGGTGTATGCAGTTCTGACAGTATACGTCTAAGCTGGTAATAAACATGAAAACGATAGACAGACCTAATCAGTTTGTTTGAGTGATTCAAGTGGTCTGTAAATGAAACACCACAGCCTGTAGTTGAACACAGTATGGCAAAGTTAAGTTGGTTTTGAAACATCTGTAGTGGACTTGAAGACCACTTTCTTGCAGTAGAGTCATCTGTTATTGGAGGGTTTAGGTAATGGTCAAACGGATTTGGTACTTTGACTTGGAATAGATCTTGTTCAGACACAGCTATGTCAAGCTGATTTAGTTGAATTATTTTCTGTTCATAAGTAGGTGCAACATTATATTTGGCATCCACATTAAATTGAAATGCGTTTGTAGTGGTAATGGTTGGTGATTTAAATTCCATCCTTCTTTTATATGAGATAATAAAAATGTTTATTACCTTAACAAATCTTGACACAAGCAAACCAGTGTGGTTAACTAATGGGATCGACAATCGTGATGGTAGCAAAGCTGTAGCTATCCATGAAATGTTCTACACAGTAAAATGGTTTAATGTAGAAGATGATATATATAATAAAGTAAATTTAGATGGTAAGACTGAAGCTTTACCACCCGGGTATTATGACTTTTGTACTATAGCTGAATGGTTTCAAAGTAATTTTAAAATTAAAGCAACTTTAAATCCAGCTAACCTACTTGTTACATTAGAATTTCCGACACAAAATTGGTTAAAGATCTCAGATAGATTTGCATATTTACTTGGATTTTATATTGATGAAGATTGGTGGAGATCAGATGATTTAGGTGAATTAAAGTTTGGTATTATAACAATGAAGACAAAAAAACTTAAAATAACTGGGAAACGCCCTGTCAATTTGTCAGTACACACAGTATTTAATGTTTATTTAAAAGAACTAAACACATCTGAGAATGTTCACAATGGAAAGCCTTCAACTTTGTTGAGATGCTTACCTACTGGAACTGCTCCATATTGTGAAAGTGTGGTTGTTAGATTTCCTAATTTGCAGTTTAAGAAATTAGGTTCTAGTTTCTTTGAGTCACTGAGTATATCTGTAACTAATCAGGATGACAAACCATTTGTTATGCATGATTTTAGTGTTGTGTTGGAAATTAAATAATTTTATTTTTGTTTATAAAAAATGAGTGGTGGTCCAAAGCCGAGAATCATACCAGTTGCGTGTCCAGTAACAGAGTTGAAAGATTTGGCTGATGTACAGGATTTTGAGAAGGAGGGGGATGTTGGAGAAATATATGGTTTTGAACTTGATTCAAATGGCATGTACAAGAGGAAAGTAATTGTCGACATGAAAGACGGTGAAAGACAGATTCCTAAGCTTGGTCAGCTTCGTGATGTTACTGTACCTACTCCACCTGTAAATAATGTGCCCTACAACTTAATACATGTAGGTAGTAAGTGGGTTGTTTCACCTGTGCCTGTTCCACCACCCACAATTGACTGGGACATAAAGTTGGAATTTATTAGTCCTTATGTATACACTGATGATGAAGGTGCCTTAGTGTTTAGGAAGGTTGTTAATTCTGGGCCGCTGATTGTAAGCCTTGTTCCAAGCTTTGCTTCAGATGACAATAGCAGAGATAAACTGAAAGTTGAAAATTATGAGAGACGGAGATATCTTCTTACACACAGGAAGGGTAGGTCTGATGCGAAGGTCGTGTTTGCACCAATAAACTTTCCCATCGCAAGAGAAGCGACAATAGTATTTGAAATTATCATGAGATCAGTAACTACTGCTAAAGAGGCTCAAATTGCACAAGGAATTAAACTTACATGGAATGAAACAGTAACAGAATCATCAAAGGTCTTTATTGCCATTACAAAAAATAATGATGTTATTAATGTTTCAAGCAGTATTCCCGCTGTCAAGGTGGTGGTTGATAAAACAACTTTTGTTCGTCTAACTTACATAAACCTTGAACACATTGATCTTGTTGCATTTTATTATGCCAGCAAAGTGTATACTTTTGAAGAGTTGCAAAATGTAATTGCTGATTAAATAAAAAAAAAAATATTTGTGAATAAAAAAAATGGTAAACTTCTATCCGCAACTACCGACGCTTGAGCCGACTGAAACAAATGTGATGACTAAAACAACACTTGCGCCTGATCCACAGGTGACAGCTGTGCCAATTGCTTCAGATAAAACATTACAGGCAGATGCATTCAGATTAAATAATATTACAGAAGCTTTGAAATATTTGGAAAGTGAAGAAGCGAAATATTCACGGTGCAAAAGGAGGTATAAGTCAGTATTTAATTCTGTTCAAAACACTTCTATGGCTATTGGTGCAGTTTCAGCTTCATGTTCTGTAGGGGGTATTGTTCTGTTTGCCACAGGAATTGGAAGTTTGGCTGGAATTGCAATTGAGGGTGTTAGCGTTGCTACATGCCTGACTTGTTTTGGTTTGGAAGCCTTAAACAAAAGGTTTCACACAAAATTACAGAAACATGAAGCATTGAGTACGCTTGCTGGTGCAAAGCTGAGCAGTATGAAACTTATTATCAGTAAGGCATTGAATGATAATTTTATTGATGACGAAGAATTTAAGAGAGTCCAGGATGATTTAAATAATTACAAAAAACAGAAATCTGAAATACAAAATAAAATGCGTAGTCAATCTCCTGTGAATGTTGAAGAACTGAAGGCTAGTTTTTTAGCAGAGGGAAAAAGGATCGGTGTTCAGGAAACCACAGAAAAACTACACAATCTTTTAAACAAATAAAAATCAGATTTGGTAATCGTTTATTAATGTCATACACTTCACAGAAAAATGCCATGCCACTTACACCACTTGTGCCTGATTATTTAACCCCATCTGCACCACCGCCAGAGTACTACTGAGGGAAAAAAAAGTTTTTTTATTGTCCTTGTATCTTGACAAATCTGACCGAGTAAGTTGTGACTTAAGTCAAGTTGTTGTAAGAACTTAGGGTAAGTACTTGTAAGAACTTAGGGTAAGTACTTGTAAGAACTTAGGGTAAGTAAATAATAAGTTCTTATGGCAACACACTTAAAGGTTACCTCTGCAGGTTCCTAAAAGTTAGTTGCAACTTGTTAATAAGTATTAAGTTTCACTTGGCATCACTTGATCAGGTAAATGATTAGGTATTGACAGAGACAATAGTTATAGAGAGAGACAATAGGAGACCCATAAGATAATGAATTCAATAAAGCCACATCAGTCATGCTCGTCAGTTTTTTAAAATCAAAGGGTTGATTGGGTAATAACGGGGGCGTAATGGGGTCAAAACTTTTATTATTAAAAATGACGTAATTTAATGACTGATGTGGCTTTATTGAATTCATTGTCTTACGGGTCTCCTATTGTCTCTCTCTGGAGGGCCGTGATTAATTTTGAGGCCATATTGGTTAACACGAAATACGGTTAACACGAAGTGATTTTCCGTGTCCCCAGAAATTCGTGTTAAGCGGACTCCACTGTATGTGACAAGCATCGAGAATTAAAGAAAAAGAAATCAGAGGTAGAAGGAGCTAAACAATACAGGGAAATTAACCAGGATATCAAGAAAAGCATGAAAAAGGCAAAGAATAAGTGGATTGAAGATCAGTGTAAACACATAGAAGAAAATCTGAACAAAAATAATAGCAAAAAAGCATACCAGCTGGTGAAAGACCTGACCAGTGTAAACAAGGACGCTCCTCGATCATTCAAGATAGTGAAGGGAACTGTCTTACGGAAGACCACAGTAGAATAAGATTTCCTAAACCCGGCTTGTGTTTCAGACAGAATAGTATGTGCTTCAGCCCAGTCTGTTAACCTTCTGTTCAAAATGCAAGTATACAGTTTACTAGCACAGCTAATCAGAGCAATACCACGATAATTATCTGGATTATTTACATCTCCTTTCTTGTGAAGTGGGAAAGTAATAGCTTTAGACCATTCGCTGGGGAACAACCCTTTGTTGAATAAAGCATTAAAATACTTAGTGAAAAAGGAGATGATAGCTGGGTTAGAGACTTTAAGAACTTCATTAATAATTCCATCAGGCCCAGGGGCTTTTACTGCTTTGGCATGTTTTAAAGCAGCAATAACTTCTGCTTCTTCTATGTTAATATCTAGGTCATGAAATAAGGCTTCATCAGACTCAGAGTCTTCTGATAAAAATACATCATCATTATTCTCTTGCTGTGCTATGCTTTCATTTAAAATGCTAGAGAAGTGATCAAACCACTGCTTCTTTGTTATATTGTTTCTTAAACGATATTTTCTTTTCCATTTCTTTATTTCCTTCCAAAATGCCTGAGAGTTATTTCTATACTCAAGAATTTTGTCAACAGTTTCCCTCTTAAAGTTAACTTCTTTAGCTCTAAGTAATTTCTTGTTTTGTTTTCTTTCATTAACAAGCATTGCTTTATTTTCCATGGTTTTGTTCTTTGTATATGTACGTAAGACTATACATGTTCTCGTTTTTGCTTTTTTGCATTCCTGGTCAAACCAAGGGTGACTAGCGGTGTTTGTTTTGTGTGTGTTGCCTCTGGAGGAGTGAAATTGTTTTGTCATGCAACTAGCAGCGTCTTTGTTAGCCCCTGTGAAAATTTATAATGCACCATTAATATCATGATCAATCTCAGAAGTAGCAGCTACTAAAGCATCCTGGAATGCAGGAGTAGCTAAACTGTCGAGCATTTGGGCCTTAGCAGGTTCCCAGATAATCTTATCAAAAGCAAAACACTGCGTATGGTCATCAGAAACATCATTGTGAGGTGATACACGTACATAAAACACAGTAAAGACCAGCGGCATGTGCACAGACTCTGTCCTCTCACCAACTTCAAGTTTGTCACACAAACAAGTACTCAGGAGATGCAACAAAATAATCATTAATACTACAACCAGTTGGAGAGATAAATGTCAGATGCTTTGGCAGATCAGGGCTACAGAACCCATTCAAAATCATCAGTTCAAAACATGCACACAAATCCAATAGTTTTCTTCCAAATATATTTACAGTCATATCTTCAGTAAACCGTGAAGGTTCAAATAAAGCGGTATTAGTTAATAGCGTTTCATCAGGATCAAGCTGAAACAAATATGGATTAGGCTGCAAATCCCCATTAAAATCACCATACATTAGGAAATGAATGTCCCCAAATTGCTCGAGGGTACTAGCAAGACACTGTTCTTATTTTTCTATCAAGCAGTCGTACGGTAATTGTCTATATAATTTTCTATACGGTGAGTCCTTGGGGGGAACATAGCACGCGACCAAAAGCACATCGCATTCAGAACCAAACAATGATCTGTCAAGTTTGAGAAAGATACTTTGAGCGCATGTAAGATTCATATTGAAAACAAACTTGCCATACATGTTTTTTTTACTGACAAAACAACACCTCCCGAGCTTCTTCCTTGACGTGACAGTTTGACTGCATGTAAGGAAAAGCACGTGAAATCAGACCAACAGTCAGGCGGGACGAAAGCATTGTCCAAAAATGTTTCAAACAAACACACAATGTCATAATTACTTACATATTGTAGAAAGTCTGGATCAGATAGCTTGCTCCACAGTCCATCAATATTCCATGACAGAAAGGTAATGTATGCAACACACTGTCTACTGGCTGCTCTGCAACACGCGTGCGCATTGGCAACACACCCCGTGCAATTGAGGCTTGGCCGACATATCACGGGTCACTGAATTCGTCCCCGACCTCAATTGTAGGGGAACTGTGTGGCTGGCGCCGTTTCACTGGTTTAGGTGAAGGCTGTAACAGGGAAACCGAGTGTGACGCACGTGCCGGTGTCGCGTTGACCTACTGACCTGTAGCTGCGGTGGCGCCGAGTCCTTGGATACGGTTGTCTGGTCGTCTGTTGACGCTGTTGTCTGTCACGTGGCGGCGCCCGAAGTTGTCGGCGGTGTTCTGTTGCACTAGGGATCCAGTGACGACCAGCTTGTTCCCTTTGTAGTACGCCCGCATGCCTTTCTCCCGGTGCAGCCTGATCTGTTCGTGTTGCCGGTTGGTTAAGTCGCCAGCAACGTTGACCCCCTTTTGCTTGAGTGCAGCACGACCCTTGGTCAGGACGTCTATCTTATCCCTCCATCTCGCAAACTTCACAATCATGGGGCGGGGCTTGTTGTTGGCTCTGGTACAGTTGGCTGCTACAGAAGCAAAGTCTGGTTTCTTCCCCACTCGGTGTGTGCGTACCAAATCGTCTTCGGTCCAGGTTTTATTTGGCACTGTGCCCTGCAGACATTCCAGTACTTTCGCGGCACAGGAATCAAAGGTCTCGCCTGGCGTTTCCAAAAAATCACAGATTGTCCCTACGTGAGAATGCCTCTAGCTTGTCCAGTTCTTCCTTGTAGCGTTTCCGCAGATCGTCCACGTCCTCCTTCTCAGTCAGTTCCTTGCAGGTGTCCTCCAGGCTGCGAGCGCATTGCTTCAAGTCAGCAATGTCGGTGCCAATTGCCTGTATGGAGGTTAGCACACGACTAAGGTCAGCAGGAAGAGACCCCAGTTTCTCATCAATCACCTGAGTCTGCTTGTCGATGATACGCTGAATGTCACAGACATTAACTAAAGGTGATGTAATTCCAGAGACCTCGGGTGAATCTGCGGATGAAGTTTCTTTGTCTGCCATCGTAGCACAGTTTGATTGTCACAACAGTGCTACACAGTATTACACAGTACTACACAGTACATAATAATAATAATAATAATAATAATAAATTTATTTCAGTTTTTGCAGGCCATCAGGCCCATATGAACACAAAATACAATTTACAACCAGAAAATACAGGAAGGTGGTTGTAAAGAACACAATCACATAGCATTACATCAGCGCACATAAATAAACAAAAACAACAAAAGTTCAAAGCAAATCCCTCTAATTCCTTAATTTAAGGCACCCTGAAATATACATAGCAACTTTAAAGACCAGTTTATCATGTAGGTTTCCACACAGCAGCTGAACTTTGAGATCGGATGGGAATCTGTAGTAAAACAGTGGAATGTACTTTTTACGTAAAGGGGAATATTTTGGACACTCGAAAAGAAAATGACACAAATCTTCAGCCTTATGCCAATCACATGAATTACATTCTGGATTAGTGATGGGTTTTCCAAATCTGGATACTCTGTTTAAAGGTAAACGGTTACATCTAAGTAAACAAATTGCCCGCCTGAGTTCACAAGAAGTCAGCTGCCCTATGTAACTTGCTCTAAGTATTTCTGGGTGGTAATGGCAGTATTCTGTGTTTGATGTAAGGGATGCATGCCAGTCCTGTCGGAAACAATCCATCAGCCGATCTTTGAATATCTGAATGAACAGAGGAGTGTTTCCAACTGACTGCATTTCCCACACATACCCAAACCCGTGCATACACAACAGAGTCTTTATTTGCGTAGCCCAGTTCGATCTACCTGAGGCATCATGCATACATAACATCGTGTAACACTGTCTTGGGTATCTGTTTTCTGACATGGTAAGAAGTCTGCACCAATACTTCACCATTCGAACATAGGCATCAATATACATAGGAAATCTTCCACACTCACCCAGCGCAATATTGTTTTTTACATCTCTTCCAACACCAAGGACCATTTTACAAACCTTTATATGAACCTGCTCAATTACATCATGCCTCTGGAAACCCCAAACCTCTGACCCATATAGCACAATGGGCTTAATCTTGACATCAAAAATGTGAAAAACAGCTACACAGTACATGTAGCTGGCAGTGTTGTACTAACAGTCACACCGGCGGTCGCCGTACTCAGTTGAATGGCGATACAGGAAAACCAGTCAGATAGGAGAAGTCTATGGTTGCACAAAGTCCAAATTTACACCGTTATGATCAGCATAGATCGGCCAAGACACTAATTGTTCCTGAACTCTGGTATGTGCAGAGTGAAGCAGAAAGGTAAGCCGGGAGAGACCCGTCAAAGCATCATCCGGACTACAGTTTTGTTCTTGACAGAAAGATGTATTTGTAGCACTGCTGGGTAAGAATAAAAAATTAACTTGGTCAGCTGCCCTTGAGAGCCCTGCACAGAGCCGCACTACAGTGGTGTTAGAAACCGTTTGCACAAATCCAAGATAGAATGCACAGTACTATATTTGGTATCGTTGAAAAGATATTTTCCTGCCCTTTTTCATGGTGCCTGGCGCATGTTTGAATTCAGGAGAAAACAGCATCAGATTTTGATGTGAAATTTTCCATTCCTGCCCTTTTTCATGGTGCCTGGCGCATGTTTTAATTCAGGAGAAAACGGCATCAGATTTTGATGTGAAATTTTCCAGTTTATTCATGTGACATTGCAAACAGCATTTTAAGTATTTTAATCTATCAGTTAAATTGTAATATATGGCCTGCATGTGTGTACACCATTTTGGCACATAGTTCCCTGTCTGTCCCAATAAGACTTGCAGTTTATTAATAAACAGTGCAAAACATACTGTATACGGTACTGGTGGTTGCATGCATAAAGGGTGTGTCTCACATGCCATAGCGAAAGTGAGTGCACTGGGCCACTGTGGAAACTCCTACGACACTACGGTGTACCCACAAAGCTCGTCCACCTGATCAAGAGCAGCTACGATGGCATGACATGTCGCGTGATCCACGAAGGGCAGTTCACCAGGGAGCTCCACGTCAGAACCGGTGTCAGGCAGGGGTGTCTGCCATCTCCATTCCTCTTCCTACTGGCCATAGACTGGGTCATGAAGATGACCACAGAGCACAGACGAAGTGGAATACAGTGGACACTGTGGACACAGCTTGATGACCTCGATTTTGCAGACGACTTGGCATTACTGTACCACACTCATCAACAAATGCAGGACAAGACCACGAGGCTTGCTGACATCTCGTCCCAAGTGGGCCTAACCATTCACAAACAGAAAACAAAGACAATGAGGCTGAACGCAACCAGGAAATTACCAGTCTTGCTTGCTGGCACCCCGTTGGAGGAGGTGGAGTCCTTCACCTATCTCGGGAGCATCATAGACAAAAAAGGTGGCACTGATGCAGATGTCAGAGCATGAATCGGTAAAGCCAGAGCAGCCTTTCTCCAGTTGAAAAAAGTGTGGAGTTCCAGAGAGCTGTCACAACACACCAAAGTCCGGATTTTCAACTCCAACGTAAAAGCAGTTCTCCTATATGGAGTAGAGACTTGGAGATTGACAAAAACCACAGTCAACAGAGTACAGATCTTCATAAACAGTTGCCTTAGAAGAATTTTGAAAATCCACTTGCCAGAAAAGATCAGCAACATCAGACTCTGGGAGAGAACAGAGCAGATAACAGCAGAGAATGAAATTGGGCGAAGAAGATGGGGATGGATTGGTCACAGTCTGAGAAAGCCAGCTTCCAGTATCACTAGGCAGGCATTGTCATGGAACCCCCAGGGAAAGAGGAAAAGAGGTAGGCCGAGAAACTCCTGGCGTCGAGACCTCCAAGCAGACATCAAGAGACTGGGAACCGCCTGGAGTAAAATCGAAGGAGAAGCACAGAACAGGAGTCGCTGGAGGTCTCTCGTCGACGGCCTATACCCGGGTAGGGGTGACAGGCGTAAGTAATTAAGTAAGTACCATTACGCGTAAATTTGAAGACACATTTCAGCACCATTTGTGTTTGTTATGCCTTGTTGACACACCTAATGAACTATGACAGCAGTTGGGACACACAGCAAACGCACATGGGTAATCGCTCTTATTTATTCTGCACTGCCGTTAGCGTGTCAATCTATTTGTTTTTTCAAAATACATTACCGATGGCATTACTATCTGGGAATACACTCTATTGCCTATAGATTTCAGCAAAATTGTGTGTAGCACACAACTGGGGAGGAGACACCGGGGATCCAAGCACTATGACCCCGGGTGGCCTCCCCTTACTACCCTATCCCGGCGAGCACAGGGCGACCTCGTCAGTTTCACTCATAGCTCGACCGGGGACGGTCGAGTTTTTGCCTTTCTCCGTTCTACGGGTTTCAGTGGTTTTTGACTGTGGGCTTGAATTGGAGTCTTCGATTCAGCCCTGGACTCACTACATTCGTGGTTTTTCCTTTGACAATTGGACTCATTGTGACCTGTGCGCCGACCGGTTTTACCGGCTCTGACTTGTGAGTTCACCCTTGGCTTGGCCTTGGGGTTCGACGACGCACGTGACTTGTGCCCTGCTGTTTTGTGCACGGTTGACTTTCTTCGCCGGCGTAGCTGGGTTTAGGGCCTTATGGCTTCTTCTGTGTCGAAGACTTGCCGTCGTGCGGGGACTTCCAGTGGCCGGTTGATGCACTCGACTCTTGCTTGCCGTGTTCGGGCTGTGCTTCGGCCGGAACGTGTGATGGTGGCGCCGCTTGGACGGAAGACCGGTGTTCGCGCAGGTGGGACTTCTTCCGGCGTGACCGGTCCCCTCGCCCGCTTCGGTCTCCACAGGATCCTCCACGGGTGGACGTACTTCCCTCGGCGCATCGGGCTTTCCGGCCCACAGGTAAGTCCCCTTCTTGTACCGTTCCCTCGCAGGTTCTCCCTCCCCTCTCCGAGTCTTCGGAGCAGGGTAGGCGAGTTTCGGAGTCACGCTCCCCACGCTCTGCTTCGTTAGCGCGTGGCTTGAGCCCATTTTGGTTCCCACCCCCCGCTCTGCTTCGGGCGAGCGGTCTGGGAGAGATGAGCGTTCGTCGACCACCCCCGGCTCTAGGTCTCCGGAGCGGGGACGGGTGACGGAACGCAAGCATAAGAAAGAGAGTAAACGTGATAAGAAATGCTCTCGCTCACGCACCGAGGCTTCGGAACGTGACTCGAGACCGTTAGTAATGCTGCCTCCCCGCTCTGTATTTTCCGAACGGGCAAGGCATGCTTCGCTTTCTTCCCCCCCCCCCCCCCCCCCCCGCCCGCCCCGTCTCGCCTGGGCGGGCCCGGGGTGTGGTTGACTCTCGCCCCCCACGCTCCGAGGAGTCGGAGCGGGGGTCGCGTGCACATAATGGTCCCCTCCCCGCTTCGCTTCGCCTGAGCGGGCTTGGCGTGACCGTAGACTGTCCCCCCCCCCCCCCCCGTCTCGTATCGACCGGACGGGCCCGGTGTGACTTGGACCCTCGCCCCCCCCCCCCTCGCTCCGAGGCTTCGGAGCTGGGGCAGCGGGCTCATAAATCGTCCCCTCCCCGCTCCGCCTTTCCTGAGCGGGCTTGGCGTGACCCTAGACTGTCCCCCCCCCCCGCCTCGTATCGACCAGGCGGGCCCGGTGTGACATCGCGCGTCCTCCACGGTCCGACACATCGGACGGGGGGCCGCGTGCCCGGTATTTGTCCCCTCCCCGCTCCGTCTTTCCTGAGCGGGCTAGGGGAGACTATTGGCGGTCCCCCCCCCCCCCCCCCCCCCTCGCACCGGTTCTCCCGGGCGGGCCAGGGGTGACCAGGCCACTTCCTCAGTATTCCGATCGCGGTTTGTCGCTCACGTCGGCTGCCGCGTGCGGATCCCGACTTCGAGGTGGACCGTCGCTTTGCCACGGTCCCTCCGTCGCCGCGGCGCGCCTCTTTGCGTGCGTCGCGGGCGGCTGCGTCTACCTCGCGCGCGGCGGTGCGGCACTCTCGTAGCCGCTCGCCCCTTTCGTCTTTGCCGCGAGAAGATCAGTTTGGAACGGACGTCCTCAGCCTTCATCCGTCGGACTCGGCCTCGGCGATCTTCTTGCAGGACTCGGCGGCGGGTTCTCCTTCCCGCCTTTTTCCGCTGTCGCGTCGGCCTCCGCCTCGTCAGACGTTGCCGGCCCTTCGCTCGGATCACAGTCGGTCCACGCTATGGGTGAGGCTTCAAGGCTTATCGCCAAGTCCCTACCGCCCGACGTCTGTCCGCCTTCGCCTCCTCCGAAGAGACAGGCTTCGGCCATGGTCGACGCGCAGAGGCAAGTCCAGCGCCGCAAGTCCCTCCCGCAAGCCGGCTTCCGGGACCTCACCGATGCTTCTCCGCCCAGCTGCGTAACGACGCTTTCGGCGACACGGGATACTTTACCGCCGCTCGATCGCCGGTGGGAATCAACTTAAGCTTCCGCCAGGCCTAGTACGCTGGACACTCCCAAGCCTTCGCCTTACCTTTTCCAGCGGTGGATGTGGCGGCCTTACTACAGGCGGGCGGCCGCAGGCTCGTCCAGAACTCGTGGCCTCGGCCTCTCGACAGGATCGCCTCCTTAGCGCGGAACTCGCTGGCGTGCTCGGGTTTGGAACTGGCTACCCAGGCAGCACTGCAGTGCCTACAGGATACGTGGGACCTGGAGGCTCAGTCCCCGCTTCGTGACGTGCAGTCCATCCTGATAGCGGCCAACCGGTCCGCCTACCATTCTTCCGCCACCGCCAGGGCAGCGGCTGCCAAATGCGACCTCTGGAGGAGGGATACCCTTTTGCGCCTCTGCTCGGACCTTCCCTTGTCAGTGAAGACCCAGCTCCGTCACGCCCCCTTAGGGGGTCCTCAGCTGTTCGGCGACACTTGGCACACCTTTAAGGAATCTTCCAAGGACTTGTGGCCCAAGCCTGCATCTAACCCAGCCTCGACCCGCTTTCGCGCCCCCCGCATGGCGGGGGTCGTGCCCAGCGGTCTTTCAGGCCCTCCTTCTCTACAGTCGGATCTTCACGAGGTCGGGCCCGTCCATTCCAGGCTACTCAGGCCGGCCCCGCCCCTCGCCCTTCTTGGCCCCGCGGTGCCCGTAGATCGGGCCGCGGTCGGGCTCTTTGACTCGCCCCCGCCTCCGCCCCCGCCTCATTAATCGGGCCTCCCGTCGGCGGGCGGCTGTCGCTCTTCAGCGATCTTGGAGATCGCTGTTCCCGGACGACCCCTGGATTCTTTCCACCGTTACCGCAGGCCTGCAACTTTCGTTCCTGTCGCCTCCGCCTCTTCGCTGAGCACCCATGTGGACCCAGGAACCGCTCGACGGCACACAGGCAGACGCTCTGCGCGGGGAAGTGGCGACCCTCCTCACCAAAGCGGCGACAGAGGTGGTTTTGCGGCAGGACTCTCCGGCGTTCTACAGCCGACTCTTCTAGCTCCCAAACCAGGCGGCAAGTGGCGTCCAGTTATCGACTTATCAGCTTGGCCTCGATTTGGCCTCGATTCAGGATGCTTGGCCCCTCGATTCAGGATGGAGACGGCCAGGACACTCCGTGCGGCCCTCCGGCCGATGGACTTTGCGATCAGCCTCGATCTGTCAGACGCCTATCTGCACGTCCCGATTCATCCGTCGTTTCGCCGGTACCTTCGGTTTGACTTGGGGGGATCGTCTACCAGTTCTGCGCCCTTCCTTTCGGCCTCAACATCAGTCCGTGGGTGTTTACAAGACTGCTCGACGCCGTGATAGCCAATTTCCGTCAGCGCTCCTTGAGCCCGGCCTCCAATTACTTGGACGACCTTCTACTGCGCAACTTGGTCTCCGCAGCCCTCCAGACGGACAGGGATGCCCTGCTTTCCCTTCTGCGTCGTCTAGGTTTCCTACTCATTGGGGAAATCCGTTCTTCTCCCTCTCGACGGTTTCTACATCGGGGGATGGAATTCCTGACCGACCTCAACCTTGCCCGCCTGCCTCTGGCCAGGCGACAGAAGATAGTCGACTTAGCGACTTCGATGGGGATGGGATCCTCCTTCACCGCCAGGGTCTGGCTTCAACTCCTGGGCCTCCTCAGGGCGGCTGCGGACCTGCTTCCCTTGGGCAGACTTTATGCTCGGCCTCTCCAGCTACGTCTCCTTCTTCACTGGCGACCCTCGGGCGCTCTGTTGGATCT
The DNA here is from genome assembly GCA_036245525.1 of Semisulcospira habei. Lineage (NCBI taxonomy): Eukaryota > Metazoa > Mollusca > Gastropoda > Semisulcospiridae > Semisulcospira > Semisulcospira habei. The sequence goes on from BTPG01000001.1 coordinate 95,843,296, forward strand.
AGTACCTGTCACGCCTCGGGCTCGTCCTCACCTCGAGAGGTGGGCGGACCTCGCTTGGCTGGCTTCGGGGGTGCCCTACACTCCCCGCCGCCTCGGTGGTCTCTCTGTACAGAGGCGAGCCAGGCCGGCTGGGGCGCGCACCTGTTACCGGATTTCTCTCGGCCTCGGGCGTTGGCTTCGGGAGCTGTTCGGGAATCACGTCAACTGGCTGGAGCTGAAGGCAGTTGGATTGGCATTCGACGTTGGCAGGAGACCTTGGCCAATCAGGACGTCCTCGTGCTCTCCGACAACTCGACGGTGGTGGCTTACATACAGAATCAGGGTGGCACTCACTCGCCCTCCCTTTGCATTCTTCGGTGCCACCTTCGCCTCTGGTGCAGGGATCGAGGCATTGCCCTACGAGCCCGCCACATCCCTGGCCACCTCAACGTGAAGGCGGACGCCCTGTCTCGTCGCGGACAGTTGCTCCACACGGAGCGGTCCCTACGCCCGGATATTTTTCGCCTGCTCTGCTCTCACTGGGAAACGCCGCTAGTGGATCTGTTTGCCACCAGATGAAGCAGCCAGCTCCCGGTCTACGTCTCGCCAGTCCTGGATCCACTCGCTTGGGCAGTGGACGCGCTCCCCATTCCTTGGGTCGGCCGGATTGCTTACGCCTACCCCCCGGCAGTCCTCGTTCCGAAGGTGCTGCGGAAGCTTCTGGGATGCTCGGCGGTCCTCCTGCTGGTGGCCCCCTTCAACTGGACCAAGAGCTGGACCACGGACCTCCTCGCGCTTGCGACGGACCCTCCTCTGGAGCTTCCTACCCCTTCCACGATGCTCAAGCAGCCCCGTCAGCGGCTTTTCCATCCGTGCCCCGTACGCCTCCGCCTACACGCTTGGAGGTTGTCCGGCACGCCCGCGCCGCTAGAGGTTCTCGGATGCAGCAGTGGCGGCAATTGCAGCAGCCCGCAGACTCTCTACAAGGAAGGTGTACGAAGGCACGTGGAGGGTCTTTCAGACCTGGTGCACCTCCCATGGGCACCCTCCCACTAACCTAGCCTCCCACCAACTGGCGGAGTTCTTCCTGTGGCTCTTCGACGACCGGGGCTTAGCCCCGGTCGCCATCAAGGGCTACCGCGCTACGTTCGCGGACATCTACCGTCACCGGTGTCTTCCGGACCCAGGCGCCTGCAAGGATCTGTCGAATTTCTGGCTCACTTTGAACTCCGACGTCCGGTTTCACGTTCCCTAGTACCCCGGTGGGATCTTGCCTGGGTACTGACGTGGTTGAATACGGACCGGTTGAGCCCCTCCCCTTGGCTCGGTTCTCAGACTTGACCCGGAAAACCTGTTTCCTTCTGGCTCTCGTTACAGCGTCCCGAGTCAGCGAGCTTCACGCGCTCTCGATGCTCCCAGCCTGTTTGCGGTTCGTTCCGACGGCTCTGCGCAGAGGCTCTCCGATCCGTCCTTCCTGGCCAAGAACCGCCGCCCGCGGCGGCTCCTCAGGTGCTAACGATACGGCCCCTCTGTGGAGCGGACCTCTCCCCTGGATCGCGGCAACAGGACCCAGTGCGGGCGCTAAAGATTTACCTGCGCCGCTCTCAGCCGCAGCGCCGGGGGCGCTCGCGCCTCTTCTTACCTTGTCCGCGGGCAGACGCCACATCTCGGCCCAGATCATGTCATCCTGGCTGCGGTGGGTGATTAGGTCAGACTACCTAGACCTCTCCCCACGCGGCGCTGAGCCTTTACAAATCCGGGCGCATGAAGTGAGAGCAGTAGCCACCAGTCTAGCCCTGGACCGCAACTGCTCGGTCAAAGATATTTTGGCAGCGGGTGGCTGGCGCTCAGACTCCACTTTCGCACGCTTCTACCTTAAGAGACCTATCCGGCTGACGTGACTCCCTGGCACGGGTGGGCGACATCTCCGCGGCCCAGCACTCCCTCCGAGCACTGCTGGCGTCTTAGGCACATCATAGCTGAAATCGTCGGGAGTTCTCTCTCGAGGGGGCCGGCGGAGTGGTTGGGTTGTGGTTAGATACGGCACCCTCCGCCTGTTCGCCATTCTCCCAGATAGTAATGCCATCGGTAATGTATTTTGAAAAAACAAATGAATTTTTTTTCTAAAATGTATTTTTTTGAAAAATACTTACCGATGGCATTACTCGAATGGCCCTCCCGCCTGCCCCGCTTGCCTCTTGTGGCTATGTGTGAAACTGACGAGGTCGCCCTGTGCTCGCCGGGATAGGGTAGTAAGGGGAGGCCACCCGGGGTCATAGTGCTTGGATCCCCGGTGTCTCCTCCCCAGTTGTGTGCTACACACAATTTTGCTGAAATCTATAGGCAATAGAGTGTATTCCCAGATAGTAATGCCATCGGTAAGTATTTTTCAAAAAAATACATTTTAGAAAAAAAATTCATTTTTAGCTGTTTTTCATACTGATAGAGTTGTATTTATAGAACGGAGTGGAGCCATTATCAAGTTACTTGATATAAAGACGATGTGCTGAAGCAGATTGTCCTGTGTCTAAATGAACCATAACTAGACTTGTGTGTAGCGTTTCGTAACCATCTGTTACAGAAGTGTCTTTGAACAGTTACGGCGGTAGTGGGCCTTTAAGACTCTTGAATATTTGCTCATTTCCGTGACCTGTTGGAAAGGTCAAGGTCACATCAGATTGATTATTCAGATTGGTCAGGCACTTGAGCCATGAAGGTTTGCCATTTTCAGTCCCTTCTATTTATAGATGGGGCTTTTAGGATGGGTTGCATGCAGTTTAGCGAATTCAGTATTATAGGCATGCAGGCCTCGGACATGGAATAAGTTCCTTAGCCAGCTTTGTATCTTTTCAACTTTTTCTTTTTCAATTAATTCTTTGCGGAAAAAATAAAAAGTAAAAAAACTCGACTTCTGTAGAAAACTTGACGGTGATGTAAAAGCAGTAGTTTTGTCACCATGCAGACATTGTTGCAATACTCTAGATATGATGTAATTTCTCTCTCTCTCGCTCTCTCTCCCTCTCTCTCTCTGTCTCGGCAGGTTTGTAAAATGGCTGTGTCAATGTCGATATCAGTGCCTTAACTGTTGTAAAATAAATTTTCATTGATTCATTGATTCTCTCTCTCTCTCTCTCTCTCTCTCTCTCTCTCTCTCTCTCTCTCTCTCTCTCTCACGTGCATGGGTGCTCTCACATACACAGACACACACATTGACACACTGACAGAAACCATGTGCGCCTACAGTAGTATGTCATGTAACTAGGTAAAGTCAGCCTGGCAACAAATTAGAGCAAGACTGAAATTGTACTGTGAAATTCTAGTTTTGTCACCATTTGTCTCAAGTCTTAGAAGCCAACGTGAAACGCATATTACATAAAATCTAAAATTACGTTAAACTAAAATTATGTCATGACTAAGAAGACAATGACACGAATGCACTGTGCCCCTTATAAAGCTCACTGAGGCATTGGCAAATCTGCCAGGCTTTATTGATAGGAGTTCTTTTTACATCTGATTCAGGTCAATGACAACCGGTAGAGATCCTTGACAGCGAGGCCAACCCTCGTATAGAAGGAACATTGTGGTTTATGGTTCATCCCATTTTGGTGTTTTTCTTCTGCATTTCCAGTCACAAAGGATTTAAATTTACTGTTGCAACTAACATGATGAACACTGCCCCGGAGGAAGATTCTTGATATTTGATGAAATCCTCGTATTCTTGTCCAGGCGATGAGGTTTGCTCTCATCCAGCAAAGCAGTCCTGACAAAAGTCAGCCGCTGGGGCTGATGTGTGACAGTCCAGAGAAAGACTCTACCTGCCATGGGCATGCAGTCAGCATGATTCGATCACTGGCAGCCCAGCCAGACAGTGCTACATGGTCCAGGTAAATAATAATAAATAGTTCTTGTATTCATAGTTCTTGTTCTCCAGGAAAATACTATCAGTTAGCTAAAGATGAGCTAAGCGTTAAATGCCCGACAGAAAAGAAAAGTCTTTAAGTGAGCTTTGAACTGTGACAATGTGGGCAGATGCCGCATTTCAGTTGGCAGCGAGTTCCACACACTTGGGGCTTAAAAGGTGAAAGAACGCTCCCCGACAGTTTTCATGTTAAGCTTCGGGATTTTTAAACGTTTTACACTAGAGGAACGGAGGGTGCGTGATGGCTGATAAACAGACAGCTTGGCAGAAAGGTGCACACAGGTACAGGTATGGGGGCTGTTGTAACGATTTTGATCCAAGGAATGACCGTGAGGATTTTTTAACCCATTTAACACCAAGGCCACATTTCTCACATTTTGCAAGTGTCACTTAACGATATGCAGCAGTTGCAGGAAGTGAATTGGCCTTGATAATTCAAGGGTAGTGCCAGATTAGCTTGGCACCAAGCTAATCTGGCACTACCCTTGAATTATCATGGTCGATCCATCGCCTGCTGTTGTGCGTCAGGGCGAAATGGGCTAACAGGGTTGGTGCGTGTGTCTGGGGGTCATCATGTCTGTGTATAGCATGTGTGCACAGCTCCAGTCATGAGTTCATGAGTTACACGCAGGGAATACCAATTAAAATTGTAGGTTTTGAACTAATATTCTGTATTGTTTAAGAAATATTGTGTAAAAAAGCACCAGAATTTCTTTGTTTTGTTTTGAATAAACAGTCTCTCTCTTGTCTGCATCCTTAACTCTTAATCACCTATAACGCCCGTAAACGCCCTTCGGGTCTTTACCTAAAGCGCCCCTAGACGCCCGTCCTCGGTACTAAATTTAGAAGTCATGTGATACGTTGGTGGGTTCTTCTGTGAAGAAGGTGAGATTGTATACCGTAGGGGGCAAGGTCAAACTAACTTTAGACACTGGGCATGCGCTCTAAGCCACTGTGTGTGTCGAATTGGGAGAGTTTTACCGTGCACCTGGCTGCTCGCTAACGCACGTGTTTGCAAACATGGCGACATACACGACAGTGACCCAGAGTTTACCGCTATTTCGGAGTAAATTGGCAATTATCCAATTTCAGAGCCAGAGGGAAGTGACATAAGTGTGTCTAGTGTACATCTAGTGTACATACTAGCGATCTGTCGGACTGGGATGACGAAAACTATACCGGAGTATTTCAGCAGTGTTTACCGAGGCGACGACTGCAAGATGGCGGCGGCGATGCTATCTGGCATCAGCAGCCAATTTCAGACTGTTTTGCAGCCTTTCACGCGATATGTGGGCCCAACAACTCCACTTGAGTTGGAAGCGACACCACTTGATTATTTTTATCAGTATTTCCCTGCTGAAATGTTCGAAACTTTCGCCCAACAGACGAACTTGGCGATCAATTTGTAGCAACATCCGCCGACGGGGATACGTGCACTTCGATTACCTGAAGGATTTTAGTGGATTGCCTGGTAATAGTGATCACTAATGTAAAATTATCTCACTCCACTATCACACACATTCATATTTTCGCCCACTGACACATTTTTCAGTTTTACGTCTTTTGTTTGTCATTTACAGATATCAAAATAATCGAGGTGCATTTTTTTCAGTTAATTTACCTGTAATTAATTACAGTAAATAATATAAACAGGTATCAAATTATACTCCACCACAACATAAAATACTATCCATCCACATGTCAGCTAAGGAAAAAAAACCAGACTTAAATATCTGTCTATTCAAAAAAGTTATAGATGCTTTGGTGAAGTAACCCATTTTCTCAGTAATTTTCTTACTATCTTCTAGGTACAGGAGAATAGACAGTGTATGTTCTTATAGGTGATTAAGAGTTAAAAGCAAATGCTTGTTTGAAGGGTGACAAATGGCCACAGGTTTGGAACGGCCATTTTTGCACCAAGCAGTGGAAGTGTAGATTGGCCTATGCTCAGGGATAGACATATTGTGACAACATTTATTTTGTCTCAAATACTATTTGAGTTCTCCAGAATTTATACCCAAAATGTTGAAATTATGTAAAAAATTAAATTGCATATATGATTGTTCAGCTCCTGCATTTAAGAAAGATAGATATCCGTACAATCGTATGCCATCATAGAAAAATCAGTGCCTTGTTCCATTTTCTCACTTTGACACTTTGAAAGTTAGAGTGTGCTGTAGTGCCCCGTGCGTCATGGTGTGACATAAAGATGATTGCAAATGCAATATTATCGACATTGACAAGATTATTGGTGTTGGTGGGTGAAGTAAACAGTGGAAATAGAATGCACAGCATCAGCACCAACCATGGAGCCACGTACTGACCAAGTAAAGTTGTCACAATGTAATTTATGGGGCACCGCTTTAAAATGTTTCCATATATCATTATTTTCAATGAATTTCCATCCTCTTCATCTTCAACGTTATTCATGACAATGTACTAAAACAGGGAAATATATTTTTTCATGAGAAAGCAAAAGTAAAGGCTGCTCTCACAGTGTAACATGCAACATAAATAGAAAACAACTGAAAATCAAACAAAATTACACAGCAAGGAAATCTGAGTTTAGAAACTTGTATTAAATGTAGATGTAAGTGGTAATCAAGGCAACGACATGTCAATTTAAGACTTGGGTTCCCAGTCTGTTGTGGTCCAAGGTGCCAGTGATGTCGGTTGCTTCAACCAATGTGACATCCTCTACCTCTGGCAAATGGTATGTCATATTGTCAGTCACTATCAGGAACCTTCGCACTTCAAATTCACCCTCCTTCTCATCTTTTGATTATATCTAAAGATAAAAAAGAAGAAACTTACATGTTTAGTATGAATTGCTACTGCTACTACAATGACAGACCGTCGGAAGCAAGTCATGATGATACTATTCACAACTTCAAACCCAAACTTGGTACAAAGATACCTGATGGTAAGACCTTTATATGCATACTAATTTGGTTGATCCCTCAGAAAGGTCATGGGTCACAAGAGCTCAGGAAATAGGTCCAAAATAGCCATATTTTGACAAGAAATGTTTTTTCTCAATTGCTATTCACAACTTAAAACCCAAATTTGCTACAGAGATACATGATGGTAAGACCTATCTATGCATATTAATTTGGATGACCCCTCAGAAAGGTCAAGGGTCACAAGAGGTCAAAAAATGTGTATAAAATGTCTATAATTGTAGTTATTATCAACATATTTGCAAACTTTTCAGTCAAATTTGGCAAATAGGTAGCTGATGATAAGACCTTCCTATTTATCCTAATTTAGTCGACTCATCGCAGAGGTCAAGGGTCACGGGGGTTTCACAGATGTGTGAAAACTGATTAAATTGATTAACTGAGAAAATATGGATTTTGTTAGTGCAGAAGCCATCCCTTTACTTATTGTCAGATGTGTGGATCGGTCATACACGTGAGCCATAAGGGCTTTGCCTTTCTTGTTTTAATTTTGAAGGGTGTCGGAAGTCCATGCAAAATCGACCAGTTTCTGTTCAGTTTCTTGGAAATGGTGAATTTTCACCTATAGATTCTGGGGGAAACGGAGAAGTTTCAGACCGTTTTCTCCCCGCCATGATGACTAAAAGTTCAAATATGCTTCCGGTGATGTGTACTATAGTGTAAAAAGTATGGGTCCTGTAGGACCCACATCATTGGGAGAGGGATAACCAGTTAACCTTTTGCCACCGTAGTCTGCCAGCTAGATTTTTCCCTGCTACCGTAGTAATTTTGACAAATTTCATTGGCCCTGTCTGTTGTAAAAATCTTATCATACCCCAACATATTTGGTATCAGTGGAAAAAGCAATTCAAGGTGAACTCGTAGACACTATGCTGAAGAAAATATTTTGTAATGTTAAGATTTTACAGGTGTATAAAGAAGATGGGGTAAGAAGCCAAAAATCAAAAACAGTTTTACACTGGGTTCTGAAACTGAACATGCTGTTAGTGTATTAGTTAGCCAGAGTGTGAAAATTACAACTCACCTAGAGACATATTCTAGTGTGTCACCAGTAAATAATCCCGAAAGAAAGGCACAACAGAAAAGTTTCTTCACATATAAAAGTTTTTACACCAAAATCCGCCAATTTTTTTTGCACATGGGGACGTTTTGTATTAGAGCTTCTGATTCGTTGGTTTCAGCCCATACAAACAAGAAAAGTCACTCTACAAGTAAAGAAATGAGTGCTTGACATATTATAGTAGATTGCTTCCCTTAGACCATACTGCCAGTATTGGCAATGGGAAACTAGGCCAGCGCACATATGTGTGCGTCCCGTCGGCAACGGAGCTTTGCTTGGGGCACACATGTGTGTTCCGTCGTCAAAAGGTTAAATCACTCTATGAAAAATATGGGTCCTGTAGGACCCACAACATCAGGACAGGGATAACCAGTTAAATCACTCTATGAAAAATGAATTTTTTTTCTAAAATGTATTTAAAAAAAAAAAAATTACCGATGTCATTACTATATGGAATACACTCTATAGCCTATCGATTTCAGCCTAAAGTTGTGTCCCCTACACAACTGGGGAGGAGACACCGGGGATCCAAAAGTAGGGCCCCAGGTGGCCTCCCCTTACCACCCTATCCCGGCAAGCGGAGGGTGAGTTCCTGTCAGTTTTCACACTTAGCCAAAGAGGCAAGTGGGGCAGGAGGGAGGGCTGTCCGCGTAATGACATCGGTAAGTATTTTTTAAAAAAATACATTTTAGAAAATTTTTTTTTTTCAAAATACATTACCGATATCATTACTATATCGAAGAATATCGAAGAGGAGGAGGGTGCCGACCCTAAAAGCCCAGAACTAACCCCCTCCCCACAGGCCCATAAGGAGCACTCCCGATGATTTCAGCTAAGACGTACCTAAGGCACATGTGGAGCTCGGAGGGAGTGCTGGGCCGCGGAGATGTCGCCCACCGGGCCAGGGAGTCATGCTGGCCGGATAGGTCACAGAGGTAGAAGCAGGCGAAGGTGGAGTCTGCATGCCAGCCACCCGCTGTAAAAATGTCCTTAACGGAGCAGTTGCGATCCAGGGCAACGCTGGTGGTTACTGCTCTCACTTCATGCGCCGGAATCTGCAAGAGTCTACCTCCGTCAGGGGAGAGGTCCCGGTAGGCCGACCTATTCACCCACCGAAGCCAGGACAAAACCATCTGGGCCGAGATATCTGTCCTGCCTGTAGACAGAGGGAGGAAGAGGCGGCAGCGCCCCCGGCGGCGCGCCTTAGAGCGACGCAGGTAAATCCTCAGCGCCCGAACCGGATCTTGTTGACGCGACTCACGGGAAAGGTCAGGCCCTCTAAGCAGATGTACAGTCAGCAACTGGGGAGCCGACGAAGGTAGGCGGTTCTTGGCCAGAAAAGACGGGTCGGTGAGTAGCTGCGCAGATCCATTGGAACGAAACTGCAGACCTGCAGGACGTATCGAGAGCGCGTGAAGCTCGCTCACTCGGGAAGCGGTGGCGAGCGCCAAAAGGAAACATGTTTCCCGGGTCAGGTCAGAGAACCGTGCCAAAGGCAGGGGTTCAAAACGGTTCGTATTTAGCCACGTCAGCACCAAGGCGAGGTCCCACCGAGGTAAGAGGGAACGGGAAACCAGACGTCGCCACTCGAAGTTAGCCAACAGGTCCGAGAGGTCCTTGCAAGCGCCCGGATCCGGAAGACCCAGGTGGCGGTACGTATCTGCGATCATGGCTCGGTAACCCTTAACGGTAACCGGAGCTAAGCCTTGATCGTCAAAGAGCCAGAGGAAGAAGTCTGCTAGTTGTGGGGTAGAAAGATCCGTGGGGGGGAGCCGCCGAACGGCGCATCAGGACTGAAAGACTACCTTCGTACACCTTCTGCATAGACTGTCTGCAGGCTGCCGCAATTGCCTCCACCGCCGCATCCGAGAAACCTCTAGCGGCGAGGGCTCGCTGGATAACCTCCAGGCGTGTAGGAGGCGCTCCAGGCAAGGGTGTAAGAGAGCCTGGCGGGGTTGTTTGAGCATCGTGGGCGGAGCTGGTAACTCGAGGGGCGGGTCTGTCGCTAGTGCGAGTAAGTCCGTGGTCCAGCTCTTGGTCCAATTGAAGGGGGCCACCAGGAAGAGAATCGCGGAGCATCCCTGCAGTTTCCGTAGGACCTTCGGTACCAGGACCGACGGAGGGTAGGCAAACGCAACCAGTCTGTCCCACGGAATGGAGAGCGCATCCACCGCCCAGGCGAGCGGGTCCGGAACTGGGGAGACGAAAACCGGAAGCTGGTTGTTCCATCTGGTGGCAAACAGGTCGACTAGAGGTGTTTCCCAATGTGAGCAAATCATGCGAAAGATGTCGGGACGCAGGAACCACTCCGTGTGTAGAAGCTGGCCGCGGCGGAAAAGGGCATCTGCGACCACGTTCAGGTGACCGGGAATGTGGCGGGCTCAAAGATGAATGGTGCGGTCCCTGCACCAGAGCAGGAGATGGTAAAGGAGGATACACGAGAAGGGTGAGCGCATGCCCCCCTGGTTCTGTATGTAGGCCACCACCTTCGAATTGTCTGAGAGAACGAGGACCTCTTGGCCGGTCAGCTTCCCCTGCCAGAAGTCGAGAGCCATCTACACCGCCTTCATCTCTAGCCAGTTGCTGTGCTTGTCCGCAAGGTCCCGGGGCCAGAGGCCTGAGGCCGAGACAAAGTCCGGTAGTAGGTGAGCGCCCCAGCCCGACTGGCTCGCGTCTGTGCAGAGAGACCACCGGGGCGGAGGGGAGTGTAGCGGCATGCCTGTTGCCAACCACGCGAGGTCCGTCCACCTCTGGAGGTGTGGCCGGGACAATGGGGTAACTGGGACCGGATCCGTCAGGGTGCCCGACGAGGGACGCCAGTGGAGGAGAAGGTGTAGCTGCAGCGGGCAGGCATAATGCCTGCCGAGAGGTAACAAGTCCGCTGCCGCGCTGAGCAATCCCAGAAGTTGAAGCCAGACTCTGGCCAAGAAGGAGACCCCTTCATCCAAACGAAGTGCGAAGTCGGCAATCTTCTGCCGCCGTGCCAAAGGCAGGCGGACTAGGTTGAGGTCGGTCAGGAATTCCATCCCCAAATGTAGAAACCGGCGCGAAGGTGTGAGATCTGACTTGCCGGGGTTGACGAGGAACCCAAGTCGGTGCAAAAGATAAAGGAGGGCGTCTCTGTCCTCCTCGAGCGCTGAGGCGATCAGGTTGTGCAAAAGCAAGTCGTCCAGGTAGTTGGATGCCGGACTCGGAGATCTCCGTCGGAAGAGGGCCATCACCGCGTCGAGAAGCCTCGTGAAGACCCAAGGACTGATGTTGAGGCCGAAGGGGAGGTCTCAGAACTGGTAAATGACCCCGGCAAAGGCAAATCGGAGATACTGGCAGACGACGGATGAATCGAAACGTGGAGATATGCGTCTGACAGATCGAGGCTGATAGCGAAGTCCATCGGCCGGACGGCTGCACGGAGAGTCCGGGCTGTTTCCATCCGAAAGTGAGGCGCTGAAATGAACTTGTTTAGAGCCGACAAGTCGATGACTGGCCGCCACTTGCCCCCAGGCTTGGGGACGAGAAAGAGGCGGCTGTAGAACCCCGGTGAATCTTGACGGGAAACCACTTCTGTCGCCGCTTTGTCGAGTAAGGACGCAATTTCTCTGCGCAGAGCAACTGCCTGGGAATGGTCGACTGGAGTCTGGGTCCACATGGGGAACCTGCACAAAGGTGGAGGGGACTGGAACTTAAGTTGAAGGCCTGAAAAAACCGTTGAGATGATCCAAGGGTCGTCTGGGAACAGCAATTTCCAATGGTCGCTGTAGAAGGCCAGCCGCCCGCCAACTGGAGACCCAAGAACTGTCGACGGGGGCGGAGAAGGGGTAAAGTCAGCGGGCCCGACCACGCCCTGACTTATGGGCGCCGCGAGACCAAGAAGGGCGAGCTGCGGGGAAGGACTGAGGAGCCTGGAGGGGGCGGGCTCTACCGCGGGAACCGCCGATTGGAAGCGAAGTGGGTCTGGCAGACTGCCGGGCACGACCCCCGGCCTGGCGGGTCGCGCGAAAGCGAGGAGCACCGTGAATGGAGGCAGGACGGGGCCACAGGTCCTTGGAAGCTTCCTTTACCATCTGCCACGTCTCCCCGAAAAGGAGGGAACCGCCGAGAGGAGCCTGGCGGAGCTGCATCTTCACCGTGCAAAGCCGTAGGAGCGAATCACGTCGCTAAAGGTCACAGTTGGCGGCCGCCGCCATAGTGTTGGTTGAGGAGTGGTAGGTGGCCCTGTTAGCAGCTACCAAAATGGAATGCACGTCACGAAGCGGGGACGCGGTTCCCAGGTCCCAAGTGTCCTCCAGGCAATGTAGTACCACTTGTGTTGCCATTTCTATGAAACCGGAACACGCCAATGAATTCCGGACTAAGGAAGCGATTCTGTCCACAGGTCGAGGCCAAGCATTCTGGACTACCCGGCGTCCACCCACCTGCTTGACGGCTGCCGCATCCACCGAAGGAAGAGGGACGGTGAAGGCTTGAGAGTGGCCAGCGTACCAGGCCTGTCGAAAAGTCATATTGATCCTCGCTGGCCAACGCAAATCTGCAAAATAACCCTCGTCGCCGAAGGAGTCCTGGCGAAGTCAGGCCGAGAAAGCATCGATGAGATCCCGGAAAGCGGCTGGTTGAGGGAGAGACTTGCGACGCTTAGCCTGCCTCTGCGCATCAACCATGGCGGATGCCTGTCTCTTCAGAGGAGGTGAAGGAGGACATAAGTCAGGAGGTAGGTAGTTGGCGATCAGACAGGAGGCCTCTTCCACAGCATGATCCGTCTGTAAGCTGAGCGAAGGGCCGACCTCCTTAGACGAGGAGGAGGCCGCCGAAACAGTTGAGAAGCGGTTGGGAGACCTCGAGGGCAAATCCCGCAAGAAGATGGCGGAAGCCGAATCCGTCGGGTGCAGACTTAAAATGTCAGGTCTACCTCCACCGCCCGCCTATCATGCACTGCCGCAAGGAGGGTCGACCGGCTCCGAGAGCGCGGGAACGCCGAAAGGGGCAGGCGAGGGCGTGCACAAAGGATAGGCGGAGCCGCCCGCGAAACGCTATCGGGGGGTTGTCGTGAGGAAGGAGGGACCGCGTCCGAACCACGTCCAAAAGGGAGGTTACGCCCCAAAAGCCCCTGACTCGCTGAAGCGCGAGGTGAGGGGGGGCTACTAGTGACGGGAAAAGTGCGTGGACGATGAGGGGAAGGAAGTCGGAGACCGCGCTCCGAACGTAAGAGGGTAGGTGATAGGGGAACCCCGGCCCCCCCCCACCCGCTCGCCGCGAATCCACACCTGTGAGAAATTGTCAGTCACGCCGGGCCCGCCTTGAAAGTTCGGGGCGGGGGAGGGGGGACAGAGAAGTGTCATGCCAAGCCCGCTCAGTAAAGGCGGAGCGGGGAGGGGACAAAATAGTGGCGTGCGACCCCCGCTCCGACGCCTCGGAGCATGGGCGACGCGTAACAAGGTCACACCGGGCCTGCCTGGTCAAAATGGGGTGGGGGGGGGGGGGTGGGGGGGGAACGGTTACACGTCTCTCCTAGCCCGCTCAGACGAATCGAAGCGGGGAGGGGACCGAAAAGGGACACACAGACCCCGCTCAGAAGCCTCGGGGTGAGGGGGTCTCATGTCAGAGTCACACCGGGCCCGCCTGGTCGAAACGGGGCGGGGGGGGGGGGGGGGAGAAACGTAAACGTAGGACGCCGGACCCGCTCAGACGAATCAGAGCGGGTGGGCAAAACCTCTTCCGGCCTCTGGTCACGCTTCGAAGCCTCGGAGCATGAAGGAGAGCCTCTATGTCTATTTCTTTTCTCTTTCTTATTACGTTTGCGCTCGTCACATCGGGCCTGCTCAGAAGAAATGGAGCGAGGGGGCGTTGACGAACGCTCGGCCGGCCTGGCCTGCTCCGGTGATACGGAGAGGGGGTCAGGGGGAGACTCAAAGAGCTCAAGCCACGCCCCGACGAAGCGGAGCATGGGGAGCAAGACTCTGAACCTCGCCTGCCCTGCTCAGAAGACGCAGAGCGGGAAGGGAGTTCCTGAGAGGTTACAGTAGATGAATGGAGGTACGGCCCGGACGACTGATCGAAGTGTAGCCCGTGAAGCCGACGGCGCGACACCAACCTGCGGAGAAGTCTGGGGCGCCTGACTTGTCCGGGCAGGGCATACACGTCTGTAAAAGTCCCACAGCTGAGACCACCGGTCCTCACTCCACTCGGCGCACACGGCACACATCCTGTCTGAAGAGCAGGCAGGCGTCATGGGCGTCCGAAGGCCACTGAAAATCCCCACAAAGGGTGCAGGACTTCAAACTAGAAGCCATAGTCCGCTGCACGCAGACGCAGGAGGAACACACTCAAGCGCCGAGCTCACACACGAGGAAGCAAAGTCACAAGCCGGCACCAAGGATGAAGGTCACTGAAAGTCAAACCAGTCGTAACCGGACGGCACAAATCCCACACAGTAACAGTTGAAGTGACCACATCAACGAACACTGCGTCCGAGGAGAAACAAATCCCAAGGCCACCAGCCAAATGTTCAAAAGCGTAGCCAAAGAAGACCACAGTCTATCCTTCTTTCCAAAACGTTAGCAAGGCACAAACTCGACCGTCCAGGTCGAGCTAAGAGTGAAAACTGACAGGAACTCACCCTCCACTTGCCGGGATAGGGTGGTAAGGGGAGGCCACCCGGGGCCCCCACTTTTGGATCCCCTGTGTCTCCTCCCCAGTTGTGTAGGGGACACAACTTTAGGCTGAAATCGATAGGCTATAGAGTGTATTCCATATAGCAATGACATCGGTAATGTATTTTGAAAAAACAAATATGGGTCCTGTAGGACCCACATCATCGTTTGTGTGTAGACCAAAGCAGGATCCGGTGAGGGCTAACATCGAACAAGAAATAATGCGTCATGAGTACCATGCCAGAAACGAACTCGGTTGATCTAATAATGAGCTGCTGATGAGTGTGGTGGTCCCGATTTACTTGCGACAATAATGCAACCAAGCTGAAAACCTTTCATACATACTTTACGACTGAATGAAAAACACAAATCAAATTAATACACACGTAAAAGATTTCCAATACAACCAAACTTGTCTATAATGACCACCCAGGAAACGGAGGAAAACTGGTGACCGTTATATAAAGAAACAAACTCTAATGAACAGCTAGCATCTGACATACCCTTGTTCGTTTAGTTTTATCACTTCATTTGTCTAGTTAAATATGAGCGCGATTTTCTTTCAGGACTGTGGTGACCGCCTCCTCTTCATTTACTAGCTCCTGTAGCGCTTGAAACCGGTTGGACAGCACCAGTTTGAACTCTAAACAGAACAATACCCCCCACAGAACAACCAGCTTAAACTGCACCAACAGCCATAGAAGTGTTTTGAACAGAATTGAAAACGGTCTTATACCGTCTCTTACACCTAGTGTACCTCGCCTCTTCACTTTCCAAATATTTAATTGCTTCTGTAATATTCATTAAACGAAATGCGTCTGCCTGTAATGTTTTATCTGATGCAATTGGTACAGCTGTCGCATGTGGATCAGGCGCAAGCGTTGATTCAGTCGGCTCAAGCGTCGGTAGTATTGGATAGAATTTAACCATTTTTTTTATTGACAAATATTTTTTATTTAATCAATGATTACATTTTGCAACTCGTCAAAAGTATACAATTTGCTGGCATAATAAAATGAAACAAGATCAATGTGTTCAAGGTTTATGTAACTTAGAAAAACAAAAGTTGTTTTGTCGACTAATATCTTGACAGCTGGAACACTGCTCGAAACTTCAAAAACATCTACATTTTTTTTTAATAGCAATAAAGACCTTTGTTGATTCTGATACTTTTCATCCCATGTAAGTTTTATTCCCTGTGCAATATTTGCCTCTTTCGCAGAAGTTACAGATCTCATGATAATTTCAAATACTATTGTCGCTTCTCTTGCAATTCTAAAGTTTGCTGGTGCAAACACAACAGAAGTATCAGATCTGCCCTTCCTATTTGTAAGAAGATACCTCCGTTTCTCATAATTTTCAACTTTCAGTTTATCTCTGCTATTGTTGTCTGGGGCAAAGCTTGGAACAAGGCTTACAATCAGCGGCCCAGAGTTAACAACTTTTCTAAAAACTAAGACACCTTCATCAGTGTATACATAAGGACTAATAAATTCAAACTTTATGTCCCAGTCAATTGTGGGTGCTGGCGTAGGCGCAGGCGGTACAGATGAAACTACCCACTTATTACCTACATGTATTAAGTTGTAAGGCACGTTATTTACTGGAACTGGTACAGTAACATCACGCAGCTGACCAAGTTTAGGAATCTGTTTTTCACCGTCTTTCATGTCAACAATTACTTTTCACTTGTACATACCAGTCGAATCAAGTTCAAAACCATATATTTCTCCAATTTCCCCTTCCTTCTCAAAATCCTGTACGTCTGCCAAATCTTTCAACTCTGTTACTGGACATGCACATGGTATGATTCTCGGCTTTGGACCACCACTCATTTTCATAAACAAAAATAAAATTATTTAATTTCCAACACAACACTAAAATCATGCATTACAACTGGTTATCCTGATTAGTTACAGATATACACAGTGACTCAAAGAAACTAGAACCTAATTTCTTAAACTGCAAATTAGGAAATCTAACAGCCACACTTTCACAATAGGGTGCAGTTCCAGTTGGCATACATCTCAACAAAGTTGAAGGCTTTCCATTGTGAACATTTTCAGTTGTGTTTAGTTCTTTTAAATAAACATTTAATACTGTGTGTACTGACAAATTGACAGGACTTCTTCCAGTTATTTATTTTTTTTTTTTTTTTTTTTGGTGTTAGTAGACTTCCTCCTAATATTATTAATGATAATACCCAATCTTCATCTGGAAATGTAATCAAGAAACCAAGTAACCTTCCTAGTCTAATTGATAATGAATACTCACTACCTTTTGGAAATTCTAATGTAACAAGTAAGTTAGCTGGATTTAAAGTTGCTTTAATTTTAAATCCATTTTGTAACCATTCAGCTAAAGTACAAAAGTCATAATACCCAGATCATAAAGTATCGCCAATCCTAGTGCCATCAGCTACAAAATAAGTCTTCTACATTAAACCATTTTACACTATAAAACATTTCATGGATAGCTACAGTCTTGTTACCATCACGATTATCAATCCCATTAGTTAACCACACTGGTTTGCTTGTGTCAAGATTTGTTAAGGTAATAAACATTTTTATTATCTCATAAAAAAGAAGGATGGAATTTAAATCACCAACCATTACCACTACAAATGCATTTCAATTTAACGTGAATGCCAAATACAATACTTATGAACAGAAAAAATTCAACTAAACCAGCTTGATATAGCTGTAAACGAACAAGATTTATTTCAAGTGAAAGTGCCAAATTCCTTTGATCATTACCTAAACCCTCCAATAACAGACGATGTAACTGCAAGAAAGTGGTCTTCAAGTCCACTACAGATGTTTCAAAACCAACTTAACTTTGCTATACTGTGTTCAACTACAGGCTGTGGTGTTTCATTTACAGACCACTTGAATCACTCAAACAAACTTATTAGATCTGTCTACCGTTTCCACACGTACTACCAGCTTAGACGTATACTGTCGGAACTGCATACACCACTACCAACTGAATATAGTTTCAACAGGTTTAACAACCCCATGGATATGAAAGCATTTGAACGCATATGTAATGAATTTAACATAAGCACTAAGTATGACTTTACACAAAAACTTGATGATCACAACGGCATGGGTACATTGTATTATGCTATGAGTCACAGACAATATCCACAAGATTACTACCCTGGTTACACTTCATTCTCATCAAAATCACAAGTCTGGTTAGGATCAATAGAACAGAAACAGTCTAATGCCTGGACAACATTTATTTTAGACAAGAGTTTACTCAAGCGGGAGTCGAGCGCGTCAATGAGTCTATCAGAACATATGTCTAACAACTAGGAGCACAATCACTAACAAAATCAAATATTTTAAACGGGAGTGGCAAATTTGAAGCACAAAAACAATTTCTCGCAAACCTGGAAGATTCAATTAATTCAGTCGTTGATCTCCCATCAAGCATACAGTGCTACCAAGACGTTCTCAGATATGCCAGATCAAAAGTTGACTTTGTAGTTGGCATCGGGTTATACATGTTGCCATCTGACCTTCAACTCCAAATGGGGACAATAACAAATTATAATAATGAAATAGTTGTTGCAGGTGTTGGTCAAAAACTCGGTCTTAATCAATCTGTAAACTTAGGAGCAACAACCACGCATGTTCAGACGTTAAAATCATTACAGACGGTAACACCCCCGGCCCCGGCCCCAACACCGGCACCCATACAACCAGTACAGTCAGCCCCGGATCCATCACCAACCCCTGACACACATGAGTCAGAGAGAACTGCATTGGTAATAGGTCTAACGGGGTTAGGGGTTTTACTTCTTTATCTGTTTCATTAAATAACCCACCATCAACCCTCCTACTGTAACCAAAAAGACCCACACATGCTCTGCCATAAACCCAACTACCTTTGCTGCAGTACTGATCATCCAACTGACAACTGTGCCAATTATGCCGGGTAACGCATCCATTGCTTTTACTGCCAATTTCTTAAGCAAGTCTGATATGTGAGACAGTTGCTTCTTTACCCATGACTGTAAATCTTTTGGGTCTGTTGGAGGTGCTGGCGGTGCTGGACCCCCACCACTGCTTGCGCCACCAACCCCGGAGACAGCTAACACAACAGTACTGATAATAAACCCAAGAGCTGTAATTAAACTAGCAATTGTGATACCCTGCTCTCTGAAAAGTGTTTTAAGTCTCTCAGCCAGAGTAGTGTCTTCGTGAAGTATTTTCTGAATAGTTTCTCTAATCCTGTTGACTTGTGTTTTCAGTTTTTGTCTTCCAATACTAATTGTTTCTAACCTTCCTGATCTTTCTATC
The DNA here is from genome assembly GCA_036245525.1 of Semisulcospira habei. NCBI lineage: Eukaryota > Metazoa > Mollusca > Gastropoda > Semisulcospiridae > Semisulcospira > Semisulcospira habei. Next base: position 95,862,168 of record BTPG01000001.1, read on the forward strand.
TGCAAATCATTTAATCTGTGTTGGATTCTTTCTTTCATTTCTGTGTCAAGATTACCATTATCTGCTGTAGCCAGTTTCTCTTTTTCACGTTCTATGTTTTATCAAGCTCACCTAGTTTGGCTACGTTATTTACCATCTCACCTCTTATCGTCTGCAGTGATTTATCTAAGCCCATAATCTCCCGCATTGTTTTCATAGCATCATTTATTTGTCCTTCAGTAAATGAAGTTTCTTGTATCACTGTGTTTGCTATTTCTGGTAGGCTTGTTACTGGTGCCATTTCAATTTCTTGCCCTGTTGGCAACTTTGTTTGTGTGTCATGGAGGGCACTAACAAGACGCGGCGTGACAGGAGACCCAATACCAAGTTGACGCAAGGCGCCAACACCACCTTCATTTTTGATTGTACTTAAAACCCTAAACTTACCAGGGTCTTTTGTGTTAGTCAATAGTACTTTTCCTTTGTCAACAGTATTTAAATATAAATGACCCTTGCCATCAAGTTCAAACTGATTAGGATCTATGTTGTCTGGGCGGCCACCAACATGATCATAAAACGAGTTCACTTTGGTTTCTAAAAGTTTGTGACGTAAACTGTAAGTATTTCTTGTACCAGTCATTCCAGTCATATCTGTCATATCTGTTGTATTACCAAAATCATTCATGTCATTCATTTCAAAATCTTCATGACCAAATCCTCCCGCTGCCATTGTTTTATTAATTTATTATTTTTTATTGTGCATAATAAAAATGACACAGTCTTACGGATCAAAGTTAGACCCATACAGAAAACTACGTGAGCCTCTTGGTGTTAAGGGCATTAGACAATCAATTGTCATCACAAACAATCCAAGTACCGTAGACCAGAATCAAACACTTCCAGTCAAGTTTCCAAACCTAGGCCCCAGTGACGTTATTGTTCCTTGCACTGCACGCCTAGCATTTAATATTGAACTAACATCAGACACAGACGTAAACAGAACACTAGTTAACAATCTTGGTAGAGCAATTGTTAGAACTATTAAAGTAAAACTTGAAGGATAGGAAGTGTTTAGTCTTGATGATGCTGATGTGTTTTACTGTTACAAAGATCTTTGGCTCACAAGAGAAGAACGAGAGGATCGTATTTACCAAGGCATACAGACAGATAATATTATCAAACTTCGAATCGATGCCGGAGACAAATCAACCACAGCAGCCAAAGACGTTATTATGGCCGAAACATATGGAACCAGATTTTACATTCCACTTGAGTTTGAAATCCTAACAGCACATTTGCCTTATTACCAAGGAGCACTGAATGACCATCTGAGTTTTGAACTAACTTTCAATGACTACTCCAAAATTATTAAATCATCTGATCCCAATGCAACATATAAGATCTCTAACATTTCTTTGGAATATGAAATTGTCACACATACTGATCTAGCCAGACTCATTCAAAATCAGTATCAGACAAAACTTCCAATTTATTATGACCATGTGATTAGACATAGTTTAATACCCAAAGACAAGAGCGACCCGATGTGGAACATAAACTTGAACACACCTGCCAGGTCACTGAAAGGTATACTCATGTTGTTTGTTGAACCCGCGGCTCCATACAAAAGAGATTCAGAAAAATTCTACAATCCAAAGATTACACATTTGTCTTGTACAATCGAAGGCCGTCCTAATCAAGTGTACGCTTCAGGTTTGTTACCTTATCAACACTACGATGAGATCACAAAGTATTTTGCAGGTGGAAGGATTCGAGATAAACCTGCAAACATTGCGTGCAAAGATTTACATCTTTATGACGTAAGGATTGGTCAATACCTTACAAATAAGTATGCTCTTTGGCTAGACCTTCGTAGTACAGATGATGATTATCTTCATGGGTCAGGTCGAAAGGTTGAAAACGGCAGTGACGGGATTACAATTCAGATACAAAAAAAGGTTGAATCCGCTGCATCCATAAATATATATTTGTATTTGATATATGACGCACAACTGAGCATAGAAGAGTGCAGACTAAAGGGTGTCATGTATTAAATTATATTGTGTATTAAAATGAACCGAACCTTAATGACACTCGACCCACACTGTGGTTTGTTTTGTGGTGCCACAGGGTGTGGTAAAACTGAATTTGTTCTTAACCTATTACAAACAAGATACATACACCACTTTGAAAACATTGTAACATTTTGTCCTACTATTAAACACAACACCCCACCTGGGTCTGCCCTGGGGGACTTGGGTGGGTTAGGTATTTTTTAGTTCCCAGGGTCACCCTGGTCAGCCCCACAGGATGGGTTTTTCTCTCTATTCTGGGGCATGTGTTTCTGTCTACCCTTTGTCCATTCACCTGTATTTGCCTTTTTAAAACTCTCCCTGTCTGCACTGCCCGTAGCTCTTGATATTGGATGTGTGTTGCTAAATGGTCTTAGCTTTATTTAGGCCCCATGTGTTAGGTTTATTTAATGTATTTGACCGGCTGGCGACATACATTCAATGTTCTGTTTATTTGTTTTCACAAGCAGTGTAGGCACATCCTGAGAAAGCCTTGTTGCTGTCGGGACATTAAGCAATGTACAATCATAATCATTATTAAACACAACAAAGCTTATCACAACCGTTTATTCATTTGGACTGACAACAACATTTACTTAGTCGACCCTGAGAAAAAACTGAATGACTACCTACAATATTTTTACAAGCAATTTGAAGGACAGCCAACTTTATTATTGATGACTGTTCTGCAGAGAAAGACATTGTCAAAAAGAGAAACACTTTAGCAGAACTTGCCTTCAGTGGTAGACATGCAAACGTCAGTGTATGGATTCTCACTCAGAAATATAATGCTGTACTGAAAGATTTTCGAGAACAGTTAAAGTTTATCTGTTTGTTTTACTGTAAGGATCGTGACAGCTTTGAAGACTGTCTCAGAGAGGACGTCATCCCAAATAAGCATGAACGAGATGATGTGAAAAATAAACTGAAATCAACTAAGCATCTAAAGCTCATTTTAAAGACAGATCAGCCCACAGGGTATGGGTTAGCAAATTAATTTGTACATTTATTTGTCCAATAAAAAATGACAGACGGACAAACCCAAATGTTTGATGTTACAGAATGCTTCAAAGATGTTGAGCACTTTACTGACTTAAAATCACGTGTGTTTGAACCCAGCTTTAAACTCACAACACCGACAATAAGGATATACATGTCATATAATGTTACTTTAGAATATTCAGATGGATTACCACGTTATGATTATGAGACTGTTGATCTTAAGACAAATGCTTTTAAAGTTTATAATGCTAACAGTGGCCACTTGCGTTGGTTTGAAAAATGTTTAGGGCTTAACGTCTTTTGTCCACCACAAGGGTGATTTCAAAGACGGGGACAACGAAAAAGGGTCTGAGCAAATTTTGACCCAAGCTGGAGTCGAACCCGGGACCTTTTGGTCTGGAGGCAAACGCTTTTACCACCGAGCCACTCAGCTCCCCCTGCGTTGGTTTGAGGTACTGTGTGAAGATATATTTGATCAACTAAGAAAACTACATTGTTATATTGAAAGTGTTACATTCAATAAAGTGTCCCCACCCGGGTCTGCCCTGGGGGACTTGGGTGGGGTTAGGTATTTTTTAGTTCCCAGGGTCACCCTGATCAGCCCCACAGGGTGGGTTTTTCTCTCTATTCTGGGGCATGTGTTTCTGTCTACCCTTTGTCCATTCACCTGTATTTGCCTTTTTAAAACTCTCCTTACTGTCTGCACTGCCTGTAGCTCTTGATATTGGATGTGTGTTGCTAAATGGTCTTAGCTTTATTTAGGCCCCATGTTGTAGGTTTATTTAATGTATTTGACCGGCTGGCGACATACATTCAATTTTCGGTTTAGTTTGTTTTCACAAGCAGTGCAGGCACGTCCTGAGAAAGCCTTGTTGCTGTCAGGACGTTAAGCAATGTACAATCAATGTACAATCAATAAAGTGATATTACATCTGCAGGACAAGACTTCAAGACAAACACCAGGGAAGTGGTTGACTTGTTTACCATAACTATAGTTAATACAGTAATATGGTGTGCCAGCGGTAATTTTTTTTTTCATTTATTATTTTGTCGGTCAAATAAAAAATGACGGACAATGTTCAAAGCCCATCAGGCTCATCAGGCTTAAGAAACGTGTTTCACACAACAAACTTGCCTATATCTAATACTAACAATGTCTATGAATCAATAGAAAGATCTTTTTCTGTCGTACAAGATAATCTTCTTACAGGCAGTGTAAAGATTCAGATTGTTGCTAAAATAGAATTTACTAGAGTAGACGGTGAAGTGATTGTATCATATATCTCTACAAGACAACACACAGTTAACACAAGAAGGGAATTAGAAAACGTGTTTAGAGACAGACTATTACCTGACTTCCTCCAAGCAATTGACAGTGCAAAAATGAAGGGGTCTGGTTGGCACGAAGGACATGTACATGAACTACAACTAAAGCAGTCAAGGTATCATCCTATATTAGGTAAATCATTTTTGCCACTGCCAACAGAGGTTGCAAAAAAAAAAGGCTGTCGTTAACATACAGAACAATGACAACTATTGTTTCATGTGGTGTGTGCTTGCTAAACTGCACTTTGTAAAATCAAAACCTGAACGCGTATCTAACTACTTTAAATTTGTAAATGAACTCAACTTCAGTGGCATTGAGTTCCCTGTTGAAATAGAGGACATAGACTTGTTTGAAAAACTAAATCCCGGTATATCTGTAAATGTGTTTGTGTGGGATAATGAATCTGTTGACAAGTTACAACCCATTAGAGTATCACCACTTGCTCCAACATATGGACAGTCAGAAGATAAACATGTTGACATGTTATTAATTGGCCCTGCCGGTGATAACAATAACTTCCACTACACAATTATCAGAAATATGTCACGTCTAATTCATGGGCATACAACAAAACACAATGGCAAACAGGAAGTGTGTAAGAAATGTTTACAAAGATTCTCTTCTATTGCAGTGGCGGCACACAAACATGTTTTACACTGCAGGTCGGCTGATGACATACAAACTGTACTTAAGTATCCAGATCCTGGTAGTCAAGTGTGTTTTAAGAACTATGGGAATCAGCAAAAGCTGCCGTTTGTAGTGTATGCTGATTTTGAATCACTGGTTGTTCCGTATGAAGGTCCTGTTCCAGAATCATTACCAAAGACTATAAAACTAAGTGACCAAGTGGTGTGTTCTTTCGAATACATTATTGTTAGGTCAGACGGTTTGCATTCAGAACCTGTTATCTGCAGAGGTGAAAATGCAGCAGCTGAGTTTTTAACAGAAATGAGACATCTGTATAGTCAGGTAGTACAGTATCTCACAACATGTCAGATGCCTTTGGTGATGACAGAAGAAGACAAACTGAAATTTGATACAGCACAGACGTGTTGGATTTGTGAACAACCCCTCCAGGGTGATAAAGTTCGTGACCATGATCACATAACTGGATGCTACAGAGGTGCTGCACATAACAATTGTAACTTGTTATTAAAAACAGATCCTAAGACATACAAGTTACCAATCTTTTTTCACAGTCTTAAAGGATATGATTCACACATTATCATGCAGGCTGTAGATGAGTCTTACAAAAACATAAATTGTATTGCACAGACAACTGAAAAGTACTTGACTTTTAGATTAGATAAATTAGCATTTTATGACTCCATGCAACATTTGTCTTTAGGGTTGGCTAGTCTGGCAGATTTACTGACTGAGTTTCCAATAACAAGTAAATATTTTGAGCCAGACTTGATTAAGAAAGGTGTGTATCCCTATGAGTACATTGATCACTGGGTTGTGTTTGAAGAAAGGAGACTACCACCAAAAGAAAAATTTTATTCCACACTTAATGGAAAAGGCATTTCTGACTCTGAATACCAGCATGCACTTGATGCGTGGGATAAACTAGACGATTGGTGACTATCATGACCAGTACTTGAAAGCTGACGTTTGCTTACTAGCTGACGTATTTGAAAGTTACTGTGAAAAGGGTTTGTTACACTACAGTCTTGACCCTGCTTGCTACATAACTAGTCCTGGCATGACATGGGATGCATTTTTGAAATCCAGTAAGATATTTATAGACCTGTTGTCTGATCGTACGATGGGTGAAATGGTGGAACGTGGATTGAGGGGTGGTATTAGTATTGCAGCGAACAATTATGCCAAAGCCAACAATAAATATATGGACGGTCATGGTGACCTTGGGTTTGACCCCTCAAGGTCAAGGTCATTCATTACCTATGTAGACGCTAACAATTTGTATGGCTGGGCGATGTGTGAGTTATTGCCCTTGCAAAACTTTTGTCTGTATGATTTGTCACAGTATGACATAACACAGTTATTATGAATATTATTATGAATATTATGAATCTTGACCGAAACGACGCTAAGGGTTGGATCTTTGAAGTAGACCTGGAGTACCCACACCATCTACACGATTACCACAATGATTATCCATTGGCTGTTGAGAAAATGAGTATGACAGGGAAAAAAGAAGACACTAAACTTGTGCCAAATCTGAATGACAAATTCAATTACGTTTGTCACTATCGCTTGTTACAGTTTTACATCAGACACGGGTTAGTACTAAAGAAAGTTCACAGAGGAATTCAATTTGATCAGAGTGCTTTCATGAAAGATTACATAATGAAGAACACAACATTACGTGCCAGAGACGGCAACACTGCATTTGACAAAGACTTCTTTAAGCTTATGAACAATGCCTGTTTTGGTAAGACGATGGAAAATCCTCATCACCGCAAAGATGTGAGACTAGTCACAACTGAATCGGGTGCAATTAAACTTACAGGTAAGCCACAGTACACGGGGTACAAAGAGTTTCATTCATCATTGTATGCAGTGTCACTCAAAAAAAAGATTGTCAAACTGGACAGGCCAGTATTCATTGGTATGGCAATACTCGAGTTATCAAAATTGTTGATGCTTGAATTTTATTATGATTACTTTAAACCAAAGTATCCTGAGTGTCGTCTGCTATACACTGACACTGACTCTATGATCATTGATGTGTGTACTGAAGACTTTTATGAAGACATGAAAACAGAACTATGCATGTATGATACGTCTGATTATCCTAAAGACCATCCGCTGTTTAGCACACAAAATAAAAAAGTGTCTGGTAAGTTTAAGGATGAACTTAATGGTGTGCCTATTGTTGAGTACGTTGGACTGAGATCAGTTCATTTAGTTCATTTATTCAATCTCGGACCCACTGGGGGCATGAGAGAAATGGCAAAAACACAAACATAAACTGTGCTCAAGAAATAAATGTAACATTAACATTGAAACTAAGGTATGCGTTAGATTATTATATATCAAAAATACAACACATGGACTTTCAACAGCACAAACAATTGACATACATATTATAAATCATACTTCGATAAGATCATTTTGTATGTGTGCATGCGTGTGTGTGTGTGTGTGTGTGTGTGTGTGTGTGTGTGTGTGTAACAGACAGGAAATGAAAGTATACGCCTCACGCAGAGTATATCCTGAAAGTTCAAGGCGTTAGCCATGGCTAATCTCGATGCACTCCGCGTGACGCCCACACCCTCACCTCCTGTTTGTTGTACAGCAATTCTGACTTAATAATAAATAAGCCACACAACCTGGTTGACAGTGGGCACGGGGAAAAAAAAAAGAAAAAAAGAGATAATCCAAAGTAAGTCAATCTAAAAAGGACTAGTGTAGATGCGAGCTTCAGCCAGTTTTAACTTATCCTGCCCGCGACACACCACAGCAAGATATGGCACGACCACGATAGCTCAAGGGTGGTAGAAAGAACAGTTTGGCGCCTATACAAACCCGTACATACATATGGTATAATCTGAAAAAACATCAAAACTAGTGTGTGAGTAAGAGGGAGGAACATGAAATAGCTACCCAGTTTGGACATTAAAATTCCTTCAGTATTAACTTTATAAAATGAGCTAATTTCAATAGGACAGTTTTGCTGCCGCAAGTAAGTAGCTGTTCAAATCTGACTGCATTTGGTCTGCTGTAATAGTATTTTTTTAAACACAGTTTACGCTTTTCAGCAAAGTAAGGGCAGCAAAATAAATAATGGAATTCATCCCCAATGTCCCCACTGTTACATTTATCACATACTCTATTTTCTCTACTAATCCCTCTGTATCTGAGTGACTGTACAGGTAGAGAGTGATTAAGTGTTCTAAAGTGTAACATTAATTTTGCTAGGTTTTCAGGTAATTTAAAAATGTAATCATCCATACCAAACTTTGTCTTGAACATTCTATAATTATAACAACATTCGGATGACTCCACATCAACATACCACTGTTGAATATACTGGTCCTGGAGGCAACGCTTAATTTTTTTTTTATACCATGTGTAACCATAATCTAAATTATTCTGATTAATCCAAAATCCACTGAGGCCGAGTTCTTCCAAGTTAATCTTGACAGACTTTATAAAAGCAGACTCAAAGTTTCCCTCTTCAAACATCTTCAGCAAAAATCTGTACATGACAGCAGAAAATTTGCACTTATTACTATTCGTGACAATCCTATACCAAAAACACAGCATCCTTGCTTTGGCATGTAATTCCATAGGAAATTTTCCAAGTTCCCCATAGATAAATAAGGTGGGTGTAGATTTCCTTATGCCAAGCACTATCTTGTAATACCTTAGTTGTAATTTTGAGGCTAGCTCTGACATAGATGGGCACCATATTTCACTTCCATACAACAGTATTGGTGACACTAACCGGTCAAAAAGATCAATTTGTATTTCTAGAGGAAGCAAAAGCTTTTTGCTTTTCTTGAGGAGTGCAAACATTGCCCTTGTTGCACTAACATGTAATTCTTTTTGTGCAATTGAAAATTTATTATTGTAGTTAAGTTTCAGCCCAAGATATTTGTAGTCATAGACTACCTCCAAATTTCTTTTGTTAAAAGTAAAGGTTGGTTTTTTGCGTATCTTACCTTTTGAAAAAACAACTACTTTAGTCTTGTCAATATTTACATTAATGTGCCAGTTACAGCAATATTCAGACAATGCATCAAGGGCAGCCTGCAATCCTTTTACAGACTCAGAGCACACGACTGTATCATCAGCGTACAGTAAAATGAACATTTTAAGCAGGGCATCACAATCATTTACGTCCAGGTTATCATTTTGGGTATCGTGTTGGAAGCTTATAAGACCTACCGTCGTTTGTGATATAAATGAGTACATATCATTTAAAAACATGGCAAAAAGAAGCGGCGATAAATTTTCACCCTGTCTAACACCGACACTGCACAAAAAACTATCTGTACAACTGTTTCCTACCCTGACATAGATTTAGCTCTGGCATACATATTTTGGATAACCGAAAATATTTGTCCATTAACACCTGTATTTATTAACTTTTGCCATAAAAAAGACCTATTAATCTGATCGAACGCTTTCGCAAAGTCAACAAATGTACAATAAAGTTTCTTTTTTCTTGATAATAAAAAATCAATCATACAAGTAAGGGTAAAAATATGGTCTGAAGTTGAGTAACCAGGTCTAAAGCCAGCCTGTTCTTCCCCTAATACGTGATTGTCATTGATAAATGAGGCTAACCGTGAGTTGAGAGCACTGGTAAAGAGTTTACCAAAACAGCTTAATATGGTTATACCTCTATAATTGTTAGGGTCCTGTTTGTCGCCTTTTTGTTTATAAATTGGTAGTATAATTCCAGTTGTCCACTCAGTGGGAACTTTACCAGCTTTTAATACCAGGTTAAACAATGATGTGAAGGTTTCCACCATTTTCCCTTGCGACGCCTTAAGAAATTCATTAGTAATTTTGTCATCACCACAAGCCTTGTTAGACTTTAGAGCACAAATACATTTTTTAACTTCATCAATAGTAAATGGAACATTAAGTGCATCATTATTAACTGCATTTGAATCAGGCTCTACAGTCTGCTCCTGTAGTGTTTCTTCTGACTCAGTATTGAGTTTTCTGAAGTAGTCATAAAAAATTTGGCTTGAGAGATTAGTCATACCACTACTCCTTTCAGAAGCACTGCCATTTATTATCCTCCAATAAGCTTTCGGATCCTTGCTTCTGAGACTCCTCAATTTTTTAGCAAGTTTGAATTTGTAAGCCTTAAATTGTAATCTTATTTGTTTTTTGTACTGCCTGGCTGCAACCAGTTGGGTTTCAAGGGATTTGACATTTTTAAATTTACTATTAAGCTTCTTCGCCTTCTGATAGCTCTTTCTTTTTTCCTTACAACTATTGTCAAACCAGGGGCAATCTTTATTTTGGTGTGATTGCTTATTGCGAGCTCTAGAGTTACAACCTGTCTCAACTTTCAGAGAACCAATGAAGGTGGCACTACTGATCATAATGTCAGCTGCTTCCTTTGTAGCTAAGTCTATGTATTCTTGGGTGATAACTTCACTAGACTGTAAAGCTTTGTGTATGCCTACATTAAGTTGATTAATTCTAGCCTCGCATAAATTTTCAATGAAACAACTACTAAATTCTGGCTTCCATTTAGGGCGTGCTCCTTTATGAGTGGTTGCTGGCTTATTTTCAACATTAGAATCATCCTTTGTATCCTTATATATGTCAGTGTACAAATTATTCATTCTGCTTAGGTTCACAATCATAGTTATAGGACAGTGGATATCTGAATACAATTCGCAAAAGTCTAGTACCTTGAATTCTTTTATCTCTTGAAAAAGTGATAGGGAGCAGACAGCATAATCAACTACACTGACATTCTTACATGTGGTCTTCCCAGTAGACACATCAAAACCATCACGGCCATTGACGATGGCCATGTCCATTGATTTACAGAAATCAATTAACTTGAAGCCCATATTATTTGTTTTTGTATCAATATTAGTACGTTTTGGTAACTTTGTAAATGGCTGCAGGTTACATGTAACAAATGCATCTATGTCATCTTCTACATCCTCTACATATGTGTCATCAAGATTTCCTGTACGTGCATTAAAATCACCCATCTCTTCTTCTTGGCTTGACTTCGCGAACGAAGATTTTATAGGAGTTTCCCACGACGTCTGCAGGCTTGTTCGTGGCTGCGGAGGCCAATCCGAGACAGGCAGGTTCGACCGCAGTGGCAAAAAAAAAATCACCCATAAGGCACAACTTATTCACGTTAACTTTTAGTTCAACAAGGCATTCTTCAAGCTTAGTGAAAAAATTCAGATTAACATATGGTGAGCCTTCTGGGGGCAAATACACCGCACCAATATACAGGTCATCTGAAGTATGCGGATATGTCAATTTTAGCAGCAAAACATCATCAGGAACATTAACATCGACGAACTTGTAAAGATGACCATGAGTACTGCTTGCAATTTGGTCACGTGCTTCCGACTGAAATACCGTGACAAAATTCGCAAGCTGATATCTGACTAGAACACAAATACCTCCTGATTTGCGTCCGTACTGTAATCGATTACGATAAAAACCAACAAAGCCTGGCACATCGATTTCGTCAACGTCGGACAATTTCGTTTCACTTAGGCAAACCACATCATATTTACTGATAAAGTCAACGAAATCCGGGTATAGCAGTTTAGATGACAACCCACACACATTCAGCGATAGGAAAGATAGCTCGCCGAATGCATCGACATCTCGAACACAGGCTCTGTTGTCCTCCACATCACTATTGCTTGAAGACAAGGGAGAGCATTCGAGCTGGCTATTAACTCTTAATCACCTATAAGAACATACACTGTCTATTCTCCTGTACCTAGAAGATAGTAAGAAAATTACTGAGAAAATGGGTTACTTCACCAAAGCATCTATAACTTTTTTGAATAGACAGATATTTAAGTCTGTTTTTTTTTTCTTAGCTGACATATGGATGGATAGTATTTTATGTTGTGGTGGAGTGTAATTTGATACCTGTTTATATTATTTACTGTAATTAATTACAGGTAAATTAACTGAAAAAAATGCACCTTGATTATTTTGATATCTAATCTGTAAATGACAAACAAAAGACGTAAAACTGAAAAATGTGTCGGTGGGCAAAAATATGAAAGTGTGTGATAGTGGAGTGAGATAATTTTACATTAGTGATCACTATTACCAGGCAATCCACTGATAATCCTTCAGGTAATCGAAGTGCACGTATCCCCGTCGGCGGATGTTGCTACAAATTGAACGCCTGTTGGGCGAAAGTTTCAAACATTTCAGCAGGGAAATACTGATAAAAGTAATCAAGTGGTGTCGCTTCCAACTCAAGTGGAGTTGTTGGGCCCATATATCGCGTGAAAGGCTGCAAAAAGTCTGAAATTGGCCGCTGATGCCAGCTAGCATCGCCGCCGCCATCTTGCTGTCGTCGCCTCAGTAAACACTGCTGAAATACTCCGGTATTTTCGTCATCCCAGTCCGACAGATCGCTAGTATGTACACTAGATGTACACTAGACACACTTATGTCACTTCCCTCTGGCTCTGAAACTGGATAATTGCCAATTTACTCAGAAATAGCGGTAAACTCTGGGTCACTGTCGTGTATGTCGCCATGTTTGCAAACACGTGCGTTAGCGGCAGTCAGGTGCACGGTAAAACACTCCCAATTCGACACACACAGTGGCTTAGAGCGCATGCTCAGTGTCTAAATTTAGTTTGACCTTGCCCCCTACGGTATACAATCTCACCTTCTGCACAGAAGAACCCACGAACGTATCACATGACTTCTAAATTTAGTACCGAGGACGGGCGCCTACGGGCGCTTTAGGTAAAGACCCGGAGGGCGTTTACGGGCGTTATAGGTGATTAAGAGGTTCCGTTGTGGTTTCAAGAGCAGGGAGTAGTCAATGTCTGTCGAGCCTGTCGTCTGCTCTGGCGAATAGTGTACCCTTGCACTGCTGACTGATACGTTTATAGGTTTTGAAGAAACACTTTCATCAGAAATCACATAGTTTCGGGTCAGAATCTCATCACATGATAATGCATCACGATCATTCTCGGCTGCGGCTACTGTCTCCGCCAGCCCCGCCACCGGCAACCGCACGGCAGGCCGGTGTCGTGGGGCAGACGCGGCTATTTTGGTAGCCGCACCCATACCACAAGATCGTGCCAATCTAGAATCAGAGGCGGAGACAGTGAAGAGGGAGTTAACTATTGACAGATTGCAATTTTTCACACCACTTTTTCCACCTGCAACAATATCCGTTCCGCGGCACACCTCCGCCGCTGCTACGGCCCCCGTCACCTACTTCAGAGCAACAAGGTGCTGCGGTGCCGCAACCCTTATTTCAGTAACAGTGTCAGCACTACAGCACCTTGCCACTCCAAGAAAAGGGACTGAGGCTGTCAATGGGGGAGCTGGACGGACAAGTACGCTATCATAATCATCTGAAGCCACGCTATGTCGATCCAAAACAATGTCACCAACACGTAATACATGATTTTCCACAACTGCCGCCGCCCCCGACTCCAGAGCGACAGGATGCCGTGACGCAGGCGCTATTTCAAGAACAGCATCCGCACCACGCAACCGTGCCACTCCAAAATCAGGGACAGAGGCAGTCAACAAATAAGCTGACGGGCAAATATCTATGTCATTTGCACCGTTTGCATCATGGCACCGAAACTGATCATCAATACCAATACCACCATTGTATGGTACAACCATCTTGTCAGAATTGACTGCTAGTAGCTGCTTGCCACAATAAAATGATGTAAGAGTTGAGTCGTCTGAGTCGTCTGTAATCATCGAGTCGCCTGTAGTGTGTACATATATTAGTGAATCATATGAGGTAAGTTTTTGTGGTTGCAGGGTTGATGCGCTGGCACGTTGAATGACACCCCCGCGGGTGTCCTATGCAAATACCAGAGAGGACAAACCCAGAGCTTCAAAGTCAACATCTGTCTGTCCCAACTTAAAAAGATCCTCAGGAGATTCCACGCAGATGGGTTTGTCACGGTCTGATGGGGCACCAGGCGGTCTTTTTTTAGTGCAGAAGATTTTCCCTTCAGTGGTCCAGGCCTTCTCAACAACTTCGATTTTCTTCACGTACGTGAGGAGCCTAGCTCTCAGGGGCGTCAGGTCGTCATTGAGAAAGACCTTTTTCTTGTATTCATCTTTGTTATACAAAGATTTCTTGGCGACCATGACCTCCTTCTTTTTTCTCCTGGAGATGAAGCGGACAAGTACTGGCCGTCCCCTGGCTGTAGGCTTACCTGTGCGGTGCATGGTGGAAATATCTTCCTCTCCCACTGTCACCCCACAGTCGCTGAACACCTTAAACACCTTATCTTGGAGGTTCTCGTTCGGCGTCTCAGCAAGTCCAGAAATCCTTATTGTCTCACGGCGGGAGTACTGAGCTAACCGATCGTTCTCATACTTTAGCAACAAGCATGTACTCTGGAACCGATTGCACATCTCTTGCTGACGCTGAAAGTCTATAGTATCAGATATCTGTGCACGAAGGGCAAAATGGCGATCTATGGCCTCTCCGACAGCCATAGAAATAGCAGTAACTAGAGCTGGCAGCAGCTGTCTGACGAATACATTGTCAATCTCAGTACTTAGCGTGAGCCCGGAATCTCTAATCGCTTGATTAACTCGAGTGAGGACTGTTTCATGAATATCGCTGATGTCGGCCTGCCGCTGCTCACTCACAGGCGTGGTTGGAGCAAAATCCATCCCCTGTGCCTCATGAATAAGAGACTCCAGTTCCTCTTCTGTCGGCTTCCGCTTTGCTTTCTTGGGGTCTCGTTTGTCGGATGGAGGTGTCAAGAGGTTAGGCGGGCGTTTTGTCGGTCCTTTAGACAATCCTTTCGGTGAAGTGCTACTGTCACCCATTGTATTGTACGAAGCTTGATCAAATCACAGTGTTTGAATGTCAATGTACCAATATACAGCACAGTACAGTACAGTACAACAAGCAGCAACAGTGTCAAAGCACCCAATGTACCCATACAGGCTCTGTGGCCTGTCTCGTTCAGTGACCTACCACTGATCACAATGTCGGCTAAAATAAGTGTAAATTACTCACATAATGTCACAAAATTGATATGTCTATGACGAGGATGATAAGCGCAGTAAAGTAGTCCAATCAAACACACTGTAATTAACCACTGGAATTGATAAAACGGAAACACAATAAAACATAACACAACGCATGCGACAGCAGCGACCACCAACAACTCGGAGAATAAACAGGTGTCGGGACCAGAGTGACAGGATGCATACCTGGGTGGGACCGGTCTTGCTTTCTTACCACTGGACTACAGCTGCCAGCCCCACTCGACAAGAAACAACCAAGCAACCGAAGCCCAGGACTTCAAATCAACGGAAGACCACAAGCAAGAAGGAACTTGTCGACTTTTCTCCCACACCTATAATAGGGTGGTTGAGTCTCACCCTCCCACACCTATAATAGGGTGGTTGAGACCCACACCTGATAAAGGGTGGATGAAACAAGAAACGACCAAGCAAGCAAGGCCCAAGACTCCAAATCAACAGGAAAACCACAAGCAAGAAGGAACTCTTCGACTATTCTCCCACACCTATAATAGGGTGGTTGAGACCCGCCCTCCCACACCTATAATAGGGTGGTTGAGACCCACTCCCACACCTATAATAGGGTGGTTGAGACCGACTCCCACACCTATAAGAGGGTGGGTGAGACCCACTCCCCACACGCATTTAAGGGCAGTCGGAACCCCCATCTCTCACCACACCGAATTGAGAAATTTTTCCCCAAACACATTTTTCAGCTTGGGAAGTAAAGGGTTAAAAGCTAACCAACTTTCACTACCCGGCTAAGGACCATTGGATTGAGCACTCATGGCGAGGCACTTTAACAGGAGGCACAAGAAAGCGAAGGCGCAACGACACAAATACAGACAAAACGGTGGTCACACCAACACAGCAACTCTCAAGGAGAAGACAAAGGAAGCAAGAAAATTTATTCGGAACTTCTCCAAACACAAACTCACGGACCCGGAAATTCGAGCGCTGGGAAAAGGACTGAAATTTATTCCAGTCCCAAACAACAAACGAGCCAAGAACGAAATCATATCAGCATTTGACAAACTCACCCGTAAAATGCGCTGCAAATACCATTTTCAGAATCAGGACAAATCTGAGCGGATTCCACACCCACTACAGTTTAGCTCAGGGTACACCCCACAAAGGGCAAACGGTCCAATTGAACAATACATCAGCAACACAAAGGAAGAATTAACGCACGTCAGCATGTCAAGCACACGAAGCAATTTCACGAGAGAGGAACGTGAAGCACTCAAGGCACTCAAAAATAATACGGACATCGTTTTTAAAAAAGCCGACAAAAACAGCACAATCGTACTCCTCAACAGAGACGATTACATCAGGGAGGGTTTGAGACAACTGGAGGACGGAATACACTACGAGAAAACAGATGCGGCAAACACAGAGGCCATCATAGCCGAAATCATCAACGCATCTGAGACACTATACAGAACCAAGAAGATAGACAAACAAACCTACAAGTTCCTACGACAAACGGAAACCTACAAAAACACAGCCTCCTTCTACCTACTTCCCAAAATCCACAAACACCCAACAGAGGTGTTGGATGACATGGAGAAAAATGGAATGCAAGGGAGAATTATAGCGGGTCGCCCAATCGTGGCGCAGTCAGCAAGCCCGACTATAGCTATAGCGAAATTTGTGGATCTCCACCTACTACCGTTCATACAAAAACAACCTACATACATCAAAGACACACCGGCGTTCATTAATAAAATTGAACAAACAAGGATCCCCCGAGAAACTAAGCTAGTATGCTATGACGTCACATCGATGTACAGTAACATGGAATTCCACGAATTGCTGGAGGCAGTGAACCAAACAGTCCCGGACATAGTTGAAACACCACCTATGCCACTGATTGAAAAACACCACCTCCTCAGATTCCTGGAGACTATCCTCACGAACAACGTCTTCACCTTCAATGGACAGCTCTACCGACAAATTATCGGCGCCCCGATGGGCTCTAAAGTTTTACCGGAAGCCTGCGACATCAATATGGGCATAATACTGAACAATATCATCAACCTTTTTGAGGAGAGAGAGAAAATCATTTGGAACGGAAGATACAGAGATGACGGCTTCCAAATGTGGAATGCGGACAATGACACCATCAACAGGTTTTTTAACCTCGCCAACTCCTATCACCCACTCCTGAAATTCACATACACAATCGAAGACCATACAGCTACCTTCCTGGACACTCAAGTTTACAAGGGAGAGCGTTTTGAGCATGAAGGAATACTGGACATCAAAACATACAGAAAACCGACAGAAACTTATCAATACCTACAAAGGGATTCAGCTCACCCTCAACACGTCTTTAAAGCTCTGATCCGGGGGGAAACAACAAGATATATGAGGACTAACAGCAACAGAACAGACCTACACGAACAGATCCATCTGTTCCACGACAAAATGACGGACCGGGGATACAAACAGACGGAACTCACGCAAGAAACGGACACAGTACTCGCGAAAGACAGAAAACAACTCCTAGCGGAAAGACCGAAGAAAGCAGGAAAAACACCTCTGGTCATGGTCACCCCATACTACCCCAGTATCAAGCACCTACAAAGGAAAATCTAAACACACTGGCACCACATGACGAGAGACCCAGAGTGTAAAACACTCTTCCCCAACCCACCGCTGATCGCCTATAAGCGACATAAAAACATAAAGGACTTGATTATATCAGCGAAACTCAACACAAAGAGAGACACAGCCGTGTCAGCCACGGACATAAACAAAACACTAGAAGACGACGCCGGAAACAACAACTAACCACCACGGCAACAACGGCCCTCCAAGCAAGGATTAGAAACCATCGACCCTAAACAGGGCACCCCATCCACCAACCAAAGACAAAGCTCATCACGTTCAATCCCCCTTCACACTCTCGCTCTCAACGACAGGGAAACCAACCACACACACAGCATGAAGCTCAAACCCCGTAGGGGACTCTCAGCCACCCACCCCAACTAGGGTAAGAAAAGGATGTAAGAAGCATACAGTACTCCACGTAATCCAGTTTGCCCCATGGACCCAACGAGAATCAGACCCGCTGCCACGAAGAAAGCAAGCAACATTACGCCTAATTCCCCACAGACAGCCCGGAGCAACGATACAAGCTTATCTCCTCTCCCCGCGTCAGCCCTAAAGACAACGAGACGGAGGAAAAGAAAGCGGTTTAACCCACGACCATACTCCAACGGGACGATCAAGCCGGATTAACAAGGATCTACTACCGCGTCAAAGAAAAAACGGCCACATTTCACAACCAACAACTGCCCGTCACCCTAAACTCATCGGACCAGGAAAACTACGTAACCCTTAAGCACAGCCCACTACACTGCCCAATCCGCGATTCCTCTTCTACACACCCCACCAGACTTCAAGAGACGGAATCCCACGAACGGATAAGGAGAAACACGTAGGTTAACTCCAACATCACGCCACTAACAACGCACCCACCAACTTAAACGACAACCCTCTACGACATTAACAACTCACCCACCCACTTAAACGACAGCCCTCTACAACAATAGGCCGGTTCCCTGACGAGTATATCGGAGCCTGTAGTCACAGACTACGAATACCGATCGAAACGCCTCCCGAGTGCTTCACATAACACAACGCATGCGACAGCAGCGACCACCAACAACTCGGAGAATAAACAGGCGTCGGGACCAGAGTGACAGGATGCATACCTGGGTGGGACCGGTCTTGCTTTCTTACCACAAGACGCAGCTCCTTCTGTCAACGACTAACCGGTGATCAAAAATGTATTCTATACTGCACCAAAAAGGTAGTCAGTCAAAAGCCAAAGGAATAACAAAATCAGCAATAAAAAATAAAGACATTCGTCATGAACATTATAAGGAAGTGTTAGACGGTGCTTTTATGCCTGATTATCCAAACAAGTCACTGAGATCAAACAAACATAATCTTGAAATGATTCAAACACATAAGAAGTCACTGGCAGTTGGGGACACAAAGCATGTATTTCACAGTAAGGAAAAAGCTTATGCACCAGGTCATTACAGGCTCAAGTTATCTGAAGAAATAGTTGATGAACTGGTTGATGAATTAATTGATGAGTTAGTTACTGAAATGAGTAACGGTGTCTGGGGGAATAATCTGTAATTCTTCTCTGACAAATGCCCTTTGGGGTGCAGGCTCGTACAGGTAATATATTGTTGCGTCAGGACTGGGGCCCTGCGCTGGGACCATATGGCGTTGAGGCGCGTCCCTTGGGTGGTGGTCCCTCGTGAGAGGGGTGCACCGAATGAAATAAGGTGCCGTGAACCAACATGGTCTAAGGGAAGGTGACCCCGACAGAAAACCCCTGGTCCTCCTAGTAAGGGGGTTGGGCGTGGGGTAGCTTCCCCACCCTGCAAAAAAGAAATAGCTACAAAAACGCCGACGAAAAGACTAACAGTAATTCCTTTCCTGGAGGAGGAAGGTTCTTCTACCAGAAGACTTATGACGTCCTGTGGTGAAAGCCGGAAGTCTTCGGAAGCCACAGGACCGAGCCGCCTCTCTCTATCCAGGGATACAACCATGGGCACATGGAACGTCAAGACCATGTACCAGAGCGGCAAGGCCGCCCAGATAGCAGCGGAAATGCAAAAGTACAACCTTTCCCTGCTAGGTATCAGTGAAGCCAGATGAACGCAGTCTGGCCAGAAAAGGCTGTTAAGTGGGGAGATGATTCTGTATTCAGGTCATGAAGAGGAGAATGCCCCCCCATACAGAAGGTGTAGCATTCATGCTGTCACCAGTGGCACAGAGAGCGCTGATGGGCTGGGAACCTCTTGGGCCAAGAATTATCACAGCAGCCTTCAGAACCAAGAAAAAGCTCAAGCTGAACGTCATCCAGTGTTATGCGCCCACTAATGACAGTGACGAGGAAGAGAAACAAGAGTTCTACGACCGACTCCAGAGTGCCGTAGACAAATGTGCGGAGCGAGACATCACCATTGTCATGGGCGATTTTAATGCCAAAATAGGGGAGGACAACACTGGATACGAAGAGGTGATGGGGAGACAGGGACTAGGCTCGGAGATGAGTGAGAACGGGGAGAGGTTTGTAGACTTTTGTGCTCTAAACCGACTTGTCATTGGAGGCAGCATCTTCCCACACAGAAGAATACACAAAGCAACTTGGGTCTCACCTGACCATAAAACAGAGAACCAAATAGACCATATCTGCATTAGCAAGAAATTTAGAAGATCCCTTCAAGATGTTCGAGTGAGGAGGGGAGCAGATGTCGCCTCAGACCACCATCTGTTTACCTTAAGAATGAAGCTCAAGCTAAAGAAAAGCCACACAGAGACGACAAGAAGACAGCGCTATAATGTAGGCCTCCTGAGAGAAACTGGAGTTAGAGAAGAGTTCAAACTGGTGCTGTCCAACCGGTTTCAAGCGCTACAGGAGCTAGTAAATGAAGAGGAGGCGGTCACCACAGAGCAGCAGTGGAAGGCAGTTAGAGAGGCGCTGAACTCAACCTGCAAAGACACTGTAGGGTTCAGGAAACACCATCACAAGGACTGGCTGTCGGCACAGACCTTGAAGAAGATAGAAGTGAAGAAGCAGAAGAAAGCAGTTGTCAACAACAGTCGCACGAGAGCAGCCAAAATAAGGGCACAGGGGGAATACTCAGAAGCCAACCGCGAGGTGAAGAGGAGTATCAGGGCAGACAAGAGGGCCTACGCAGACAGCCTGGCAGCAGAGGCAGAAAAGGCAGCAGGCAGCGGCAACATGAAACAGCTCTACGACATTACCAGAAGATTGTCAGGCAAGTATGGCCATACAGAAAGACCAGTAAAAGACAAAGAAGGCAAGCCTATTGCAGACAGAGCAGACCAACTCGACAGATGGGCCGAGTATTTTGAAGAGTTACTGAACAGACCTAGCCCACCCGACCCCCCAGACATCCAGCCGGCAGAGACCGACCTACCCATCAGCTGTGACAGACCCAGCCGGGAAGAGATAGTGGCTTTTTTGAAGAACGGCAAAGTAGCAGGCCCAGATGGCATCCCAGAGGAGTCTCTGAAAGCAGACCTAGAGACAACAGTGGAGATGCTGTACCCACTGTTTGGAAAGATCTGGGAAGAGGAGGTGATGCCGGCTGACTGGAAGGAGGGGTACCTAATCAAGCTTCCCAAGAAAGGCGACCTCAGCAAGTGTTCCAACTACAGAGGAATCACCTTGCTGTCAGTACCAGGAAAGGTCTTCAACAGGATCATCCTGGAGAGAATGAAGAGCTCCATTGACCCCCAGCTGAGAGACCAGCAAGCAGGATTCAGGAAGAACCGATCATGTACAGACCAGATCGCCACTCTCCGCATCATCGTGGAACAGTCTCTGGAGTGGAGCTCCCCGCTGTACGTCAACTTTGTGGATTATGAGAAAGCATTTGACAGTGTGGACCGAGAGACTCTGTGGAAACTCCTACGACACTACGGTGTACCCGCAAAGCTCGTCCGCCTGATCAAGAGCAGCTATGATGGCATGACATGTCGCGTGATCCACGAAGGGCAGTTCACCAGAGAGCTCCAGGTCAGAACTGGTGTCAGGCAGGGGTGTCTGCTGTCTCCGTTCCTCTTCCTACTGGCCATAGACTGGGTCATGAAGATGACCACAGAGCACAGACGAAGTGGAATACAGTGGACACTGTGGACACAGCTTGACGACCTCGATTTTGCAGACGACTTGGCATTACTGTCCCACACTCATCAACAAATGCAGGACAAGACCACGAGGCTTGCTGACATCTCATCCCAAGTGGGCCTCACCATTCACTAACAGAAAACAAAGACAATGAGGCTGAACGCAACCAGGGGAGAACCAGTCTTGCTTGCTGGCACCCCGTTGGAGGAGGTGGAGTCCTTCACCTATCTCGGGAGCATCATAGACAAAAAAGGTGGCACTGATGCAGATGTCAGAGCACGAATCGGTAAAGCCAGAGCAGCCTTTCTCCAGTTGAAAAAAGTGTGGAGTTCCAGAGAGCTGTCACAACACACCAAAGTCCGGATTTTCAACTCCAATGTAAAAGCAGTTCTCCTATATGGAGCAGAGACTTGGAGATTGACAAAAACCACAGTCAACAGAGTACAGACCTTCATGAACAGTTGCCTTAGAAGAATTTTGAAAATCCACTGGCCAGAGAAGATCAGCAACGTCAGACTCTGGGAGAGAACAGAGCAGATAACAGCAGAGAATGAAATTGGGCGAAGAAGATGGGGATGGATCGGTCACAGTCTGAGAAAGCCAGCTTCCAGTATCACTAGGCAGGCATTGTCATGGAACCCCCAGGGAAAGAGGAAAAGAGGTAGGCCGAGAAACTCCTGGCGTCGAGACCTCCAAGCAGACATCAAGAGACTGGGAACCACCTGGAGTAGAATCGAAGGAGAAGCACAGGACAGGAGTTGCTGGAGGTCTCTCGTCGACGGCCTATACCCGGGTAGGGGTGACAGGCGTAAGTAAGTAAAGTAAGTAAGTCAGGACTGGGGACTATTTTTTTTTATATTGTGTACAGATGTTGACCAGATGGGGTCAGTTGCTCTGCGCTTTACGTCGTTCTCGGCCTCCCCTGGTTGATATAAATATCTCACCTGTTTAGTAAATAAACTTGTGTCGGGTGCTGGGGTTGGTCCTGTTTTTGGCTCTGTAATTGATTTCAATTTAATAGCATCAACAGGCTTTACATGACCTTCATTGTTCATTGCTTTTATCACATGTGGTAATCTCTTTACCCACTCAGTGTTCCGGGTGTCATGCATGAGTTCCTTAGAATACTGGTAACTGAAAAGTTTTTCTGATAACTGTTTGTTAAAGTTCTCTACAATTGCCTGTGATCTGTGTACGCCTGGAATGCCTCGTCTAACCAGTACGCCATGCTTCGCAAATAACTGGTTAACAGCACCTTTGAATTCTGATCCGTCATCAACTTGAACAAGTCTAGGGAATTTTAAAGGACCTCGACTATATATTTTTGTTAATGCTGTAGCAACTGTACTGGCTGTTTTGTGAGATATGGGTTCAACGTCTTTATACCTTGAAGCAATGTCTACAACAGTCAGTGCGTACTTGTATCGTTTTTTTCTTATTGTATCATGTGGTAGAAACAGGAGGTCCATTTGATGTGTGTCATTTGGGGTAGTGTTTTCAAAATGGGGTCTTGTTATTTTTCTTGGAGCAGGGAGGTATATCTGCCAAATTGCTTGTCTCTGCAACCATTGTTTGACTTGATTGAGTGTTATATCTCCGCCCACAGCGGCATGTAATTTTTGAATAGCGGTTGCTCCTTTCCAATACCCTGATGGAGAGTAATATATTTTCGAGAGTTTATTTTCTACGTTCATTTTTTCTAGCAATATAAAGACCAGTAAAAAATACAAATGTCATTCCCACTAGAACAAAGATTATCTCCCCGTTTCTTTGTTGTGTGCTTGGTTTGTAGTAATCACTAAGTTTTGGTTTTGGGATAGAGATGTCATTACCAGTGACTAAAAAATACTCACGAATTGCGTCGTCTGTATTTGAAAACGTATGTTGTGCGTGACCTTCAAGTCTGAGTTTTTCATTGATAAAATCAAGTTTTTCTATTCTTTGCTTCTCATAATCTTGTTGAGCTTGTGCCAGTTTTTCAGACGCCTCATTGTGACGCTTCATTTCTTCTGCAGATTCCTCTCTGCCTACTTTTGAAAAGAGATAATTTGAGCCGCTGAATGCCAGGGCGTTGACCATCGCGCCTCCAATTATTACTGCTAAAGTCGCCATATTTATTTTATTTACATAGAAACATTTTCGGGAATAATTCCCTGCTTGACAAGAAAGTCTTTTGTCGCAATTGACGCAGTAACAACTACAATTAGCTTTGCACTGTCTTCGAAATCTAATCTACTCAGGTCTGCTGATTTCATTTTGAGTAGATTTTTTCCTAGCATAGAATAAGCTACTGCTAGTCCACTTATCTAATACAATAAAAATTAAAATCATATTTTATTCACTCCATATAAAATGGGTCAACAACTTTGGGTATTGTTGGTAATGTGGAGACTTTTGTTTTTGGAGTGTCTGATTTTTTGGTCACTGTACTGTGGTTTGTATTTTCGGTATAATTGGTAAGCTACGTAACCAAATCCGACAACAAATGCGGCAACTACATATTTTGCTGTTTCAGAATTAGACTGGGTTGATGGTCTTTCACTTTGATGTGGGTGTGACAGGGGTGTTGAAAGCCCTGCCAGTTCTGACGGTGTTGACGGCGGGTCACTTACATGAGCCTTTTTTGTTAGCGCCTGTAGCTGTAACTTTTTCTGCTTGTTCCATTCGGCTAAACGTTTACCAGCTTGAATTCTACCTGCATTTTTAGCTGTTTTTGTCACTGTGTGAATCGGAGTCTGGGCAGGGTCCGGGACAGGGTTCATCTGTGGGGTCATTTGGGGGGTCGTCTGTTGGTCGTCCATTTTTATCAGCAAAAAAATTTAATTTTGTAAAATCGATATGGCTGCTAGTTACGATTAATGTTACCAGAGGAGCAATCAAATTACCAAACCTGTAAAATAAAAGGCAAGCTAATTTACCAATTGCACTCGTTACAATGGGGTTACGCTCGAGGTCATTTGTGAGATTTTCAATGTCTACAGGAAGGGCATAACTCACAACTTTTGAATACAAGCAGACAATTGATTTGCTCAAATCACGGGTCATTAGTGAAGCCATGTGTTGATCATATTTAGAATAAAGTTTAAATAAATTATCAGCCGTGAGGGATTGTATATCTTCGGTTGAATATTGCTTTCCGAGATAAGCTTTGGAATGACCAGAAACCACTACAGATAAAAGTCGTTCCCTTTTTGAATCTAAGTCTATGTTTTCTAAAGCACCAATATCATTTAATAATAGCAGTTCATCTGAATTCATTTTATAATAAAATATATTTTTAATAATAAGTGAAATAAAAATGCACTTACCTTTGAAACGAGGGGCTGTTTCGACTTAATTAGTCTCATCAGAAAGGACTTTATCCTTTGACAGCCCATGTAGATGAAAAAATTTTAGTGGTCACCTACTTTGTACCAAAGACCACATGTCAAAGCCAAACAGATGTATTGCTCTCGGATGTAGTTTCGTGTGTGTGAATGTGCGAGCTGTTGGTACATCCCTAGGAAAAACACTTGAACATGGCACTCCCGGGCTGCGTTGTGAACGCATACCACATGAAAGTGAATTTCCAACACACATCACACTAAGATAAAAATATTTTGTGATGTGTAGATTTGATGGTATGTACAAAAAACCTGAGAGCAATGTAAAATTATTACATTTCAGTTCTTTGCAAGCGGTATAGCACTGTGGAACTACTCTGTTTCCATTGGTTTTTCTCCTGACTGTTGCTTTTCTTGTCTCCTCTGTTCAATAATTGCGTTTAATCTTTGAAATGAGGGGCTATTATCTTCTAATTGAATCATTTCGTCAGTGATATTTTTTGCAACCATTTCATTCATCTCAACATCTTTTTGTTTTAATCTTATTTTTTGCTTCTCTCGAAAAATAACATTTTTAATTTTTTCTGTTTTTTCCTCACGCTTACCATATTCTTTTACCATGTTTAAAACTAACTGTAAGTTGTTTTCATCCTTAGACACAATTATTTCATCAGCAATATGTTTCATCTCTTGTTCAATATTATTTAAGTTTAATTTCAACTCCTGTACATTATCATTCAGTTTGTCTAATTCTGCTTTAAAACGAGTCACTTTTTCCTCACGAGCACACAACCGTTTACGAAGAAGACAATCTTGCATAAACGCAATTTTTCCACCAGAATATTGAGTCATGTTTGACTGTGTCATGCTCCGGGGTTTGGTTTTATACTAGAAAATATCTTAACACGCATTAGTTTGAAGGCACGCTACCAGTCATGTTCAAACTGGTTTGATCATGCTGTTTTCGAAATGCGCAAAACGTGCAGAATAAAATCAGCAGATAAAACCAGGCAGTCTAACACGCAGAGAGATAAAACACCACTCATGACGCTCACTGTGTGTATTCACGGAGCGGCAATCAATTACTGAGCCAACACCGAGTTAAATGCTTTTGAAATAGACTGTAGCCCTGACCAGCAATTTCTCAAAAAAGCAACCACCCTTTTATCAGTGCAGTGCATACCCTACCTGTTTCAAACTGCGCAGAAATAACAGTCAACAGTAAACACCCCTCAGTATAACTTACAAGAAAAACCTTGACTTAAAGTTTTCTTTGGTTTTCAACAGGCTGCAAACTCATTTAGACTCTGTTTCTGTGAAGACTTCATGGTGTTTATGCAGTTGGGTTTTTGGAAAAATCCCAGTCAACCCGTCCAAATCTTTCGTCAGTGTTTGTATGTTAAAATAAGCACAGACCTAAAAAGCAAGAGTAAAAGACGTATATTCACTGACTTTATGACGGGCCTCTCTCTGTGTGAGGAGCTCATAGGGGATTATGCGGGCGAGTGTTTTCCCATTCACTGTTCAAAACCAATTAGCATTTTGTGGGGGACACGATATCGATAATGAAAAATAAGACATACCTTGGCGTGTTTAGACATAACATGGTGTTTTTTCATGAATACCATGTTAGTCTGATGAATATCGAACTGCTTGAAAAAGTTTTGAAATCTTTCTCTGAACCTAAAGGCGACATTATAAATAAATTACCTAACAGGTTCAGTCATGACGTGAAAAATGTTTGCAGTTAAACCCTGTCAACTTACTCATAAAGAGAGATAGTGAGTAAAATTATGTGGAAAGAGAGAGATTGATTGATTGATTGTACATTGCTTAATGTCCCGACAGCAACAAGGCTTTCTCAGGACGTGCCTGCACTGCTTGTGAAAAAAAAAAAAATAAACAGAACATTGAATGTATGTCACCAGCCGGTCAAATACATTAAATAAACCTAACACATGGGGCCTAAATAAAGCTAAGACCATTTAGCAACACACATCCAATATCAAGAGCTACAGGCAGTGCAGACAGTAGGGAGAGTTTTAAAAAGGCAAATACAGGTGAATGGACAAAGGGTAGACAGAAACACATGCCCCAGAATAGAGAGAAAAACCCACCCTGTGGGGCTGACCAGGGTGACCCTGGGAACTAAAAAATACCTAACCCCGGGTGGGGGGGAAAGAGAGAGAGCTATTGTGTGTGTCGGGGTATTCACGTGTGTCTGTACGTGTGTGTGTGTGTATGTGTGCGTGTCTGTATGCATGTGTGCGTGTCTGTATGCATGTGTGCGTGTCTGTGTGTGTGTGTGTGTGTCAGTGTGTGTGTGTGTGTGTGTGTGTGTGTGTGTGTGCACGTGTTAGTGTGTGTGTGTATTTGTAACGTGATGTTGTTAGTGTGTGTGTGTATTTGTAACGTGATGTTGTTAGTGTGTGTCAATGTGTGTGTGTGTGTGTGTGTGTACGTATTTGTGTATCAGGTGTACTCATCAAACAAACAGAACCATAGAATGTACCAGTAACTCAATGTTAAACAAGCCTCTCAAACCTACTCATAATGAGAAATCAAACACTACAAATAACTGAAAATGTTGTAAAGCGGGGCTCATGTGACTCTATTTACTCAGTACAAGCCTTTATGTTGGTGAAGCCTTATTCACACATGGCCAATTTAAAGAGTTTGCACTAAGCCGCACTTGCCTGCTGTACAAATTTCTAAAGATCTTTTCAAGCGTGGCATGTGTATGGGCGCGGTGAAAACATGTCCTTCACCCTGTCTGCACTAAAAAGGGTTTGTCTTGTCATGCGTGAACTGGAATGTTATGTGTGGGAGAGAGCTTGTGAGTTTTTCAGAAATCGACTCTGACAGTATTGAGAAACAATAAAGAGTAATTTACTAATTATTGGGGTGTGTAAAATGTCATTAGACTATTTCTACAGAGTGCACTAACAGGATTTTGGTTTGATTTGAGAGAAACGGTCATGTGGACGTTAATGACTTTTTAATTAGTTAATTAATGGGGTCAACTTAAGACAATGGAAAAGCTTTAGGATTTTCTAAGAGAAAGAAAGAATGAGAGAATTGAAGTATTATTAACACAATGATTGAGTTAACCCCTTAATTATTAATATGTGGAGGTACATAAAATTGTGACTGTTTAAAAAAGCAATGATTTCTGGGGTAACTTCCAACGGTATTTACTATGTGTGGGGAACACGGGTAAAGAGGGTTCAAAAACTTATAATTAAGGGGTTAACTCAGTCATTGTGTTAATGATACTTCAGTCCTCTCATTCTTTCTTTCTCTGGGGATCCAACTGTGTGTATGTCCAGCACCGAGTAATTCCCCTTAGTATGTGTACTGTTCTACCAGCACTAGCCTCGCCTATCTGGTTTGTGAGTAGGTTAAATGGGTTGAAGTGACAGGCTTTTGTTGGCAGGTGAAGTGTTTTCTTCCTTCTGAACCAACACTAGCAGTAAACGTTTTGTATTTTACCTTGCATGTGCATGTAGGCCAGAATTAGCCATCTAGCACCAACACACTGCAGGGAAAAAGATTAACAATGATGGTTCATGAGTGGTGCCAAAACCAAAACTGGCACTGAGCACTCCTGGTTGTTCTGAATCCTGAGCTGTGATGTCTTTGAACTATAACTCTGGCATTGCGAATTTGATCTCTAGGGCTCAGTGTGTTAACTCATTACATCCTGAGGATCAAATAATCAATTTGTTATACATCTTTTCCTCTTTATAGAGACAGATCCACCATGATAGTTCAAGAACGATGTCACAATAGCTTGGCACCTATGGGAACGTTACCGTCACCATCTTTGAACTGTCATGGTTGATCCACAACTTGTGGTAACGTCAGGGATTATTGTGTTAAGATTACTACCACTACATTGCCTGTGTTGTGTGTGCACAGGGAGGCTGATAGACTGATTCTGGACAAGTGCCGTGAATACGGTCCATCAAGCAACACCTTCATGCAGGTTGCTGGTTATCTTTCAGGCAGAACACCCCAGCAGGTGGGTCACCATCACTTTCTCAAATCATTCGCAACATGCCACATGATGTTAGCATTGGAGACATGCTGTATAAATGCCGCATGTTGTCAACGGCTGATGTGTGTATGTTTGTGGCGTGTCTCCAGTGCTTCATTCATTTGCTGCAGGATGTCTATATGCGGCACATCATTAATGCTAACTTCATCTGCCACATATCTGTCTGTTGCACACCTTCCAGCTGTGACAAGCTACTAGTACTACAAAGTATTGATTGACCATGATAGTTCAAGGGTGGTGCCAGTTGCCAAACTATTCTGGTCGATCAGAATTGTAAGCACAACTCATAAATTAGAATTTCAGCATCAGGGCTGAATGTGTCAACTTTCATGTGAGTTTATTTGTTATTTACTTTTGTTGATTTGCTATTTTTAAGGCGAGCTAGGACACCTCAAATGTGAAAAATCTGTCATGTTGGCTGTTTTGGGTTTTCTGGATTTTCTGCAAGTTCTGAGTGTCCTCTATGCGAAAACATACTCCTTTTTCCTCAGAGCTTTTATCGAACACCCATAAATATTAAACAAAGTACCTGGGGCTTGTTTATATTTTTTCCCCCTCAAAATATGTGCATTTTGCCTACTTTTGAACCTGGTCAAACCGCACATTCTTCTTATCGCATTAAGACAAGTTATGTCGTTTGAAAGCCACTTCTCTCCCTTGCAGTAATTTGTCCTGCACCCTAGCCTAAACGAACAATCAACGGCAAAAAAAATGTCTGAGGCTAACCTAGGAAAATTGTCGATAACTTCCAAATTTGGTCTTACGATGATTTGGATAAGGAGCACCACATAAATGTGCATCTCTGATTGGTTCAAATGTATTTCCGAGTCTGTTCGGCCAACTTCGTGTTGGATACAACTTGCACCTTGCAAGTATGTTTTTTGGTGGATTACAAGCTAAAACGCGTTGTTTAGATAAATCCGCAGAGGAATTTAGTGAACATGACAGACAGAGTGAGACTGAAGAATGTGTATAATCGTAATATACAGGAAAACATAAATGCCCGTGTCCAGAATAGGCACAAACATCATCTGCAGCTGCGAGTCATTTCGAAAGGACCTGCGGATTTGATTTGTTTGTGAGCTGCTTGACCTCGGAGCAGAAGTGTGCATTCATAGAAATACGAAATTCTGCATTCAGCGCTCAGTAGAGCACTGTAGATCTGAACGATTTAGATTGAGGAATCTCATGTCTTTTATCTGTTGTAACATCTCAATATTTTGGTCTGATCAGAAACTATCCTGTACATTCATTGTGAGACGCTCTGATCACTACTGACGAAATACATGCATACATGAAAGGAATTTGCCAGCTCAAGGAAACACAGATGTGCTTGATAACAATAATAAACATTGTGCATAGGTCCGTTCGTAGCGAGAAAGTGTTAGGATTTTGGCAGTACCACGTCCCGTATAAATGTCGCCCAAAACTCGTGTTTGCAGGAATGATAGTCCGACATCATATGCACAAGCAAACAATTATATGATTTTCCATTGTAAAAAGATCAATGTACATCATACACGTATTTCTTTCCCTTGTTCAAAGAGACTACAAAGTGCACTATGAAAGTTCTGAAAGGCAAGATGCAGCTGTCATTGTGATGGTGTATGTGTGATTCTGCAGTATACTAGTATGGTCCAACTTATAACATGCAGCCTCATTAGTATGGTATGTGTTTTACATCTTCCACAGCAATCACCATGAGCATGCAAAATGGGTGTGTATGAGGTGTGATGTGAACAGGCTGCTTTTTTTTAAAAGCTGTATGTGAGTTTCATGAACTAACTGATTTATATAGCTTCAGACATACAAGATGTTTAAATACATTATTTACTTGTGGTAAATCATTATGTTTTCATTACGAATTCAGTCTCTCATATTTTAAGTAATGTAACAACTGGCTATGGCCTGTGCATGCAATGAACACAGGGGCATGTAACAAACTAGATTGCAGCTTCTGATGCTTTAGGAACAGCACTACTCCTCAAAGCCGACAGATCTCTAAACCATTTTTCCGTCTTCAACAGAGTATATTTAGCATTAACAGTTTGTATAAACTGCACGGATGTATAAGCATAATGTGTATATGCTGAAACACAAGAAAGCCATAAATGTAAACTCGTGTGAGACAAGTGTTCATGTATATTTACCCTTGGCTTACCCTTCCAACTTTTAGGAATGTTGAACAATGATAGAAATGGATTTTCTTTCCCTGTGGTGAGAAAGCCCGTCATTTGCTGCCACAGTAAATACATGCAGATACTCTTACAATGACAAAACAGCCCGCTTACAATGACAAAACAGCCCGGACAGATTGGTTTTCACCAGTGAGTCACACTTTGACAAGTGCAACTACATCTATGTTAGGAACCTATGGTTGTGAGTATGGACCCTGACAAATATTGTTATTTACTCAACCAACCTTCTGCTTACATCTACCGTACATTCTGTCTGAATACCAGTTTTCTGCGTGAAGCGTATACAGTGAAAAACAAACAGGTACTGGGGTGCTTCAATAGTTCATCATTGTGTCTACATGAGGTAACGTTGATTCACAATACCTAGTCCACCTGGGTTTGCTTGGTGATCCTAGCTATTTAGAATGTTGTTAAAATGGTTTACTGTCACCAAGCAGTTGTGACATTAGTGCTTATTAACAAACTGGACGCGGGGAAACTTCTTTTTGCGGTTTTCTCAAAATAGTAATTTTGTGGGGTGGTACATAGGGAGGAAACAAATATATCAAAATGTACTTGTCAGATGATAGTGAGATTTTACACACAAGTTCACAAATGAGTTTAGTGCAGTGTCGGTGCAGATTGTTTAATTTCAGCTTAGTTTGGGAGCTATGAATAGCTGCCCTTGGCCAAGATATTCAAAAAATGACCAAAACCAGAACATTCATATAAAAATATTAAAAACAAATCTTCAAAACCAGGCAAGATATTGAAAATCGCCTCTGACATTCCATAATGATGACATCAGTTGATGTTTTAACCAAATTTGGCTTTTCAGAAGCATCAACAGTAGCCGAACTATGTTTCCTTAGCAACCAGGTGTAACGGTCACTTAGTGTTCGTTGCCATGGCAACGGTGAGCATACCTGACTAAATGAGTATGCGGGAGTGTTCAGGACAGACAAATACTGATTCTAATGATATACAATAAAACATGTCCATAAACCCCAAATATTGTGCTGAGGTATAATAATAATTACGGTATTTATAATGCGCTTATCTTATAATAATTATAACTCTAAGCATGCACTCACAACTCGCACACGCATGCTTTAGACAATGACTCACGTAACACAAATAGTGAAAATACATTACGACGGTCAGCTTGGGGTGGGGAGTGTGGTGATATAGTGCTAGAACTGTTGAAAGAAGTGAGTTTTGAGGGCGGACTGGAAGGAGGAGAGCGAGTGTTTCTGACGGAGAGAGAGTGGGAGAGTGTTTCAGGTGGATGGACCGTATACTGAGAAGGAGCGGGGGCCGAAAGTGCTGAGTTTGGTGCGGGGGATGAGGAGGCGGAGAGGGTCGGAGGCGGAGCGGAGGGAGCGGGGAGGAGTGTAGGGGTGAAGTAAGTTGGAGAGATAGGCAGGAGCGTAGTTGTTCAGGGATTTGTAGCAGAGAGGTATCCTAGCTCACCTTAAGTCTCTTCTATTTATAGCAGACATTTTAGGATGGGTTGCTTACTTACTTACTTACGCCTGTCACCCCTACCCGGGTATAGGCCGTCGACGAGAGACCTCCAGCAACTCCTGTCCTGTGCTTCTCCTTCGATTCTACTCCAGGTGGTTCCCAGTCTCTTGATGTCTGCTTGGAGGTCTCGACGCCAGGAGTTTCTCGGCCTACCTCTTTTCCTCTTTCCCTGAGGGTTCCATGACAATGCCTGCCTAGTGATACTGGAAGCTGGCTTTCTCAGACTGTGACCGATCCATCCCCATCTTCTTCGCCCAATTTCATTCTCTGCTGTTATCTGCTCTGTTCTCTCCCAGAGTCTGACGTTGCTGATCTTCTCTGGCCAGTGGATTTTCAAAATTCTTCTAAGGCAACTGTTCATGAAGGTCTGTACTCTGTTGACTGTGGTTTTTGTCAATCTCCATGTCTCTGCTCCATATAGGAGAACTGCTTTTACATTGGAGTTGAAAATCCGGACTTTGGTGTGTTGTGACAGCTCTCTGGAACTCCATACTTTTTTCAACTGGAGAAAGGCTGCTCTGGCTTTACCGATTCGTGCTCTGACATCTGCATCAGTGCCGCCTTTTTTGTCTATGATGCTCCCGAGATAGGTGAAGGACTCCACCTCCTCCAACGGGGTGCCAGCAAGCAAGACTGGTTCTTCCCTGGTTGCGTTCAGCCTCATTGTCTTTGTTTTCTGTTTGTGAATGGTGAGGCCCACTTGGGACGAGATGTCAGCAAGCCTCGTGGTCTTGTCCTGCATTTGTTGATGAGTGTGGGACAGTAATGCCAAGTCGTCTGCAAAATCGAGGTCGTCAAGCTGTGTCCACAGTGTCCACTGTATTCCACTTCGTCTGTGCTCTGTGGTCATCTTCATGACCCAGTCTATGGCCAGTAGGAAGAGGAACGGAGACAGCAGACACCCCTGCCTGACACCAGTTCTGACCTGGAGCTCTCTGGTGAACTGCCCTTCGTGGATCACGCGACATGTCATGCCATCATAGCTGCTCTTGATCAGGCGGACGAGCTTTGTGGGTACACCGTAGTGTCGTAGGAGTTTCCACAGAGTCTCTCGGTCCACACTGTCAAATGCTTTCTCATAATCCACAAAGTTGACGTACAGCGGGGAGCTCCACTCCAGAGACTGTTCCACGATGATGCGGAGAGTGGCGATCTGGTCTGTACATGATCGGTTCTTCCTGAATCCTGCTTGCTGGTCTCTCAGCTGGGGGTCAACGGAGCTCTTCATTCTTTCTAGGATGATCCTGTTGAAGACCTTTCCTGGTACTGACAGCAAGGTGATTCCTCTGTAGTTGGAACACTTGCTGAGGTCGCCTTTCTTGGGAAGCTTGATTAGGTACCCCTCCTTCCAGTCAGCCGGCATCACCTCCTCTTCCCAGATCTTTCCAAACAGTGGGTACAGCATCTCAACTGTTGTCTCTAGGTCTGCTTTCAGAGACTCCGCTGGGATGCCATCTGGCCCTGCTGCTTTGCCATTCTTCAAAAATGCCACTGCTTTTCTGATCTCTTCCCGGCTGGGTCTGTCACAGCTGATGGGTAGGTCAGTCTCTGCCGGCTGGATGTCGGGGGGGTCGGGTGGGCTAGGTCTGTTCAGTAACTCTTCAAAATACTCGGCCCATCTGTCGAGTTGGTCTGCTCTGTCTGCAATAGGCTTGCCTTCTTTGTCTTTTACTGGTCTTTCTGTATGGCCATGCTTACCCGACAATCTTCTGGTAATGTCGTAGAGCTGTTTCATGTTGCCGCTGCCTGCTGCCTTTTCTGCCTCTGCTGCCAGGCTTTCTGTGTAGGCCCTCTTGTCTGCCCTGATACTCCTCTTCACCTCGCGGTTGGCTTCCGAGTATTCCCCCTGTGCCCTTACTTTGGCTGCTCTCGTGCGACTGTTGTTGACCGCTGCTTTCTTCTGCTTCCTCGCTTCTATCTTCTTCAAGGTCTGTGCCGACAGCCAGTCCTTGTGGTGGTGTTTCCTGAACCCTACAGTGTCTTTGCAGGTTGAGTTCAGCACCTCTCTAACTGCCTTCCACTGCTGCTCTG
The DNA here is from genome assembly GCA_036245525.1 of Semisulcospira habei. Classification (NCBI taxonomy): domain Eukaryota; kingdom Metazoa; phylum Mollusca; class Gastropoda; family Semisulcospiridae; genus Semisulcospira; species Semisulcospira habei. The sequence goes on from BTPG01000001.1 coordinate 95,897,043, forward strand.
TGGTGACCGCCTCCTCTTCATTTACTAGCTCCTATAGCGCTTGAAACCGGTTGGACAGCACCAGTTTGAACTCTTCTCTAACTCCAGTTTCTCTCAGGAGGCCTACATTATAGCGCTGTCTTCTTGTTGTCTCTGTGCGGCTTTTCTTTAGCTTGAGCTTCATTCTTAAGGTAAGCAGATGGTGGTCTGAGGCGACATCTGCTCCCCTCCTCACTCGAACATCTTGAAGGGATCTTCTGAATTTCTTGCTAATGCAGATATGGTCTATTTGGTTCTCTGTTGTATGGTCAGGTGAGACCCAAGTTGCTTTGTGTATTCTTCTGTGTGGGAAGATGCTGCCTCCAATGACAAGTCGGTTTAGAGCACAAAAGTCTACAAACCTCTCCCCGTTCTCACTCATCTCCGAGCCTAGTCCCTGTCTCCCCATCACCTCTTCGTATCCGGTGTTGTCCTCCCCTATTTTGGCATTAAAATCGCCCATGACGATGGTGATGTCTCGCTCCGCACATTTGTCCACGGCACTCTGGAGTCGGTCGTAGAACTCTTGTTTCTCTTCCTCGTCACTGTCATTGGTGGGCGCATAACACTGGATGACGTTCAGCTTGAGCTTTTTCTTGGTTCTAAAGGCTGCTGTTATAATTCTTGGCCCAAGAGGTTCCCAGCCCATCAGCGCTCTCTGTGCCACTGATGACAGCATGAGTGCTACTCCTTCTGTATGGGGGGCATTCTCCTCTTCATGACCTGAATACAGAATCATCTCCCCACTTAACAGCCTTTTCTGGCCAGACTGCGTCCATCTGGCTTCACTGATGCCTAGCAGGGAAAGATTGTACTTTTGCATTTCCGCTGCTATCTGGGCGGCCTTGCCGCTCTGGTACATGGTCTTGACGTTCCATGTGCCCATGGTTGTATCCCTGGATAGAGAGAGGCGGCTCGGTCCTGTGGCTTCCGAAGACTTCCGGCTTTCACCACAGGACGTCATAAGTCTTCTAGTAGAAGAACCTTCCTCCTCCAGGAAAGGAATTACTGTTAGTCTTTTCGTCGGCGTTTTTGTAGCTATTTCCTTTTTTGCAGGGTGGGGAAGCTAACCCCACGCCCAACCCCCTTACTAGGAGGACCAGGGGTTTTCTGTCGGGGTCACCTTCCCTTAGACCATGTTGGTTCACGGCACCTTATTTCATTCGGTGCACCCCTCTCACGAGGGACCCCCTATCCACCACCCAGGGGACGCGCCTCAACGCCGTATGGTCCCAGCGCGAGGAGGATGGGTTGCAGTGGGGCAAATTCAATAGCATGTCCATGACAACAGGCAGGCAGATCTAAAAATCTGACTACTAAAGTAACCAGATAAAAATTATCTCATTTTTTGGCAGCGAATGGGTTAAATAACCAAAACAAAAAGGGCAAAGCCCATATGGCTCGCGTGTATCGACTGATCCACACGTCTGACATAACGTTTCTCGTCGGACATGGCTATTTTTAAACCTGTTTCCTGAGCTCTTGTGACCCTTGACCTTTCTGAGGGGTCACATCCAAATTAGTATGCATAGATAGGTCTTACCATCAGGTATCTCTGTAGCAAGTTTGGGTTTAAAGTTGTGAATAGTATATGCGAAAAATAACATTTTTTGGGTAAAAATGTGGTCATTTTGGACCTATTTCGTGATCTCTTGTGATCCTTGACCTTTCCAAGGGTTCAACCAAACTGGTGTGCCTATAAAGGTCTTGCCATCAGGTATCTCTGTACCAAGTCTGGGTTTGAAGTTGTGAATAGTATTTGAGAAAAAAGAAATTGTCACAAAATAGCTATTTTTCATACATTTCCTGAGCCGCTGTGACCTTGACCTTTGTGAGAGGCCACTCAAATTGGTAGGTTTAGAAAGGTCTTGCCACAAAGTATCCTTGGGCCAAGTTTGAAGACTGTAGCATGAATAGTCTCCGATAAAATGCCAACATTAAAGTTTACCACAGACGGCGGACGGACGGCAGACGACCACTGGCCCAGAACATACTCACTTTAACTTCAACAGTGGACTGCCGAACTCTGCAGGAAGCATTCATTAACCCTTACAGCTGTGCCTAAGGTATTCCTATGATTGCCTGTGCTCTTCGTTAGAGGAGGCGATCGAGGGTTCGGCGTCAGTTTTCGCACACTCCAGGTCATAACTGCCCGCTGCCGAAACTTGACACCTGTGAAAAGCATAGACCTTGATGCACATCGAATTATTGGTTCCTATTAATGCATTTACGTGTGTGTTCATATATAGGAGGTCATGTTGTAGTCTGTGTGAAGCTGCTCCCACCCAAGTGGGGAGACATCTGCCATGTGCCAGAAGCCTAGACCCTCGTATACTGACTCAGTCTCCTACCCTCTTTATGTAGTATCATTTATGTATGTGTTCTTCCTCTGGAGAAGGTTTGTGGGTGTTCAGTGTGTGGACGCCCTCCCAGCTGTCGCGTCAGGCACGTGGAGCGCAGCCAAGGCCTGCGACAAATTATTTCGCTGTTCACCGATTTTTCCAGGATCCAAGGTACAAAGTGATATGTTGGATCACAGCTGTTTTAGTTTTCCTTGTTCTTCACAAGTATATTGTTTTTCTTTCCTTCATTTGGTGCCATATGATGACACGTTTGTGTGATGTGCTGCAGGTGGCCAAGCGCTTCTCCGTGCTCATGATGATGTCAGCCAAACGTGAGGACACAGACACGTGACGGGAACACAGTAAAAATAAATGACAACATTTGTCAGGTAGATGTTTTTTTTTTAATCAAATTAAGACCATTTGTTTTGAAATATTCACCTACTGTTCCAACTCAACCTAAATGGTTTGTTAACATAAAAATAAATGTTTGTTAACAGAAATAAACACAAGGCATATAGAGAAAATGTAAGCATCGAGTTTATTGCTGGGCATTGGCTACAAGTACAGTGTTATCCCAAACATACCTTGGTCCAGAAATTGGCCATAATAAAGACGCTGACCCAAAACAGTAACAACGTGTTTAATCTTTGTGGGCAGGTGAAGTGAACAAATTTTTTGCGTGTGGCTGTTTGCTTGCCTGTGCGACACTTTCTGTGTTTTCAAAGCCTGTCAGTATACATGGTGTTCCATTTGTCTTCATGTCCATAAGCGTGTAGACTTAATATAAAGAGGCAGATTTACTGCCTTATACAAGACTTAAAAGTATGAAAGTGATGATATCCAATTTAGACTGGTGTGCAGCGAAGGTTAGCCCATTAGGCTGCCTGTAGCGGTCGTCGCCATGATTCCTGTAGGAGTCGTATGCCAAAAGCTGCGGACAGCCAAAGGGTGAAAACGGTGTTCAATCAGAATACAACACAGCAGATCACGCTGCCGAGCACAAAATGCTCCTTCATCGACTGTGAACTGTCACTGTCTGTGGGACCTGGCAGCATGGCTTGTACCTTCGTGCCCACAGCTGGCCTCCTCTGCAGTCGGTGAAATGATGTACCTGTAACATGTCATGTACACCGACAGGCAGAGACTGTCAACACTGTTGCCAAGAAAAAGTGACTGTAAACAGCAGGTGACCGTTCACAGGTTTGATGGAAACGAACCTAGGCGGTGCTTGCGACACTCATCACCAAAACGCGACCTTCGTCGGCCTCTTCATGCTTCTGTAAAGTGTGATACATGTACTAGTGACGCTGATGTTATACTATTAGTGTAATAGTGCTGGAATGGATATGGAGGCCTGTGCTACCGACACGCGTTTGTGCACGTACGCACTCATTTCTCATGAGCTCCTTCTATCTGCAAGGGAAGCGTGAAAGTTTTTGCCAAGTTGGCAGAGGAAAGCTGGACCAGTCAAATTTTGGTCATGTCAGAAGATTATGTGACTTGAAAAGGAGACGAGGACAGGGTCGGATAGATAGCACGATCTTTCACACAGCAGGCAAGCCGCCGTCCTTGTGTAATGACACATCTGGCTTTGTCACGTTGACCCGTCACACATGACTGCGCCGATCTGGCCATAGCAGTAAATCGTAAATTTATGGTATTTTTGCAGTTTTTGGCTCCGATATGTTGACCGTTGGCCATGTTCAGCAGGTGACCATACAATCGAGGTACTTTATATAGTAAACATCATCTGTACATCGCGAAAGTGACCATAAACGACAGGTGACCGTAAAATACAGTGACCGTTCAAAAGAATTTCTACTGTAAACTGAGAGGCAGAGACTGAACAGGCAGCCAAGCTACAGAGGCTAGGACCGTTTTCCTCGAGACCTATGCCGGGTGTCCATGAAGCCGCGTTAAAGCTGAGAAACAGTCACAAAACTCCGCCCTGCACGTGTTTTAAAAAAACTTTGCAGGACCCAGCGAGGGCCCTGTCTTCGTGAACGTTCGGCTAACTTCGGCAAACCGGTTTGCAACTGACTCAGTTGACTGAGTTTTCAACTGCGTTTGTCGTGCTGGCAAAACTCCCGTGAAAAAGACAGGCCACTTCCTGTTTGCAGCGAGTGGGAACCGCGATCACTGATCTAAACCAGCGATATTTTTACTGATATCAACAGTAGCAGACGACACTCGACCACCCGACGGACAGAGCAGGCCATTTGTGCCTTGCCTGGACGCACACTGGATATGGACCAGGCCGAGCTATCCGTAAGTTACACAGTACAGCCTGAAGCTTATATGATATCGGAAGGAGGGGTTATTTGTCGTTTAGTGTTTGTTGTTATATCTTTTCATCTGGAGTCGCCTACAGCAAATTTTTTCTCCATACGAAGGGCAGCTACTAAAAATCAGCTTGACCCATGGCGACCTTGTATCTTTTGGCATCTATGTAAACAGTCGATTCACTCTCTCTCTCTCTCTCTCACATCCAATTTACTGTATTGGTTGTACATCACAATGCTTCTTTATTTATTTATATTAGCCTATATTGGACTGGAGGTACGTGTTGAAATAATTCGTTCACAACTACTTACAGCATGTACAGCCGTGCATTCTGCCATCATAGTCCCCAGCGCGTAAAATCCGTGGCTGTCGGTCAGTTTCAAAGTGTCACAGAATCGTCTGCTGTTGTCCGATCTGCTAATCGCGCGGATTTCCGTGCAACAGGAAGTGGTCTGTCGTTTTCCGAGAGTTTTGCATGCTCGGGATACGCAGTTGCCAACTCCGTCAACTGTGTTACGAACCGATTTGACCCACTTAGGGGCAGGGCCGAAGCTGGGTCCTGTAGTCTTTTTAAAACACGCGCTGGGCGGGTTTTTCTCATTGCACCTCAGCTTTAAGTAGCACGCCTAACAGGCATGCTACAGAGGCTATGATGGTTTTTCAGTTTCACGGAAAAGTAGCATGCCTGGACACGGCACAAGTTACATCTATTAACCCCTTCACTGCCACTGGGCATGTTTTTGAAATCGTGGTAAATTCAACATCAAAGATCCCCATCCATCAAAGGAACATGGATACTCAGATGTTTCAGCAAGTGGCTTAGATCGTTATGAGCCCCCACAAGGATCTATGACTCTTACAGCTGGATTGTGCTGACTGTACCTTAGCAGTGAAGGGGCTAAACTGACGACCAGACAAATGTTCACGATGCTACACAAAACATTCATTCAAACTCATTCAGCAGTTTATTTCCTATTTATGTAAAGCTGGTAGCTGCAAGTTGACATTTGCTCTGCACCAATGGAAACTGTCAGTTCAAAGGATCCCTCACAAACACTTTATGGAGACACATTCTTTCCCTGGCATACCACTCTCGGCACTACCGGTGATAATAAACTTTGTTTTCTGGCACAACTTGTACTCCTTGTAAAACTACATGAAGGACATGAAAAACTATGGTTTCTGCTGATTTTCTATATTTCTGTGGTATGTGCTTGTGGAAGATTGTGCCCAATCTGCATGTGAACTCTACTACAATACACTTATGACAGCAGGGATTCACAATGAACACAACACCTTCCAGACAACAAATCAAACGTTATTGGAAAAACACCTCAGATTTCAGCATATTATACCCGCAGGAAGTTTCTAAAAATGACCTGGGATGAAGTATAAAAGTTACAATGATTTTAGCTAGCACCAGGGACCATCACAGCGAGTGTGGGGAAGCCATGAGGCCGTCATAAATAAACACTACACATAGAACATCCCATACTGTTTGTGGGTGTACTCCCCACAAGTCACTCAGCCATTCTCCAGAAGTATATTCAAATGTGATGCTATGCATCTCATTTAAATAGAGGTGTACATTCAAAGAACGTACATCTGGGGTAAGCCCCGCAAACAGTATTGGACCCATCACAAGGATGACAAGTGTTGGACAACATAATGCAAGTGGGTGGGACGACCAAGGAACAGAAACACGTGGGTTGGGTCAGAACCTACCCAGTAAGCAAAAGACAACCATGCCAATATCAGCCACAGCTGGCACATACATAGGTGTGCATGGGCAAACTGCAGCTGATGGCTGTATGATGACCTTGTGTGGGCAACTGCTGAAAGACTGGTGCATGGACATGGCTTGAAAGAGACGGGGAAGCGGGGAGGGTGTGGAAAGGCCCACGATGAGCTGTGATAAAGGATCGTGTGGAGGTGGGTACAAACATAGAGGCAAGGAATGCTTGTAACAAACAGTAAGCAAGCAGTTTCAGCTCGCTGATACAAGCTCCTACTTGCACCTGAGAACTATTCCACATTTGACACATTCCACACATTTGACACAACACCTCAGAACACGCATTTTCTTCCACACAGATAAATATTTCAGCCTCTGCACCCACCACAATTTAAGAAAGGAAAAAAAAAAAATGAAAGAGGAACACATTTGGCCCTGTCTCTACCTGAATATAACAATACTGAACAAACTCCTTAAACGTTTTGCTCTCTATTCATGTTGGTGACCATTTCAAAACGTTTTGCCTTCACTACCACCAACTGCGGAACCGCACTGGTCATCTCCCTCGATTTGCTCCCCTGATCTCTGGAACATCTTGTGAGCATCTCGATGAACATTCGTCTGCTAATCGCAAACATTTAGACAACTGGCAGGTGTGGTGGCCACGTTTGATCGGTTTGTGGTGAGCAGACCCACAATGGCGTTTGAACATGTGGTCAGCGATATCGTCATGAATACAGCCCAAATCTTAAATGGAAGGTGAAGCAGCATAAAATACTGAAATATGTGTCACAGGACCAGTTACTTTGCCAGCTGATGATGAAAAAAATGTAATATCCTTTTTAATTTACATACACACTACATATCAAAAAAAGCTCCTGTGGTCAAAAGGTAGTTCGTCATTTGAAGCAGAAAATGATACATTTGTGAAGCTAAATATGTAATATTTTTGTATAATAAAACCCTACTGTGAATTTGAGCTAAACGGAATGGAGGCGCAAAACTCATAACATCGATTCACACAGTTTGGGGCTAGTTGTACCAGAGATCAGCACAGCAATCGAGGGAGACAGCCATTGTGCTGCAGAAATTGTAACGGGTATTCTGAATGAGTTATTGTCGATATGCTTACCAGGTATCTCCAGTTTGGACTCCTCTGTTGTATTTCATTGTGTGTGTGAGGAAATGCAGTCTGAGCTTTTTTTTTGCCAGAAGCTTTTTTTGTTTGTTTGTTTTTGGATTGCAATTTGTTAGTTATTGTTTGCTACCTTTGTAGGCTTGAGGGAAGTCAAAGTAACCGTTGTGCCCATCAAGCCTTCAGGGTACAATGGTTACTCTGACCTCTGCCTACAAAAAATATTTCTAAACATTACCTTGGACGAAGTGTAAAATTCACACAATGCTTGTAGCTATTAAGAATGGTATAAGGCGGGGTTAAATAAATCTCTCAAAGCTGATAGTAGAACTAAGAAAAAGAGTCCATTGAGATACTGATTATTTTGACAAAAGTTGTTATGTTGATTAAGAAAAGTAAGCTTCAAGTACGGTAGCCAAAGTGAGTCTATGTAATGGGTCGTCTGGTGTCAGTCTGCTTGTCTGTCGTAACCTTAAATGTTGGCATTTTCTCAGAGGCTATTCAAACCATAGTCTTCAAACTTGGCATAGCAATACTTTGTGGCAAGACCTTTCTAGCCAATACCAATCTGAATGACCTCTCTCAAAGGTGAAGCTCATATAGGGTCAATATTTTTTTTCAAATAAAAAAAGTGCCTTTTTTCATTTTATGAAAGTCAAGTTTCTTCAATAATATTTGTAACGTCAAAGCCAAAGTAGGTAAGAGATGCCTTCCCATGCGTATGGGAATGGCCAACTGAAGAGGTCAAGGGTTAAAACAGGCTGACAAAAGTAAGTGCCTGTTTTTGGATAGAACATTTTCTCTGGCATTCTTTCAAAACGTTCAGTTAAACTTGGCACAAAGGTCACTGATGTTGGGACTTGTCAATGCCTACTTCATTTTGGTCTTTAAGTGGTCAACTTGTACAGGTCAAAAGTCATGGGAGGTCAACAGATGTGTCAGTTCACATGCTGACTGAATATAGGCCTCCAAAACAAGCATTTTTCACACCCTTGACCCTTCGGAAGGGTCACAAAGCGTAGTACATATATAAAGGTCTTACATCTTTGAACCAATTCCATTCTGAAACTCTCAATTCTCAAAATCTGGCAATTTTTTTCATCTGTTATTTACCCTATCTAACTTTACCCTTCAAGCTTCAAGGTCACTCCAAAGTGTTATGTTCAAAAAGGTCTCACCACCACAAAGTAACCTCAGGCTAAGAGCTATTCTTAATTGGACGAACTTTTGATCGGCAAACCAAGATCGGAGAAGATCGGCGATCTTTTGGTTTGTTTCTTAAATGAGGTTTAACGAACCTAGGCGAACTTCTGCAAACCAGGTTTGCCATGGTTCTCTTTCTTAACTGAAGTGCTTGATTCGGCATACTTGCTGTCTGCGAAGGTGTTCAAAATGGCTGCCGCTATGCCGCTTCGCGATTTGAACGATGTTTGTTTTTGTACTCGTAGCAGTAGCGACCCCACAAACAGCGTTGCGCCTCCCACAAATCAATAAAAATAGGTCTTGTTCTTCGCACGAGTGAAATATCGCCGCCCGCCATGTTTGTTTGTATCGATGACTATCTTTTTATCTCAAACGCAGAAGAGGGTAAAAGTTTTGACCAATCAGAGAAAAGGTTTGCCTTTGTTTGCTCAACACGTTGAGCGAATGTTTTCCGACAGCGAACTATGGTTTGCCGAGGTTTGTGAACTACTTCGAACTAGGTTCTCCGTATATTTAAATCGTCCAATTAAGAACCAACCTGGTTCGCCCGAGATCGTGAACTCTAGATCGTCAGAGTTCGCGAACTAAAGTTCGTTTAATTAAGAACATGCTTAAGTCTATGGCTTGAATTGTCTCCCAGAAATGTGAACATTGCAGATAACATGTACCACCGACGTCAGATGGCTCAACACAGACACACTTTGACTTTGGTTATATTAAACCTTTTTCACCAGAGTATCAAAAAAATGCTGGACACACAAGTGATGAGAACATAGCTCACCGACATTCCAACAATGTTTATAGCAAGACTAGATCAAGGCCAAACATTAAACTGTACATGTATGCCTTCTCTCAGCTATTGCACACACAGACGATAATATTTCTAAACTTTCAGTGCATGCTGACTGGAGCTACACAATGCCCACATCACAAGCGCATGCAAAATGCATGATAAAAATTCTCACCTGCCACATGAAATTCATGGTTAAGATAGCCAGCAAGAACATAAACATGCACGCAAAAATATATCTTCCAACATGCAAGAATGTTGGTCATTATGTACATGTTGTATTTGATTTCATGTGAACTGCTTCAACAAGCAAGGTCCACAACATTCCAGTGACGGACCAAAAAGGCAATCCTAACCAAAAAGGTGACTGCCAAGCGTGTAAAATGCAAAGAAGTACCCAATGGAGAAAGAAACACGCTTAGAAAAGACAGTTACAACACAATTTATTAATATTTCGGGTAAATACCCTTTGTCAAAATAGACAAACAAATAGAGATTACGATTGAATCTTTATGATTGAAAAGAAGATAAGTAGCGACTGATCTATTTGTTTCTTTGTCTATTTTGACAAAGGGTAATTTAGCCAAGCTATTAATAAATTGTGTTGTAACTGTCTTTTCTAAGCGTGTTTCTTTCTCTGTTGGGTACTTCTTTGCAGTGACGGACCATCAGATACACAAAACCACACCATGTGCACTATGGCCGAAAGTGTTCCCTCAAAACACATTCAAGTAGTTTCAAGTGTGCACATAAGCGGTACACAGGCCCAGTTCTGCATTTGAATTCAGCCATCCACATCCACATGTAAGCTTGGCATTATCAACGCTCTTTATACACAAACTTATGTTGGGACTGGATGCAAACTAGAAAGTTTGCTAAAGTAAGCAATGTGATGATGACATTAGTGCGCTTAAGAATTTTCAACTGAGGATTATTTTTCCAGCAAAAACAATTTTTTATCAGCAGAATTATTTTGTAAGAAAGCAGAAATCTGCTGAACAGCCTTGTTTAACACCTCTTGGATGACCCATTATGACTAAATGCTTGGTGTATATTTTCTGATTTTCACCAACACTCAATGGAACCCTACACTCAGGCCAGGGCCAATCCCACAACATACATAATGGATGTAGAACACCATAAATAATTCCTGACATCACAGCTGTAAAACTATGTGTAGGGACAGCCCTGCCAGGGTTAAAATAAGTAAAACCAAAGGAAGCACAATGCTTGCATAGGCTCTTCGTCTTGTCATGTCAACCCAACCATCAAACCAGTATGACATGAAACACATCATAGGACAGGGGGAGAAATACATAAAACCATGAGTGATGATGATTTACGTGCCTCAACTTGCTTTTGACACACAGTTCTGGCTCCTCGGCAGAGCCACACAATTAGAACTTATGAGCCAAAGCAAGCGTCTGCTGGTAAATCATCACTCATGGTTAAACGTATACAAAACCAAAATTATGCCTGGTTTCTACAGTTTAACCATGAGTGGAGATGATTGTGATAAAACGCATGACTGGCGTATTCTTAAATACAGGAGGAGAACACAGCAACAAATGAAGCAAAACACATTTGGTAAGCACACAGTTTCAGGCAGCTTTAACAGTTGTGTTTAGTTCATTCAAAGTTGGAGATAGATTGACCATGAAAGTTCAATGGTAGTGTCTGATTTGCTTGTCACCTGATACTAGCTTTACCTCAATAACTTGTTTTATGGTCATCAAAGGGTGCCCCAACAAAATGAGAAAATGCTGTGTTGGGGCTGAACGTATTGAAGATTTCCCATCCAGAATCTGGTGTAGACAAGTGTGGGAATGTAGGCAGACGCCAGTATTAGTCGGTGTGGTTTGGTCAGTCAATGACATGTATACACAATAATATATGTAACAATATCAAAATGTACCCACGCATCACATACTCTCAAGCAAATGATAAAAAAGATACAAGAACTTTTTAATATTACAAAAGCTGTGATTTAACTCTATGTACTTTGCTTCAAATCCAGACAGCAGCAAAGTTTTAGAAAATGCCGGTGCTAAATGTGAAAAAAAAATCTTTCCAGCAGCCTGTATAAGAAGGAACATAAAACGATACATCTTCATATCAGTTTATAAAACTCCAGAGTAAAAAGAGTTTTTAAAATAATACCATTACAAAACAAGAACAGCAAAGCCCTCATGGGTCACATGCGAGACCAAGACAATTCTCAGACCTCGGACCAAATGTCACTCTGAAGCAAGTGTTAAAGAACCTTAACCCATTTAGCCCCAACACCCTACAGCAGGAAATGTACTAACCATGATAATTTAAGGGTAGTGCCAGGGTAGCTTGGAACCTGAAGGCACCAAACAAATCTGGCACTACCCTTGAATTATAATGGTCAATGTCTCCTGCAAGTGGTACATAGTTGATAGGTAACACCTCCAAAATTGACAAACGCAGCCACAAGGTTAAATGAGTTAATAAAGTTGCAGAGGTTGCAATGTCCCTGTACCTCCACACTCCTTTCTGTCAATGTCACTTTTGACACACTTATTAACCTCTCGAGTTACATGTGGTCAACCAAATTTAGTAAACACTGAAAGATCTCATCATCATGTACCTCTGTGCCACATCTAATTGAACAATTCATAAAAATGTCATTCTGTATCCTTGACCTTTGAGAGAGGTCTTCCAAATTACTATGTCTAGAAAGGTCTTGCCACAATTGTCCCTCTGCCAAGTTAGAAGTCTATTGCTCAAGTGGTCTCCAATAAAATGCCAAGATTGAAAGGTTACCACACACGGCAGATAAATATGATGCAATACACCGACTCACTTTTGCTATCGCACCTGAGCCAAAAGTGTACAAGGAAATAACACAGAAATGCATTACACGCATCCAATACAAAGAGATTTAGAAAAGAAAAACAATGGCTAAACCCTTAAAGTTCACGTGTGACCGATTCAAATAATTTCTCAACATTCTGTGATCTTGACTTTTCCCACATGTCACTCACATGAGTAAGTGTTAGAGCAATTTGACAGATTTTACCATAGTACTGCAAACTCCTGCTTTTGTTCAACACATGCATTTTTCACACATTTCAAACCTCCCTTGATCATGAACCTTTACTACTGGTCCAATTAATATGCACAGTAAGGTATAAACTACCTCCGTACCAAGTCTGATCCAAGGAAATTTTGCCACTGTGCAGGTGAAAACTAAATAGGCATTTTTCATAGTTGCCAACCTCTTCTGACCCTTGACATCTCAAAGGGTTTGCCTAAATTAGCATATGAGCCTGTGCCAAAAGGTGCCCGTGAAAACTGAATAATGCATTTCAAGAGTTGTGCTGTCTAAAAGATTAATGTTTCTTGCATACATATCTGTGTTTAACAAGATAACTTCCTACACCGTTTCCAGAAATCTGACTCTAATGCAACACAGTGTGTGTGTTTTTCATAACAATGGACATAGTGTAGACCATATTAAATAGGCACATAACCTTTATTTCAGATCAGAGATCATCTGTAGCACTGACCTCTAGGTTTACTGAGCGATCTGTGATAAAAAATGTCTTTTGCAACTTTGTTAGTGACAGAAGTTACGTCATTATATTGTCCAGTGTTGCAATTGACAACTGCCAGCTTTTACCAATTAAAAAAAACCCACCACAAAACCAAAGACAGATTTAAAACATCAACTCATATAATTACAACTACAATTCATGTGTGAAATGTAAACTATCCCAAGCTGGCATTGTTTGTATTACCATGATGGCATTTGTCAGCGTTGCTTGCAACATTTCAAATTTGCACAAATATTTAGCTATATACAAATGATAAAAATCCAGAACATGTATTATCTTTTAAAAGCATTTGTCACAAGAACCCAATGGAGAAAGAAACACATCTAGAAACAACAGTTACAATTTATTAATATTTCGGTCAAAAACCCTTCTTCCAAATGTTTGCTTTGAAGTGGGTGCCTCTTTATTTGTAACCTGCTTATTTGCTACTGGACACCGTGACAGAGGGGCACCAAAGAAGAGATACAAAGACTGTCTCAAGAAGTCACTTAGTGCCTGCCAAATCGACCACCACCAGTGGTCTTCGCTTGCTGTGGACCGTGACACCTGGCGCTCCACTATTTACAAGGCAGCTGTCTCCTTTGAGGACTCTCGCAGAGCTAGCCTTAAGGACAAGCGGCTCAGGAGAAAGAACAGAGATGCCGCAACTCAGAACTCTGGCCATACCTTCCCCTGCAGCCACTGCGGTCGAACCTGCCTGTCCCGGATTGGCCTCCGCAGCCACGAACAAGCCTGCAGACGTCGTGGGCAACTCCTATAAAATCTTCGTTCGCGAAGTCCAGCCAAGAGAGGCTGTAGTGACCACCTTTATATAGTGGTCACTTGCTCATAGCAAAAACTGCAATTTACTCTTGTTTGTGTTTCTATATAACGACCCTTTTATACAGCTGTCACCTGTGTATAATGCCGATTGTCACTCCTGACCACTACATGACCCTTCAGACAGCAGCCTCTTTGAGTCCTAATGATACATGTGAAAGTTCACACAGCCGTAAAAATGTTCCGTGTCCAATGGTTGAGTTTCCGCTGTGCATCTTTACACATATGCTCTGTCAAGCAAGAAAGCTCTCTTTTGTTCATCATCTCCCCACCGGTTACATCTCTCACACATCGACTGAACGGTGCATAGGCCTTTCCATGACCTTAGTATGTGCCTGGTGCGCAAAGGGTCTTCAGGCTGATGTCAGCTTTAGTTGGCCCGCACACATAATTAACACTGATGATGTCAAAGCTTGGGAACTATGTGTAATGGATAAATGCTATGCTTGACACATACTTTTGCATGATTAGACGTTTTTACCAATAGTTTCTGTAGGCTTGATGGCAGTGTGACAAAATGCAGTGCAAGACAGCTCTGTCACTCACAACACAGACATAACTGCCAAATGAATCTTATACTATCCATCCTTAATGCTTCCACAACAGAATATGTAGAAATGATTACTGCATGGTAATTGATCAAAGTCTTCATTGAATCGAAAGAGGTAATGTGTTAAATACCTCACTGTTATGTTGTTCGTAACATTCATGTTGCGTGCAACAGACAGGTACATCATGCCAAAAATGTGAATTCACATACCTTGCCATTGCCATTGTAAAAGAAACTGCCAGTGAAGGGATTGTGGGTAAAATGTGTTGTTTTTTTTTGTAAGGTACCTGGAAATGTCCCACTTTCGGAAGCGCCGATTTGAACGCTTTTCCCACTTCTTTAATGGTTTTCCTAGTGTACTGTGTTATCAACACCATGTTATCCTAACCACCTCCTCAGATTACACTCTCTCGGATAGGTATAACACAATTTGGTAGGGTTTTGGATTTTAGTTATACAAGTGGGCAAACAACGATGACATTTTGCTGAGCACTTTTTGTTTTTGGCACAGACTCTCTCTCTATTTACATATATAAATGGACAATAAATGGCTCTGTACACAGACTCATCTTTGCTACCACTTATGAGCCAGAAATGCAGGTGATTGAACAACAGACTGAAGTACAAGCCCAAGAAACAAACAGTAAAAGACACTCAATGTGGCTGACTAGGGTGAGCTGGCAACTAAGAGTGCCAAGGCAGAACCAGTTGGATGCTGCAAGACTGGTCAGCCTTAGTGTACCATGGTACCCCTCAACTTGTGAAGAAAAATAACCACTTGGTAAGCAAAAGGTCCTCCAGCTGGTCAGTGTTAGCTGGCCTGTGCGCTGCAAGGCCGACATCAGCACCAGAACCTTTTGCTTACAGGGCATCCCCTGGAACCCAGACACCTGTGTGCGTTGTATCTGATGATACCACAGTGTAATGGAACACATAGTAGTGAGGCTGACCTGCAGCGCTGAATGAAAACCAAAACACTACACAGCCAAGGTGTTCGAGGTGCCATGTGAGATCAGCACATACAGTGTTGCAAGAGCGGACACCAGAATGGTATTTCCATGCTTTCAAACTCGAGTCAAACTGGTGTGTGAGTAAAGAAAGAAAACTGCGTGGTATAGCTTCAGATTGAAACTGTTCACCAAGAGCTGGACACAAGCTGTCAGCTGTTCCCATCACCACCAGTGAGTTCTGTCACTTGCACAGCATTTACGCCTAAATAAATAACAGCAAACCCTGTTGCCAGTTTCACAGGTCACAATGTACACTGGGGATGTTACCAATATGAAGACATTACAGGAGTGAACACTGGCACCACATGACTTCATGTAACAGCTGCCAGCCCCATTAACCATTGGACTGCCGCAGGAATCACCTTGACAAAAAAAGTGCAACCAACATCCAATGAAAGAGTCAACAAGCAGTATGTGAAAGCTAGACCAAAAACATCCAGTAGTGTGCCCTGAAAGCCCACTACACCATCACCTGAACACAGCTCTACATACGTCAAGCTGTAGTAGGCACATACAGCCAGTACTGACATTTAGTATCAACACAAACTTCTCACTCTCTGAAACTGCTCCAGCCCTATTTCTATACTCAGTGTATACACAAGGCTGCCAGATGCTGCTTTCAATTCAGTAACAGAAGCAATAGAAAATCCAACGAATGACATGTTTAAAAAACTGTCATTTTATCAGTGATCTATCAAGATTAATTCCTTGCACATACACACACTCACCTGAACATACAATATATAGTCTGCCACTTTTCAATGTGGCTATATCCTAATTATTTACAACATAAACATCACAACCTATTTAAATTGTTGTGCTATCCTATTTTCTGTTCTAAAATAACAGTTACCAGCATTCTAATCTCTTTTCTCACTAACATTACCACCCATACCCTAAGTAAGCAAAGGAGCAGTCTCATCCAAAGTGCTGAGAATACTCATACCAAATAATGCCAGCACCATGCCAAAAGTGGTCATACAAAGTACAAGTTTGACTGGAGGAAAAAGTGAGGTGCATGTAAATACATGTATAACATGTGACAAGAAACACCCTAAGAGATTGATGTTTACAAAGTTGCCCTCGCATCACGAGTGATGATCAACAATCCTAGTTGCTAGTGTATGGTTCCGACTTGGTTTGACTTTAAAGAAAGCTAAAGATCATAGCAAACATGCCTAACAGGAGCTAAATTATGTCCAGACCAGCTAAATCCAAACCTGTAACAAATGGGGGATTTTAACTGTGGCAATGGAACTTTAAGCATAGCAAGAGTAAAAATAACCTCTCTATCACACGAGGTATGAGGCCAAGACATCAATGAAGTATGAGGCCAAGACACCAAGACCTTTGGCATCCGTGGTACTGCCCTGGCCTTATTCACTTCATACGTTAAGGATCGTTCTCAGGTTGTTATTGTTAATGGCCAACTATCTGTTTCTAGTCTTTTGTTGTGTGGAGTCCCTTAGGGTCTGTTTTGTTCACTCTATATTCACAACCTCTGTCTGATGTAATTGCCACTCATGAGTGTGATTTTCACAAGTATGCGGACGATACTGAATTGTCAAGAAGTAGCGCGCCTAGCCATTTCAGCTCCGCTAAGATGAGCGTACAGTGTTGTATAGACGACGTCCTGTCCTGGATGACAAGCAACAAACTTAAGCTTAACACCAACAAAACCGAAGTCATGCCTGTTGGCTCTCAGTCTCATCTTAGTCTGATTAACGGTGAGTTCGCAAACATTGGTGGCTGCAGTGTTCCCTTCCAGAACTGTGTCAGATATCTGGGTGTGAAGATTGATTCGATGCTCTCCATGCATGATCATATCAGTAGCGTCTGCTGAGCTGGTTTCCTTGAGCTGCGCAGAATTTCTTCTCTCAGACCGTATCTCACAGAAAGTGCGGCATTAAGACTTGTAAATGCATTCATTATGTCCAGGCTCGATTATTGCAATTATGTACTGGCAGGTTTACCGGCAGATTAGATTTCACGCTTGCAGATGATTCAAAACAATGCGGCGCATCTCATCTTGAAGAAACGAAAGAGAGACCACGTTACGCCTCTACTGAAGCAGCTGCACTGGCTGCCCGTCAAATTCCGCTGCCAGTACCTTTCTACCAAGCTGTCTGTTTATCAGCCATCACGCACCCTCCGTTCTTCTAGTGTAAAACTTTTTAAAATCCCGAATCTTAACATGAAAACTGTCGGGGAGCGTTCTTTCGCCTTTTTAGCCCCAAGTGTGTGGAACTCTCTGCCAACTGAAATGCAGAATCTGCCCACATTGTCACAGTTCAAAGCTCACTTAAAGACTTTTCTTTTCTGTCGGGCATTTAACACTTAGCTCATCTTTAGCTAACTGTTGACTGCCTTTTATTCTGATCCTAGAGGAAGTGAATGTAAAGTGTTGGGAAGAGATCGGGTGGTTTAAAGTAGTGGATAATCGTGCGTGTGTCTGAGAGAGAGGGTGTGCTGTTGTGCATGCGCAATGAGTCCAGTGTTTTCCTGGAGAACAGCGCTATACAAGAACTATGTATTATTATTATCAATGCAGCTAGTTCTTCTGTGCTTGACTTCAACGACTCTTTACTGGTCAAACTTTCTTACACTGCATCTCACTGGCTGAGAAGTCACCGCAGTCTAATGTGTTTTTTGTTACCCTGGATGATCAGCTGGTAGACCAGACTAAGCAGATCGTTACTGTCTCTTTCCACAGTGTTTTCAAATGGAGTGCTCATGTCAGATCGTCCAATCGCACTCCAGCCCCCAACCCTGCGGTTTTTATTTTCTTCTGTGTTTTCCCACATGCAAGTCAGCATAGCATTGTCAGAGGCAGTGTAACAGCACAGCAAACAGTAACAAAATGTTTGTGTCCTACACAAACCATCCCATCAGCATAACAAATCCCTTATATTACCATTTGCTTTGCTACCCTCTTAATGATAGCATTTGGCAGGTCTAGACATCACTGTAGATCTAGTGTTCACACTAACCAGTGATTCATGAAAGTGAAGGCAAATACTGCAAAGGAAACACGACAATACCTGTTCGAATTGAGAAATATGATTTGGGTTGGCAGGGATATACAAAATATATACAGAACACCAAAACTAACAAGGAAGTTTCCTTGTAAATTTCGCCCCGAGTAGCAAATCATGATATTACCATTCACTTTATTGTTACAATAAAACACAGGAATTGTTATCGGTGTCCTATAAAACTTCAAGATGGGGATACATCATCCCAAAAAATCTGCCATATTTCAAGGGTAGTGCCAGAATAGCTTACCACCACCTTGAACTAAAGCCATTGGTCTCTATCCTTATCTGTAAATACTATAATGTAGCGTGCATGGCAGTGTACAAATTTGAAGCTTTTAGCCTCAGTATGATATGGGTTAACAAATTGCCCTGCTTAGATTCGCTGACAATAATCACTGCAGTCCCACAGCTGCTCACAAGGAGAGATGGGAAGGAAAATAACACACAGATGGTTTAGGAAGACTACCAAGTAAAGTACGTAAAACCAATGTTAATGGACAGAACTGTGCATCATTGACCAATGATCATAAATCTATTTGGTCAAAGCAGAAGGTTTCCTCACAGTGACATGTGAGAAATATGTCCATTAGCGTGCTGTGCTTGACTAAGACAACAGAGAAAACATACACAAAACACTGTACAGTCACCTACTCATTGCAATCCTGCATGTCCACCACCATGCCAATAAATAGGGAAAACAAGAAAGGCAAAGCCATTATGGCTCACTTGTATGTGTGACCTTTGTGGCAAGGGCTGGCTTCTGCAGCAGCTAAATCCAGGTTTTCTGAAAATTCACACACCTGTCAACGCTTGGCCTTTGTGATGAGTCGAATAAATCAGTATGCATAGGAAGGTCTCATCATCAGCTATCTTTGTGCCAAATTTGGTTGAAAAACTTGCAAAAATGTGGATAATACCTACAATTTTATCAAAAATTGGCATTTTACACACATTTGCCAGCCTCTTGTGACCCTTGACCTTTCCAAGGGGGTCATCCAAATTAGTATGCATAGAAAGGTTGAGTATTTGAGAAAAAAACATCTTTTGTAAAAAATATGGCTTTTTTTCCTATTTCCTGAGCTCTCATGACCCTTGACCTTTCTGAGAGATCAACCAAATTAGTGTGCATAGAAAGGTCTTCCCATCAGGTATCTCTGTAGTAAGTTTGGGTTTAAAGTTGTGAATAGTATTTGAGAAAAAAAAACATCTTTTGTCAAAATATGGCTATTTCGGACCTATTTCCTGAGCCCTTGTGACCCCTGACCTTTCCGAGGGGTCATCCAAATTAGAGTATGCATAGATAGGTTTTACCATTAGGTATCTCTGTAGCAAGTTTGGAACAGTATTTGAGAAAAAAATATCTTTTGTTAAAATATGGCTATTTTCCACCCTGAGTTCTTATGACCCTTGACCTTTCCGAGGGATCAACCAAATTAGTATGCATAGAAAGGTCGTACCATCAGGTAAAATTTGTACCAAGTTTGGGTTTTAAGTTGTGAATAGTATTTGAGAAAAAATAAATTATGTCAAAATATAGCTAATTTTGACATAGTTCCTGATCTCCTGTGACCTTGACCTTTGTGAGAGGTCACTCAAATTGGTATGCTTAGAAAGGTCTTGCCACAAAGTATCCTTGAACTAAGTTTGAAGACTGTGGCAGTTAGTCTCCGAGAAAATGCCAACGTTAAAGTTTACCACAGACGACGGTGGGCGGACGCTGGGCGGACGCTGGACAGACGACCACTGCCCCAAAACTTAGACTCACGTTTGCTTCGCACATGAGCCAACAAAAGCAGTTGAAAAATCATGCAGTTTCAGACAGGCTGTTGTCATCGCTAGTGTGACAGTGTACCATTCAAATCCACCACAAATACATGGTGCCACCTCAACAGTCTCTGCTGGCAGAGTATTAAAACAAAACAAAAATAGAATTCCATGAGACATGAAAAATGTATTTTTCTTTAAAACAATTTTTTTGAAAAATACTTACCGATGGTATTACTATATGGGATTAGTTCTTAGCTAGTCTAATTTTAGCCCAAAATTTGTTGTGTACGATTATGGCCGTTATGGCAGGAGAGGGGCGCCATAGACTGGGCGGAAGCCCGGTTAGCCTCCCTTCCTGTATCACCACGCATGCGCTCCGCGCTTCCCACTTCAGTCAGTTTCTTAGCAGACCAGCGGCAAGCGGGGTAGGTGGGAGGGACCTCCGAGTAATACCATTGGTAAGTATTTTTCAAAAAAATTCATTTTAAAGAAAAATACATTTGTTTTCTCAAAACACATTACCGATGGTATTACTATATGGGAGAATTCCGAAAAGGAGGCGGGTGCCGCTAAGACACCCCTACCCCTGCCATCGCACTACTTCTAGTGGCCCTCTCCAAGCAACCTCTCTCTAATTTTAGCAAAGATACTTACGGCACCCTAAGGCGCCTGGAGGGAGTGTTGCGCCATGATGTCTCTCCGCAGCGACGGTTCTGGCGCTGGCTGTAGAGGTCCCTCAGGTAGAAGCGTGCGAAGGCGGTCACTGCTCGCCTGCCCACAGCCAGGAAGTCTTGACAGCATGGTAGCGGTCGAACACTAGGCTTGCAGCCGTGACTAGGTCTCATGCGCCCTGGAGTGCAAGCGTGTGGCTGTGTGAGAAGCCAGTTCCTACTGGCTTTGGTGGATGTCACGTTCAGCCTATCGTCTGGGCTGAGATGTCATTCTACCTGGGGAGAGAGAGAGGAGAGTGTGTCCTGCGTAGCGGCTTGGTCCGGCGCAGGTACCCACGTAAGGCCCGCACTGGGTCCTGTTGTCTGGACTCACGGCGGCGCCTGGGCCTCTTAATGGTGTAAGGTTCGCACCGGGTCTGTGTCTGGATTTACTGGTGGAACCTGGTTCCCTTAATGGCTGAATCATCACCAATTGAGGAGCAGCCAAGGAGATCTGGCCTTGACTAAGAAGGCCGGGTCGGGCAGCAGCTGAAGTGAGCCGTCCGATCTGAACTGCAGACAGTCGGGGCGTGCCGAAAGGGGTGCAGCTTGCTGACCCTGGAAGCAGAGGCGAGGGCCGAGAGCCGAGAGGAAGCAAGTCTTCCGCATCACATCTGGTAGTGTAGCCGACTGGATGGGCTCGAAGCCAGGCGCATTGAGTCGAGTAAGCATGTAAGGTAGGTCCCATCTAGGCACCCAGGAGCGTAGAGTGGAACGTTGTAGACCGAACTGGTCCATCAGGTCGGCAAGGCCTTGCAGGGACTGGGGTCGAGCCGTCCCAGATGTCTGTACGCGTCCGCGATCATGGCCAAGAAGCCTCAAGGTGAAGGCGCTAGGAGCTGGTCGGAGAGCAGCCAAAGGAAGAACTCCGCCAGCTGTGGATCTGTCACTTCGGTGGAGGAGAGGCGTCTGTCGTCGCACCAGGAGCAGAGGACCCTCCCACTAGCCTCGTAACTCATCCGGTCGATGTCGAGGTCGGTGCGGAGCTCCATACCCGGGCGCACGAAGTGACGCGCTGGGACGAGATAGGACTAGCCGAAGTTGGCCAAGGAGCCCCGAACTTCGAAGAGGCGGAGAAGGGCATCCTGGTCCTCCATCAGGGCCAACTCGGACTGGTTCCTCAAGAGCAGGACGTCTAAGTAGTCCAAGGAGAGATTCGTGGACGTACGACGGGCTCTGGTTACCGCAGCATCCAAATCCGAGAACTCCCAAGGGCTTAAGTCGAGGCCGAAGGGAAGGGCGCGCAACTGGTAGACCCCTCTCTGGAAGGCGAACGTAGTAACGCCTGGAAGCTGGTTGTGAAGCAACGTGAAGTCATGCATCCGAGGTCCGGGCTGACAGCAAGTCACTCGGCTGCACGGCGGAGCGAAGAGCCCGGGCGGTCTCCAAGCGGAAGGATGGAGCACGAAGAACTTGTGGAGCGCTGAGAGGTCAAAGACTGGGCGCCACCTGCCGCCAGGATCAGGAGCCACAACGAGCCGGCTGTAGAACGCAGGGGAGTCGTGTCGCATAACCACCTCCGCGGTCGCTGCAGCAGCAAGGTGGCTACTTCGGAGCTGAGGGCCTCATCTCAGGGCTTTTTCTTCTCTTTCCAACAGCACTTGGTGTTCCCAGGCGGTCACCCATCCAAGTGCTAACCGAGCCCGACGTTGCCTAACTTCGGATCAGACGAGAACCGGTGTATTCAAAGTGGTATGGCCGTTGGCTGGTCTGACGGCACCGCCATCCACAAGGAGAGCGGGGCAGGGGAACTGAGACCGAAGAAGATGAGGAGTCCATCGGCGATCGTTGAAGGAATCCACGGGCCATCTGGTAGAAGCGCTCGCCACACATAGCTGAGGAGTGCTAGCCTGAAGAAGGGCAGGTGCAGGAGAAGACTGGAGCCTGGGGGGAGACGTCCACCTCTGGTAGGGGGCGGGGCTGGGACTGGAAGCCCGCAGGGCGCGACCCGGAGCTTGCGGAGGATCCGAAGGGAGCTGAGCTGGCGCAGCTGAGCCAGGCGTCCTAATCGCTTCCTCGACATCGAGCCAGGCGGGCTCGAACCGGAGCTCTCCTCCGAGGGGAACTTGGCAAGAAGTGTCTAAAGATCCGCCGGAAGGGACAGGGGCGAAGAGCCGCATCGCGTCGCCACAAGAAACCGTGGACCGCCGCTTGCCAATGCATTGACAAAGGTGTGGTAGGCCACGCGGTTCCCAGGTACCGCTAGCGCTAGCAGGTCCCAGAGCCGAGAAGACGAGGAAGGGTGCCGGGTATCTATCCGAAGGACGAAGGCTAGTGGCTCCAGAACAAGGAACCCGCTGCAATCAGGGCGATCTGAAGAGTGTAGCTGTCTGTTCCACGGCGGGAAGAAGACTGAAGTAAGGCGAACCTGCAAGGTACGGCCGGGAAGAAATGAGGCAGGGGAAGAAGAACACTGCGAGCTCCTCACGTACCACACTTCCGAAGGAGCACACACCTGCCGGTCACCTGCTTCTTCTTCCTCTTCCTGAGTCCGAGAAGAACTGGCGGAACCGCAGCGAACAAGGTCCTGAAGCCCGGCGGCTGGGGGAGCGAATTGAACCACTTGCCCTGATGATCGGCACCGACAAGTAGAGGCCTTCCTCTTGAGCGTGGACGGAATCCGCGGGGAGGCAGTCAGCACGACGCGCGCCGCTGCATCCAGTGCACGAAGAGACTCCAAGGGTCCCAAGGAAGCTGACTGTAGCTCCTCCACGTCAGGTGCAAGGAAGGGCAGGTCAGGGCTGGTCTCTCAAGGCGTGCCGAACGGACTCCGCAGGGTACAGGCTGAGAGCGTCGTCCTCTCCCGGCACGGGGCAACTTACCTGATAAGAAGCAAGAATCACCGCCTTGTCGTCCCAGGAGAAGGCCGCAGCCCTAGGCGACGAGCTTCTCACCGAAGGGTGAAGTCGAGGGAGCCGCACGGCAGAACAGTCCCGCAAGAGTTAGGCGACGAGAAGACTCACAACACGGTCTGCAGTGTCACTGCACACGGTCGTGGCGTGGAAGCGCTGCGCTGTCTGGCGCGGTGGCGGCGACAAGAACCACCGACCGTCGGGACGCTGAACTGTGGCCGAGTCGTACCTAGACCCCGCCTGAGGGGTCGGGTAGAAGCTATGTCGGAAGAACTCTCCGGAGCGTCGACTTGTCCTTGTAGTGCGACCAACGACGAAGGAGGGAGCACTCACGGCGAACACGGGGCGGGCCGACTCGGGGCAAGCTGGGCCGCGTTTCAGGTTGTGTGTCCGGGAGTGGGAGCGCGAACGCCGAGTAAGTCTGTCCGATCTAGGCGCCGTGTCGCCAGTCTAAGGTGGAGCGCCGAGGTGACGAGAAGTTCACTAGTGGCGGACGAGGAGGGGGGGGGGGGGGGGCCACCCAAGGTCCATGTAGCGGAGCGTGCCGATTGCTGACCTGGTAGGCTGCAGCCTTCGGTGTCTCTACCCGGACGTCTACCGGAGCTGCGGCAAGTGCCTGTTTGTCTTCAGCGACTGTTTGGAAGCCACCACCGAGAAGCATCCACCCAACGGGACAGTGGTGGATACCGGTGAAAACACTAGAGGCTTAGCTGGTGGGCCTCGCCGATCCGGAACCGCACAACGACCACTAGACGGGACTGTGGTGGTTGCCGGTTAAAGCGCCTAACTTTTTTTTTTTTTTTGTGTCGGAGGCGCTACCACACGGTAAGGGCCACTAGGCGGGTCTGTGGCGCGTACCGGGGAAGGATCGAATACCGGTGCTTCCGCAAGAGGCTTGACTTTTCCCTTCATTCTTTATTCCCCTGGCGGGACTCGCCGATCCTGCACCGCACAGTGACCACTAGGCGGGACTGTGGTGGCTGCCGGCTTTAGCGCTCTAGCTCTCAGTCGAGGCTGCTGCGACGGCGGCGCTACCGCACGGTAAGGGCCACTAGGCGGGTCTGTGGCGCGTACCGGGGATGGATCGGAACTCCGTGCTAGGGTCGGTCGTTTCGGCCGTAGAAGCGGTGTAGTTCTGTCCACTACTCTTCCGGCCACGGGGCGCAGACCGGGCACGGGTTAGATGAGGCACATTCAGAACAGGTCAGGCAAGGAATTCGTCACTTGGCCACTGGAAATGCTCACATTGCGTGCAGGTGCGGACTTGCCCACTGCAACACAAAGGGTACAAGACAATTGAGCAAGCGTGCCCCTGTGGGCACGCAAAACGAACCTCGTTTGAGCGAAATTTCGAAAACAAAAATAAAACGGCTTATGCCGAGGCCCGGCGCTCTACCCACACCCCTGAGCGCCTGGCGTAGGCTCAAACCGAATCTATACCTCGTCATTCGGAGAAGAAGGACCAACCACCCGGCCAAGACCAACAGCCACGTGGAAGATAGATGACCAGGCGTAGAGGTCGCTCAAACTGTCGCCGGTCGAGAAACCAGTCCACGCAGGAACGGCAGGGTCGACGGAAGTCGCCAGGAAGACGCCAGCCACGAACCAACACCCCAGGGCTCGTCCTGCGTAAAGCCAAGGGTCGAACGACGAGCGAACACACCAGACACAGTTCTCAAACACACACCGCCAAGCCTGAACCGGCGCGAGCTAGAACCGGGCCACAAGGGCAAAGCTACAAGTCCGAATGGCCACAAACACGTGAAAACAGTTCACCGGCGCCACTGAAGGCTAGCCCTAAAGTCACAAACACAACTGCCGAGCAGTCCCACACGAAAGCGTCTAAGCCTAAGCCACAAGGCGAAGGCAAACCACAGTCCAACGACCGGTTAACGGCTCAGTGAGAACAACGAAGCGTAGAGCTCACGACGTACACAACCGCTCAGTAACTAGCAAAGAAACTGACTGAAGTGGGAAGCGCGGAGCGCATGCGTGGTGATACAGGAAGGGAGGCTAACCGGGCTTCCGCCCAGTCTATGGCGCCCCTCTCCTGCCATAACGGCCATAATCGTACACAACGAATTTTGGGCTAAAATTAGACTAGCTAAGAACTAATCCCATATAGTAATACCATCGGTAATGTGTTTTGAGAAAACAAACTAAGGTACAATGTAGTTCCACTTGAACGTGCATTCACATGCATGATTTACATGTATTACAAGTAGCATGCCATACACTCAGTCTTTTACATGTGTGGTTTTGATCTTGAAATCCAACAGGAATCAAAATAAATAACTCATTGCAACATCAGGTTACTGTGGTTCATTGCAGTGTTTACATTTGTACATCAATATGGAATGGCACACAAATTGCATGGAGGCCAAGGGATCTTCAGTCAGTTTAATCCAACTTGCACCACAGAAATCCTTCCTCACCTAACTGCACAGCATCACTGGCTTCCACCACCATCTGAAATCAGAGGACAGGTCAAGGTTGTAGAAGTCTGCACCTGGAACTGCTCTACTCCCAACATTATTCCAACAGTCAGGGGACAGCTATGTCCATCTCAACAACTTGCAGTGACTCATACTGCACCGTTACAGATACAAAGAATGGGAATAAACAAAAACATATCTAGCAAAACAAGAAACTGAAAAATAACAAGATCAAGATTTCATCCCAAAGTCTACCATATTGTTTGGAGCTCACATGCGTTTTTCTTTTAGGAACATTCACAGTTGTTCATATTTTTAAGCGTATCCTTCTGATCCATTTCCCTCCTCTCTAAGCCAATCTCTGATCAATGCACACACTGACACACAAATAAAGATAGACACACTGCGCTTCCCATCATTAGTACGCTCTGTGGGCTCGTGTAGCTACATGAATTCTGAAGAACAGCACGAGCAGCAAAATGACGTCTCAATAATCTTCACGTCATGGCATCACTAGTCTGATGATGCCGTGTACACAGTGATGAATTTGATGTTTCACGTCACTCATCCAAAAGGCTGACTGTTTTGTTCCATAAAGCCTCTTCCAGGGCTAACTGTTTGATAGGAGTATATAGTAGATCCAAAACTTGCAAAAATGAATTATTATTCAAAAAGTTGAAGAGGTAGAATGCTGGATTACGAACTCTCCCTTTAATCTACTGTATGCAAAGTATCTAGTAAGAATAACAAAAATTACGGACTCAAATGCGGATCTACCGTTTTATGTGCAACGGCCATTTTCTTGTCAACGTGTAAACTAATTTAAAAATATAAAAAACTGCTTTGGGACAATTCCTGTAGGAAACATATCCTAAAGTTTCAAGCTTTTCCGTCCACAAAAAATGCGGGCTCTAGTCACTGTCACATACACATGCACGCACACATACATACACACGCGGCATTTTGGCGCCAAATGTACGTTCTCTACCAAGGTTTGAGTAGCTAGACGTGACATCATTTTTACCTTGTTACTTCTTTGCCAGAATGTGGGATCCACCGATCCAGCACATCGTGTGCATTTTCCAGAACACGTTCCGACCAGCCCCATTTCAAGGTCTACCATATTTTCAATATAATAGGCAAAAACAGCCAGTGGTCTTTCAGAAAGAATACTTGAAGTAAAACAAATATGACCAGCATGACCTTGACCACTGGATGATAACATAATTCTTGTATACAAATTAAAACACTTCCCATCATGAATACCTAACAAAACACCTACTTGATAGGTTCAGAGAGCAGACCAAAAACAAATATGGCAGGTGTGATGTAGCAACTTGACTTTTTTTGTGCCACATTTAATTTTTTTTCCTAAGGCCTATTAAACAAGTGTTTTAGATACACTGCATGGAAAAGAACACATTCCTAAATTACACACTGTCTTACAAATTGATCATATAGCTTCAGAGATCTCCCAAAACTGACATGGGGATGTAGCTTAGTGGATAAGACAGTCGTAAGGTTCTGGGTTCAAATGCCCCGGTGGGCAGGAATGGGATGTGGAATTTTCCCATCAAGTCAAATTTATGTACTGATTCGGTTTATAGTGCCTGTTTGCCTTTGTGTGTACAGCATGCCTAATCATCAAGTGCACACTTTTAAAATACCATTACCACTATTCGAAAAGAGTAGGCCGGTGGAAAGGAAACAGAAATGTATCACATGCAACGAAGTTAATAGCAGAGTGGAGGTATTCATGTTAAATAGCACTAAGTGGCAGCAGGCTTTCAAAGCTCCAGCTTCCAACCCTGCGGCACCTCGAGCATCTTGAAATAAAACAAATATGGCCACCTTGACCTAGAACTGATTCTTGATTCATGATAAAGCCTTTCACTGAGGACTATAATCACCTTAACATGCGAGTTAAATCAGGCCAGTAGTTTTAGAGATATTGCCTAGACACCAATACATAGGCTCACTTTTGCAATCGTATGAGCCGAAAATAATGAAGTGTCAGAAAAAGAATCCTAGAAAACAGAGGTCATTTTGAGAGTGCCTTGGCCTGTAGAAAGCATGGTTGATATTTGACATGTGATGTCTTACCTGTGGCGTGTCTAAAAGTAGATGACTTTCTCTGCCCCGTTGTCCGCGGGCCCTCCTGGTGCAGACCTTGGCCCTCCGGGCGCTGGTCTAGTGGAGGTGGGGGGATTAGGCAGGTGAGGAGTGGGACGACCCTTGCCCCCAGCGCCGGGCTCAGCAAGCTTCATGACCAGCGCCAGGTTGGAAGGTGTGCTGCGCGAGTTCTGGTTACGCGTGATCATGCCCTGCACCTGGGCAGGGGACGGGGTGAGGGGGGCAGTACCAGATCCCCCTGCCCGCGCTCCCAGTGAGCCCAAGGAGGCCGCACGAGGATGCGTGTGATGCAGGATGGGCCGGTGTCCTGCTCCTGCCCCAAGACCAACACCAGTACCAGCCCCGCTGGTGATGGAGGAGCTGGAGAGAGAGAGCTTCATAGGTAGCTGCTGCACACTGGCCCCACCCGCTCGCTGTTCATTGCGTGTGCTCATCAGGTGAGCAGGGATGTTGGACTTGGCCCCAGGGCTGGCCACATTCTGCACGCTGCTGACTGAGTGTCGTGGTCGTCGAAACATGCCCCGAAGGTCAAGTTCACCCGCGATGTCTGTGGGGGCGCCAGGCACCGTCTGGTAGAAGTCGGCTGATGCGGAGCGCCTGTGACCAGGAGCATGGCGGCTGTAGGTTGGTGCTGCATCATGGGTGTCAGCAGAGACAATGGTGTCCAGGTCGATGGTGTGCACCAGATGACCCTCGTCCAGCATGGTGGGCACCACGTGACCCTCGTCTAACATGGTGGGCTCCAGCAGACACTGTTCACGCAACACCCACATCTGATGCTGCACACTTTCACGCTCACGTCGCAACTCTTCCTTCTTCACACGCAGCTCACTCTGTCAAAAAAAACACTGTATCAGTACTACACCCTACACATCATGACATCAACACTACACTTATGTCCATTTAAACCCTTTGGCTGTTGGAAGTAGTTTTTATTGTGATGATTCCTGCAGAAATCCTCACGAGAAAAAACGCTACCCACCAGCCAAAGGGCTAAAAACACTGCAACTTTGATCAAGTGCATCTGCCAACATATTAACATGCACTCATTTCAGTGAAATAAAGGAAAAGTTGCAGATTCTCCTTGTGCCATGGTTTAACTCTAATGCAAGTGAATTCTACTTCAGACTGAATTTACTGTTTTATGTGTTATAACCATCTACTCCTTGGTGAGCTTTGACTTAGCAGTTTACTAACACACAAAACTGTAAATTTGCCAATATAATGGGTCCTCAATGTTGTCTTGCTTCTACTAAGACTTTTCAGTTTTCTACCCTTTTTGTCTACCATATTGAAAATACGGTAGACTCTGAATGAGGCTGCTCAGAGTGCGTTCTGTAGAATGCACATGATGTGGACCCCGAATTCTGGCAAAGAAGTAACAAGATAAAAATGACATCATATCTAGCTACGCAAACCTTGCTAGAGAAAGTACATTTGGCGCAAAATGCTCTGTGTGTGTGTGTGTGTGTGTGCGTGTGTGTGCGTGTGACAGTGACTAGAGCCTGCATTTGTGGACAGATTTTCCCTGTTAATTCTCTCCCGAACAGTTTTTTTTTTTTAATTATGTTTCACGCCGACAAGAAAATGGTTGTTTCCCAAAAAATTACAATTGAGTCCGTAATTGCTGTTATTCTTACAAGATACTTTGCATACAGCTAGATTAAAGGGAGATATTGAATAAGTTCATAATCCAGCATTATACCTCTTCAACGTTTTGAATAATAATTAATTCATTTTTGAAAGTTTTGGTTCCACTATATACTCCCATCAAACAGTCAGCCCTGGAAGAGGCTGTGTGCCTTTCGGATGAGTGACATGAAACATCAAATTCGTCACTGTGTACACGGCGTCATGAGACCAGCGATGCCATGACGTGAAAGTTACAGTGACGTCATTTTGCTGTCTGTGCTATTCTTCCACTTATGGCTCACGTGTATGACCGATCACACGTCTGACAATAAGTAAAGGGATGGCTTCTGCACTAACAAAATCCATATTTTCTCGAAACTTAATCAGTTTTCACACATCTGTGAAACTCCCAAGACCCTTGACCTTTTACGATGAGTCGACTAAATTAGGATACATAGGAAGGTCTTATCGTCAGCTATCTTTGTGCCAAATTAGACTGAAAATTTGCAAAAATGTTGATAATAACTACAATTATTGGCATTTTATACACATTTGTCAACCTCTTGACCTTTTCTGAGGGGTCACTCAAATTAGTATGCATAGATAGGTCTTACCATCAGGTATCTCTGTAGCACGTTTGGGTTTGAAGTTGTGAATAGTAATTGAGAAAAAACATTTCTTGTCAAAATATGGCTATTTTGTACTTATTTCCTGAGCTCTTCTGACCCTTGACCTTTCAAGGGCTCATCCAGATTAGTACGCATAGATAGGTTTTACGATCAGGTACCTCTGTAGCAAGTTTTGGTTTGGAGTTGTCAATACTAATTGAGAAAAAACATTTCTTGTCAAAATATGGCTTTTTTTTTTTTTTACCCATTTCCTGAACTCTTGTGACCTTGACCTTTGCGAGGGTCATCCAAATTAGTATGCATAGATAGGTCTTACCATCAGGTATCTCTGTAGCAAGTTTGGGTTTGAAGTTATGAATAGTATTTGAGAAAAAAACATCTTTTATCCAAATATGGCGATTTTGGACCTATTTTTTGAGCTCTTGTGACCCTTGAACTTTCCGAAGGATCAACCAAATTAGTATGCATAGATAGGTTTTACCATCAGGTATCTTTGTACCAAGTTTGGGTTTGAAGTTGTGAATAGTATTTGAGAAAAAAAATATTTTGAAAAAATATGGCTATTTTGGACCTATTTCCTGAGCTCATGTGATCCTTGACCTTTCTGAGGGATAAGCCAAATTAGTGTGCGTATAAAGGTCTTACAATCAGGTATCTTTGTACCAAGTTTGAGTTTGAAGTTGTGAATAGTATTTGAGAAGAAATAAATCATGTTCCACCTACAAAATACTGAGCTCTACAGGAAAGACTGCTTACAAGACCAGTAGAGATAAGATCTCTGGTACTAATAAGCTATATTTCAAAGTTCAAGCCTAAAATACTCCGTCTCACTTCGGGAGCAAAGTCAACCAGGTGCAGAAACTAGCAACACGACTATACTTAAAAATTAAAAACAGTACCTTTTTCTCATATTATCGTAAATCTGCATTTCTGCTTACTTACTGACGATTTTCATTTGATCACTGAAATAAACCTTTAACTTGTAATTTTGAAATTTATAATGCTATGCACACAAAAACGTCTTGCATCTTATCCAGGTTGCGTTCAAGGATTGGTTCCCAGAATGTAAAATAAAAAACATTAAAAAAAACACTTCTACAAAAATGTCTCCATCCTAAGGACAAATATTGTTGCTATAAATAAACTATATGGCATTAGTACTTTTGTTTCCTACCAGCAAACCAATGTTATTCTTTGGACGAACTACCTATTGTGTATTCTGCTAGACTACATTTTTCTCCAAAGAATTTCTGAGGATGAATTCCTTCATAAAAGTGTTTACATGCACTTACACAAAAAATAAGTTCAAAAAGTAAATATACAGTAGTGGATTCCTCAGTGGAGGACACATTTGCGTTCCTCTGCACTTGTGATCACTAGCTGGCAACGTGACCAACAAAAAAGCACGCAAAAGACAGATTTACGATATTCATTGCATAGGGCCACGAGTATTTTACAATGGAAGTGGACTTGGAGTGGATTGAATTCAGCGACGTCAATGATAAGAACATCACCAGACATATTTGTATATACATCAGATCAGTGAATATATTTAGACTGGCATGACATCGGATCAAGTATCTTCAACTGAATTGTTTTATTTCCTCTTTGATGTGGTGGTCTTGTCATGTAAATGCAAAGCTTTCTCCTTTCCACACGCGTTGATGTGACATGATGTGATTTTTCAATGTAGATGTCAATTATACTTCAAATTTACCTCTGATAGGATCAGAAAAGCTAGTTTTCATCTGCTCTTCATGCCTCAAAAGTTCTTAGCTCATGAAAAAAAACAAGCAAAACAGCAAGTCCATTTTGTAATGAATAGCATGATTTCCACTGCAATACACTGAAAATCTCACTTTTCATAAAAATGCACTTGATGTGTTTTGCTTGCTTTCGACCCCCCCCCCCCCCCCAACCCCCCAAACAAAATTTAGAAGAGGAAAGCAACATGCACTTAACTCATCCATATCACAACAAGAAAGGCAAAGCCCTTATGGCTCACGTGTATGACCGATCTACATGTGTCACCTTTGTGACAATAGGGGATGGCTTCTGCACCAGCAAAATCCATGTTTTCTAAAAATTTAATCAGTTTTGACACATCCATCAAATCCCCATGACCCTTGACCTTTGAAATAAGTCAACTAAATTAGTATACACAAGACGGTCTTACCATCATCAGCTACCTTTGTGCCAAATCTGATTGAAAAGTTTGCAAACTGTTGATAATAACTACAATTCTATCAAAAATGAATTTTTTTTCTAAAATGTATTTTTTTGAAAAATACTTACCGATGGCATTACTATCTGGGAATACACTCTATTGCCTATAGATTTCAGCAAAATTGTGTGTAGCACACAACTGGGGAGGAGACACCGGGGATCCAAGCACTATGACCCCGGGTGGCCTCCCCTTACTACCCTATCCCGGCGAGCACAGGGCGACCTCGTCAGTTTCACACATAGCCACAAGAGGCAAGCGGGGCAGGCGGGAGGGCCATTCGAGTAATGCCATCGGTAAGTATTTTTCAAAAAAATACATTTTAGAAAAAAAATTCATTTGTTTTTTCAAAATACATTACCGATGGCATTACTATCTGGGAGAATGGCGAACAGGCGGAGGGTGCCGTATCTAACCACAACCCAACCACTCCGCCGGCCCCCTCGAGAGAGAACTCCCGACGATTTCAGCTATGATGTGCCTAAGACGCCAGCAGTGCTCGGAGGGAGTGCTGGGCCGCGGAGATGTCGCCCACCCGTGCCAGGGAGTCACGTCAGCCGGATAGGTCTCTTAAGGTAGAAGCGTGCGAAAGTGGAGTCTGAGCGCCAGCCACCCGCTGCCAAAATATCTTTGACCGAGCAGTTGCGGTCCAGGGCTAGACTGGTGGCTACTGCTCTCACTTCATGCGCCCGGATTTGTAAAGGCTCAGCGCCGCGTGGGGAGAGGTCTAGGTAGTCTGACCTAATCACCCACCGCAGCCAGGATGACACGATCTGGGCCGAGATGTGGCGTCTGCCCGCGGACAAGGTAAGAAGAGGCGCGAGCGCCCCCGGCGCTGCGGCTGAGAGCGGCGCAGGTAAATCTTTAGCGCCCGCACTGGGTCCTGTTGCCGCGATCCAGGGGAGAGGTCCGCTCCACAGAGGGGCCGTATCGTTAGCACCTGAGGAGCCGCCGCGGGCGGCGGTTCTTGGCCAGGAAGGACGGATCGGAGAGCCTCTGCGCAGAGCCGTCGGAACGAACCGCAAACAGGCTGGGAGCATCGAGAGCGCGTGAAGCTCGCTGACTCGGGATGCTGTAACGAGAGCCAGAAGGAAACAGGTTTTCCGGGTCAAGTCTGAGAACCGAGCCAAGGGGAGGGGCTCAACCGGTCCGTATTCAACCCCGTCAGTACCCAGGCAAGATCCCACCGGGGTACTAGGGAACGTGAAACCGGACGTCGGAGTTCAAAGTGAGCCAGAAATTCGACAGATCCTTGCAGGCGCCTGGGTCCGGAAGACACCGGTGACAGTAGATGTCCGCGAACATAGCGCGGTAGCCCTTGATGGCGACCGGGGCTAAGCCCCGGTCGTCGAAGAGCCACAGGAAGAACTCCGCCAGTTGGTGGGAGGCTAGGTTAGTGGGAGGGTGCCCATGGGAGGTGCACCAGGTCTGAAAGACCCTCCACGTGCCTTCGTACACCTTCCTTGTAGAGAGTCTGCGGGCTGCTGCAATTGCCGCCACTGCTGCATCCGAGAACCTCTAGCGGCGCGGGCGTGCCGGACAACCTCCAAGCGTGTAGGCGGAGGCGTACGGGGCACGGATGGAAAAGCCGCTGACGGGGCTGCTTGAGCATCGTGGAAGGGGTAGGAAGCTCCAGAGGAGGGTCCGTCGCAAGCGCGAGGAGGTCCGTGGTCCAGCTCTTGGTCCAGTTGAAGGGGGCCACCAGCAGGAGGACCGCCGAGCATCCCAGAAGCTTCCGCAGTACCTTCGGAACGAGGACTGACGGGGGGTAGGCGTAAGCAATCAGGCCGACCCAAGGAATGGGGAGCGCGTCCACTGCCCAAGCGAGTGGATCCAGGACTGGCGAGACGTAGACCGGGAGCTGGCTGCTTCATCTGGTGGCAAACAGATCCACTAGCGGCGTTTTCCAGTGAGAGCAGAGCAGGCGAAAAATATCCGGGCGTAGGGACCGCTCCGTGTGGAGCAACTGTCCGCGACGAGACAGGGCGTCCGCCTTCACGTTGAGGTGGCCAGGGATGTGGCGGGCTCGTAGGGCAATGCCTCGATCCCTGCACCAGAGGCGAAGGTGGCACCGAAGAATGCAAAGGGAGGGCGAGTGAGTGCCACCCTGATTCTGTATGTAAGCCACCACCGTCGAGTTGTCGGAGAGCACGAGGACGTCCTGATTGGCCAAGGTCTCCTGCCAACGTCGAATGCCAATCCAACTGCCTTCAGCTCCAGCCAGTTGACGTGATTCCCGAACAGCTCCCGAAGCCAACGCCCGAGGCCGAGAGAAATCCGGTAACAGGTGCGCGCCCCAGCCGGCCTGGCTCGCCTCTGTACAGAGAGACCACCGAGGCGGCGGGGAGTGTAGGGCACCCCCGAAGCCAGCCAAGCGAGGTCCGCCCACCTCTCGAGGTGAGGACGAGCCCGAGGCGTGACAGGTACTAGATCCAACAGAGCGCCCGAGGGTCGCCAGTGAAGAAGGAGACGTAACTGGAGAGGCCGAGCATAAAGTCTGCCCAAGGGAAGCAGGTCCGCAGCCGCCCTGAGGAGGCCCAGGAGTTGAAGCCAGACCCTGGCGGTGAAGGAGGATCCCATCCCCATCGAAGTCGCTAAGTCGACTATCTTCTGTCGCCTGGCCAGAGGCAGGCGGGCAAGGTTGAGGTCGGTCAGGAATTCCATCCCCCGATGTAGAAACCGTCGAGAGGGAGAAGATCGGATTTCCCCAAATGAGTAGGAAACCTAGACGACGCAGAAGGGAAAGCAGGGCATCCCTGTCCGTCTGGAGGGCTGCGGAGACCAAGTTGCGCAGTAGAAGGTCGTCCAAGTAATTGGAGGCCGGGCTCAAGGAGCGCTGACGGAAATTGGCTATCACGGCGTCGAGCAGTCTTGTAAACACCCACGGACTGATGTTGAGGCCGAAAGGAAGGGCGCAGAACTGGTAGACGATCCCCCCAAGTCAAACCGAAGGTACCGGCGAAACGACGGATGAATCGGGACGTGCAGATAGGCGTCTGACAGATCGAGGCTGATCGCAAAGTCCATCGGCCGGAGGGCCGCACGGAGTGTCCTGGCCGTCTCCATCCTGAATCGAGGGGCCAAGCATCCTGAATCGAGGCCATCCTGAATTGAGGCCAAGCTTCGATAACTGGACGCCACTTGCCGCCTGGTTTGGGAGCTAGAAGAGTCGGCTGTAGAACGCCGGAGAGTCCTGCCGCAAAACCACCTCTGTCGCCGCTTTGGTGAGGAGGGTCGCCACTTCCCCGCGCAGAGCGTCCGCCTGTGTGCCGTCGAGCGGTTCCTGGGTCCACATGGGTGCTCAGCGAAGAGGCGGAGGCGACAGGAACGAAAGTTGCAGGCCTGCGGTAACGGTGGAAAGAATCCAGGGGTCGTCCGGGAACAGCGATCTCCAAGATCGCTGAAGAGCGACAGCCGCCCGCCGACGGGAGGCCCGATTAATGAGGCGGGGGCGGAGGCGGGGGCGAGTCAAAGAGCCCGACCGCGGCCCGATCTATGGGCACCGCGGGGCCAAGAAGGGCGAGGGGCGGGGCCGGCCTGAGTAGCCTGGAATGGACGGGCCCGACCTCGTGAAGATCCGACTGTAGAGAAGGAGGGCCTGAAAGACCGCTGGGCACGACCCCCGCCGTGCGGGGGGCGCGAAAGCGGGTCGAGGCTGGGTTAGATGCAGGCTTGGGCCACAAGTCCTTGGAAGATTCCTTAAAGGTGTGCCAAGTGTCGCCGAACAGCTGAGGACCCCCTAAGGGGGCGTGACGGAGCTGGGTCTTCACTGACAAGGGAAGGTCCGAGCAGAGGCGCAAAAGGGTATCCCTCCTCCAGAGGTCGCATTTGGCAGCCGCTGCCCTGGCGGTGGCGGAAGAATGGTAGGCGGACCGGTTGGCCGCTATCAGGATGGACTGCACGTCACGAAGCGGGGACTGAGCCTCCAGGTCCCACGTATCCTGTAGGCACTGCAGTGCTGCCTGGGTAGCCAGTTCCAAACCCGAGCACGCCAGCGAGTTCCGCGCTAAGGAGGCGATCCTGTCGAGAGGCCGAGGCCACGAGTTCTGGACGAGCCTGCGGCCGCCCGCCTGTAGTAAGGCCGCCACATCCACCGCTGGAAAAGGTAAGGCGAAGGCTTGGGAGTGTCCAGCGTACTAGGCCTGGCGGAAGCTTAAGTTGATTCCCACCGGCGATCGAGCGGCGGTAAAGTATCCCGTGTCGCCGAAAGCGTCGTTACGCAGCTGGGCGGAGAAGCATCGGTGAGGTCCCGGAAGCCGGCTTGCGGGAGGGACTTGCGGCGCTGGACTTGCCTCTGCGCGTCGACCATGGCCGAAGCCTGTCTCTTCGGAGGAGGCGAAGGCGGACAGACGTCGGGCGGTAGGGAGACTTGGCGATAAGCCTTGAAGCCTCACCCATAGCGTGGACCGACTGTGATCCGAGCGAAGGGCCGGCAACGTCTGACGAGGCGGAGGCCGACGCGACAGCGGAAAAAGGCGGGAAGGAGAACCCGCCGCCGAGTCCTGCAAGAAGATCGCCGAGGCCGAGTCCGACGGATGAAGGCTGAGGACGTCCGTTCCAAACTGATCTTCTCGCGGCAAAGACGAAAGGGGCGAGCGGCTACGAGAGTGCCGCACCGCCGCGCGCGAGGTAGATGCAGCCGCCCGCGACGCACGCAAAGAGGCGCGCCGCGGCGACGGAGGGACCGTGGCAAAGCGACGGTCGACCTCGAAGTCGGGATCCGCACGCGGCAGCCGACGTGAGCGACAAACCGCGATCGGAATACCGAGGAAGTGGCCTGGTCACCCCTGGCCCGCCCGGGAGAACCGGTGCGAGGGGGGGGGGGGGGACCGCCAATAGTCTCCCCTAGCCCGCTCAGGAAAGGCGGAGCGGGGAGGGGACAAATACCGGGCACGCGGCCCCCTGTCCGATGTGTCGGACCGTGGAGGACGTGCGATGTCACACCGGGCCCGCCTGGTCGATACGAGGCGGGGGGGGGACAGTCTAGGGTCACGCCAAGCCCGCTCAGGAAAGGCGGAGCGGGGAGGGGACGATTTATGAGCCCGCTGCCCCAGCTCCGAAGCCTCGGAGCGAGGGGGGGGGGGGGGGGCGAGGGTCCAAGTCACACCGGGCCCGTCCGGTCGATACGAGACGGGGGGGGGGGGGACAGTCTACGGTCACGCCAAGCCCGCTCAGGCGAAGCGAAGCGGGGAGGGGACCATTATGTGCACGCGACCCCCGCTCCGACTCCTCGGAGCGTGGGGGGCGAGAGTCAACCACACCCCGGGCCCGCCCAGGCGAGACGGGGCGGGCGGGGGGGGGGGGGGGGGGGGAAGAAAGCGAAGCATGCCTTGCCCGTTCGGAAAATACAGAGCGGGTAGGCAGCATTACTAACGGTCTCGAGTCACGTTCCGAAGCCTCGGTGCGTGAGCGAGAGCATTTCTTATCACGTTTACTCTCTTTCTTATGCTTGCGTTCCGTCACCCGTCCCTGCTCCGGAGACCTAGAGCCGGGGGTGGCCGACGAACGCTCATCTCTCCCAGACCGCTCGCCCGAAGCAGAGCGGGGGGTGGGAACCAAAATGGGCTCAAGCCACGCGCTAACGAAGCAGAGCGTGGGGAGCGTGACTCCGAAACTCGCCTACCCTGCTCCGAAGAGAGGGGAGGGAGAACCTGCGAGGTAACGGTACAAGAAGGGGACTTACCTGTGGGCCGGAAAGCCCGATGCGCCGAGGGAAGTACGTCCACCCGTGGAGGATCCCGTGGAGACCGAAGCGGGCGAGGGGACCGGTCACGCCTGAAGAAGTCCCACCTGCGCGAACACCGGTCTTCCGTCCAAGCGGCGCCACCATCACACGTTCCGTCCGAAGCACAGCCCGAACACGGCAAGCAAGAGTCGAGTGCATCAACCGGCCACTGGAAGTCCCCGCACGGCGGCAAGTCTTCGACACAGAAGAAGCCATAAGGCCCTAAACCAGCTACGCCGGCGAAGAAAGTCCACCTTGCACAAACCAGCCGGGCACAAGTCACGTGCGTCGTCGAACCCCAAGGCCAAGCCAAGGGTGAACTCACAAGTCAGAGCCGGTAAAACCGGTCGGCGCACAGGTCACAATGAGTCCAATTGTCAAAGGAAAAACCACGAATGTAGTGAGTCCAGGGCTGAATCGAAGACTCCAATTCAAGCCCACAGTCAAAAACCACTGAAACCCGTAGAACGGAGAAAGGCAAAAACTCGACCGTCCCCGGTCGAGCTATGAGTGAAACTGACGAGGTCGCCCTGTGCTCGCCGGGATAGGGTAGTAAGGGGAGGCCACCCGGGGTCATAGTGCTTGGATCCCCGGTGTCTCCTCCCCAGTTGTGTGCTACACACAATTTTGCTGAAATCTATAGGCAATAGAGTGTATTCCCAGATAGTAATGCCATCGGTAATTTATTTTGAAAAAACAAATTGGCATATTACACACATTTGCCTTCTCTTGTGACCCTTGACCTTTCCAGTTAGTTAGTTAGTTATTTGGGTTTAACGCCGAGCAGGCAACTAAGGCCATCTTGACCTTTCCAAGGGATCATCCAAATTAGTATGCATAGACAGGTCTTAACATCAGGTATCTCTGTAGCAAGTTTGGGTTTAAAGTTGTCAATAGTATTCGAGTAAAAAACATCTTTTGTCAATATATGGCTATTTCTTTTTTACTATTTCCTCAGTTCTTGTGACCCTTGACCGTTCTGAGGGATCAATCACATTAGTATGCAGAGAAAGGTCTTCCCATCAGGTATCCTAGTACCAAGTTTGGGTTTGAAGTTGTCAATAGTATTTGAGAAAAAATAAATTATGTCAAAATATAGCTATTTTTTACCTATTCCCTGTTCCCCTGTGACCTTGACCTTTGTGAGAGATCACTCAAATTGGTATGTTTAGAGAGGTCTTGCTACAAAGTATCCTTGGGCCCAGTTTGAAGACTGTGGCTTGAATAGTCTCCGAGAAAATGCCAATGTTAAAGTTTTTACTACAGACGACGGCAGACAGACGGACGACCACTGGCCCAGAATATAGACTTACTTTTGCTTTGCACATGAGCCAAAAAAACACAATTGCTACAAAGACAATATCTTGACTGATGATATAAAATTGTTAAAAAGTGAAATTTTGCACTTGTCGCGTTTTGCCTGCATGCGGCAGAATTTCTATTGTACATGTATTTTGCCAGAGATCCAGAGTGTAAACCAAGAGCAGGAACCCCATCACACACAGGTCCTGATTGAGCCACAATAATAATAATACCGGTTATTATATAGGCACTTTATCAAATTCTGCAAATTGGCTCAAAGCACCGTGAACTGAATCCAAAACGCACGCTCACGTGACACACGCATTCACTCTGTAGACAAACACAGTACAAGACAAACACAGGACATTCACGTGGTGTGAAGGGTCGGCTCAGCTACAGGTTTAGGAAATTTTGATCGCTTGTATCTGAAATTTATAAAATGGCCTGAAACCGGTACCAAAGTGGAGGGGGAGGAAGAGCTGGAGTACCCAGAGAAAGAACCCCCCTGACGGTTCGCCCGAATTAATGGTGACACTTTCCAGAGGAGAAAAGTCTGATGCCAGAACCTGGTATGGAACCTCACACCTGTAGCGTTGATGGCAGGCATCTTTACCTAGCGCAAATCAAGTTTCCATTCAAACAGCCAATGTACTTTCATAACAGCTGCTTTTAACAACCAGCGATGAATGTTACTAAATATACCTGACATGATTTAGCCCCCCCCCCCCCCCTCCCACCAACCAAGAGTGTGAAAGCTAGGCTGACCTCTTGTTTCTCCAAGTGTAGACGCTTGGCCTCCAGCTGACCTTTCTCCTGCTGTATCCATGCCTGCTCCTTCTCTTTTTGTCTCTCCCACTCTTGCCGCTCACGGCTTATGTTCTCCTGCACACATACACACAAACTAAGCACTAAGCACTTGGGACAGAGCTATTACATTCAGTTTTGGATGCATCCTCTTAAGCTGTGATAGGTATATCTCCAACCTTCATAGTAAGACTCCATCTCTCGCTGCAATGTGTCAATTGGGAATAATTAAGCTCCCATCTATCAAGTGACCAATGCCTCAGACTGAAGATGGCATCCACTAGCTTGCAATTTCACTCTTAACAGTTAACCCCTTTGTTCATGGCACACCAGGACCATTAGCAGTACTGCTGGCTTCATGTACAAAAGGATTACTTGCACACACACACACACACACACACACACACACACACACACACACACACACACACACACACACACACACACACACACACACATACAGCCCATGACTGGCTGCTGACCTGCAGATTTCGCAGTTCCTCCAGCTGGTTGTGTCGGTAGATGTTTTTGCGTCCATGCATATCAGCAGACAGTTTACCGATTTCCTCCTTGGCCTCAGCCAGCTCAGCACGCAGACTCTCCACCGTCGTGCACTGCTTGGTGGTCAGGTTCTGCGCACAGTACACACAAGTTGTTTTTCTCTGGTCAGCCTTTGTATGTCACAGTATCAGGGAGCGATTAGATGGTTAGTGATAATAGCTTTTGCATTAACATGGTGCTGAATTTTTAGTCTAATAAAGAAAAACAAGATGGGCGTTCCATACCAAGTTGTTCCTTTGTATTACACTCACTCACTTCTCCTCCTCCTCCTCCCTCCCCCCCCCGCCCCCCCCCCACCCAAGAAAATGAGCAATGAGATTACATTTTATGAGTGTGATATGTTTGAAGAAATAAGAACTCTTAGGAACTATTTGTGTTATATCTCATGCCGCCTATTACCTATAAGTATTAAGTGTTTGTATAGCAAAAGTCACCATCCTGATTCACACGCGATGTCACATGAGTGCAAAGAAGACTGCATGGTGACAAAACACCATGTCTGATGATTTCCCTACTAATATGATGGCCTTCACGTTTTATAAGTGCACTGATATCTAGGGCCTACTTTTCTATTAATAGCTCTCCGGAGCATGATAATGGTGTTGTCTGCTTAATGTTCCACCGACGCCATAAAGAGATCTGGGAGCAAAAGAAATGGCCAGTAGAATGGACACAGTCTCTAGTGATCCCGCTCCCCAAGAAAGGAAACCTGAAACAGTGCCAGAACTACAGAACTATCAGTCTGATAAGTCACCCTAGCAAAGTAATGCTTAGAATCATTCTCAACCGCCTCAAAACTTTCGCCGAGGAACTGCTGGCAGAAGAACAGGCTGGCTTCAGAGTTGGAAGAAGCACTGTAGAGCAGATTTTCAACTGCCGCGTCCTGATCGAGAAACATCTGCAGCATCAGCGCGAACTCTACCACAACTTCATTGATTTCAGGAAAGCATTTGATCGCGTCTGGCACGACGGACTCTGGCAAGTCATGAGATCGTTCAACATAGAGGAGGGGCTGATCCAAATGATAGAAGCGCTTTACAAGAACGCCTGCAGCGCGGTTCTACTTAACAATCAGTCAGGCGAGTTCTTCAGGACGACGATCGGTGTCCGTCAAGGATGCCTGCTCTCTCCTGTCCTTTTCAACATATTCCTGGAGAAGATCATGCAGGAAACCCTCCACGACCACCATACTTCAATCTCTATTGGTGGCAGATCCCTGTGCAATCTTCGATTCGCAGACGACATTGACCTCATGGCAGGCAGCAATAGTGAGCTGCAAAACCTGACAGACAAACTTTCAAGTAGCGCAGGGTCTTATGGCATGGAGATCAGTACGGATAAAAGCAAAGTGATGATCAACACCACAAGCGACAGCAGCAGCAACATTCACATGAACGGCCAGAAGCTAGAAGAGGTCAATAGCTTCAAGTACTTGGGAGCCACCCTGTCCAAAGACGGTAGTTGCATAGCAGAGATCCGTATCAGGATAGGTACAGCAACATCCGCAATGGCCAGGCTGGACAGGATATGGCGAAGTAACTCCATCAGCTTCACCATCAAGTACAGGCTTTACAAGTCCCTCGTAGTGTCTATTCTACTCTACGGCTGTGAGACTTGGACGCTGCTTGCAGACTCAGAAAAGAAAATCCAGGCCTTTGAGAACAAGTGCCTGAGGAAGTTGCTCCACATCTCGTACCGCGAGCACAAGACCAACGAATATGTACGGAGCATCGTCACTTCCCTGGTGGGCCCACATGAACCCCTTCTGGCAACCGTGAAATGGCGCAAGCTTGCTTGGTTTGGCCACGTGACCCGACACAACACCTTGTC
The DNA here is from genome assembly GCA_036245525.1 of Semisulcospira habei. Taxonomy (NCBI): domain Eukaryota; kingdom Metazoa; phylum Mollusca; class Gastropoda; family Semisulcospiridae; genus Semisulcospira; species Semisulcospira habei. Next base: position 95,940,157 of record BTPG01000001.1, read on the forward strand.
CAAGACTATCCTCCAAGGCACTCTCGAAGGAAGTCGTCGGCGAGGTCGTCAGAGAAAGAGTTGGGTCGCAAACATAAAAGAATGGACCGAACTCGAGATGCCAGACTTGCTTGCCACAGCCCAAAATAGAACTCAGTGGAGAGCACTGTCTGTTGCTGCTGCCTTTCAGTCCCCCCAACGCCCAGTTCGGGCAAGGGACTGATGATGATGATGATACTCACTCCAGAAATACCAAGCAGAGCGACGCAGGCAGTCGCTAAAATATTTTGATCTTACTTTGATGAATATGAACACGTGTAACTCACAAGTAATTCAACGCAGACACATAATCTTCATGGTACAGCCCAACCTCCCTGTCACTGTGAATGGAATATTCCAACACACGGAACACAGTCATACTGTATAAACGCAAAAGCAAGTGGATAGTTCTGAGGCCAAAAACCAACAAAAAAAAGTTAGTTAGTTAGTTATTTGGGTTTAACGCCGAGCAGGCAACTAAGGCCATCTCACGGCGGGAAGGGTAAAAATCTGGTCAGCCAGACTAAAAGAAAGGTCTTAAGACATGATGTAAATATACCTTAAAAATATGTCAGGCTAAAATGTCACACAGGTCTTTAAAGAAAACGTCGGAAGACTCTCAAAAAGGTCAAAATAATAAAAACATCATAATCTATAACGCTCAAATCTTATTAAAAATATGGCACTCTCTCAGAAAACTGAAGATCTTGTCCGGGGGCACATCCCGGAACAAAACCTTCAAGGAGTCTGCTGTGAAATGTTTATACCTTGTGTCGATTAGATCAGCACAAGACAACAAAAAATGTTGAACAGAGTACTGCTCGTCGCAGGCATAACACCATGGACGCTCCTCCTGTTTAAGTAAATAAGAGTGCGTAACATACGTGTGGCCGATGTGGAGCCGAGCCAGGATAGTCTCCTCACGGCGGCTGCCGCAGCGATAAGGTAGACCGTCGGACAACTTGGGAAGAGCTTCATGCAGCTTGTTAGCTTCCTCTTTGTCCCACTCGGACTGCCACTCACGGGCTATGTACGCACTAGCCACATGTCTAAAATCACTATAAACAGTCTGTGTGTCAGGGACAGGGTCATTGCGGGCATCGTTGGCAGCAGAATCTGCGATCCTGTTGCCCTCGATGCCCACATGCCCTGGCACCTAAATAAAAATGATATCATAATATTCCTTCATCAAGTCCACATGGAGCTCTCTGATCTGCACCAGCAGTGGGTGGTCATTTCCCGTGCCCTGAAGGGCCTGCAGGGCAGAAAGAGAGTCAGACAGAATCAGGAAGTTCCTTTCTCTAGATCGATAAGCATGCCTGAGTGCCAGCAGAACCGCCTGCAGTTCCGCACTAAATACAGATGAGTGGTCTGGGAGGCGGTGCTTAAATGGGCGTCTAGGATGGCGAGAGGACACTGCGGCCACAGCCACTCTCCCATCCTCAGACTTTGACCCATCGGTATAGATGCGACAATAGCCAGGAAAAATTGAAAGCAGTTCATTGAGGCTCTGTTGGTATATGGCTGATGGAGTAGAGTCTTTCTTGTGGGCAGTCAAGTCCAGCAAGATGTCAGGAACTGGTAAGAGCCAAGGTGGAGTGATGTGTTGCAGGGATTCCGAAACTCTGTCCAGGTCCAATCCGGCCGCCTGCAGATGAGGTCGGACAAGGAAAGAAAGTGGACGGACAGCTCCCGGATGGGTATCGTAAATCTCTGCAAACGATGGTTTAAAAACACAATCATAGGCAGGATTGTCTGGATGGGCCTTCAGCTTCAGAACGTAGCTGAGCATCAGGCGGATGCGGCGGAGCTTGAGAGAAGGCTCCCCTGCCTCGGCATACAGACTAGGAACTGGAGACGTCCTGAAGGCCCCAAGACATATCCGCAGACCCTGATGGTGAATTGTGTTCAGACGCTGTAGCACAGACTTGGAAGCTGAGCCATACACCACAGAGCCGTAATCCAGTTTGGACCGAACAAGGGCCCGGTACAGACGAAGTAAGACAGTACGCTCCGCACCCCAGTCAGTACGACCGACGACACGAAGAATGTCGAGAGCCTTCTGACAAGAGGTTCTAAGGTAATTAATATGGTTGCAGAAGTTAGTCTTTTGTCAAAAATGACCCCCAGAAACTTTGCCTCCTCGGCCACCTTAATTGGCACTCCAGCAATGCTCAGGCTAGGTTTTGGTTAGTTATTTGGGTTTAACGCCGAGCAGGCGACTAAGGCCATCTCACGGCGGGATGGGTAAAAATCTGGTCAGCCAGACTAAAAGCAAGGTCTTAAGACAAGATGTAAATATAGATTAAAAATCTCAGGCTAAAATGTCGCACATGTCTTTAAAAGAAATGTCTACAGACTCTCAAAAAGGGCAAATAAAAAAGATTCACATAGTCTATGAATGCTCAAATCTTGTTAAAAATATTGCATGCTCGCAAGAAATTGAAGATTTTGTCCGGGGGAACATCCCGGAACAAAACCTTCAAGGAGTCTGCTGTAAAGTGTTTATATCTGGTGTCAATTAGGTCAGCACAATACAGCAAAAAGTGTCGAACAGAAAACTGCTCATCACAGGCAAAACACCATGGACGCTCATCCTGTTTAAGTAAGTAAGAGTGCGTAACATACGTGTGCCCGATGTGGAGCCGAGCAAGGACAGTCTCCTCACGGCGGCTGCCGCAGCGGAAAGGTAGACTGTCAGACAACTTAGGAAGAGCTTCATGAAGCTTGTTCCCTTCCTCTTTGTCCCACTCGAACTGCCACTCGCGGGCCACGTACGCACTAATCACAGGTTTAAAATCACTATAGACAGTCTGTGTGTCAGGGACAGGGTCACTGCGGGCACTGTTGGCAGCAGAATCTGCGATTCTGTTGCCTTCGATGCCCACATGGCCTGGGACCCAAATAAAAATGATGTCATAATATTCCTTCATCAAGTCCGCGTAGAGCTCTCTAATCTGCACCAGCAGTGGATGGTCTGTTCCCGCGCCCTGAAGGGCCTGCAGGGCAGAAAGAGAGTCAGACAGAATCAGGAAGTTCCTTTCCCGAGACTGATAGGCATGCTTGAGTGCTAGCAGAATGGCCTGCAGTTCTGCACTAAATACAGAGGAATGGTCAGGGAGACGGAGCTTAAATGGGCGTCTAGGATGGCGAGAGGACACTGCAGCCGCAGCCACTCTTCCATCCTCAGACTTGGACCCATCCGTATAAAGACAATAGCCAGGAAAAATTGAAAGGAGTTCATTGAGGCTCTGTTGGTATATGGCTGGTGGAGTACAATCCTTCTTGTGGGCAGTCAAGTCCAGCAAGATGTCAGGAACTGGTAGTAGCCAGGGTGGAGTGACGTGTTGCAGAGATTCCGAAACTTTGTCCAGGTCCACTCTGGCCGCCTGCAGATGAGGTCGGACACGGAAGGAAAGTGGACGGACAGCTCCCGGATGGGCATCGTAAATCTCTGCAAACGACGGGTTAAAAACACAATCATAGGCAGGATTTTCTTGATGGGCCTTCAGCTTCAGAACGTAGCTGAGCATGAGGCGGATGCGGCGGAGCCTGAGAGAAGGCTCCCCTGCCTCTGCATACAGACTAGGAACTGGAGATGTCCTGAAGGCTCCCAGACATATGCGCAGACCTTGATGGTGAATTGTGTTCAGACGCTGCAGAACAGACTTGGAAGCCGAGCCATATACCACAGAGCCGTAATCCAGTTTGGACCGAACAAGGGCCCGGTACAGTCGAAGTAAGACGATGCGGTCTGCACCCCAGTCAGTACGACCAACGACACGAAGAATGTCGAGGGCCTTCCAACAAGAGGTTCTAAGGTAGTTAACATGGTTGCAGAAGGTCAATCTTTTGTCAAAGATGACCCCCAAAAACTTTGCCTCTTCGGCCACCTTAATTGGCACACCAGCAATGCTCAGACTAGGTTCTGGAAAAAATTTTGTCTGGTTAGTAAAATGCACACAGACTGTCTTGGAGGGCGAGAATCTGAATCCATTGAGAGACACCCACCCCTGGATTCGATCAACACACAGCTGCAAGCGCCTCTCAAGGGACGCAAGTCCTCGACCTCGTGCACACAAAGCAAAGTCGTCCACAAACAAAGAGCATTCAGAATCATCCTTGACGGCCTTTACAATGTTATTTATTTTAATGCTAAATAAAACAGGAGATAGAATACTGCCCTGCCTGTTCAAAGGAGTCGGAGAGGGTGGAGCCCACACGGACATGAAACGACCTGTTGGACAAAAAATTGTGAATAAAAACGGGCAGATGCCCTTTAAAATCCATGTCCGACAAATCAGACATTATACCATGCTTCCAGGTAGTGTCATATGCCTTTTCAAGATCAAAGAAAATTGCATAGACATGCTGCTTGTTGACAAAAGCATCTCGGATAAAAGACTCAAAGCGGACTAGATGGTCAGTTGTACTACGGAAGCGCCGGAAACCGCACTGGAGGTCTGTGATGAGACCCTGTGACTCAAGATGCCACACCAGTTGGGCGTTGACCAAGCGTTCCATAGTTTTACATAAACATGATGTCAAAGCTATTGGCCGGTAGTTGCCCGGGTCGGAAGGATCCTTACCCGGCTTGGGAATTGGCACAACCACAGCCTGGCGCCAAGATGGCGGAAAATGACCGGTTATCCAGATATGGTTAAAGGCCTTGAGAAGTACAAGGAGTGAATCCTCAGGCAGATGTGTTATGAGCTGATAATGGATGGTATCTAATCCAGCAGCAGAGTCAGTACATTTCTGCAAGGCTTGCTGCAATTCTGAAAACGTAAAAGGGGCATTATAGTCTTCCAAGTTATCCGATATAAAATCACAAGCACAAGATTCTCGCTTCTCCTTCTCTCTCTGGAAGAAAGGTGAATAATGCTCTGTTGAAGAATTATGGGCAATGGTGGAGGCAAGCAAATTGGCCACAGCCTTTTTATCTGTGACCAAACTGGCACCATCTCTAAGATGGCCGACAGAAGCCGAGCCACCCCTGCCCCTAATTCTTCGAACAGCCTTCCAGACTTTTTGGGACGGAGTCCTAGAAGATAAAGATGAGACGAAGCGTCTCCAGGAAGCACGGCGTTCACGTTTAAAAATGTAACGGGCTTTCGCCCGCTGTCTTTTAAAGGTTAAAATATTTGCTTGCGACGGATTATGAAAAGCACGTCGCTGAGCAGATTTGCGCATTGTTTGGGCCTTGCGGCACTCTTCATTGAACCATGGTACTCTCGGCTTCCGAGGGAGTGATGTGGAAGTTCTAGGGATGGTTTCACCTGCAACCTCCACCAAAATAGAAGTAAAACAAGAAACAGGTTCTTCAGCTGACATGACCACCTCCTCTGTAAGACGAGACTGACAGAGAGAGGCAAACAGAGACCAGTTAGCTTTCTTGAGATTCCAGCGCCCCACCGGCGAATCCTCCTCACAGCTGACCGATGACAGGACTACTGGGAAGTGGTCACTACCACACAGGTCGTCGTGAACCTTCCAGTCAAAGTCCAGCATGAGAGAAGGATCACACACAGTGAGGTCTAGAACAGAACTAGATCCGGAACCTGAGTTAGAGTATGTAGGTGAGCCATCGTTAAAAACACATAGGTTAAGTTGAGAAAAAACATCTTCTAACATCTGACCTCTGCCATCATAGTGGTCACTACCCCAAAGATGAGCATGACCGTTAAAATCCCCCATGAGAATAAAGGGAGGGGGCAGTTGATCTACTAAGTTAAAAATATCATTGCTACAGACCCGCAGTGATGGTGGCAGGTAAATACTACATATGGTTATGGTCTTTTTTAAGGTAACCCGAGCAGCGACAGCCTGAAGACAGGTGTCGATGCTAACGGGGCTACATAAAATTTGGCTACTAATGAGAAGAGCCGCTCCACCCGAGCGCCTCTCCGAATCAGAGCCTTTATGTGTAACATTAAAACCATTAAAAGACACAGGGTCAGAAGTCTTCAGGTAAGTCTCCTGAAGAGATATTACTGAGGGGTTATAGAACTTGACTAAAAGACGTAATTCCTCAAAGTTAGCTCGAAAACCACGACAATTCCACTGAAGCAAAGAGTCCATGATTAAGTCTTATCTGGGGGTAAGGAGTTTTTCCCCCCTTTTTCCTTTACCTTGGAAGGAGTTGAAGAAACAGAGGGGGGCCGGCTCCCGGGCCTCCTCTGGTTCCTCGGAGAGGAAGGGGGTGGAGCTGCCGCAGCATCAGCAACAACAACTTCCACTCCCTCCATCCGCTCCTCCAGTGCAGCATATTTGTTTTGAAGGGGGACATCTGTGTTCCCCTTCTGGGCCCGTGCGCACAGCGGTCCCATAGATTTCTTAGACTTCTGGTCCTGGGCAGCGTTCCTGCCGCTAGAGTTAGCGGCCTTAGAAGGCTGACCAGAGCCAGAAGCCTTTGGAGTTGACTGACTAACAGGTTTGGGTGGGGGCTGAGGCTTAGGGGCAACAGAAGGCGGCACAACCGGACCGGCAGTGTCCGCCTTCTGCGTTCCCTGGCTCCTTGTCACCACCGGAGGAGGGTTACTCTCCAGGGGCGAGAGGAGCCGAGGCTCCGCCCCCAACCAAGAAGTTGGGGTCTGACATGAAAAGTCTTTGGTGGGGCGCTTGCCTGCCACCGCTGCACTAAAAGTATACACTGAGGTGTTAGAGGTTGGGGCAGCCGCAGCTGCACCAGGGCCTTCAACCAGTTTTTTGGCATCCAGAAAGGACAGCCCCTTCTCCACACGCACCTGCTGAATCTTGCACTCGGATATCCAACGAGGGCATTTCTTATCCGAAGCCATATGCGCCCCCTGGCAATTCACACACAGGGGGGTGGCTGTGCAGGACTCAGCAGAGTGTCCGGGCCTAGTGCAACGGGCGCATGAAGCCTCTGCCTGACGGCATGTCTTCTGCCCATGGCCATACTTTAGGCACTTAAAGCACCGGAGGGGAAGAGGGACGTACTTTTTCACTCTCAGGGAGTAGTAACCTCCCCAGATGGTAGTAGGAGGGGTGGGGGTGCCAAACGTCAGGATGATGGTAGGGAGACGGATCTCCCCACCACCTCGCTTGGAAGCGAAGCGCCTGACGCAAGTCACCCCCTGAGACTTAAGGTTCCTTACAAGTTCATCTTCTGACAGTTCTGCCAAAGCTTGATCTTTGATTACGCCTCTTGACGAATTCATAGTTTTGTGGGGTGTGACTTCCACAGGAGTGTCTCCGATGGAAGAGAGCCCCAGTAGCCCGCTGGAGTGTGCCCGAGTACGGCACTCCACCAGCAAGTCACCAGACCTGAGGCGCTGGGCGTCAGGCCTGCCAACACGGCTCCTGAGGGTCTCCCCCACCAGAAAAGGATGCAGCTTGGTAACTGGTTTCTCCTTCACCTTGCTATGGACAATGAGGAAGCGAGGCCATACGGCCGACGCCTGAGGTGTCGCTTCCTCACAGTCTGAATCACTGTCATGTTCAATGTCGGTGTCTATGTGCCATTTCTGTGCTAGTTTTGGATTTTTGGTTTTATCCATATTATATTAGTAGAGATATTCATCCCCCGGGGGTCCCCGCCCGCCACCGAGCCCAACAAGGGAAAGTGCAACTGTCGGCGGGTCTCCAGCCGACGCACAATGGAGACTGCCCGAAAGATATACTCAAGGGGGTAAGCCCGATTGAACCGTTTGAGCCACCGCCTTCTATCACACCGTTGAATGCAGGGGAATACTGGCGTAAAGCACCTAATCAGCAGCAGAAGCTATAGCATGGTGCTCCGTATAGCAACCCGCATGTCAACAGTAGGATAGGGCTCAACGTGACAAGAGCCGATTGACTAGGCCGGTACGACTAGCCTCCCGTTTAGGTAGAAGTCAAGGCCGAAGTGGAGTGTTGGCACCAGTGAGCCGCAGCCCAAAGGGAACCTCAGCCACCAGGATCCTCTTCTCCCCCGACACGGGTCTCCAAGCACGGCAAACACTTGGGATCCAAAGGACCAAAAAGTCACGAGTATTTTTAAGGACCAATCCAACATGGTACGACCTAGGTTAGCACAGCTCCTTAAAAACCGGACCAGTGAAAAGGCTGAACAACATATCTGCTGACATCAAGTCCTAATCCTGGACAAAGATGGCACCCGTCCGCTAGCCCACTCAGTCAGGGACTGAGTGGACTACCCACCTACGCCACGTGGAGGCCGGTGCCGGGTAGGCTCAGGCTAGGTTTTGGAAAAAATTTCGTCTGGTTAGTAAAATGGACACAAACAGTCTTGGAGGGCGAGAACTTGAATCCATTGAGAGACACCCACCGCTGGATGCGATCAACGCACAGCTGCAAGCGCCTCTCAAGGGACGCAAGTCCTCGACCACGTGCGCACAAAGCAAAGTCGTCAACAAACAAAGAGCATTCAGAATCATCCTTGACGGCCTTTACAATGTTATTAATTTTAATACTAAATAAAACAGGAGAAAGAATGCTGCCCTGTGGGACACCCATCTCCTGTTCAAAGGAGTCGGAGAGGGTGGAGCCCACACGGACATGGAACGACCGGTTAGTCAAAGAATTGTGAATAAAAACGGGCAGGTGCCCTTTAAAACCCATGTCCAACAAGTCAGACATTATGCCATACTTCCAGGTAGTGTCATACGCCTTCTCAAGATCGAAGAAAATTGCATAGACATGCTGCTTGTTGACAAAAAGAATCTCGAATAAATGATTCAAAGCGGACTAAATGGTCAGTTGTACTACGGAAGCGCCGGAAACCGCACTGGAGGTCTGTGAGGAGACCCTGTGACTCAAGATGCCACACCAGGCGGGCGTTGACCAGGTGCTCCATAGTTTTACATAAACATGATGTCAAAGCGATAGGCCGGTAGTTGCCCGGGTCGGAAGGATCCTTACCCGGCTTGGGGATCGGTACAACCACAGCCTGGCGCCAAGACGGCGGAAAATGACCAGTTCCCCAGATATGGGTAAAGGCCTTGAGAAGTACAAGGAGTGACCTCTCAGGCAGATGCGTTAGGAATTGATAGTGGACGGTATCTAGGCCAGCAGCAGAGTCATTACATTTCTGCAAAGCTTGCTGCAATTCTGATAATGTAAACGGGACATTATAGTCTTCTGAGTTATCGGACTTAAAATCACAAATACGAGACTCTCGCTTCTCCTTCTCTCTCTGGAAGAAAGGTGAATAATGCTCTGTTGAAGAATTATGGGCAATGGTGGAGGCAAGCAAATTGGCCACAGCTTTTTTATCTGTAACCAAACTGGCACCATCTCTAAGATGGCCAACAGAAGCCGAGCCACTTCTGCCCCTAATTCTCCGAACAGCCTTCCATACTTTCTGGGACGGAGTCCGAGAAGTTAAAGATGAGACGAAGCGTCTCCAGGAAGCACAGCGTTCACGTTTAAAAATGTAACGGGCTTTCGCCCTCTGTCTTTTAAAGGTTAAAATATTTACTTGCGACGGATTACGGAAAGCACGTCGCTGAGCAGATTTGCGCGCTATTTGGGCCTTGCGGCACTCTTCGTTGAACCATGGTACTCTCAGCTTTCGAGGGACTGATGCGGAAGTTTTAGGGATGGTTTCACCCGCTATGTCCAACAAAATAGTAGTAAAAGAAGAAATAGGTTCTTCAGATGACATGACCACCTCCTCTGTAATACGAGACTGACAGAGGGAGGCGAACAGAGGCCAGTTAGCTTTCTTAAGATTCCAGCGCCCCACCGGCGGATCCTCCCCACAGCTGACCGATGACAGGACTACTGGGAAGTGGTCACTACCACACAGGTCATCGTGAACCTTCCAGTCAAAGTCCAGCATGAGAGAAGAATCACACACAGTGAGGTCTAGAACAGAACTAGATCCTGAACCTGGGTTAGAGTATGTAGGTGAACCATCGTTAAAGACACATAGGTTAAGTTGAGAAAAAACATCTTCTAACATCTGACCTCTGCCATCATAGTGGTCACTATCCCAAAGGTGAGCGTGACCGTTAAAATCCCCCATGAGAATAAAGGGAGGGGGCAGTTGATCAACTAAATTAAAAAAATCATTACTACAGACCCGCAGGGATGGTGGCAGGTAAATACTGCATATAGTTATGGTCTTCAAGGTAACCCGAGCTGCGACAGCCTGAAGACAGGTGTCGATGCTAACGGGGCTACATAAAATTTGGCTACTAATGAGAAGAGCCACTCCACCCGAGCGCCTCTCCGAATCAGAGCCTTTATGTATAGCGTTAAAACCATTAAAGGACACAGGGTCAAAAGTCTTCAGGTAAGTCTCCTGAAGAGATATTACTGAGGGGTTATAGCACTTGACTAAAAGACGTAATTCCTCAAAGTTAGCTCAAAAACCACGACAATTCCACTGAAGCAGAGAGTCCATGATTATGTCTTATCTGGGGGTGCGGAGTTTTTCCCCCCTTTTTCCTTTGCCTTGGAAGGAGTCGGAGAAACAGAGGGGGGCCGGCTCCCGGGCCTCCTCTGGTTCTTAGGAGATGAAGGGGTTGGAGCTGCCGCAGCATCGGCAACTTCCACTCCCTCCATCTGCTCCTCCAATGCAGCATATTTGTTTTGAAGGGGGACATCAGTGTTCCCCTTCTGGGCCCGTGCGCACAGCGGTCCCATAGATTTCTGTGACTTCTGGTCCTGGGCAGCGTTCCTGCCGCTAGAGTTAGCGGCCTTAGAAGGCTGACCAGAGCCAGACACCTTTGGCGTTGACAAACTAGCAGGTTTGGGTGGGGGCTGAGGCTTAGGAGCAGCATAAGGTGGTGCCACCGGACCGGTAGCGTCCGCCCTCTGCGTTCCCTGGCTCCTCGTCACCACCGGAGGAGGGTTACTCTCCAGGGGCGAGAGGATCCGAGGCTCTGCCCCCAACCAAGAAGTTGGGGTTTGACAAGAGAAGTCTTTGGTGGGGTGCTTGCCTGCCACCGCAGCACTGAAAGTATACACAAAGTTGTTATTAGAGTTTGGCGCAGCCTCAGCTGCACCAGGGCCATCAACCAGTTTTTTGGCGTCCGCAAAGGACAGCCCCTTCTCCACACGCACCTGCTGAATCCTGCACTCGGAGATCCAACGAGGGCACTTCTTGTCCGAAGCCATATGCGCCCCCTGGCAATTCACACACAGGGGGATGGCTGTGCAGGACTCAGCAGAGTGTCCGGGCTTAGTGCAGCGGGCGCATAGAGCCTCTGCCTGGCGGCATGTCTTCTGCCCATGGCCATACTTTTGGCACTTAAAGCACCAGAGGGGGAGAGGGACGTACTTTTTCACTTTTAGGGAGTAGATGGTAGTAGGAGCTGTGGGGGTGCCAAACGTCAGGATGATGGTAGGGAGACAGATCTCCCTACCACCCCGTTTGGAAATGAAGCGCCTTACGTAGGTCACCCCCTGTGACTTAAGGTTCCGTACAAGTTCATCTTCAGATAGTTCGGCCAATGCTTGATCTTTAATCACTCCTCTAGAGGAATTCATTGTTTTGTGGGGAGTGACCTCCACTGGAGTGTCTCCGATGGAGGAGAGCCTCAGTAGCCCATTGGAGTGTGCCCGGGTGCGGCACTCTACCAGCAAGTCACCAGACCTGAGGCGCTGGGCCTCAGGCCTGCCAACACGGCTCCTGAGGTCTCCCTTACCAGGAAAGGGTGCAGCTTGGAAACAGGCTTCTCTTTGACTTTGCTGTGGATAATGAGAAAGCGAGGCCAGGCGGCTGACGCCTGAGGTGTCGCTTCCTCACAGTCAGAGTCACTATCGTTCTCAATGACAATGTCAGCGGTTATGTGCCGCTTTGGTGCCAGTTTTGTTTTTTTGATATTTTCCATATTATAGTATGATAGATATTCATCCCCCGGGGGTCCCCGCCCGCCACCGAGCCCAACAAGGGAAAGTGCAATTGTTGGCGGGTCTCCAGCCGACGCACAATGGAGACTGCCCGAAAGATATACTCAAGGGGGTAAGCCCGATTGAACCGTTTGAGCCACCGCCTTCTATCACACTGTTGAATACAGGGGACTACTGGCGTAAAGCACCTAATCAGCATCAGAGGCTATAGCATGGTGCTCCGTATAACAACCCGCATGTCAACAGGGGGATAGGGCTCGACGTGACAAGAGCCGATTGACTAGGCCGGTACGACTAGCCTCCCGTTTAGGCAGAAGTCAAGGCCAAAGTGGAGTGTTTCAGCCACCAGGATCCTCTTCTCCCCTGACACAGGTCTCCAAGCACGGCAAACACTTGGGATCCAAAGGACCAAAGAGTATTTTTAAGGACCAATCCAACATGGTACGACCTGGGTTGGTACAGCTCCTCAAAAACCGGACCAGTGAAAAAGACTGAACAACATATCTGCTGACATCAAGTCCTAATCCTGGACAAAAATGGCACCCGTCTGCTAGCCCACTCAGTCAGGGACTGAGCAGACTACCCACCCACGCCACGTGGAGGCCGGTGCCGGGTAGGCGCAAATTATGAAGGAAAAATAACAAAGGTTACAGACTGAAATGAGGGTCAAATGGTTTTCTTGAAACGGGCATTTTCTGACCCATGTGTACTCCAATGACACTACACTTATTACACTACCCTTGGAGGATCTCTACTCCAATGATACTACCCTTGGAAGAGCTCTACTCCAATGACACTACCCTTGGAGGATCTCTGGCAGACATCGCACAGAAAATATCTTCGGTTTTAAGTTTGTCCTGCCACAAACACCAGCACTACTTAGCATCACACACGGATATACACAGTGCTCTGCACCAAATGTACATTGTAGAGGCTGGCGTCCCACAACATTTGAAACTATTTCCAAAAGGATCAGTTAGTTAGTTATTTGGGTTTAACGCCGAGCAGGCAACTAAGGCCATCTCACGGCGGGAAGGGTAAAAATCTGGTCAGCCAGACTAAAAGAAAGGTCTTAAGACATGATGTAAATCTTGGCTTGACTTCGCGAACGAAGATTCTATAGGGCTTGCCCACGTCGTCTGCAGGCATTTTCGTGGCTGCGGAGGCCAATCCGGGACAGGCAGGTTCAACCGCAGTGGCTGCAGGGGAAGGTCTGGTCAGGGTTCTCAGTTACGACAACTCTGTTTTTTCTTCTGAGCCGCTTGTCCTTAAGGTTAGCTCTGCGAGAGTCCTCAAAGGAGACGGCTGCCTTGTGAATGGTGGAGCGCCAGGTGTCACGGTCCGCAGCAAGCGAAGACCACTGGCGGTGGTCGATTTGGCAGGCACTAAGTGACTTCTTGAGACCGTCTTTGTATCTCTTCTTTGGTGCCCCTCTGTCTCGGTGTCCAGTGGCGAGCTCGCCGAACAGAGTGATCTTGGGTAGGCGATGATCCTCCATCCTGGAGACGTGCCCCGCCCAGCGAAGCTGTGTCCGCAGCAGCAAAGCCTCGATGCTCACAGTTTCAGCCTGTTCAAGGACCTCGACGTTGGTGACATAGTCACTCCAGTGAATGCTGAGGATGGTACGCAGGCAGCGCTGGTGAAAGCGTTCGAGGAGTCGTAGTTGGCTGCGGTAGAGGGCCCAGGACTCGGAACCGTACAGCAGGGTGGTGAGGACGACAGCTCTGTACACGCTGATCTTGGTGCCTTTTTTCAGCTGTTGATTGTGCCACACCCGCTTGAATAGTCGCCCGAAAGCACTGTTCGCTTTTGCCAGCCTGTTGTCCAGCTCCTTGTCCAGCTTGGCGTCTGACGTGATGATGCAGCCAAGGTAGGTAAACTGGTGTACAGACTTCAGTTCGGACTCGCCGATGGTGATGTGGGGAGGGCGATGCTCTTCCTTGGGTGCTGGCTGATGAAGGACCTCTGTCTTTTTCAGACTGACCTCAAGTCCAAAGAGCTGGGCAGCATCTGCGAAGCAGGACGTAATGCGCTGCAAGGCTCTCTCTGTGTGTGCAACGAGGGCAGCGTCATCAGCGAAGAGCAGCTCACGAATCAGTTGGTCTAGGGTTTTCGTGTGGGCCTGCAGTCGTCTGAGGTTGAACAGGCTGCCATCGAGACGATACCTGATGTACACTGCGTCGTCATCGTCGAGGTCCACTGTGGCCTGCTTCAACATCATGCTGAAGAAGATGGTGAAGAGGGTCGGTGCCAGCACGCAGCCTTGCTTCACGCCGTTGCGAATGGGGAATGGTTCTGAGAGGTCACTGTTTAGTCTGACCTGGCCTTGCTGGTCCTCGTGGAGCTGGACGATCATGTTGAGGAACTTTGGGGGACAACCTAGTCGCTCCAGGATCTGCCACATACCTTGCCTGCTCACAGTGTCAAACGCTTTTGTTAGGTCGACAAACGTTACGTACAGCCCTTTGTTCTGCTCGCGGCACTTCTCCTGAAGCTGTCTCAGCACAAAGACCATGTCGGTGGTACTCCTGTTGGCTCTGAAGCCACACTGGCCCTCTGGGAGGTGGTCTTCAGCGATGGCAGGTACCAGCCGATTCAGGAGCAACCTTGCGAGAATTTTCCCGGCAATGGACAGCAGGGTAATTCCACGATAATTAGAGCAGGCAGACTTCTCTCCTTTGTTCTTGTACAGGGTGATGATGACTGCATCACGGAGATCCTTTGGTAGTGTTCCTTTTTCCCAGCAGCAGAGAAAGAGGTCGTGGAGCTTGTTGTGCAGTGCTGGGCCTCCATGTTTCCAGATCTCTTGCGGGATTCCGTCAATGCCTGCTGCTTTGCCACTCTTGAGCTGTTGGATGGCTGTGAGGGTCTCTTCGGCGGTGGGCGGTTCGTCCAATTCAACCTTTAGTGGAAGGTGCGGGATTTGGAGGATGACTGTTTCTTGAACAGTGCGTTCAGCGCCGAAGAGGTCCTGAAAGTATTCCGACCAGCGGTTCAAGATGGAGGTATTATCTGTGAGGAGTGCCTGACCATCCCTCGCGCTGGGACCATACGGCGTTGAGGCGCGTCCCCTGGGTGGTGGATAGGGGGTCCCTCGTGAGAGGGGTGCACCGAATGAAATAAGGTGCCGTGAACCAACATGGTCTAAGGGAAGGTGACCCTGACAGAAAACCCCTGGTCCTCCTAGTAAGGGGGTTGGGCGTGGGGGTAGCTTCCCCACCCTGCAAAAAAGGAAATAGCTACAAAAACGCCGACGAAAAGACTAACAGTAATTCCTTTCCTGGAGGAGGAAGGTTCTTCTACTAGAAGACTTATGACGTCCTGTGGTGAAAGCCGGAAGTCTTCGGAAGCCACAGGACCGAGCCGCCTCTCTCTATCCAGGGATACAACCATGGGCACATGGAACGTCAAGACCATGTACCAGAGCGGCAAGGCCGCCCAGATAGCAGCGGAAATGCAAAAGTACAACCTTTCCCTGCTAGGCATCAGTGAAGCCAGATGGACGCAGTCTGGCCAGAAAAGGCTGTTAAGTGGGGAGATGATTCTGTATTCAGGTCATGAAGAGGAGAATGCCCCCCATACAGAAGGAGTAGCACTCATGCTGTCACCAGTGGCACAGAGAGCGCTGATGGGCTGGGAACCTCTTGGGCCAAGAATTATAACAGCAGCCTTTAGAACCAAGAAAAAGCTCAAGCTGAACGTCATCCAGTGTTATGCGCCCACCAATGACAGTGACGAGGAAGAGAAACAAGAGTTCTACGACCGACTCCAGAGTGCCGTGGACAAATGTGCGGAGCGAGACATCACCATCGTCATGGGCGATTTTAATGCCAAAATAGGGGAGGACAACACCGGATACGAAGAGGTGATGGGGAGACAGGGACTAGGCTCGGAGATGAGTGAGAACGGGGAGAGGTTTGTAGACTTTTGTGCTCTAAACCGACTTGTCATTGGAGGCAGCATCTTCCCACACAGAAGAATACACAAAGCAACTTGGGTCTCACCTGACCATACAACAGAGAACCAAATAGACCATATCTGCATTAGCAAGAAATTTAGAAGATCCCTTCAAGATGTTCGAGTGAGGAGGGGAGCAGATGTCGCCTCAGACCACCATCTGCTTACCTTAAGAATGAAGCTCAAGCTAAAGAAAAGCCGCACAGAGACAACAAGAAGACAGCGCTATAATGTAGGCCTCCTGAGAGAAACTGGAGTTAGAGAAGAGTTCAAACTGGTGCTGTCCAACCGGTTTCAAGCGCTACAGGAGCTAGTAAATGAAGAGGAGGCGGTCACCACAGAGCAGCAGTGGAAGGCAGTTAGAGAGGCGCTGAACTCAACCTGCAAAGACACTGTAGGGTTCAGGAAACGCCACCACAAGGACTGGCTGTCGGCACAGACCTTGAAGAAGATAGAAGCGAGGAAGCAGAAGAAAGCAGTGGTCAACAACAGTCGCACGAGAGCAGCCAAAGTAAGGGCACAGGGGGAATACTCGGAAGCCAACCGCGAGGTGAAGAGGAGTATCAGGGCAGACAAGAGGGCCTACACAGACAGCCTGGCAGCAGAGGCAGAAAAGGCAGCAGGCAGCGGCAACATGAAACAGCTCTACGACATTACCAGAAGATTGTCGGGTAAGTATGGCCATACAGAAAGACCAGTAAAAGACAAAGAAGGCAAGCCTATTGCAGACAGAGCAGAC
This sequence comes from Semisulcospira habei, assembly GCA_036245525.1. Lineage (NCBI taxonomy): Eukaryota > Metazoa > Mollusca > Gastropoda > Semisulcospiridae > Semisulcospira > Semisulcospira habei. Next base: position 95,956,697 of record BTPG01000001.1, read on the forward strand.
CAACTCGACAGATGGGCCGAGTATTTTGAAGAGTTACTGAACAGACCTAGCCCACCCGACCCCCCCGACATCCAGCCGGCAGAGACCGACCTACCCATCAGCTGTGACAGACCCAGCCGGGAAGAGATCAGAAAAGCAGTGGCATTTTTGAAGAATGGCAAAGCAGCAGGGCCAGATGGCATCCCAGCGGAGTGTCTGAAAGCAGACCTAGAGACAACAGTTGAGATGCTGTACCCACTGTTTGGAAAGATCTGGGAAGAGGAGGTGATGCCAGCTGACTGGAAGGAGGGGTACCTAATCAAGCTTCCCAAGAAAGGCGACCTCAGCAAGTGTTCCAACTACAGAGGAATCACCTTGCTGTCAGTACCAGGAAAGGTCTTCAACAGGATCATCCTAGAGAGAATGAAGAGTTCCGTTGACCCCCAGCTGAGAGACCAGCAAGCAGGATTCAGGAAGAACCGATCATGTACAGATCATGATCGCCACTCTCCGCATCATCGTGGAACAGTCTCTGGAGTGGAGCTCCCCGCTGTACGTCAACTTTGTGGATTATGAGAAAGCATTTGACAGCGTGGACCGAGAGACTCTGTGGAAACTCCTACGACACTACGGTGTACCCACAGAGCTCGTCCGCCTGATCAAGAGCAGCTATGATGGCATGACATGTCGCGTGATCCACGAAGGGCAGTTCACCAGAGAGCTCCAGGTCAGAACTGGTGTCAGGCAGGGGTGTCTGCTGTCTCCGTTCCTCTTCCTACTGGCCATAGACTGGGTCATGAAGATGACCACAGAGCACAGACGAAGTGGAATACAGTGGACACTGTGGACACAGCTTGACGACCTCGATTTTGCAGACGACTTGGCATTACTGTCCCACACTCATCAACAAATGCAGGACAAGACCACGAGGCTTGCTGACATAATAATAATAATAATAATAATAATAATAATAATAATAATAATAATAAATTTATTTCAGTTTTTGCAGGCCATCAGGCCCATATGAACACAAAATACAATTTACAACCAGAAAATACAGGAAGGTGGTTGTAAAACACACTCATATAGCATTACATCAGCGCACATAAATAAACAAAAAACAAGAAAAGTTCAAAGCAAATCCCTCTAATTCCTTAATTTAAGGCAACCTGAAATATACATAGCAACTTTAAAGACCAGTTTATCATGTAGGTTTCCACACAGCAGCTGAACTTTAAGATCGGATGGGAATCTGTAGTAAAACAGTGGAATGTACTTTTTACGTAAAGGGGCATATTTTGGACACTCGAACAGAAAATGACACAAATCTTCAGCCTTATGCCAATCACATGAATTACATTCTGGATTAGTGATGGGTTTTCCAAATCTGGATACTCCGTTTAAAGCTAAACGGTTACATCTAAGTAAACATCTAAGTAAACATATTGCCCGCCTGAGTTCACAAGAGTTCAGCTGCCCTATGTAACTGGCTCTAAGTATTTCTGGGTGGTAATGGCAGTATTCTGTGTTTGAGGTAAGGGATGCATGCCAGTCCTGTCGGAAACAATCCATCAGCCGATCTTTGAATATCTGAATGAACAGAGGAGTGTTTCCAACTGACTGCATTTCCCATACATACCCAAACCCGTGTATACACAATAGAGTCTTTATTTGCGTAGCCCAGTTCGATCTACCTGAAGCATCATGCATATATAACATCGTGTAACACTGTCTTGGGTATCTGTTTTCTGACATGGTAAGAAGTCTGCACCAGTACTTCACCATTCGAACATAGGCATCAATATACATAGGGAATCTTCCACACTCACCCAGCGCAATATTGTTTTTTACATCTCTTCCAACACCAAGGACCATTTTACAAACCTTTATATGAACCTGCTCAATTACATCATGTCTCTGGAAACCCCAGACCTCTGACCCGTATAGCACAATGGGTTTAATCTTGACATCAAAAATGTGAAAAACAGTGTCAGCTGGCAAGTTTTGTAATTTGAAGTATAGTCTTTTGATGCCTGCAACTGCTCTCCTGGCTTTTCCAGCTAAGTTTTCTACACATCTAGCCCAGTTCAGAGTAGAGGAAAATATCACACCAAGGTAAGTATAACTGGACTCGACTTGAATCTGCTTGTCAGCATAAAACCATTTTTCACAATTTTTCACAAAACCTCCATTTTTGAAGACCACCACTTTTGTCTTGTCCATGTTCACAGTGAGACCCCATTTTTTACAGTATTATATTACAGGGGGTGAGTTGTGCTCACGATCGACGTCACACAGTTGAAGAGCGGCTCCGCACATTTTTAGCATTTTGCAACATAATTACTTAATGAGTGACTTTAGAACAACGACAGGGTGATTCAGCTCATCATGCCAAGCAGTTCGGTATCTTTTCGTGCCATTTGCGGTACCTTTTACTGGACTTTTCAAAACTTCATGGCTCGCAAAGCACAGAGGAAGGCAGCCCTACGTTACCGCACTGTCAGTGTCAGCGGACCGGTGGCAGTCATTCTCGTGTTTTTGGTCGGCTTTCTGCTCCGGTGTGGCGATGTCGAAGCGAACCCAGGCCCACCGAAACGACAGACTCTTTTGACATGCCAGGGGAACCAAGACAACCAGTCGCCCGGGGGTGAGGCAAACGCAATATCTGAGCCGACCATTGCTGATGTGTTTAAAATGTTGAATGTGATGGACAAAAAGATGGACAGTATGAAAGCTACAATGCAGGAGCAGATGGACAAAATTCAGAGTGACTTTACTGCGGTGATGAAAGAAAACAGAGAGTTGAAGGAGAAAGTTACGCAGCTGGAGGATAAGCTGGATGATTTGGAGGGGCGGAGCAGACGCAAGAATCTGATCTTTCACGGAATCCCCCACCCCCAGGGGCGCTCAGAGACTTGGGCGGACTGTGAAAAAGCTGTCAAGTCAATGTTGAAGGACGAGATGGGCATAGAGGAGGAGATCGAGGTGGAGCGTGCCCATCGTCTGAAGGGGGGCAAGGCGCCCCACCCCATCATCGTGTGCTTCAACAAGTACAAAGACAAGGAGCGGATCCTGTTTGAGCGAAGAACGCTGAAGGAGAACAGGTCCCGGGTCTACATCTCTGAGGACTTCACCCCTCGGGTGAGGGACGTGCGCCGCAAGCTACTACCCTTCCTCAAGGAGACCAAGCAGGCGGGGAAGAAGGCCTTCCTCCGCTTCGACTCCCTCGTTGTTGAGGGAAAGACCCACGCATACGACGCTGCTACCCAGAGGCCAGTGGAGCGCAGGGGGCAGAAATGAGGGGCAGGCCGGCATGTTGACCCAGCAACCAGGAGAAGACAGCCCGTCCCTCATTCAGACCCCCAGGGCCCCCACCATGTGTCTTCAAAGGACGACTTACCTGCACACACACACACACTCAAGTGCCCATACTCAAACCCACACCCGCACACTGTGTTGATGAAAGTGGTAGTGATGAAAGTGGTAGCTCTGTGTTTCGCATCATGGCATGGAATATCCAAGGTCTTGTAAATAAGCTGAAAAGTGTTTCTTTTAGGCAGTTCTGTGAAAAGTGTCAAATTTTTGCATTTTCAGAGATCTGGTCGTGTAAGCAAAATGTTATAGAGGATACCTTTCCAGAGTATCAGGTGTTTTTTTCACCACGTACACAAAAGTTAAAAGGGGGCGTGGCCGTGTGTGTACATAAATCTATAGCCTGTCATGTGTTGCGTTTAATGCAGGCAGCTGAGGATATTGTGTTTCTAAAGATCGGTAAGTCTGTTTTGAACTCTGCATCTGATGTTCTGGCAGCATTTGTGTATGTGGCTCCAGAGCGTTCTGTTGTATATGGTGAAGATAACGTTGATGGTTTTGAAGTGTTAGAAAACTACATATCTCAAGTGTTACGTGCTCACCCTGAGCTGCCTTGGCTATTATGTGGCGATTTTAACGCCCGCACTGCCGGGCTGTCAGATACTGATTTTATTGATGGCAATTCACACGTGCAGCCTTTACAGGAATTAACAGATCTGCTAGAGGATGTACCACAAAGTCCACGGAGGTCAAAAGATATTGGCGTAAACAGTTTTGGTCGGAAACTGATAGAACTATGTCAAGAGTACTGTTTGTTTATTGTCAATGGCAGAACGAAAGGTGACAGTGAGGGAGAAATTACGTGCGTGGCCAACAGAGGCAAAAGTGTGGTGGACTACTGTATTTGCTCTAAATCCGTGTTTGACCTAGTGACCGATATGTTTGTTGCAGACAGGTGCGAGTCAGACCATTTCCCCATTGTAACCACGTTTACTTCTATTCAGTCTGTTTATTCATGTGATGATGATGATTTAAATGATGATATAATACTAGAGGAAGGGGTTAAATTTGTTTGGAAAGAAAACTACGCTGAATCCTTTTGGGCATACATTGAAGATAATCAGGAGACTCAGTTTCAACACTTTTCGTCAGCGCTTGACTCGAGTGTAGAAGAAGGGTCGGCCTGTTTTGTAGCATTCATTCAGAAGGCGGCTGACAAAATGAGGTCAGGTAAGAAGGTAGGTGAATCCCGTGCACAGCCGCCGTGGTGGGACTCGGACTGCGAGTTAGCAAAACAAAACAAGTACCTACAGTTGAAGCAGTTCAGACACACAAACACACATGACGACTTAGGGAAGTATCTTGACATGAAGAAAGAATTTAAGAAGTTGTGTAAAACAAAACAAGTAGAGTACAACGCACGGGTTTTGAATGAGCTCAACGATGCATGTAATGATGCAAACTCAAGAACATTTTGGCAAAAAATAAAGTCTCTGACTGGCGTTAAAAAGTTGTGTTCTGATGTCATTTCACCACGCGTGTGGTATGATTATTTTCGTAATTTGCTAAATGTGGATCAGAATGTTGATGATTCAGGTTTCAGCAGACAGGCCGAGGGTGTTTTGAATGACCATATATCTGATGATTGTGATGGTTGTCATAATGCAAAATTTGACGAGGAAATCACACAGGATGAAATTCGCAGTGCTATTAATAGCATGAAGAAAGGGAAAGCATCAGGCCCTGATGGCTTGCCCACTGACCTTTTTCATCATGCAGGTGAGATCCTTGTGAAATTTCTGCATCCTTTGTTTAATCGTGTGTTTCAAAGTGCGGAATACCCTGAAAGCTGGACCATGGCTGTGATATTTCCACTACACAAAAAGGGTAACCCTAGAAATGTTGACAACTACAGAGGAATTTCTCTTCTGAACGTTATCAGTAAGTTGTACAGTTTTGTCATTAACAACAGGTTGGTTCATTTTTGTGAAGAGAATGATTGTATTCCTGAGGCCCAAGCTGGCTTCCGTAAAGGATACAGTACTATAGACAACATTTTTTGCTTACAGGCACTAGTGCAAAAGTATCTTAGCAAGCAGGGTGGCCGTTTTTACACCATGTACGTAGATTTTTCTAAAGCTTACGACAGTGTGCACAGGACAAAACTGTTGTATCTCTTGCTACGTAAAGGAGTTCATGGAAAGTTGCTTCAGACACTTGAGAGTATGTACAAACATGTAAAAGCTGCTGTAAGGGTTGGAACCAAAGTTACCGACTACTTTGATTGCATGTCAGGGGTGCGACAAGGTTGTGTGTTGAGCCCACTGCTGTTTTCTATCTTTCTTTCAGAATTTGAGACAGAAATATCATCGTGCGGTGCACGTGGCATTGATATTTTTGCAGACCCACTGGGTATTTTCCTTCTTATGTATGCTGATGATATAGCCATTGTGTCTGACTCTGTAGCAGATCTCCAAAAGAAAATTAATTGTTTAGAAAAATACTGTAAAAAAATGCTTGCTGACATCTCGTCCCAAGTGGGCCTCACCATTCACAAACAGAAAACAAAGACAATGAGGCTGAACGCAACCAGGGAAGAACCAGTCTTGCTTGCTGGCACCCCGTTGGAGGAGGTGGAGTCCTTCACCTATCTCGGGAGCATCATAGACAAAAAAGGCGGCACTGATGCAGATGTCAGAGCACGAATCGGTAAAGCCAGAGCAGCCTTTCTCCAGTTGAAAAAAGTGTGGAGTTCCAGAGAGCTGTCACAACACACCAAAGTCCGGATTTTCAACTCCAATGTAAAAGCAGTTCTCCTATATGGAGCAGAGACATGGAGATTGACAAAAACCACAGTCAACAGAGTACAGACCTTCATGAACAGTTGCCTTAGAAGAATTTTGAAAATCCACTGGCCAGAGAAGATCAGCAACGTCAGACTCTGGGAGAGAACAGAGCAGATAACAGCAGAGAATGAAATTGGGCAAAGAAGATGGGGATGGATCGGTCACAGTCTGAGAAAGCCAGCTTCCAGTATCACTAGGCAGGCATTGTCATGGAACCCCCAGGGAAAGAGGAAAAGAGGTAGGCCGAGAAACTCCTGGCGTCGAGACCTCCAAGCAGACATCAAGAGACTGGGAACCACCTGGAGTAGAATCGAAGGAGAAGCACAGGACAGGAGTTGCTGGAGGTCTCTCGTCGACGGCCTATACCCGGGTAGGGGTGACAGGCGTAAGTAAGTAAGTAAGTGCCTGTCCATCAGCGCTTCGCAGGGGACTTTGTACCAGGTGCCTAGGGCCATACACTGCTTTCAGTGCTTCATAGAAGCCCCTGTAGTCACCGTTGTCAGCGCAGAGCTGGGTCCTCTGTGCGAGTCTGGACCACCACTCGTTCTGGAGCTCTCTAAGCTTGAGCTGGAGACTGCTGCAGATGAGGCGGAAGGCAGACTTCTTCACAGGGCAGGAAGGCTGGGCTAGGTGGGCCTGGTGGGCGGCTCTTTTTTTTTTTTTTTGCTAGTTCCTGGATCTCTACGTCGTTTTCGTCAAACCAGTCTTTGTTCCTCTTTCTAGCAAAGCCCAAGACTTCCACAGAGGATTTTACAATAGCAGTTTTCAGTTGTTCCCAGAGTGTTTCAGGGGAGGAGTCTGCTGGATCAACTGTGTCTTTAAGCATGCGCTGTAAATCGGCCTGAAGGGCAGCTTTCTTGTCGTCACGCTGAAGGCTGGCAACATCAAGCTTTTTCTTGGGGGGGCCCCCTTTCTTGGGTTTCAGCTTGAGGCGGAGCCTGAGTTTGCAGCGAACAAGGCGGTGGTCAGTGTGGCACTCTGCGCTGGGCATCACTCTAGTGAGGAGGACGTCACTGCGGTCCCTCTGACGCACTAGGACATAGTCGATAAGGTGCCAGTGCTTGGAGCGAGGATGCATCCAGGTGGTCTTTTGACTGTCCTTTTGCTGGAAAGTAGTGTTGGTGATGACAAGTTGCTGCTCTGCACAGAGCTCCAACAGTAGGCGACCATTGTCATTGCAGTTCCCAACGCCATGCTTGCCGAGGACTCCTTTCCAGGCTTCAGAGTCTTGGCCCGCTCTGGCGTTGAAGTCGCCAAGGATGATGACTTTGTCGTCTGCAGGGGTGCTCTGCAGGAGGCTGTGCAGGTCAGAGTAGAACTTATCTTTTTCTGCAGGCTCTGCCAGGAGGGTTGGGGAGTACACACTGAGAAGGGTGACATATTGCTGGTGTCTCAGTGGGAGGCGCATGGACATGATGAGGTCGGAGTGACCCGTTGGTAGGTTTTCCAACTTAGTCGCAATGGGGGTCTTCACCATGAAGCCCACGCCTGAGAGCCGTCTTTCTGATGCAGGCCTGCCTGACCAGTAGAGGGTGTAGCCAGCGCCAAGTTCTTGGAGGCTGCCTTCCTCCGGAAGGCGTACTTCGCTGAGCGCGGCGATGTCGATGTTTAACCTCCGCAATTCATGTAAATATACCTTAAAAATATGTCAGGCTAAAATGTCGCACAGGTCTTTAAAGAAAACGCCGAAAGACTCTCAAAAAGGTCAAAATAATAGAAACATCATAATCTATAAACGCTCAAATCTTATTAAAAATATGGCACTCTCTCAGAAAACTGAAGATCTTGTCCGGGGGCACATCCCGGAACAAAACCTTCAAGGAGTCTGCCGTGAAATGGTTATACCTTGTGTCGATTAGATCAGCACAAGACAACAAAAAGTGTTGAACAGAGTACTGCTCGTTGCAGGCATAACACCATGGACGCTGCTCCTGTTTAAGTAAATAAGAGTGCGTAACATATGTGTGGCCGATGTGGAGCCAAGCCAGGACCGTCTCCTCACGGCGGCTGCCGCAGCGATAAGGTAGACCGTCGGACAACTTAGGAAGGGCTTCATGCAGCTTGTTAGCTTCCTCTTTGTCCCACTCGGACTGCCACTCACGGGCTATGTACGCACTAGCCACATGTCTAAAATCACTATAAACAGTCTGTGTGTCAGGGACAGGGTCATTGCTGGCATCGTTGGCAGCAGAATCTGCGATCCTGTTGCCTTCGATGCCCACATGCCCTGGCACCCAAATAAAAATGATATCATAATATTCCTTCATCAAGTCCGCGTGGAGCTCTCTGATCTGCACCAGCAGTGGGTGGTCATTTCCCATGCTCTGAAGAGCCTGCAGGGCAGAAAGAGAGTCAGACAGAATCAGGAAGTTCCTTTCTCTAGATCGATAAGCATGCCTGAGTGCCAGCAGAACCGCCAGCAGTTCCGCACTAAATACAGATGAGTGGTCTGGGAGGCGGTGCTTAAATGGGTGTCTAGGATGGCAAGAGGACACTGCGGCCGCAGCCACTCTCCCATCCTCAGACTTTGACCCATCGGTATAGATGCGACAATAGCCAGGAAAAATTGAAAGCAGTTCATTGAGGCTCTGTTGGTATATGGCTGGTGGTGGAGTCTTTCTTGTGGGCAGTCAAGTCCAGCAAGATGTCAGGAACTGGTAAGAGCCAAGGTGGAGTGATGTGTTGCAGGGATTCCGAAACTCTGTCCAGGTCCAATCCGGCCGACTGCAGATGAGGTCGGACACGGAAAGAAAGTGGACGGACAGCTCCCAGAAGGATCAGGCCAGGTCTCCACCGATGTTATGGGCATGGGCATCTTGCCATTAAACATGCTCTGCGTGTCCCATTTCAAAGTTTTTCCTAGTTTTATAAATAGGAAAAACAAAAACCACCTTGTTAAATGTCGGGATTAGTAGGTCCATGCAATGACAAAACATTTTACTTTATTTCCTGACAATTGTTGCAGTCCCTTCTTTTCTAAAGCACGTTTCCCCATCTGATTTCCTTTGTCCTTATTTTTCTATAGAATGTTTCCTGTTTTTATTACCTTAAACTAAACTTTGTCCCAACTTTTCTGTAGCATGTTTCCTTTTATGATTTTTCTTTAAAGTAAAATTTGTCCTTATTTTTCTGTAGGCTGTTTTTCTCTTCTTTTTTTCTTGGTTAGCAATTTATACCCTTGGCAGTCACTCATCATGACTTTACCACAGCTGACACTTAGTTCGCTTCTAGCTGCCAGAGAGATAAGGCGCGGTGAGGTCAAATTCCACTCTCGCGCGCTCATTCTATTTATATCGCACTTGATACTGCATGATACACGGCGTGTCTGGCGCTCTGCCGCTATAACAACTACCTACACATTTGTATTCATAACACATCGCTGCCTAAAGTGACTGTTGTGAAAGCAACATCATTCAAAAGTTTAAATTTTCATTTACACACCGATACCAAACATGACAACATTACGACTTACACTTGTGTAGCAGATTATGGTAAAAATAAAGAGAACGAGAATTTGTTGATGTATGATGTCGGTGTTTGTTGTGAAATTGACAAAGTTCCCACAGCCATAACACGAAGATGTAACTTTTCCCAATGAAACACACTTGCATGCATAAGGGTCAGCATGCCTACAGTAAGTATCACTTACCGGATTTTCGCTACGTGGTGGGGGACGGAAGCAGGAGGGTGGTTAATGAGGTCACTGACAAGAGTCGACAGACAAGTACCAGGCGCCTGCCTTAGTACACTCCCGGCCGAATCAGTACACTCCCGGCCGAGGGGAATCGGGGAAAGTGAGGGCTTAGTTACACGGATACTATTGAGGAGATAGTCACGTTTCTTTCCTGGGAAATAGTGTAACACTATCAGTGAACCTTGTACATGTACTTTGGATTTAACTTTTGATCATGATGGAGTCTGATGAAACGCATACAGTCTGTGTACACACAGGTGTGTTCCATGCACTGCAATTAAATGCATTGTGCAGAATATGTGGCGGGAGATCACAAAAGAAACACAGTGATAAAAAGTCATATCTTTGTATCAAATATGAACACTTAATCCACAAGTGTTATGGAATTAATATCCAGGAAGACAAAGACCTGATGCACCCCAAAATAATGTGTAGTAGTTGCTATAGTCGGATGAAACGGATAGACTCTGAAACACGTGTGTCTGCGGAAACAATGCGAAATGCGGCATCTGATATTGCCTCATCACAACACATTTGGACCATGTTCGATCCAAATACGAGTGTTGAAGAATGTGTCGCGTGCATTCATTTCATGCAGCTAGGTAAAGGAGGACGACCAGCGAAGGGTGCACATGGGAAGAAACGACCGTTTCGATCTACAGAATGTCACAGTGACACTCATAACACTGACACTAATAACAGCACTAATGAAGGTGATAGTGGTATACAAGTTTTCATTCCGCCAATGTCTACTACCCGTAAAACGCCATGCAAAGTCGATGTTCAAATGTCGCCGTTACAAAGAGTGTGGACCCCATCTCCACCAGCCAAGCGGACGCATGAAATAGCCATTTCACCCAATGAAAAAACGGGTGTGATATAGCCACATCTCCACATATCAAACGACCCAGTCTTCTACCTGTCCAGGAACTGCAGATGCCATTGACAAAGGAGGAAGAAAAATATCAGACGGCACTAAACCGCACAATGCTTAATGAATCAGCTGATACCACAATCCGTTGCAAGACTGGAGGACAGCCTTTGTATTTTATGCACATACACAAACCAAGAAAACCAACAACATGGGCATCATCAGAGGTAATATGAAGAAGGTCAAAGGTATTAGCCTGTGCTAAAGCAAGTATGTCTGGCGGATCAGAAGTGGACGAAGCTGAACAAATAACTGATGAGTTAAGACGAGAAAGAAAGGAAAAAATGACTGCAATATTAGACAGAGCAGGCCATAGGCGATCCGTGTATGTCTGTAGAAAGCAGGATATTGCGCTGAGAACCAATCTAGGATTAAGCTGGTCCAAGTACAGAACATACAAACGCTTCATGAGAAGTGAAAGAAAGGAAAGGCAGACCCAGAAAGAAGTGCTCTGTGGCACAGTGACCATTGAACAAAAGAATCTGACCTTCGAAAACAAAGTCACAAACAAGAAAGAAATCCAGAAAACGCCTGTCGCCTACATAGAGGATCTCACACATTTTGTTCCTGTCCAGCTTGACAAGTTTGAAGCTGCAAATCTTCTTGAATGGCATGAACAAATACCAAAAGATGAAATTTGGATAAAACTAGGAGGAGATCATGGCGGTAACAGTTATAAAACAATGCTTCAAGTTGCTAATCTCCAAAACCCTAACTCTAAACACAATACGTTTTTGGTGTGTATGGCTAACTGTAAAGACAGTCATGAAAATCTTCAAACAATTTTGCAGCTGTTTAAAGAGCAGGTGTCTGCTTTTCTTTCCATTTCATGGTTTGGAGAACTGACACCTGCTCTTTAAACAGCTGCAAAATTGTTTGAAGATTTTCATGACTGTCTTTACAGTTAGCCATACACACCAAAAACGTATTGTGTTTCGAGTTAGGGTTTTGGAGATTAGCAAATTGAAGCATTGTTTTACGTGTATTTCTGTTTGGCGATTACGATTTTCTCGTCAAACTCTTTGGTCTCTCAGGAGCACAAGGGGTCCACCCTTGTCTCTGGTGTACAGCTTCGAAAAGTCAGCTACAAAGAGCTCCACATGAGCGAGTACAAGTCAAACAGAGAACTCTTAAGAACAACAAGAGGGATTACAGGCGATACATGCGTGCAGGAGGAGACAAAAAGAAAGCCAAGGGTTACAACAATGTTGTGCATGATCCAATCTTTGATGTTGAGATTTCGCAAACTGCACCACCATACCTCCATCTTTTGCTAGGTATAGTCAAAAAACATCATTCCCTCCTAGAGCAAGAATGCCACGAACTTGATAAAGTCATTGCTGAAAGACTGGCCGAGGGAAAGGAGGCACATAATGGAAACACACCTTTTGAAAAATACATTTCTGAAGTAAGAAGTCATCAAAGAACTTAAAAAAAGAAAACAGCTGACCGAGGGTATTGCAGTGTTGAGCGACAAGAGACACAATGAGAGTGCGAAGCAATTTGATGAACGACGTGAGCAGAAGATGCAGCAGGTAGCAGAATTCGAGGACAAAATAGAAGCTCTGAGAGAAGAGACAAAGTTGCCATTTCTGTGCGGACCTGTCACTTCTGGCCTTGACGAAGTACCAAAGAGGAATAAGATATTCATGCAAGCATACCATGGCCGTTCGTTTGTTGGCAACCACTGCCACCGTTACTTGAAGTATGATGTGTTCACTGATGTTGGTGATAGTGTTATCAGCAATACCATGAAGCTGACAGATGATCCTAAACTTCATGCAGCAGCGCATGACATATCCTTAAAGTTCCCAATTCTGAACGACCTTTACTCACAAGTCCATACTAATGTTTCTCACAAAATGCCGGTGAAGAGCAATCAATGCAATACATCAATGACAAGATTGCAAACTACATGCGTTTTTTTCGAAGTACTTTTCCAGCCAGTAGCATCATTCCGAAACAACATATCCTGGAATGTCACTGCGTTGACTTTATGACCAAGTGGGGATTTGGTTTGGCGCTTCATGGAGAGAAGGGAGGTGAAGAGAGTCACGCTACCATTAACATTTTAAAGAGCAGGACATTTGGCTTGCAAACAGAGGAGGAAAAACTCAGACTGCTCATGACCGAGCACCTGTCACCCATCCTCCACTCCGTCATTCCTCCAGTAGTAAAACAGAAAAAAAATTCTTGTATAGCGCTGTTTAGCCGGCGTCGGTCTTGTGTATCTGTGAACAGAAACTCAGTATTGTTCTTATGTCTAGTGTGTCAGCAAATGTGCTGAACCGCAAGGTATATTTAAAAACACTCTTGAATACTGTGGCCTGTGATGGACTAATCGGATTTTAATACACGGAGGGCATTAGCAGTCTGTGGAGTACCGGGAATGCGGGTGAGAAATGCAGGAACGCGACCTGTCAGTGACCTCAGTAACCACCCTCCTGCTTCCGTCCCCCACCGCGTAGCGAAAATCCGGCAAGTGTTACTTACTGTAGGCATGCTGACCCTTATGCATGCAAGTGTGTTTCATTGGGAAAAGTTACATTTTCGTGTTATAGCTGTGGGAACTTTGTCAATTTCACAACAAACACCGACATCGTACATCAACAAATTCTCGTTCTCTTTATTTTCACCATAATCTGCTACACAAGTGTAAGCTGTAATGTTGTCATGTTTGGTATCGGTGTGTAGGTGAGAATTTCAACTTTTGAATGATGTTGCTTTCACAACAGTCACTTTAGGCAGAGATGTGTTATGAATACAAACCTGTAGGTAGTTGTTATAGCGGCAGAGCGCCAGTCACGCCTTGTACCGCGCAGTATCAAGTGCGATATAAATAGAATGAGCGCGCGAGAGTGGAATTTGACCTCACCGCACCTTATCTCTCTGGCAGCCTGAAGCGAACTAAGTGCTACGCGGAAGCACTGGCTGGTAAAGCCATGTCATTTGGTCTGCACTACACACCATGAGGTTGTGCAGGTAGCGGACAAGCTGCACGATTGACATCATCTGCTCGGTGGATGTGGGACTTGTTGGGGGTTGCACCAAAGACGAGACGGAGGATGCAGAAAGCTCTCCCATGGAGCCTGCCTCACTGGACACCTCCATGGGTGTGACATTACGCTCCATCAGCGACTGGTGCTCCCACATGCCATGGTGAGCAAGTGGCAGTGACATGGATGATGATGATGATGGCAGAGACTGTGGAGACAGGCCAGGGCAGCTTTCACCAGAGTACACAGAGTCCTGCAAAAACAGGAGAGTTGTAACCAGCTTCGTGAGAATGTAGTAACATTGCAAATCTTCTGGTTATTGCCTGGAGTCTCAACACGCTTTGTGACAAAATGTCATACACACAATACACTCTTCAACAGAAATCTGAATCAAATCTACCCAGTGATTTTGAAGATATTGTCAATTGCATGAAAAACGTAAGCACTATGGCTACAACCTAAGAGAACCCAATTCCATTTTGGTTCACAACACGTCTTCTACTCTTATACCAGGCTTTCTGTTAACAGACATTCCTCCATATTTGATGGATAAATTTTGAAAGGAATGAATGTTGGTTATTGGTACAGATAAAGTTTGAAAAAAAAAAAGCCTCCAGTCAGCTTAGGATGACAAAGGCCTGTTTTGTGCCTGCAATATCAGACTTCAGTTCTGGCTGTTCTTTCCTTTCCATCTACTGATGCATTCTAGTGCTTGTACTCTTGTTGTACATATGCAGTGTATTTATTATGGCTGTGGCAAATGGTGCACCAAGGAGCACCAGTGATGGAATTGTTTCATGCTGTCCATCCTGATAATAATAATAATAATAATAATACATAGTTTTTATATAGCGCCCTTCCCCACGAACAGCAAGCTCGGACCGCTTTACAGCACATAAAATATAAAAAATGAAAATTAAAAAGGAGAAAAAATTAGAAGGACAAATTTAAATCCTAGCAGAAAGCCTGCTTATACTCACATAACAATTGAAAACAATGTATACCTGCAGCACACACACAAGAAATACACAGGCACAAAAAAATCCAATATACCTTGCACACACACACCCCCCCCCCCCCCTCCCAAAGATCCACCTGGGGGACTTGGGTGGGGTTAACTACTTTTTAGTTTCCAGGGTCACCCTGGTCAGCCCCACAGGGTGGGTTTTCCCCTCTATTCTGGGGCATGTGTTTCTGTCTACCCTTGGTCCATTCACCTGTATTTTCCCTTTTTTTAACTCTCCCTACTGTCTGCGCTGCCTGTAGCTCTTGATATTGGATGTGTGTTGCCAAATGGTCTTAGGTTTATTTAGCCTACTAGACCGGATGGCGACATAAATTCAATATTCTGTTTAGGTTTTTTTTCACAAGAAGTGCAGGCACATCCTGAGAAAGTCTTGTTGCTGTCAGGACATTAAGCTATGTCCAACCAACCAACCAACCCCGCCAAAGATGGAGGAGACTTAATTGGTTATTTGGCTTGGGACTATGAAGGTACAGACATGATTCTGCTTGTGGCGGTGCATGCAACACCCGAAACAGCAAGTAATCCACACAGCAGTCTGCACCCACTGTACATACCTCATAAATGGTGTCCTGCAAAGACGCCTCACTGGGAGTGCGTCCATTTTCATCTCCATATTGCTGCACAAATCTCCGCTTGGCCACACCAGCAGCTGCAACAAACAGTCTTGTAGCTGTAGTCAGACCTTTGCATCTCATCTATTAGATGTGGGAGTAACATCACCATCAGCCATGATAGCTGACTATGGATAATGAGTTAACCCATATAACCCCATGGTTGCATTTCCCAAATTTTAACAACTATGTACCAGTTGCAGGAGGTGGATCCACCATGGTAATTCAAGGGTAGTGCCAGATAAGCTTGGCACCATCAGGCGCCAAACTAATCTGGCACTACCCTTGAATTATAATGGTCATTCAGTCTCCTGTCATAGTGCATCAGGGTTAAATGGGTTAACCCCTCGTGCATGTAACTGCCGGTACTGCTTACAGTATCAAAGGCTGCATGCACATGATGGTTAAAAGCTAACAGAACTAAATGTGGAGAAAGCATTGTGGCACTAGACAAGCTGGGCAAGAAAACACGCTACGAGTCACACACTCCAGGACACAGGAGTAGTAGCTATAAAGTCTTACATCGGTGTTTAGTTCATACTGAAAATCCCACTCAATTGGTTTTAAAACCTTATCCTAAGAGCAAAAGCGAGTAGGATAAGGTTTTAAGACCATGAGAGTGAGATTCTCAGTATCACCTTAACACCGATGTAAGAATCTATTTCTTACTCACCTTTTTCTTGGCATAAATCAGATGTGTGTTGGTTTTCAGCACACATCAAACTACAACACAGCTGCCATTGTGCCTTTAGCAAAAGAACAGGACGTCATTTACTTTATAATGTGTTGGTTTTCAGCACACATCAAACTACAACACAGCTGGCATTGTGCCTTTGGCAAAGAACAGGACGTCATTTACTTTATAATGTGACGTGGATATTTTGGATGTCAGAAAAATGTTCCCACATGATGACATAATATAGCGCAATACATGATGCCAGAGTGCCAGTCATCACTATGAAATGGCGTCATTGTGCGTGACCTGAAAGTAGGTCAAGTTTCAACATCGTGTGTGCCCGTACCTTTTTGTTGATCAGATTTTCTACAAAACAGTATTGTGCACGTGTCCGTTCAAGCACTAGGGCTGTATCACACATCACACATGTGTGATACAGCCAAGCTGTATTATGCGTCTGATACAGCTTTTCCGCTCAAAGGCAGAAAAGAAGAAGTTGTGTAAGAAAAGACACTCACTCTTCGGAGCATCATAGCTGTCAAATCCAGCAAAAGTCTCTGCACGTTTGGGGACTGGCATGTTGATGTAGGATGTGCTGACATGCTCCCCAACACTGCTTGCACTGCGACTCAGCTGGGTGCCCGAGCCTTGCAGGATCGTCGTCAGGTACGAGGCTGTCTCACACACACACACACTTATAACTATTTTCAAGTTTATGATCCTCAAAACATCCTTTACTGCTTAACCCTATCTCTGATAAAGTACCAACACAACCAGTACTTAATAATAATAATAATAATGGGTACTTATATAGCGCTTAATCTTACTCAAAAGCTCTAAGCGCTTTACAATCTGTACACAAAAATAAAATACAATGACATATGCACATAACAAACAAAGCACAATGCCCGAACACACCACTTTTACAATAAACTAAACAACAATACATACATAATAATTTATATTCTAATTAACATTCAGTCTAAACAAGGAGGATTGCAGAACTACAACTAAGGCATCAAACACTGGCAGTCATTCAAAGTAAAGCTTGAAGAGGTGAGTTTTCAACGACCTCCTAAAGTCAGAGACAGACTCACTGTTTCTGACCTCAAGAGGAAGTGTATTCCATAACACTGGGGCTTGATAAACAAAAGTGCGCTGACCAAATGTTTTAGTTTTGACAGAAGGTACACACAGCTTCCGTTTATCAGAAGAGGAGCGGAGCTCACGAGAGGGTGTATACACATGCAGCAAAGAGGACAAGTATTCTGGGCTGGTGCCTGAAAGGCAGTTAAAACAGATTGACATAACTTTGTATTGAATACGTGAGGACACAGGTAGCCAGTGAAGGGACTTCAAGATGGGTGTGACATGCTCAGTCTTACGGACTCTCACAACAAGCCGGGCTGCATTGTTCTGAATTTTTTGGAGGCGATCAATGAGATACTGAGGGCAGCCACAAAGCAAAGAGTTACAATAATCTAGCTTGGACAGCACAAATGCACAAACTAGTGTTTTAGTGGCTTCCACGGTCAGCAGGTGACGAACTGAACTAATACGACGAAGTTCCAGATAAGTGGATCTACACACTGCACTGACATGCTGTGACATAGATAACTCGCTGTCAAGTGTAACACCCAGGTTTCTCACACTCGCAGAGAAGCCAATGAGTGTTCCATCCACAGACAATGATGATGGTAAAGGCAGGGACGAAGATAATCTTGGATTAGCTACCAACATTGCTTCAGTTTTGCCATCATTTAACATCAGTTTGTTGGTGGTCATCCATGATTTGACATGGTCAATGCACTGGCTTATACTTTGGACGGCATTCACAGCTCGCTCGACAGTATCACTTTTGTACATCTGCGTATCATCTGCAAATGCATGATGGGAAATGGAGCGACTACAAATCAGGTCGGACAGGGGCTGAACATACAGTAAGAACAATACAGGTCCTAGGACCGAGCCCTGGGGTACACCAAACCGAAGAGGTGATGGCTCAGAACGACAGCCGTCGACAGAAACAATCTGGGATCGTTCAGTCAGGTATGAACTAAACCATGCCAAGACTGAGCCTTCAATGCCAAATACAGATTGAAGACGGCACAGCAAAATTTCATGGTCAATAGTGTCGAACGCACTGGACAGGTCCAGCAAAGCAAGCACTGTGATCTTACGCTCGTCCAAAGCACAAAGCAGGTCATTGAATATCTTCAGCAAAGCTGTTTCAGTGCTACGATGGGGACGATATGCAGACTGGAATACACTGAACAGACTATTAGAGTTGACATGCTTTAAAGTTTGAACAAGGACAATTTTCTCAAGAATCTTTGATAGAAATGTAAGATTGGAAACTGGGCGATAGTTTTTCAGTACATTTGGGTCTAAAGATGGTTTCTTCAATAGGGGTTTCACAAGTGCAGTCTTGAAGCTTTCAGGAAAAATACCAGTGGAGAGAGAGTTGTTGATGACTTGTGTAATGGCAGGCAACACTTCATCCAGGCACTCGTACAACAAGGGAGTGGGTATGGGGTCTCTACTCACAAGTTTTTTGGGCAGTGTTTGTGATCACTTTTCTGACCTCATCCTCTAGCACAGGTTCGAAGGCTGAGAGAGGTTCTCCACTAAAGCGTTTTTCAGTGAACAAAACTGAAGTGGGCATGAGATCCAGAGAATCACGAAGAATCACTTGCAAGTAACAAAATCTCCTTGCAAACAAAAATGTATCTATAGACATGTTCACACAAACGAAAGTGTAACAAAGTTAATTAAGAAATTTTCAAGGCTCTCATCTCAACAAGAATTTTGAAATATCAGAGTTTGTCTTAACTGGATACCGAACACGCACACACACATGCATGTACACAGGAACACACACATTTTCATGCTTCCAAAAATACATGTACGGTAAAACCTGCTATGACCGGTCACCCTTGTTACTAAGCAAAAGTGGCTGTAAACAGCAGGTGACCGCTCACTGCTGGTATAATAGAAATGGACCCACAAGCAAATCGTCACAGTTAACCCATATCATACCAAGGCTAAAAGCTTCAAATTTGTACACTGCCATATGCAAGCTACATTATAGTACTTACAAATAAGGATATGGACCAACAGCTTTAGTTCAAGGGTGGTACCAGAATAGCTTAGCGCCTAGAGGCGCCAAGCTATTCTGGCACTACCCTTGAACTATTTAGTCAAACTTATTTCACACGTATTCCGAATGATAAGGGTGAAGACAAAAGATGTTGAAAGAACACATGTAATGAACACATACATTGTCCTTGCAAAATGTTGAACATGTAAACATTTACATTAAAAAGCCGGTGCAGCTTCATTTTGTTGCCACATTACACCTGATCAACTTGTAACTGCACATGTAAGTTTCAAGCTTAACAATCAGTCTCCGTGGTGCATATCAACAGAAAGATATTTCCAACTGTGACATACCAGTGTATCTTTTACGGACACAAATCTTCGTCAGTCTTTCATAGTTTCCGACATTGCGTTTTCTGTGCATGAGTAGTGATGGTTAAAGCCGTCGTGTCAGTCATTTGTGCACCTACAGGAACATGAGTTCGATACACACACTCACAGACCCCGAGCATTTGAGGGAACACACACACACACACTGCAAACACAATTCTCACCCTTTAATAAATGTCCCTGATGCCGGCTGGGGCTATGAAGGATTGGCTTAAATGAATATTGTTTGCACTGCTTGAAGGGGCACTAATGCTGGCACCGATACATACACACAGCCATCACACTCAATTAAAATGAGCCCCCGGGCATGTGAAAGTCTAAGTCTCTTGCGGATGTGCGTTTTGCGACACGGGTGTTCTATGCCTCCAGTTAATTGTCAATGTTACGTGGTGGAGTTGTAGTCGAAGTATGATAAACACACCAGACACACACACGTAGAGTTCTTTAAACCTCGTTCAGCTGCAATCCGTCACACGTGGCTTAAGGATGTAGACAATACTGGAGTAACAGTTCCAACAATATTTAATTCAGCGATGCGATATCCACACAGTAATGCACTCTCAAATGCACAAACTACTGAATACAAAGTCTCTTTTGCTATGTCCACACTACGACTCAAAGTTTCTCATACAATAAACTGCGTATCTCTACAACTGACAAAGCAAGACAATGTACTCACGGGCTTTCCCAGCGCCCTCATTATATACACTATCAAAATCTAGAATCTTCTACGGAAATCATGAACTCAAACAACCAGAACGAAACGCGCAGCCGAAACTCATTAACATGAATTTTCCAGAAACAATATAACAGGCTACAAAAACACGGCTGCTCACTTCAGCTCTAAATTCTAACATATAATAAAGACACATAAAAGTATGGTATCCCTATCTATGATAGCTCAAAAAGTACGAGAACATTCCCAAAACAAAACAAAGGCTGCTCGATACACGCGCACAGGAAAACAAGTAGCGAAAATGTTGCGATGTCACCTAACCGACGTGACACTTACGAGGCCACTAGACAGTGCGACCCTTCTACAATGCACCGGGCTAAACTTAACAAAACGAAATCGGCTCTACTCACGAACAAAAGAAAATCTTACTAAAAAAAGCACAAAATCATAACCGTGATAGCTCAAATAAACAACATATCGTTACCTACAAATAACCCATGTACGCTCTCACAGGATAACACAACCACAATCGTAACAGTCAATCCCATTGATATACACTGCCCTTTTCACAAGGCATCTCAACCCAGCTTGAAGGAGATGGCATGCGCCTATCACTTCATAACAACACGGCGCTCGGCTTTGTCAAGGTGTGTAGTGGCTGGCCAGGTGCTGAGTGAGCAGTCATTGACCCATCGCGCATGATGGGTTTACCATGCCAGTCTGGCCGTAAATTACAGGTATTTTTTTTTGCGTTTTTGGCTCCAAAACCCTGATTGTTGGCCGCGTTCAGCAGGTGACCATATTATCCAGGTACTTCATATAGTAAACATCATCCGTACATTGCGAAAGTGACCGTAAACGCCAGGTGACCATAAAATCCGGTGACTGTTCAAAACAGGTTTTGCTTACTTAATTCCTTGGATTCCTAGTGGAACAAAGGGTCTCTGCAACAGTCCTCCAGCGCACTCGATTCTGGGCAGCCTTTTTCAGTTCACCCCACGACAGGTTGCAGCTCTTCATTTCCTCTTCACAGGATCGTCTCCAGGTGGTCTTAGGGTGACCGACCTGTCTCTTTCCCTGGGGGTTCCACTGCAAAGCCTGCCGTGTGATGTCCTGTGGGGGTTTCCGCAGGGTGTGTCATATCCATCGCCATTTCCGCCTGGCAATCTGCTGGTCTATGGGATCTTGGTTTGTTCGCTGCCACAAATAAGTATTCTTTATTTTGTCTGTCCACCTGATCTTCAGTATGTTGCGAAGGCAGGCGTTGACGAATACTTGGAGCGTTTGGTTAGGGTGTTGGTGACCCTCCAGGTCTCTGAGTCATTGAGGAGGACAGACTTAACGTTGCTGTTGAAAATTCGTAGCTTGTTGCGGACAGACTGGGAGGTTGACTTCCAGACTGGTCTCAGAGTAATAAAGGCGTATCTCACTTTCCCGATTCTGGCTTTGATGTCCTCGTCAGAACCACCTGTTGCTGATACAATGCTGCCCAAGTAAGTGAAAGAGGTAACTTCTTTCAGCTCGCTGTCTCCAAGGGTGATTAGCTTCTGCTGCTTCTTGAACAGGGTCATGGTTTCAGTCTTCTCCAAGTTGATCTGCAGTCCAGTCTTGGATGCTTCTTGGGCCAGGTTATCGGTTTTCTGTTGCATACGTTGGCATTTCTGGGACATCAGGCACAAGTCGTCCGCAGAGTCCAGGTTTTCAAGAAACTGATTCAGGGACCACTGGATTCCGGTTTTTCCTGCATTAGTTGCCTGTCGCATCACCCAGTTGACCACCAACAGGAAGATCACAGGGGAGAGCATGCATCCCTGTCGGACTCCTGTTTTCACCTCAAAGTCCTCTATCAGTTTGCCATTGTGGATAACTTGGCAGGTGACGCCTTCATAAAGTTGCTGGATCAGGTTAATGAAGCTTTGAGGGATTCCATAGTGATGGAGGAGCTGCCAGATGGTTTCTCTGTCTACACTATCATCGACTGCCACTCCAAGGATTGTTCGATGATGATTCGGAGTGTTGCTATTTGATCTGTACACGACTTGTCTTTCCTGAAGCTAGCTTGTTCTGGTCTAAGTTTTTCTTCCACTGCATCTTTCAGCCGGTCAAGGATAATGCGGGTCAGTACTTCGCTAGGTACTGACAGTAGCATGATGCTGCGCCAGTTCTTGCAGGATCCTAGGTCTCCTTTCTTGGGAAGTTTTACCAAGTGTCCCTTTTTCCAATCTGCTGGTACTCTTCCTTCCCTCCAGGCTTCAGCAGTAGAGGCAGCAGCATGTTGACTGTGACTGAAAGGTCTACCTTGAGCGCCTCTGGGGGAATTCCATCTGGGCCGGCTGCTTTCCCATTTTTCAGGGTCTTCAAGGCTTTTAGGATTTCTGCTTTCATGGGAGTGTTGGTATTGACTGAGTAGTGAGTCTGCAGGGGGGGGATGTCCGGTCTCACTAACGGTGGGGGTCGATTTAGAAGTTCCCCAAAGTGTTCAGCCCATCGTTGTCTCTGGTTTTGCTCATTTCTGATGGGGTTTCCTTCTCTGTCCATGTTCGTCTTTTTGGTTGAGAGGGTCCATGTGACCTTGTACAGAGTGCTGAGGTCCCTCTTTTCTGCTGCCTGCTCCGCCTGTCGCTAGCGCGTCATAAAAGAGCCTCTTTTCTTTCCTGGCACTTTTCTTAACTTTCTTGTTCATTTGGGTAAATTCATTTTGAAGAACTTTCTTTTCCTCTTCGTTCTTGTTGCTGTTGATCTGTTGCTTGATTTCTCTTCTGTTCTTTATCATCTGCCATGTGTCACTGGAGAGACATTCCTTGGTTGTCCATTCTCTTTTGCCCAGCACTTCTTGGCACATGCGTCAGTGCGTCTCTTAAGGAACTCCAGTGTTCTTCCAGGGGTGTTTCTTCGGTCACCAAGTTTAAAGCTTCAAATCTGTTCTTCAGGGAGATTGAAAAGGTGTCTCTGTAGTCTTTCTCCTTCAGCTACTGGGTGTTAAACTTTATTTGAGGTCGGTTGGCTATGTCTCTAAAAATTTGTAGCTTGACTTTGATGGTTCCAATCACCAAGTGGTGGTCTGAGGCTACGTCTGCCCCTCGTTGGGATCTTGTGTCTTGCAGGCTTCGTCTCCATTTCCTAGAGATAGTGATGTAGTCTATCTGAGTTTTGGTGTTGCCGTCTGGTGAGATCCAGGTTTCTTTGTGGATGTCTTTGTGCTGGAATACACTGCCGCCAATGACCAGGTCATTAAAAGCGCAAAAGTCCGTGAAAAGCACACCATTTTCATTCATTGCTCCAAGGGCATGGGTTCCCATAATCAATTCTTTTCCAAGGTTGTCTTTCCCTATCTTGGCATTCAGGTCACCCATCAGTATCTTGATGTCTCTCTTGGGTAACTGGTTAACTACTGTCTGGATCGAATTGTTGAAATTTTCTGTTGCCTCTTCATCAGTGTCGTTAGTAGGCGAGTAGCATTGCATGAATGTAACTTTTCTCCATTTGGAGTTGAATCTTGCTGTCATGATTCTAGAGGAGACTGGCTGCCATTCCACAAGGGCTCTGCCTGCTACTGAGGACATCATGATGGCGACTCCTTCTGTGTGGTCGTGGTTCTCGTCTGCATGTCCCGAGTAGAGGATTTTCTCTCTGCTGACAAGTGTTGTCATGCCAGATCCATTCCATCTGTTCTCACAAATTCCTAGTACTTGGATGTTGTATCTTTTCATCTCACTTGCCACTTGAGCTGCTTTTCCAGTTTCATACATGGTTCTTACGTTCCAAGTTCCGATCTTTGTTGTTGCTTTCATCGTCAGGAGATTCGTCGGCTGGTTGGCTTCCGTGAGGCTTTCACCAACCTGCGTCATCTGTCCTCCTGTAGAGGCATCTCCCCGATTCAAGCGCTGGTTGGATTCTTCTGTTGCTTTCGGTTTCTGTAGCTTGAGGGATTTTACAGGGTTGGGTTGCTGGCCCCATGCTCAACCCTCCTCCTTTCTCACCCGGGCTTGGGACTGGCTGTGGTGGAGTTCAAAACAGGTTTTACTGTATCATAATACAGCTGCTTTTACTCACCACTGGCTCTTTTCAGTCACGTGGCTTTTCAATCACATGAAAATTAATATTCGCCGCATATGCACAAGCTAATTCCAGTGTACAGAAATGGTCAGGTGCAGCAAACAACAGTAAATGACAATGCACACTTACCTTCTTGTATGGCAGCCTGCACAACCTCCACTGATGTGCTGCTGTTGAGATCATGCTGGGACCCAGACTGCTGCACAAACACACATCAAAACAAATGCAGTCCGTGGCGCAGTGGTTAAGGCGCCTGCCACCAATGCTAAAGGTGCGAGGTTCGATTCCGGGTTCCGGCGTCGGATTTTTCTCCTCTAGTAAGTGTCACTGTTAATTCGGGCGGACCGTCGGGGGTTCTTTCTCCGGGTACTCCGGCTCTTCCTCCCCCTCCACTTTGGTATCAGTTTCAGCCAACTTAATAAAATTTCAAATACAAAACGATTTCCAAATACCGTCAGTAGCTCGCTTGAGCTTGCCCTTAGCACCACGTGAATGTTCTGTGTTTACGTACAGTGTGTGAGTGAATGCGTGTGATTCACGTGAGCGTGCTTGCTGGGTTCAGTTCGCGGCTACATTCTGCGCATTGAGTTATATTATAAATATGAGAAATGCGCCATATAAATGCTATGCATTATTATTATTATTATACAAACAAATGTTTAGCCCCCTTGAACATGCAGTCACCAGTGCAGTTTACTTACTTAATTACGCCTATCACCCCTCCCAGGGTATAGGCCGTCGACAAGAGACCTCCAACGACTCCTGTCCTGTGCTTCTCCTTAGATTTTACTCAAGGTGGTTACCAGTCTCTTGATGTCTGCTTGGAGGTCTTGACGCCAGATGTTTCTCGGCCTGCCTCTTTTCCTCTTTCCCTGCGGGTTCCATGACAATGCCTGCCTAGTGATACTGGAAACTGGCTTTCTCAGACTGTGACCAATCCATCCCCATCTTCTTCGCCCAATTTCATTCTCTGCTGTTACCTGCTCTGTTCTCTCCCAGAGTCTGATGTTGCTGATCTTCTCTGGCCAGTGGATTTTCAAGATTCTTCTAAGACAACTGTTTATGAAGGTCTGTGTTGACTGTGGTTTTTGTCAACCTCTAAGTCTCTGCTCCATATAGGAGAACTGCTTTTACATTTGAGTTGAAAATCCGGACTTTGGTGTGTTGTGACAGCTCTCTGAAACTCCACACTTTTTTAAACTGGAGAAAGGCTGCTCTTGCTTTACTGATTCATGCTCTGACATCTGCATCAGTGCCGCCCTTTTTGTCGATGATGCTCCCGAAATAGGTGAAGGGCTCCACCTCCTCCAATGGGGTGCCAGCAAGCAAGACTGGCTCTTCCCTGGTTGCATTCAGCCTCACTGTCTTCGTTTTCTGCTTTTGGATGGTGAGGCCCACTTGCGACGAGATGTCAGCAAGCCTCGTGGTCTTGTCCTGCATTTATTGATGAGTGTGGGACAGTAAAGCTAAGTCGTCTGCAAAATCAAGGTCGTCAAGTTGTGTCCACTGTATTCTGCTTCTTCTCTGCTCGGTGGTCCTCTTCATGACCCAGTCTATGGCCAGTAGGAAGAGGAACAGAGACAGCAAACACCCCTGCCCAATGCCGGTTCTGACCTGGAGCTCCCTGGTGAACTGCCCTCCATAGATCACGTGACATGTCATGCCATTGTAGCTGCTCTTGATCAGGCAGACGAACTTTGTGGGCACACCGTAGTGTTGTAGGAGTTTCTACAAAGTCTCTCGGTCCACACTATCAAATGCTTTCTTGTAATCCACGGGAGCTCCACTCCAGAGACTGTTCCACGATGATGCGGAGAGTGGCGATCTGGTCTGTAAATGATTGGTTTTTCCTGAATTCTGCTTGCTGGTCTCTCAGCTGGGGGACGACGGAGCTCTTCATTCTCTCCAGGATGGTACCGACAGCAAGGTGATTCCTCTGTAGTTGGAACACTTACTGAGGTCGCCTTTCTTGGGAAGCTTGATTAGGTACCCTTCCTTCCAGTCAGCCGGCATCACCTCTTCCTCCCAGATCTTTCCAAACAGTGGGTACAGCAGCTCTACTGTTGTATCTAGGTCTGCTTTCAGAGCCTCCGCTGGGATGCCATCTCGCCCTGCTGCTTTGCCGTTCTTCAAAAATGCCACTGCCCTTCTGATCTCTTCCTGGCTGGGTCTGTCAGCTGATGGTTAGGTCAGTCTCTGCTGCTGGATGTCTGGGGGGTCGGGTGGGGTGGGTCTGTTCAGTAACTCTTCAAAATACTAGGCCCATCTGTCGAGTTGGTCTGCTCTGTCCACAATAGGCTTTCCTTCTTTGTCTTTTACTGGTCTTTCTGTATGGCCATACTTGCCCGACAATCTTCTGGTAATGTAGTAGAGCTGTTTCATGTTGTTGCTGCTGCCTGCTGCCTTTTCTGCCTCTGCTGCCAGGCTTTTCTGCCCTCTTGTCTGCCCTGATACTCCTCTTCACCTCGCGGTTGGCTTCCGAGTATTCCTCCTGTGCCCTTGCTTTGGCTGCTCTCATGCGACTGTTGTTGACAACTGCTTTCTTCTGCTTCCTCACTTATTTCTTCTTCAAGGTCTGTGCCGACAGCCATTCCTTGTGATGGTGTTTCCTGAACCCTACAGTGTCATTTTGCAGGTTGAGTTCAGTGCATCTCTAACTACCTTCCACTGCTGCTCTGTGGTGGCCGCCTCCTCTTCATTTACTAGCTCCTGTAGCGCTTGAAACCTGTTGGACAGCACCAGTTTGAACTCTTCTCTCACTCCAGTCTCTCTCAGGAGGCCTACATTATAGCGCTGTCTTCTTGTTGTCTCTGTGCGGCTTTTCTTTAACTTTAGCTTTATTCTTAAGGTAAGCAGATGGTGGTCTGAGGCGACATCCGCTCCCCTCTTCGCTCAAACATCTTGAAGGGATCTTCTAAATTTCTTGCTAATGCAGATATGGTCTATTTGGTTTTCTGTAGTATGGTCGGGTGAGACCCACGTTTCTTCTGTGTGGGAAGATGCTGCCTCCAATGACAAGTCCGTGGTGCAGTGGTTAAGGCGCCTGCCACCAATGCTAAAGGTGCGTGGTTCGACTACGGGTTCCGGCGTCGGATTTTTCTCCTCTAGTAAGTGTCACCGTTAATTCGGGCGGACCGTCGGGGGTTCTTTCTCCGGGTACTCCGGCTCTTCCTCCCCCTCCACTTTGGTATCAGTTTCAGCCCACTTAATCAAATTTCAAATACAAACGATTTTGAATTTCCAAAAACTACAGTAGCTCGCTTGAGCTTGCCCTTAGCACCACGTGAATGTTCTGTGTTTATGTACAGTGTGTGAGTGAATGCGCGTGATTCACGTGAGCGTGCTTGTTGGGTTCAGTTCGCGGCGGCGCTTTGAGCCGATTTTCAATTGGGATAAAGCGCCTATTTAATGCGCTTATTATTATTATTATAAGTCTGTTTAGAGCACAAAAGTCTACGAACCTCTCTCCATTCTCACTCAACTCCCCTAGTCCATGTCTCCCCATCACCTCTTCGTATCCGGTGTTGTCTTCCCCTATTTTGGCATTAAAATCACCAATGACAATGGTGATGTCTCGCGCCACACATTTGTCCACAGCACTCTGGAGTCGGTTGTAGAACTCGTTTGTCTTCCTCGTCACTGTCATTAGTGGGCGCATGACACTGGATGACGTTGAGCTTAAATCTTTTTCCTGGTTCTAAAGGCTGCTGTGATTATTCTTGGCCAAAGAGGTTCCCAGCCCATGAGCGCTCTCTGTGCCACTGGTGACACCTTCTGTATGGGGGGCATTTTCCTCTTCATGTCCGGAATACAGAATCACCTCCCCACTTGTCAGATCTTTCTGACCAGACTGTGTCCATCTGGCTTCACTGATACCTAGCAGAGCAAGGTTGTACTTTTGCATTTCCGCTGCCATCTGGGTGGCCTTCCTGCTCTGGTACATGGTCTTGACATTCCATGTGCCCATGATTGTGTCCCTGGATAGAGAGAGGCGGCTCAGTCTTGTGGCTTCCGAAGACTTCTGGCTTTCACCACACGTCATAAATCTTCTGGTAGAAGAACCTTCCTCCTCCAGGAAAGGAATTGCTGTTGGTCCATTCGTCAGCGTTTCTGTAGCTATTTCCTTATTTGCAGGGCGAGGAAGCTACCCCCACGCCCAACCCCCTTACTAGGAGTAGGAGGACCAGGGATTTCTGTCGGGGTCTCCTTCCCTTAGACCATTTTGGTTCACGGCACCTTATTTCATTCGGTGCACCCCTCTCACAGGGGACCCCCTATCCACCACCCAGGGGACACGCCTCAACGGCGTATGGTCCCAGCGCGAGGACCAGTGCAGTTTACCCTACTGTAATCACTCTAAATAATCAACTTTTTACATGATCTGATTTGTCAGCTCTGGTAGGATATTTAGGAGTTTTGAGAATATCAATCACTCAAAACAGCAGCCTGGTCGAAACTTTTGGGCACTGTAGTCGGCACGACCAGGCCTACATAAATTAGATGTCAACTATGCCGTAAATAAGGAACAAAGCTCACCTAGATGAATTAGACACCTATTTCATAGTACCAGCACCTCTTTGATATGCAGCAAGACGTTTTATCAACATTATTTTCTCCCACATCTCTCTCAGTACTCCAAACATCAAAACACGACAAACATGCTGACAATTTGATAAGGGATCTCACTCTCGGTTCATCAGTTACTTCCATGGCAAGCATGCATCCTTGATGACTCAAGTTACTGACAGTGCATTCACTGTGGTGGTGTGATTGGCACGCTGACCCTGCCCCCCTCCAGCTAGCTGATTAGCCAATCAACGACTGACAAATCTAGACTGTGTGCATCCTGTGAGTGTCTCTGCCTTGTGCTAGAAGTAAACCAGCTGATACGGTACCCAATGTGATGATGATGTAGAGCAAAGCTGTTGTCTGCAAGTTTAAAGAAAAAGATCTGAAACCCCTGCTGTTTGCAGAGGGTCATATGAATCTATGTCTTTCAAAGGAAAAAGGCGATGTATGATTGTGCTGCTGAATCCTATCATCACAGTCCATCAGCCACCTCTTGCAACAGGCATAGAATCTCAAATGCTGCTGCACTGGCAAGGGATCATGACAATGTATGCTTACCCCCTGCTGCATTTACATCTACAAATAAGCAATCATAAGGGTTTAGGTCTAGCTCTGGGCTCATGTGCAAGAAATAAGTAAGTAAATGAGCAAAAAAAAAGTAAGGATGGGCTTGTATTACAGTAATCATTCTCAAAATCAGACTGATTAGCATGCAGTGATTACTGAAACTTTTTTTGGGAGGGTTTTGGACAAATATTTTAGGTGCAAATTTTGAGTCCTGGTAAAATATTTTAGGTTATGACATTTAGGTATATAAAAAATTTAGGTATAGGTAAAAAATGTACTAGTATCTTTTTTCTTAAATGAAATAAAAATATAAAAAAAAAATGCGCCTGTGGTCGAATATTTGGTGCAATCGAATACTGACAGTAATTACGGTTCTGGTGTTTGCTTGCACAAGGGGGTTAAAAAGGCACATACATCAGTCCCATGCACTACTGGGAATCAAATCAGTCCACAAACCACAAATCAGGTAGTTAGGCATCACGTTTATAACATCTGATGAAAAATCTGCCAAGCTGTAAAAACAACAATAAGTTTGGAAAAAGTTCAATCATTTATTCTTCTTGTACAATTTACAAGCAATTTTTCCTTCTGCCATAATGGCTTTTAGTGGTATAACTGCAAGCATGTTTCACCTGTGTCATGTCCTCCCGGGCTGTGGAGACCTCCATGAGCTGCAGCATGAGTCGGTTTTTCTCGTCACAACACTCCTTGATCAGATCATCCTTGTGGTGAAGCTGGTCTGCACACAGATACATTACAGTCATCACGAAACACTCACCTAGACAAGGTGAAAATATGAGAATGTAGGCTAGTCCCTTTGTGCGAATAAATAACAGTACATGCATGCAAATATGAGCACAGAATGAGAATCAACTGTAAAACAACAGCACAAGGCTGAAGTTCCATTTGTTTCACTCTCATTCTGAACAAGAATAGAACTAAGACCAAGGGAAAAAAAAATCTGTTACCGATGATTTCCTTGATCTTGGTCGATTTCTCCTCCTGTTTTCTCTGCTCCTCCTCCATCACCACCTCAGGCTGCCGCACTTCATCTGCAACAACACATGATGTAATTATGCTGGGTCTACATGCTAAAGTAAAACCCACCCTGACTAAACTAAGAAACTAAAATGTAGTTATGAATTCAGACTGAAAGACAACTGCCAGACATTTAAAATACTAAGAAAAAAAAAACACTACGCAAAACCACAACAGTACTGTTTTGTCCTTGCTTATCTGTGGCACATTTTTTGTTTGTTGCTTATTTCCTTAATTAACCCTGACGCACTACAGCAGGAGATAGATCGACCATGACAATTCAATGGCACCAAACTAATCTGGTACTACCACTGAATTATCATGATCGATCCATCTCCTGCAACTGGTGACATCCCAAATTGGGGAAAATGTGGTTGTGGGTTAAACAGGCTAAGCCCATCCAAGTTCCCATAGAGCATGGGATAAATGAAACAAATTGTCAAGTCTCCTGTCTCTCTAGCCATGCTTTCCTGTGCGTTCAAGCAGATATCATGCGAGTGAGCATGTACCTTCCTCAGGGCAGTGTTTAATAGCATCCTGCAGGATCTGCATCCACTGGTCTCGCTCCTCGCGAGTGCGGCACACCAGCTCGTACATCTCTGGCTCCGTGCTCTTCTGGCTAATGACGTAGATGCCATGGCTGTCACGCTCATCCCTCTTCTCCCTCACCAGCAGCTTGTACAGCGGCACTACACATGACTGACACACCAGCACCACAAACACACATTACCAGTAGCACCAATTACAATCAAATTTGGATATAGCGAAATGCCAGTGGACTAAAATTTGTTTGTATGTATTATTTATATCCAAAGATTGTTATATCCAATCTTATCTCAATTCAGACATGACATCACATTAGCACAAAGAAGGAAGGCAAGTTAAAACAAGATGAGGATTTCATCCCAAAGTCTACAGTATTGTTTGGAGCTCACGTGTGTTTTTCTTTGGGGAACATTCAGAGTTGTTCATATTTTTAAGCTTATCCTTCTGATCCATTTCCTTCCTCTCTAAACCATCCTCTAGAGATCAACACACATGCTGGCGCACACAAATAAAGATGGACACACAGCGCTTCCTGCCATTAGTACGCTCTGTGGGCTGGAGTAGCGAGCGACAGGAATTCTGAAGAAGAATAGCACGAGCAGCAAAATGTATTTTTCTCTCAAATGTATTTTTTCGAAAAATACTTACCGATGGCATTACTAATAGGAAGGTACGCTTAGCTTACCAATTTCATCCCCAAAAACCTTTGTGTATACATCACAACCAGGGGGGCAACTCTAGGGAGCCATTACCAGGAAACACTGGGTTGCCTCCCCTGCCTCCCTATCCGGGGTCACGTGCCTGGCAGTACCCGCCAGTCTTTGCCATAGCTCAACAGCGGCAAGCGGGGCAGGAGGGAGAGACCTCTGAGTAATGCCATCGGTAAGTATTTTTCAAAAAGATACATTTTAGAGAAAAATACATTTGTTTTCTCAAAACTCTTACCGATGGCATTACTAATAGGAAGAATTGCGAATAGGAGGAGGGTGCTGCCCCCTATGCATCTCCCATGTGTTCACTTTGCCAGGAAAAAACGCACTGCATCATACGTTAAACTATAGAGGCCCCCCCAACTGCCCACTCCCGACAATTTCAGCTATGCGTGACCTATAGCGCCTGTGGCGCTGCGAGGGAGTGTCACGCTGCAGAGATGTCCTCCACTAGGGCCAGACTGTCGCACTGGCCGGATAGGTCTCGGAAGTAGAGGCGGGCAAAGGTGGATCACCCCGCCCAAACCAAGGCTGCCCCCAACGTCTCTTCTGCGCAGTTGCGGTCCAGGCGGTGCCCGCAGCCACTCCTCCGATCTCGTGTGCCCGGGTGCGCATCGTCCTCGCCCGTTCCTCTCTCTCTGGGCGTGGGGATCGAGCTCCTGATGCCCGGACTCGCATAGGGAGCACGTCCCATCATGAGCGGACTGGCAATTCCCTCACCAAAGGTGGGGCAGGGCTCCCGGATGCGCTCGTCTGTGTCGGGATGTTATGCCCGCCTGGGCCCAGGGCAGGAAAGACATGAGCACCCTTGTCTGAGTGGCTTAGTTCTGCACAGGTAAACTCCAACGCCCAGACGGGGTCCCATGGTGGGACACCCAGGACTGGTACTTCGCCTGGAGCTGGCAGATGGTCAACACCTGAGGTGCGGCTGCTGGGGCTGGTTCTTGGCCAGAAATGTCGGATCAGTGCGGAGCTGTACCGAACGATCGGCCCTGAACTGGAGACAGGAGGGTCTCTTCGAGAAGGCGTGGGTCTCGCTCACCCTGGCAGCCGAGGCGAGGGTGTGAAGGAAGCAGGTCTTCCTGGTTAGGCCTCCGAGCCATGCTGGGGGTAGAGGCTCAAACCGCTCCAAGTTGAGCCAGGTTAGCACCCTGGACATGTCCCAGCGAGGGATCAGCGTGCGGGAACCAGCCGCTGAAGATCCAAGCGCGCCAGCCGATCCGCGGAGTCCTTGCAGACCCCAGGGTCTGGTAGGCCCAGGTGGCGATACGTGTCTGCAATCATCGCCAGGTAACCTCTGATGGTGATGGGGGCCAGGTTCTGCTGAGAGAAGAGCCACCGAAAGGGCTCGGCCAGCTGGGGAGGTAGTCAGATCTGCAGAGGAGAGCTGCCCGGCTGTGCACCAGGACTGGAGGACCTGCCGCTTTCCCTCGTAGACATTACGGGTAGAGGCCCTGCGAGCCACAGCGATGGCTTCCACCGCTGCACCTGAGAAGCCTCTTGCGGCGAGGGACTGCCGGACAACCTCCCAGCGTGCAGTAGCCACCGGACTGGGCACAGGTGAAACAGCTGCTGTTGGGGCTGCTTGAGCATCGTACGAGGCGTGGGAAGCCTCAGCGAGGGTCCGTGGCAAGGCTCAGAGGCCTCTGGTCCTGCTCTTGGTCCAGCGGAACGATGCCTCGAGGGACAGGACCGTATTGCCACTCCTGAGCTTCTGGAGCACCTTGGTACCAGGACAGCAGGAGGGAACGCGGACGCTAGCAGCCAGTCCCCAGGGCTGGAGAGCACCTCTAAGGCCCAGGCTGGTGGATCCGGAATGGGGGAGATGAAGAGCGGGAGCTGCCTGCTCCACCTCGTGGCGAAGAGGTCGATCAAGGTGCGCGCAGAGTAGCTAGAAGATATCCGGGTTCAAGGACCACTCCTTGGAGAAGCTGGCCGCGACGCGAGAGGGAGTCCGCGAGGACGTTTAGATGGCCTGGGATGTGCCGCGCCCGAAGCGTGATGCCCCGCTTCCTGCACCACAGGAGGGCTTGGTACACGAGGATGCAGAGGGAGGGAGCGCGCGTACCACGCTGGTTCTGTATGCAGGCCACAACCGACGAGTTGCCAAAGAGAACCAGGGTCTCCTGCTGAACGAGGCGATTTTCCCAGGCAATGAGCGCCCACCAACGGCCTACAGCTCCAGCCAGTTGATGTCTGTGTGGTCCAGCGGCCAGCTGGCCGAGGTTGTGACGAACTCCAGCAGCAGATGTGCATCCCAGCCGGAGAGGCTCGCGTCCATGCAGATTGAGAGATGCGGCGGTGGGGAGAAGAGAGGGACACCCGACGCTAACCAGGCCCTGTCCGTCCCCCGCTGGAGATGAGACTTGACCAACGGTCACACCGGGACCAGGGCCACCAGACCGCCAGAGGATGGGTGCCAGGGAGCTGGCGGAGCCAGGTTAGCAAGGCATCGCTGTCCTCATCTGGTTCCAGAGGAGCAGACCGTCCAGATAGTTAAAAGTCAGACTTGAGACAACGGGAGACGACTCCGTCAATAATCCCGGTGAAACCCAAGGGCTGAGGCTGAGTCCGAAAGGCAGAGCCCGAAACTGATACACTACTCAGCGGAAGACGAAGATATTGCCGAGACGCCAGGTGCACGGGTACGTGGAGATATACGTCCACGAGGTCGAGGCTCACAGCGAAGTCCTGGGGTTGCACCGCCGCCCTCAGGGCTCTGGCTGTCTCTATCCGGAAGCGAGGGGCCGAAATGTCCCTGATTAGTGCCGAGAGGTCTATGACTGGACGCCACTTGCCACTGCGATCTCCTGTGGGGAGCCTGGCGAAGCTGTACTTTTACCAAAGCCGGGAGTGAGGAGCCGAGTCCAAGCAGGGCATCCCGCCACATCAGGTCGCTGTTGGCGGCAGCCGCAATGGCGTTAACCAAGGAGTGAAACGCCACTCTGTTCGCCACTACCAGCACCGAGTGTATGCCACGGAGAGGAGCAGAGGCCGAGAGTTCCAGGTGTCCTTGACGCATCTTACCACTGACTGCGTCGCCATCTTGATTGGATTGTACATTGCTTAACGTCCCGACAGCAACAAGACTTTCTCAGGACGTGCCTGCACTGCTTGTGAAAAAAAACCTAAACAGAACATTTAATGTATGTCGCCAGCCGGTCCAATACATTAAATAAACCTAACACATGGGGCCTAAATAAAGCTAAGACCATTTAGCAACACACATCCTTTATCAAGAGCTACAGGCAGTGCAGACAGTAGGGAGAATTTTAAAAAGGCAAATACAGGTGAATGGACAAAGGGTAGACAGAAACACATGCCCAGAATAGAGAGGAAAATCCACCCTGTGGGGCTGACCAGGGTGGGGTCGTCGCCATCTTGAGGAAGCCTGCACCCGCCAAGGAGTTCCGGACCAGCTTCGCCATCTCTCCAAACCACGTGGGATCTGTGGCCGCCGGCCTCGTGGGGCCCCCGTCTGCAACAGCCCCGCCCTGTCTAGAGCTGGCAGGGGAAAGGAGAACGCCTGGGTGAGACCTGCCTACCACTGTAGGCGGAAGCTGACATCCATCCCCGCCGGCCATCTGGTCACCGCAGCTGTCCTCTAGGAGGTGCGCGGAAAATGCCTCCATGAGGTCCCAAAACGTTGGCGGCTGTGGGAGGGACTTAAAGCGCTTGGACTGCCGCAGTGAGTCCACCATAGGCGCGGCCTTCCTCTCAGTGGGGGCGAGGGAGAGGGGGAGCCCAGGGGGAGGAAGGACACAACAAGCCGTGAGGCCTTGTTCAGGGAGCGGAGAAGCTTGAGAAGTCAGAGCTGCGCAGGCTGATGAAGCCGACAGGGACACCGGCACGCTAGGGGACACCAAGCGGATGTCCACCAGCCCTAGGGCAGACACGGAGTCCTCCGGGTGGAGGCTGAGGGCCTCATCGTCATTCCCTGCGGACAGTGGAGGGGAGGCTGGAACAAGGACGCAGGGAGGATTCCGCACTGCAGTTTACCTTTTTCTGAATTGCTCTCTTTAGTTGGGTTGTGAACTGGCCATGACCCATATAACTGATAAGCGCACACGGGTGATGCCAGACTCAGCCGAGCTGCAGGCGGGAAGTGTAGCGCTCTTTGTTCCTTTGTAATTTTACTTTACTTAACAACCGGGACTCAGTTACATGAGTGACCTTAGTCCTGTGCAAGGTCCTCCGCTTTAGTGCCACAACACTAACTAAAATAATAACACAATAAACACATAAATAGCATATATCCACACATAAAAACAATGCATCACACATAATTATTATCACAGCCTATACATATCACACATATGACTTCCTCTTAAACGAGATTTCATCCCAAAGTCTACTGTATTGTTTGGAGCTCATGTAGCCGCATGGCTGAGAGGTGTGCAAAATGTTAGTTAGTTATTTGGGTTTAACGCCGAGCAGGCAACTAAGGCCATCTCACGGCGGAAAGGGTAAAAATCTGGTCAGCCAGACTAAAAGAAAGGTCTTAAGACATGATGTAAATATACCTTAAAAATATGTCAGGCTAAAATGTCGCACAGGTCTTTAAAGAAAATGTCGAAAGACTCTCAAAAAGGTCAAAATAATAGAAACATCATAATCTATAAACGCTCAAATCTTATTAAAAATATGGCACTCTCTCAGAAAACTGAAGATCTTGTCCGGAGGCACATCCCGGAACAAAACCTTCAAGGAGTCTGCCGTGAAATGTTTATACCTTGTGTCGATTAGATCAGCACAAGACAACAAAAAGTGTTGAACAGAGTACTGCTCGTCGCAGGCATAACACCATGGACGCTCCTCCTGTTTAAGTAAATAAGAGTGCGTAACATACGTGTGGCCGATGTGGAGCCGAGCCACGACAGTCTCCTCACGGCGGCTGCCGCAGCGATACGGTAGACCGTCGGACAACTTAGGAAGGGCTTCATGCAGCTTGTTAGCTTCCTCTTTAGGCCCCGCTACACGAGCCCGGTTTTGAGGCCGATTCCCGATCAGTTTTCGAATCGGTAGGTGATCGGGCCGGACTAAAAACCGTGTGCAGTGCCACACTGACATTTCTCGACTTGTCAAGTTTAGCCGACCGGTTTGAACCGAAGATCAAAGTCGTACCTGTTCTGCAAAATGACTGCTAGTTTTGACAGTGATGATGATGTGCTTGCATTATCAGCAGTTTTGGATCATATTCGGGAAGAGGCGTGCGAAACATCAGCGGCAACGGCGGTAGTACTGATCACAACATGCGTGTTCGGCCATTTGCAAACCGTGTTGAAACGACATGCTTTGCGAGACGCGCTCTGATTGGTTGAAGCTTACGATCGGGACCGAATCGGATCGGGAAAATAGAGCAGGTTCTAGTCAGCCGTTTCCCAGCCGATTGGGACCGGATCGGATAATTGACGTCATCCGATCGCAAACGGATCGGAATCGGCTTCAAAATCGGGGCACAACCGGCCCGTGTGGCGGGGCCTTTTGTCCCACTCGGACTGCCACTCACGGGCTATGTACGCACTAGCCACATGTCTAAAATCACTATAAACAGTCTGTGTGTCAGGGACAGGGTCATTGCGGGCATCGTTGGCAGCAGAATCTGCGATCCTGTTGCCTTCGATGCCCACATGCCCTGGCACCCAAATAAAAATGATATCATAATATTCCTTCATCAAGTCCGCGTGGAGCTCTCTGATCTGCACCAGCAGTGGGTGGTCATTTCCCGTGCCCTGAAGGGCCTGCAGGGCAGAAAGAGAGTCAGACAGAATCAGGAAGTTCCTTTCTCGAGATCGATAAGCATGCCTGAGTGCCAGCAGAACCGCCTGCAGTTCCGCACTAAATACAGATGAGTGGTCTGGGAGGCGGTGCTTAAATGGGATTAATTAGATTAAAATTGTGGATCGAGTTTTTTTGTTTTTTTTTTAAATATTTCTTTGGGGTTGATCGTATTGATTTCAGTTTTTGCGTACTGGCGTACTCTTCCTAAAAACTGCATAGAAAATAATAAACATATGGGTAAACAGGTCTGAATCCTTAGCTTGCTATCGCACATTAGCCAAAAATAAAAGTACCTTGTTGTCCTGCATGAGGAAGGTGTACTTCTGTTCATTTTTCTGGAGGAAGACCATGAGGTCAGTCAGGACCAGCGTGTGCGTTTCCACCACCCGTCCCCGCGCGTTCTTCCACCCGATCGCTCCACTGTGCAGTAGGTGGCGGCCGCTGGCAATCAGGTCTAGACGCTGCCAACAAGCAAGCAACATCATGATCATATGCCTATATACAATCTACAGCTGCAAAAGCCAAAGGATATACACAAATAAAAAATAGCTCCCCGATCATATTTAGAACAACAGAAAAGTCACGCTTTGTAACTTAGATACTTTATGATCTAAGATATGAACGTTATTTTTCTGTTAGTGCCCTATCTTTTGCTCTAGTACAAACCTAGCAGTGAACTTTCTTTTATTAATACTCTGATACTCACAACTGGTGGAAAACAAACTACCAGCAACACAAACAAAACACTGGCACTGTTGAGAAATTATTATAAATAAACAAAATAAATAACCAAACCATCCAGTTAGTTATGAGGCAAACGGTGCACCACAGGGAGATTACCTGATGCTACAGCGTCTTGTCAGAGGTTATGAAAACAATCCAGACCAAAAAGTGACTGCCAAGCGTGTAAAATGCTAAGAAGAACCGAACAGAGAAAGAAACAAGCTGAGAAAAAGCAGTTAAAACACAATTTATCAATATTTCAGGTAAATACCTTTTTAAAAATTAGACAAACAAGTATAGAGATCAGTCGCTACTTAGCTTCATTATTGCAGAAGGAATGTCATTCGGGTAAATACATGAAATATTAATAAACTGTGTTGTAACTGTCTTTTCTAAGTGTGTTTCTTTCTCTGTTGGGTTCTTCTCTTTCTATGAAAACAATGTTGGGTCGGGAACAATGCTGGTGCAGTGAAACCTGTCATTGATGCATTATCTGACAAAAGTGCTGAAATGTATGATACTACCCTATAAACTTAAATTATGAAAAAAAAATGTGTGAAAACTGCACATTTTGAAGTCCCTTCTATTTATAGAATGGACTTCTTAGGAAGGGATGCAATGGAGTGAATGCAATAGTATACCCATGACATCATAGGCGTGCGGGCCTCAAACTCTCACAACTGAAATAAGATGAGGATTTCACCCCAAAGTCTATCGTATTGTTTGGAGCTCATGTGCGTTTTTCTTTTAGAAACATTCATATTTTTAAGTTTATCCTTCTGATCCATTTCCCTCCTCTCTAAGCCAAGCTCTGATTAACACACACGTCAGCGCACACAAATAAAGATGTACACTCAGCGCTTCCCGCCACTAGTACGCTCTGTGGGCTGGAGTAGCGACAGGAATTCTGAAAAAGAAGAATAGCACGAGCAGCAAAATGGAGAGTTGTTCATATTTTTAAGCTTATCCTTCTGATCCAATTCCCTCCTCTCTAAGCCAACCTCTGTTCAACACACACGTTGGCGCACACAAATAAAGATGTACACACAGCGCTTCCCGCCATTAGTACGCTCTGTGAGGTGGAGTAGAGACAGGAAATCTGAAGAAGAAGAATAGCACAAGCAGCAAAATGACGTCACTATAAGCTTCACGTTACGGCATCGCTGGTCTCATGATGCCGTGTACACTGTGATGAATTTGATATTTCATGTCACTCATCCAAAAGGCACACTCTTCCAGAGCTGACCGTTTTGTTCCACACAGCCTTTTCCAGCGCTGACTGTTTGATGGGAGTAAAATGTGGCTCCAAAACTTGCAAAATGAATTGTTATAGAAAAAGTTAAAGAGGTACAACGCCCCAGATTACGAACTCATTCAGTATCTCCCTTTCATCCCCCACCCCACCCTCTCCCCCCGCCTGATCTTGACG
The DNA here is from genome assembly GCA_036245525.1 of Semisulcospira habei. Taxonomy (NCBI): domain Eukaryota; kingdom Metazoa; phylum Mollusca; class Gastropoda; family Semisulcospiridae; genus Semisulcospira; species Semisulcospira habei. The sequence continues at coordinate 95,996,353 of BTPG01000001.1, forward strand.
GCAATGGCACACACAGATGGCAGACACACGGCGCTTCCTACTGGTTATGCATTCTGTGGGCTGGCGTAGCCACAGCCATTTAGAAAAATAAGGTGGAATAGCCCGCGCCCACAAAGCCTCTTCTGTATGAGCTTGCATGTATATTCCACCTTATGCCACAATACGTTCACAAATATCATACAAAATTAAATAAAGGAGAACACTGCGCCAGCTCGTACACATGTAAAACACTGAAGTGCTGGTGATTTGCGTCAGTTAGGAACATTGTAGAGTTAGTTAGTTAGTTATTGGGGTTTAACGCCGAGCATGCGACTAAGGCCATCTCACGACGGGATGGGTAAAAATCTGGCCAGCCAGAAGAACATTGTAGAAAACACTGACACATTTGGTTCTTTTACATCACCAGATTCTTCTGATGAAATCAAGAAGTCTTACTTCTGACATTTTTTCCGCATTGAACTTTTATTTTCGAAAAAGTTGAAGAGGTACAAAGCTGGTTAATGACCTCATCCAATGTCTTTCTACAAATTAGCCATATCCAAAATTTCAAGTGCATATAATCAAAATTGCAGTCTCTAATCTGGGTCAACCGACTTTCTATAAACAGTCTTTTATGTCTTCAATGGGACATACAACTACAATATGTTCAGAGGCTCTCTTAGCCACCCATTTAATCAAGTATTTTGCCAGGTTTCAAGTTTGTGCGTACAGCAATATTGGAGATTCTTGTGTTTACATACATACGCACGCACACACACACATACATACGGCGCTTCGCGCCAAATCAACATTCAACAGCAAGGTTAGAGTGGCGTCATTTTTATCTTGTTACTTCTAAACTTTGCCAGACCATGAGCCCCGCCCACCTGTTATGTCCTTTGCATTCTACGGAACGTGCTCCGGTACGCGCTAAAGTACGGTAGACAAAAACAAGATAAACATTATGTCATGTCTAGTTATGCTAACCTTGCTACAGAACATACTTTTGGCCCGAAGAGCCATATGTGTGTGCGTTTGTGTGTGTGTGTGTGTGTGTGTGTGTGTGTGTGTGTGTGTGTGTGTGTGTGTGTGTGTGTGTGTGTGCGCGTATGTATATAAACACAAAAATTTCCCATGTTTGTGTACATACAAGCCTGAAAATTGAGGACATGCTTAATTCAAAGTATGCCTATGACTGCTCTCAAGCATATTAAAATTGGATGTCTCACTGAACAGTCAAATACCATTTATAGAAAGACTGGAGTCTGGAATTTTTGTCATATTCACTTTAAATGTTGGATATAGCTAGCTTGGAGAAAAACATTGGATGAATACATTAGCCAGCATTGTACCTTTTCAACTTTTTGGGTAAAAATAATTCTTTGCAGAAAAAAAAGTAAAAAACCTAGACTTCTGGAGAAGTGACAGCGACGTAAAACCAGCAACTCTGTCACCACATAGACACTGACACAATACTCTAGATATGACATCATTTCTATCTCTCATTTCTCTCTCTCTCACACACACACACACATCAACACACTGTCTACAGTAGAACATCATGCGTCTGTCTGCCTCATTTCACACAAATTATAGCAAGACTGAAACTGTACCCTGAAATGCTATTTCTGTCACCATTTGTCTTAGAGGCTGAAATGAAACGCATTTTATGTAAAATCTAAACATATGTAAAAGCTAAAATTACATCACTACAAGTGACGTTTTTCAAACCAATAACTTGTGTAAACTGTGTGTGGATACTGCCGCGAGATCCATCTGTACGCAAAGTCATTGATCCTACAGCATAGCGGAAGGTACCTGTTGAATTTGTCCTGGCAACTTTCATTCACAAGAAATCATTAGGTACATGCAAACACAGAGTGATTGCTGAACCACTGATCTATATGCCTGAACTTTCTTAATTGGTTCAGTAAACAAGTCATTGGTTATCGAAACTCAAGCAAAAAGCAGCTAGATCTAATCAGCAGACAACGTGTTTATTTAGTGCTGAAAAAAAAGGATAAAAGATCATAACAATGTAACAGTCACTGTGACAGTCTTTCCCTTTACTGAACATGTGTCATTCTCTGTCTTTACTAAACGGTGGTAGATTAAGATAGCTGAAACCGCCTTTATGTCAGCACTTTTGACAATGTTCAGTATTCCTAAAAAAAAACAGCATTCATGGAAACTAGTCATCATTTCAGCCAGATATTTTAGCAATGCCAGACATATTTAGTACCAACCAGACACTTCTTTGCATATAACAAATGCATATACCTCCTAGAAGGCTGAATGCAGGTTGATATTTATACACAAACAAGAATGGCTAAGCCCTAAAAGCTCATGCGCATGACCGATCCACATAATTAACCTGACCTTTGTGACCTTGACCTTTCCAACAGGTCACCTAAGCAAGCAATTAAACCTATAATTCGAAAATAAAGATCATCTTTTGTAACTGTAAAATCTATGTTTTTTCAAAATGTATGCACTTTTCACTTTTGTCAACCTTGCGTCATCCTTGACCTTTGCGATTAGTGAACCAAATTAGTATGCCAAAAAAGGTCTCACAATCAGCTACCTTTCTGCCAAATTTGGTTGAAAAGTGTTGCCAAAAATGCCCATGATGATACAAACTAAACTGTACCCCCCCCCCCCCCCCAAAAAAAAAAAAAATAAATAAATAAATAAATAAAATAAAATAAAATTTTTAAAAAAAAATATATAAAAAAATTAACATTTGCCAATCTCTTGCGATCCCTGATCTTTTTGAGAGGTCATCCAAATTAACTTGTATAGGAAGGTCTTACCATCAGGTATCTCTGTACCAGGTTTGGGATGGAAGCTGTAAATAGTAGTTGAGAATAAAGTGTCAACAAATGGCCATTTGTAACTTATTTCCTGAGTTGTTTTGATCCTTGACCTTTCTGAGGTGTCAACCAAATTAGTGCCATCAGGTATTTTTGTACCAAGTTTGGGTCTGAAGTTGTAAACAATAGATGAGAAAAAATGTGAACAAAAATGGCCATTTGTAACTTATTTCCAGATTTCTTTTTAACCCTTGACCTTTCTGAGGGGTCAACCAAATTAGTATTATCAGGTATCTTTGCACCAAGTTTGGGTTTGAGTTGTGATAAGTATTTGAGAAAAAATCTTTTGTCAAAATATAGCTTTTTTTTTTTAAACCTATTTCCTGATGTCGTGACCTTGACCTTTCTCAGGAGTCAATCAAATTAGTATGCATAGAAAGGTCTTACCATCAGGTATCTTTGTACCAAGCTTGGTTTTGAAGTTGTGAATAGTATTTGAGAACAAATAAATTCTGTATCTGGCTATTTTGTACCTATTTCTTGATCCTCTGTGACCTTGACCTGTGTGAGGTCACTGAAATCCTACCATTGGGTATCTTTGTACCAAGTTTGGGTTTGGAGTTGTGAATAGCATTTGATAAAAAAAAATATTGGCTATTGCTTTTTAAACCTATTCCCTGTGACCTTGACCCTTGAAAGAGATCACTGAAATTGGTATGTTTAGAAATGTTTTGCTACAAAGTAACCAGTGCATCCCCTGAAAATGTTAAACAGCAGACCTGCCTACATTCCAAAGTGACAATCAGGAACATCAGCTCCAAAAATCAGGAACACAGCAAAATTTCCAGGAACACTACAATCGCAATCCTTATCGACGTGGATACTGATAGTTTATTGAAGAGGAAGATATGTACACTACCAATAACTGCTTTTATCTAACAAAAATGTTTGCATCAGTTCTGCTTGTATCACTGAAGCACCATCATTTTAGTTTTGCTGCTTGCAATGCAGACACAGAAGAAACAAAATAGCCTGATATCTTTGCACACCTTTTTTGTTCAGAATCTTTCTTCTCATTATCCTTGTGTTTCTCGGACTCACAGTGTCGATGACAGTCATCGTATCCGCCATGTGCGATATAAAACTCAGAGTCACACACTCAGCAGTAAGAAGCAGTTGCAGCTTTTCGTCCACCTGACAGAGTAGGAAACTTTCTTGTATAATACTCGTGAAATGACTCAAGTCTTCTCGGTTTCTTAATTTCTGCCATCTTTGGTGGTGTTTTGTCTGGGTCTTTTTTAATCACTCACAGTAATGTGCTCCACTGTATGCTTTGCCATGCTTTTGAAAAATCAAATGGTGGCCACAGCATGCCATAAACAGATTGACTGTGCATGCTCATAAGCGGCTTCGGTTTCAGTCGGGTTTGGGGAATCATCGGTAACTTCCACCCAATGTTACACCGCAAGCAATAGGCACGTGAAAAAAAAAAATCTAGCCGAATTTTCATTTTCCAGAACACTCGTATAATTCCTGTACTTTCAGGAACGCAGCCTCTGCCTTCAATTTTCAGGAACAAAATACGGAAAATTGTAACGGTAGGCAGGTTTTCAACAGTTATGACAATGACACTACATCAACTAGTGGAGTTCAATGTCTATGGAAGTTCTACCCAAAACAACACAGATCATTCCGACTCTTTGAATAGCGAGTTTAACCTACGTGGTGTGTGTGTGAACAAAAAGGTATCCGAGTATAATATATGGCTAACTCTCAAAATGTGCCCTGGATGACCCTCTACTTACATAACAGACTATAACTATACTAATAGTCAAAACTTAAGGGCCACCCCACTTTTTGTGTCATTGTTTTTCGTTGCAAGTACGCTAATAAAATACAATGTTCTTTCGATCCAAATGGGTTAAAAGTTGACCTTAGACAGTCCACTGTACAGGGAACAATAGACAACATTTCATCAAGTTTCATGAATGTGTCAAATGCACGTGAAACATCGTCAGTTTTTGTGAAAAGCTGTGCGATATTGGCAAGCATACCAAAGGCAGGCAGGTGGAAAAACTCGGTAAAGTCATGATGAACGTGCCAAAGGGGTCAGTCGTGAACACTGAGCACCTCTGTTTCGCTACAAATACCAGTACAGTAGGGCATAATTGTCACTTTCCTAACCATGCCACCACGATGAAGCCTAATGCCAGTAGATCAAGGCCGGGCACTAGCATGGCTGCAGGATGGAATTTTTAGATGAGAAGTTGGGAGACGTCTTGTGGTGTCCCATTCAGTGATCCAGAGGCTGCTTGCATGATTCCAAGAAACTGGAAGGGCAAAACGACGAACCTGCTCAGGACGCCCGGGCTGCACCAGCAGAAGGGAGGACAGATACCTCTGTTTGGTGGCTCTACGCGACCGAACTGTCACGTCAAACACTCTGCGACGTCAACTGATGCAAGCTGTAAACATTAACATCAGTAGAAGTACAGTCTGCCGACGTCTGCGCGAAACTGGCCTGGCTTCATGCAGAGCAGCAGTGAGAATACCCCTCACATCAGCTCATCGCAGAGCCCGGGTTGCCTTGTGTCGTCAACATGTGAGGTGGAACTGTTACGATTGTGGTTGTGTTGTTCTGTGAGAGTGTGCATGCATAAATCGTAGGAAACGATCTGATATTTATTTGAGCTATCATGATTATGAATCACGTACCTTTTCAGTAAGTTTCACTTTCGTTCATGCGTAGTGCGGAATTGATTATCTTTTGACACACGGAGTTGAGTCCCGAAGAATCTAGAAACCGCTCGAGTATTCACCACTGTTTACTGTGCGCGTCAAGTTTAGCGGTCAGTATTGTGCCCCAGTCGTGTACTTTTCAGAGAATGCGCGCAAGGTCGTGACCTGTCTGGCCTACTTTTGTGTAACGTCGTAACGCGCCGGGATTTCCCAACATAGGGGCTGAAAATAGCAGCCAGATTTTTGTGGACTATTCTAGTGTAATGTTTATCATGGATATTTAGGAGTTTTAGTTACGTATTTTGTTTTGTTTGTGTTGTACGAATTTCCTCAATTATTCTGGAAAGCATTCCACTATAAAAGAGTCGTGCTAGGAAGCACGTGTGTACATTGTTCAGTTGTAAAATTGCGATGTAAAAGCGTTGGTACATTGTTCAGTTGTATACAATTGCAGTGTATCGTAATCACATTGACTTTGAGAGAGTACGCAAGATATTGTGCTTCATTGTCAGTGACGGAGTTATGCAGTGAATGGTGATGTACATTGTATGAGAGACGCATTGTGCCAAAGTGTGGACATTTTGCAGAGAAGACATTGTATCAGTGTTGGTGCATTTGTGAACGCATTTCGTGGAAATCGCATCGCTGTAATAAAATATTGTTGGAACTGTTACTCCAGTATTGTCTACATCCTTAAGCCATGTGTGACGGGTTGCAGCTGAATGAAGTTTCTTTAAAAGAACCTTACGTGCGTGCCGTCTGGTGTGATATCATACTACGACCACGACTCAACCACTTAACATTTTGGCACCTCCGACGGGACTTCTTCAGTTGGCTCAGTAGAAAGGGTAGCAGGAGAAAACAGCCAGCAGTGAAAAGCAGAGATGGCGACATCAGAGATGGAGACATTCCTGAAAATTGGAAAGGAATGTGGATTCGAAGGAGCTCAACTCCTCGAGTTCGTAAAGGAGAGAGAGGAGAAAGAAGAAAAGAAGAGATTGGAGAGAGAAAAAGAAAAGAGACTCGAAGAAGAAAAGAGATTGGAGAGAGAAGAAAAGAGACGAGAGAGAGAAGAAAAGGAGAGACTGGAGAGAGAAAGAGAAAAGAGACTTGAAGAAGGAAAGAAATTGGAGAGAGAAGAAAGAGCTATAGAGCGTGAGATCAGGAAACTCGAAATTCAGCGAGAAGAGGCGAAGAGGCAGCGACAACATGAAATTGATTTAAAGCAGATGGAAATAGAGGCACAGAGCCAGAGAGTAAATGAATCAACAGCCTTAGCCAGCAGAGAGCAAACAGCCCGTGCGCCAAAACTTCCACCTTTCGTTGAAAATTCAGATAAGATGGACGCGATTCGAGTGCTTCGCAAGCAGCAATAACTAGAAACAAGAGACTTGGGCTATCAAACTGAGCACACTTCTAACCGGCAAAGCGCTTGAATTTTACACCCGCTTGCCAAGAGAAGAAGCTGAAGATTATACGCAGTTGAAAGCCGCCCTGCTAAGACAGTACGACTTCACTGAAGAGGGTTACAGGCGACGATTTCGGAACTGCAAGCCTGAAGAAGGAGAAACACCCGGCCTATTCAGTGAGAGAATCAGAAGCTACCTGGAGAAATGGATAGAGCTGGCTGGTTTAAACAAAGAATACCAGGACCTGTGTGACCTCATCATCAAAGAACAAGTCTTTAACGCATGTTCTAAGGACCTGGCTGCCCGTCTCAGGGAGAAAAAGAATCAGTCCCTGAAGTCCTTGGCAGACTTCGCTCAAATATACCTGGACGCCCACAACATGAAGTTCGGGCCCAGCAAGCCGCAGCGCGTGTCTGCACCAGCAGAGGAAATCCACAATGTCAGAGACACCCCAAAATACAAGCCGGTGGAGAACCTGACATGTTTTCTCTGTGGAAAGAGGGGTCACAAGGCAATACGATGTCCTTCTAAAGATGTGCACTGAGGCGATAACACCAGAAGACCCAACCAAGATCACGGGATAGCAGGCAGAAGTAGTACTAGCCAATGATGTGACGTCATCCAGTGACTGTGAAGCTAGAGACAGGCGAGTGACACCGGAGCTGATTGAATCTTTCAGAAAGAATGGACGCATCCCAGTAGGAGATGGGGCTACATTCTTACCAGTCTCAAACATTGCGCTGCCTGAGAATGAAGTGCCGAACATGCCGGTGGTGTCAGGATTTGTTGGCAACATACCAGTGAGAGTGCTGAGAGACACTGGTTGTAGTGGCGTTATTGAGAGAGAGAACCTAGTAGCTGAAGACCAGAAGCTACAGGAGTGGACAGCCCTCATTTTGGCCGATGGAACTGTAAGAATTATCCCCCTTGCAAAGGTCAGTGTCAATACTCCGTACCTGACAGGAGAGGTGAAGGCGTTGTGTGTGAAGACACCAGTCTACGACCTTATCATCGGAAACATTGATGGTGCCAGAAACGCAGACGATCCAGATCCAGAGTGGAGACCTAAAACCTGTGCAGTTACGAGAGGTCAGGAAGAGGAGAGCCACCATACCATCCCTCTAAAAGTGGCTGACACCATACAAACAGAGACAAGTCGGAGGAAGAGAAGCGCAAGACGCTGGAGCGACAGCAGAACCAGGGGGGCATGACCGTGACCCGCAAGCGAGATAAGTTTGAGGCGGAACAGCGAGCAGCCATTGATCGTTTGCAGCAAAAACAGGCGCAGGATTTGGACAGTCGGCGGGACGATGTTGAGTGCCACCGTGAAGAACAGATGGGGTCACCGAATCGCCAGGTGATCGAGGGTCGCGAGCGAGACGGAGCTCCTCTCAGTAAGGAGATATCAGAGCTGCAGGAGAATAAGGAGAGAGATAAACAGGAGACTCTGAGAGTCCAATCTACAGTTTTCGTGCATCAATTTGCGCCCGACTCAGAGACTGCGGACAGTGTCCAGCGTGAGTTTGGTCCGACATCGAACAAGCCGGTTCGCGACAGGCCATGTTGTCTACTTCGCAACACGAGAGAAGGACCGAGGGAGAATTTTGGGGAGACGCCGGACTTGGGAGTCGTCAGAGATTCCAGATAGCCAGTGGTCATCGTGAAGAAACCGGAAAAATCTAATATGGTGTGTTTGGACTATCATACATTCCGTAAGCCGACAGTGTTCAACCCAGGACCAGTAACCTTTGAACTGTGTGAACTGTGAACTGTACCCGATGATTTGACAATGTTTCAGTAGTGAACTTTGACATTCATCTTTAGTTTAATCAAGGGTTCGCATAACTTTGGAGCAGATTACCTGAGCAGAGCAGTTTAAATGAACATTTTGTGTCCATAACAGTTTAAAAGAAATATTTAGTTGTACATGAGAATTTAAAGGGGCATGTCTGTGATCAGGACAGTTTAAAGGAACATATCTTCATTCGGGACATTTTAAAGGAACTGTGAGTTAATTTTTTTGTGTAGTTGATTTGATTTTATTTTGATGTGAAATTTTATTATTTCTGGTTTTGTGTAGGTTAATACAACCAAAACCGTATTTTTGAGATTTGAGAAGAAATTTTTGTGAAATTTCATTCTAAAAAGGGGGCGTAATGTTACGATTGTGGTTGTGTTGTTATGCATAAATCGTAGGAAACGATCCGATATTTATTTGAACTATCATGATTACGAATCACGTACCTTTTCAGTAAGTTTCACTTTCGTTCACGCGTAGTGCGGAATTGATTATCTTTTGACACACGGAGTTGAGTCCCGAAGAGTCTAGAAACCGCTTGAGTATTCACCACTGTTTACTGTGCGCGTCAAGTTTAGTGGTCAGTATTGTGCCCCAGTCGTGTACTTTCCAGAGAGTACGCAAGATATCGTGCTTCATTGTCAGTGACGGAGTTATGCAGTGAATGGTGATGTACATTGTATGAAAGATGCATTATGTCAAAGTGTGGACATTTTGCAGAGAAGACATTGTATCAGTGTTGGTGCATTTGTGAACGCATTTCGTGGAGATCGCATCGCAGTAATAAAATATTGTTGGAACTGTTACTCCAGTATTGTCTACATCCTTAAGCCATGTGTGACGGGTTGCAGCTGAATGAAGTTTCTTTAAAAGAACCTTACGTGCGTGCTGTCTGGTGTGATATCATACTACGACCACGACTCAACCACATAACAGGAACAGACTCCAGTGGACTCAGGTTCTGTTTACTGATGAGTAATGGTTTACTGTCCTTCAACGATGGCAGGGTGAGGGTCTGGAGATGCCAGGGCAAGGGATTCACGGATGGATGCATCCAAGAGGTGGATCGCTACGGACGAGGCTCAGTCATGGTCTGGGCAGGCTTCAACAGGTTAGTTAGTTAGTTATTTGGGTTTAACGCCGAGCAGGCAACTAAGGCCATCTCACGGCGGGAAGGGTAAAAATCTGGTCAGCCAGACTAAAAGAAAGGTCTTAAGACATGATGTAAATATACCTTAAAAATATGTCAGGCTAAAATGTCGCACAGGTCTTTAAAGAAAACGTCGGAAGACTCTCAAAAAGGTCAAAATAATAAAAACATCATAATCTATAACGCTCAAATCTTATTAAAAATATGGCACTCTCTCAGAAAACTGAAGATCTTGTCCGGGGGCACATCCCGGAACAAAACCTTCAAGGAGTCTGCTGTGAAATGTTTATACCTTGTGTCGATTAGATCAGCACAAGACAACAAAAAATGTTGAACAGAGTACTGCTCGTCGCAGGCATAACACCATGGACGCTCCTCCTGTTTAAGTAAATAAGAGTGCGTAACATACGTGTGGCCGATGTGGAGCCGAGCCAGGACAGTCTCCTCACGGCGGCTGCCGCAGCGATAAGGTAGACCGTCGGACAACTTAGGAAGGGCTTCATGCAGCTTGTTAGCTTCCTCTTTGTCCCACTCGGACTGCCACTCACAGGCTATGTACGCACTAGCCACATGTCTAAAATCACTATAAACAGTCTGTGTGTCAGGGACAGGGTCATTGCGGGCATCGTTGGCAGCAGAATCTGCGATCCTGTTGCCCTCGATGCCCACATGCCCTAGCACCCAAATAAAAATGATATCATAATATTCCTTCATCAAGTCCGCGTGGAGCTCTCTGATCTGCACCAGCAGTGGGTGGTCATTTCCCGTGCCCTGAAGGGCCTGCAGGGCAGAAAGAGAGTCAGACAGAATCAGGAAGTTCCTTTCTCTAGATCGATAAGCATGCCTGAGTGCCAGCAGAACCGCCTGCAGTTCCGCACTAAATACAGATGAGTGGTCTGGGAGGCGGTGCTTAAATGGGCGTCTAGGATGGCGAGAGGACACTGCGGCCGCAGCCACTCTCCCATCCTCAGACTTTGACCCATCGGTATAGATGCGACAATAGCCAGGAAAAATTGAAAGCAGTTCATTGAGGCTCTGTTGGTATATGGCTGGTGGAGTAGAGTCTTTCTTGTGGGCAGTCAAGTCCAGCAAGATGTCAGGAACTGGTAAGAGCCAAGGTGGAGTGATGTGTTGCAGGGATTCCGAAACTCTGTCCAGGTCCAATCCGGCCGCCTGCAGATGAGGTCGGACACGGAAAGAAAGTGGACGGACAGCTCCCGGATGGGTATCGTAAATCTCTGCAAACGATGGTTTAAAAACACAATCATAGGCAGGATTGTCTGGACGGGCCTTCAGTTTCAGAACGTAGCTGAGCATCAGGCGGATGCGGCGGAGCTTGAGAGAAGGCTCCCCTGCCTCGGCATACAGACTAGGAACTGGAGACGTCCTGAAGGCCCCAAGACATATCCGCAGACCCTGATGGTGAATTGTGTTCAGACGCTGTAGCACAGACTTGGAAGCTGAGCCATACACCACAGAGCCGTAATCCAGTTTGGACCGAACAAGGGCCCGGTACAGACGAAGTAAGACAGTACGGTCCGCACCCCAGTCAGTACGACCAACGACACGAAGAACGTCGAGAGCCTTCGTACAAGAGGTTCTGAGGTAATTAATATGGTTGCGGAAGGTAAGTCTTTTGTCAAAGATGACCCCCAGAAACTTTGCCTCCTGGGCCACCTTAATTGGCACTCAAGCAATGCTCAGGCTAGGTTCTGGAAAAAAAATTCGTCTGGTTAGTAAAATGCACACAGACTGTCTTGGAGGGCGAGAACTTGAATCCATTTAGAGACACCCACCGCTGGATGCGATCAACGCACAGCTGCAAGCGTCCCTCAAGGGACGCAAGTCCTCGACCACGTGCACACAAAGCAAAGTCGTCAACAAACAAAGGCATTCAGAATCATCCTTGACGGCCTTTACAATGTTATTAATTTTAATACTAAATAAAACAGGAGATAGAATGCTGCCCTGCGGGACACCCATCTCCTGTTCAAAGGAGTTGGAGAGGGTGGAGCCCACACAGACATGGAATGACCAGTTAGTCAAAAAATTGTGAATAAAAACGGGCAGGTGCCCTTTAAAACCTATGTCCAACAAGTCAGACATTATGCCATACTTCCAGGTAGTGTCATATGCCTTCTCAAGATCGGCATAGACATGCTGCTTGTTGACAAAAGCATCTCGAATAAATGATTCAAAGCGGACTAAATGGTCAGTTGTACTAAGAAAGCGCCGGAAACCGCACTGGAGGTCTGTGAGGAGACCCTGTGACTCAAGATGCCACACCTGGCGGGTGTTGACCAGGTGCTCCATAGTTTTACATAAACATGATGTCAAAGCGATAGGCCAGTAGTTGCCTGGGTCGGAAGGATCCTTACCCGGCTTGAGGATCGGTACAACCACAGCCTGGTGCCAAGACGGCGGAAAATGACCAGTTCTCCAGATATGGTTAAAGGCCTTGAGAAGTACAAGGCGTGACCTCTCAGGCACATTCGTTAGGAATTGATAGTGGATGGTATCTAGGCCAGCAGCAGAGTCATTACATTTCTGCAAGGCTTGCTGCAATTCTGATAATGTAAAAAGGGCATTATAGTCAGAAGAGTTATCGGACTTAAAATCACAAATACAAGACTCTCGCTTCTCCTTCTCTCTCTGGAAGAAGGGTGAATAATGCTCTGTTGAAGAATTATGGGCAATGGTGGAGGCAAGCAAATTGGCCACAGCTTTTTTATCTGTGACCAAGCTGGCACCATCTCTAAGATGGCCAACAGAAGCCGAGCCACCCCTGCCCCTAATTCCTCGATCAGCCTTCCAGACTTTCTGGGACGGAGTCCGAGAAGTTACAGATGAAACGAAGCGTCTCCAGGAAGCACGGTGTTCACGTTTAAAAATGTAACGCGCTTTCGCCCTCTGTCTTTTAAAGGTTAAAATATTCACTTGCGACGGATTATGGAAAGCATGTCGCTGAGCAGATTTGCACGCTTTTTGGGCCTTGCGGCACTCCTCATTGAACCATGGTACTCTCGGCTTCCGAGGGACTGATGCGGAAGTTTTAGGGATGGTTTCATCCGCTACGTCCAACAAAATAGTAGTAAAAGAAGAAACAGGTTCTTCAGCTGACATGACCACCTCCTCTGTAATACGAGACTGACAGAGGGAGGCGAACAGAGGCCAGTTCGCTTTCTTGAGATTCCAGCGCCCCACCGGTGGATCCTCCTCACAGCTGACCGATGACAGGACTACTGGGAAGTGGTCACTACCACACAGGTCATCGTGAACCTTCCAGTCAAAGTCCTGCATGAGAGAAGGATCACACACAGTGAGGTCTAGAACAGAACTAGATCCTGAACCTGGGAAAGAGTAGATAGGTGAGCCATCATTAAAAACACATAGGTTAAGTTGAGAAAAAACATCTTCTAACATCTGACCTCTGCCATCATAGTGGTCACAGGTGAGCGTGACCGTTAAAATCTCCCATGAGAATAAAGGGAGGGGGCAGCTGATCTACTAAGTTAAAAATATCATTACTACAGACCCGCAGGGATGGTGGCAGGTAAATACTGCATATGGTTATGGTCTTCTGTAAGGTAACCCGAGCTGAGACAGCCTGAAGACAGGTGTAAACACGAATGGAGCTACATAAAAACTGGTTGCTAATGAGAAGAGCCACTCCACCCGAACGTCTCTCTGAATCAGTGTTACGTGGTGGAGTTGTAGTCGTAGTATGATAAACACACCAGAAGCACGCACGTAAGGTTCTTTTTAAATAAACCTCATTCAGCTGCAATCCGTCACACGTGGCTTAAGGATGTAGACAATACTGGAGTAACAGTTCCAACAATATTTAATTCAGCAATGCGATATCCACACAGTAATGCACTTTCAAATGCACAAACTACTGATACAAAGTCTCTTCTGCAATGTCCACACTGCGACACAAAGTTTCTCATACACAGCGTCTCTCCCAATAAACTGTGTGTCTCTACAACTGACAAAGCAAGACAATGTACGAACGGGCTTTCCCAGCGCCCTCCTTATATATACTACCAAATTCTAGAATCATCTACGGAAATAATACAATGCAACCAATCGGAACGAAATACGCAACTGAAACTCATAAATAAGAATCTTCTGGAATCACTAAAATAGGCTACAAAAACTCGGCTGCTCACTTCAGCTCTAAATCCTAATGTATAATGAAGACACATAAAAGTATGGTAGCCCTATCACCACGTTCTATGATAGCTCTAGAAGGTACGAGAACATTCCCAAAACAAAATAAAGGTTGCCCAATTCACGCGCACTGAACAACAAAATGTAGCGAACTGTTACGAACTGTTGCCAACTACTAGACGTCACACATACGAGGTTACTAGACAGTGCGACCCTTCTAGAACGTTCTGGACTAAACTTAACATAACAAAACAAAATCGGCTCTACTCACAAACAAAAGAAAATCTTACTAAAAAGGCACGTGAAACGTAACCATGATAGCTCCAAAAAATATCGTATTGTTTCCTACGATAAACACATGTATGCTCTCACAGGATAACACAACCACAATCGTAACAATCAGAACCTTTATGGATAGCATTAAAACCATTAAAGGAGACAGGGTCAGAAGTCTTCAGGTAAGTCTCCTGAAGAGATATTACTGAGGGGTTATAAGACTTGACTAGAAGGCATAATTCTTCAAAGTTGGTGTGAAAACCACGACAATTCCACTGAAGCAGAGAGTACATGATTAGGTTTTATGTGGAGGAGAAGAGTTCTTTCCCCCCTTTTCCTGTGCTCTGGAAGGAGTCGAAGAAACAGAGGGGGGTCGACTCCCGGGCCTCCTCTGTTTCCTTGGAGATGAGGAGGGAGGAGCTGCCGCAGCACCAGCTACGACAACTTCCACCCCCTCCATCTGCTCCTCCAAAGCAGCATATTTATTTTTAAGGGGGACATCAGTGTCCCCCTTTTGGGCCCGTACGCACAGCGGTCCCGTAACTTTCTTAGACTTCTGAGCCGGGGCCGCATTCCTGCCGCCAGAGTTGGCGGCCTTAGAAGGCTGACCAGAGCCAGAAACCTTTGTAGTAAGATTGGCAGGCTTGGGTGGGGGCTGAGGCTTAGGGGCAGCAGAAGGCGGTGCCACTGGACCGGTATCGTCCGGCCTCTGCATTCCCTGGCTCCTCGTCACCACCGGAGGAGGGTTACTCTCCAGGGGCGAGAGGATCTGAGGCTCCGCCCCCCAACCCAGAAGTTGGGGTTTGACAAGAGAAGTCTTGGACACTTTCCTCCCACCACAGCACTAAAAGTATACACAAAGGTGTTATTTGAGTTTGGCGCAGCCTTAGCTGCACCAGGGCCATCAACCAGTTTTTTGGCGTCCGCAAAGGACAGCCCCTTCTCCACATGCACCTGCTGAATCTTGCACTCGGATATCCAACGAGGGCACTTCTTGTCCAAAGCCATATGCGCCCCCTGGCAATTCACACACAGGGGGATGGCTATGCAGGACTCAGCAGAGTGTCCGGGCTTAGTGCAGCGGGTGCATAGAGCCTCTGCCTGGCGGCATGTCCTCTGCCCATGGCCATACTTTTGGCACTTAAAGCACTGGAGGGGGAAAGGGACGTACTTTTTCACTTTTAGGGAGTAGTAACCTCCCCAGATGGTAGTAGGAGCGGCGGGGGTGCCAAACGTCAGGATGATGGTAGGGAGACAGATCTCCTTACCACCTCGTTTGGAAACGAAGCGCCCGACGTAGGTCACCCCCTGTGACTTAAGGTTCCGTACAAGTTCATCTTCAGACAGTTCTGCCAATGCTTGATCTTTAATCACTCCTCTAGAAGAATTCATCGTTTTGTGGGGAGTGACCTCCACTGGAGTGTCTCCGATAGAGGAGAGCCTCAGTAGCCCATTGGAATGTGCCCGGGTACGGCACTCTACCAGCAAGTCACCAGACCTGAGGCGCTGGGCCTCAGGCCTGCCAACACGGCTCCTGAGGGTCTCCTCTACCAAGAAAGGGTGCAGCTTGGAAACAGGCTTCTCTTTTACTTTGCTGTTGATAATGAGAAAGCAAGGCCAGACTGTCGACGCCTGAGGCGTCGCATCCTCACAATCGGAGTCGCTATCATTCTCAAGATCAATGTCAGTGGCTATGTGCCGCTTTGGAGCCTTTTTTTTTTTTTTTGGTATGTTCCATATATATGATAGATATTCATCCCCCGGGGGTCCCCGCCCGCCACCGAGCCCAACAAGGGAAAGTGCAATTGTCGGTGGGTCTCCAGCCGACGCACGATTGAGACTGCCCGAAAGATATACTCAGGGGGTTATGCCCGATTGAACCGTCTGAGCCACCGCCTTCTATCACACGGTTGAATGCAGGGGAATACAGGCGTAGAGCACCTAATCAGCAGCAGAGGCTATAGCATGGTGCTCCGTATATCAACCTGCATGTCAACAATGGGATAGGGCTCAACGTGACAAGAGCCGGTTGACTAGGCCGGTACGACTAGCCTCCCGTTTAGGCAGAAGTCAAGGCCAAAGTGGAGTGTTTCAGCCAGCAGGATCCTCTTCTCCCCTGACACGGGTCTCCAAGCACGGCAAACACTTGGGATCCTAAGGACCAAAAGCTCAGGAGTATTTTTAAGGACCAATCCAGCATGGTAGGACCTGGGTTAGTACAGCTCCTTAACAACCGGACCAGTCAAAAAGATTGATCAAGTCCCAATCCTGGACAAAGATGGCACCCCTCTGCTAGCCCACTCAAGTCCCCGACTTGAGTGGCCACGTGGAGGCTGGTGCCCAGTGGGCCACGTAATCCGAGACACCCCGACTGGACTGCGCTATTGGGACGAGATTGAGCAGCCCCTCATCCAGCCAGCTCTCCAAACCATAGGCGACAATGCTGTTCTGCAGGACGACAACACTCGCTCGACTTCATCGCGCGCGTGTGGTGGATTAGTACCTTGAGCAACGGGGCATCATGAGGATGGAGTGGCCAGCTCGTTCACCTGATCTGGCTCCCATCTGGGACGTGCTGGGGCAAAGTGTAGTCAGCAACCACCCCCCCACCTCAAGGCGTCCTCCAGCTGACTCGGTTCCTGCACCAAGAGTGGGAAGCGATCCCACAACATGTTCTCCGAACCCTGGTGAACTCCATGCGTCAACGCTGCATTGAATGCTTGGCTGCAAACGGTGGGTACACTTGCTACTGACTGGACCAGTTTTGTGTGACTTTTCAAATGAGGGGTGGGTGAACATTCTAATGTACTGCTGTTGTTACAATTGCTCGATTTACTCAAAACTTAAATGAAATTGTTACTGAATAAATTAGCAAAGTACTGACTCCAAGTATTGTTACATTATTTGTGTGGTGTTGTCGGTGTGTCTGCGATACAAAGTGGCCCTTAAGTTTTGACCATTAGTATATTTCATATGACAGATATCAAACAAACAAATGTGTAATATCGATGTACAGATATTTGATATTTGATGAGAAAAAGTCAGTGGTAAATGGATGATGACCTCCATAAAAGGTGATGGTTGCGAGAGGTCAATTGTTGTATACATGTAACTTGTCTGAATCTTGATCATTACAGCAAATGCTTAGGTTTATTACATTCCTATATTTACATGCTTTAGTGACCTTTGACAAGGTTTAATGTCAGAAAAAGCCACAATATTGAGTAGTTTTGGAGACTTCGGTAGCGACGAGAACAAAACCATCTGACTTTGATGGTAAAGTAAAAAAATGCTGCATGTGTATGTACGTAAATAAAAGAACATTGAGTAGAACAAGTAGAGTCATATGCCTTTCTCAAGGATCGAAGAAAATTGCATAAGACATGCTGCCTGTTGACAAAAGCATCTCGCATCTCGCATGAATGACTCAAAGTGGACTAGATGGTCAGTTGTACTACGGAAGTGCCAGAAACTGCCCTGGAGGTCTGCGATGAGACCCTGTGACTCAAGATGCCACACCAGGCGGGCATTCACCAGGCGTTCCATAGTTTTACATAAACATGATGTCAAAGCGATTGGCCGGTAGTTGCCTGGCTCGGAAGGATCCTTACCCAGCTTGGGGATCGGCACAACCACAGCCTGGTGACTAGATGGTGGAAAATGGCCAGTTATCCAGATATAGTTAAAGGCCTTGAGAAGTACGAGGAGTGACTTCTCAGGTTGATGCATTAGGAGCTGATAGTGGATGGTATCTAGTCCAGCAGCAGAGTCATTACATTTCTGCAGGGCTTGCTGCGATTCTGATATGTAAATGTGGTATTATAGTCTTCTGAGTTATCCAGTTTAAAATCACAGATACAAGACTCTCGATTCTCCTTCTCTCTCTAGAAGAAGGGTGAATAATGCTCTGTTAAAGAATTATGGGCAATGGTGGAGGCAAGCAAATTGGCCACAGCCTTTTTATCTGTGACCAAACTGGCACCCAGATGGCATCCCAGCGGAGTCTCTGAAAGCAGACCTAGAGACAACGGTGGAGATGTTGTACCCACTGTTTGGAAAGATCTGGGAAGAGGAGGTGATGCCGGCTGACTGGAAGGAGGGGTACCTAATCAAGCTTCCCAAGAAAGGCGACCTCAGCAAGTGTTCCAACTACAGAGGAATCACCTTGCTGTCAGTACCAGGAAAGGTCTTCAACAGGATCATCCTAGAGAGAATGAAGAGCTCCATTGACCCCCAGCTGAGAGACCAGCAAGCAGGATTCAGGAAGAACCGATCATGTACAGACCAGATCGCCACTCTCCGCATCATCGTGGAACAGTCTCTGGAGTGGAGCTCCCCGCTGTACGTCAACTTTGTGGATTATGAGAAAGCATTTGACAGCGTGGACCGAGAGACTCTGTGGAAACTCCTACGACACTACGGTGTACCCACAAAGCTCGTCCGCCTGATCAAGAGCAGCTACGATGGCATGACATGTCGCGTGATCCACGAAGGGCAGTTCACCAGGGAACTCCAGGTCAGAACTGGTGTCAGGCAGGGGTGTCTGCTGTCTCCATTCCTCTTCCTACTGGCCATAGACTGGGTCATGAAGATGACCACAGAGCACAGACGAAGTGGAATACAGTGGACACTGTGGACACAGCTTGACGACCTCGATTTTGCAGACGACTTGGCATTACTGTCCCACACTCATCAACAAATGCAGGACAAGACCACAAGGCTTGCTGACATCTCGTCCCTAGTGGGCCTCACCATCCACAAACAGAAAACAAAGACAATGAGGCTGAACGCAACCAGGGAAGAACCAGTCTTGCTTGCTGGCACCCCGTTGGAGGAGGTGGAGTCCTTCACCTATCTCGGGAGCATCATAGACAAAAAAGGTGGCACTGATGCAGATGTCAGAGCACGAATTGGTAAAGCCAGAGCAGCCTTTCTCCAGTTGAAAAAAGTGTGGAGTTCCAGAGAGCTGTCACAACACACCAAAGTCCGGATTTTCAACTCCAATGTAAAAGCAGTTCTCCTATATGGAGCAGAGACTTGGAGAATGACAAAAACCACAGTCAACAGAGTACAGACCTTCATGAACAGTTGCCTTAGAAGAATTTTGAAAATCCACTAGCCAGAGAAGATCAGCAACGTCAGACTCTGGGAGAGAACAGAACAGATAACAGCAGAGAATGAAATTGGACGAAGAAGATGGGGATGGATCGGTCACACTCTGAGAAAGCCAGCTTCCAGTATCACTAGGCAGGCATTGTCATGGAACCCCCAGGGAAAGAGGAAAAGAGGTAGGCCGAGAAACTCCTGGCGTCGAGACCTCCAAGCAGACATCAAGAGACTGGGAACCACCTGGAGTAGAATCGAAGAAGAAGCACAGGACAGGAGTTGCTGGAGGTCTCTCGTCGACGGCCTATACCCGGGTAGGGGTGACAGGCGTAAGTAAGTAAGTACATGTGCCAACGCGCATCTTTGTGTTTGTAATTTTTGGAGACTGATGTGTATCCAGAACATTCGCTTCTTCAGGAGATCTATGAATCCCACGACTCGTAAATTATCGGGACAATAAGGTGACTGGTAAACCCAGTTCGTGTCAGCACCACACCCTCCTTACTTCGCTACCTCCTTTCCTATTTAAGACATGAACACGACAGTGATACACATCGACATGTGTCACTCTTTCTCCTACTAGTACACATGAACACAATTTTATTTTCTTTCATCATTGAAACATCGGTGTCACTAATACATGTATCGCACTTCACAAAGGCATGAAGAGGTCGACGAAGGTCGTATTTTGGGTGGTGATACATCCATATGCTCCTATTCGAGTTTTACAAGCATGCCTAGGTCTGTTTCCATCAGACCTCTGTGAACAGTCACCAGCTGTTTATGGTCACTCTGGGGTGACCACTCATAGGTTCTACTGTACAAGAAGGTACTTTCTGACTGTATCTTGCTTCTTCATCAGCCTACTGTTGGAACATACTTTAACAAATTACCTATGAATCATAAAATAAAAATGAAAGCAAATTCAACTTGTGCCATTTTTCTTCTTGTTGTAGTAGTGCTATTGAAGATTTGCTGTCACAGGAAACATAAGCAGCTGTCCTTTCTCACCAATTTTCTACTACTGTGAATAATCTTGCATCCTGAATAACTAATGCCCCTTGGGTGAAAGCTAACAGAGAAATGAAATACTTTTTGCAAACAAAATCAATCAAGTTGAGACACGCTGTGTTTCCTGTGACAAGCAAAAACCAACTTTGTCACTGTTCAAATGAGTTACACACGACACTGCTATAGCATCTCTGCTCACGATTGTTTTGTTCACATCTAACCTGAAACTTCTTAAGTAGTGCAAAATGAATCAGTTTCAATGAGTTTAAAATATTTTGTTTGATCCAGGTTTGTTCGGTATCATGTTACTTGTGACACGTGACAAGTCAGCTTTTGTAGTACATCATCTTTTGTCACAGGTAACATACTGATGTGAAAAAGTTCTCTTTGAAGTTTGTTGACTTTTGTTTTCAGAGTTTAATCTTTATTTATTACACCGTTACACATCATCAATGTAGACAAAATTATTCTCTGAATATCACGATGCTGCTTTTCTGAAAGCAAATGTGTGAAAGTTAAAAAGTGTCACTTGTGACAGTGACACAAATGTGTTCTCATTTTGCATATAATTAGGTCTCTTTTTCTGGTTTGCAGAAATATTTCATTTAAGCTAGGCTACCTAAATGAATGGTTTTAATAATGCAATTACAGGTATCATCTTTGTAATCAATTTCAGCCCACTTAATCAAATTTCAAATACAAACAATTTAAATTAAAAAAAAACAACACAGTAGCTCACTTGAGCTTGCTCTTAGCACCACATGAATGTTCTGTGCACAGTGTGTGACTGAGTGAATGCACATGATTCACGTAAGCATGCTTGTTGGGTTCAGTTTGCGGTGGTGCTTTGAGCCCATTTTCAAATGTGATAAAGCACCTGTATAATGCACCGATTTATTTATTTATTAATCTAACCTTAGTTTAGACAAAATGAAAGAATTTGTCATCACATGTTACAAGAGACACTACCCCACTCAAAACAGTTTTAAAAACTCAACAGACCTGAGAAACTAAATGGAAAACAAACTCAGAAAATCTTATCAGGTTGTTTTCAGCCCATGTTTATATTTTGGTTGTTGGCATGGCACCTTTTGAGAGCGAGTCCTATGCAGCCATTGGTATTGTTAACAGTACCAGTGACTGCATACAGTGTACCTTAAACTTCTTGCCCCCATACAGTGTGGTGCGCGAGTCAAATGCACGATAAACCTCCATCAGTTTCTCGTACTGGGCCACTTGTCTGTCCACACTGTGTACTACCACCTTGCTGCACTGCAGTGCCTTGCTCACCTGCTCTCGGTCTTTTTTGTCTGCAACACAACAAACATCATAAAATACCATATTGAACCACTTGTCTGTCCACACTGTATACCACCACCTTGCTGCACTGTAGCACCTTGTTCACCTGCCCTCAGCCCTTCTAGTATGTAATCTTTTGTGAGCATGCCCTTCCTGACAGGTCACTGAAAAGTTCAAGTGTCTTCACGTAAATAATAATAATAATGATGATTTCTATTAGAGCTCTAGGCGCCTTACAAATTTCAAAAATACAATTACAGAAAACTGTACACAATATTACACGCGCGCACACACACACACACACATTCCAGGCACCACAGCAAAACTACAACAGAATCCTCAGCAGTCAATGATTAATCAGTGGGGTAATGGAGTTGGAAAAGGTGTGTTTTTAGCGCAGATTTAAAAACGTCTTTTGAAGCACTGTGACGGACATGGGAAGGGAGTTCGTTCCAGTACAGCGGCCCAAGATATGAAAAAGACCGCTGGCCAAAAGACTTTGTACGGACAAAAGGTACACGCAAAATGCGGCTGTCAGCAGAGGACAGGTACGGGGGGGCTTGATGTGGAAATGCAGCTGAAGCAGACAGAAGAAAGTTTGTGCTGAATTCTTGCAGCCACAGGGAGCCAGTGGAGGGATTTAAGTACAGATGTAATATGATCAGTTTTGCGCTTTTTGGTGACGAGCCTCGCAGCAGAATTCTGAACTTTTTTAAGCCTGTCAATCTGATATTTGGGACAACCTGCATACAGTGAATTACAATAGTCCAGCTTGGAAAGAACAAATGCACAGATGAGAGTTTTTGTGGCTTCGATGGTCAAATAGTGTCTGATAGAAGAAATGCGACGGAGCTCCATGTAGGCTGTGCGACAGGTGTTGACAATCTGTTGGTTCATGGACAGTGTTTCGTCCAAGGTTACTCCAAGATTCTTGGCGGTATGTGAGAAATCGATGATGCTGGTTCCTATAGCCCTGGACATGGGGAAGGACTCAGTTTTATCATCATTAAGTTGAAGTTTGTTTGATGACATCCACTCTTTGACATCACAGATACAGTTCTGCAGGCTTAGGATGGCACTAGGGACTTGGTCGGGAGTAGCGCATTCGTGCAGCTGGGAGTCATCGGCAATGCCATGGTGGGAAACCGAGAATCTCTTAATTACACTGGAAAGAGGCTGGATGTAGAGAATGAAGAGAATGGGGCCCAGGACTGAGCCCTGGGGGACCCCAAAGCGCAGTAGAGAAGGACTCGACTGGTAGCTGTTAATGACAACAGTCTGGTGACGATCAGTCAGGTAAGATCTGAACCAGGACAGGACACTACCCGTGATGCCAAACGTGGAATGATGTCGATGCAGTAGGATCTCATGGTCTATTGTATCGAAGGCGGCTATCAGATCGAGCAAGGCTAGAACAGAGACATGTCCATCATCAATTGTCCTAAGCATGTCATTCACAATCTTGAGGAGAGCAGTCTTAGTGGAGTGCCCGGGCTGATACGCTGACTGGCAAACAGGAAGAAGACTGTGAGCATTCACATGGTCAAGGAGCTGGAAGAGAACAATCCTTTCAATGAGCTTGGATAGGAAGGGCAGATTTGAGACAGACCTGAAGTTTTTCAGATTTTCAGGGTCAAGACTGGGCTTTTTAAGCAGGGGTTTGACGATGGCTGATTTGTAAACAGCAGGGAAAATACCAGAGGACAAAGAGTCATTGACCAGGGAAGTGATGGTATGGAGGACTATGTCAAAACAATCAAAGAGAAGTTGGGTAGGGATGGGATCCAGGTCACACATCTTAGCAGCGCACTTTGTCATGATCTTACGAACATCATCTTTGGACAAACTCTTGAAGGTATGGAAGACTTGTCCAGCAAAGGGCACATCATGACTGTAAGGTGAAACTGATGACTGGGAGTCCAGTTTGTCTCGAATAGACTCTACTTTCTGAGTGAAAAACTCACAGAACTTCTCAGGTAACTCAATGGGAGGAACAGATTTTGGCAGAGGAAACACAGTCTTTTTTGCCAGAAGTTTGCATGTGAAGTTGAACAGCTGTTTGCTCGACGTGCATTCCAAAATGTTCATACTTATGAAAGCCGTTTTTGCATTCAGCACTAGTTTATTGACTAACTTTTTCGCTGCCTTGAAGATCTGCTTGTGAACCGTCAGACCTGACTTCAACCAAAGTCTTTCCGCTTGTCGGCGTTCCTTTCTGGCGGCACGAAGCTGCTCACTGGCATCATTAAACGATGTGGACGGTTTACGGGATGAGGATCTGTGTTTTGACAGTGGAGCATGACTGTTTATCCATTTGGAATTTGTAGCTGTGCAAGTGCAGGGAGAAAATGTTCATAATTATGCTATAATGTTTTTATGTCTTGTTTGTACTATTTGTTATAAATGTACCACAACCGAATTTCTCTTTTCGAGATAATAAAGTACTCTTATTCTTATTCTTATTCTTAGGACCAACTTCAGACATGCATCGAACTGGTCAACAGGTCAGACAGGAGACCATGCAGGTCCGCCTTAAAGGCCACTTTGCCCATGGTTCTGATATTGCGGGACTCCACGAACGTTGTCTGCAGGTGGGGGACAGAGACGTTCAGATGAGTGATCACACAGTAGTGGTCCGACTCAATGGCATGTGACACATGGGTGGACTGCAGGAGGCCATCATCTTCTCGAAAAAGCACCCAGTCCAGAATGTGCCCATGATGGTGAGTGGGGACTGTAATTGATGGAGACAGACTGAACATGTCAAGAATATCAACTGCTTTCTTTGTGCTTGGACTGGATGCTGAGTCAAAATGGAGATTGAAGTCTCCAAGTAAGATCAGGTCTCCTTTCAAGGAGTTAGCATGTTCCAAAAATTCAGTGAACTGTTCAAAGAACAATGGTTCTGTAAGTTTATTCTTCCGGCTTGGTGGTGGGCGGTAAATCGTGAAGACATGAATGGTTTTTAGAAGGAAGGGCAAGGGTGATGTGGACCAACTCAAAACTGGAGTGGGCAAACTGGAAAGAAGACATAGTGGCTGTGAATGGGAGAAGCGAGTCCCTGAGAATAATAGCTATGCCTCCACCTCTGGAGTCACGAGGGAAGGACTTTGCTGCATAGCCAGGCGGGGCAAGGTCCATGCGTTTCGCTTCATCACCATTGGGTTTCAGCCATGTCTCCGTGATGAAAAATGTCAATCTCGTGATCAGCTATGAAACTGTTAATTTCTGCTCTTTTCTCAGGCGTGGAGACAGAGCGGACATTGAAAACAGCAGCACAGAGATCACTTCTCTTTTGGGGGGAATAATCCGGGCATGTAGAAATGTCAGTGGAAACATGGATGAGGTTACTTATGTCAAAAAATCTGTGGGCCCGTGGACTTTGTCGCCTAACAGACAATGGTACAACAGGGATATTTCCAATCTTGTCAGTTTCAATATCTGCGCTGGGAGGCCATATACCACTTGAAGACATTGTGCTAGGGATGATCCTGGATAGCAACATTGCATCTGGGAGCAAGCCAGGCAGCGACACAGTGTCAGGGAGGATCCCGGGCGACGATACGGTGCCAGGGCAGATCTTGGGCGACGATAAGATGCCAAGGTGGAGCCCGGGTGATGATACCGTGCCAGGGTGGATCCCAGGCGACGACACAGTGCCAGGGAAGATCCAAGGCGACATTACTGTGCCAGGGTGGGACCCATGCGACGATATAGTGCCAGGGTGGGACTCGGGCGATGATACAGTGCCAGGGTGGATTCCGGGTGATGACACAGTGCCAGGGAGGATCCCGGGCAACGATACAGTGCCAGGGTGGGACCCGGGTGACGATACAGTGACAGGGTAGGACTCGGGCGATGATAAGGTGCCAGGGTGGGACCCGGGTGATGACACAGTGCCAGGGAGGATCCCGGGCGACGATACGGTGCCAGGGCAGATCTTGGGCGACGATAAGATGCCAAGGTGGAGCCCGGGTGATGATACCGTGCCAGGGTGGATCCCAGGCGACGACACAGTGACAGGGAAGATCCAAGGCGACATTACTGTGCCAGGGTGGGACCCATGCGACGATATAGTGCCAGGGTGGGACTCGGGCGATGATACAGTGCCAGGGTGGATTCCGGGTGATGACACAGTGCCAGGGAGGATCCCGGGCAACGATACAGTGCCAGGGTGGGACCCGGGTGACGATACAGTGACAGGGTAGGACTCGGGCGATGATAAGGTGCCAGGGTGGGACCCGGGTGATGACACAGTGCCAGGGAGGATCCCGGGCAACGATACAGTGCCAGGGTGGGACCCGGGTGACGATACAGTGCCAGGGCGGGACCCGGGAGATAAGGTGCTAGGGTGGGAGCCGGGTGATGACACAGTGCCAGGGAGGATCCCGGGCAACGATACAGTGCCAGGGTGGGACCCGGGTGACAATACAGTGCCAAGGCGGGACCCAGGCGACGATAAGGTGCCAGGGTGGGACCCGGGCGACGACACAGTGCCAGGGAGGATCTCGGGCGACGATGCAGTGCCAGGGTGGATCCCGGGTGACGATACATGATCGGCTTTTATAATTAGGTTGAAAACAGTTTTTGAAAGAAAAAAAAAATCTCGTCAAAATATTGCTATTTTTGGCCTATTTCTTGTACCCTTGTGACCTTGACCTTTGGGGTAAGTTTAAACACTCTGGCTTAAATAGACTCTGAGAAAATGCCAATGTTAAAGTTTACCACAGATGATGCCAGATGATCTCTTGACCAGTACACACTACACAGGCTTACCTTTGCTATCACACATGAGCCAAATAAATTTTGTTGCAAAAATGCACTTTTCACATTATAAGTATTATTTCCCAACTACTTGTAACCCTCAAAACAACAACAAATCCACAAAACTACAACATAAAGGAAAGTATTATCATCAGGTGTTCCTGCACCAACTTTGGCATTAAAGTAGTATTTGTGAAATCCTAATTTTGTCAAAGTGGGTCAATTTTCTTAGTTTTTCAAGGACCCTGTGACCTTGGTCATTGACAGATCATTCAAACCAGAATGTTCATAAAGGATAAAGGTTATAGTTATAACGGTTTAACGATGAGCCAGCTACGAAGGCCATCGAAACAGCGGTATGGGTAAAACAAGAAAGGCAAAGCCCTAATGGCTCACATGTTTCAGCGATCCACATGTGTGACCTTTGTGACCTTGACCTTTCTGACATGTTACAGAAATGAGCAAGTGTTCAAGTGTCTTAAAATAAGAATAGGGCTAGCTTATGTACCTGCAAAATCCATGTTTTCTGAAAATGTAGGCATTTCTCACAAATTTGTCAACCCACTGTGAACCTTGACCTTTGTGATGGGTTAACTAAATTAGAAAGGTCCTGTCATCAGCTACCTTCAAGCCAAATTTTATTCAAAAGTTTGCAGAAAGTTTGATAAAAACTACAATTCTATCCAAAACTGGCATTTTTCACATTTTCTTACCTTTTGTGACCCTTGACCTTCCTGAGGGGTCATCCAAATTAGTATACATAGATAGATCTTAACATCAGGTATCTCTGTACCAAGTTTGGGTCTAAAGTTGAAAATAGTATTTGAGAAAAAGGGTTTTGTCAAAATATAATAATAATAATAATAATAAGCGCATTAAATAGGCGCTTTATCCCAATTGAAAATCGGCTCAAAGCACCGCCGCGAACTGAACCCAACAAGCACGCTCACGTGAATCACGCGCATTCACTCACACACTTTGGGTAAACACAGAACTTTCACGTGGTGCTAAGGGCAAGCTCAAGCGAGCTACTGAAGTTTTTGGAAATTCAAAATCGTTTGTATTTGAAATTTGATTAAGTGGGATGAAGCTGATACCAAACTGGAGGGGGAGGAAGAGCCGGAGTACCCGGAGAAAGAACCCCCGACAGTCCGCCCGAATTAACAGTGACACTTACTAGAGGAGAAAAATCCGACGCCGGAACCCGTAATCGAACCTCGCACCTTTAGCATTGGTAGCAGGCGCCTTAACCACTGCGCCACGGACCGCCCCAAAAAATATGGCACTTTTTACCTATTTCTGGACCCCCCTGTGACCTTTGAGCGAGGTCACTAACATTGGTATGTTTAGAAAGGTCTTGTCACAATGTATCCTTGGGCCAAGTTTGAAGTCTGTGTCTTTATTAGTCTCTGAGAAAATGCCAACGTTAAAGTTTACTATGGACAACGGACACCAGATGATAGACATTTGACCGCTGGCCCAGAACATACTCACTTTTGCTTCGCATGTGAGGCAAGAAAAGTATGACCAGCCAGACTAACAGGAAATCCTTAAAACAGGATGTTGACATATGTTAATTAGAAATAAATGCCATACAAGTCTTTACTGAATCCATATAACCCCCAAGGCCACATTTCTCAAATTTTGCACTTTCACTTAACTACACTAGTCTGCATAAGTTAAGGCCCAGGGTCTCTTTTCGGTAGCTCTCACAATTTATTTTGTTCTCCAATAATGTAGAGTGCGATCAAGTGTAAACTGAGTTACACTATGACTTTACATAATGCCCTACATGTCTTAACCTGTTTTGCAGATGCTGCAGTTCAGTAACTGCATACAATAACGTTTTAAAAAATGGCCAGTTCTCAAAAATTGCACTAAACAGCCGTTAACACTTTTCAGTAAACACTGGGCACAAACTGGTACTTAAAGGGCGGTAACCGTGGCTTGCCGGGTTGTTGTTGTTCTGGGGCGTCCAGAGCATGGGCGCTCTTCAGTGCTTCCCGAGGTCTGAAAGCATTCCTGCAGGCGTCGGACCTCTGAGTGGCTCCCCCCCAGCCGTCGAGACTTCTCGGCCGGAGATTCTGTCTTGGAGCCATCCCAGAGCCCGGCCACAATCCAGAGTAGACAGTCTGTGTCTTGGAGGCATGCTTGCTGCAAGCCCTGGATATCGCCCTTTAAGTATCCGTTTGTGCCCACTGTTTACTGAAAAGTGTTAACAGGTGTCATTGTTTGCATGCCAATATCCTGCAGCAGCATTGCTGTGTCAGCTGAAAACGGCCAAATTTTAGTACAATTTTCGAGAACTGGCCAATTTTTCAAACATTACTCTGCGCAGTTACTGAACCACAGCATCTGCAAAACAGGTTTAGACATGTAGGGCAGTATGTAAAGTCACAGTGTAACTCAGTTTAACGCTGGGTCTTAACTTATGTGGACTAGTGTATGTACCAGTTCTTTACTGTTATGACCTTTCAGAGTATGCAGATGTGTTCCATAACCCATTTAGCCCCAGCGCACTATAGCAGGCGATGGATCAACCATGATAATTCAAGGTTAGTGCCAGATTAGCTTGGCGCTATCAGATGCCAAGCTAGTCTGGCACTACCCTTGAATTATCATGGTCGATCCATCACCTGCTGTATTGTTCTGGGGCTAAATGGGTTATGTACACATCTGTGTACTCTGAAAGGTCAAAACAGTAGAGATTACATAGTCTACAAAGACTCAAATCTTGTTAAAAATGTTAGCTCATCTAAGAAAACTGAAGATTTTGATCACGGGGACATCACACAACAAAACCTTCAAGAGTCCCTTGTATACTGCTTTTATTTCAAATCAATAAAGTCAGTGCAAGAAAGTATTTAACAGAGAATTGGGTTAGCTGATTTAATACCATGGGCGTTCTTGTCCTTTTAATAAGGGTGTGTGATGTGTGGGTGATAAAGTGAAGGATGGACTGTTTTCTAACAGTGGCTGAAACAGTGTTAAGGTACCAGACCTCTAGCTAACACGTTTCAGCATGGCGGAAATGTCCTCTGCCGCTGTTCTTGCACCCCATTCCACTTGCCTCTCCTTTTCCCACCTCGCTGTCCGCCCTGCCACCCGCCCCGCTGCCCACCCCATTGCCATAATAATAATAATAATAATGAGTATTTATATAGCGCTTAATCTTACTCAAAAGCTCTAAGCGCTTTACAATCTGTACACAAAAATAAAAATACAATGACATATGCACATAACAAACAAAGCACAATGCCCGAACACACCACTTTTACAATAAACTAAACAACAATACATACATAATAATTTAAATTCTAATTAACATTCAGTATAAACAAGGAGGATTGCAGAACTACAACTAAGGCATCAAACACTGGCAGTTATTCAAAGTAAAGCTTGAAGAGGTGATGCCATGATGCCTGACTGACGTTTCCACCACAAAACCCGTCCTGTCTGTAGGAGGTACAGATTATGATAGGGCCCTGCAGCATCAGGAAGACATGAATTATATAGCCTATGAGAATCTATGCCACATGTAAGCCTCAGGGTCGATGGAAAAACGGACAGTGCTCCCTACTGCAAGAGGCACAGATAATTATGTTCTTCTGAAAGGTGTTTAAATTCTTCAGACCCCTTATGCCACACAGGTCACATGTGTATCTACGACTCTTACTGCCATGAAGTCTCAAGGAGAATACACAAACAATCAAATCATTAATGGGAGGATTAGACCCATAAACCACACCTGTCTGCAAAAATCCCCTGTAAAATGCATAGATTCTCATTACACCAGCGGCCAGGGGGATGAAACAGAACTGGAAGGGATCATGAGAATCTATGCCTTTTGCTGTTATATGTCGGACTTGTGTCGTTAATGGACCTAAGCTGCTCTTTCCATCTACAAGATCAACTGGAAACAAAAGCGGCACATATCTCCATGTGCTTATTCAGCCACAGGGTCCCATAGAAATTCGAGCTTCAGTTATAGGCTGCGTGTACATCATCAGACTGACGAAGAAGCTGGGTTTTAGGTATATGACTGAGAGGGCGACACGCACTGAAAGAAAGCATTGTGATGGAGGGTGATGATGACCGTTGACACTCACACATATGCACCTGTCGCCTGACACAAAAGTGCAGTTTTCAATCATGTCCTTGCACACATGCACGCACGCATGCACGCACGCACGCACTCACAGACACACACACAAACACACAATGCCTGGAGAGAAGAAAAAAAGTAGTTAACCCCATCCAAGGTATTACTAAATGGCTCATACTCGAATCAAGGTTTAGTGAAGCATGGCGTACCACAGGGTTCTATTCTTGGTCCCCTTCTATTCTGCTTGTTCATAAATGATCTTCCTCTTGCGATAAAAAATGAATGCGTTACATGTGATATCTTTGCAGATGATGCTGCTGTACACACGCCAGATAAGAATATATCAAACATCAATTCACGACTGCAAAACACACTGCAAGATATTGATGAATGGTGCAGTCATAATATTATGATTTTAAACCCGGTAAAAACGGAGAGCATGGTAATTAGCACCCGCCAAAAACACCAGCTTGGCTCTCTCTCACTCAGTCTGTCCCTCCAAGGCAAAACCATCAGCCAAGTTACTAACCATCGCCTGCTAGGAGTCACGGTGGACAACCAGCTTAGGTGGCAACTACACATCAGTAACGTTTGTAAAATTGTCTCCAGAAATCTGTACATCTTAGCAAAACTTAAACACATTACTGATATGGAGACACGTCAACTGTTCTTCAATGCCCATATTAGGTCGCATATAGACTATGCTTCTACTGTGTGGGATGGTTCGAGAGATGTCAATTTGAAAAGATTGAACTCTCTACATCGGAGAGCTGCCAAACTAATACTCCCTGATCCCAGCTTAACTACTGACCAAAAATTGGCAGCCTTAAAAATTCTGCCCCTGAAAGATCATCTAATTTACAATAAGGGAATGGTTATGTTCAAGGCATTAAACAATAAGCTACCCCGATATATCACATCGCTATTTACCGTCCAGTCATCAACATACTCCAGATCAAGAAAATCCCTTATTGTGCCGCGACCTAGAATTGATCTCTATAAAACGAGTTTGACGTTCTCTGGCTCTAGTCTTTGGAATGCCTTGCCTAGAAACGTCACGACATCAGCTACTTTCTCCTCGTTTAAAGTCAGTCTCATCAAGTACTTATTTTTGTCAGCAGCATCCCCGTGACTGCACATATTGAAAAATACTATTTCTCATTAGATCATTAATTGCGTGTACCACAGGTTTCGACTGATGACTCATATTTAATCGGTACAGCTTGTATGTAGCTTAAGCCGCGTAAGCGTGTGTGTGCACGTGCGTCGTGCGTGTGTGCGTGTGCGCACGTGTATATTAGAGATAGAGAGTGGCGTGCTCAAATGTGCATGCGTTATGTATGCGTATTAGGTTGTGTGTATTCTTATTATATTATTTTAATTAAACCTCACAACATGTCATTATGCCCGACCAGTAAAGTTGGTAATTCCTATGTCACTTCCCCCCAACATTATTATTATTATTATTATTATTATTTCATCCTTGGCTTGTGCTGTGTCATGTAATTTTTTTCCCTTCTTAGTAGTAGAAAACAATTAGTACGATAGTAACTCTGTAATCAGTAGATTAGCAACGGCAAGTTTGAAAAATGGTTGTTACTACCAAAACTTTTACCGTTGTCAAATAAAGGATCATTGTCATTGTCATTGTCAAGTCTCCAGGGCAGACCCAGGTAGGGAAAAGTACAAAATAATAATACATTTAGAGGAAAAAAATGTAGACAGAAATCAATGTTTGCATGTACACATATGTGCATCGGGCATTTACAAGAAATTACATGGTAAAAAATGATAAAAAGAGAATACACTGATATAGCTGTGGGGGGAAAATAGGCGCTTTCAAGAATACCTTCAACAAGTCTATGCTATGTACGTATTGAAGGTTTACTACACCAACTTCAGAAACGAAAACCCATAGTCACAGTCATGAGAAACAAAAAGCCATAGTCACATGGTTTACTCTTAACAGCATTTCAAGTATTCATAAGATACTTCAGAGAGAGAGAGAGAGAGAGTGCGGGAGGGGGTGGGGGGGTGGGCGGGCGGGGAGAGATAATGAATGAATGAATGATACCTTATTTCACAAGGATGGAAACAATAGGCGCACAGGCCTCTTTTCGTGTTTGTCCTTGCTAAACTACAACATTAAAAACAACATTAAAACATGTTAACAGCACAAACAAGCGGCTACTCCCACAGGTCACTTGTGTTACATTCAGATATAAGTTCACAAGTCGCTGAAGGCTACAGTCGCGCACGCACACACACGCACGCACACACACACACACATCAATTGACAGGGTCTTTGGGTGGGGGGGAGGGGGGGTGTGTGTGTTTATAGTGAGTGTTTATAGACAGCGACTGCGTGCTTATGATACAGCTACTCTTGTGTAGGAATATAGTGAACAGGCAAAACACTACAGTAAAGAGAGATATATTAAAAAAAACTAACAAGTGCAAAACGGAGGACCACAACAATGCGTTAAAAAAGGAAATCATTGACATGGCTCTTTTGGACACATTAACTACTTTTCTTTCAAGTTTGCTCCGAGATGTACTTAAAAGCTTTTGTCCTAAACAATGGAAGATGTCTCGTTTTCTGTATATGTGGAGGAAGTGAGTTCCATAAATAGGCACCTATGTACAAAAGGCTGGATTTAAACAAGTCAATTCGGGGCTGTTTAATGACGAGACTGTTCCTCAAAGTGCTGTAAACCCTTTTTGTTCTCAGCGAAAAGCTTAGCCAGGTAGAGGGGGGCTTTCCCGTTCAGTGCTTTGAACATAAGTACGCACTTATTTAACGTAAGGTGTTGATGTAAAGGAAGGAGCCCTGTTGCCTGAAGCTTTTCTTCGAAAGTTAGAGAAGGTATTGGGAGGATCAGTTTAACTGCGCGCTTGTATAGAGAATTAATCCTCTCAAGGTTAGCCTCACTACAGCCGTCCCAAATAGTAGATGCGTAGTCAATGTGAGGTTTTATGTAGGAGTTGAAAAATAGCTTACGTGTCTTAGTATCAATGATAGATTTTAATCTTGACAGTAAAGATAGCTTCTTTGATAATGTTTTCCCTAGTTGTATTAGATGGGGCAACCAGCACAGTTTTTCATCAACAATTACCCCGAGGAGACGATATTCCTTGACTTGCTCAAAAGAGAGGCTAAGTGAATGGGGGACAGAGCTGATGCTTTTGGCATGTTGTGATTAGCATGCTTTTTGTTTTAGATGGATTAACAAGCATTTTGCACCACAGTGAGACCTCCTGAAGACTAAGCTGAAGATTGCTTGATATTTCAGGTACAGTTTCCCTGCCCGCGTGAAGAGTTGAATCATCGGCAAACATGTCACATTTGGTATTTGGATTGGATATATGAAGTGGAAGATCATTTATAAACAAACAGAAGAGTAACAGTCCTAATATGGATCACTGGGGCACGCCATACTCAACACGCTTTTCAGAAGAGAAAGTATCATTGATGTACACAGTTTGAATTCTCCCTATGATATATGAACGAAAGAATAAGAGTGTCCCTGGGCTGTTATTGTTAAATAGACAAGATGGCGGCCATGCAACACCTACAGGCCGCCCGCTCCGGTAGAAATGGTCGCCACCCGCAGACTAGTAGTCATTGTGTCTTTGTTTGATATATAATTTCGGGCCCTGCAATACTACATCATGACTGGTGCTTCTTTTTGATGACTTTTGGGAATTGTTGTGCTGTGGCTGTTAATTGGATTCTCAGTAGTTTCCCTCCGCCGTCAGTGCAATGCTAGTTTATACACGCTGGCTGATTTTTGTTAGTGCCATTGGCCGGGAATTCCGATCTCAGAAGAACAGCGCGCATTATGCTGTGGCAAAGAACCAACGTGCTTTTCTCCCATTTCCAGCATCTCAGGAGTGGCTCTTCCCACGCCACGCGCAACATCACTGCCTGAGGAGTAGCGTGAGTGTGCGCAGCGATGGAGTGCCGGCAGGCTTCGGGCCCCACATTTCACAGAGTGACGTGATGACGGACACCTCCCCAACACAGTGACTGTATTTCTTACAACACTGACTTAACAGCGTGTGGATGTGTGTACTGTGCTTTAGAAACAATTTTGGACAGCTTTTACGTTAATATTGTAGTCATTACTATTTATTGCTGAAAAATAAGTAGGTGTGAAATTATATATTAGTTAAGTTATAACATGATTAAGGTGGTGACTGTTTATGCCGGAGCGAATGTCTAATAGCCGGCGCTGTTCTTATAGCGACGGGCCCCCAGGTAGCAACTGTGAAAGTATAATTCGTCTTTTTGTTTTGTTGATGCGTATTTCTCATTTGTGTAACTAGTCTCAGCCAAGCAGAAAGTTTAAAAACATTATATTATGTGTTTAAGAGATACTATGATAGGGCTGTCCTTAGTTTGCTTTGTGTTAGGGAGGTTCAGGTCGGGTTGGGGCCGCTGGCGCCGGCCATGAGACGCCTTGGCGACGGGCTTCACCCGTCCCGAGCCACTGTCCATTTCAGTGTTGTGTGTGAACTGTTGTGTGAGTGTGGGTGATTGCGAGTTGCACCTGAGGTGGCGAAACAAATTTTCCTGTACGTGTCAACATGTATTTGGAACAATAAAGTTGATTCATTCATTCATTCAAAGTATCAGTCCAGTTTCTCTAATAAAATGTTGTGGTATATAAGGTCAAACGCTTTTTTTTTCAGGTCTAGAAAGCCAGCACCAGACATTTTGTAAAACTATACACACAATAAAGACACACACCCCGGAGGAAAGTCACGGGCTGAAAATTTGGGATTTTAATTCTGCAGTGTTGTTGTTTTTTTCTTGTCATGAGAAATGATGAGGAATAAAAAGAACACCTCAGAATTTTTAACCCAAATTTTCAGCCCAGTCCTTTCGAGGTGTCTACACACATACTTGCTGTGCTAATGTAAGTGTGCAATACAACAGTAAACTCACCTTTTGTACTCTTCAAGATGGCCTCTATGAGAATGGGGTATTTGGAGAGACGTACGGTCACTCCCAGGATAAAGTCAGGCAATTCTCGCTTTTCACACACACTCAGGTTGGAAATTTTCTGCCAAGGAAACAAATATATATTTTAACATACAATATCTATTTAATATAACAAATTAAATATAGTAACCATAACCTTCTGCCTGGAGATAATGACTTGATTCTTGCATATGGTACACCCTTTCACTAGAGTTTGCGTCAGTTTAATACAATGGTTGTCAAATATAGTGCTTAGACAAGAATATAAGACCATGCAAACACAAATGATCGCCACAGCCTTGAACGAGAAGAGAGTAACACATCATCAAAAATCAACAAAAACAGCCTATGGTCAAAAACAGCCTGTGGTCAAATATTTAGGGTGGTCAAATATGTAGGGTAAGTACGATAATCCATTAGAGTAAAAATAAAGTGAAGGTGCTGCTCACCCTACAGAAGTTCTGGAACTTCCTGTCTGTCTTGCCAATGTCCTTGTACAGCTGGATGGCTTCAGTGTGTTTGCTGCAAAACACTCCATACGCAGCCTTCATTTTCTGGGCACTCAAATCCGAGAACTGAAACAGCCATACAGCACTACATGTTCACCATTAGGCACAGGTATGACAGTGCTGCACAACTTAACTATTTCAATCATTTCAACCCCCTTGTCTACAGGCAGCTGCATGCACAAGAGGGTAAAGTAAATTAGTCATAACAAGAACAGCAAAGCCCTCATGGCTCACGTTCATAACCAGCATCAGCATCATTTATTTGACCTTCTATGACCTTGACCTTTCTGACAGGTCACTCCTATGTGCAGGTGTTTAAATGTTAAAGGCAATACAACCTGCAAAATCCTACATCTTGTCATATGTACATTTTGCACACTCTTAATGACCTTCCTTGAATCTTGACCTTTACAAGTGGTCAGCCAAATAAGCATGCTAGGAAGGTCTCATCATCATTTAGCCTTTTGTAAAGTTTGCAAAAGTGTTAATAAAACTTAAAATTTTATAAATTAACAAAAATGGCAAAGCCCTTAAGGCTCAATTGCATGTACAGTTCTAGCGTAAGGGTTGGCTTTCGTACTTGAGAAATCAATGTTTTCTCAAAGTGTATGCATTTTGCACACTTTCATAAATTTCCTTTGACCCTTGCTAGTAGTGAATTAAAATAGTATGCATAAAAAGGTCTTATCAGCTACATTTCTGCCAAATGTGGTTGAAAAGTTTTGCAAAAGTGCTGATAAAAGCTAAAATTCTTTTTTCAAATCATTTGCCTATCTCTTGTAACCCTTGACCTTTCTGAGGTGTCATCCAAATTAGCACGTATAGGAAGGTCTTACCGTCAGCTATCTCTGGACCAAGTTTTGGTCTGAAGTTGTGAATAGCATTTGTCAAAATATAGCTATTTTTTACCTATTTCAGGATCTCGTGACCCTTGACCTTTCTGAGGGGGCATCCAAATTAGTATATATAGGAAGGTCTGTACCAAGTTCGGGTCTGAAGTTATGAACAGTTTTTGAGAAAAACATCTGTTGTCAAAATATGGCTTTTTTTTTTTAACCTATTTCTTGATCTCGCGTGACCCTTGACCTTTTCCAGGGGTCATCAAATTAGTATGCATAGAAAGGTCTTACCATCAGGTATCTCTGTACCAAGTTTCGGTCTGAAGTTGTGAATAGTATTTGTCAAAATATGGCTATTTTTTTAAACTATTTCCTGATCCCTTGTGACCTTGACCTTTAAGAGAGGTCACTGAAATTGGTTGTTTAGAAAGGTTTTGTCACAAAGTAACCTTGGGCCAAGTTTAAAGGCTGTGGCTTGAATAGTCTCTGATAAAATGCCAACGTTAACGTTAAATGGATGTCAGACAATGCTGGTGGACCACGGACACATGACCATGCAAGCCAAAAATAAGGGCATTTTTAACAAATTTCCTGAACTCTTGTGACCCTTGACATATGAGTATGGCTTTGAAGTTGAAATAGTATTTGATAAAAGACCATTTTATGGTTAGAAATCGGCAATTTATGACCTATTGACCCTGTGACCTTTACCTTTGAACGAGGTCACTCAAATTGGTATGTTTAGGAAGGTTTTGCCACAAAGTATCCTTGGTACAAGTTTGAGGAGTGTGTATTGAACAGTCCCTGAGAAAATGTCAATGTTAAAGTTTACCAAAAGGCTCACTTTAGCTACCAAATGTGAGCCAAAAAGTCAAGGAACACCTGCTGTTTTAGGTTCTGTTCTAAATTAGGCATAAGCATGTTAACTCAAATGGGCCAGATTTTACAAGCATACTGTCCAGCAGTCAGGTCATGCTGAGAAAACAGAAAGTTAAGCACATGCCATGTATAAGCAGCACTGAGCAGTGTGAATGATCCAGCAAAAGAACCAAAAACAAGAAAGGCAAAGCCCTTATGGCTCATGTGTATGACCGATCCACATGTCTGACAATAAGGAATGGCTTCTGCACTAACAAAATCCATGTTTTCTAAAAATTCAACCAGTTTTCACCCATCTGTGAAACCCCCATGACCCTTGATCTTTGCAAGGAGTCAACTATATTAGGATACATACGAAGGTCTTATCATTTGACTGAAAAGTTTGCAAAAATGTTGATTCAGCCCTGAAAATGGCGAGTAATTTACTCGCCATGGCGAGTGAATTTTTTATTTGGCGAGTAAAAAAAAATACCCACTCGCCAAATGCGAGTGCGCTCGTGCGTTTTCCAATCCAACGGCTAACCGCCAGCCGAACATCAGGTACGCCGACGCGTGACCTGACCGCACCGCGAGTTGCCTCTAACATCACTTTGGGGCAGTAGCTGAACACGTCACTCGAACTGTGCGTACCATAACAGTGGTCAGTGACAGTCGTTCTATTTTTAGTGACGATTTGGTTCGTTTAGCGGCTCGCTCAGTCGCGGCTGCGTTCAGAATCGACCCGTAGCCGGCGTCCGTGCGAGTGTAACAGGGCGGGCAAACTGTTAGTTTATGTGTGGTGTCAGCATGTTATTACAAAGTGCGCGCTACATGTTGAACGCGTTACTTGCTGTGACGTCACCGTACATACTATTATGGGATACGGCATCGTGCGTTTCGCTTTCGATCTAGAACGAAGTTGTACATGGCGGAGAAAAAGCAAAGGATGAGCTGGAATGCTTCGGATTCTTCAATCCGGCACCGTCTGATCTTGATAATCACTAAGCAGAAAGTTGCACTTCGACATCGCCATCTCCATCAACAAGCGACAGTACCAGAAATCAGAAATGCTACCCTTGGGCCGTGTGTGGCACCGCCGCTACGACACAGTTTTCAGAGTCCATGACTGTGCTGAGTGTATTTCCATGGCTAAAGCATGACGCCACTCGAATGGCATGCGCAATGAGCACTGAGGCAAACTCAAAAAGCAAGTCCAGAAATTTGAACAGAAATAAGTTTGTCAGTTTTTTTTAAATCGTGATCGATCCATCTTCTGGTACACAGTTATTAGGCAAAAATTGGAGAAACACGTCTCAGTTCTGAGTGGTTAAACGGGTAAAACAAACTTTGAAGTACATCAGTTTACACACACTCACACACACAAACACACAGAGTTTAGACAAGTCACACTTCGGTTGTCAATCTGCCGCGTTCAGCAGAAAACGCTATATTCTCTGTTACAATACATTATCAAACGATCATACAAATAAATAAATAGATTTTTTTTTTCTGTGTGAGAGAGCTAGGGAGACGGGCTTTTGCGCGATAGCTCACCAGTTAAAGAATCAGATCATGGAAAGGACACACACACACTGTCACAACACATTTAAAGAGGAGAGAGCGAAATGAGATAATTTATTTTAATGATTGATTGATTGTACATTGTTTATCGTCCCGACAGCAACAAGGCTTTCTCAGGACGTGCCTGCACTGCTTGTGAAAAAAAAGAAAGAAACAGAATATTGAATGTATGTCGCCAGCCGGTCCAATACGTTAAATAAACCTACGCCATGGGGCCTAAATAAATCTAAGACCATTTAGCAACACACATCCAATATCAAGAGCTACAGGCAGTGCAGACAGTTGGGAGAGTTTTAAAAAGACAAATACAGGTGAATGGACAAAGGGTAGACAGAAACACATGCCCCAGAAAAAACACACTCTGTCTGTGGGGCTGACCAGGGTGACCCTGGGAACTAAAATGTAGTTAACCCCACCCAAGACCCCCAGGGCAGACCCGGGTGTGGATAATTTATTTTAAGGAACATACAGATGATGCAGTTTTTCTTAAATAAATCTGCGGACCCTCTATAATGCTAGGATGGGGGTCTGTATACCCTCTAAAATTTATACCTGGAGGTCTACAGACCCTTTAACCTGTTGTGCAAACAGAAGCCCAGACAAAAAATAAATAAATAAAAAATCCCACCACAGTTCACATGGGGACTTTGTCAGTTATTTCTCCACTTGATACTATCAAAAGCCTGAAGTCAGGACATAAACATTAACTTGGTTATGATTGTCTGTTCAAATATTTGTTCTCAATGCCTCTGGGCAGAAAACACTCTCTAACATTGGGTGTCAAACACTTGTGGTACATTATATTGTTGAGTTGGGGGGCTATTTTCAGTAGTAAAATTTTCAGTTTTGGCTAGTAACATTTTCAGTTTGGCTAGTAAAACTTGGAAGTCACTAGCCAAAGGCTGGTGGGCAAAATTTTAGACTTTCAGGGCTGTTGATAATAACTACAATTATTGGCATTTTATACATATATGACTGTGTTGACTTCTCGTTACCCTTGACCTTTTCTCAGGGGTCACCCATATTAGTATGCATAGATAGGTCTTACCATCGGGTATCTCTGTAGCAAGTTTGAGTTTGAAGTTGTGAATACTAATTGAGAAAAAACATTTATCGTCAAAATATAGCTATTTTTTACCTATTTCCTGAGCTCTTGTGACCTTTAACCTTTCCGAGGGGTCATCCAAATTAGTATGTATAGATAGGTCTTACCATCAGGTATCTCTGTAGCAAGTTTGGGCTTTTAAGTTGTGAATAGAAAAACAGAAGATAGTGGTAGAAAACCCTTTAAAATAGAAACAAGGAACGACATTTTGGATCAAAGATCCTTCTTCAGGTGACATGGAAACAAACATTTGTTTCCATGTCACCTGAAGAAGGATCTTTGATCCGAAACGTCGTTCCTTGTTTCTATTTTAAAGGGTTTTCTACCACTATCTTCTGGGTTTTTTTTTTCACATTAAACCCTAGCGGCAACAGTTTTACTACATATAAGTTGTGAATAGTATTTGAGAAAAAATAAATTATGTCAAAAAACAGCTATTTTTTATATATTTCCTGATCCCCTGTGACCTTAACCTCCCTGAAATTGGTATGTTCAGAAAGGTCTTGCCACAAAGTATCCTTGGGCCAAGTTTGAAGACTGTAGCTTGAATAGTCTCCAAGAAAATGCCAACGTTAAAGTTTACCAAGGACGATGGACAGACGACCATTGGCAGAGAACATAAGACTCACTTTTGCTTCGTAAGTGAGCCAACAAGTCTAATTTTCACACTTAACCATACTCGCCATAGCATGTTTTAAACTAAATGGCAAGCTGCACACAAAAGACAAATGCTTAAAGCTACAAACACTACTCATCTGTTCAAATTTACATGAAAGCATGAGGCCACGGTACAACACTTATCAGCATGTGTAGTGTTTGAGTTATGCATGTTTTCAGTGTTCCTCGACTTTTTGTGATAAGCACAGTAATGGGTGTCAAAGGAGACACAAAGATGGCACAACGATGTCACAAATATGGAAGGACTTTGTCATGAGAGATAACAAGTAAAACTGACACTGAAAGCTGCACTCACACACTTCTATATATCTCCTGCACTTCACATGAAGCCAAGCATACCTGGTGCTGAAGGACTGTGCCGATTTCATCGACGCTGCGGTCAGGGTTGAGCATCTGTAGGGCCAGCAGGCTGCGAAGGAAGGCGGTGTGGACAGCCACCAGCTGATCCAGGTGTGGAAACATCCGTTCTGTCTGCTCCCATGGCATCGTGAGCTCATTACACATTGGGTCACGGAACAACTGAAACATCATGCAGTGATTCACAAAAACTAAACAGTCATCAGCCATAAAAATCAGCTCATCTGTCTCAATTCAGATGTGATCTGATAAAAAAACAGAAAACACGAACAAGATGGGATGACCCACAAAGTCTCTTCATGCATTTTCTCACTTTTTCCACAAAATGCTTGCATACATTATAACAAAGATAGAGAGGTTTTCCTAAATCAAACTGTCAGACAGAAAAGGAGGAGAGCACTGCATCAATTCATTTATGTGCTTGTGCTTCGTAAACTGATATAAGCAGATATTGCTTGAACTTATTTTTTCATCTGCAAGATTTAAGGGTTGTCATAAAGGGGCAGTAAATCTACAGCGCTTGCACAAAGTGGATTCCTCTGCAGAGTTACATACGGGTATGAATATTTTTTGGTCATAACCGGAAGGGGGAGGGGAAAGGGGAGGGGGAGGGTGTCTGTATATCTACTACCACAAATATCACACCACTCAACCACACACATGAGCATGCAGGCAGTCACATACACTACACTCTCTTTCTCACACACATACTAAAGAGACAGAGTGAAATGAAATTAAATGAAACTTTATTTCTCAAGGATAGATCTTTTTTCAATCTTGTCCTTGCACACATAAACGCACACATAATATATAAGAATTAAAATTGAAAGGCAAAACATGAACATCAAAAGGCTAATTTACAGACAGGCAGTCACAATCACACACACACTTAGAGTTAGAGCATAATAGTCTAATGCATTAAGAACCTGAAATAAACTTGAATGTTAAAAACATAGTTGCGCAATAACAGCAAGAACAAAACTGACACTACAAGTCAAGGCACTCAAGTCACGCTGACACAACTATCGTCTCACAGTGAGCCCGAGGTGAGGAAACTACAACATTGCATTACAGCAATGCAATGCAAGCATCCTTGATGAAACTGTCCATTGGTGGAACAGACACGTTCCAAGCCTCACCTTATTATAAATGGACTGCTTTTCTTAAGTGGCAAATAAATTTGATTTGTTTGTACATTGCTTAACATCCCGACAGCAACAAGGCTTTCTCAGGACGTGCCTGCACTGCTTGTGAAAAAATAAAAAAGAAACAGAACATTGAATGTATGTCGCC
The DNA here is from genome assembly GCA_036245525.1 of Semisulcospira habei. Taxonomy (NCBI): domain Eukaryota; kingdom Metazoa; phylum Mollusca; class Gastropoda; family Semisulcospiridae; genus Semisulcospira; species Semisulcospira habei. The sequence goes on from BTPG01000001.1 coordinate 96,039,182, forward strand.
AGCCGGTCAAATACGTTAAATAAACCTAACACATGGGCCTAAATAAAGCCAAGACCATTTAGCAACACACATCCAATATCAAGAGCTACAGGCAGTGCAGACAGTAGGGAGAGTTTTAAAAAGGCAAATACAGGTGAATGGACAAAGGGTAGACAGAAACACATGCCCCAGAATAGAGAGAAAAACCCACCCTGTGGGGCTGACCAGGGTGACCCTGGGAACTAAAAAATACCTAACCCCACCCAAGTCCCCCAGGGCAGACCCGGGTGGGGGCAAATAAATTTGAGAGAGACAGACAGACAGAGATATTGAATGTTTTTTTCAAGGACAGAAGATTTAGGCACACAGTTGTATACATAAATCCCTTTTGACAGAAATAATTAAACTTTAAGCATAAAATTAAATAGATTTCAAAAGTTTGTTTAGCTCTTTCACCGCCATTTTCGAATTTAGTCGAATCCTTGGCTCACCACCAAATTAGACTTTTGTCGAACACGTGGCTCACAACAAATTCGACTTTTGTCAAACCTGTGGCTCACAGCCAATTTTTACTTGTTGAACCTGTGGTCCACCACCAACTTTGAAGTTTGTGAAACTGTGAGACTTAGGTAAATTATCAGCCTCTACAGCTCTTCTGGAGAAAAGAAACCACGTTTAGTTCTTATTTACTAGTAAGTCATGAGTCCGAACTTCAGCTTGATGTTTGAATTTGCGAGTTTTGTTGGCGATATCCGAAGTTTTCCATGGGAAAATGCCAAAGCCAAGTAGGCCAATTATGAGCAAAAACATGATGTGGCCAGTTATGCAGCAAGATGATAATTTTCAGCATAATTCCTATTCAGAATCAAAATTTGCGATCGCAAAGCTGGACAGTGAAGAGGCCGATGATTTTTTGATTGATGTTTTTGAGCGGGAACAGGAAGAAGATGAGAAGAGAGAGAAAATTACTGATGCAAGCGAAACGTGTTGGAAATGGGCGTGGTACAGATGAGCGTGGTACAGATGACAGTGAGGCAAAGCTTATGAAGTAAAATGCATCATGATGAACAGGACAATTCATTTTATGGTTTGTGTGTTTTCAAAGTGTATATCTGACATAAACTTACTCGCAGATCTAGCACTATAACGCCACCACACTCCCCATCCCAAGCTGACTGTCGTAATGTATTTGAGGTACGTGAGTCATTGTGAAAAGCGTGCACATGCGATGCGCGAGTTGTGAGTGCGCTCTTAGAGTTATAATTATTATAAGATAAGCGCATTATAAACACTGTAATTATTATTATTATTATTATTACAATTCTGGAGTGCTGACTCTACATGACTTTGTAACAATCTGTGAGAGAAGTTACGCGATGGCGGATGGGCTGTGTTGGCTTCAGGATTGGCAATATGTTATGGGTTCCTTTCCATTTGGTAATTTTTGGTTCTGAGTGCTGCGGATATTATATATTTGGTGCCGTTTCTACATAAGGTTAGGTAAATAAACTTTAGTTTGAATGCCTTTTATTGTCATGTTTTATGTACTTTGCCAGCATTGATTTTTCCTGCAAACACACAAAAGTGTGATAAAACCAGTAAATTAATCTATTCACCTTCCTCCTGAACACACATTTCTGACCGCAAATGAGCATTTCTCGTTTGAAACCAGTTTCTTCCCCTTGCCCGCAACGAGAAAACTTTGTCACATGTACTTGCATTTTCACTTATGAACAAAGTTCGCTATCCAAGCGAAAGTTTTGGGAAGGAGATAACTCTAGTCTCCCTTCCTTTGCATTCAGTGTGCATAAGATGGTAAAAAAATTGGCGATTTTTCATGGCCAAAAAAGTGGCTGGTGAGAACATATTGGATGCAGATAGTGAAGAAGAAGTAGAGGAGGAGAGCGACAAAACGTAGTGATTCTACACACTTTTTTCCTCTAACTTGCGAGAGTGATAGCGGGATTGATTTAACACAAAATACCAGATATAAATGTTCTCCTAAACCAGTCTTCACCATTTCGCAGGTTTGGATTTACAGAATCTCGCCTAATGGCAAATATTAGTGACCGTGAAATATCCGTACAAAACTATTCCATTCTTAGATGAGATGCCTCTGTCCCCGGTCATACTGGTCTAGCAGTGTACACACACAATTCTATCAAAATGTTTGTAACGAGGCGATGTGATATTGAAATCCCTAACATTGAGTGCATGTGATTAGAAATAAAGTCGCGTACAGAAACCCAGCCGCCACAGCTTCGTGGCAGGGCGACTTTGTAGTAATGATAGATACAGTTTTACAGAGCAAAGCTGAGATACATATTTTGGGTGACTTTTAATGTTGATTTACAAAAGCAAGGCCATTCTTCATGGAGATCCATGTTAAATTTTCTAATAATAATACAATAATACTGGTATTATATAGGCGCTTTTTCTCAATTTTTGGGTGAATTGACTCAAAGCGCCGCGAACTGAAACCTAACACCCACACTCACGTGACAGACACGGATTTACACCGAAGGTAAACACAGTACAAGACAGACGAAGGGCCAGTTCAGCTACTGAAGTTACAGAGATTTTTGATCGCTTGTATTTGAAATTTGTAAAGTGGCCTGAAACCGGTACCAAAGTGTGGGGGTGGGGGGATGGGAGGGGGGTGGAAGAACCGGAGTACCCGGAGAAAGATTGATTGATTGATTGTACATTGCTTAACGTCCCGACAGCAACAAGGCTTTCTCAGGACGTGCCTGCACTGCTTGTGAAAAAAAACTAAACAGAAAATTGAATGTATGTCGCCAGCCGGTCAAATACATTAAATAAACCTACAACATGGGGCATAAATAAAGCTAAGACCATTTAGCAACACACATCCAATATCAAGAGCTACAGGCAGTGCAGACAGTAGGGAGAGTTTTAAAAAGGCAAATACAGGTGAATGGACAAAGGGTAGACAGAAACACATGCCCCAGAATAGAGAGAAAAACCCACCCTGTGGGGCTGACCAGGGTGACCCTGGGAACTAAAAAATACCTAACCCCACCCAAGTCCTCCAGGGCAGACCCGGGTGGGGGACCCGGAGAAAGAACCCCCAACAAGGTTTGAAAAAGCTTGTCCAGTCACCAACACGAGTGACTTCATCATCTTCTACACTGATAGACCATATATTGTATACACCACAAATGTAAATGTTGTACAAAATGTTCATGTATCTAATATTTCCATTAGTGATCACTTTCCAGTTTCCTTTTCATTGCCTGCTCGATTACCGAAACAACCAGCTAAAGGACACACTACTATCATTTATAGATCCTTTAAAAATTTGATCAAGCTGCGTTTTTATATGACCTGTCTCAAGTGTCATTCGGTGACGTTTATAATTTCAATGACCCTAATGAGACCCTGAGCTGTTTCTCACTGTTCTGGATAGACACGCCCCTAAAAGTACCAAACGTGTCAAACACCCTATTATGCCAGAAAGGCTATCGGATGAAATTAAACAAGCGATGGCAGTTAGACTGACATGTTTAAAAAAGCTATGAAATTTAATAAGTACAAAAAGCAGAGAAACCATGTCAAATCTTTAGTTGGAAAAGCCCAAAGACAAAATGCTGAAGGTGTCATTGCCGGTGGAAAGGACATCTGCTCAGTCTGGCAAGTGATAAACAATTTCACCAAAGGTCAGAGTAAACGGTCGCCTAACATTCCGCCCGATCTCACTGCAGATGCGTTTAAGGCTTATTTTATAACAGCTAAAACTCTGGCGCAGACCAATACCAATGACCCTGACAACTACACATGCTCAAATCAACTGCGCCACTATAGTCAGCAGAGAGTGGGTCACACATTTTCTGTGCCTCTTATGAGTGTTCTGGATGTTGGTAAATCTATTTCTAATTTAAAAAACAAATCATCTTGCGGTCCAGATGGCATCAGTACTCAGTTTTTAAAATTATCTCTGCCATTCATCGTTGAGTCACTGACATTCATCTCTTGGCTCGACTTCGCGAACAAAGATTCTATAGGGCTTGCCCACGTCGTCTGCAGGCATTTTTGTGGCTGCGGAGGCCAATCCGGGACAGGCAGGTTCGACCGCAGTGGCTGCAGGGGAAGGTCTGGTCAGGATTCTGAGTTACGACAACTCTGTATTTTCTTCTGAGCCGCTTGTCCTTAAGGTTAGCTCTGCGAGAGTCCTCAAAGGAGACGGCTGCCTTGTGAATGGTGGAGCGCCAAGTGTCACGGTCCACAGCAAGCGAAGACCACTGGCGGTGGTCGATTTGGCAGGCACTAAGTGACTTCTTGAGACCGTCTTTGTATCTCTTCTTTGGTGCCCCTCTGTCTCGGTGTCCAGTTAGTTATTTGGGTTTAACGCCGAGCAGGCAACTAAGGCCATCTCACGGCGGGAAGGGTAAAAATCTGGTCAGCCAGACTAAAAGAAAGGTCTTAAGACATGATGTAAATATACCTTAAAAATGTCAGGCTAAAATGTCGCACAGGTCTTTAAAGAAAACGTCGGAAGACTCTCAAAAAGGTCAAAATAATAGAATCATCATAATTTATAAACGCTCAAATCTTATTAAAAATATGGCACTCTCTCAGAAACCCCCCATACAGAAGGTGTAGCATTCATGCTGTCACCAGTGGCACAGAGAGCGCTGATGGGCTGGGAACCTCTTGGGCCAAGAATTATCACAGCAGCCTTTAGAACCAAGAAAAAGCTCAAGCTGAACGTCATCCAGTGTTATGCGCCCACTAATGACAGTGACGAGGAAGAGAAACAAGAGTTCTACGACCGACTCCAGAGTGCCTTGGACAAATGTGCGGAGCGAGACATCACCATCGTCATGGGCGATTTTAATGCCAAAATAGGGGAGGACAACACCGGATGCGAAGAGGTGATGGGGAGACAGGGACTAGGCTCGGAGATGAGTGAGAACGGGGAGAGGTTTGTAGACTTTTGTGCTCTAAACCGACTTGTCATTGGAGGCAGCATCTTCCCACACAGAAGAATACACAAAGCAACTTGGGTCTCACCTGACCATACAACAGAGAACCAAATAGACCATATCTGCATTAGCAAGAAATTTAGAAGATCCCTTCAAGATGTTCGAGTGAGGAGGGGAGCAGATGTCGCCTCCGACCACCATCTGCTTACCGTAAGAATGAAGCTCAAGCTAAAGAAAAGCCGCACAGAGACAACAAGAAGACAGCGCTATAATGTAGGCCTCCTGAGAGAAACTGGAGTTAGAGAAGAGTTCAAACTGGTGCTGTCCAACCGGTTTCAAGCGCTACAGGAGCTAGTAAATGAAGAGGAGGCGGTCACCACAGAGCAGCAGTGGAAGGCAGTTAGAGAGGCGCTGAACTCAACCTGCAAAGACACTGTAGGGTTCAGGAAACACCATCACAAGGACTGGCTGTCGAAGAAGATAGAAGTGAGGAAGCTGAAGAAAGCAGTTGTCAACAACAGTCGCACGTGAGCAGCCAAAGTAAGGGCACAGGGGGAATACTGGGAAGCCAACCACGAGGTGAAGAGGAGTATCAGGGCAGACAAGAGGGCCTACACAGACAGCCTGGCAGCAGAGGCAGAAAAGGCAGCAGGCAGCGGCAACATGAAACAGCTCTACGACATTACCAGAAGATTGTCAGGCAAGTATGGCCATACAGAAAGACCAGTAAAAGACAAAGAAGGCAAGCCAATTGAAGACAGAGCAGACCAACTCGACAGATGGGCCGAGTATTTTGAAGAGTTACTGAACAGACCTAGCCCACCTGACCCCCCAGACATCCAGCCGGCAGAGACCGACCTACCCATCAGCAGAGGTGCCTACCCCTCTTAGACCGTTTTGTGTAATGGGCTGCTTAAAAATGTGTATTTTGTGTAATCATTTCAGCGCAACACACAACGAAAAAAAATACACCACAGCAAACAAATTAAAAATAAAGACATTTATCGACACTATTAGCTATTTTAGTCACACAATATCAGGTATCCATGTAGCAAGTTTGGGTTTGAAGTTGTGAATAGTATTTGCGAAAAAAAAATTGGGGGGGGGGTAAAAATATGGTCATTTTGCACATATTTCTTGAGGTCATGTGACCCTTGACTTTTCCGAGGGATCAACGAAATTAGTGTACTTATAAAGGTCTTTTCATCAGGTATCTTTGTACCCAGTTTGGGGTTGAAGTTGTGAATAGTATTTGAGAAAAAAGAAATTATGTCCCAAAATAGCTATTTTGTATATTTCCTGATCCTCTGTGACCTTGACCTTTGTGAGAAACTGTCACTAAAATATACATGTTTAGAAAGGTCTTGCGACAAAGTATCCTTGGGCCAAGTTTGAAGACTGTAGCTTTAATAGTCTCCAAGAAAATGCCAACGTTAAAGTTTACCACGTGCGACGGCGGATGGACTACCGCTGGCTCAGAACATACTCACTTTTGCTTTGAACGTGAGCCAAAAATGTCTTTCGTGCACGACAGGTCACTGTTACTTAACATGCATCAGTAAAAAGGGCATCTGTTACTGCGACACATTAGTGTCCACGCATTTCCAGTATGCCGATACACTGTAAGGCTCCAACCTGGTCACCAGATGTCAATGCCCGGGTTTACACCTGCCACTGTACGGTATATCCACAGTCTAGACCGGCAACATGTACTAAGCGGCATTGCCGCGTGAACGATGTTGTGTCTCATACACGATCGGATGGAAGTACCAGTGTTGTAAAGACAATGCACGTACTACACATGTGACCAATGTGTGTCAGTGTCCACAGAGTCACCTACAGGTGCACCAAGGTGGAACATCAGAGGAACGGAACGGAACGGAATATCAATTAGACTAAACCTCCAATTCAGCTTCACGGAATCAAGCTGTACGGCATTGCCGTTGTCAGTGCCTCAACCGTCGATCGCTCCAGCTGACACTGCCAACACGTGGTTATGCTGCCACGCGGTAGTGGGCACACGTGTCCCAATACATCAAAGCTATCTGCTTTTGAAACTATGTCTCCAAACACAAAATTTTATCACTCCTAATATCTACACATTCACTCGCCATTTCGACCGTAATATGCATGCTAGCGCTGCAAAGCTCAGTGACCGCAAACCACGTACAAAAGTACGCATGCACTGTCAGGATCCTGTAGTGTAAACATAGTGATGTGTCAGTGCAAAGTGCACGGTATACGAGACCGCCAACCAGTACAGCGGTTTGCCGGGCCGAAACGGTTAACAAAAAAGTGCTCATTTTATGTCAGCTTTGGCCGGGATGTACTACTGCCTTGGCCTTGTGCCCAGCGGACTCCAAATGTCTTTGAATATCATACTTTTGTACGCACCACTGTGAGCAACACCAAAGTCCTTTCTGCACACGTTGTATGCATTTGTGTCGCTAGTCAGAGTCAGAGTTCAGTGTTTCAGTGCACGCATGGCGCGCTGTGTGCGAGTATTTTTGCTGCCTTGCCTTGGCTAGTCAGTGTGTAGCGGACTACTCGCGCAAAACTCAGTGACATAGTCTCTGGTTCTAGAGGCTGGGAGCCTATATAAAGCTGCCAATCTTTCTGGTAAAATTGCGTATTTTGGAGGAACTGGTCGTATTCGCGTAATTTGAGCCGAAAATGCGTAAAATTACGAGCTAGCGCGTAAGGTAGGCACCTCTGCATCAGCTGTGACAGACCCAGCCGGGAAGAGATCAGAAGAGCAGTGGCATTTTTGAAGAACGGCAAAGCAGCAGGCCCAGATGGCATCCCAGCGGAGTCTCTGAAAGCAGACCTAGAGACAACAGTGGAGATGCTGTACCCACTGTTTGGAAAAATCTGGGAAGAGGAGGTGATGCCGGCTGACTGGAAGGAGGGGTACCTAATCAAGCTTCCCAAGAAAGGCGACCTCAGCAAGTGTTCCAACTACAGAGGAATCACCTTGCTGTCAGTACCAGGAAAGGTCTTCAACAGGATCATCCTGGAGAGAATGAAGAGCTCCGTTGACCCCCAGCTGAGAGACCAGCAAGCAGGATTCAGGAAGAACCGATCATGTACAGACCAGATCGCCACTCTCCGCATCATCGTGGAACAGTCTCTGGAGTGGAGCTCCCCGCTGTACGTCAACTTTGTGGATTATGAGAAAGCATTTGACAGTGTGGACCGAGAGACTCTGTGGAAACTCCTATGACACTACGGTGTACCCACAAAGCTCGTCCGCCTGATCAAGAGCAGCTACGATGGCATGACATGTCGCGTGATCCACGAAGGGCAGTTCACCAGAGAGCTCCAGGTCAGAACTGGTGTCAGGCAGGGGTGTCTGCTGTCTCCGTTCCTCTTCCTACTGGCCATAGACTGGGTCATGAAGATGACCACAGAGCACAGACGAAGTGGAATACAGTGGACACTGTGGACACAGCTTGACGACCTCGATTTTGCAGACGACTTGGCATTACTGTCCCACACTCATCAACAAATGCAGGACAAGACCACGAGGCTTGCTGACATCTTGTCCCAAGTGGGCCTCACCATTCACAAACAGAAAACAAAGACAATGAGGCTGAACGCAACCAGGGAAGAACCAGTCTTGCTTGCTGGCACCCCGTTGGAGGAGGTGGAGTCCTTCACCTATCTCGGGAGCATCATAGACAAAAAAGGCGGCACTGATGCAGATGTCAGAGCACGAATCGGTAAAGCCAGAGCAGCCTTTCTCCAGTTGAAAAAAGTGTGGAGTTCCAGAGAGCTGTCACAACACACCAAAGTCCGGATTTTCAACTCCAATGTAAAAGCAGTTCTCCTATATGGAGCAGAGACATGGAGATTGACAAAAACCACAGTCAACAGAGTACAGACCTTCATGAACAGTTGCCTTAGAAGAATTTTGAAAATCCACTGGCCAGAGAAGATCAGCAACGTCAGACTCTGGGAGAGAACAGAGCAGATAACAGCAGAGAATGAAATTGGGCGAAGAAGATGGGGATGGATCGGTCATAGTCCGAGAAAGCCAGCTTCCAGTATCACTAGGCAGGCATTGTCATGGAATCCCCAGGGAAAGAGGAAAAGAGGTAGGCTGAGAAACTCCTGGCGTCGAGACCTCCAAGCAGACATCAAGAGACTGGGAACCACCTGGAGTAGAATTGAAGGAGAAGCACAGGACAGGAGTTGCTGGAGGTCTCTCGTCGACGGCCTATACCCGGGTAGGGGTGACAGGCGTAAGTAAGTAAGTAAGTGACTTGTTTTCTGTCCTTGACCCGCTCCGTGAAGGTACTTCAGCAGCTTAATTTGTCTGCTCATACACTTTGTTTTCGTTTATGTTTTATGCTAATTTCAATTCTAGAGATTTTCACTGTGAAATGACAAATCAAAACAATATTAAAAGGCACGCCTCTCATTTTGTGTGTCATAGGTGTGTTCAAAGTGATATATGAGTTCTGCTTTTCTGAAGGTAACACTAGCAGGAATGATGACGACCTTTGTGGTAAAGATGCTGAATACACAGACACCCGGGACAACACACATTGCGAGCAGTGTGACACAGAACTGAAGACTGTGGACACATCAGACAGCAGATCTGACAGGGACGATGATTCCACAGAGCAAGTTGTGATGACAGACTCTACACCAGCAGATGAAGCAGATCAACACAGTGAAGGTACACGTTTACATTAATTTCTTTTGTTTCAAGTCTGCCCCTGCCCATGATGCAGAGATGTTGAGGGCTGAGGGTTAAGAGGGGCGTGGCTATAAAGGATTCACTGGGTGCGTGCACACGTGTGTGAATCGGCTTGCGTGCACATGTGTGTGTTATGATATATGTTAATCATCCACTGACAATGTATATTTTCGTTTACAATGAGAGAACTTTTTGCTGATTTGTTAATTGACATCTACTGAATAGCTTGACAGACTATATATATACAGATTATATATATATATAACACAGATTATATACATATATATATATATATATATATATATATATGAAGATCATGCTCAGAATTGCTGTTCATGCAGTTGTGCGTGCATATCATCTATCTTTCCAACACCTATTTATTGCTTCTTCCTCTATCAACAGGTCACATGACTGATGACAGTGCACATGACCCGGACTATATGCCGTAAAAGGATGATGTTAATTCGGACGATTCCGATGTACACAACCACGTGATACCCGAGGAAGACGTGGAAGAAGATCCATTTTAATATTGATGAACTCTTTCAGTCACACCGTACACAGCGGGTGCATGCTAAATCACACAGTCTTATTGACATAGCCATTCGAGTCCACACAAAGAGACTGAATGAGCTCGTGAAATCAAATTCTCTTGAACGCAAACCGGCCAGTCTATGGTGATGGGGACTGTTTTCTTAATGCAGCACTGTATCATGTCAATTTTCCGGATGCTAAGTCTCTTAGACATGCTCTCTGCACTCATAACGAAGAGAATTTTTCTGCCTACTTTGATTTTTTTTCTCTCCACAGCAGAATCTGAGAATGATCGGTACTGTGTGTGACCTGGATGCTTTAGGTAGCTTACAGGATCGGTATCAGGCTGGAATTTGGAGTTCCGATGCAAATGACCTGTTCCCACTGGTTCTGGCAAACGTCACCAGAAGAAGGATCAGCAGAAAGTCCAGGCCAATCATCGATATACACCCAAGTCTGGTGGTGTCTGATATGTTCAACCCCATATACCTGGTTCTCTTTGCTCCGCCCAGTTTGCCTGAGCATTATGATGGATATGTGCCAGTGAGGCGTGCACATTCAGCGTTCCGATACATGACGAAGAATGGACCTTCTGAGACAGCAGAGTCGCAGTCGAAGCCAAGTGATGATCTGCCAAATGATGATCTGCCAAATGACTGCTCCAACCACTCCCCTCCAGCTTCAGCCCAGACTTCTCACCATGAAATCTAACAAAAGTGACAGACGGAAACCGGCACAGGCAGTCTCCTCTTGTTATAACACCACCAAAAAGAAAGTGGGGTAGAAAAGCAACAGTGCAGCCTTCACAATGGAAGAAAAACGTCTGAAAGAGGTTGAAGCTTGCTGGCTAGGAATACTTTACAAGCAAAGGAAAGGTACAGAGAAAGAGGACGGTCAAGCCGGATGATTGCTCCAAGTGCAAGTGCACAGAAGCAATAAATGAAAGCAAGCGGGAAGACATCTTTCAGAGTTTTTTCTTGCTGTCCAGTTACGAAAGGCAAAAGGATTTCGTCTTAAGACACGTGACAGAAGAAGAAACAAGAAATTACCTGGACAAAGACAAGAACCCAGTCAAAAAAAAAAGAAATTTTGAGCACCATTTCAGTTTTACTGTGGATGAAAAGCAAATTTCTGTCTGCAAAGCATTCTTTATGAAGACCCTGGATATCGGTCATTTCTATATGCCCTTGAAAACAGCAAAGACGCAGCCTTCACCAGACAAGAGAACAGAGGAAGACACGCCCCCTAGTAACAAAGTGCCGGAGCATCGACGGGTAGAAGTAAAAGAGCACATTGAATCATTTCCAGCAGTGGAGTCACACTACTGTCGAAAAAGAACATCAAGAAAGTACCTTGACCTGGGACTTTCGGTCAACAAAATGTATCAGCTGTACCTGGAACAATGTATTGACAGAGGCAGCCCTGCTGTATCCAGCACACACTACCGAGACATCTTTGTTTCGGACTACAATTATGGGTTCCATAAGCCGAAAAAAGACTTGTGCGTCACGTGCACGAAGTTCATGAATGATCAGAAGGAGGATAGCGTGACCGAGAAGGCAGACGAGGAGTACAGAAAACACCAAGAGAGGAAGAAGGAGGCTAGAAAATTAAAGGAAGACGACAAAAAAGCAGCCAGAGCCGACCCAGGTGTACATGTAGCAACGTTTGATATGCAGGCAGTGCTGTCAACTCTCCATTCGAAGGTCTACACAGCATACTACAAACCCAAACGTGCAGTTTATAACCTGACATGTTTTTCACTCGAAGACAAACACGGATGCTGTTACATCTGGAATGAGACCGACTGTCAGAAAGGATCGTGTGAAGTGGGCACATGCCTCCTGCTCTACCTTCAGTCACTGCCTGTATGTGTCAAGCATGTCATCTTATATTCAGACACATGTGGTGGTCAAAACTGAAATCAGTTTGTGGCCACTGCTCTCCATCATGCCGTCCAGACCATCAACCACATTGAGACGATTGACCATAAATTCCTAGAGTTAGGGCACACTCAGATGGAGTGCGATGCTATGCACTCCACAATTGAAAGAGCAAAAGCAACAGCTACCATCAGTGTCCCGAGCCAGTGGCATACCATCCATCAGACATCGCGAGCCACAGCTCCCTAACTGGTCATTCCGCTCACACATGAAGACATATATGACTTTAGAGAAGTGGCAAGTGGACGTCTTAGAAACACAAAGACAGAGATGAAAGGAGAACGGGTCAATTGCGGGATGGGCATCGAATGGCTCAGATTCATGAAGACAGAGCCAGACACCTTTTATTACAAGTACAGAATGTTTGAAGACTTCAAGATACTAAAGATCAGAGGAACTAGTCGCAGAAAGTCGTCAAAGCGCATCTCCTTTGATAATATTCTTCCTAGAATACCTATCTCTGACAACAAGAAGGATCTGCTTGACCTCTGTCGCTCAGGAGTGGTTTCAATAGACTGCCACAGCTACTATGAAAATCTGCCAAGCTACAAGTCTGTTCCAGACCGTCTCCCAGAATCAGACGTTGAGGATGAAAATGATACAGATGATGACTGATCTGTTTATCTGTTTGTTTCTGTTACTGACTTGATGACAGTGCTAGCTGCCAATTTGTTTTTCTGTGACCATGCAGATGACTTTTATGGCATATTTTAAAACTCAGCATTCACATACAATTTAGATGATTAGATTCGTATGATGTTTTATCGTTATGTTGTTATGTGATTCATTGCTACATACACAGATAAAAACAGCTGGGAGAACTGTAATAATGAATCACATAATACAATGTTTTCTCTGTTTATGTAAATGTATTGGACAACGTAAACTGACCATGTGCCAGTAGGCCTATACTTGTGACACATAGTTTTAAAATGATGCATTGCTTTGAGGTTTGATCGTTCTTTTATACACAGGTGAGAAGCCACATGCTTTGCACTGTTGTTGTTGCACGAGTGGGTGTGTCTTGTGCGTGTATTTCACAGGCACCCGCGCACGCATGTAGATTATATAAATTGTAATAGTAACAAGTTTAAATTTGTTAGTCATAAATAAAAAATATGTTGTGTGTGTGCGTGCATGCATGGTGTGTGAATGCATGGTGTGTGTGTGTGCGAGGATGAATAGCGTGTGTTTGTGTGTGTGTGTGTGTGTGTGTGCATGGAGTGTGAATGCATGGTGTGTGTACACAAACATCTGTTGGTATATCAACATTGATCTTTTTGTTTTACAGCTCTACAAGGACTAATTGTGGATCTTGGCGATGACCCCAAACCCGTTGATGTCTACAAGCTCTTTTTGACCGACGACATCATTGGCCACATCAAGACCGAGACGAACAAGTATGAGAGATTGAAAACACTTTTCAGAGAACAGGGTATCACAATTGCAAGTTTAATTACTGCTCTTGGATTTATTATCAGTACTGTTGTGTTGGCTGTAACGGGTGGTCCAGCCCCGGCACCTCCAGCACCTCCAACTCCGTCAGACCCAAAAGATTTACAGTCGTGGGTAAAAAAAAAACAACTAACACATATATCAGACTTGCTTAAGAAATTGGCTGTGAAAGCAATGGATGCTTTGCCAGGTATAATAGGCACAGTTGTCAGTTGGCTTATCAATACAGCAGCAAAGGTAGTTGGGTTAATGGCAGAGCATGTATGGGTCTTTTTGGTGACAGTAGGAGGGTTAATGGTGGGTTATTTAATGAAACAGGTAAAGAAATAATATACCTAACCCAGTGAGGCCTATTACCAATGCAGTTCTCTCTGACTCATATGTGTTTACTGGTGCTGGTTCTGGTGTTGGTGCCAGTGCAGGTGACGGTGCCGGGGCTGGGGCTGACATTACTGGTGTTACTGCCTGTATGGGTGGTGATGTTACTGGGACTGGCATTGTTAATGGTTGTAGGCGCAAGCGGTTTTTGGTTGTTGGGCTCAAGTTTACAGATTGATCGAGTCCTAATTGTTGACCAACACCAGCAACAATTATTTCATTATTATAATTTGTTATTGTCCCCATTTGTAATTGAAGGTCAGACGATAACATGTATAACCCGATGCCAACTACAAAGTCAACTTTTGATCTGGCATATCTGAGAACGTCTTGGTAGTGTTGTATGCTTGATGGGAGATCAACCACTGAATTAATAGAGTCTTCCAAGTTTGCGAGAAACTGTTTTTGTGCTTCAAATTTTCCACTCCCGTTTAAAATGTTTGATTTTGTTAATGATTGTGCTCCTAGTAAACACCACACATATGTTCTGATAGACTCATTTACGCGCTCGACTCCTGCTTGAGTAAAACCATCACTCCTGTCTAAGACAAATGTGGTTCAGGCATTGGACTGTTTCTGTTCTATTGATCCTAACCAGACTTGTGATTTTGATGAAAATGATGTGTAACCAGGGTAGTAATCTTGTGGGTATTGTCTGTGACTCATAGCATAATACAATGTACCCATGCCACTGTGATCATCAAGTTTTTGTGTGAAGTCATACCTGGTACTGATGTTAAACTCATTACAGATGCGTTCAAATGCTTTCATATCCATTGTTATACCTGTTGAAACTGGATTCAGTGGGCAGTGGGGTATGAAGTTCTGACAGTATTCTTCTAAGTTGGTAATACGTGTGAAAACGATACACAGATCTAATCAGTTTGTTTGAGTGATTCAAGTTGTCTGTAAATGAAATGCCACAGCCTGTAGTTGAACACAGGATAGCAAAGTTAAGTTGGTTTTGAAACATTTGTAGTGGGCTTGAGGACCACTTTCTTGCAGTAGCATCTGTAATTGGAGGGTTTAGGTAATGATCAAAGGGGTTGGGTATTTTGACTTGAAACAGATTTTGTTCCGACACAGCTATGTTGAGCTGATTTAGTTGAATTATTTTCTGTTCATAAGTTGGTGCGACATTGTATTTGGCATCTACGTTAAATTGAAATGCGTTTGTAGTGGTAATGGTTGGTGATTTAAATTCCATTCTTCTTTTTTTATGAGATAATAAAAATGTTTATTACCTTAACAAATCTTGACACAAGCAAACCAGTGTGGTTAACTAATGGGATTGATAATCGTGATGGTAGCAAGGCTGTAGCTATCCATGAAATGTTTTACAGTGTAAAGTGGTTTAATGTAGAAGATGATATAAATTATTTTGTAGCTGATGGCATAATTATTGATGATACTTTACGATCTGGGTATTATGACTTTTGTACTTTAGCTGAATGGCTACAAAATGGATATAAAATTAAAGCAACTTTAAATCCTGCTAACTTACTTGTTACATTAGAATTTCCAAAAGGTAGTCAGTATTCATTATCAATTAGTCTTGGAAGGTTACTTTTTTTTTTTTTTTTTTTTTTTTTTTTTTGGTTACATTTCCAGATGAAGATTGGGCATCATTATCATTACCATTCGCACATCTACTAACCCCCAAAAAAGATAAAATAACTGGAAGGTATCCTGTTCATTTGTCAGTACACACAGTATTAAATGTTTATTTAAAAGAACTAAACACGACTGAGAATGTACACAATGGAAAGCCATCAACTTTGTTGAGATGTGTGCCTACTGGAACTGCACCCTATTGTGAAAGTGTGGTTGTAAGATTTCCTGCACAGTTTAAGAAATTAGGTTCCAATTTCTTTGAGTCACTATGTATATTTGTAACTAATCAAGATGACAAACCAGTTGTGATGCATGATTTTAGTGTCGTGTTAGAAGTTAAATAATTCTATTTTTGTTAAATAAAATGAGTGCTGGCCCAAAGCCGAGAATCATACTAGTCGCGTATCCGGTAACAGAGTTGAAAGATTTGGCTGACGTCCAGGATTTTGAAAAGGAGGGGGGGGGGGGGGTAGGAAATGTATATGGTTTTGAACTTGATTCTTATGGCTTGTACAAGTAATTGATGACATGAAGGATGAAACAGAAAGAACATTTCCTAAACTTAGTCAGCTGCATCATGTCACTGTACCTGTTCCAGTAAATAACGTGCCCTACAACTTAATACATGTGTATAATAAGTGGGTAGTTTCACCTGTGCCACCACCCACAATTGACTGGGACATAAAGTTTGAATTTATTAGTCCTTATGTATATACTGATGATGAAGGAGCCTTCGTGTTTAGAAAAGTTGTTAACTCTGGGCCGTTGATTGTGAGTCTTGTTCCAAGTTTTGCACAAGACAACAATAGCAGAGATAAACTGAAGGTGCAAGAGTATGTGAGACGACGGTATGTTCTTACACATAGAAAAAATAGATCAGATGCAAAAATTGTGTTTGTACCAGCAAACTTTACCATTGCAAGAGAAGCGACAATAGTATTTGAAATTATCATGAGATCTGTATCTTCTGCCAAAGAGGCAAATATTGCGCAGGGAATCAAACTTACGTGGGATGAAACATTGACAGAGTCAACAAAAGTTTTTATTGCTATTAGAAAAAAATGTTGATGTTTTTGAAGTTTCAAGCAGTATTCCAGCTGTCAAGATATTAGTCAACAAAATAACTTTTGTTTTTCTAAGTTTCATAAAACTAGAACACATTGATCTTGTTTCATTTTATCATGCTAGCAAATTATACACTTTTGACGAGTTGCAAAATGTAACTGCTGATTAAATAAAAAATATTTGTGAATAAAAATTGGTGAACTTGTATCCACAACTATCGACGACTGAGACTGTGACACTTGTGATGCCTGATCCGCATGTGCCAAAAACATTACAGGCAGACGCATTCCGATTAAATAATATTACAGAAGCAATTAAATATTTGGAAAGTGAAGAGGCAAAATACTCCAGATGTAAAAGACGGTATAAGACGGTTTTCAATTCTGTTCAAAACACATCTATTGGTGTGGGTGCTGTTTCAGCTGGATTATCTGTAGGGGGTATTGTTCTGTTTGCCACGGGAATTGGAAGTTTAATTGGAATTGCAATTGAGGGTGTTAGCGTTGCTACATGTCTGGCATGCTTTGGTTTGGAAGCCCTAAACAAAAGATTTCATACGAAATTACAGAAACATGAAGCGTTGAGTACGCTCGCTGGTGCGAAGCTGAGCAGTATGAAACTTATTATCAGTAAAGCGATGAATTTAAGAGAGTGCAGGATGATTTAAATAATTACAAACAACTGAAATCTGAAATACAAAACAAGATGCATAGTCAATCCCCTGTAAATGTTGAAGAACTGAAAGCTAGTTTTTTTAGTGGAAGGAAAAAAGAATGGGGGTAAAAGAGACCACAGAAAAACTTCAAGGACTTTTAAACAAATAAAAATCAGATTTGGTAATCGTTTATTCTTTTTTCATTATACTTCACAGAGAGATGACATGTCGCTTGCGCCTAACTATTTAATTCCATCAGCTCCACTACCACCACCACCAGACTATTACTAAAAAAAAGTTTTTTTGTTGTCCTTGTATCTTGTCAAATCTGTCCGAGTAAGTTGTGACTTAAGTCAAGAACTTACAATTTGTTATGTTTAAGTTCTTATTTAAGACACTTATAACTTCTTGTGTTAACTAATTTATAGAAACTTAAAAAGTTACCTGTAAAGTTATTTGACAGTTGTAGGTGACTTTGGAAATTTGTTATCAAGTATTTGTAGGCAACTTAAAAATTTTGTTATCCAGTGCATATAACAATGTTTTTTTTTTTTTTTTGTGTGTGTGTGTGTGTGTGTGTGTGTGTGTGTGTGTGTGTGTGTGTGTGTGTTGAAATAACTGTGTTTTGGGTATCGACTCAGAAAAAATGGTATAAATGGTATTGAAATGTCTTTTTTCTCATCTCTAACACACATAAACACAAACTGATCCATATACACATACACACACGCACACAGATACAGACACAGATATAGACACAGATACACAACGGTAGCATCCAGTATCAACAGTGAGGTCAAGTCTGGCACCAACTACCCATCAGGCCAAGCATACATCCTTAGTAGGGGCAAATGTTCAAGCCGGCCGGATGGTAAGTGCCAACAGCCAAGCCTGTCCGCAAAAAAGGATTCTGTCTTTTTGCGGCGGATGAAGTGGGATATATTTTGCCAAAGGATGCGTATGCTGAAATGTGTGTGAGGCTATGAGATTTGTTGAAATGATGTCCAACCTGGTTGTTGTATCCGAGGCGGATCAAACGAACATGCTTCTCGCAGCATTTAGAGAGTGAACGGTATGTCTCCCCCCACATACAACATCTTTAGGCAGTGAGAACATGAGATGACATAGACAATATCCGATGACTGACATGTCAGTGATTGGTAGGCATTAAAAGATGATAGGGGTCTGGTGATGACGGGAGATGTGTTGATGTACGGACATGTTTTGGTTTCTGACAAGTTGTGCAGTCATATAACAACTTGTTTTTCTATGAGATGGGGTAATTCAAGGTAGTGTTTTGACCCTGCTCCTCGCATAAAAAGACGTTTTCAAAAGGCCCCCCACACGTCCCTCTCAACAAAAAAAACATTCAACCCGCTTTAGAAATGTGAGCGCTTTCAAGTCCGTTACTAAAGTGTGCTTTCAAAAGGGCCTTTCAAAGCACTCATGCGACAGCTTTGAGAGGCGCGTGCCACAGATTAAAGCATGTCAAAGGGACCTCTCAAAGCACTCATGCGAGAGTTTTTATAGGCGCGTGTCATGAACAGCATATTTCTGCTATGTGTTAATTATACACAAAAAAACAACAAAAGTCCTGTCTGTTGTCTAATACCACAATGACTTCCCAGGAGAGGCTCACAATTACCCCCTCCTAGGAGGGCATTGTGGTATTAGACAGGTGTTCCGTCACCCCAGACGGGACAAAGACGGACAGACAGACACACACACACACACAGAGAAAATTTGTTTGCCGGCCTGGTAATTTGTTTACTCTATGTCTTACGGCTTTTTTTTTTTGGTGCCAGCCCGGTAAGTTGTTTACTCTAGGTCTTACGGCTATTTATTTTGTTTTATTCATTTGCCTGCCCGGTGGTGTCAATGTGATCACTCACCCTCGGTCTTACGGTTTGTATTCATTTGTCGCCTGCCCAGTGGTGTCAATGTGATCACTCACCCTCGGTCTTAACTGCTATTTATTTATTTATTTACCGCCTGCCCGGTGGCGTCAGCAGTATGTCTGGTGATCGCTCACCCTCAGACTTACAGCTATTTATTTTTGTTTTGGTCTGGTATTATGGGTTCATCACACCCCAGATGGGAATCTCACATCCAGACTATTTTTTTTAAACGAAAATTGTGAGATCCCCAGAGGAGATTTGAACCCGCGTCACACATGTAAGAATAAGAACCATGGTTTTGTGCGCGCGCTTATTCTTAGGTGTGTTCCGTGAGCCGAAACCGCCAGGCCAAACCTTGGCCCATAGAAAAAGAGTTATTCTTAGTTCTTAAATATAAGGTCGATATAAACCGGAAGTTATGCAATGCTGTCGCAGCGAAGGCATGCGCTATCGTTCGATTTGCAGGTATGTCAGTAGCGCTTGTTTTAGTGGGTTGATACAATGTTGTTAATTAGATAAGCTAGTAATTTTGTATAACCTCTCAGAGAAGAAAGCCGGTATCGTAAAATTAATGATGATTTCTAAGGGAAGAAACTGCTCTATGCTGTTTTTCTTATAGCTAAACGTTAGCTCCCTGTTGTTTGTCTGTATGTCTGTGTGTGTGAACAAGGCTATTTAGTGAGCCGATTTAATTGCTCTTATTTCGATTGAGAAAATAGACCTAGTCAGTGTGTATACCAGTGAATTTTTACTGGCGTAAGTGCGCGTGTGTGTGTGTGGCGGCGCTACGATCAAAAATACCCGCAACACGACACACCGGGCTTAGGCTAGGCAAGTGATCAATAAAATAAGCATTTCAGAATGCACACACATACATCATTGATATACTGTTTAGCTCGGGTACAGGGGGTGGTCAATGCTTATAGAGATAGAACAATGTGTCTTACACAAGAACCACATTCATTAACGCCACATTTACAAATTTGCGTTTATTTGAAATTGATAGGGTGAATTAAAGATGGGGTGGCGGTCGCGGGGTGAATAGAGGGGTCATTGTCAAAATGCCGCGATTTTTGTGATCAATGTGGCGTTAATGAATTTGGAGCTTTTGTAAGACACATTGTTCTATCTCTCTAACAGCCCAGTGTACTGGTATATATGGCAACCGTACAGATGTACCATACAGGTACAGTGTCATATGGGTATTTTATGGTACACTGGACTCTGGAACTACACTCCACTGTAAGCTAATGCAAATCATTCAAGGCAAGTGTAATAGGAGGGAACTATCACCCAATAGACAAAAGACAAAATGTAATCATTTGCCTTCCTCACCTTTTGCATGATCTTTAAACGCTTCACGTAGTGCTTCTCAGTCTGGATCAGTTCTGAAATTAACACACCACAAACTAGTGTAAGGCTCATAAATACAGCGTTAAAACTAAAAGCAAGAAATGACAGTAAAATATGTGCAGGAAACTCAGCAAATCAAATGGGCATATGTATTTGGAATGTTTGAATAGTAAGGTGTAAACACAGGGATAACTAAAGCTTGGTGTTGTGTGCTGGTGAGTTGTGATGAGGGACATGACAAAAACTGATTAAAAGTGAACTTGGCATTCACAAATATGCGAAGATGGTTATCACCCACAGTTTTGCTATGATGCAAATCTGGCGGTGAAAGAGTTAAGCTCTGAGGACAAATTTATCAAATTTGGAAATTCTTTGAGGTCTACATCACAGTTCTGGAGACAGACCATGATAGTTCAAGGTTGGTGAATAGCTTAGCTTCTGACAACACCGTGTGAGCGTGCCAGGGCTTTAAGGGATAAAGACTATCTGACTTAAATGAAAGCAAGTTGAGCTGCTTTATCAAGACATTAAACAAATGGACACAAGCAGTTTAATTACCCCATATTGTATCTTGGCGCTTGATGTCTTTTGCATTCATCTTCTTCAGTGTCTGCAACAAAATAGTCAGCATCAATAGGTCACAGTTACAACACAGCCACATGCGCATGAACTGTACCAAACACACACACACACGCACACACACACACACACACACAGAGAGCAACAGCCACATGAAACAGTTTGCACACCCTCGATTTTAGAGCTGCATACCGGTATGAAAACACGTACCAGTATTTTAACAGTATTTTTGTGTTGTACCAATACTATCAATGAAAACCCGTACCAGTATTTTTAAAGGTATTTTTGTGTAGTACCAATACTATCACTGTTTAAAACCACTCAGTCACACAAATGAGCGCTCACAAAGTCACACACGCTACTCTCTCATTTTAAATCCAAATAAAAAGTCCTCAGGGCCTGAGCATACTTAAGCTGTCTCTACCATACATTGTAGAATCTTTAACTTACATTTACAATCTCTGTATCCAGCTTAACACTTTTCCTAACGAACTTAAATATGCAAAAGTAATTCCACTTCCAAAAACAAAAGATCGTTCTGACCCTAATAATTATAGGCCTATTTCTTTATTATCTGTTTTTGTCCAATAAGCCACAGGAAAGGCATGTTCACAAACACCTGCTAGCCTACCTAGAAAACCGTAAGCTCTTCCACCCTTTCCAATCTGAATTTCACCCACACAATTCATTGCAAACAGCACTAACACGCATTGCTGACACTTGGCTCTTGGGTATGAATAAGTCACAGTTAACAAGAGTAGTCTATACAGAGTGCACCAAGGGTCTGTACTCGGCCCCAGCTGTTTTGCTTAATTATTTATGAATTAATAAATATTACTCTCCATATTACTTGCTAAGACGTACAATGCGACCTTTTTGCTGACAACACCACAGTTCATACAACTAGTAAAAATATACAGGTAATTTCAAAAACCTTACAACAAAGTCTTAAGGAAGTGTCAGCTTGATGTATAAACAATTCTATGGTTGTTCATCCAGTCAAAACCAAATCGATGGTAGTCACCACACGCCAAAAACAGCAGATAATGCTTCTATTACTTAACTTTCACTTAAAATGGCAAGCTCATATACTCATATGCAAAATAGTAGCCAAAATTCTCCCTCATGTTATCAAAACTGAAATACTGTACCGATTCAGATACCCTTAAACTATTTTATAATGCTCACATACATTCTCATATCGATTACACATCAACAGTGTGGGATGGTTGTAGTGAGGTCAGTTTAAAGAGACTCAATTCCCTAGACAGATGGGTGGCCAAAATTATCTGCCCTGATCCACACCTAAACACAGATTAAAAGATCACAAAGCAGGTGTCCTGCCTCTTTAAAATCATTTCAAATATAATAAAGCAATCTAGTTCAAAGTGTGGATGATAATAATAATAATAATAAATTTTCGATAGAAAAGCTCTAGGCACCGTACAAATGACATACTAACATACATACACCTTGCATCCTACAACACATATATTCCCTAACATGCACACTCACGCAACAAGATATACAAGGAAAATAAGCTTAGCAGAGTGAACACACCAACAAGAAATGCTCACACAATACCAAAGATATACGTGTACCATAAAGCTAATAACGTATACACTAGGCAGCTGTCACTGACAACGAAAAATTATGACGGTGAATAAACGGAATAAACGCGTCTTTAAAGACTGCCGGAAACTATTGGCTGATTCAACATGAGAGACTGTGGGAGTTTATTCCAAAGAAATGGTCCTTGGTATAAGAAAGACCTCACGCCAAAGACTTAGTTCTCACAGTCAGAAAGTGTAATAGTTTAATGTCTGCTGAGGAACGGAGCTGTCTTGAAGGTGTGTACAAATGAATTAATTAGTTATTTGGGTTTAACGCCGAGCAGGCAACTAAGGCCATCTCATGGCGGGATGGGTAAAAATCTGGCCAGCCAGACTAAAAGAAAGGTCTTAAGACAAGATGTAAATATATCTTTAAAATATTTCCTACTAAAATGTAGCACAGGTCTTGAAAGGAAACGTCTACAGACTCACAAAAAGGTCAAAATAATAGAATTCTCATAGTCTAAGAATGCTCAAATCTTATTAAAAATATTGCACTCTCTCCCAAAAATAAAGATTTTGTCTTGGGGTATGTCCCGGAACAAAACCTTCAAGGACTCTGCTGTGAAGTGTTTATATCAGTGTCGATTAAATCGGCACAAGACAGCAAAATGTGCTTAACAAAATACTGCTTGTCGCAGGCATAACACCATGGACGCTCCCCTCCTGTTTTAGTAAATAAGAGTGTTTAACATACGTCTGCCCGATGTGGATACGAGCAAGGACACTCTCCTCACGGTGGCTGCCGCAGCGGTAAGGTAGACTGTCGGACACCTTAGGAAGAGCTTCATGCAGCTTGTTAGCTTCCTCTTTGTCCCACTCGGACTGCCACTCACGGGCTATGTACGCATAGGTTTAAAATCACTATAAACAGTCTGTGCGTCAGGGACAGGGTCGTTGCGGGCATCATTGGCAGCAGAATCTGTGATCCTGTTGCCTTCGATGCCCACATGGCCTGGGACCCAAATAAAAATGATGTCATAATATTCCTTCATCAAGTCTGCGTAGAGTTCTTTAATCTGCACCAGCAGTGGGTGGTTTGTTCCTGCACCCTGAAGGGCCTGCAGGGCAGAAAAAGAGTCAGAATCAGGAAGTTCCTTTCCCTAGATTGATAAGCATGCCTGAGTGCCAGCAGAACCGCCTGCAGTTCTGCACTAAATACAGATGAGTGGTCTGGGAGGCGGTGCTTAAACGAGCGTCTACGATGGTGAGAGGACACTGCGGCCACAGCCACTCTCCCATCCTCGGACTTTGACCCATCCGTATAGATACGACAATAGCCAGGAAAACTTGAAAGGAGTTCATTGAGGCTCTGTTGGTATATGGCTGGTGGGGTAAAGTCCTTCCTGTGGGCGGTCAAGTCCAGCAAGATGTCAGGAACTGGTAATAGCCAGGGTGGAGTGATGTGTTGCAGAGATTCTGAAACTCTGTCCAGGTCCACTCTGGCCACCTGCAGATCAGATCGGACACAGAAGGAAAGTGGACGGACAGCTCCGGGATGGGTATCGTAAATCTCTGCAAACGGCGGTTTAAAAACACAATCAAAGGCAGGATTGTCAGGATGGGCCTTCAATTTCAGAATCTAGCTGAGCATGAGGCGGATGCGGCGGAGCTTGAGAGAAGGCTCCCCTGCCTCGGTATACAGACTAAGAACTGGTGACATCCTGAAGGCCCCCAGACATATCCGCAGACCTTGATCGTGAACTGTGTTCAGACGTTGTAGAACAGACTTGGAAGCCGAGCCATATACCACAGAGCCGTAATCCAGTTTGGACCGAACAAATGATTGATTGATTGTACATTGCTTAACGTCCAGACAGCAACAAGGCTTTCTCAGGACGTGCCTGCACTGCTTGTGAAAAAAAAAACTAAACAGAACATTGAATGTATGTCACCAGCCGGTCAAATACGTTAAATAAACCGAACACATGGGGCTTAAATAAAGCTAAGACCATTTAGCAACACACATCCAATATCAAGAGCTAAAGGCAGTGCAGACAGTAGGGAGAGTTTTAAAAAGGCAAATACAGGTGAATGGACCTCGGGTAGACAGAAACACATGCCCCAGAATAGAGAGGAAAACCCACCCTGTGGGGCTGAACAGGGTGACCCTGGGAACTAAAAAGTAGTTACCCCACCCAGGTTCCCCAGGCAGACCCGGGTGGGGCTTGGACCGAACAAGGGCCCGGTACTGTCGAACTAAGACAGTGCGGTCTGCACCCCAGTCAGTACGACCAATGACACGACAAGAGGTTCTAAGGTAATAAATATGGTTGCAGAAGGTCAGTCTTTTGTCAAAGATGACCCCCAGAAACTTTGCCTCCTCAGCCACCTTCATTGGCACTTCAGCAATGTTCAGGCTAGGTTCTGGATTGATTGATTGATTGTACATTGCTTAACGTCCCGACAGCAACAAGGCTTTCTCAGGACGTGCCTGCACTGCTTGTGAAAAAAAAAACTAATCAGAAAATTGAATGTATGTCGCCAGCCGGTCAAATACGTTAAATAAACCTACAACATGGGGCCTAAATAAAGCTAAGACCATTTAGCAACACACATCCAATATCAAGAGCTACAGGCAGTGCAGACAGTAGGGAGAGTTTTAAAAAGGCAAATACAGGTGAATGGACAAAGGGTAGACAGAAACACATGCCCCAGAATAGAGAGAAAAACCCACCCTGTGGGGCTGACCAGGGTGACCCTGGGAACTAAAAAGTACCTAACCCCACCCAAGTCCCCCAAGGCAGACCCGGGTGGGGTGGCTAGGTTCTGGAAAAAAATGTCGTCTGGTTAGTAAAATGTACACAGACCATCTTCATTCTTGGAGGGCGAGAACTTGAATCCATTGAGAGACACCCACCCCTGGATGCGATCAACGCACAGTTGCAAGTGCCTCTCAAGGGATGCAAGTCCTCGACCTCAAGCGCACAAAGTCGTCAACAAACAAAGAGCACTCAGAATCATCCATGACGGCCTTTACAATGTTATTAATTTTAATACTAAATAAAACAGGAGATAGAATGCTGCACAGGGTAGACAAAAAAATTGTGAATAAAAACGGGCAGGTGCCCTTTAAAACCCATGTCGAACAAGTCAGACATTATACCATACTTCAGGCTATTGTCATATGCCTTCTCAAGATCAAAGAAAATTGCATAGACATTGCTGCTTGTTGACAAAAGCATCTTGGATAAACGACTCAAAGCGGACTAAATGGTCAGTTGTACTACGGAAGTGCCAGAAACGGCACTGGAGGTCTGTGATGAGACCCTGCGACTCAAGATGCCACACCAGGCGGGCGTTGACCAGGCGTTCCATAGTTTTATACATAAGCATGACGTCAAAGCGATTGGCCAGTAGTTGCCCAGGTCAAATGGATCCTTACCCAGCTTGGGGATCAGCACAACCACAGCCTGGCGCCAAGACTGTGAAAAATGGCCAGTTATCCAGATATGGTTAAAGGCCTTGAGAAGTACAAGGAGTGACGTTGCAGGCAGATGCGTTAGTAGTTGAAAATTACCGGTGACTCCTCAGGCAGATGTGTTAGGAGCTGATAGTGGA
Organism: Semisulcospira habei; assembly: GCA_036245525.1. Classification (NCBI taxonomy): domain Eukaryota; kingdom Metazoa; phylum Mollusca; class Gastropoda; family Semisulcospiridae; genus Semisulcospira; species Semisulcospira habei. The sequence continues at coordinate 96,065,460 of BTPG01000001.1, forward strand.
TGGTATCTAGGCCAGCAGCAGAGTCATTACATTTCTGCATGGCTTGCTGCAATTCTGAAAATGTAAAAGGGGCATTATAGTCTTCTTAGTTATCTGATATAAATTCACAAGTACACGACTCTCGCTTCTCCTTCTCTCTCTGGAAGAAGGGTGAATAATGCTCTGTCGAAAAATTATGGGCAATGGTGGAGGCAAGCAAATTGGCCACAGCCTTTTTATCTGACCAAACTGGCACCATCTCTAAGATGGCCGACAGAAGCCGAGCCACCCCTGCCCCTAATTCTTCAAACAGCCTTTCAGACTTTCTGGGATGGAGTCCTAGAAGATAAAGATGAGATGAAACGTCTCCAGGAAGCACAGCGTTCATGTTTAAAAATCTAACAGCCTTTTGTCCTCTGTCTTTTAACCCTTTCATCTCGGCAAACTGCTGTAGCGGTTGGCAGTCTCGTATACCGTTCAGCCCGCCAAACAGCTCGAGTGGTGTCAGGTGGTTCGTATTGCGTGCCCGGTGATGTGCGAGCCTCGCTGCGCATGTGGTGACCTCACCCTTTTCACTGACACATCCTGTTTACACTACAGGGTCCTGACAGTGCACACATAGTTTCGTCTGTGGTATGTGGTCAGTTTTGCGGCGCTAGTGTGGGAATTATGGTCGGAATAGCAAGCGGATGTGTAGATATTCGGAGTGATACAATTTTGTGTTTGGAGACATGGTTTCAAAAGCAGATAGCTTTTATGTATTGGGACATGTGTGCCTACCTACCACGTGGCAGCATAACCATGTGTTGGCAGCGTCAGCTAGAGCGATCAACTGTTGAGGCACTGACTGATTCTAATGATAAATTCGGAGGTTCTATTTGATATTCCGTTCTTTTGATGCACCTGTAGGTGACTGTGGACACCAACGACACACATTGGTCACATATATACGTTACGTGTATAGTCTTTACAACACTGGTACTTCCATCCGATCGTGTACGAGACACAACACAGACACACTGATCATCGTTCGATGCCGCTTATTACATGTTGTCTAGACCATGGATATTCCGTATCAGTGGCAGGTGTAAACAATGGCATCTGGTGACAAGGTGGGGGGGGGGGGGGGGGGGGCCCTTACAGTGTATCGGCATGCTGGAAATGCATGGACACTAATGTGTCAAAGTAACAGACGCCCTATTGAGTGATGCATGTTAAGTAACAGCGACCTGTCATGCACGAAAGACTTTTTTTTAAAAGTTTGTCACCTGTCACTATATTTGTCACCAGGCATTACGACACGTGACACAATGTGGTCAAATCCATAAAATGGTAGTCCAATGGCAAATCGGTACATATATACTTTTATGGGGATATCTGTTGTAAATTATTTACAAATATTTTACAGTGCACACCCATTTTCAACAGAAATTTCTCAAATAAAGTCAGGGCTGAAGGGTATATAGACTTCTTATTTACTCAGGGCTGAAAGGGTTAAAGGTTAAAATATTCGTTTGTGACGGATTACGAAAAGCATGTGGCTGAGCAGATTTGCTTGTTTTTTGGGCCTTGCGGCACTCTACATTGAACCATGGTACTCTCGGCTACCGAGGGACTGATGTGGAAGTTCTAGGGATGGTTTCACCTGCTACGTCCAACAAAATAGAAGTAAAACAAGAAACAGGTTCTTCAGCTGACATGACCACCTGCTCTGTAATATGAGACTGACAGAGGGAGGCGAACAGAGGCCAGTTAACTTTCTTGAGATTCCAGCGCCCCACCGGCGAATCCTCCTCACAGCTGACCGATGACAGGAGTACTGGGAAGTGGTCACTACCACAAAGGTCATCGTGAACCTTCCAGTCAAAGTCCAGCATGAAAGAAGGATCACACAAAGCGAGATCTAGAACAGAACTAGATCCTGAACCTGGGTTAGAGTACGTAGGTGAGCCATCGTTAAAGACACATAGGTTAAGGTGAGAAAAAAAATCTTCTAACATCTGACCTCTGCCATCATAGTGGTCACTACCCCAAAGGTGAGCGTGACCGTTAAAATCCCCCATAAGAATAAAGGGAGCTGATCTACAAAGTTAAAAATATCAGTACTACAGACCCGCAGGGATGGTGGCAGGTAAACACTGCACATGGTTATGGTCTTCTTCAAGGTAACCCGAGCTGCCACAGCCTGAAGACAGGTGTCGATGCTAATGGGGCTACATAAAATTTGGCTAATAATGAGAAGAGCCACTCCACCTGAGCGCCTCTCCGAATCAGAGCCTTTATGTATAGCGTTAAAACCATTAAAGGACACAGGGTCAGAAGTCTTCAGGTAAGTCTCCTGAAGAGATATTACTGAGGGGTTATAGAACTTGACTAAAAGACGTAATTCCTCAAAGTTAGCTTGAAAAACCATGACAATCCACTGAAGCAGAGCGTACATGATTATGTCTTATCTGGGGGTAAAGAGTTTTTCCCTCCTTTTTCCTTTGCCTTGGAAGGAGTTGAAGAAACAGAGGGGGGCCGGCTCACAGGCCTCCTCTGGTTCTTTGGAGATGAAGGGAGTGGAGCAGCACCAGCAACGACAACTTCCACTCCCTCCATCTGCCCCTCCAATGCAGCATATTTGTTTTGAAGGGGGACATCAGTGTTCCCCTTCTGGGCCCGTGCGCACAGCGGTCCCATAGCTTTTTTAGACTTCTGGTCCTGGGCAGCGTTCCTGCCGCTAGAGTTAGCAGCCTTAGAAGGCTGACCAGAGCCAGAAGCCTTTGGAGTAGCCAAACTGACAGGCTTGGGTGGGGGCTGAGGCTTAGGGGCAACAGAAGGCAGCACAACAGGACCGGCAGTGTCCGCCTTCTGCATTCCCTGGCTCCTCGTCACCACCGGAAGAGGGTTATTCTCCAGGGGTGAGAGGAGTCGAGGATCCGCCCCCAACCAAGAAGTTGGGGTTTGTCATGAGAAGTCTTTAGTGGGGTGCTTGCCTGCCACCGCAGCACTAAAAGTATACACAGAGGTGTTAGAGTTTGGGGCAGCCGCAGCTGCACCAGGGCCGTCAACCAGCTTTTTTGCATCAGCAAAAGATAGCCCCTTCTCCACGTGCACCTGCTGAATCTTGCACTTGGATATCCAACGAGGGCACTTCCTGTCTGAAGCCATATGTGCCCCCTGGCAATTCACACACAGGGGGGTGGCTGTGCAGGACTCGGCAGAGCGTCCCGGGCTTTGTGCAACGGGTGCATGAAGCCTCTGCCTGGTGGCATGTCTTCTGCCCATGGCCATACTTTTGGCACTTAAAGCACCGGAGGGGGAGAGGGACGTACTTCTTCACTTTCAAGGAGTAGAAACCTCCCCAGATGGTAGTAGGAGGGGGTGTGGGTGCCAAACATCAGGATGATGGTAGGGAGATGGACTCCCCACCACCTCACTTGGAAGCGAAGCGCCTGACGTAAGTCACCCCCTGCGACTTAAGGTTTTGTACAAGTTCATCTTCTGACAGTTCTGTCAAAGCTTGATCTTTGATTACGTCTCTTGATGAATTCATAGTTTTGTGGGGTGTGACTTCAACTGGATTGTCTCCCATGGGAGAGAGCCTCAGTAGCCCGCTGGATTGTGCCTGGGTGCGGCACTCTACCAGCAAGTCAAATGACCTGAGGCGCTGGGCATCAGGCCTGCCAACACGGCTCCTGAGGGTCTCCCCCACCAGAAAAGGATGCAGCTTGGAAACAGGTCACCTTGCTATGGATAATGAGGAAGCGAGGCCATACGGCCGACGCCTGAGGCGTTGCTTCCTCACAGTCCAAGTCACTGTCATGTTCAATGTCGGTGGCTATGTGCCGCTTCCGTGCCATTTTTTGTTTTTTGTTTTTTCAATATTATAATAGTAGAGATATTCATCCCCCGGGGGTCCCCACCCGCCACTGAGCCCAACAAGGGAAAGTGCAACTGTCGGCGGGTCTCCAGCTGACGCACAATGGAGACTGCCCGAAAGATATACTCAAGGGGGTAAGCCCTATTGAACCGTCTGAGCCACTGCCTTCTATCACACCATTGAATGCAGGGGAATATTGGCGTAAAGCACCTAATCAGCAGCAGAGGCTATAGTATGTGCTCCGTATATCAACCCGCATGTCAACAGTGGGATAGGGCTCAACGTGACAAGAGCTGATTGACTAGGCCGGTACGACTAGCCTCCCGTTTAGGTAGAAGTCAAGGCCAAAGTGGAGTGTTGGCACCAGTGAGCCGCAACCCAAAGGGAACCTCAGCCACCAGGATCCTCTTCCCCCCCGACACAGGTCTCCAAGCACGGCAAACACTTGGGATCCAAAGGACCAAAAGCTCACGAGTATTTTTAAGGACCAATCCAACATGGTAGGACCTGGGTTAGCACAGCTCCTTAAAAACCGGACCAGTGAAAAAGACTGAACAACATATCTGCTGACATCAATTCCTAATCCTGGACAAAGATGGCACACCTTTGCTAGCCCACTCAGTCAGTGACTTGGGAGACTACCCACCCATGCCGCGTGGAGGCCGGTGCCAAGTGGGCTTAAGCCTGATTGAACTGTCTGAGCCGACTTCTATCACACTGCTGAATGCAGGGGAATACTGGCGTAAAGCACCTATTCAGCAACAGAGGCTATAGCATGGTGCTCCGTGTATCAACCTGCATGTCAACAGTGGGATAGGGCTCAACGTAACAAGAGCTGATTGACTAGGCCGGGTACTCCTAGTTTCCTGTTTAGGTAGAAGTCAAGGCCAAATTGTAGTGTTTCAGCCACCAGGATCCTCTTCTCCCCCGACACAGGTCTCCAAGCACAGCAAACACTCAGGATCCAAAGGACCAAAACTAATGAGTATTTTTAAGGACCAATCCAACATGGTAAGACCTGGGTTAGCAAAGCTCCTTAAAAACCGGACCAGTGAAAAAGACTAAACAACATATCTGCTGACATCAAGTCCTAATCCTGGACAAAGATGGCACCTCTTCGCTAACCCACTCAGTCAGTGACTGAGGAGACTACCAACCCACACCACGTGGAGGCCAGTGCCGAGTGGGCTGTGTACAAATGAAAGAAACACAAAACATCTGAGTATATCTCCACCTTGCTCCGTAAGTCCAATTTTGGAAACATCAGCAAACTTTTCATAGTCCCAAAACGAAGGATCAATATATACAAAACCAGTTTATCCTTCTCAGGGACACATATCTGGAATTTGCTTCCCGACCCTGTAAAAGGGCTTCTGTAAGTATTTAATGGAGCAGTGATAGGTTTGCCTTAATTACATATAGATGTATTAAATGTCTCTTAATTTCTACGCCGGCTCCAATTTATTCCCAATTAATCTTGTTCTACTGTTCAGTTATCATTTTGAACTACTTAGCTCTGTGTATGTGTGTGTGTGTGTGTGTGTGCGTGTGTGTGTGTGTGTGTGTGTGTGTGTGTGTGTGTGTGTGTGTGTGTGTGTGTGTGTGTGTGTGTGTGTGTGTGTGTGTGTGTGTGCATGCGTTTGTGTGTCTATGAGTATGTCTTTTTAAGTGAACAGTGTTGTCAATGTCTGCAAGTATATTGTTTTACGTACATGCATGTACATTTATATTCTATGCATATCTTCTTGTGTGTAGATAGTTTTGTAGTTTTTAGCAACAGCAGGTTTGTAAAATGGCTGTGTCAATGGTGATTTCAATGCCTTAACCCAGGGTTAGCATTTTGCATAAAACCTGCGTTTTCTATGCCAAAAAAATCTGCCTGCATGCAGTTCTCTGAGAGGTATGCATTTGTTTTACACAAAAAGGTGTCTTTGGTTAGTACAAAATAATCTGAAATTACTAAAATATCTGGCTGGAATGATGACTTGTTTCCAAAATAAAGTCGATCAATATGGAAATGTTTGGGAACATTGTTTCAACGCGGTCAAAAGCGGTGATGGTTTAGTTATCTTAACCAACTGATGTTTAGCAAAGACAGAGACAGTCACAGCAACTGTTATATTATTATCATCATCTATCCTTTTCTTTCAGCACTGAATAAATACATCTGTTGATTAGATCAAGTTGCTTTTTGCAAAAGTTCCAATAACGTTTTTACAGAATTAAGACACCTTGACAAAGTATAGGCACAAATCATTAATTCAACAATCAGAGTGTGTGTGTGTGTGTGTGTGTGTGTGTGTGTGTGTGTGTGTGTGTGTGTGTGTGTGTGTGTGTGTGTGTACAAAACCCCTAAAATGGATGACTTTCTTTACCATCCTTATGGAAAATGGGTGTGTGTAAAATTCTGGGTGACCAAGTCAGGCACCCGGTTTTTTTTTTAGGGTTGTTTCTGCATTATCTTTCATTAAAAAGTCAGAAAGATATCAAAATACGATTTTCCCATTTTGGGTCTTTTACATCCAATTTTGTGTGTACCTCACACTCCGCGAGGTGTGTGAAGGGGGAGGAGGGAGACGATGGCATGAGGGGGGGGGGGGGGGGGGGGGGGGGGGGTGGCCGAGGATCCTCTTAACCTCTTCAGTGCCAAGGGCGTGCCCTGTTTATGCCAAGAGCAAGAGTGTCTCAGATTTATGACAAAGATGTAGACAAAGAAAGTTAGATAGACAGGCACATATATACACAGATGTGTACATAGGGCTATATACACAGATGTGTACATAGGGCTAATCTTACACAACCACAGTGATATTGAAGTGGAAGGTATGTTACGAGGATACGTGAACTGATGGTTCAGTAATTTATGGTTTTCTTTTATCATAGTAACTAAAGGTTTCACACGGTTTAATTAAATTACATGCAAACACAATTTTATTTTCTATCATCACTGAAGATCGGCGTCACTAGTAGTAGTACATGTATCACACTTTACAAAAGCGTGAAGGTCACGTTTTGGTGGTGGTACATCCATAATGCTCCTAACAAGCATGCCTAGGTCCGTTTCCATCAAACCTTCCATGAACGGTCACCTGCTGTTTAAGTCACTTTTTCTTGGGACATTCACAGAGGTTTTAATGTAGTGGTTAACACATTACATCCTGAGGATGAAATTATAAATTTTTGTTGATATCTTTTGAGATCTGCATCACACCTCTGTAGACAGATCAACAATGATAACTGAAGGGGTGGTGTCATAATAGCTTGGCGTCTACAGACGCCAAACTATTCTGACACCAATCTTGAACAGTTATTGTCAATCCACATCCTGTCATAGATTGTCATTGATTTATGGGTCAAGAGTTCACTTCTGGAAATGGTGTGCATGCCAGGGAATGGTTTGTAACGCAGATTCAGCATTTAACTCATTTAGCCCTGATGCACTACAGCAGGAGATGGGTCGCCCATGATAATTCAAGGGTAGTGCCAGATTAGCTTGGCGCCTGTCAGCGCGAATTATCATGGTCAATCCATCTCCTGCAACAGGTGCACAGTCGTTAGATGATGCCTCCAAAATTTGGGAAATACATGGGCCAGGCTGAATGAGTTAAAATAGCCAATTGCACACACTGCAAGTGAGCCTTGGCTGGGCGGATCTTGCCACTGATAAGGTGCTAGCAGAGGTAACCTCACAGCAGTTGAGTCAACTTCCGTAGGCAAAGAGGTAAAGCTGTGTGCATGACAAGAAACTTGATGTGAGATTAGTGACTGACAGACTGACCTTGCGATCCACAGTGATGTTCCAGGCTTCCGGTTCGTCCACACCCAGCATCAGGTCCGGCTCCTCTTCCAGCAGAAATGCTTCTGCTGTCCCCACTGTACACAGTACCAACACAGTTACTTCAATTAAATACTGTTACAACCCAGCAAGCACAACCCCCTGGTGGGGAGGGGGGGGGGGCCAACACCAGCCCCATAAACGAGCTGTTGTGAAAGGGCCCGTTTCATGTTAATACACAGTCAACCCCCCTGCAAAAAATCTCAGCAAGGTTTGTATGCCACTGGCACCCTACTGCCACCCAATACACCTCCCCAACGAGTGAAAAGAGTTTTGACAATACAAATAACCCTGATCCTGGTTCATGACACACTGTTTCATAGTATGGCATCTACAAAAACCTGAGTCAAATAGGTTCAGGAGTCCTCCCCCCCCCCCCCCCCCCCCAAAAAAAAAAAAATAAAATAAATAAAATAAAATAAAATAATAAAAATAAAATAAAATAAAATAAAATAAAATCCACTCCTATTTAGAGCAGGAGAAGGGGTGTAGAGTAGAACAGATCAAACAAGAATGCAAAGCCCTTATGGCTCACATGTATGACTGATCCATAGGGTCATGCATAGAAAGGTTTTACCATCAGGTATCTTTGTACCAAGTTTAGATAGGCCGAGCCATGTAAAATGAGGCAGACACGCTGAAAAAAGGATAAGATAACGTTTGATAGTCGAACAAGAATGGCAAAGCTCTCAAGGCTCACATGCATAACTGATCCACATAATGACTTTTGTGACCTTGAGCTTCCAGCAGGTCACTGAAATAAGCAAGATTTTTGTTGTGTAGCTTTTTGTTGTACATTTTGATATGCTGCAAAGTCCAACCTAGATTGGGCTGGACGGTTCTGGAAGAAGTGTGTTCATTCTAGTGACCTCAAATATGATGTCAAAGTTTTGTAGTACACATGTTGGTTACATTTCGCAACATTTATGGAAAGCACTAAGATGTTAGTGGAAGATTGTAGACAGATCTATAGTGTTCATTTTAATGAATATTAATGAGTTTTTTGTTACGTTTTCTTTTCTAATTGGTTAAGTTGTGTAATTTGCCGGATTGTTCTGGAAATCTGTAATAGTATAAAAGTTTTAAAGAGGGTGTTAGAAAATATGTGTGTGCGTTGTATGGGAGACACAGTGTCTCAAAAGAGCGGATGCATTGTATGAGACAGTGTATCAATGTGTGGATGCATTTGTGGTTGCATTGTGCTGAGAGTGCATTGTGAGTACTGTTGGAACTGTTACTCCAGTGTAGTCTACAAACCTTGTGCCACGTGTGATGAGTTGCAACTGAGTGAGTTTTTTTTTTATACAAGAACCCTATGTGAGCATGTCTGGTATGATTGCATCATACTATGACCATGTCTACCATGTAACAAGCAGAAAAAAATCGAATAGAGTCAGGCCAATGATAAAAAGTGTAAAGAGACTGAAAAAAGACAATGATTCTAGACAGTAGAGCCTTGAAGTGCAGTTGGGGGGGGGGGGGGTGGGGGGTGGGGGGTGGGGGGTGGGGTGGGGATTGGGCAGGGAATGCAAGTGACAGTCCAGCCTCATAAAAATCAACCACAGCAATCAAAATCTGGAGATCTCCAAATACAATTCATTTTTTGTGTTTGTCAACACAATTTTCCGCATTTGTTCTAAAAAAAATATTGGGGTTAAGAGATAGTCTGGCACCCCCTTTCGTTTCATTGGGCCCCTCCTGCTTGGTGGCACAGACCCTTTTTTACATCAGCTAATGCGTTCAGGATAGTCTCTCGAAGGAAGTCGTCGGCGAGGTCGTCAGAGAAAGAGTTGGGTCGCAAACATAAAAGAATGGACCGAACTCGAGATGCCAGACTTGCTTGCCACCGCCCAAAATAGAACTCAGTGGAGAGCACTGTCTGTTGCTGCTGCCTTTCAGTCCCCCCAACGCCCAGTTCGGGCAAGGGACTGATGATGATGATGAATGCGTTCAGTGTTAAACACTCAATAAACTCAGCCCTGAAAGTGGCGAGTAATTTACTCGCCATGGCGAGTGATTTTTTTGTTTGGTGAGTAAAAAAAAAAAAATCCATTGATTGATTGATTGTACATTGCTTAACGTCCAGACAGCAACAAGGCTTTCTCAGGACGTGCCTGCACTGCTTGTGAAAAAAAAAAAATAAACAGAACATTGAATGTATGTCGCCAGCCGGTCAAATACATTAAATAAACCTAACACATGGGGCCTAAATAAAGCTAAGACCATTTAGCAACACACATCCAATATCAAGAGCTACAGGCAGTGCAGACAGTAGGGAGAGTTTTAAAAAGGCAAATACAGGTGAATGGACAAAGGGTAGACAGAAACACATGCCCCAGAATAGAGAGAAAAACCCACCCTGTGGGGCTAACCAGGGTGACCCTGGGAACTAAAAAATACCTAACCCCACCCAAGTCCCCCAGGGCAGACCCGGGTGGGGGAAAAAAAAATCCACTCGCCAAATGCGAGTGTGCTCGTGCATTTTCCAATCCGTACTTCTTCAGTTCTAAATCCGAAAGTCGGTGCCCGAACATTCAACCTTCACTTCTCGTAATACTAAGCAAGCAATAGCGACCCGTTTTAGTGCGTCTATGATGCATTAACTCAAAATCACGTACTGAAAATGTAACTACGGGGTAGTCAGACGCACTAAAATTCAGTGCATATGCGTCCGAGACGCATCATCCTTGCACCACTGTGCGTACCCTAACAGAGGTTGGTGCAGTCGTTCTACTTTTAGTGACAAGTTGGTTCATTCAGCCGCTCGCTTGGTCGCGGCTGCGTTCAGAATCACCCCGACTCCGGGGTCCGTGCGAGTGTAACTAGACAGGCAAACTGTTAGTTTACGTGTGGTGTCAGCATGTTATTACAAAGTGCACGCTACATGTTGAACGCGTTACTTGCAGTGATGTCACCATTCATACTATTATGGGATACTGCATGGTGCGTTTCACTTTCGATCGTGAACGAAGTTGTAAATGGCAGAGAAAAAGTAAAGGAAGCTGGAATGCTTCTGATTCTTCAATCCAGCACCGTCTGATCGTGATAATCGCTTAGAAGAAAGTTATCATTGCACTTCGACACTGTCGTCTCCATAAACAAGCGACAGTACCAGAAATGATACGCCTGGGCCGCTGCGACTCGCAGTTTTCAGAGTTCATGGCTGCGTGTATTTCCATGGCTAAAGCACGACGGCACATGGATGGCATGAGCAATGTGCATGGAGGCGAACTCAAAAAGCAAGTCCAGAAATTTGAACAGAAATAAGTTTGTCAGTTTTTAAATTTTTCTTCTGGTACACAGCTCTAAAATTGGAGAAATACATCTTTCGGGTTAAATGGGGTTGAAACCAACTTTTAAGTACATTAGTTTTCACACACACACACACACACACACATACACACAAACACACACAGAGTTTAGACAAGTCAGACTTTGGTTGTCAATCTGCATTCAGCAGAAAACGCTATATTCTCTGTTACAATACATTATCAAACGATCATATGAATAAATAAATATGTTTTTTTGTGTGTGTGAGACGGAGAGGGTGACAGGCTTTTGCACGATAGCTCACCAGTTAAAGAATCAGTTTCATGGAAAGGACACACACACACTGTCACAACACATTTGAAGAGGAGAGAGCGAAATGAGTTAATTTATTTTAAGGAACATACAGATGATGCAGTTTTTCTTAAATAAATCTGAGGACCCTCTATAATGCTCAGATGGGGGTCTGTGTACCCGCTAAAATTTATACCTGGGGGTCTACAGACCCTTCAACCTGTTGTGAAAACAGAAGACCTGCTCTACTTACAAAAAAATAAAAAATAAAATAAATAAATTAAAAAAATCCCACAACAGTTCACATGGGGACTTTGTCAGTTATTTCTCCACTTGATACTATCAAAAGCTTGAAGTCAGGGCATAAACATTAACTTGGTTATAATTGTCTGTTTAAATATTTGTTCTCAATGCCTCTGGGCAGAAAACACTAACATTGGGCGTCAAACACTTGTGGTACATTATATTGTTGCGTTGGGCTATTTTCAGTACTAGTAAAATTTTCAGTTTGGCTAGTAACATTTTCAGTTTGGCTAGTAAAACTTTGAAGTCACTAGCCAAAGGCTGGTGGGCAAAATTTTAGACTTTCAGGGCTGAAACTGCCTACTGATACAAAGTGTTTTTGATTGTAAAGGACTCATGCAGATGTCCAAAGTGCAACATGCTGCAAGCTGTAAAACAGAAAGAGTACCACACAACTTGGCTAACCATCATGGCTGAACAGTTTCGGAACTTAATTATATATGCGATAATTGTCCATGAATGTAAGTGTTTGCGTGCGCATGTCTGCATGTGCGTTTGACTTTGAGCATCTGCGCGTGTGAGCATGTACAAGGTTATCATATTTGCTTGCATGTTTATTATTCTCATATGTACTAATGCGTGTTTTAATGTTGAAGCCAAAGGAAATTTTCCATCTCATGGACAATAAAGTGAATTGTATTGTAATGTAAAATTTAATTCGATCAGTTGCACTGGTAAACTATGTTCCGATGTGTAGTCACTGCCATGAAGTCTCAGTGATTACTGATGGTACAGTCTGATGGTACAATACACTATGCACTGAAAGAATACACAGAACACGCTTGAAAGTTAATGCAATGTTTTGTTTAAAATTGAACCCTATCTCACTAACAGTAGCCTAGCTGCACAAAAGAGAAACTGTATTTTGCTGCTGCATTATTTGCAGTCTGTCTGTATACTGACATCTGAAGTTCGCTGCAAGCATTCTTAGCAGCTGGGACTAGCATCGACACTGACACTAGTATAAGCAGGATTAAAATGAGAAAGAAAATGGAGAAAGGTTAAACTGAGATGATTTAATAAATCAGTCAGTCAAGTGATCAATCAACGAGACATTTTATGATGAACAGCTAGTTTTGGGGCAGGAACGGAGAGGGGGTGGGGTGGGGGAAGGCTGGTACTGCATAATGTACATGTACATTTCTTTCACGGTTTCCATCACCCACTCATAACACCATTGGGCTCAATGAGTTCTTATGTTTGATTTGAATGAGTTTAAAAATACATGTACTTGCTGCTGTTTTCTTATTTTCTTACTGGCTTTGTCATTTCGCTTTGAAGATTTGCAGTCCCAGACTTTAAGCCTGTCCTACCTAATCCATACAGAGGTTGACTGTATCATTGATATGTGTGTGTAGGTAGTATTTTCTCTGAGGTGTCAGTTGTGGTCTCATCTTTAATTTTGGCGCCCTTGTGAATGTGGCCACCAGTACTATTTACAGAACTGATGGCTGCATATGCAGGTTAGCACACAGTATCACTGATCAATGTGTATTGGGCAGTCTGTGGTTTGAAGTGATCAGTGGTGGCATCATCCATTATGTCCGAGTGCATTTGGCCACTGGTGCTGTTTACAGAACTAGTGAGAATGCTTATTAGTTCTGTTATTGTTATCATGTGTGGCCACATCTATAAGTTGTGGTGCCTCTGTGCATGAGGCCAACAGTACTGTTCACAGAACTGATGGCTGCATGTGCAGGATGGTTAAATTGATTGATTGATTGTACATTGCTTAACGTCCCGACAGCAACAAGGCTTTCTCAGGACGTGCCTGCACTGCTTGTGAAAAAAAAACAACTAAACAGAACATTGAATGTATGTCGCCAGCCGGTCAAATACGTTAAATAAACCTAAAACATGGGGCCTAAATAAAGCTAAGACCATTTAGCAACACACATCCAATATCAAGAGCTACAGGCAGTGCAGACAGTAGGGAGAGTTTTAAAAAGGCAAATACAGGTGAATGGATCTCGGGTAGACAGAAACACATGCCCCAGAATAGAGAGGAAAACTCACCCTGTGGGGCTGACCAGGGTGACCCTGGGAACTAAAAAGTACCTAACCCCACCCAAGTCCCCCAGGGCAGACCTGGGTGGGGGCGCAGGATGGTTAAAGGTATAAATGAGATTTGTAGTTGGGCAGCTAAAATACAAGCAGTCAATACAAGCCACTTTGTTAACCTCATCTCTATATAGGTTTTACAATCCACTACTGCCCATCAGTATACATTTGTGCATGTCTTTTGGTGGGTATTCTGCGGTTTTATGTGTGTATGTGGGGTGGGGTTGGGGGAGGGTGATATGGCACCCATTACCATATATGTGTATGTTCTCATGTTGTATGCTGATGTGTATGTACAAAACCTACATCACAAACAAACAAAAATAAATAAAGAAATAATTCAATAATGTATAAATAAATTAATTAATAAAATACAATAAAATAAGACAAAGATACCTGGGACATATGAATGCTTATGTAAAGGATTGATTATAAACATGCACAGATGTATGCATATTGAAAACTTTCTTCATTTCCTCTGCTTGGTGGCCACCACCATACCACTAGTGCAGAGATAAGAATAAGGAGAATTCTGAAGCTTTTCCATTGTCTTAAGGTGACCCTAATTAACTAATTAAGGCCATTAACGTCCACATGGCCGTTTCTCTCAAAACAAACCAGATCCCATATAGTGCACTCTTTAAAAATAACAAAAGGCATTCCCCCCCCCCCCCCCCCCTTACTCTTCTTGTCTCTCAATACTGACAGAGTTGATTTCTGAGGAACTCAAAACTAGCTAGCCTTACTCACCCACACACAAAATCTCTTGCCTACACATAAAATTCAAGTACCCTGTCCTATTTCTTTTTATGTCACGCATGACGGGGTCTTTATAAATTTCAGTGCAGTCAGGGTCTGCGCTTTTGTTTTGTCTAAATTAGATTATTGCAATGCTCTTTTAGCTGGCTGTTCCCAGTGTCTGATTGGCAAACTCCAGAAAATTCAAAACTCAGCTGCTAGGTTGATTGAGTCCCTAGATCAAATCATATTACACCCCATCTGTCTGCTCTTTACTGGTTACCTGTAACAGCTAGGATTCAGTACAAAATTTCATGCATGACTCACAGTTGTATTACCTGTTCCTGCCCACACTACCTTGCCTCTCTTCTCCAGTTGTATACACCCTCAAGACAGAATTTGCGCTCCGCTGCCGATCTCGAGTAAAAAAAATGTTTTACGTATCCCTCTTGCCAAAACAAAGTCGTTCGGTGAGAGGTCATTTAGGTACCAGAGCCCAGTTGTTTGGAATGACCTCCCACGCGAAGTGAGATACGTGGATTCGAGAGAGGCATCCAAGTGAGCCCTAAAGACCCATATTTTTTTCTGTCTGCTACAAATGACTTTGTCACAGACCTGTCATGTTAAAGTCATCTCTAGCTATCTCTGTTAGAAGTGTGTGTGTGTGTGTGTGTGTGTGCGCGCGCGCGCGTGAATGTGAGTATGAGTCCACAAGCGTAGCACTTTTGAATGGTGACGTTATAGCTTGTTTACAGAGTGCGTAGTATTTTGTTTTAGTACTTTTTATAAAAATTTTTTTTATTATTATTTATTTTTGTACAATTAGTTTTTGTTTAACGCCTAGAGCTCTAATCTGAGGTTAGGCGCTCTACAAGTACTCATTATTATTATTTTCAATAGGAGATAATTCAACATCAGAATAGGTCAAAGACAAAAGGTAGAGATCATTGACAGCGAGGACAGCTCTCATATAGAAGGGACTTTGTGGGTTATAGTTCATCCCATCTTGTTTATTTTTGTGGAAATAATGCTGATGAAAATTATCTCTCAACGTACATTAAAACTTCATATGGCGATAAATCCAGTCACGATGGCTCTGGAAAGTGATCTGCAAAGTTGTTTCAACAGCTATTATAATTATTAAAATTTGTTATACCAACAGTACATGCATCTTATTCATGTAAACTCTGCTAATAATGGACGATTTCATGGAAATAATTTGTTTAGCCATCTTGTTTGTTTGATGTGTAATTAAGATATTATGTTTTTAACGTTGACCTACGCTCGGCAGGTAAAGACAAATATCCTTTAATGGACAAAAAATTTCTTGAATCTTGAATCTTCTGTAAAGTTTTCCTACTTGCGCTGCTGATCGTCCGCAGTGATGCACTGTGCTTGCCCACAGCCCACTGTGCTTTCTCGCCTCATATGCTAAAGAGCTCACTAGTTTGGAGGATCTCATGACCTCGGTATTCATAGCACTTCTTGCCTTAAAAGCGAGTGATAAGTAGCTTCCTGCTGCCTTGAGAATAGGCGACCAGGGAAAAATGGTGAGCTAGGCCAATGAGAAAATGTGTAATGAGTGGGAAAGAAGATGAACACTGACAGCACATGCCACAAGCAAACAGCTATTTTGTGGTCCTACCTGTATCCAAGGATTCCAGTGACTCAGAGGTTGTCTCAATGATGCTGAAAGGACAAAAAGCAAACATATGATACATATCAGACATCAACTGTACAACGAAAATGATTGGTTCTAGGGTGTCATATAGCATCCATCAGGCACACATATCAATTTTGTCTGAAAGTCTGTCACTACTAAGCGCCACTTTATGTGCAAGCCTCCACACTGCTTTTCACTAGAGTTGACAACCAGTATGAAAATCTGTACCAGTATTTTAAGGGTATTTGTATGTCATGCCGGTATTTTCTTTTGGTATACCGGCAACTGCAACTAATAGTGTTCCAAACCACTCAAACACACACCTGACCAGCATTCACACAATTTCAATCTCTCCCTCCTTCCCTCTCTCTCATACAACACTACAAAGTAAAGTAAATGAATCAATAGTTCATAGCTACTGCTGAAATTTCACTTTGGTGTACCCCAAAAAATTCTATTCATGTTAATCTGCCCTTTCACTAAATGTATGCTGTTAAGTACTCGTCAGAAACATCAACTCTGTTTCAAACTTTTCCTCTGCAATAACGAACCCATCAAACATGTTTTTGAACATCAACTGTCGGGTGTCATATCTATAAGCAGACGACCCATTTAAATGGACGCCTCACATGATAAACAAATTATGCTAAAGTGATGAACGAACATAAAATAAAGTGCTAAGTAAAAAGCAAATGTGTTCGAACTATCTTTTCGCTTGCTGTATTGTGTACTGGGGATCACTTCTAACTCCAATCACAATTTGTTCTGAAATTTCAATTTCAAATCTGGACAGTTTGTACCATTTTTGATGGTGAATTTTTGGCACAGCGTCCTCACTTTTTTCTGTCAGAAAATTAGGAGGCTTTGTTATTCTTTCATCATACAGCGACAAAGACCAATCCTAAAACAATGTCACATTTTGTACAAAATTTTAACTTTGCAGTCAAAAGTAATGACCTAAGATACAATGAAAAATGTTGGCAAGAAAGGCAAAGCCCTTATGGCTCACATGTATGACCACTCCACATAATAAGTGTGACCTTTGTGCGTTCATGTGTCTAAACTTAAGGGTTGGCTTTTGTACCAGCAAAATTTAATTTTTTCACTCATTTGTCGACCCTCTGCGACCCTTGACCTTTGTGAGGGGGTGACTACATTAGCGTGTTATCAGCTACCATTATGTAAAGTTTGATTGAAAAGTTTGCAAACAACTTTGATAAAAAATTACAATTCTATCAAAAACTGACATTTTTCACACATTTGCTGACCTCCTGTGACCCTTGATCTTTCCAACAGGTCATCCAAATTAGTATGCATATAAAGAAGGCCTTATCATCAGGTATCTCTATACCAAGTTTGGGCTTGAAGTTGAAAAAAAGTATTGAGAAAAAAAAAAAGAAGTATTTAATTTTTTACCTATTTCTGGACCCCCCATGACCCTTGACCTTTGCCACGGGACCACTCAATTAGTATGCATAGAAAGGTCTTATCATCAGCTACCTTTGTGCCAAATCTGACAAAAAAGTCAGCAAAAGCTTTGATAAAAACTGCAATCACACATTTGCCGACCTCCTGTGACCCTTGAACTTTCCAAGTGGTCATTAAAATTAGTATGCATAGAAAGGTCTTACCATCAGACAGTTTGGGTTTAAAGTTAAAAATAACATTTGAGAAGAAACAATTTATGTCAAAATATGGCTATTATTTACCCCTTTTTGGACCCCCCATGTGACTTTTGCACGAGGTCACTGAAATTGGTATGTTTAGAAAGGTTTTACCACAAAGTATCCTTGGGCCAAGTTTGAAGACTGTGGCTTGAATAGTCTCAGAGAAAATGCCAATGTTAAAGTTTACTACGGACAACAGACACCGGACAGATGATGGATAGCCCATAATTACGCAGACTCACTTTTGCTATTGCACGTCGGACAAAAATTGGTCGCCTTAGACAGGTGGTCTTGTTACACAGGGTCATCTAAGCAACAGTAAAAAGAACCATGGCACCAACAGTGGGTGGTCTGCTTAGACAGGTGATCGCCTTATACAGGCTTGACAGGTTTGCCTGTAGTAGAATTAATGTCATAATCTTAATATCGGCTCAATCATATAAAGAAAACAAAACTGCCCTGTTCTGGTGTGTTTTCTGTCCAATGTATATGTGGTGTACAGACCACCACAACGGCTCCTAGACAGTTACCATCAGCTGTCCAGACAAGAGCAGGTGACCATCTTCCGTCTGAGGACTGGGCACAACCGACTCAATTTCCACCTGCACAGACGCTTCCACCTCGTGCCATCTCCCCTGTGCCCTTGTGGAGAAGCAGAGCAGACCACAGAGCACATCCTCCAGGACTGTGGGAACCACCAGTTGCTGAGGGAGGAGATATGGCCGAAGCCCGCCACCCTACAAGAGAAACTGTACGGGCCTGCGGAGGCACTACGTAAGACCACAGATTTCATTTTGAGAGCCAAACTCCAAGTGTGACGGCGTTCGAGAAGAAGAAGAAGTGAGAGACACTCAAATTTGAATGTTTAGAAAGGTGTTGCCACAAAGTATCCTTGGGCCAAGTTTGAAGACTGTGGCTTGAATAGTCTCTGAGAAAATGCCAACGTTAAAGTTTACCACAGACAACAGCGGCTGGATGGAAGACAAACGAATGACCACTGGCCCAGAACATATTTACTTTTTCTTCACACGTGAGCCAAAAAAACAAACAATACAAAACTATTTAAGACAAAGAACTTATTGAAAACTTCAACTTATCTGAATTCAACTGTACTTAAGGGTCTACTGGACTTGGATCCACCCTCACTTTCAACAATAGTGCCACATTAGCTTTGTGTCATTAAAGGCGCCAAGATAGCTGGTACTACCCTTGCACTATCATGGTCTACATCCATCTCCTGCTGAAGTATATGCGAGGGCTGAATGGAGTCCATATGAGCGAATGAAGCATGACCAGGTGTTTAATCCTCACCTGACACACTCACTCACACTGGCATCAGGCTCATTGCCAGTGTTGTTGTCCATGTCATAGTAGCCGCGTCTGCTGCTGAAGATGGCCATGCCAGGCTCACACTCACACATTATTCATTCAACACCAATATATTTTACACTGACTGAGGGGTCACTCACACATCATTCAGTCAACTACAGTATCAGTACACTGGGCGGTCACATGGACCCACACATCATTCAGTCAACTACTGTATCAATACACTGGGCAGTCACATGGACCCACACATCATTCAGTCACCATCAATAACATATATTCTCAGTGGTCAGAGTGACACACATATCAATCATCTGACACACATATATCAATCACCATGTGTACTTATTTGTACACTGGCTGTATACGGAAACCCTCACACTATTCCACAAATACAGATATTCCGACATTGATCTGTCACAACCACTGAATCAGTGTACTACACCCGTAGTCAGTGAGTCACCAGTGGTTTTATTCAACCACGTCTGTCTGCTCCCCACTTAGAAACATACATGTAGTTTCTTCCAGGCTATGATGAAAGCTTCCACAGTACACCGTCTATGAACTCCGTGAAAGAGAAGCTGAGGAAAGGTATGTCTAATGCGCCTACTTGATCTGTGTGCACAAGGTTACTGGTGCCAGAGCTAGCCCAAACTCTAACCTTTCTCCACAAACCTTACCCACCTGTAGGGAACAGCAAAACTAATACCTGTATCCACGATACCACACCTTAGAGTCATCTAAACTCGCTTAAGCTCAACATGTGTACACCATAGCAAGATGTGGATCAACCATGACAGTTGACAGTTAAAGGGTGGTGCCAGAATAGCTTGGATGCCAAGCTGTTCTGGCACCACCTTTGAACTATCAGGGCCAACAGATCTCCTAGATTATAATGCAAAATCTGGGAATAAGGGAGCTATGGCACAATGTGTTAACCCCCACGTGAATGCATATACCGGTACTGTACATAGAGTATGCATAAGAGGCATGCACTAGTGAGTAAATCACATCTCACATTCTAAATTCATTTCCCGTTGAGCAATGAAAAAGTTCACACAACTGTCAGGTACAAAGCACTCAAATGAAACCTACTGTACAAGAAAACAGTCTATCCTAATATCCATCTGCCACCCACAGGAACTTGAAGCCAGGAGGACTGAAAGAGTTGGGGGTGGGGGGAGTAAGGGTGAGTAGCTGGGGGCTATAGGAGGCTGGCAATTACAGAAAGGGCCTTGCCCAGGATGTCTCACGGAAGTACAAGCAAGCTTTGACCCAGTTTTACCAGCAGGTACAGATTAATCCCATTCCTTTTCCACCCTTGTTCTACTGTTCAGATATAATGCCTGATTTAGTGGGAGAAGGATGCAGACTCTATACACTACAGCATTGTGTGTGGGGAAAAACAAATCTATGTACACATTTCTGAAGAGATAAACCACTGCTCTTTGGAGCACTACATGTACAGTAAACTTCGGATGTAACAAATTACCAAGGGACCCAATTTTTGGCCTATGTGTGATAGCAAAAATGAGTCTATGGAATGGGCCAGTGGTTGTCTGAAGTCTATTAGGCATGGGGAACGTTTGCATTTTCTTTGAGATGATTCAAGCCAGTCTTCAAACCCGGTCCAAAGATACTTTGTGGCAAGACGTTTCTAAACATACTAATTTCAGTGGCCTCTGTCAAAGGTCAAGGTCACAGGGGATCAAGACATGGGTTTATAAACGAAAGCCACATTTTGACAACATAATTTTTTTTCTCAAATACTATTCAAAACTTCAAACCCAAGCTTTTTCTTTACAAATATACTTGATGGTAAGATCTTTACATGCATACTAATTTGGATGACCACTCAGAATGGTTAACTGTCACAAAAGATCAGGAAATAGGGGAAAAAATGAATTTTTTTTCTAAAATGTATTTTTTTGAAAAATACTTACCGATGGCATTACTATCTGGAATACACTCTATTGCCTATAGATTTCAGCAAAAGTTGTGTATAGCGCACAACTGGGGAGGAGACACCGGGGATCCAAGCACTAGGGCCCCGGGTGGCCTCCCCTTACTACCCTATCCCGGCGTTCACCGGGCGACCTTGTCAGTTTCACACTTAGCCACAAGAGGCAAGCGGGGCAGGTGGGAGGGCCATCCGAGTAATGCCATCGATAAGTATTTTTCAAAAAAATACATTTTAGAACAAAAATTCATTTGTTTTTTCAAAATACATTACCGATGGCATTACTATCTGGAAGAATGGCGAGCAGGCAGAGGGTGCCGTACCCAACCGTAACCAACCACTCCGCCGGCCCCATTGAGAGAGAACTCCCGATGATTTCAGCTATGACGTACCTAAGACGCCAGCGGCGCTCGGAGGGAGTGCTGGGCCGCGGAGATGTCGCCCACTCGTGCCAGGGAGTCACGTTGGCCGAATAGGTCTCTAAGGTAGAAGCGTGCAAAAGTGGAGTCTGAGCGCCAGCCACCCGCTGTAATAATATCTTTGACCGAGCAGTTGCGGTCCAGGGCTAGACTGGTGGCTACTGCTCTCACTTCATGCGCCCGGATTTGTAAGAGCTTATCGCCGCCTGGGGAGAGGTCCTGGTAGGCCGACCTAATCACCCACCGCAGCCAGGATGACAAGGTCTGGGCCGAGATGTCGTGTCTGCCAGCGGACAAAGGTAGGAAGAGGCGCGAGCGCCCCCGGCGCCGCGGCTTAGAGCGGCGCAGGTAAATCCTTAGCGCCGCACCGGGTCCTGCTGCCGCGATCCAGGGGAAAGGTCTGCACCACGGAGGGGCCGTATAGTCAGCATCTGAGGGGCCGCCGCGGGGCGGCGGTTCTTGGCCAGGAAAGATGGATCGGGGAGAAGCTGTGCAGAGCCGTCGGACCGAAACTGCAAACAGGCTGGGAGCATCGAGAGCGCGTGAAGCTCGCTGACTCGGGATGCTGTAGCGAGAGCCAGAAGGAAACAGGTTTTCCGGGTCAAATCTGAGAACCGAGCCAAGGGAAGGGGTTCAAACCGGTCCGTATTCAACCACGTCAGTACCCAGGCGAGATCCCACCGGGGTACTAGGGAATGTGAAACAGGACATCGGAGTTCAAAGTGTGCCAGTAAGTCCGACAGATCCTTGCAGGCGCCTGGGTCCGGAAGACTCAGGTGGCGGTAGGTGTCCGCGATCATAGCGCGGTAGCCCTTGATGGTGACCGGGGTTAAGCCTTGATCTTCGAAGAGCCACAGGAAGAACTCCGCCAGTTGGTGGGAGGCTAGGCTAGTGGGAGGGAGCCCATGGGAGGTGCACCAGGTCTGAAAGACCCTCCACTTGCCTTCGTACACCTTCCGTGTAGAGAGTCTGCGGGCTGCCGCAATTGCCGCCACAGCAGCACCCGAGAAATCTCTAGCGGCGAGGGCTTGCCGGACAACCTCCAAGCGTGTAAGCAGAGGCGCTCCGGGCACGGATGGAAGAGCTGCTGACGGGGCTGCTTGAGCATCGTGGGAGGGGTAGGAAGCTCCAGGGGAGGGTCCATCGCAAGCGCGAGGAGGTCCGTGGTCCAGTTCTTGGTCCAGTTGAAGGGGACCACCAGCAACAGGACCGCCGAGCATCCTAAAAGCTTCCACAGCACCTTCGGAACGAGGACTGACGGGGGGTAGGCGTAAGCAACCAGGCCGTCCCAAGAGATGGAGAGCGCATCCAGCACCCAAGCGAGCGGGTCCGGGACTGGAGAGACGTAAACCGGGAGCTGGATGTTCCATCTGGTGGCAAACAGATCCACTAGCGGTGTTAACCAATGAGAGCAGATCAGGCGAAAAATATCCGGGCGTAGGGACCACTCCGTGTGGAGCAACTGTCCGCGGCGAGACAGGGCGTCCGCGATCACGTTGAGGTGGCCGGGGATGTGGCGGGCTCGTAGAGTAATGCCCCGATCCCGGCACCAGAGGAGAAGGAGGTACAGAAGGATGCACAGGGAGGGCGAGTGAGTGCCCCCCTGATTCTGTATGTAAGCCACCACCGTCGAGTTGTCGGAGAGAACGAGGGCTTCCTGGTTGGCCAAGGTCTCCTGCCAAAAGTCGAGGGCCAACCCAACTGCCTTCAGCTCCAGCCAGTTGATGTGTTTCCCTAACAGCTCCCGAGGCCAGACGCCTGAGGCCGAGAGAAAATCGGGTAACAGGTGCGCGCCCCAGCCGGACTGGCTCGCATCTGTACAGAGAGACTACCGGGGCGGCAGGGAGTGAAGGGGCACTCCCGTAGCCAGCCAAACGAGGTCCGCCCACCTCTCAAGGTGCGGACGAGCCAGAGGAGAAACTGGTACGAGATCCGACAGAGAGCCCGAGGAGGGTCGCCAGTGAAGAAGGAGATGTAGCTGCAGAGGCCGAGCATAAAGTCTGCCCAAGGGAAGCAGGTCCGCAGCCGCACTGAGAAGGCCCAGGCGTTGAAGCCAGACCCTGGCGGTGAAGGAAGATCCTACCACCATCGAAGTCGCTAAGTCGACGATCTTCTGCCGCCTGGCCAGAGGCAGGCAGACAAGGTTGAGGTCGGTCAGGAATTCCATCCCCAGATGTAGAAAACGTCGAGAGGGGGAAAGATCTGATTTCCCCAGATTGAGTAGGAAACCGAGACGACGCAGATGGGAAAGCAGGGCATCTCTGTCCGTCTGGAGCGCTGCGGAAACCAAGTTGCACAGTAGAAGGTCGTCCAAGTAATTGGAGGCCGGGCTCAGGGAACGCTGGCGGAAGTAGGCCATCATGGCGTCGAGCAGTCTCGTAAATACCCACGGACTGATGTTGAGGCCGAAAGGAAGGGCGCAGAACTGGTAGATGATCCCCCCCAAAGGCAAACCGAAGGTACCGGCGAGACGACGGATGAATCGGAACGTGAAGATAGGCGTCTGACAGATCGAGGCTGATCGCGAAGTCCATCGGTCGGACGGCCGCACGGAGTGTCCTGGCCGTCTCCATCCTGAAACGAGGGGCCAAAATGAACTTGTTTAGCGCCGATAAGTCGATAACTGGACGCCACTTGCCTCCTGGTTTGGGAACTAGAAAGAGGCGGCTGTAGAATGCTGGTGAGTCTTGCCGCGAAACCACCTCTGTCGCCGCATTGTTGAGGGCCGCCACTTCCCCGCGCAGAGCGTCTGCCTGTATGCCGTCGAGCGATTCCTGGGTCCACAAGGGTGACCTGCGAAGAGGCGGAGGGGACAGGAATGAAAGTTGCAGGCCTGAAGTAACCGTGGAAAGAATCCAGGGGTCGTCCGGGAACAGCGATCTCCAAAGGTTGCTGAAGCGGGACAGCCGCCCGCAGACAGGAGACCCGAGAACTGATGGCGGTGGCGGGGGCGGGGGCGAGTCAACGAGCCCGGCCGCGGCCCGATTTACGGGCGCGGCGGGGCCAAGAAGGGCGAGGGGCGGGGCCGGGCTGAGAGGTCTGGAATGGACGGGCCCGACCTCGCGACGATCCGACTGGGAGTAAAGAGGGCCTGAAAGACCGCCGGGCACGACCCCCGGCCGGGCGGGGGGCGCGAAAGCGGGTCGAGGCTGGGGTAGATGCCGGCTTGGGCCACAAGTCCTTGGAAGATTCCTTTACTGTTTGCCATGTGTCGCCGAACAGCTGAGAACCACCTAAGGGGGTTTGACAGAGCTGGGTCTTCACTGACAAGGGAAGGTCCGAGCAGAGACGCAAAAGGGTATCCCGCCTCCAGAGGTCGCAATTGGCAGCTGCTGCCATGGCGTTGGCGGAGGAATGGTAGGCGGCCCGGTTGGCCGCTATCAGGATGGACTGCACGTCACGGAGCGGGGACTAAACCTCCAGGTCCCAAGTATCCTGTAGGCACTGCAGGGCTGCCTGGGTAGCCAGTTCCAAGAATCCAGAACACGCCAGCGAGTTCCGCGCTAAGGAGGCGATCCTGTCGAGAGGCCGAGGCCAAGAGTTCTGGACCAGTCTGCGGCCGCCAGCCTGCACTAAGGCCGCCGTATCCACCGCTGGAAGAGGGATGGCAAAGGCTTGGGAGTGTCCAGCGTACCAGGTCTGGCGGAAGCTCAAGTTGATCCCCACAGGCCATCGAGAGGCGGGAAAAAATCCCGTGTCGCCGAAAGCGTCGTTTCGCAGCTGGGCGGAGAAAGCATCAGTGAGGTCCCGGAAGCCGGCTGGGTGCGGGAGGGACTTGCGGCGCTTGACTTGCCTCTGCGCGTCGACCATGGCCGAAGCCTGTCTCTTCGGAGGAGGCGAAGGCGGACAGAAGTCGGGAGGTAGGTACTTGGCGATAAGCCAGGAAGCCTGTCCCAGGGCGTGGACCGTCTGCGATCCGAGCAAGGGGCCAGCGACGTCTGAAGAGATGGAGGCCGACGAGACCGTGGAAAGGCGGGACGGAGATCCAGCCGCCGAGTCCTGCAAGAAGATCGCCGAGGCCGAATCCGTAGGATAAAGGCTGAGGATGTCCGGTTCCAAAAACCGACCCTCCCGCGAAGAGGACGAAAGGGGCGAGCGGCTCCGAGAGCGCCGCACCACCGCGCGAGAGGTAGACGTAGCTGCCCACGACGCACGCAGAGAGGAGCGCCGCGGCGACGGAGGGACCGTGGCAAAACGACGGTCAACCTCGAAGTCAAGTTCCGCACGCGGAAGCCGACGTGAGCTAAATAACCGCGATCGGATTACAGACGAAGTGGTCTGGTCACCCCTGGCCCACCTGGGAGAACCGGGGCGGGGGGGGGGGGGACCGCAAAGAGTCTCTCCTAGCCCACTCAGGAGGAAAGGCGGAGCGGGGAGGGGACGAAAACCGGGCACGCGGCCCCCCGTCCGATGTCTCGGAGCGTGGGGGACGCGCGACGATGTCACACCGGGCCTGCCTGGTCGATACGGGGTGGGGGAGGGGGGGGGGGGGGGAGAGACAGTCTAGGGTCAGGCCATGCCCGCTCAGGAAAGGCGAAGCGGGGAGGGGACGATTTATGAGCCCGCGGCCCCAGCTCCGAAGCCTAAAAGCGAGGGGGACGGGGGTCCGAGTCACACCGGGCCCGTCTGGTCGATACGAGACGGGGGGGGGGGGGGGGGGGGGGGGGGGGGGGGGGGGGGAAACAGTCTAAGGTCACGCCAAGCCCGCTCAGGCGAAGCGGGGACAATTTATGCGCACGCGACCCCCGCTCCGACGCCTCGGAGCATGGGGGGCGAGTGTCAACTTCACCCCGGGCCCGCCCAGACGAGACGTGGCAGGGGGGGGGGGGGGGGGTGGGGTGGGGGGGGATGAAAGCGAAGCTTGCCGAGCCCGCTCGGAAACCACGGAGCGGGGAGGCAGCATTACTAAAGGTCTCGAGTCACATTCCGAAGCCTCGGTGCGTGAGTGAGAGCTTCTCTTATCACGTTTTCTCTCTTTCTTATGTTTGCGTTCCGTCACCCGCCCCCGCTCCGGAGACCTAGAGCCGGGGGTGGCTGACGAACGCTCAGCTCTCCCCGACCGCTCGCCCGAGGCAGAGCGGGGGGTGGGAAACGATATGGGGCTCAAGCCACGCGCTAACGAAGCAGAGCGTGGGGAGCGTGACTCCGAAACTCGCCTACCCTGTTCCGAAGACTCGGAGAGGGGAGGGAGAACCTGCGAGGTAATGGTACAGGAAGGGGACTTACCTGTGGGCCGGACAGCCCGAACGACGGAGCGGAGAGGAGCCCGAAGCGCCGAAGGAATGACGTCCACCTGTGGAGGATCCCGGGGAGACAGAAGCGGGCGAGGGGGCCGGTCGTGTCTGTAGAAGTCCCACATGCTTGACCACCGGTCTTCCGTCCACGCGGCGCAAACGTCACACGTTCTGTCCGAAGAACAGCCCGAACACGGCAAGCAAGAGTCGTGGGCATCGTCCGGCCACTGGGAGTCCCCGCAAAGGAGGCAAGTCTTCAACACAGAAGAAGCCACAAGGCCGTAGGCCAACTACGCAGGCGAAGAACAGTCAACCGTGCACACTCACTACAGGGCACAAGTCATGTGCGTCGTCGAACCCCAGGGCCAAAGCCAAGGGTGAAGCTCACAAAGTCAGAGCCGGTAAAAACCGGTCGGCGCACAGTTCACAACTAGTCCAAGAAAAAGAACAGCCACGAAGGTAGTGAGTCCAGGGCTGAACAGAAAACTCCAATTCAAGCCAAAAGTCAAAAATTCACTTTAGACAAAAAAAAAACGTAGAACGGAGAAAGGCAAAAACTCGACCATCCCCGGTCGAGCTATGAGTGAAACTGACAAGGTCGCCCGGTGAATGCCGGGATAGGGTAGTAAAGGGAGGCCACCCGGGGCCCTAGTGCTTGGATCCCCGGTGTCTCCTCCCCAGTTGTGTGCTATACACAACTTTTGCTGAAATCTATAGGCAATAGAGTGTATTCCAGATAGTAATGCCATCAGTAATGTATTTTGAAAAAAAACTAATAGCCTGATGTTGAAAAAAAAGAGTTTTTTTCTCAAATACTACTCACAGTACAACTTCAAACCCAAACTCGATCTGTACAGATATACTTGATGGTTAAGGCCTTCCTATGCATAATAATTTGGATGACCACTTGGAAAGGTCAAGAGTCACAATATATCAGGAAATAGGTCACAAATAGCCTAATGTTGACAAAACATGTTTTTTTCACTAATACTGCTTACAACTTCCATCCCAAAGCTGGTACAGAGATACCTGATGTATGCCACTTCTCTTCTCTTAAGTTCTCAGACGACATGGCTCATGTACGCCTACTCCAAAAAGTAGACGTCTGGCTGAGTACTTTGCACAGATAGCAGTATTAGAGTCATGGTGCAAAGACAGTTTTCTGGAAATGAATGTCCAGAAAACCAAGGAACTCGTCATTAATGACAGGAAAGTTCATGATATTTTTGTACCTGTCTCAATTAATAATCAACCAGTGGATGTGGTCGCTGAATTTAAATACCCTGGCACAGTTGTGGATAGTAGGCTGTCTTTTACTGGAAACACTGATCTGATTGTGAAAAAGCAAACCAACATCATTCGGTACCTTCTTAGGAAACTGCAAAGTTTTGATGTCAGTCCCAAGATTTTTAGAATCCATTTATAGAAGCCTGACATTTAACATCACCGCTTGGTATGGCAAACTCAGTATAAAAAACAGGGGCACACTGTCACGTATCATTACAACAGCTGGGAAGATCATTGGCCTAGGACAGTACCCATATGATGATCTGTACCATTGGGCTGTCTGAAGGAAAGCTGCTAGATTTGTCAGTGATCCTTGTCACCCACTATTTGATCAGTTTCAAATGCTACCATCAGGCAGACGTTTCAACATGCCACTTGACACAATGTTTTTAAGAAGTCTTTTATTCCAACTGCTGTCTCAATTTTGAACTCTTGATTATAGCGACGTGATGTATATTATGTGATCTACTTAACATTACCTCCCATCTTGTGATAGATTGCTTGTGATAGATTGCTTGTTCTTATAGTGTTTATCAGTGTCTTGACTTGTTTTATGATGAGCCAAAAGGCAAATTTATGTTGTGCTTTGACAATAAAGTTGTATTGTATTGTATTGTATTTTTTGAAAATGATGATGATAGAACTTTATTGCCATATGTAACAATACATTAGGAAATCGTTGCGGTGCCGCGAAACATAAAAGGAAGAACATTAAACACATCAAAATATAATTAAGCTACTAATGTGCACGCACACACACACACACACACACACACACACACCACACACACACACCGTATGCCTTAGTAACTATTGTGGTCTAAGCATAAAGACATTAAACACGATTTCACAGTAACACAAATTACATAGGACATCATAATATAAAACTGAACACGTCACTAGCATCATAGACACAGCAGTGTAGTTAGCCCTATTTCCAGGCCTACACATTAGTTTGGCCAGCCAACTGCTGCTGTGGTATGCAGGCACTCCCTGCTGTGAGCAGGCTATTTAGGTCACTGTCGGCATCAACTATTCCTTCTATAATCTATGTTGCCGCGGGACTAATGATGTGTGTGTTGTGCCCGTGTGTAATGTTCTCTAACTCTGCTTCCTCAGTTTTCTACATACCCTGTGGGATGTTTGACAGCAGATACACTTAGTAGTAGGATATTGGAAGAGCATTCTCTTCTAATATCATAAACAGTCCTTCCAGTCAGTATGACTAGGCGCGCAGTAATGATTAATTGCCACCGATCTTGCAAAGCCATCTTGCACTCGAGTCAGTTTCACTCGAACGCTCCGTAACTAAAAGTGTGTTCTGCACAGCCATGTAGATGAGGTATTGTGCGATAGCTGGGCAATACTGTTTAATGTAATGTGTATATATACATTACATTAAACAGTGGGACGGATGGGTCAGGTTTGGCGTTTGTTTGCATCAATAAAAGCCTGGACAGCAGTTGGGTAAAACTGTTTTTAAAATGACTCGTGCGTGTTCCGATCGCTCAATAACGGCACCCTGATGGCAACATCTCAAACAACTCATGGGCTGGGTGGGAAACATCTCGGAGGATGGATCTAGCCTTTTTTAGCATTCTTTCATGGAAGAGGGACTCTAACGAGGGCAAATCGATACCTATGATTTTTGATGCAGTGTTTACTACTCTGTTTAATTTGGTTCGCTCTTTCTGTGTGGTACTGCCAAACCAAATGGTCAGGGAGAAGGTCAAAATACTTTCAATAACTGCCCGGTAGAAGTTGGTCAAAATTTGTCTGCTGACGCCAAACGTTTTAAGACGTCTGAGAAAATACAGTCGTTGCTGTGATTTTTTCACTAAACAATCAACGTTTTTCTCCCATTTAAGATCGTTTGAGATTTGGGTGCCGAGAAACCTGAAACAATCAACAATTTCAACATGGCTACCATGAATAGTGAGGGGAACAATGTCACTTTTGATTTTCCTGAAATCCATGACCATTTCTTTCGTTTTAGGCACATTCAGGTCAAGGTTATTTCAGAACACCAGCCAACAAGTTCATCTACTCTCTCTCTCTCTCTATGCTGTTTCATTGTTGTTTAAAATAAAACCTTCAACAGTGGTGTCGTCAGCAAATTTAACTGTAAGGGAGTTATCATCCGTTGATGTACAATCATGGGTAAAAAAAGAGTATAACATGGGGGACAAAACACAATCTTGGGGTGCACACATGCTCACAGTGACGGGCTTAGAAACGCGACTACATGAACCAGACGAGTGGTTACAACCACCTGACTGTCGACGCCCTGGGTCTGAATGCTGACTGCACGGACCAACTCTGACTACCTGAGGTCTACCTGACAAAAAATCGTTGATCCACTGGCATAGTGAACTGTATTGTATGCATGCTAACTTGGATAACCCCTTGGAAAGGTCAAGGGGCACAAGAGATCAGCAAACGATGTGAAAATGTTCTTCTTTTTTAGGAGGTAGAATTTGGCAGAAAGTTAGCTGATGTTTAGATCTTTTTATATATACTATTTTGGTTCACTTCTCGCAAGTGACAAGGGTCATGGGAGGTTGACAAAAGTGTGGCAAATACACAAAATTTGAGAAAACATGGATTTTGCAGATACAAAAGCCTTTACTTATGTTAGAACACTTGAACACTTGCTTATTTCAGTAACCTGTTGGAAAGGCTATGGTCACTAAAGTCAAATTAATAATATGAATCAGTCATGAACATGAGCCTTAAGGGCTTCGCCATTCTTGGTCTTGCTGTTATAGCCACAGTTTGTTATAAGTGAAGTAATTTAAAAAAAAAAAAACTTGCAGTCATGACCTGGGACCTCAGAAAAAGTGTTGTTATATCCATTTTTGTTACATCTGACCTTGTTGACTGCATTTCTTTTATTGGATGTTTTCTCCCCAACTCATGCATGTGCACGCA
This sequence comes from Semisulcospira habei, assembly GCA_036245525.1. NCBI lineage: Eukaryota > Metazoa > Mollusca > Gastropoda > Semisulcospiridae > Semisulcospira > Semisulcospira habei. The sequence goes on from BTPG01000001.1 coordinate 96,096,289, forward strand.
GCAAAGTTATATTCTGAAGTAGAAGAAAATTTCATGACCAGTCTAGCATGACTGCGTGCTGGTGCTATCAGACATCAGGCCAAGAGTAGCAGGCAAAGCGCACTTACTTGGAATGGCCAACATCTTGTGCCAGCGGTGGACCATCCGTCTCGTCCGATTCACTGATCGCCTTACTGAAAACAGATCACATCTAACTTATTCTTTGTTCTTTTAACCCATTTAACCCCAAGACTGCATTTCCCAAATGTTGGAAGCATCACCTCAGGACTAAGTACCAGTTGCAGGAGATGGATCGACCATGAAAATTCAAGGGTATTGCACGATTAGCTCAGTGTCACCAGGTTCCAAACTAATCTGGCATTACCCTTCAATTATCATGGTCGATTCCTCTCCTGCTGTAGTGCATCGGGAGTAAATGGCTTAATGTTCAACAGCAAAATGAAAAAGAAGGTAAACAAATCACACTTAACAAATTAAGAAACATGAACTGCATGCTTGCATACCATATGTTCCATCTCCTCAAACACCTAATGCAAGTTCTGTCTCCTCAAACCCATAATGCATAATGTCACTAAAACAAACCAACAAAAATCTAGTAAAAGAATAGGTTGAACTATGAGATGTGGTGATTTTTACGAGCGGAGACTTTTGACACACAAATTCTGGCTCTGAGGCTCTGCTGAGGAACAAGAACTGTATGTAAAAGGCAAGCCGAGGCTCATAAATCCTCCTCCTCCTCCATAGTTTAATGTATCTATCCCACTGCTGTATGATACCCGTTTCATATCATGCTGGTTTGATAGAGCCTGTACAAGTGTTTTGATTACTCTGGATTTTCTTAAAATAACTCCGAATGGGCATCTGTAACATATCCATTCAGCACCATCATGGTGGCTTGGATGATCACAGGTCTTCCATTTGTTGACCGTGTAGCGCCATCGCGGTGGTGCTGATCTTAGGTCTTCCTTCTGTTGACCATGTAGCACCATCTTAGGTCCTCCTTTGATCTTAGGTTCTCCTTTTGCTGACCGTTTAGCACCATCGTGGTGGCCTTGAGTTTAGGTCTTCGCTTTGTTGACCGGGTAGCACCATCGTGGTGGCGGATCAGCATCATCAAAATGTGTTTAACTTGGGGATGGTTTTGTTATGTGTGTGCGTAAATTTGTTTAAAGGTAGTGAGATTCTGCACACACATTTTTTGTAACGGGCTTAAAGCCCACTGCTCCTGGGGATTTAGCGCGATATAAATGCTCTTTATCTTTATTATTATTTTTATTAAGTACAGTCTCACAGCTATGATGTCAATAATTGTTTAATGAGTTCCACCGTGATGTCAACAATTCTTTATCCACTACATGCTGTTTTAAAATTAATGTCCAACGTGGCCCTGGTCTGAGAGTAGAGCTCCACAGGTCACATGGTCACAATATCCTGGCAGGTAGGGCATGGGTAGCAGAACCCGAAAAGAACATTTTATGACATACAGCACATAGGCAACAAAAATTGGACTTAGGTGATTACCACACAGAAACTACATGTAAAGAACAAAGGAAACCTCACCGACATTGGGATAAAAGTAATTTTTTTCATCCCTTCGTCACATGACCAATCACTTTAGCGCAAACTGTACCATGTGACCGGGATACAAAAACAATTGTAGCAACTAATGGCCAACTTTTTGCAGCCCTCTTTCTGACGCGTCTTGGATGCCAGTTTTGTTCTAGAATATCACCAAAACATTTTAATGTACAAAGTTACTTGGTGCTGTTCGAAACAGGCATGCTACTGTAGACGGCAACATCATGAAAGATTTTAAATTATGTCAAAAGTCTATTATGTATAAATGTATATTCTTTTGACATCAGTCATGTCTGGCGTAATCCAGGTCAGAAGATTTCTTCTTGATTTATTTTACAAAAACATTTGGAGAAATGCAAACAAATACGTTATTGGTAGCAGGGGCTTGCTGCACAGACCCTTGTAGGCCTGCGGGAGGTCAAAGGAACCATTGTACCTCTCAGGCCTTTGGGGTACAGTGGTTCCTTTGACCTCCCTCAGGACTGTAGCACATCTTTGTGACTACTTACTTACTTACGCCTGTCACCCCTATCCGGGTTTATCGGGTCAACAGCAACACAAATTTTGTACCCACCGCATTGCTTTTGATTGTAGCAGCATAGCAAGAGTCCACAGTCTCCCCCAAAAAACTTCAGTTTTCGTCGCTTGATGTTGCAATAACACACCAACGATACAAAAACAAGAAAGGCAAAGTCCTTATGGCTCACATGTATAACTGATCCACACATGTCTGATGCTTCTGCACTAACAAAATCCATGTTTTCTCAAAATTTAATCAGTTTTCACACATCTGTCAAACCCCCATGATCCTTGACCTATGCAATGAGTCGACTAAATTAGGATACATAGAAAGGTCTTATCATCAGCTACCTTTGTGCCACAATTGACTGAAAAGTTTGCAAAAATATTGATAATAACTTCAATTATCTGCATGCTATACACATTTGTCAACCTCTTGTGACCCTTGACCTTTTCCGAGGGGTCATCCAAATTAGTATGCATAGATAGGTCTTACCATCACGTATCTCTGTACCAAGTTTGGTTTTCGAGTTGTGAATTGTAATTAAGAAAAAATATTTCTTGTCAAAATATGTCTATTTTAAAACTATTTCTTGAGCTCTTGTGACCCTTGACCCTTCTGAGGGGTCATCAAAATTAGTATGCATAGATAGGCCTTACCATCAGGTATCTCTGTAGCAAGTTTGGGTTTGAAGTTGTGAATAGTATTTGAGAAAAAAAAAACATCTTTTGTCAAAATATGGCGATTCTGGACCTATTTCTTGAGCTCTTGTGACCCTTGACCTTTCCGAGGGATCAACCAAATTAGTATGCATAGAAAGGTCTTACCATCAGGTATCTTTGTACCAAGTTTGGGTTGGAAGTTGTAAATAGTATGTATTTGAGAAAAAAACATCTTTTGTCAAAATATGGCGATTTTGGACCCAATTCCTGAGCTCTTGTGACCCTTGACCTTTCCAAGGGATCAACCAAATTAGTGTGCGTATAAAAGTCATACCATCAGGTATCTTTGTACCAAGTTTGGGTTTGAAGTTGTGAATAGTATTTGAGAAAAAATAAATTATGCCCCAAAATAGCTATTTTTTAAAATATATTTCCTGATCCCCTTTGACCTTGACCCTTGTGAGAGGTCACTGAAATTGGTATGCTTAGAAAGGTCTTGCCACAAAGTATCCTTGGGCCAAGTCTGAAGACTATAGCTTGAATAGTCTGTCTCTGAGAAAATGCCAACATTGAAGTTTACCAAGGATGACAGAGGACGGACGACCATTGGCCCAAAACATACTCACTTTTGTTTCGCATGGGAGCCCAAAATCAGTCTATATTCACAATAACAACTGACCAACAACAACAATAAAAAATTCTACCTCATTCAGGCTAGTTAGCTATCAGAATGTAAAAAAAAAAAAAAAAAATCTTCACCATGTAGAGGGCAAACAGTTATGCCGCGTGCTGCGTGCGTTCTGTTGTGAACAGAATGTTATGCAGTCTTTTATGAAGCGGAGGAATTTGGAACTAGGTGATTTACTCTTACATTTTTACACTCGTGAGCTATTCTTTCTTGCCAATGTTGTGTATCAGAGCATCTGCCCAGTAAAATGTCTGCAGAAGAAGGAGAAAATTCAGTTATTTTTTTTGCAAAAAAAACAAACCATTTTCTATCGCTGTTTTATTGAGAGAACTATATAGGCTTCTTCATTTTGTTGATTTTGATGAAAGTTTCTGACTTAGCAATGTATTTCCAAGGTATTAGTCTAAGTTTCTGATGCTTTCACAGTTGAATATCAACATAAAAAAAAGGTTTTATTGAGGTACCCGAAGTGTCTTTGTTGTGAAGATTATGTACACAATACACTTACGAATAGTTTAAATCTTCTTGATCACCAAGCGCTAGAATGAAAGCAATTGATATTGTACACAAAATAGCTGAATTTCGTTGTTACGTGGTAGTCATGGTCGTAGTAGTATATCACACCAGACGCATGCACGCAGGGTTCATGTAAAGAAACTTCACTCAGCTGCAACCCGTCACATGTGGTTTAACCCTTTAAACCCGGCAAACCGCTGTAGCGGTTGGCGGCCTCCTATACCGTTCAGCCTGGCAAACCGCTACAGCGGTGTCAGGTGTTTCGTATTGCGTGCCCGGAGACGCGCGAGCCTCGCTGCGCGTGTGGTGACCTCACCCTTCACACTGACACATCCTGTTTACACTACAGGGTCCTGACAGTGCGCACGTACGTTCGTCTGTGGTATGTGGTCAGTTTTGCGGCGCTAGTGTGGGAATTACGGTTGGAATGGCGAGTGGATGTGTAAATATTCGGAGTGATACAATTTTGTGTTTGGATACATGGTTTCAAAAGCAGATAGCTTTGATGTATTGGGACATGTGTGCCTACCTATCGCGTGGCAGCATAAACATGTGTTGGCAGTGTCAGCTGGAGCGATTGCTGTTTGAGGCACTGACAACGGCAATGACTTACAGCTTGATTCTGATGCTGAATTCGGAGGTTCTAATTGATATTCCGTTTTTTTTATGCCACACCTTGGTGTACCTGTAGGTGACTCTGTGGACACCAACGACACACATTGGTCACATGTGTAGTACGTGTATAGTCTTTACAACACTGGTACTTCCATCCGATCGTGTACGAGACACAACACGGACACACGGATCATCATTCGATGCCGCTTATTACATGTTGTCTAGACCGTGGATATACCTTATCAGTGGCAGGTGTAAACATTGACATCTGGTGACAAGGTAGGGGCCTTACGTTGTATCGGCATGCTGGAAATGCATGGATACTTATGTGTCACAGTAACAGACACCCTATTTAGTGATGCATGTTAAGTACCAGCGACCTGTCAGGCACGAAAGACTTTTTTTTTCAAGTTTGTCACCTGTCACTATTTTTGTCGCTAGGCATTACGACACATGTGACACAGTGTGGTCAAATCCATAAAACGGTAGTCCATCCAATGGCAAATCTGTACATATATACCTTTATAGGGAAATCTGTTGTAAAGTATTATTTTTACAGTGCACACCCATTTTCAACAGAAATTTCTCAAATAAAGTCAGGGCTGAAGGGTATATAGACTTCTTATTTACTCAGGGATGAAAGGGTTAAGCATGTTCCTTGCAATGTCACGGTGTGAAGTTATTTACTTCAGGACCTCATTCAGCATATCTGACCAGCGTATTAGGATGTATGACTGTTTTGAGGTAGTTCTTTTTACCATGGCTATGTGCATCTTTGAATACCACAAATACCTGCACCAATCAGAATGCATTTGTAGCCATTTTCATGTCTAAAAAGTGTCTTATTTACACAAAATAGAGGTGTTTATCATTGCTTCATATTTTTCATACTACTTGCACTGAAAGCCGTTTTCTTTTTAGCAGTGAAAATAAGCATCACAACCACTGATTTGTTCTGTTTAGTTGTGTTAGTTTTATAGTGGTTTTTTTTTAATTTTTTTTTTAAGGCTTTCAGTATTAGAGAGATCATTTTCTTTTGAAAATTGAAAAAATGTTGTCAAGTTATGTACCCTTTCTTCTTCCTAAGAATGTTCACTTTCTTTGGGGTCTGAAAACTTTGCTTTCACTCTAGCTGGTCATGTACACAACTGTTTGTGCAGTGAAATAACAGAAACAGGTTTTATCAACACAAAAATACCACAGGATGTGGCGTCTTGTTTTGAATTTGATGTGTCATAGGTCTCTACCCTTTAAATATGGAATTTAATTTTGGATTTGGAGTGTCACAACTTCTTGACGGTAAATCTAAACCAGGGCTATATGTGACAAGTACATTGTTTTAGTTTCCATCCTTTCTATAAATGTTAAAATCTGTCTCATGGAAAAGATGGTAGAAATTCCACTTTGATGAAGCTGGACTGTACCCCCATATGCATCCGCTTCTGTCGAGATTTGAGCTTCGTAAAATAATTGTTCATTACACCAATAAAAACAAGCCTGTATACAACAAACGGACACATTTCAAGCCATATTGTAGGAGTGAAACTGTGCAGATGAAAATGTCTATTCAAAGTAGGACACAGTGACCTAATTAGTGAATTTGTACCAATTTACTCTTGCTATTGATTACATTGCTACCCATATAGGAATGAAACAAACATTAATTTATGTCATTGGATTATGGTTTCATTGTTAAACACTAGTAATACTCCAGCACCCAGAAAATTATTAAAATATTGCAGTGACCTACTTTCGGAGCCGACCATACCCACTTCTGGTTGAGTGACATTGTGGTTCCTACCCTCAAATGAATCCCTGGGTCCAAAGTGCAATTTGCAGTTTGTTTCTTGTTTCTAACAAGATGTGCAGGATACCCTCAAATATCCGTCCTAAGGCTCCACACTATTACATGTTATATGTTTAATATTCATGGGGGGGGGGGGGGGGGGGGGGAAGCTGAGCCATTGAAAGACAAATGTAAACTACCAGTTTGAGACATGATATTTGGTGTGTTAAGGTGTCACACAAACTTCTTCATCTTTACTATGGATTCAACAATCATTTGATGTGGTGTGTCTGTCATATTTGTTTCTTTTGAGCAGCTCTATTATTTCCATGTCCTAGAAAACCAACCTTTGTCTTCATCATTTAGCAACGATACAAGTGGTGTCATAATGTTACACATGAAATGCATATGTGGGGTACCCCCTTTCTCCCAGGAATTCTCATCAACCATGTACAGGAAATATCCCTTTAAAACTGAACCGGATCAGACATGAAATAAGCCAGATTAACATTGCAAAATCCACATTAATTGTTTTTACCTAATTCCCCATTTTTGTCAACAACACTGAAGAACAACTCAATTACAAGCAGAATTTACTCACACCATATACAATTATAGAAAGCACTCCTGCATATGATGAATTGCCACAGTGCATCAACAGTCCGATAAGCAGTCGTCTGCCAGTGTTTCATCTGAACACCACAATCAGACACAAACTGAAAGATTTGAGATAAAGTTTTGTTTGGTACATAAATTATACTTAACCAAATTTTGCTTGATACAGTGCTGATAACCAACAGAACTGAATCGTTGACCTGAAACAAAATGTCCTTGTCTAACACCTCAGTAATTATATATCACATCTGCCGGTTATCGGCACTATATCAAGCAAAATGTGGCTCAACATAATGTAATATGCAAACTTCTCTGTATGATGAAGATGAGTCGTGTAACTGAATAATCAAGTGTGCTAACTACTTGTTACATGCATGTACGCGCAGTGAAAAACGTTTAAAAAAATCCTGAAGCTTAACATGAAGACTGTCGGGAAGCGTTCTTTCACCTTTTTAGTCCCAATTGTGTGGAACTCGCTGCCATTGAAATGCGGAATCTGCCCACATTGTCACAGTTCAAAGCTCACTTAAAGACTTTTCTTTTCTGTCGGACATTTAACATTTAGCTCACCTTTAGCCAACTGTTGACTGCCTTTTATTAAGTCCCTTCTATTTATAGAAGGGACTTTTTAGGACGGGTCATGGTGGAGCGAATTTAATAGCATGTCCATGTCAAAGGGGGGCAGGCTAAACCTCTAACAATTGAAGTAACCAGAAAAAAATTACATCATGTCTAGTTACACTAACCTCGCTGCTGAATGTACATTTGCTCTGCTGAGCTATTATTTCACCACCATCCATCATGTTACTGTTTTTGTCTACCATATTTAAAAAATACGGTAGACTTTGAAATGGGGCTGGGTCGGGCGCAATCCAGAGCATGCACTTGACGTTTTTGGCGTGCGGCACAGAAATTCTGGCAATGAAGTAACAAGATAAAAATGACGTAATGTCTAGCTCCCAAAAAGCTTGCAGGAGAATGTCTTTTTGGCGCCAAACGTCGTATGTGTGTGTGTGTGTGTGTGTGTGTGTGTGTGTGGGTGGATGTGACAGCGACTAGAGCCCGCATTTGAGGACGGACAAGCTTGAAATTTTAAGATATTGTCCCTAAAAGAATTATCTCAGGACCTTTTTTAAAATGTTTTGATTAAGATGCCCATTGGCAAGAAAATGGCCGTTTCACAAAAACCGGTTGATCCACACTGGAGTCCGTAATTTTTCTTATTTTTACTAGATATTTTGTGTATTCCTAGATAAAAGGGACATACTGAACGAGTTCATTAACCAGCATTGTACCTCTAGAACTTTTTCAGAGATAATTAAATTTTTTAAAAAATATAATTATATTTCATATTTTTGGGATTAATTTCACGAATTATATGGGTTAATCCTAAAACAATTGAATCTTTTTTATGAAAAAAACAATCTTCTCATTTATAATCACATGATTTTTTCTATAAGGTATTTACATAAGCCTGCAGTTTGTCTCGGCTGTCGGGTAATATTAGGTCAATTGTGACCTGTATGCACTAGGTGTGAAAATCAGTTTTCTGCACCACTTTTTTGGAGTCATTTGTAAAACAGCTAACATAACTTCAATTTTTCTTTTACGAAAAATGCTATCTTTTCATGATGTGCTATTTGTCCCAGCCCTGGGGTAGGATTAGGTCAAATTGTGACCTGTAAGCTCTAGGCATGAAAATCAGCAAGACAATTGCAAAGTTGATCCTCCAATACATCAAATGTTAGTACTGCCATGATGACGTATAACATCGAGTCGTCACTATGAATACAGCATTGTGGGGCGAATGATGCCATAATGTGAAGCTTGAAGTGACATCATTTCGCTGCTCGTGCTATTATTCTTCTTCAGAATAGCTATGCTACGCCAGACCACAGCTTACGAATGGCGGGAATTGCTGTGTGCTCGTCTTTATTTATGTGTGCCAGTGTGTGTGGATCAGAGGGTGGGTTAGAGTAGTCGTAGTAGTAGTAGATTCCTGTCGCTACACCAGCCCAGAGCATACTAATGGTGGGAAGCGCTGTGTCTTTATTTGTGTGAGCCGACGTGTGTGTTGATCAGAGGTTGGCTTAGAGAGGAGGGAAATGGATCAGCATTATAATCCTAAAACTATGAACAACTCTGAATGTTCCTAAAAGATAAACGCATCTGAGCTCCAAACACTACGGTAGACTTTGGGATGAAATCCTCATCTTGTTTTCGTTTTGTTTCTGTTTCTCAATATGACTGTGGTAATGCATATTATCAGATCGCATTTGTATGCAAGAAGCACAGCAGAAGGGGAAAACAGCAGTTCAAAGGACTGTGGCACTGACAAGAACAAAGTGTTTTCCCTACAATGCTTGTAAATGTGGGTACTTGCACACTAGCTTCAAAACTGGCCACTGTGATGGAGAAAGTACCTGTAAAATTAAAGTCCTTGTGGAATTATCAAACCGTGAAGCACATTCCAGCATACCATATTGCAGTGTGCAAAGTAAAAAAACATAAGTTTGCTTTTCCTGGATAGGATATGCATAAATCACCACTGGTTATAGTCTGTTGCAATGTAAGCTGCACTGTCAGCCTTTAGAAGCGTACACCTTGTCTGGGAGACAGATCTGTCTTGAAGTGACCAAGAGAATTTGAACCAAGGGTGCTCACCGAAAGCAGGTTTTACTGTACATCAAAAGCCAGCTGTCATGTATGTTAATTTAAGTCTAAATACACATGTGGCTAACTGCAGACACAGTGATTATGAGACAAACACAGTGAGAATACATTGCCTTACCTTCCAGCAGGGCTTCTATGGGCTGCAAACGCCATCGATACAGATGTCTGTCACAGAAGAAATACAGTGGAAAACTATCATCATCTGTCAAAGTGGTATGAACATTTCAGCAGCAGCCAGCAAGAATGGCAATGCCCTTCAGGTTCACATCTTAAAGCTCACGTGTCTAATCCACATAATTAATCTGACCCTTGTGACCTTTCCAACAGGTCACTCAAGTACGTAAATGTTCAAGTGTTCTAACATAAGCAAAGGGTTGGCTTCTGCAACTACGAAATCCATGTTTTGTTTAACTCTTAATCACCTATAAGAACATACACTGTCTATTCTCCTGTACCTAGAAGATAGTAAGAAAATTACTGAGAAAATGGGTTACTTCACCAAAGCGTCTATAACTTTTTTGAATAGACAGATATTTAAGTCTGGTTTTTTTTCTTAGCCGACATATGGATGGATAGTATTTTATGTTGTGGTGGAGTGTAATTTGATACCTGTTTATATTATTTACTGTAATTAATTAACTGAAAAAAATGCACCTCGATTATTTTGATATGACAAACAAAAGACGTAAAACTGAAAAATGTGTCAGTGGGCGAAAATATGAAAGTATGTGATAGTGGAGTGAGATAATTTTACATTAGTGATCACTATTACCAGGCAATCCACTGATAATCCTTCAGGTAATCGAAGTGCACGTATCCCCGTCGGCGGATGTTGCTACAAATTGATCGCCAAGTTCGTCTGTTGGGCGAAAATTTCGAACATTTCAGCAGGGAAATACTGATAAAAATAATCAAGTGGTGTCGCTTCCAACTCAAGTGGAGTTGTTGGGCCCACATATCGCGTGAAAGGCTGCAAAAAAGTCTGAAATTGGCCGCTGATGCCAGATAGCATCGCCGCCGCCATCTTGCAGTCGTCGCTTCGGTAAACACTGCTGAAATACTCCGGTATTTTCGTCATCCCAGTCCGACAGATCGCTAGTATGTACACTAGATGTACACTAGACACACTTATGTCACTTCCCTCTGGCTCTGAAACTGGATAATTGCCAATTTACTCCGAAATAGCGGTAAACTCTGGGTCACTGTCGTGTATGTCGCCATGTTTGCAAACACGTGCGTTAGCGAGCAGCCAGGTGCACGGTAAAACTCTCCCAATTCGACACACACAGTGGCTTAGAGCGCATGCCCAGTGTCTAAAGTTAGTTTGACCTTGCCCCCTACGGTATACAATCTCACCTTCTTCACAGAAGAACCCACCAACGTATCACATGACTTCTAAATTTAGTACCGAGGACGGGCGTCTATGGGCGCTTTAGGTAAAGACCCGGAGGGCGTTTTAGGGCGATATAGGTGATTAAGAGATAATTTTATGCATTTTCACACTTTTGTCAACCTCCTGTGACCCTTGACTGTTGCAAGTACTGAAGCAAGTTAGTATATGGCTAGAAAGGTCTTATTTTCAGCTTTCTTCCAAATTTAGCTGAAAAAAATTGCAGACACTTTTCACATCATTTGCCAATTGTAAACAGTATTTGAGAAAAGACAACAATCTTAGTAAAAATAAAAATAATAAAAAAGGGTATTTGTGACCTATTTCCTGATCTCTGGTGAAGCTTAACCTTCCGAGGGGTCATCCAAATAAGTATATATGGGAAGGTCATACCATCAGGTATCTCTGTACCAAGGTTGGGTTTGAAGTTGTGAGTAGTATTTGAGAAAAAATAAAACATGTCAAAATATATCCATTTTTATATATTTCCTGATCCCCTGTGACCTTGACCTTTGTGAGAGGTCACTCAAACTGGTATCTTTAGAAAGGTCTTGCCACAAAGTATCCTTGGGCCAAGTTTAAAGACTGTAGCTTGAATAGTCTCTGAGAAAATGCCAACGTTAAAAGTTTACCACAGACGACAGCAGATAGATGGACGGCGGCGGATGGACGGACGACAACCGGCCCAAAACATACTCACTTTTGCTTTGCACGTGAGCCAAAAATTATTTTGTCAGGAAATGGCTATTTGCTACCTATTTCTTGATCTCTTGTTACCCTTCACCTTTCCAAGGGGTCATCCAAATTAGAATGCATAGGAAGGTCTTACTATCAGGTATCTCTGTACCGAGTTTGGGTTTCACATTGTGAATAGCATTTGAGAGAAAACATCTTTTGGCAAAATATGGCTATTTTTTACCTATTACCTGAGCTCTTGTGACCCTTGACCTTTTCGATGGGTCAACCATATTAGTATGCATAGAAAGGTCTTATCAGGAATCATACCAAGTCTGGGTTTGTATGACAATTTTTGGCCTATTTCCTGATCCCTGTGACCTTGACCTTTATGGGAGGTCACTCAAGTTGGTATGTTTAGAAAGGTCTTGCCACAATGTATCTTTGGGCCAAGTTTGAAGACTGTAGCTTGAATAGTCTCTGAGAAAATGCCAACGCTAAAATTTACAACGGAGGACAAGCAGACGGACAACAGACCACTGGCCCAGAACATGGACTCACTTTTGCTTTGCACGAGCCAAAAAACAGACCAAGGAAAAAGACTGAACAACATATCTGCTAGTATTTGAGAGAAAACAGTTTTAGCCTGTCTATTTGTGACCTATTTCTGGACCCCATGACCCATGACCTCTGCGAGGGACCATTAAATTAGTATGCATAGAAAGGTCTTATTATCAGCTACCTTTGTGCCAAATTTGACCCCCAAAAAATGGCCAAAACTTTGATAATAAGTGCTCGTGCTATTCTTCTTCTTCAGAATTCCTGTCGCTACTCCAGTCCACAGAGCGTAATAATGGAAGGAAGCAACGTGTCCATCTTTATTTGCGTGCGCCAGTGTGTGTTGATAAGAGGTTGGGTTAGAGAGGAACGATTAGTTAGTTAGTTATTTGGGTTTAACGCCGAGCAGGCAACTAAGACCATCTCACAGCGAGATGGGTAAAAATCTGGTCAGCCAGACTAAAAGAAAAGTCTTAAGACATGTAATATACCTTTTTCCATATTATAATAGCAGAGATATTCATCACCTGGGGATCCCCGCCTGCCACCGAGCCCAACAAGGGAAAGTGCAACTGTCGGCAGGTCTCCAGCCGACGCACAATGGAGACTGCCCGAAAGATATACTCAAGGGGGTAAGCCCGATTGAACCTTCTATCACACTGTTGAATGCTGGGGAATACTGGCGTAAAGCACCTATATCAGCAGAAGAGGCTATAGCATGGTGCTCCTTATATCAACCCGCATGTCAACAGTGGGATAGGGCAAAACGTGACAAGAGCCGATTGACTAGGCCGGTACGACTAGCCTCCCGTTTAGGTAGAAGTCAAGGCCAATGTGGAGTGTTGGCACCAGTGAGCCGCAACCCAAAGGGAACCTCAGCCACCAGGATCCTCTTCTTCCCCAACACGGGTCTCCAAGCACGGCAAACACTTGGGATCCAAAGGACCAAAAGCTCACAAGTAATTTTAAGGACCAATCCAACATGGTAGGACCTAGGTTAGCACAGCTCCTTAAAAACCGGACCAGTGAAAAAGACTGAACAATATATCTGCTGACATCAAGTCCTAATCCTGGACAAAGATGGCACCCCTCTGCTAGCCCACTCAGTCAGTGACTGAGAAGACTACCCACCCACGCCACGTGGAGGCCGGTGCCGAGTGGGCAGAGAGGAATGAAATAGATGAGAAGGATAAGCTTAAAAATAAGCTTAGACAACTCTGAATGTTCCTAAAAGAAAAACGCATGTGATCTCCAAACAATGTGGTAGACTTAGGGATGAAATCCTCATCCTGTTTACCTATTTCCTGGTCCCCTGTGGCATTGCCCTGTGAGAGAGCTAAATGAAATTGGTATGATTAGAAATGTCTTACCAAGTATCCTTGGGCCAAGTTTGAAGACTGTGGCTTGAATAGTATCCGAGAAAATGTCAACGTTAAAGTTTACCATGGACCACGATGCCAGACGACGGACAGACGACCACTGGCCCACACAAGCCAAAAAAGAATGATCCCGATTCACAGCTAACAACTCAACATTGGTTAAATCACAGTTTGCAAAGAAAAATATAACAGCACACTTAAAACGTTTTCACGATCACAATCAGCAGTTGTACGTTAGTTTTACAACAATGGCATGCATCGTAAACATTTCTTTGAAGCATATGTGCTTTTATTGTTCCGTAACAAACCATTTGCTTTCAACATGAAGATATGTCGCTTCTATCAATAACTATAACTGAAAAGATTGCAGGATAATTATTTTGCCCTGTATATGTCTCCATGTTGCAAAAATTGAAAATGTGTTGAAGGTTATTTGTCAGACGCAAGGACCACAGTACAACACTTCTCCATCTATCAGTTCGTGTATTTGTCCTTCTACCACTATGGGAACCGGAATAACATGTTGTCAACCCTAGTCATTTTCAAAAGTGCACATGTTTCCCAGATGTTTGTACAAATATTTAGTAAATTTGATGAATTGTTGGACATCATTTCTTACAACTAAATGATTGTGATATTCAAATCGGAAACCACTCACAAAATACGCTTCATTTTTAAAAATAAAGTTTTGCTGCATAATTCCGGCTGTCATAAGACACGGCCCTTATTTCTGGTCCTTTTTTGAATGACAAAGTCTGTAAACAGAAAGTTAGAAAGCATGGTCAAAGATACAAAAAGACACCTAACGTCCAACTGATGCAACTTTCGGTCGCGATTATTCAAATACAAGAACTACCTAAGTTCTGAGACTGTACTCGTTACAAATATATAGTTTTCTCCATAAGTGTATGTTTTTATTCCCTTAAGTGCAATCGGTCTCGAATGATGATACAGTAAAAACAACCACCACATAAGTGTCCATTTCAGCACCCTATTTCAGCCCTCATTTCATCTTTGTCAACAGATATATCATACCACATCCCAAGTTTGCAGTCAGATTTATTTCTACTATTTTTCCATTTATTTCCACACACAACCAATACAACAAGAAAATGTTGTTCTAAATTTTTGTTATTTCAAACAAAACAGCAACACCCACTTCAAGCACACCTTTTGGCATGAAGTCATAATTATTATAGAGGGGTTCCAACTTCTTCCTTGGGTCATTTTCAACTAAAAGACACAAAGACAATTAGTAGTGCTTTTCCCCCCAGCCTCTTGAAAAAGAAACAAATTGTAAATGGGGGAAACAATTAAAAAAAAACCTTGGGATGAACTCCTCATCTTGTTTAATATATTAAGTGATTAAGAATGAGAATGTCGTGGGACAGATAATCAAGCTAGCGTCCTCACTTGGCTCTTGACAGGTGCTGAAGAGGAGCGGTTGTCCTTCAACTTGAAAGAACCAGATGAGCGCAAACCAGTCCCTTGTAGCGCTGCCACCTGTCTATCGTCGGGAATGGCAGCCGGAGCGGACCCTTCCCGCTGCAGGACCTGAACACAAGCAGTCACCATACACAGTCTGCCAAACACACCACACTTTGTGTATGCCTGTGCGAAACACAAGTTTTGTCATTGATGTTGTTTAACTCTTGTGCTGTCAGTAGCACTATTTGTTGTGTTGTTACTACTACATGAATCATCATGACAAAAAGTTCTACTGACATCCAAAGGGTTTAAACAACATCAATGACAAAACTTGTTTCACATGGGCATGCACAAAGTGTTAGAACTAGGGAAAACATCAAACGGTGGCTCCAACAAGAAACATTTACCATATGCACGCTTGTATGTTATGGCCTGTCACATAACATAAAGTGTACTGCACAGCTGTCCGCAATGAGTCAAGATCGCTGCCTTATTAAACAATAATTCTGATCGATACTGGGCTACTTACAGTCAATAATCAATACCAGTCACCAAAAAAAAAACATTAAGATAAAATAAGGATGAAGAATGGCCCACTACTCATGGGATGCAATGTTTATTTAGTAACAAGAATGGCAAAGTCCTTAAGGCTCACATGCATAATCAATCCACATAACTGATCTGATCTTTGTGACATGACCTGTCCCGACAGGTCACTCAAATGAGCAAGTGTTCCAACATAAATAAAGGGTTGGCTTTTGTACCTGCAAAATCCACGTTTCCTCAAACTGTATGCACTATTCAGTCTTGTCAACCTCCTGTGACCCTTGACCTTTACAAGTAGTAAATCAAATTAATATGCATACAAAAGGTCTTATAGTCCATGAGCCATACCCGACTACCATGCATCGCCCCCACTACTCAACAAGATGGGCTTCAAAGTGTACCTTAGTATGTCCTGCGATGTTTAAGCCATGTTCCCATAAAATCCTTAGGAACACACCAGTGATACAGCCGATGGCACAAGGGTACTCTCATTCTTCGTGATCACTAAATGAGCTTCAGAAACACCTTCCTCTAAATAAATCAGAATTCATTCCAGAAGTCAAAATCAGGCAAGATTGTGTTAAGGCACACCATCTGTGTGCTCTGCCAAAACAAAACACAAAAAAACAGAATTAAAAAATATTGAACCTCTAGCTGACAGTGATGGTATTTGCACACCTAGTAAACGGCCAATTCTGTGAAGTCGCAAAAAAAAAGAGAGACAAAAATGCCCTATCAGATACCCTCAGACATTTCCTAAGCTTGTTATCATTAGAGACCTCAAAATGGATAAGTATGTTAGTCATATGTGAATATCAGCTTTTATTGAACTTCGGCTCATTAGCAGAGTTAGACTCTATCCGACGCCCGAAGCAACTGCAATCCTCGTCTCCTTTGTTTTATCACGGTTAGACTACTGTAACTCCCTCCTTTCCAGCCTGCCTAAAACCCAGCTAGATAAACTGAAGACAGTGCAAAACAGTGCTGCCCGTTTAGTTCTGCGCGTGCATAAACGGGACCATATCTGCCCCGCCCTTGAAAAACTCCACTGGCTGCCCGTACAAGAACGCATTCTGTATAAACTGTCCTGCATGTGCTTCAACTCTATCAACCTGACTTCTCCTGCTTATATCTCTGACTTACTCCATCTGTATACTCCATCTTGCACCCTCCGCTCTTCCTCCAACACACGTAAATTTCGCCTTCCCAATGTCAAATGTAAAACACGTGGCGGTCGTGCCTTTTCCCATCCTGGCCCTGCCAATTGGAACAGCCTCCTCGCCCCTGTCCGTAACTGTCAAACGCTCTCCTCATTTAAATCACTTCTCAAAACCCAGCTCTACAACGCTGCCTTTCACTAGTTCATTTCCCCAGCCATGCACAATTCATCACCACAGTCACGTATGTGTGTGTGTGTGTGCGTGTGCGGGTGTTTTTGTACATATGTGTGAAAAATACTTACATTTTGAGAAAATAATAATAATAATAAAGAGCATTTATATCGCGCTGACCTCGCGCTGGGACCATACGGCGTTGAGGCGCGTCCCCTGGGTGGTGGATAGGGGGTCCCTCGTGAGAGGGGTGCACCGAATGAAATAAGGTGCCGTGAACCAACATGGTCTAAGGGAAGGTGACCCCGACAGAAAACCCCTGGTCCTCCTAGTAAGGGGGTTGGGCGTGGGGGTAGCTTCCCCACCCTGCAAAAAAGGAAATAGCTACAAAAACGCCGACGAAAAGAATAACAGTAATTCCTTTCCTGGAGGAGGAAGGTTCTTCTACTAGAAGACTTATGACGTTCTGTGGTGAAAGCCGGAAGTCTTCGGAAGCCACAGGACCGAGCCGCCTCTCTCTATCCAGGGATACAACCATGGGCACATGGAACGTCAAGACCATGTACCAGAGCGGCAAGGCCGCCCAGATAGCAGCGGAAATGCAAAAGTACAACCTTTCCCTGCTAGGCATCAGTGAAGCCAGATGGACGCAGTCTGGCCAGAAAAGGCTGTTAAGTGGGGAGATGGTTCTGTATTCAGGTCATGAAGAGGAGAATGCCCCCCATACAGAAGGAGTAGCACTCATGCTGTCACCAGTGGCACAGAGAGCGCTGATGGGCTGGGAACCTCTTGGGCCAAGAATTATAACAGCAGCCTTTAGAACCAAGAAAAAGCTCAAGCTGAACGTCATCCAGTGTTATGCGCCCACCAATGACAGTGACGAGGAAGAGAAACAAGAGTTCTACGACCGACTCCAGAGTGCCGTGGACAAATGTGCGGAGCGAGACATCACCATCGTCATGGGCGATTTTAATGCCAAAATAGGGGAGGACAACACCGGATACGAAGAGGTGATGGGGAGACAGGGACTAGGCTCGGAGATGAGTGAGAACGGGGAGAGGTTTGTAGACTTTTGTGCTCTAAACCGACTTGTCATTGGAGGCAGCATCTTCCCACACAGAAGAATACACAAAGCAACTTGGGTCTCACCTGACCATACAACAGAGAACCAAATAGACCATATCTGCATTAGCAAGAAATTTAGAAGATCCCTTCAAGATGTTCGAGTGAGGAGGGGAGCAGATGTCGCCTCAGACCACCATCTGCTTACCTTAAGAATGAAGCTCAAGCTAAAGAAAAGCCGCACAGAGACAACAAGAAGACAGCGCTATAATGTAGGCCTCCTGAGAGAAACTGGAGTTAGAGAAGAGTTCAAACTGGTGCTGTCCAACCGGTTTCAAGCGCTACAGGAGCTAGTAAATGAAGAGGAGGCGGTCACCACAGAGCAGCAGTGGAAGGCAGTTAGAGAGGCGCTGAACTCAACCTGCAAAGACACTGTAGGGTTCAGGAAACACCACCACAAGGACTGGCTGTCAGCACAGACCTTGAAGAAGATAGAAGCGAGGAAGCAGAAGAAAGCAGCGGTCAACAACAGTCGCACGAGAGCAGCCAAAGTAAGGGCACAGGGGGAATACTCGGAAGCCAACCGCGAGGTGAAGAGGAGTATCAGGGCAGACAAGAGGGCCTACACAGACAGCCTGGCAGCAGAGGCAGAACAGGCAGCAGGCAGCGACAACATGAAACAGCTCTACGACATTACCAGAAGATTGTCGGGTAAGTATGGCCATACAGAAAGACCAGTAAAAGACAAAGAAGGCAAGCCTATCGCAGACAGAGCAGACCAACTCAACAGATGGGCCGAGTATTTTGAAGAGTTACTGAACAGACCTAGCCCACCCGACCCCCCCGACATCCAGCCGGCAGAGACCGACCTACCCATCAGCTGTGACAGACCCAGCCGGGAAGAGATCAGAAAAGCAGTGGCATTTTTGAAGAATGGCAAAGCAGCAGGGCCAGATGGCATCCCAGCGGAGTCTCTGAAAGCAGACCTAGAAACAACAGTTGAGATGCTGTACCCACTGTTTGGAAAGATCTGGGAAGAGGAGGTGATGCCAGCTGACTGGAAGGAGGGGTACCTAATCAAGCTTCCCAAGAAAGGCGACCTCAGCAAGTGTTCCAACTACAGAGGAATCACCTTGCTGTCAGTACCAGGAAAGGTCTTCAACAGGATCATCCTGGAGAGAATGAAGAGCTCCGTTGACCCCCAGCTGAGAGACCAGCAAGCAGGATTCAGGAAGAACCGATCATGTACAGACCAGATCGCCACTCTCCGCATCATCGTGGAACAGTCTCTGGAGTGGAGCTCCCCGCTGTACGTCAACTTTGTGGATTATGAGAAAGCATTTGACAGCATGGACCGAGAGACTCTGTGGAAACTCCTACGACACTATGGTGTACCCACAAAGCTCGTCCGCCTGATCAAGAGCAGCTATGATGGCATGACATGTCGCGTGATCCACGAAGGGCAGTTCACCAGAGAGCTCCAGGTCAGAACTGGTGTCAGGCAGGGGTGTCTGCTGTCTCCGTTCCTCTTCCTACTGGCCATAGACTGGGTCATGAAGATGACCACAGAGCACAGACGAAGTGGAATACAGTGGACACTGTGGACACAGCTTGACGACCTCGATTTTGCAGACGACTTGGCATTACTGTCCCACACTCATCAACAAATGCAGGACAAGACCACGAGGCTTGCTGACATCTCGTCCCAAGTGGGCCTCACCATTCACAAACAGAAAACAAAGACAATGAGGCTGAACGCAACCAGGGAAGAACCAGTCTTGCTTGCTGGCACCCCGTTGGAGGAGGTGGAGTCCTTCACCTATCTCGGGAGCATCATCGACAAAAAAGGCGGCACTGTTGCAGATGTCAGAGCACGAATCGGTAAAGCCAGAGCAGCCTTTCTCCAGTTGAAAAAAGTGTGGAGTTCCAGAGAGCTGTCACAACACACCAAAGTCCGGATTTTCAACTCCAATGTAAAAGCAGTTCTCCTATATGGAGCAGAGACATGGAGATTGACAAAAACCACAGTCAACAGAGTACAGACCTTCATGAACAGTTGCCTTAGAAGAATTTTGAAAATCCACTGGCCAGAGAAGATCAGCAACATCAGACTCTGGGAGAGAACAGAGCAGATAACAGCAGAGAATGAAATTGGGCGAAGAAGATGGGGATGGATCGGTCACAGTCTGAGAAAGCCAGCTTCCAGTATCACTAGGCAGGCATTGTCATGGAACCCCCAGGGAAAGAGGAAAAGAGGTAGGCCGAGAAACTCCTGGCGTCGAGACCTCCAAGCAGACATCAAGAGACTGGGAACCACCTGGAGTAGAATCGAAGGAGAAGCACAGGACAGGAGTTGCTGGAGGTCTCTCGTCGACGGCCTATACCCGGGTAGGGGTGACAGGCGTAAGTAAGTAATATCGCGCTGAATCCCCAGGAGCAGTGGGCTCTAAGCGCGTTACAAAAACATATATATATGCAGAATCTCACTACCTTTAAAAAAGTTTAATCTACGCACAAAAATACACATAACAAAACCATTCACAATCACAAGTTAAACACATTTTGATGATGCTGATGCGCCACCATGAAGGTGCTACACGGTCAACAAAGGGAAGACCTAAGATTCAAGGCCACCATGATGGTGCTAAATGGTCAGCAAAAGGAGGACCTAAGATCAAAGCCACCATGATGGTGCTACAAACAGAAGGAGGACCCAAGATCAGCACAACCGCGATGGCGCTGCATGGTCAACAAATAGAAGACCTGTGATCATCCGAGCCACCAAATGGTCAATAAACTAAGGATGTAAAGATCAAAGCCACCAAGATGGTCCTACACAGTCAACAAATGGAAGACCGAGGTAATAAATGCCACCATGATGGTGCTAAGTGAGGCATCCTAAGCCACAGAAATATGTTTGCAGACCAGAGCATTATTACACACACGCACACATACAATCTGTGGATTAATGGTACGCACGCTGAAAGAAGTAGGTTTTAGAAACATGGACTTTGCTGGTGAGAAAGCCAGTCATTTACTTATTGCCACTAAGGTCACACAAAAGTATATCGGTTGTCCACGTGAGCCATAACAGCTTTGACTTTCTTGTGGAGAGAATTGTAGTTACATGTATTATAAACGGTTACAAAGTAAAGGAGGATATAGCACTGTCAGGGGAGAGAAATGTGCATGATCGACCAGTGATCATAGATCTACTGTGGCCAAAGCACACAAAAAAAAAAGAGATAGGAAAGAGGGGGCGCTAAGAGAGTGACCGAAAGCAATGCATATGGAAGGCCCCCCGAAGGGGGGCGTATCACATATCCACTGTTCCAGCCACTCAGTGCATGGAAATTTAAATCTAGGTCCCCCAAGGGGGGTCCAGATATTTAGCCAGTGTGGACAGCTGTTTCGGTCTTGGCGACCTCTTCAGCACACCATCGGCAATACTAGAGGAGGCAGGAAATTCTGCCTACCTGCAATGACAACCACATTTTACTGTGGTGTCTGCAGGGGCATACATTCCATGCCACCACCTAGAGTTAAATTTCCATGCACCCTAAACGAGAACCTACCAAAAGGGGGGGAAGGGGTTGCAGTCGATATTGTAGTGATAAATGAAAAGAAAAGGGGAGACTGCCAGTGCTAATATTTTAGGAAGTAAAGGAGGATATAGCACTGTCAGGGGAGAGAAATGTGCATGATCGACCAGTGATCATAGATCTACTATGGCCAAAGCACACAAAAAAAAAGAGATAGGAAAGAGGGGGCGCTAAGAGAGTGACCGAAAGCAATGCATATGGAAGCCCCCCCGAAGGGGGGCGTATCACATATCCACTGTTCCAGCCACTCAGTGCAATTCACACACAGGGGGGTGGCTGTGCAGGACTCAGCAAAGTGTCCGGGCTTATTGCAATGGGCGCATATGAAGCCTCTGCCTGGCGGCATGTCTTCTGCCCATGGCCATATTTTGGGCACTTACAGCACCGGAGGTGGAGAGAGACGTGCTTCTTCACTTTCAAGGAGTAATAGCCTCCCCAGATGGTAGTAGGAGGGGAGGGTGGTGCCAAACGTCAGGATGATGGTAGGGAGACGGATCTCCCAACCACCTCGTTTGGAAGCGAGGCGCCCGACGTAAGTCACCCCCTGCGGTTCCGTACAAGTTCATCTTCTGACAGTTGTGCCAATGCTTGATCTTTTATCACACCTCTAGAAGAATTCATCGTTTTGTGGGGTGTGACCTTCACTGGAGTGTCTCCTATGGAAGAGACACAAGAGTAGCCCGTTGGAGTGTGCCTGGGTACGGCACTCTACCAGCAAGCCATTTTTGGTTTTCTTGTGGTTTCCGTATTATAGTAGTAGAGATATTTATCCCCCAGGGGTCTTCGCCCGCCACCAAGCCCAACAAGGGAAAGTGCATCTGTCGGCGGGTCTCCAGCCGACGCACGATGGAGACTGCCCGAAAGATATACTCAGGGGGTTAACCTGATTGAACCGTCTGAGCCACCGCCTTCTATCACATTGCTGAACGCAGGGGAATACTGGCGTAAAGCACCTAATCAGCAGCAGAGGCTATAGCATGGTGCTCCGTACATCAACCTGCATGTCAACAGTGGGATAGGGCTCAATGTGACAAGAGCCAATTGATTAGGCCGGTACTCCTAGCCTCCCGTTTTGGTAGAAGTCAAGGCCAAAGTGGAGTGTTTCAGCCACCAGGATCCTCTTCTCCCTCGACATGGGTCTCCAAGCACGGCAAACACTCAGGATCCAAAGGACCCAAAACTAACGAATATTTTTAAGGACCAATCCAACATGGTAAGACCTGGGTTAGCACAGCTCCTTAAAAACTGGACCAGTGAAACAGACTGAACAACATATCTGCTGATGTCAAGTCTTAATCCTGGACAAAGATGGCACCCCTTCGCTAGCCCACTCAGTCAGTGACTGAGGCGACTACCCACCCATGCCACGTAGAAGCCGGTGCTGTAGTGGGCCAGCAGCTGATCAAGAGCAGTCAGGTTTCATCTTTGACAAGCACTCTAAAGACGAAATGTATCATCTTTGGCTGTTCCAAGTGTGCAGCAAATGCTGATTGTTATATTTACAGTAAAATATTAGTGGATCCCTACAAATGAATGAAAAGTTTTTAAATGTACCACCTGACGTATGGTCAGATTTATTACATTCACTGCCATTTTTATTTCCATCAGTTTTGTAGACAGTTCTACATTCCATTAAGTTATGGCCTTTGACTTTAACTGAGAGTAGTAGATCTTACCTTCATATTGGTATATTTGTCACAGGCAGCAACCTGGTCCTTGCAGTTATGCTCATGCACATTTAACAGGCAATCTGTAACAAAAGCAAGATAACCATTACATGTAACATATGTACCTGACCTGACATTCTGCACATGTGAAGAGCAGAATTTACTTGAAAGCTCATTCATTTAAACTTACACCACTTCTATCTGGCTGTTAATATGTAACTCACGGCTGTTTGTATTTGAACGATTGTCCCTGTCCTAGATGCAACTCTCTTTCCCTTCTGTACATAGTACAGCTGAAGAAAAATGACATACACTCTTCACCCATGGCACATAATGTTTTGAAAAATTATAATACAAACACACATGCAACCAAAGGCACCTGTTATGTGTGCTGCTGTTATACATCACTAGAATACCGTTTCCTCAAGTGAAACCTCCTTCACTACAGTCCAAGGTTATCTTCCTGCACTTTCCAACATATCTACACTTACACTACAGTGAGTCTGGAGCAGGTGCACAAGGATCCACAAGAAAGGCAAAGAGCTTAAGGCTCACATGTATGACCAATCCACATAAGTGTGACCTTCATGACCTTGACCTTTCCAACAGGTCACTGAAATGAGTTAGTTATATGGGTTTAACGCCGAGCAGGCAACTAAGGCCATCACACGGAAAGGGGGGGTGGGGGGGGGGGGGGGGTGGCGGGGGGCAAAATCTGGCCAGCCAGACTAAAAGAAAGGTCTTAAGACAAGATGTAAATATATCTTTAAAATATTTCATGCTAAATGTCGCACAAGTTTTTAAAGGAAATGTCTACAGACTCTCAAAAAGGTCAAAATAATAGAATATCATAGTCTATGAATGCTCAAATCTTATTAAAAATATTGCACTCTCTCAGAAAATTGAAGATCTTGTCCGAGGGTACATCCCGGAACAAAATCTTCAAGGAGTCTGCAGTGAAGTGTTGATATCTTGTGTCAATTAGATTGGTTGGTTAGTTAGTTATTTGGGTTTAATGCCGAGCAGGCAACTAAGGCCATCTCACGGCGGGAATGGTAAAAATCTGGTCAGCCAGACTAAAAGATAGGTCTTAAGACATGATGTAAATATACCTTAAAAATATGTCAGGCTAAAATGTCGCACAGGTCCTTAAAGAAAACGTCGAAAGACTCTCAAAAAGGTCAAAATAATAGAAACATCATAATCCATAAACGCTCAAATCCTATTAAAAATATGGCACTCTCTCAGAAAACTGAAGATCTTGTCCGGGGGCACATCCCGGAACAAAACCTTCAAGGAGTCTGCCGTGAAATGTTTATACCTTGTGTCGATTAGATCAGCACAAGACAACAAAAAGTGTTGAACAGAGTACTGCTCGTTGCAGGCATAACACCATGGACGCTCCTCCTGTTTAAGTAAATAAGAGTGCGTAACATACGTGTGGCCGATGTGGAGCCGAGCCAGGACAGTCTCCTCACGGCGGCTGCCGCAGCGATAAGGTAGACCGTCGGACAACTTAGGAAGGGCTTCATGCAGCTTGTTAGCTTCCTCTTTGTCCCACTCGGACTGCCACTCACGGGCTATGTACGCACTAGCCACATGTCTAAAATCACTATAAACAGTCTGTGTGTCAGGGACAGGGTCATTGCGGGCATCGTTGGCAGCAGAATCTGCGATCCTGTTGCCTTCGATGCCCACATGCCCTGGCACCCAAATAAAAATGATGTCATAATATTCCTTCATCAAGTCCGCGTGGAGCTCTCTGATCTGCACCAGCAGTGGGTGGTCATTTCCCGTGCCCTGAAGGGCCTGCAGGGCAGAAAGAGAGTCAGACAGAATCAGGAAGTTCCTTTCTCTAGATCAATAAGCATGCCTGAGTGCCAGCAGAGCCGCCTGCAGTTCCGCACTAAATACAGATGAGTGGTCTGGGAGGCGGTGCTTAAATGGGCGTCTAGGATGGCGAGAGGACACTGCGGCCGCAGCCACTCTCCCATCCTCAGACTTTGACCCATCCGTATAGATAAATGACAATAGCCAGGAAAAATTGAAAACAGTTCATTGAGGTTCTGTTGGTATATGGCTGGTGGAGTAGAGTCTGTCTTGTGGGCAGTCAAGTCCAGCAAGATGTCATAGTGATGTGTTGCAGGGATTCTGAAACTCTGTCCAGGTCCAATCCGGCCGCCTGCAGATGAGGTCGGACACGGAAAGAAAGTGGACGGACAGCTCCTGCATGGGTATCGTAAATCTCTGCAAACGATGGTTTAAAAACACAATCATAGGCAGGATTGTCTGCATGGGCCTTCAGTTTCAGAACGTAGCTGAGCACGAGGCGGATGCGGCGGAGCTTGAGAGAAGGCTCCCCTGCCTCGGCATACAAACTAGGAACTGGAGACGTCCTGAAGGCCCCAAGACATATCCGCAGACCCTGATGGTGAATTGTGTTCAGACGCTGTAGCACAGACTTGGAAGCTGAGCCATACACCACAGAGCCGTAATCCAGTTTGGACCGAACAAGGGCCCGGTACAGACGAAGTAAGACAGTACGGTCCGCACCCCAGTTAGTACGACCGACGACACAAAGAATGTCGAGAGCCTTCTGACAAGATGTTCTAAGGTAATTAATATGGTTGCGGAAGGTAAGTCTTTTGTCAAAAATGAATCCCCAGAAACTTTGCCTCCTCGGCCACCTTAATTGGCACTCCAGCAATGCTCAGGCTAGGTTCTGGACAAAATTTTGTCTGGTTAGTAAAATGCACACAGACAGTCTTGGAGGGCGAGAACCTGAATCCATTGAGAGACACCCACCGCTGGATGCGATCAACGCACAGCTGCAAGCGCCTCTCAAGGGACGCAAGTCCTCGACCTCGTGCACACAAAGCAAAGTCGTCCACAAACAAAGAGCATTCAGAATCATCCTTGACGGCCTTTACAATGTTATTTATTTTAATGCTAAATAAAACAGGAGATAGAATGCTGCCCTGCGGGACACCCATCTCCTGTTCAAAGGAGTCGGAGAGGGTGGAGCCCACACGGACATGGAACGACCTGTTGGACAAAAAATTGTGAATAAAAACGGGCAGATGCCCTTTAAAACCCATGTCCGACAAATCAGACATTATACCATGCTTCCAGGTAGTGTCATATGCCTTTTCAAGATCAAAGAAAATTGCATAGACATGCTGCTTGTTGACAAAAGCATCTCGGATAAAAGACTCAAAGCGGACTAGATGGTCAGTTGTACTACGGAAGCGCCGGAAACCGCACTGGAGGTCTGTGAGGAGACCCTGTGACTCAAGATGCCACACCAGGCGGGCGTTGACCAGGCGCTCCATAGTTTTACATAAACATGATGTCAAAGCAATAGGCCGGTAGTTGCCCGGGTCGGAAAGATCCTTACCCGGCTTGGGAATTGGCACAACCACAGCCTGGCGCCAAGATGGCGGAAAATGACCGGTTATCCAGATATGGTTAAAGGCCTTGAGAAGTACAAGGAGTGAATCCTCAGGCAGATGTGTTATGAGCTGATAATGGATGGTATCTAATCCAGCAGCAGAGTCAGTACATTTCTGCATGGCTTGCTGCAATTCTGAAAACGTAAAAGGGGCATTATAGTCTTCCAAGTTATCCGATATAAAATCACAAGCACAAGATTCTCGCTTCTCCTTCTCTCTCTGGAAGAAAGGTGAATAATGCTCTGTTGAAGAATTATGGGCAATGGTGGAGGCAAGCAAATTGGCCACAGCCTTTTTATCTGTGACCAAACTGGCACCATCTCTAAGATGGCCGACAGAAGCCGAGCCACCCCTGCCCCTAATTCTTCGAACAGCCTTCCAGACTTTTTGGGACGGAGTCCTAGAAGATAAAGATGAGACGAAGCGTCTCCAGGAAGCACGGCGTTCACGTTTAAAAATATAACGGGCTTTCGCCCGCTGTCTTTTAAAGGTTAAAATATTTGCTTGCGACGGATTACGAAATGCACGTCGCTGAGCAGATTTGCGCATTGTTTGGGCCTTGCGGCACTCTTCATTGAACCATGGTACTCTCGGCTTCCGAGGGAGTGATGTGGAAGTCCTAGGGATGGTTTCACCTGCAACCTCCAACAAAATAGAAGTAAAACAAGAAACAGGTTCTTCAGCTGACATGACCACCTCCTCTGTAAGACGAGACTGACAGAGAGAGGCAAACAGAGACCAGTTAGCTTTCTTGAGATTCCAGCGCCCCACCGGCGAATCCTCCTCACAGCTGACCGATGACAGGACTACTGGGAAGTGGTCACTACCACACAGGTCGTCGTGAACCTTCCAGTCAAAGTCCAGCATGAGAGAAGGATCACACACAGTGAGGTCTAGAACAGAACTAGATCCGGAACCTGAGTTAGAGTATGTAGGTGAGCCATCGTTAAAGACACATAGGTTAAGTTGAGAAAAAACATCTTCTAACATCTGACCTCTGCCATCATAGTGGTCACTACCCCAAAGGTGAGCATGACCGTTAAAATCCCCCATGAGAATAAAGGGAGGGGGCAGTTGATCTACTAAGTTAAAAATATCATTGCTACAGACCCGCAGTGATGGTGGCAGGTAAATACTGCATATGGTTATGGTCTTTTTTAAGGTAACCCGAGCAGCGACAGCCTGAAGACAGGTGTCGATGCTAACGGGGCTACATAAAATTTGGCTACTAATGAGAAGAGCCGCTCCACCCGAGCGCCTCTCCGAATCAGAGCCTTTATGTATAACATTAAAACCATTAAAAGACACAGGGTCAGAAGTCTTCAGGTAAGTCTCCTGAAGAGATATAACTGAGGGGTTATAGAACTTGACTAAAAGACGTAATTCCTCAAAGTTAGCTCGAAAACCACGACAATTCCACTGAAGCAAAGAGTCCATGATTAAGTCTGATCTGGGGGTAAGGAGTTTTTCCCCCCTTTTTCCTTTACCTTGGAAGGAGTTGAAGAAACAGAGGGGGGCCGGCTCCCGGGCCTCCTCTGGTTCTTCGGAGAGGAAGGGGGTGGAGCTGCCGCAGCATCAGCAACAACAACTTCCACTCCCTCCATCCGCTCCTCCAGTGCAGCATATTTGTTTTGAAGGGGCACATCTGTGTTCCCCTTCTGGGCCCGTGCGCACAGCGGTCCCATAGATTTCTTAGACTTCTGGTCCTGGGCAGCGTTCCTGCCGCTAGAGTTAGCGGCCTTAGAAGGCTGACCAGAGCCAGAAGCCTTTGGAGTTGACTGACTAACAGGTTTGGGTGGGGGCTGAGGCTTAGGAGCAACAGAAGGCGGCACAACCGGACCAGCAGTGTCCGCCTTCTGCGTTCCCTGGCTCCTTGTCACCACCGGAGGAGGGTTACTCTCCAGGGGCGAGATGAGCCGAGGCTCCGCCCCCAACCAAGAAGTTGGGGTCTGACATGAAAAGTCTTTGGTGGGGCGCTTGCCTGCCACCGCTGCACTAAAAGTATACACTGAGGTGTTAGAGGTTGGGGCAGCCGCAGCTGCACCAGGGCCTTCAACCAGTTTTTTGGCATCCAGAAAGGACAGCCCCTTCTCCACACGCACCTGCTGAATCTTGCACTCGGATATCCAACGAGGGCATTTCTTATCCGAAGCCATATGCGCCCCCTGGCAATTCACACACAGGGGGGTGGCTGTGCAGGACTCAGCAGAGTGTCCGGGCCTAGTGCAACGGGCGCATGAAGCCTCTGCCTGACGGCATGTCTTCTGCCCATGGCCATACTTTTGGCACTTAAAGCACCGGAGGGGAAGAGGGACGTACTTTTTCACTCTCAGGGAGTAGTAACCTCCCCAGATGGTAGTAGGAGGGGTGGGGGTGCCAAACGTCAGGATGATGGTAGGGAGACGGATCTCCCCACCACCTCGCTTGGAAGCGAAGCGCCTGACGCAAGTCACCCCCTGAGACTTAAGGTTCCTTACAAGTTCATCTTCTGACAGTTCTGCCAAAGCTTGATCTTTGATTACGCCTCTTGATGAATTCATAGTTTTGTGGGGTGTGACTTCCACAGGAGTGTCTCCGATGGAAGAGAGCCCCAGTAGCCCGCTGGAGTGTGCCCGAGTACGGCACTCCACCAGCAAGTCACCAGACCTGAGGCGCTGGGCGTCAGGCCTGCCAACACGGCTCCTGAGGGTCTCCCCCACCAGAAAAGGATGCAGCTTGGTAACTGGTTTCTCCTTCACCTTGCTATGGACAATGAGGAAGCGAGGCCATACGGCCGACGCCTGAGGCATCGCTTCCTCACAGTCTGAATCACTGTCATGTGCAATGTCGGTGTCTATGCGCCGTTTCTGTGCTAGTTTTGGTTTTTTGGTTTTATCCATATTATATTAGTAGAGATATTCATCCCCCGGGGGTCCCCGCCCGCCACCGAGCCCAACAAGGGAAAGTGCAACTGTCGGCGGGTCTCCAGCCGACGCACAATGGAGACTGCCCGAAAGATATACTCAAGGGGGTAAGCCCGATTGAACCGTTTGAGCCACCGCCTTCTATCACACCGTTGAATGCAGGGGAATACTGGCGTAAAGCACCTAATCAGCAGCAGAAGCTATAGCATGGTGCTCCGTATAGCAACCCGCATGTCAACAGTGGGATAGGGCTCAACGTGACAAGAGCCGATTGACTAGGCCGGTACGACTAGCCTCCCGTTTAGGTAGAAGTCAAGGCCGAAGTGGAGTGTTGGCACCAGTGAGCCGCAGCCCAAAGGGAACCTCAGCCACCAGGATCCTCTTCTCCCCCGACACGGGTCTCCAAGCACGGCAAACACTTGGGATCCAAAGGACCAAAAAGTCACGAGTATTTTTAAGGACCAATCCAACATGGTACGACCTAGGTTAGCACAGCTCCTTAAAAACCGGACCAGTGAAAAGGCTGAACAACATATCTGCTGACATCAAGTCCTAATCCTGGACAAAGATGGCACCCGTCCGCTAGCCCACTCAGTCAGGGACTGAGCGGACTACCCACCTACGCCACGTGGAGGCCGGTGCCGGGTAGGCCCCGGCTTGGGGATCGGTACAACCACAGCCTGGCGCCAAGACGGCGGAAAATGACCAGTTCTCCAGATATGGTTAAAGGCCTTGAGAAGTACAAGGAGTGACCTCTCAGGCAGATGCGTTAGGAATTGATAGTGGATGGTATCTAGGCCAGCAGCAGTCATTACATTTCTGCAAGGCTTGCTGCAATTCTGATAATGTAAAAGGGGCATTATAGTCTTCTGAGTTATCGGACTTAAAATCACAAATACGAGACTCTCGCTTCTCCTTCTCTCTCTGGAAGAAGGGTGAATAATGCTCTGTTGAAGAATTATGGGCAATGGTGGAGGCAAGCAAACTGGCCACAGCTTTTTTATCTGTGACCAAGCTGGCACCATCTCTAAGATGGCCGACAGAAGCCGAGCCCCTAATGCCCGTAATTCCTCGAACAGCCCTCCATACTTTCTGGGACGGAGTCCGAGAAGTTAAAGATGAGATGAAGCGTCTCCAGGAAGCACGGCGTTCACGTTAAAAAATGTAATGGGCTTTCGCCCTCTGTCTTTTAAAGGTTAAAATATTCACTTGCGACGGAGTACGGAAAGCATGTCGCTGAGCAGATTTGCGCGCTTTTTGGGCCTTGCGGCACTCCTCATTGAACCATGGTACTCTCGGCTTCCGAGGGACTGATGTGGAAGTTTTAGGGATGGTTTCACCCGCTATGTCCAACAAAATAGTAGTAAAAGAAGAAACAGGTTCTTCAGCTGACATGACCACCTCCTCTGTAATACGAGACTGACAGAGGGAGGCGAACAGAGGCCAGTTAGCTTTCTTGAGATTCCAGCGCCCCACCGGCGGATCCTCTTCACAGCTGACCGATGACAGGACTACTGGGAAGTGGTCACTACCACACAGGTCATCGTGAACCTTCCAGTCAAAGTCCAGCATGAGAGAAGGATCACACACAGCGAGGTCTAGAACAGAACTAGATCCTGAACCTGAGTTAGAGTACGTAGGTGAGCCATCGTTAAAGACACATAGGTTAAGTTGAAAAAAAACATCTTCTAACATCTGACCTCTGCCATCATAGTGGTCACTACCCCAAAGGTGAGTATGACCGTTAAAATCCCCCATGAGAATAAATGGAGGGGGCAGTTGATCTACTAAATTAAAAAAATCATTACTACAGACCCGCAGGGATGGTGGCAGGTAAATACTGCATATGGTTATGGTCTTCTTCAAGGTAACCCGAGCTGCGACAGCCTGAAGACAGGTGTCGATGCTAACGGGACTACATAAAATTTGGCTACTAATGAGAAGAGCCACTCCACCTGAGCGCCTCTCCGAATCAGAGCCTTTATGTATAACGTTAAAACCATTAAAGGACACAGGGTCAGAAGTCTTTAGGTAAGTCTCCTGAAGAGATATTACTGAGGGGTTATAGCACTTGACTAAAAGACGTAATTCCTCAAAGTTAGCTTGAAAACCACGACAATTACACTGAAGCAGAGAGTCCATGATTGTCTTATCTGGGGGTGCAGAGTTTTTCCCCCCTTTTTCCTTTGCCTTGGAAGGAGTTGGAGAAACAGAGGGGGGCCGGCTCCCGGGCCTCCTCTGGTTCTTAGGAGATGAAGGGGGTGGAGCTGCCGCAGCATCGGCAACGACAACTTCCACTCCCTCCATCTGCTCCTCCAATGCAGCATATTTCTTTTGTAGGGGGACATCAGTGTTCCCCTTCTGGGCCCGTGCGCACGGCGGTCCCATAGATTTCTTTGACTTCTGGTCCTGGGCAGCGGTCCTGCTGCTAGAGTTAGGGGCCTTAGAAGGCTGACCAGAGCCAGAAACCTTTGGTGTTGACAAACTAGCAGGTTTGGATGGGGGCTGAGGCTTAGGAGCTGCAGAAGGCGGTGCCACCGGACCGGTAGCGTCCGCCTTCTGCGTTCCTGGTTACCACCGGAGGGTTACTCTCCAGGGGCGAGAGGATCCGAGGCTCCGCCCCCAACCAAGAAGTTGGGGTTTGACAAGAGAAGTCTTTGGTGGGGCGCTTGCCTGCCACCGCAGCAGTATACACAAAGTTGTTATTTGAGTTTGGCGCAGCCTCAGCTGCACCAGGGCCATCAACCAGTTTTTTGGCATCCGCAAAGGACAGCCCCTTCTCCACACGCACCTGCTGAATCCTGCACTCAGAGATCCAACGAGGGCACTTCTTGTCCGAAGCCATATGCGCCCCCTGGCAATTCACACACAGGGGGATGGCTGTGCAGGACTCAGCAGAGTGTCCGGGCTTAGTGCAACGGGCGCATAGAGCCTCTGCCTGGAGGCATGTCTTCTGCCCATGGCCATACTTTTGGCACTTAAAGCACCGGAGGGGGAGAGGGACGTACTTTTTCACTTTTAGGGAGTAGTAACCTCCCCAGATGGTAGTAGGAGCTGTGGGGGTGCCAAACGTCAGGATGATGGTAGGGAGACGGATCTCCCTACCACCTCGTTTGGAAATGAAGCGCCCGACGTAGGTCACCCCCTGTGACTTAAGGTTCCGTACAAGTTCATCTTCAGACAGTTCGGCCAGTGCTTGATCTTTAATCACTCCTCTAGAGGAATTCATTGTTTTGTGGGGAGTGACCTCCACTGGAGTGTCTCCGATGGAGGAGAGTCTCAGTAGCCCGCTGGAATGTGCCCGGGTACGGCACTCTACCAGCAAGTCACCAGACCTGAGGCGCTGGGCCTCAGGCCTGCCAACACGGCTCCTGAGGGTCTCCCCTACCAGGAAAGGGTGCAGCTTGGAAACAGGCTTCTCTTTAACTTTGCTGTGGATAATGAGAAAGCGAGGCCAGGCAGCCAACGCCTGAGGCGTCGCTTCCTCACAGTCAGAGTCACTATCATTCTCAATGACAATGTCGGCGGCTATGTGCCGCTTTGGTGCCAGTTTTGGTTTGATATTTTCCATATTATAGTAAATAGATATTCATCCCCCGGGGGTCGCCGCCCGCCACCGAGCCCAACAAGGGAAAGTGCAATTGTCGGCGGGTCTCCAGCCGACGCACAATGGAGACAGCCCGAAAGATATACTCAAGGGGGTAAGCCCGATTGAACCGTTTGAGCCACCGCCTTCTATCACACTGCTGAATGCAGGGGAATACTGGCGTAAAGCACCTAGTCAGCATCAGAGGCTATAGCATGGTGCTCCGTATAACAACCCGCATGTCAACAGGGGGATAGGGCTCGACGTGACAAGAGCCGATCGACTAGGCTGGTACGACTAGCCTCCCGTTTAGGCAGAAGTCAAGGCCAAAGTGGAGTGTTTCAGCCACCAGGATCCTCTTCTCCCCCAACACAGGTCTCCAAGCACGGCAAAGACTTGGGATCCAAAGGACCAAAAGCTCACGAGTATTTTTAAGGACCAATCCAACATGGTAGGACCTGGGTAAGCACAGCTCCTTAAAAACCGGACCAGTGAAAAAGACTGAACAACATATCTGCTGACATCAAGTCCTAATCCTGGACAAAGATGGCACCCCTCTGCTAGCCCACTCAGTCAGGGACTGGAGAGACTACCCACCCACGCCACGTGGAGGCCGGTGCCCAGTGGGCGTCAATTAGATTGACACAAGACAGCAAAAAGTGTTTAACAGAATACTGTTTGTCACAGGCATAACACCATGGACGCTCTCCTGTTTTAGTAAATAAGAGTGTGTAACATACATGTGCCTGATGTGGTGCCGAGCAAGGACAGTCTCCTCATGGCAGATGCCGCAGCGGTAAGGTAGACTGTTGGACAACTTAGGAAGAGATTCATGCAGCTTATTTGCTTCCTCTCTGTCCCACTCGACTGCCACTCACGGGCTATGTATGCACTAATCACAAGTTTAAAATCACTATGAACAGTCTGTGCGTCAGGGACAGGGTCGTTGCAGGCATCGTTGGCAGCAGAATCTGCGATCCTGTTGCCTTCAATGCCCACATGCCCTGGGCTCCAAATAAAAATGATGTCATAATATTCCTTCATCAAGTCTGCGTAGAGCTCTCAAATCTGCACCAGCAGTGGGTGGTTTGTTCCTGTGCCCTGAAGGGCCTGCAGGGCAGAAAGAGAGTCAGACAGAATCAGGAAGTTCTTTCCCTAGACCCGTAAGCATGCCGGAGTGCAATCAGAACCGCCTGCAGTTCTGCACTAAATACAGATAAATGGTCTGGGAGGCGGTGCTTAAATGGGCATCTAGGATGGCGAGAGGACACTGTGGCCGCAGCCACACTCCCATCCTCGGACTCTGACCCATCCGTATAGATACGGCAATAGCCAGGAAAACTTGGAAGGATTTCATTGAGGCTCTGTTGGTATATGGCTGGTGGGGTCGAGTCCTTCTTGAGGGCGGTTAAGTCCAGCAAGATGTCAGGAACTGGTAATAGCCAGGGTGGAGTGAAGTGTTGCAGAGATTTCGAAACTCTGTCCAGGTCCACTCTGGCCACCTGCAGATGAGGTCGAACATGGAAGGAAAGTGGACGGACAGCTCCCGGATGGGTATAGTAAATCTCTGCAAACGACGGTTTAAAAAAACAATCATAGGCAAGATTGTATGGAAGGGCCTTCAGTTTCAGAATGTAGCTGAGCATGAGGTGGATGTGGCGGAGCTTGAGAGAAGGCTCCCCTGCCTCAGCATACAGACCAGTAACTGGAGACGTGCTGAAGGCCCCCAGACATATCCGCAGACCTTGATGGTGAATTGTGTTCAGACGCTGTAGAACAGACTTGGAAGCCGAGCCATACACCACAGCGTCATAATCCATTTTGGACCGAACAAGGGTTAGTTAGTTAGTTATTGGGGTTTAACACCAAGCAGGCGACTAAGTCCATCTCACGGCTGACCGAACAAGGGCCTGGTTTAGTCGAAGTAAGACAGTGCGGTCTGCACCCCAGTCAGTACAACCAAGAAGAACGTCTAAGGCCTTCTGACAAGAGGTTCTATGATAATTTATATGGTTGCGGAAGGTCAGTCTTTTGTCAAAGATGACCCCCAGAAACTTTGCATCCTCGGCCACCTTAATGGGCACTCCAGCAATGCTCAGGCTAGGTTCTGGAAAAAATTTCGTCTGGTTAGTAAAATGCACACAGACTGTCTTGGAGGGTGAGAACTTCAATCCGTTGAGAGACAACCACCCATGGATGCAATCAATGCACAGTTGCAAGCGCCTCTCAAGGGACACAAGTCCTCGTGCGCACAAAGCAAAGTCGTCGTCAAACAAAGAGCATTCAGAATCATCCTTGACGGCCTTTACAATGTTATTAATTTTAATACTAAATAAAACAGGAGATAGAATGCTGCCCTGTGGGACACCCATCTTCTGTTCAAAGGAGTCGGAGAGGGTGGAGCCCACACGGACATGGAACGACCGGTTTGACAAAAAATTGTGAATAAAAACGGGCAGATGCCCTTTAACCTTTTAACTACCATACCACCCGGTTCCGCCAGTGACATATCACTCCATGTACGACCGTACTGCCCCGTTCTGCCCGTATATACCTACTTTCGGTTGTGACTCAATTTCAGTTCGTTTTGCACCCATCCAACTTTTAACGGAGTCAATGCATTGTGGGATAAAGCTACTTCCGTTTTGGTTACATGTGGATGCTTTTCGAGTTTGTTTGAGAGCAAAAGTTGGTGTTTTTCGAGACTGTATTGTTTACAATGTGGCGTTTTCATGGAGAGCGACAGCGATCCTGAATTTTCTGCATTACTGGATCAAATTAGTTCAAATCCAGTCAGAGAAGATGAATCTGAATCGGACATAAGTCAGTTCAGTGCACACCGAAGATCTCTCGGATTTTGAGTCCGATACCGACGATGAAGAGGTACCTGTTGTGGTTAATCGTGCGCATTGGCGACATCTTGTCAATGCCCCAGAAGTCTGGTCGCGCGAATATGGGGAACCTATCAATATCCCTGACTTTGATGCTTTTTCAGGCCCACCATTTCCTCAGCCACGCATTTCTACCCCGGCTGAATTCTTATACCGGTGAGTTACTACTCTGAGATCGCCCGTGAGACCAACTTTTATGCTCGACAACGTTTACTAGCAAAAGGTGTGCCAGACGCAGAGATCAATTCAAAGTTTGAGCCTACAACTGCTGATGAGATCAGAGCCTACGTGAATGTGGCTCCTCTTCCATCAATCAAGTACTACTACTGGTCTGAAGACCAACCCACCTACTGCCCATTTGTTGCACAGACCATGGCTAGAAACCGTTTTGAGCAACTTGCTCGGTATTTCCACATGCACGATTTCACACTTGCAATCGCGAGGGGTCAGCCTGGATTTGATCCTTTGTACAAGGTTCGGCCACTTATTTCTCTAACTCAAGAAACATTTTCTACCAACTATCACCCAGCAAGGTCTCTGACAGAGGACGAAGCTATGATAAAATTCAAAGGGCGCTGTGTATTCCCTCAGTACCTGCTGGCAAAACCAACGAAGTGGGGGCTAAAAGTGTGGGCTATCTGTGATTCCCGGAGTTTTTACATGCTGAACTACAGTGTGTATACAGGCCGGGTGAATGACTTGCAAGATGATCCAGCCCCACTTGGTGACAGAGTGGTGAAACACCTGGCTGAACCATACTACAACAGAAATCACGTGCTCTTTTTTGACAATTATTTCACCTCCATCTCCTTGATGACACACCTGTTTGAGGCAGGTACCCTTGCCTGCAGAACTGTCCGTACGAACAGAAAGGGACTTCCTGATGACATGAAAGCACCCAAATGTGCAAGAAATCAGGCGACACCATTCGTTGGTTCAAACCACTGGGTACATCAGGCCGACTTCAGGCTATCGCATTATTCGATGGGCGAAAGGTGACTCTGCTTACGACTGCCCATGATGACCAAGATGGAGAGGTGGTGAGGAGGGGTGCTGGGAGAACAGTGAGGGCCAGATACTCTAGGCCCCTGGCAATTGAACACTACAACAAGGGCTACAATGGTGTTGATAAACATGATCAGATGAGGTCATACTACGGCTGAAATTCTGCAAGTGGTGGAAGTACGTCCTCTTCTTCTGCATTGATGTTGCAGCCGTGAACGCATATATAATCTACCTCAAGTCACAAGGGAGGCCTGCCAAACCCCTCAGCCACCTGGACTTTCAAATGGGCATCGTGACGGGCGTCATCAACGGTTTCAGGGGCAGAAAGAGAATTGGGAGACCAGCCGTCCTGTACCTCATGGACAAGTTCCGGCACAACCCTTCCAAGATCACCACTACTCGTGGAATGAGAAACTGCATCCTCTGCAAGCAGACTGGCCGCAAAACCAGCTCAGAACAGGCTGTGCAGAGCAGTTTTGAATGCGTCAAGTGTGCAGTGGCTCTCTGCAAGGACCGAGGCTGCTTTGGTCGCTTCCACCAGGAGTAGGCTTATCTGCTCACCTGTTCTCACCTGTGCATACCTGTGTAATGTGGCAGATGACTGACCAGTGAAGTACTGGCCACTTGCTGGTTTAAACCCATGGTGAGGTTGTATGACATTGAAGAATATTTTTCTGGTAATTTCTTCAGTTTGAATTATGGCAACAACTTTTAATACATTTCTGGAACCTACCTGACTTGTTCATCACCTGCGGATGTTTCATGAGATATGTGCGTGATCTGTATGATGGACTGAGTGGAGTGGGTACCTGTGGAGACTTCCTGAGTGCCACAGGTATGTTTCTAACCAGTTTTGTTGGTTTCTGGATTTCATTTCTGACAATGTAAAAGGGGCATTATAGTCTTCCGAGTTATCCGATTCAAAATCACAAATACGAGACTCTCGCTTCTCCTTCTCTCTCTGGAAGAAGGATGAATAATGTTCTGTTGAAGAATTATGGGCAATGGTGAAGGCAAACAAACTGGCCACAGCTTTTTTATCTGTGGCCAAGCTGGCACCATTTCTAAGATGGCCGACAGAAGCCGAGCCACCCCTGCCCCTAATTCTTCGAACAGCCTTCCAGACTTTCTGGGACGGAGTTCTAGAAGTTAAGAACGAGACGAAACAACTCCAGGAAGCACGGATTTCACGTTTTAAAATGTAACGGGCCTTTGCCATCTGTCTTTTAAAGGTTAAAATATTCACTTGCGATGGATTACGGAAAAAACATCACTGAGCAGATGTGCGTGTTTTTTTAGCCTTGCGGCACTCTTCGTTGAACCACAGTACTCTCGGCTTTCGAGGGACTGATGTGGAAGTTTTAGGGATGGTTTCAACTGCTACGTCCAACAAAATAGAAGTAAAACAAAAAACAGGTTCATCAGCTGACATGACCACCTCCTCTGTAATACGAGACTGACAGAGGGAGGCGAACAGAGGCCAGTTACCTTTCTTGAAATTACAGTGCCCCACTGGTGGGTCCTCCTCACAACTGACTGATGACAGGACTACTGGGAAGTGGTCACTACCACACAGGTCGTAGTGAACCTTCCAGTCAAAGTCCAGCATGAGAGAAGGATCACACGCAGTGAGGTCTAGAACAGAACTAGATCCTGAACCCAGGTTAGCATAGGTAAGTGAGCCATCGTTAAAAAAAAAAAGTTGAGAAAAACCATCTTCTAACATCTGACCTCTGCCATCATAGTGGTCACTACCCCACAGATTAGTTAGTTAGTTGTTGACCAAAAGCTCACGAGTATTTTTAAGGACCAATCCAACATGGTAGCACAGCTCCTCAAAAACCGGACCAGTGAAAAAGACTGAACAACATATCTGCTGACGTCAAGTCCTAATCCTGGAAATAGCCCATTCAGTCAGTGACCGAGACGACTACCCACCCACGCCAAGTGAAGGCGGCGCCGAGTGGGCTCACGGAAATGAGCAAGTGGTCAAGTGTCTAAACATTAAGTAAAGGGATGATTTTTGTACCGGAGATATATGAGTTGTATGCATTTTTCACACATTTGTCGACCCTGTGACCCTTGACCTTTGTGAGGGGGTGACTAAATTAGCATGCATAGAAAGGTGCTATCATCAGCTAGTTTATGCCAAGCTTGATTGAAAAATTTGCAAACACTATTTTGGGACCCCCATGACCACTGACCTTTGTGAGGAGACCACTAAATTAGTATGCATAGAAAGGTCTTATCACCAGCTACCTTCGTGGCAAATCTGACCTACA
The DNA here is from genome assembly GCA_036245525.1 of Semisulcospira habei. Lineage (NCBI taxonomy): Eukaryota > Metazoa > Mollusca > Gastropoda > Semisulcospiridae > Semisulcospira > Semisulcospira habei. The sequence continues at coordinate 96,135,699 of BTPG01000001.1, forward strand.
AGTTGGCAAAAACTTTGATAAAAACTACAATTCTATTAAAATCTGTCATTTTTCACACATTTGCCGAACTCCTGTGAGCCTTGAACTTTCCAAGGGATCATCCAAATTAGTATGCATAGAAAGGTCTTACCATCAGGCATCTCTGTACCATGTTCCGGTTTGAAGTGGAAAATAGTATTTGAGGGAAAAGTTGGAGTCAAAATATAGCTATTTTGGACCCCTTTCTGGTTAGTTATTTGGGTTTAACCCTGAGCAGGCAACTAAGGCCATCTCACAGCGGGATGGGTAAAAATCTGGCCAGCCAGACTAAAAGAAGGTCTTAAGACAAGACGTAAATATATCTTAAAAATAGAAAAAAACTACCAAGTGAGTAGGATAAAGCACTGTCAATGGAGAGAAGTGTGCATGATAGACCAATGATCATAGATCTACTTTGGTCCAAGCACACACACAAAAAAAAAGAGATAGGAAAGAGGGGGTGCGCTAAGTAAGTGACTGAAAGCGATGCATATGGAAGCCCCCCCGCCCCCCCCCCCCCCGAAGGGGGGCGTATCACATATCCCACTGTTCCAGCCACTCAGTGGGGGTCCAGATATTGAGCCGGTGTGGACAGCTGTTTCGGTCTTGGCGACCTCTTCAGCACACCATCGGCAATACTGGAGGAAGAGAAGGAACTTCTGCCTACCTGCAAAGAAGACCACATTTTACTGTGGTTTCTGCAGGGGCATACATTCCATGCCTCCACCTAGAGCTAAATTTCCATGCACCCTAAGATACGCCCCCCTTCGGGGGGGCTTCCATATGCATTGCTTTCAGTCACTTACTTAGCGCACCCCCTCTTTCCTATCTCTTTTTTTTGTGTGTGCTTGGACCAAAGTAGATCTATGATCATTGGTCTATCATGCAAACTTCTCTCCCTTGACAGTGCTTTATCCTACTCACTTGGTAGTTCTTTCTAAATTACAAGCACTGGCAGTCAACCCTTTCGGTCTATCTTAAAAATTATTTTATGCTAAAATATCGCACAGGTCTTTAAAGGAAACGTCTACAGACTCTCAAAAAGGTCAAAATAACAGAATTAACATAGTCTATGAATGCTCAAATCTTATTAAAAAGAAGTTGAAAATAGTATTTCAGGAAAAAAAAAAGCTATTTTGGACCCCTTTCTGGACTCCTGTGACCTTGTCCTTTGAGAGAGGTCACTGAAATTGGTATGTTTAGAAAGGTTTTAGCACAAAGTACCCTTGGGGGGAAGTTTAAAGCCTGAGGCTTGAATAGTCTCCAAGAAAATGCCAATGTTAAAGTTTACCACAGGTGACAGATGACCCATTACATACTCACTTTTGCTATCACACGTGAGCCAACAATGTGCGCCTTTCAACTCAACACAGGACACCAGTAATGCTTTTATTCGAAGTAAGGTGGAAAACCTAACTGTGGTAGTGTAAGCAAAGAATGAAGATGAATGGCTGCAACCGTGTCACCACCTTTTGCCTAAATGTGCTGGCAATAGTAAAAGGAAGATGTGGATGGACGGTTGCACCCTGGAGACACTGGAGACCAAACGTACACTTTTTCAGAAAATGGAAATGAACAAAATGTGTTTTTTACTAAAATGTATTTTTTCGAAAAATACTTACCAATGACATTACTATTAGGAAGTACACTTAGCTTACCGATTCCAGCCTCCAAGGTCACATTATACAGTCAAATTTGGCCAGTTGAGGCAGTAAGAGGACCGGTGTTTTTAAAAATAATTTTTGTCTTGTTTGAAAATTTGCAGTAGGGCTGAATGTTGTAATTTGCTGGAAATTTCTGGTCAGCTGAGAGGAGACATGTTTGGTGCTTTGATTCATACTATCCTGAGCTTATCCAGTGGACAATTTTGGGCCTATGTTGTGTGACGTAGTGATTTGAGGGGCACGCTGATTTCAGCTGTGCTTGGGCATGGGGTTGGTAAGGAACCAGTCTCATAGCCAAGAACTGAGACGGGTGATGTGCTGTTTTTTTTTTGTATTTTGTACTTGGCAAATGTGCAGCTGGTGGGCGGTAGTGTTTTTTAGGGAGTTAAAAATTAGGGGATGACTGGGACTGACTAAAGGCTAAGAGACTGGACAGTACAGAAACGGCACTGCGGTCCGTGACCCAAACCATTCTGTGTTGCTACACAACCAGGGACGTAACTCTAGCAAGCAGTTTCCAAGTACCCTGGTTAGTCTCCTTTCCTCCTCACGTGAGCTGTCTACTCACACCAGTTTAAACTGGCGGCAAACGGGGTAGGCGGGAGGGATGTTTGTGTAATGTCATCAGTAAGTATTTTTCGAAAAAAATACATTTTAGAGCAAAATACATTTGTTTCCTTAAAAACATTAACGATGACATTACTACTAGGAAGAATTGTGAAGAGGAGGAGGGTGCCGCCCATTACCACCTACCCCTGCGTCAACGCTTAGCAAGGCCCCCATTCGGTGCACACTCCCGACGATTTCAGCTAAGTGGTACCCAAGGCGCTTCCAGCACCGGGAGGGAGTGTCGCGCCGCAGTGATGAGCCCCAATAGGCCAGGCTCTCTCCTTGGCCTGAGAGGTCTCCGAAGGCGACACGGGTGAAGTCGATTCCATCCACCAGCCCCCAGCCGTTACAATGTCCTCACTGCGCTGTGGCGGGGGCCAGCAGGAAGCACGTCGTCCTGGTCAAGTCGGTGAACCGCGCCAAGGCAGTGGTCCAACCGGTCTGCGTAAGGCCGAGAAAACATCCACATGCAGTCCCAGCGAGGCATCCGGGAGCGGCCACCGGCAGCTGGAGCTTGAATGCGCCAACAGGACGGCCAGATCCTCGCAAGCCAGCAGGACTGGCTGGCCCAGGCATCGGAGAGTAGTGCTACCATAGACAGATAGCCCCTAATGGTGATAGGAGCCCAGGCCTGATTCATTAGTTATTTGGGTTTAACGCCGAGCAGGCAACTAAGGCCATCTCACGGCGGGATGGGTGAAAGTCTGGTCAGCCAGACTAAAAGAAAGTTCTTAAGACATGATGTAAATATACCTTAAAGATATGTCAGGCTAAAATGTCGCACAGGTCTTTAAAGAAAACGTCAACAGACTCTCAAAAAAGTCAAAATAATAGAAACATCATAGTCTATAAATGCTCAAATCTTATTACAAAATATGGCACTCTCTCAGAAAACTGAAGATCTTGTCCGGGGGCACATCCCGGAACAAAACCTTCAAGGAGTCTGCTGTGAAATGTTTATACCTTGTGTCGATTAGATCAGCACAAGACAACAAACAGTGTTGAACAGAGTACTGCTCGTCGCAGGCATAACACCATGGACGCTCCTCCTGTTTTAGTAAATAAGAGTGCGTAACATACGTGTGCCCGTTGTGGAGCCGAGCCAGGACAGTTTCCTCACGGCGGCTGCCGCAGCGATAAGGTAGACCATCGGACAACTTAGGAAGGGCTTCATGCAACTTGTTAGCTTCCTCTTTGTCCCACTCGGACTGCCACTCACGGGCTATGTACGCATGTAGCCACATGTCTAAAATCACGATAAACAGTCTGTGTGTCAGGGACAGGGTCATTGCGGGCATCGTTGGCAGCAGAATCTGCGATCCTGTTGCCTTTGATGCCCACATGCCCTGGGACCCAAATAAAAATGTCATAATATTCCTTCATCAAGTCCGCGTGGAGCTCTCTGATCTGCACCAGCAGTGGGTGGTCATTTCCCGTGCCCTGAAGGGCCTGCAGGGCAGAAAGAGAGTCAGACAGAATCAGGAAGTTCCTTTCTCTAGATCGATAAGCATGCCTGAGTGCCATCAGAACCGCCTGCACTTCTGCACTGAATACAAATGAATGGTCAGGGAGGCGGTGCTTAAATGGGCGTCTAGCATGGCGAGAGGACACTGCGGCCGCAGCCACTCTCCCATCCTCAGACTTTGACCCATCCGTATAGATACGACAATAGCCAGGAAAAATTGAAAGGAGTTCATTGAGGCTCTGTTGGTATATGGCTGATGGAGTAGAGTCTTTCTTGTGGGCAGTCAAGTCCAGCAAGATGTCAGGAACTGGTAATAGCCAGGGTGGAGTGATGTGTTGCAGGGATTCCGAAACACTGTACAGGTCCAATCCGGCCGCCTGCAGATGAGATCGGACATGGAAAGAAAGTGGACGGACAGCTCCCGGATGGGTATCATAAATCTCTGCAAACGATGGTTTAAAAACACAATCATAGGCAGGATTGTCTGGATGGGCCTTCAGTTTCAGAATGTAGCTGAGCATGAGGTGGATGCGGCGGAGCTTGAGAGAAGGCTCCCCTGCCTCGGCATACAGACTAGGAACTGGAGATGTCCTGAAGGCCCCAAGACATATCCGCAGACCCTGATGGTGAATTGTGTTCAGACGCTGTAGCACAGACTTGGAATCTGAGCCATACACCACAGAGCCGTAATCCAGTTTGGACCGAACAAGGGCCCGGTACAGTTGAAGTAAGACAGTATGGTCCGCACCCCAGTCAGTACGACCAACGACACGAAAAACGTCAAGAGCCAACTGACAAGAGGTTCTTAGGTAATTAATATGGTTGCAAAAGGTAAGTCTTTTGTCAAAGATGACCCCCAGGAACTTTGCCTCCCCGGCCACCTTAATTGGCACTCCAGCAATGCTCAGGCTATGTTCTGGAAAAAATTTTGTCTGGTTAGTAAAATGCACATAGACGGTCTTCGAGGGCGAGAACTTGAATCTATTGAGAGACACCCACCGCTGGATGCGATCAAAGCACAGCTGCAAGCGCCTCTCAAGGGACGCAAGTCCTCGACCACGTGCGCACAAAGCAAAGTCATCAACAAACAAAGAGCATTCAGAATCATCCTTGACGGCCTTTACAATGTTATTAATTTTAATACTAAATAAAACAGGAGATAGAATGCTGCCCTGCAGGACACCCATCTCCTGTTCAAAGGAGTCGGAGAGGGTGGAGCCCACACGGACATGAAACGACCGGTTAGTCAAAAAATTGTGAATAAAAACGGGCAGGTGCCCTTTAAAACCCATGTGCAACAAGTCAGACATTATTCCATACTTCCAGGTAGTGTCATATGCCTTCTCAAGATCGAAGAAAATTGCATAGATATGCTGCTTGTTGACAAAAGCATCTTGAATAAATGATTCAAAGCGGACTAAATGGTCAGTTGTACTACGGAAGCGCCAGAAACCGCACTGGAGGTCTGTGAGGAGACCCTGTGACTCAAGATGCCACACCAGGCGGGCATTGACCAGGCGCTCCATAGTTTTACATAAACATGATGTCAAAGCGATAGGCCGGTAGTTGGCCGGGTCGGAAGGATCCTTACCCAGCTTGGGGATCGGTACAACTACTGCCTGGTGCCAAGACAGCGGAAAATGACCAGTTCTCCAGATATGGTTAAAGGCCTTGAGAAGTACAAGGAGTGACCTCTCAGGCAGATGCGTTAGGAATTGATAGTGGATGGTATCTAGGCCAGCAGCAGAGTTATTACATTTCTGCAAGGCTTGTTGCAATTCTGATAATGTAAAAAGGGCATTATAGTCTTCCGAGTTATCGGACTTAAAATCACAAATACGAGACTCTCGCTTCTCCTTCTCTCTCTGGAAGAAGGGTGAATAATGCTCTGTTGAAGAATTATGGGAAATGGTGGAGGCAAGCAAATTGGCCACAACTTTTTTATCTGTGACCAAGCTGGCACCATCTCTCCTGCCCATAATTCTTCGAACAGCCTTCCAGACTTTCTGGGACGGAGTCCGAGAAGTTAAAGATTAGAAGAAGTGTCTCCAGGAAGCACGGCGTTCACGTTAAAAAATGTAATGGGCTTTCGCCCTCTGTCTTTTAAAGGTTAAAATATTCACTTGTGACGGATTACGGAAAGCACATCACTGAGCAGATTTGCACGCTTTTTGGGCCTTGCGGCACTCCTCATTGAACCATGGTACTCTCGGCTTCCGAGGGATTGATGCGGAAGTTTTAGGGATGGTTTCACCCGCTACATCCAACAAAATAGTAGAAAAAGAAGAAACAGGTTCTTCAGCTGACATGACCACCTCCTCTGTAATACGAGACTGACAGAGGGAGACGAACAGAGGCCAGTTAGCTTTCTTGAGATTCCAGTGCCCCACCGGTGGATCCTCCCCACAGCTGACCGATGACAGGACTACTGGGAAGTGGTCACTACCACACAGGTCGTCGTGAACCTTCCAGTCAAAGTCCAGCATGAGAGAAGGATCACACACAGTGAGGTCTAGAACAGAACTAGATCCTGAACCTGGGATAGAGTAGGTAGGTGAGCCATCATTAAAAACACATAGGTTAAGTTGAGAAAAAACATCTTCTAACATCTGACCTCTGCCATCATAGTGGTCACTACCCCAAAGGTGAGCGTGACCGTTAAAATCTCCCATGAAAATAAAGGGAGGGGGCAGCTGATCTATTAAGTTAAAAATATTACTACAGACCCGCAGGGATGGTGGCAGGTAAATACTGCATATGGTTATGGTCTTCTTTAAGGTAACCCGAGCTGCGACAGCCTGAAGACAAGTGTCAACACTAACGGGGTTACATAAAACTGGTTGCTAATGAGAAGAGCCACTCCACCCGAGCGTCTCTCCGAATCGGAGCCTTTATGGATAGCATTAAAACCATTAAAGGAGACAGGGTCAGAAGTCTCCAGGTAAGTCTCCTGAAGAGATATTACTGAGGGGTTATAGGACTTGACTAGAAGGCGTAATTCTTCAAAGTTGGTGTGAAAACCACGACAATTCCACTGAAGCAGAGAGTACATGATTAGGTTTTATGTTGAGGAGAAGAGTTCCTTCCCCCCTTTTTCTGTGCTTTGGAAGGAGTCGAAGAAACAGAGGGGGGTCGACTCCTGGGCCTCCTCTGGTTCCTCGGAGATGAGGGGAGAGGAGCTGCCGCAGCACCAGCTACGACAACTTCCACTCCCTCCATCTGCTCCTCCAATGCAGCATATTTATTTTGAAGGGGACATCAGTGTCCCCCTTCTGGGCCCGTACGCACAGTGGTCTCGTAACTTTCTTAGACTTCTGGGCCGGGGCAGCGTTCCTGCCGCCAGAGTTGGTGGCCTTAGAAGGCTGACCAGAGCCAGAAGCCTTTGTAGTAAGATTGACATGCTTGGGTGGGGGCTGAGGCTTAGGGGCAGCAGAAGGCGGCGCCACCGGACCGGTATCGTCCGCTTTCTGCGTTCCCTGGCTCCTCATCGCCACCGGAGGAGGGTTACTCTCCAGAGGCAAGAGGATCCGAGGCTCCGCCCCCAACCAAGAAGTTGGGGTTTGACAAGAGAAGTCTTTGGTGGGGCGCTTGCCTGCCACCGCAGCACTGAAAGTATACACAGAGGTGTTATTTGAATTTGGCGCAGCCTCAGCTGCACCAGGGCCCTCAACCAGTTTTGGGCGTCTGCAAAGGACAGCCCCTTCTCCACACGCACCTGCTGAATCCTGTACTCGGATATCCAACGAGGGCACTTCTTGTCCGAAGCCATATGCGCCCCCTGGCATTTCACACACAGGCGGATGACTGTGCAGGACTCATCAGAGTGTCCGGGCTTAGTGCAGCGGGCGCATAGAGCCTCTGCCTGGCGGCATGTCTTCTGCCCATGGCCATGCTTTTGGCACTTACCAGCAAGTCACCAGACCTGAGGCGCTGGGCCTAAGGCCTGCCAACACGGCTCCTTAGGGTCTCCCCTACCAGGAAAGGGTGCAGCTTGGAAACAGGCTTCTCTTTAACTTTGCTGTGGATAATGAGAAAGCAAGGCCAGAAGGCCGACGCCGGAGGCGTCGCTTCCTCACAATCGGAGTCGCTATCATTCTCAAGGTCAATGACAGTGGCTATGTGCCACTTTGGTGCCAGTTTTTTTGTGTGTGTGTGTATTTTCCATATTATAGTATGATAGATATTCATCCCCCGGGGGTCCCCACCCGCCACCGAGCCCAACAAGGGAAAGTGCATTCGTCGGCAGGTCTCCAGCCGACGCACGATGGAGACTGCCCGAAAGATATACTCAGGGGGTTATGCCAGATTGAACTGTCTGAGCCACCACCTTCTATCACACGGTTGAATGCAGTGGAATACAGGCGTAGAGCACCTAATCAGCAGCAGAGGCTATAGCATTGTGCTCCTTATATCAGCCTGCATGACAAGAGCCGATTGATTAGGCCGGTACGACTAGCCTCCCATTTAGGCAGAAGTCAAGGCCAAAGTGGAGTGTTTCAGCCACCAGGATTCTCTTCTCCCCCCGACATGGGTCTCCAAGCACGGAAAACACTTGGGATCCAAAGGACCAAAAGCTCACGAGTATTTTTAAGGACCAATCCAACATGGTAGGACCTGTAGAAAATTAGCACAGCTACTTAAAAACCGGACCAGTGAAAAAAACTGAACAACATATCTGCTGACATCAAGTCCTAATCCTGGACAAAGATGGCACCCCTCTGCTAGCCCACTCAGTCAGGGACTGAGGGGACTACCCACCCATGCCACGTGGAGGCCGGTGCCCAGTGGACCCAGGCCTGATTCGCAAAGAGCCACCAGAAGAACTCGGCGAGCTGGGGCCTCGTCCGATTCGTGAGGGAGAGTCACTGAGGGCACGCCAGGACAGCAAGGAACGGCACTGCCCCAGTTAGACTGTCCACTCTGCCGAGACGTCTCTAGCGGCGAGGGCATGTCGCAAAATCTCCAGGTGCGAACGGGGGGGGGGGGGGGGGCCCTCTCTGACAGGGGGAAGAGAACTTGCTGTGAATACTCTGGCACCGTGTGAGACAAGAGGGGGTCCCAGGGGAGGATCCGAGGCGAGGCTCAGAAGATCGGTAGTCCAGCACTTGATCCCGTTGAACGGAGCCACCAGGCGAAGCCCTGCGTAGCCGCCCCTGAATGTCAGTAGGACCGAGGGCACCAGCCCGGAGGGAGGAAAGCGTCCGCCCGGAGGCCATCCCAGGATGCAGAGAGGGCGTCCACGCCCAGGCAAGAGGGTTCGCCACAAGCGAGACGAGGGTAGAAGCAAGGTCCATCCGTCATGCACCGGTCGACCATGGGTGCCTCTCCGTCGCCTGTATAACATCCGAAGAGGTCAGTGCGGAGGGGGCACTCGGAAGCGAGTCGTGGGCCCTGCCACGCTAGGGAGTCCGGTAGCATGCAGAAGACCTGGGAAGGGTCGCGACTGCTGTGACGGCGGCGAGGACCCAGACCTCCCGCTCCATGACGAGGGTGTCCCATGTGAGAACGGGCCGACTGCCTTCCATTCCAGTAGTTGAGGTGTGTGCCACTAGGAACGCGGGGGCACCGGGAAGAGAGCTCTAGAACTCCCGAAGATGGGTGATTAAGCAGGGGAAGCAGTAGTATCAGCCGCGAGGAGGTTATTTAGTTATTTGGGTTTAACGCCGAGCAGGCAACTAAGGCCATCTCACGGCAGGAAGGGTAAAAATCTGGTCAGCCAGACTAAAAGAAAGGTCTTAGGCCGCGAGGAGGGTCAACCGAGCGGAGCAAGTCTGCTGTCGCGCTGAAAGGCCTCAGGAGCTGTAGCCACCCCTGAGTCGGGAAGTCCGCGGCGCGGGACACTTGTAGGGCTAGCGCCGCCAACTACTTGACTGGAGCTCAGGTAGTTGTACCGCGTTGAGGTCGGACAGGAACCCAAGTCCAAGACATCCTAGAACAACTTCATGCCCGCCTAAGGGCAGGGCCAGGAGCCGGAATCCGAGGGAAGCCTGTCGAGTTAGTTATTTGGGTTTAACGCCGAGTAGGCGACTAAGGCCATCTCACAGCGGGATGGGTAAAAATCTGGTCAGCCAGACTAAAAGCAAGGTCTTAAGACAAGATGTAAATATAGCTTAAAAATGTCAGGCTAAAATGTTGCACACGTCTTTAAAAGAAACGTCTACAGACTCTCAAAAAGAGCAAAAAAAGAAATTCACATAGTCTATGAATGCTCAGATCTTGTTAAACATATTGCATTCTCTCAAGAAATTGAAGATTTTGTCCGGGGGAACATCCCGGAACAAAGCCGAGTAAGGACAGTCTCCTCACGGTGGCTGCCGTTGCGGTAAGGTAGACTGTCGGACACCGTAGGAAGAGCTTCAAGCAGCTTGTTCCCTTCCTCTTTGTCCCACTTGGACTGCCACTCGGACTGGGCATCTAGGATGGTGAGAAGACACTGCAGCCTCAGCCACTCTCCCATCCTATGTGCGCACTAATCACAGGTTTAAAATCACTATGAACAGTCTGTGTGTCAGGGACAGGGTCATTGTGGGCATTGTTGGCAGCAGAATCTGCGATCCTGTTGCCTTCGTTGCCTACATGCCCTGGGACCCAAATAAAAATGATGTCATAATATTCCTTCATCAAGTCTGCATAGAGCTCTCAAATCTGCACCAGCAGTGGGTAGTTTGTTCCTGTGCCCTGAAGGGCCTGCAGGGCAGAAAGAGAGTCAGACAGAATCAGGAAGTTCCTTTCCCTAGACCTGTAAGCATGCCTGAGTGCCAGCAGAACCGCCTGCAGTTCTGCACTAAATACAGATAAATGGTCTGGGAGGCGGTGCTTAAAATGGGCATCTAGGATGGCGAGAGGAAACTGCGGCCGCAGCCACTCTCCCATCCTCAGACTGTGACCCATCCATATAGATACGGCAATAGCCAGGAAAACTTGGAAGGAGTTCATTGAGGCTCTGTTGGTATATGGCTGGTGGGGTAGAGTCCTTCTTGAGAGCATAGAGCTCTCTAATCTGCACCAGCAGGGGGTGGTCTGTTCCTGCGCTCTGAAGGGCATACAGGGCAGAAAGAGAGTCAGACAGAATCAGGAAGTTCCTTTCCCGAGACTGAGTGCCAGCAGAATTGCCTGCAGTTCTGCACTAAATACAGAGGAATGGTCAGGGAGGCGGAGCTTAAATGGGCGTCTAGGATGGTGAGAAGACACTGCAGCCTCAGCCACTCTCCCATCCTCAGACTTGGATCCATCCATATAAACATCCATATAAAGACGACAATAGCCAGGAAAAATTGAAAGGAGTTCATTGAGGCTCTGTTGGTATATGGCTGTCGGTCAGGCTCCGTGGAGCGGGTGGACAAGGTCCAGTAGCCTCATTCGGTTTAGAAGGTCTGTCGTGCATCGTGTTCTGGGGCGGCATCAGCCGCTGTTGGCCAGGCTCCATGGAGCGGGCGGACAATTCCAGTAGCCTCGTCCGGCTTAAGGGAGCTGTCATTCATGCGGTGCGGGGCAGCATCAGCCACTGTCCGCCAGGCTCCGTGGAGCGGGCGGGCAAATTCCAGTAGCCTCGTCCGGCTTATGGGGGCTGTCATTCACATGGTGCAGGGCGGCATCCGCCGCTGTCGGCCAGGCTCCGTTCACAACTCTGGAGCGGGCGGACCAGATCCAGTAGCCTCGTCCGGCTGAAAGGGTGTGCCGTTCACTGGGGCGCGGGGTGGCATCCGCCGCTGTCAGCCAGGCTCCGTGGAGCGGGCGGACAAGATCCATTAGCCGCGTCCGGCTAGGTGGCCTGTCATTCACGCATAGTGGGGCGTCCGAAGATGCTGCCGACTGCATTCCTAGGACTGAGCGGGTGGAAAGGTTTCAAGGCCCGATGCGGCCACTGGATCCGTCACCGCGAGGTGGAGCGACACGAGTGGCTGCAAGCCCGAGTGTGGTAGCGTGGGCCGGGGACCGGAAGGCCAAAGAGTAGCCCTCTCGCTTAGATCCACGCTGGAGCGGTCTGAGAACTCCCGAGAAGCCCTGGATTCGAAGCTTAGGCCAGGTGCCAAGTAGCGGGAGGCAAAGGCCATGCGTGACCTGAGAGTGTGCTGTGCTGTGCCCTCATAACAACCGGTGGTCCCCTGGCTCCTGGGCCCTGGTGGGAAGACCGCCGACAAGAGTCTGCTCCCAACCGGAAGGGGGAGCATCCACCGCTGTCGAGACCTCCTCAAGGTGCGGGCGGCGAGGTCTGAAGACACGTGAGGGGCAAGAGGAAGCATCACAGCATAGTGGGGGGACTCCAGCCGCCATCGGTCGCATCCTTGCATGAGCGATCGGCCGAGATCTCGAAGGACGTACAGGGCACAGGGTTGTTCACCGTATAGCGGGGCGACATCAGCCGCTGCCGGCTGCGCTCCTGAGGCTGAGCGGGCGGGCAAGGACTCGTATGACCTATGGGGTCACAAGATAATCTATTGCATAGCGTGGCAGCCCCAGCCACTGCCGGCCACGCTCCTAGGAGCGGGCGGGCTCCGAGTGCATGCTTCGAAGAGTGCAATCTGCTTCACCACCGCAGAGTGCGAAGCGCAATATGGAGCTGTAGGCTAATCATGCAGGATCTACCTGAAGCACCTAAGGTGGAGGACTTTAGAATGAGCGAGTAGCGGGGCATGCTAATCAGGCGGGACATTACGAGTAGCGCCCAATGACACATGGCCGCAGCATGGAGGAGACGACGGTCGAGGGGAGCTGGCCTCGACGCAGCGCGCCCGCTGGCAAGTCTAGTTCACTAGAACCTGAGAAAAGGTGTCTCACCTGTAAGCTCACCCACTGGGGTGCGAGCGCATGCGTTTCCTGCCCAGGCTCTGGCCGAGGGTAGGCGCTGGCAGGGAGAAGAATACAGTTCTCATCGGCCGCGTAGCGAGGCAACTTCCAACGTCTGTCTCACCCATCCGCCGGAAGCACCACCTGAACAGAGGGCCCAATGCATGGCGCGCAACACCCGGCGCTGCTGGCCACAGAAAGGCCCCACCAAAGGGAAGGTCGTCCGCAGCACTGTAACATAGAGCATACATGTAAAACACGACCACGCGTGGCGCCTGAGGCCACGTGAACTGCGCTCACAACTGGTCTGCCAAGCTGCAAAGTCGAAACCCAACGGCAAAACCGCTGTAAACGCCCAGAAAATGCCAGGGCCAACCTCATCCCGTCGGCACAATGGCAGTATCCGAGGCCTTACCTTGCCATATCCTAGCGAAAGCTTGACCAAGGTAGAAGATAATCCAGTCGACGAAACACAAGGCAGCTAAGCATAAGACTGGCGTGAGTAGATAGCTCACGTGAGGAGGAAAGGAGGCTACCCAGGGTACTTGGTAACTGCTTGCTAGAGTTACGTCCCTGGTTGTGTAGCAACACACAAAAGGTTTGGAGGCTGAAATCAGTAAGCTAAGTGTACTTCTTAATAGTAATGTCATCGGTAATGTTTTTTGAGGAAACAAAGAAGAGAGCGACTAGAAGGACTATTTCAAGGTGAAGAACAAGGCAAAGCGTGCATTTAGACAAGCCGCACGGGACACTGAGAGGAAGGTTGCAGAGCGTTCAAAAGCAAAACTATAGTTAAGGGTCAGATAATAGCAGATTTGAAGCGAGAGAACAGAGCTATGGTAAAGCCTGATTTGAATAAAGCAAATAATCTCAACCAGTTCTTCCAGAGCATCTTTACAAACGAATCCGGGGCCGGATCCGGGGAGGGGGGGGGGGGGGTTTCTTTGGTACTACAGCACCCCCCCCCCCCCCACCTTTAAAAAAAAAATCATTCACTGCCAGTCCACAACATGGTCCGAGAAGGAGGGGGGTGCTTTAAATTTATTGCAGCACCCCTTAGAACAGTTTCGGTTGTGGTGTTTTGATATATACTAGACCTGGCAATAGAAATATAAAGTTGAGCACCCCCCTTGAAAACTGATTGATCCGGCCCTGGAATCCACAAGTAACATGCTGCCACTGCCAGCTTATTCTTTCATGGAGCCATTACAGGGTTCATACAGACTTTTGAGCACAAAATTCCAGGACATTACAAGGGCTTTCAAGGGCCATTTTGTGAAACTTCCTGGGGCATGGAACACAGAAACCCGGCATTAACAAACAAGATAGCATGTTAATAATCGTTATACTTTTTGGACATAAAGATGAACGTACACCCCTGTCTGTCAATCTCAGCATGAAGTGTGGCTTGGATGATGAGCGTGTTATGCTAAGTCTATACATTTCTAAGCACTGGAGGTAAGAAGTATGTAGTACTATCCAAAGCTGATTAAGTATTCAGTTATTTTAATATTTATACTTATAGGGAATCTTTGAGTCGTTCCATTTCTTCAGAGATTTCTTTGTCCAAATCTTCAAGGCTGACTTTCTTCTCCTTGGCTTTTCTGCGTAGGGCATTGGACTGGGTGATAAAGCGCACTTGTCTTGTATTTTCCGCCATTTCAGCAAGCTTGTCTTGTCTGCTTCTTTTTCTAGGTAAACAATTTCCTCGCTGAACCGTTTCTTCTTTGTTTTCAGCTCGGTCACCTTTTCTTGGGCATGCATGCTTTTTTGGGATGCCTTCTCTGCCTCTTTCTTTTTTTTCTGGTCTTCCAAGTGTTGATGGTACTTGCTTCTCGCAGAAGAAACAGACAGAAGTAGTTCTTTTGTGATGGGAACTTTCAGCACACCCCCTGCATGTCTCACATGATCAACAATCTGGCGATGGGCTGTGAGCCCAATCTGTGAAATATTGTCTGTGCTGGCTTCTTTGTTCAAAGAAAAACCCCTTTCCACTGTAGCCTGGCCATGGGACAGGAGAAGCAGCTGTCTGATCACAGTCCATAGATCTCCGTGTTTCTTGTCTTTAGCCAGGTGGCTGTGAAGCAGGACATCAAGTCTGTCACTCTCAAGAGATGGATTGAACGATTTGAACTCTGCCGTGTGTTTGGAAAGCACTGTATCTAGAAACCTGGAAAACTGAGAAATCACTGCATCGCATGAAGACTCATCTATTCTAGAAGCATTATGCATGATGCTGAGGCATTTTTTGAGTTTGTTGATGTTCTGTTCTCTCTCTTCCGCAGCAGCCATGTGTCGTGGGTCCAACCATCCAAGAAGCCGCACCAAAGGATATGTGACTGGGGACTTCTCCAACATTTTCTTGACAAGATGAAGAAGAAAATCTTTGCAAGCACACCGGAATTCACTCTTCTGCCTGTCGGAAGCAAGACCAGTTTTCTGTAACTGTCTCTCAACTGCAAAGCCTACAGCTATCTTGTCAAGGTCCACATGGTTTTCTTTCTTGGTGACGTCAATCCTCACAAGTCCTGACAAAGAGTTTGCTTCTTTCTTCGTCAACTCCGGTTTAAAAAATTTCTCCATCAGACCTTTCAGCAAGCATCCCAAGTCTTCTCCTATGAAAGGAACACGGCTTTACAAGCCAGTGCTGGTGCTTAACACTTAGTTTGCTTCCAGCTGCCAGAGAGCTGAGGCACGGCGAGGTCAAATTCCACACTCACCCGCTCATTCTATTTATATCACACTTACAACTGAGCAGTACAAGGCGTGCCGGTGCACTGCTGCTATAACGACTACCTACTGGTTTGTATTTATAACACATCTCTGCCTAAAGTGACTGTTGTGAAAGCAACATCGTTCAAAAGTTGAAATTCTCACCTACACACCGATACCAAACATGACAATATTACGACTTACACGTGTAGCAGGTTATGGTGAAAATAAAGAGAACGAGAATTTGTTGATGTACGATGTCGGTGTTTGTTGTGAAATTGACAAAGTTCCCACAGCCATAACACGAAGACGAAACTTTTCCCAATGAAACACACTTGTATGCATATGGGTCAGCATGCCTGCAGTAAGTATCAATTACCGGATTTTGGTTCCATGGTGGGGGACGGAAGCAGTAGGGTGGTTAATGAGGTCACTGACAAGTCGCGTGTTCTGGCATTTCTCGCCCGCAGTCTCGGTACCTTGCAACTGTGCCGTACAAGGCGTGCCGGTGCACTGCCGCTATGACGACTGCCTACTGGTTTGTATTCATAACACATCTCTGCCTAAAGTGACTGTGGTGAAATAAACATCGTTCAAAAGTTGAAATTCTCACCTACACACTGATACCAAACATGACAATATTACGACTTACACATGTGTAGCAGGTTATGGTGAAAATAAAGAGAACGAGAATTTGTTGATGAACGATGTCGGTGTTTGTTGTGAAATTGACAAAGTTCCCACAGCCATAACACGAAGACGTAACTTTTCCCAATGAAACACACTTGCATGCATAAGGGTCAGCATGCCTACAGTAAGTATCACTTACCGGATTTTGGTTCCATGGTGGGGGACGGAAGCAGTAGGATAGTTAATGAGGTCACTGACAAGTCGCGTGTTCTGGCATTTCTCGCCCGCAGTCTCGGTACTCCACAGACTGCTATTGCCATTTCAAAATCGGATCAGTCCGTCACAGGTCACAATATTCAACAGTGTTTTTAAACATACCTTGAGGTTTAACACATTTTCTGACACACTAGACATAAGAACCGAATACTGAGTTTCTGTTCACAGATACACAAGACCGACGCCGTCTATACGATAATTTTTTGCGTTGTCTCCTCAGACACGTGTTTCAGTCGAGTCTATCCGTTTCATCCGATTATAACAACTTCTACACATTGTTTTGGAGTGCATCAAGTCTTTGTCTTCCTGGATATTATTTCCATAACACTTGTGGGTTAAGTGTTCATAATTGATACAAAGAAATGACTTTTTATCCGTTTATTTCTTTTGTGATCTCTCGCCACATATTCTGCACACAATGCATTTACTCTCAGTGCATGGAACACACCTGTGTGTACACAGACTGTATGCGTTTCATCAGACTCCATCATGAGCAAAAGTTAAATCAAAAGTACATGTACAAGGTTCACTGTTAGTGTTACACTATTTCCCGAGAAAGAAACGTGACTATCTCCTCAATAGTATCCGTGTAACTAAGCACTCACTTTCCCCGATTCGGCCGGGAGTGTACTAAGGCAGGCGCCTGGTACTTGTCTGTCGACACTTGTCAGACCTCATTAACCGCCCTCCTGCTTCTGTCCCCCACCATGGAACCAAAATCCGGTAATTGATACTTACTGTAGGCATGCTGACCCATATGCATACAAGTGTGTTTCATTGGGAAAAGTTTCGTCTTCGTGTTATGGCTGTGGGAACTTTGTCAATTTCACAACAAACACCGACATCGTACATCAACAAATTCTCGTTCTCTTTATTTTCACCATAACCTGCTACACATGTGTAAGTTGTAATATTGTCATGCTTGGTATCGGTGTGTAGGTGAGAATTTCAACTTTTGAACGATGTTGCTTGCACAACAGTCACTTTAGGCAGAGATATGTTATGAATACAAACCAGTAGGTAGCTGTTATAGCGGCAGTGCACCGGCACGCCTTGTACTGTGCTCAGTTGCAAGTGTGATATAAATAGAATGAGTGGGAGAGTGTGGAATTTGACCTCGCCGTGCCTCGGCTCTCTGGCAGCTGGAAGCGAACTAAGTGTCGGCTATGGTAAAGGCGTGGGCAGCATTGGTTTGTCAGTCTGATAACCAGCCAGAAAGGGATGGACCTCTCTGGAAACCATCACAAAAAAAACGAAGTTTGGATGTAACCAAGGGATCCTAGATGGCTTTTGTTACAATCTCAAACGAATCGGATGTTGGCTCTTTCACCTTCTTTGCTTTTGCTGCACTGCAGTAAGCAACCAGATGAGGCATCATTTCAATGGCTCGCTCAGCGGGCTCAATATTCTCCAGCCACCTGACTTTGCAGAACTTGAGGGGGAAAACACTGGTTCCTGTCACACTTGTGAAATCTTCACGGCGGGCTGGAGAATGAAGGAACACTTGGTACAATGCACAAAGGAGATTTTCTATCTCCCAATGAGCAGCAGCACAGCCAGCTCTGAAAGCGTTGTGCAGGGTGTGGGTTCCACAACTCCCAGCTTGAAGCATCTGCTTGCCGGTCTGTTTCTGCATCTCTTTCTGGATATCATCATGGAGCTTAAAAAAAAAAAAGGTACACGTCAATTATGTGCCCTGAAATTTGAATACATGTCTACAATGGAGTCCACTTAACATTTTAACAATCTTCATGATTGCTACAAAAAGAAAAATGTGTAATTTTTCTTCTATATAAATTATAATAATTTATCCTTTATTTGTAACATGAGCAATGCCTAACATTAACAGTAACACAAGCAGAGTTTTACCAGGAAGTATAAATTATAATTCTACAGCCCTGAAAGTCTAAAATTTTGCCCACCAGCCTTTGGCTAGTAACTTCCAAGTTTTACTAGCCAAACTGAAAATGTTACTAGCCAAAACTGAAAATTTTACTACTGAAAATAGCCCCCCAACTCAACAATATAATGTACCACAAGTGTTTGACGCCCAATGTTAGAGTGTTTTCTGCCCTGAGGCATTGAAAACAAATATTTGAACAGACAATCATAACCAAGTTAATGTTTATGTCCTGACTTCAGGCTTTTGATAGTATCAAGTGGAGAAATAACTGACAAAGTCCCCATGTGAACTGTGGTGGGATTTTTTATTTATTTATTTTTTGTAAGTAGAGCTGGGCTTCTGTTTGCACAACAGGTTAAAGGGTCTGTAGACCCGAGGTATAAATTTTAGAGGGTACACATACCCCCATCCTAGCATTATAGAGGGTCTGCAGATTTATTTAAGAAAAACTGCATCATCTGTATGTTCCTTAAAATAAATTATCCCCACCCGGGTCTGCCCTGGGGGACTTGGGTGGGGTTAACTACATTTTAGTTCCCAGTCACCCTGGTCAGCCCCACAGGGTGGGTTTTCCTCTATTCTGGGGCATGTGTTTCTGTCTACCCTTTGTCCATTCACCTCTATTTGTCTTTTTAAAACTCTCCCTACTGTCTGCGCTGCCTGTAGCTCTTGATATTGGATGTGTGTTGCTAAATGGTCTTAGCTTTATTTAGGCCCCATGTTGTAGGTTTATTTAAAGTATTGGACCGGCTGGCGACATACATTCAATATTCTGTTTCTTCTTTTTTTTTTCACAAGCAGTGCAGGCACGTCCTGAGAAAGCCTTGTTGCTGTCGGCACGATAAACAATGTACAATCAATCAATCATTAAAATAAATTATCTCATTTCGCTCTCTCCTCTTTAAATGTGTTGTGACTGTGTGTGTGTGTCCTTTCCATGATACTGATTCTTTAACTGGTGAGCTATCACGCAAAAGCCCGTCTCCCTCACACACAGAAAAACATATATCTATTTATTTATTTGTATGATCATTTGATAATGTATTGTAACAGAGAATATAGCGTTTTCTGCTGAACGCGGCAGATTGACAACCAAAGTATGACTTGTCTAAACTCTGTGTGTGTGTGAGAACTGATGTACTTCAAAGTTTGTTTCAACCCGTTTAACCACTCAAAAAGACGTGTTTCTCCAATTTTTGCCTAATAACTGTGTACCAGAAGATGGATCGACCACGATTAAAAAAAAACTGACTGGACAAACTTATTTCTGTTCAAATTTCTGGACTTGCTTTTGAGTTTGCCTCAGTGCTCATGCCATTAGACTGCCGTCGTGCTTTAGCCATGGAAATACACTCAGCACAGCCATGGATTCTGAAAACTGTGTCGTAGCGGCGGTGCCACACACGGCCCAGGGGTGGCATTTCTGGTAATGTCGCTTGTCGATGTGCAACTTTCTTCTTAGCGATTATCAAGATCAGACGGTGCCGGATTGAAGAATCCGAAGCCTTCCAGCTCTTCCTTTGCTTTTTCTACCCTAGTTGGCACTCCGAGACCGCGTGACTCCCCGCTCGCCTGCGTACGGTCACCACCCCGGCATCAAAATAAATAGGGTACCCAGGGAGGTTTAGCATCCTTCGTCCATGCACTCCCTGGGCAATGGAGGGTACAACACCTCCCTCCAGAGATAAACAGAAACACTTATAGGGGGGTTAGTAAAAACCAACCCCCCTCAAACAAAGAGGGCGACAGCTGGCAGGGAAAAAAAAAACAAAAAAAGCCGTGATGAGAGGTTGAATGAAAAAGCGATGCGCGGACATCAGCGACAAACAATCAAAATATAGACCCCCTCCCCCCGCCCCACCCCCCCTGGACGAAATCAGCGAGAGCTGGAAGTCCCAATCCATTTAAAATAGCATAGCAGCTTTGCTTTTTCTCCGCCATGTACGACTTTGCTCTAGGTCATGGTATACATTTAAATTGGGAAGTTCAGGCAGTAAGAGGTCCCGTGTTTTTAAAAATAATTTTTGCCTTGTTTGAAAATTTGCAGTTGGGCTGAATGTGGGAATTTGCTGGAAATTTGTGGTTAGCTGAGAGGAGACATGTTTGGTGCTTTGATTCATACCATCCTGAGCTTATCCAGTGGACATTTGTGGGCCTATGTTGAGTTGCCTTTGGCGTAGTGATTTGAGGGGCACACTGATTTCAGCTGTGCTTGGGTGTGGGGTTGGTAAGGAACCAGTTTCATAGCCAAGAAATGAGACGGGTCATGTGCTGTTTTTTTTGGTATTTTATGCATGGCAAATGTGCAGCTGGTGGGCGGTAGTGCTTTTTAGGGAATTGAACAATTAGGGGATGACTGGGATTGACTAAGGCTAAGAGACTGGACAGTACGGAAACACCACTGTGGTCCGTGGCCTGTCAGGTGCACCACATGCCATATGTGACATAGACCCGAAACTGGTTTAGTGTAACCAGATCAATGAGTTTGGATGGTTGCAGTTGGAAAAGTAAAAAAATCATGAAAAATTTGAAATTTTGCCAAAAAAATCGCTGTGCATGCAGTTTTATAGGCGTTTTGGCATGTTTTGCATGGCAACACCCTGTTTACCTGCACTGTGAGCTAGGTTTAGTGTGTTTGCTCATTTATTTTTTGTCTTACAGGTAGTCATGAGTCTTTCCTTCGACCATGAGCTGTGACCTTTGACCTTGACCTTGAAAGAGGTGGGGTTTGGGGTGTTCAGTTTGATAAATGCGTAAAAAAAAATTCACTCTTTCAGTTTTTGAAGTTGTGTGGGGTGGGTGTAGGGTGGGGTGGGCCTGGGTTTGGGTTGGAGGCCGGGAGGGGAGGGGAGGGGGGGGGGGTTGGGGGCTTAAGGTCAAAGGTTAAGATAAAAACTACAATGAAACAGTGTTAGCATGTGCATTTCATCAGACAGCTGACCTCGGAGTGAAATAAGCGGCCAAAATAATGTGACCTGCAGAAGTGTTATTTTGCATGGTACTGCTACACTGGTTGCATCTGAGGTGTCATTCTGCTGTAATTGTCATGAGGGATGTCTCTGGTGTCTATTCTAAGCCAAACACAAGCACTTGTACACTGAGTAAAGCTCATTTGAGTGCATTGTTATGAGACCAGCAGTTGCAGGCACCAGTACAGGGTTTTACAGGAGTGTTGACAAGTTTGGCACACACATGCCTACTACATCTGCAAGATGAGCTGAGGTGTTTTGAGACTCTGACAAGTGTGTTTTATATAAAAATGAACTGTACATAACCATTTTTCTATGCTACCTCCTAAATCGGCAGTCCAGACACTAATTAGTGTATGCGGCGTGTCCCGCGTAGCATAGTTTTGGTTGTTTTGTGTAGTCTTTTTCCTGTGGGATAGCTCAGTAGACTTAATGTTTAAATTGCAGAGCTGTTTCATGACCCCTTTTGCCTAGGGAAAGATTGCCAGCAGCACATAGGGCATGGCAGCTGGTTACAGGCCTCTTCCAGCTTGTTGTCACCAGACAACAGGGTCAATGAGGATGCCTGGGTGTTGTCTTTTGGGCTGCCCTAAGATACACAAGGAAATGGCCTTGGGTATGAAAGCTCATTTTTCATCAGTGTCAGTGTCATGGTAACTGTTTTAAGTTGTCCAGCCCACCAGAAGTCAGTTTGACTGTATTGCATGCGTGTGTAAACTTGGAAAAACAGAAAAAGTAGGGGGGTAGGCAATGGAAAAATATGAAAAAAAAAACACTTTCATGTGCCTGTGTCTCAAATGCAACATTTCTGAAGATCAGATATATTACTTGATGTACATGCCAATTTTGGAGGCATTCTGACCATATCTAGGCTGTTTTTCATGGCATCAGATATGCATGATCCAACACGTCAGCAGCGTTGTGAACGCCACATCAAGGCACTTCACATAATGGGCCATAACTTAAAGATGCAGCAACGTTCAAGGGTGTCACTTTGGATTTGACTTAGCTATTGTCTAAGGGTTGCACTGATAGCAGATTGAATGGTGTTCAGGTGGGACAAGTGTCTCTGACAGGTCACGGTATACATTTAAATTGGGAAGTTCAGGCAGTAAGAGGTCCCGTGTTTTTAAAAATAATTTTTGCCTTGTTTGAAAATTTGCAGTTGGGCTGAATGTGGGAATTTGCTGGAAATTTGTGGTTAGCTGAGAGGAGACATGTTTGGTGCTTTGATTCATACCATCCTGAGCTTATCCAGTGGACATTTGTGGGCCTATGTTGAGTTGCCTTTGGCGTAGTGATTTGAGGGGCACACTGATTTCAGCTGTGCTTGGGTGTGGGGTTGGTAAGGAACCAGTTTCATAGCCAAGAAATGAGACGGGTCATGTGCTGTTTTTTTTGGTATTTTATGCATGGCAAATGTGCAGCTGGTGGGCGGTAGTGCTTTTTAGGGAATTGAACAATTAGGGGATGACTGGGATTGACTAAGGCTAAGAGACTGGACAGTACGGAAACACCACTGTGGTCCGTGGCCTCTAGATCGAAAGCGAACCCCGACGCACGATGCCGTATCCCATAATAGAACGTACGGTGACGTCACAGCAAGTAACGCGTTCAACATGCAGCGCGCACTTTGTAATAACATGCTGACACCACACATAAACTAACAGTTTGCCCGCCCTGTTACACTCGCACGGACCCCCGCGTCGGGTCGATTCTGAACGCAGCCGCGACTGAGCGAGCCGCTAAACGAACCAATTCATCACTAAAAATAGAACGACTGTCATCGACCACTGTTATGGTACACACGTGTTCGGATACTGCCGCAAAGTGATACAACTCGCGGTGCGGTCAGGTCACGCGCCGTCGTACCTGATGTTCGGCTGGCGGTTAGCCGTTGGATTGGAAAACGCACGAGCGCACTCACATTTGGCGAGTGGGTATTTTTTTTTACTCGCCAAAAAAAAAATTCACTCGCCATGGCGAGTAAATTACTCGCAAAGCTCGCCATTTTCAGGGCTGTTCTATATCTCATCTTTCAAATAATGTTAAACTTCCTTGGCTCAAAGTTTAGGGGGGCCTTGCTTAAATTTATTTAGGAAGTAAATTACCTCCATTTTGTGAAAATACTGCCCCCCCCCCAAAAAAAAAAAAAAAAAAAAATAAATAAATAAATAAATAAATAAATAAAAATACACCAACAATCAACAACAAACAAACCCAACCTGATGAAACATAGCTGATACCAACATTTTCTTCCCATATGGCTAAAACTATTTAAAACCTTGCTCACACACCCTCCCTCCCTATCTCCAACATAAATGCACCGCTATGTATCCCATTAATTTTTTTCAGTAAAGTCATAAACAAACTGCAACTGTAAGGTTTAGTACAAATAGTAGCCAGAAGCAGCTTGTCAATAATAATAATAATAAGATAGAGAGAGAGAGAGAGGGAGAGAGAGACACACACACACACCTTCCAATTTACATTAGGTCCATCCATCGACAACTGAAGAAGATGCCAGTGTCCCAGATCAGTGATGATTGGTTCCAAGGATTCATAAAGGATGGTGGCA
The DNA here is from genome assembly GCA_036245525.1 of Semisulcospira habei. Taxonomy (NCBI): domain Eukaryota; kingdom Metazoa; phylum Mollusca; class Gastropoda; family Semisulcospiridae; genus Semisulcospira; species Semisulcospira habei. The sequence goes on from BTPG01000001.1 coordinate 96,159,310, forward strand.
TAAGTATGTCCAAGAAACACAGATGTGAAGTAGTGAGTTGTCACCATTTCATCTGTCCAAAAGCGAACGTGGATATCCATCTGCTGCTGTTTCATCTGTTTGTTCATGCTCTCATCAAAGAGAAGTACGTAAACAGAATCTGATTTGACTTTTTTTTTCAAAAGAGAATGAAAGTATGGTGCAATTCCAAAAGTAGCAAGATATCTGGCTTTGCCCTCCCCACACTGAAATCCCTTGGCAATGTCACTATCTGGAAACATTGTCTGGAAAAGGTTTGCACTTCCATCACATGACTTGAAGCTCCGATGAGAGTTTACGATGTCCATTGTCCACAAAACTTCTGATGTCAAAACGTCAGTTTTGGTACAAAAAGAGTTCACACTAACACCGACACTCGGCGAAGAAGAAGCAGTAGTACTCGTTGATTGAACAGCATTCATTGATTGGGTTGACGGTTCTGAAACAGCTGCAGAAGATTTCCCATAAGTTGACAGTTTGTTGATAAAGCTTGTAATCGAAACAGCAGGTTTACTTGCCGCAATGAGTTGCTTATGTTTCTTCCCTTTTGCGTGGCTGACAAGGACACTTTCTCCCATTGTTCTTAGATCGATCGTTTTTCGGCACACACAACAAAAGCAAGCATGCTTGTTTGTCTTGTCTTCGCGAACCCAATCAGAATACTCTTCTTTTAACAGCCATGATCAACTGAACGTGCATTTTCCATTTGGCATCTTGAATCTTCGGCGCCAATCTCGAACGCAGAATGACTTCCGGTGGTACTTGATAACTCTGTCTCAACTTCCTGTGGCGATTAGGTCCCTTGACAAGCAGACGACGTTTTCGTCGCTGTATCGGCTCTTTCTTTTAGTTTTATATTCAAAATCCCTTTCAAAAGTTGTTTTTATCATTTCTTTTTAAATTGTCTTTCGGTTTTATTTTCTTAACTTCATTATCATTAATACTTTGAGCCCATACTTGATTTTCAAGGGTTTTTCAGGGGTATTTGAGAAATTAGTAAATTTCAAGGGTATTCAAGGCCTTGAAATGGGCATCTCAGAATTCCAGGGTTTTCCAGGGATTCAAGGGCGTGTACGAACCCTGCATTAGTATCTCTCACTATAACCCAAGCTGTGGAGAAACAACTGAAAAGTCCTAGCAAGGCCCCTGGCCTTGATGGGCTTAGTCCCTGGGTTCTCAAAGAACTTACAGAGGTCCTCGCATATGCAGACCTGCCAACCGCTACACAGCTATTGTAGTAGTAATTTGGACAAGTGGTAGTAGTTTTGGAGATGTCAAGCGTAGTTTAGCACGCAAGTTACTGTTCGCTTAACGCCGAACGCTTGATGCACAGAAATTTCTCAGTATACAATACAATACAACTTTATTGTCCATTACAGTCAAAGCACCCTCGCGCTGGGACCATACGGCGTTGAGGCGCGTCCCCTGGGTGGTGGATAGGGGGTCCCTCGTGAGAGGGGTGCACTGAATGAAATAAGGTGCCGTGAATCAACATGGTCTAAGGGAAGGTGACCCCGACAGAAAACCCCTGGTCCTCCTAGTAAGGGGGTTGGGCGTGGGGTTAGCTTCCCCACCCTGCAAAAAAGGAAATAGCTACAAAAACGCCGACGAAAAGACCATGTACCAGAGCGGCAAGGCCGCCCAGATAGCAGCGGAAATGCAAAAGTACAACCTTTCCCTGCTGGGCATCAGTGAAGCCAGATGGACGCAGTCTGGCCAGAAAAGGCTGTTAAGTGGGGAGATGATTCTGTATTCAGGTCATGAAGAGGAGAATGCCCCCCATACAGAAGGAGTAGCACTCATGCTGTCACCAGTGGCACAGAGAACGCTGATGGGCTGGGAACCTCTTGGGCCAAGAATTATCACAGCAGCCTTTAGAACCAAGAAAAAGCTCAAGCTGAACGTCATCCAGTGTTATGCGCACACCAATGACAGTGACGAGGAAGAGAAACAAGAGTTCTACGACCGACTCCAGAGTGCCGTGGACAAATGTGCGGAGCGAGACATCACCATCGTCATGGGCGATTTTAATGCCAAAATAGGGGAGGACAACACCGGATACAAAGAGGTGATGGGGAGACAGGGACTAGGCTCGGAGATGAGTGAGAACGGGGAGAGGTTTGTAGACTTTTGTGCTCTAAACCGACTTGTCATTGGAGGCAGCATCTTCCCACACAGAAGAATACACAAAGCAACTTGGGTCTCGCCTGACCATACAACAGAGAACCAAATAGACCATATCTGCATTAGCAAGAAATTCAGAAGATCCCTTCAAGATGTTCGAGTGAGGAGGGGAGCAGATGTCGCCTCAGACCACCATCTGCTTACCTTAAGAATGAAGCTCAAGCTAAAGAAAAGCCGCACAGAGACAACAAGAAGACAGCGCTATAATGTAGGCCTCCTGAGAGAAACTGGAGTTAGAGAAGAGTTCAAACTGGTGCTGTCCAACCGGTTTCAAGCGCTACAGGAGCTAGTAAATGAAGAGGAGGTGGTCACCACAGAGCAGCAGTGGAAGGCAGTTAGAGAGGCTCTGAACTCAACCTGCAAAGACACTGTAGGGTTCAGGAAACACCACCACAAGGACTGGCTGTCGGCACAGACCTTGAAGAAGATAGAAGCGAGGAAGCAGAAGAAAGCAGCGGTCAACAACAGTCGCACGAGAGCAGCCAAAGTAAGGGCACAGGGGGAATACTCGGAAGCCAACCGCGAGGTGAAGAGGAGTATCAGGGCAGACAAGAGGGCCTACACAGACAGCCTGGCAGCAGAGGCAGAAAAGGCAGCAGGCAGCGGCAACATGAAACAGCTCTACGACATTACCAGAAGATTGTCGGGTAAGTATGGCCATACAGAAAGACCAGTAAAAGACAAAGAAGGCAAGCCTATTGCAGACAGAGCAGACCAACTCGATAGATGGGCCGAGTATTTTGAAGAGTTACTGAACAGACCTAGCCCACGACCCCCCCGACATCCAGCCGGCAGAGACCGACCTACCCATCAGCTGTGACAGACCCAGCCGGGAAGAGATCAGAAAAGCAGTGGCATTTTTGAAGAATGGCAAAGCAGCAGGGCCAGATGGCATCCCAGCGGAGTCTCTGAAAGCAGACCTAGAGACAACAGTTGAGATGCTGTACCCATTGTTTGGAAAGATCTGGGAAGAGGAGGTGATGCCGGCTGACTGGAAGGAGGGGTACCTAATCAAGCTTCCCAAGAAAGGCGACCTCAGCAAGTGTTCCAACTACAGAGGAATCACCTTGCTGTCAGTACCAGGAAAGGTCTTCAACAGGATCATCCTAGAAAGAATGAAGAGCTCCGTTGACCCCCAGCTGAGAGACCAGCAAGCAGGATTCAGGAAGAACCGATCATGTACAGACCAGATCGCCACTCTCCGCATCATCGTGGAACAGTCTCTGGAGTGGAGCTCCCCGCTGTACGTCAACTTTGTGGATTATGAGAAAGCATTTGACAGCGTGGACCGAGAGACTCTGTGGAAACTCCTACGACACTACGGTGTACCCACAAAGCTCGTCCGCCTGATCAAGAGCAGCTATGATGGCATGACATGTCGCGTGATCCACGAAGGGCAGTTCACCAGAGAGCTCCAGGTCAGAACTGGTGTCAGGCAGGGGTGTCTGCTGTCTCCGTTCCTCTTCCTACTGGCCATAGACTGGGTCATGAAGATGACCACAGAGCACAGACGAAGTGGAATACAGTGGACACTGTGGACACAGCTTGACGACCTCGATTTTGCAGACGACTTGGCATTACTGTCCCACACTCATCAACAAATGCAGGACAAGACCACGAGGCTTGCTGACATCTCGTCCCAAGTGGGCCTCACCATTCACAAACAGAAAACAAAGACAATGAGGCTGAACGCAATCAGGGAAGAACCAGTCTTGCTTGCTGGCACCCCGTTGGAGGAGGTGGAGTCCTTCTCCTATCTCGGGAGCATCATAGACAAAAAAGGCGGCACTGATGCAGATGTCAGAACACGAATCGGTAAAGCCAGAGCAGCCTTTCTCCAGTTGAAAAAAGTGTGGAGTTCCAGAGAGCTGTCACAACACACCAAAGTCCGGATTTTCAACTCCAATGTAAAAGCAGTTCTCCTATATGGAGCAGAGACATGGAGATTGACAAAAACCACAGTCAACAGAGTACAGACCTTCATGAACAGTTGCCTTAGAAGAATTTTGAAAATCCACTGGCCAGAGAAGATCAGCAACGTCAGACTCTGGGACAGAACAGAGCAGATAACAGCAGAGAATGAAATTGGGCGAAGAAGATGGGGATGGATCGGTCACAGTCTGAGAAAGCCAGCTTCCAGTATCACTAGGCAGGCATTGTCATGGAACCCCCAGGGAAAGAGGAAAAGAGGTAGGCCGAGAAACTCCTGGCGTCGAGACCTCCAAGCAGACATCAAGAGACTGGGAACCACCTGGAGTAGAATCGAAGGAGAAGCACAGGACAGGAGTTGCTGGAGGTCTCTCGTCGACGGCCTATACCCGGGTAGGGGTGACAGGCGTAAGTAAGTAAGTAAGTACAGTCAAAGCACGACAGAAATCTGCCTTATGTATAGCGATCAGAACTTTGGCTGGCTGGTACAAACTTTCTTTTCAGGCGGAGCGCTTTTTGATTCGGGTTCCTTTCTCTTCAGCATGGTTCAGCCCGTTGTTTATCTGACGCACTTTGTGAATGAAATGATGCACGCTGGAAAAAAACGAAGTTCGCTCCGCTCGTTCTCAGTGGCCCCAAACCGCATGCTCTAACCGACTACAAACCGAAAACACCAAAAAACTGTTTGGTTTATTTTTTTCTTCAGCATAGAATTTCATTAATGATCGTAGTAGTGTAGTATTGGGAATGTTGGCATAAAAAATACGACGAAATTGTAGTGGTTGGCAGGTCTGCATATGCCATAAGCAAAGTGTTTCAACTTTTTAAGTGTGAGGGTGCAGTACCAAATGACTGGTGCAGCGTGAACGTCTCCCCTGTGTTCAAGAAAGGTAATTATCAACAGCCAGAGAACTATAGACCTGTGAGCCTCACGTGCATACTATTTAAGGTGATGGAGAAATTGGGGTGAGGGACATTTTAATGACTAATCTGAAGTCAAACGATCTGATCAGCAAGGATCAGCATGGACCTGTCAAGGGCTGACCATGTCCTACCCATCTGCTAGAGGTACTTGATGATTTGGCAAGTGTGATTCAGGATGGTTGGAGTGTTGACGCTATTCTACATTTACTTGCATAAAGTGTTTGACACTGTGCCTCTAGACATCTCAAGCTACATGCTCATGTCCATGTCCAAGAACTTGACTGGGTCAAAGCCTTTCTTAGTGGATGAAGCCAGCGCGTTGTCATAAATGGATGTGCATCTTCACCTGCTACCGTTTCCAGCAGATCAAGGTAGTGTGCTTGGTCCAATTCTGTTCACTGTATACATAAAGGACCTCACCGCAGGTGGTTAGTAACTCTGTCAAACTCCTTGCGGATGACACAAAGGCTAGCCACAAGCTTGATCAACACACTTTCCACAACACACTCTACGAAAGAGACCTTGGAGCACCTGTAGATGATCATCTGTCCTTAAAAAAACCCGTCATTCCTATTTCAAAAGCAAACAGGGTCCTCTGTGTCATTCCAGTTCTCAGACAACAAACCTTTGTGATGAGATACAAAAGTGTGGCGCATCCCGTTTTGGAGAAAGGCACTCAGTGTGGCAGCCACATATGAAAGGGCTTCATCAAGACCCGGAAGATGTTTAAAGAGCCACGCGTATGATCACTGACCTGAAAAACCTTCCTTATCCCAAGCGACTGAGGATTCAAGCTTCCTAGTCTTGAACATAGAAGTTGTTATGGAGACATGATCAAAATTTTCAAGAATATAACCAATATCTTCCAACTCAAAGTGAGCAAACTAACCTGACACAGCAAGTTACACAGACACTCCTGAGCACAGATTTGAACCATTCAAGAAGTTTGCCAAAACCAAAGTCAGATGTGCCTACTTCACAGAGAGTTGTGTCTGACTGGAACTCATTTCCTAAAAATGTGGTGGTTGTAAATAACATGAACATCTTCAAGAACCATTTGGACACCATCTGGGGTAATATGCAGTCCACGTATGATCCGGTCTGATCAAGCTCAGCCAGGCAGACTGTTCTAGGCTCTCTATGACCTATATCACTGCCAAGTACAAGCAGAAACATTTCTTAATGTATACCACCAGCTGAAAATAATGAAAAGCACAAGTGGGAGTGTATAAGCCAAACTAGTTTTTGTAGAGGCTATAGAAAAAATTAGAGGTAACAAACTGGGCCAATAGGCTCATTGCAGGTTCTCATGTATCCGAGAACGCTTGCTAGATTACGTTACTTTGAGCCGCACCTAGTCTCTACTAGCCAAAAAATATGGGTAACTTGGTTAGCGATTACACATACATGTAGCTGATACTATTTTGCTGTCAATCACATGCAAGGTGTGACAAAATGCAAGTTCAGATTGACAAAAAAAATGAGGACAATTGCTCCCTGGTCATACAGTTACACCTTTTTTTGTTTGAATTTAGTGAATAAATTGCTGGGGAAAACAAAACCTCAACCTTTCTGCAAAATTTTCCTGCTTGCTCATTCACAGTGATGCAGCCTCACTGGCCACTTTCTCACCTCTCACATAGAGAGCAGTCTAGTTTGGGGGAAACAGCAACCAGCCTATTATAGAGGGAAGGGGTTTGAAATATGTAGTAGTATCATCATGCTTGTGTACAACCATGTGTGTGAGTGAGAATCTACATGCTTGTGTGCAATCATGTTTGTGAGAGAGGTGCTGCAAGCATGCTTGTGTGTGTGTGTGTGTGTGTGTGTGTGTGTGTGTGTGTGTGTGTGTGTGTGTGTGTGTGTGTGTGTGTGTGTGTGTGTGCAATCCTTACTTTCACATCGCAAAGCAGGCTTGTTGGCCATTGGTTTGTGACAGACATGACACTGTGTAGCATTGCTGAAGGACACAGCCACAAAGTGGTGCGAGTGTTTAGGTTTGGTCTCTTTGTCCTTCTGCTGCAAAAAACAAATCATTGTACATGGTGGTCACAGAGGAGTGTGGTAATCATTATATGTGGTATGATCAAAATGTAATGATAGTTGTGCTGCCACTTGTAAATTACTTTAGTCACATAAAGAAAATCAGTATCAAAAAAATTTCAGCCTTTGCCCTTTATTCATGCACAACAATCCGCTGTGCTTGAAAATCGTGGACTCTCCAAGATAATACATTTATTTCTACATTTTTAAATGAGTGAAACTTTGAGACAGTCCTGTCAAAATCAAAACAAATTTGTAAGTTGTTTGATGGGGTACTTGTGTATTATCTGCCACCGACTGCAAGTGGATTGTGCAATAAAACTCTGAAAGAGAGGACTCTGAAAATGAGTACCGGTCTGACTGTCACATTTCAGCTGGGAACGAGCAAACTTTGTTCTTTATTTACATACCAATAGGAAAATGTGCATACATTCAATTTGAATAAATATCTTAAACTTCTGATCTTTCTCTTAGAACAGTTCAAAGGATAGTGTGCAATGACCTTGGCCCCCAAAATCTATCTGCAATAACGATACCCCATTTCTTTACACAGGCTCATGTGCAGCAGAAAGTTGACCGCTTACATTAACTACTCAAAACGTTTAGCATAAATGGCCTCTAACAACCATGCGATGTCATCACTGAATTCGATACTTGCTTGTCATGTAATGTTATCCCCAGCAAACAGTCAAATCTGGATGGTCCGCCTCTGATGAGAAGAGACTTGGGGCACTTTTGTCAGATTTTCAGAATTGACGGAAATATTTTCTCTAATTTCTAAAACTTTGAGGTCTATGTCATTGATTATATTTTGCCAGTGGAGTGCACAGTCAATTCAAATTATCCTGACAGAAATTCTTTTTACAAAAGTATTGAAGTCTGTTTATGGGTAGTGACTAGTGGCCAACTCTCAGTGGCTAGAACATCTTGTATTCCTTGAAAATGCCTGTAACCACAAAGCCAAGGTCACTCTGTCCTATACAGAGGACCGAAACATGTGCATTCTTCCTACACCATCATACAGTCCTTGCCTCAACCAATGCGACTTTTGGTGATTCCCTAAACTAAAAAAAGAGGCTGGCAGGACGGAGTTTTTCCGCATCCAGGACCTAGTAAAAGCTTCAAATTCACAGGTCCAACCCAGACCTTCTTCAGAATACTACATTGTCTTTGAATCTTGCCTGAAGTAGCTGAAATTATATACTGAATATCAAGTAAATTGGGCCAACGGTTTTGGATTATGGCACAACTATCATTACTTTTTAATCATACCATGTAGTTGCACACTGTCTTATTTCAATTCACACACCCCACGCAAACAAGCAATTCATTTTCAAGCCAGAGCAACACAAAAACCATAAACTGTGAACTTCAGACATAAACCATGTAGAGGACGCAACATTTATTGTTTGTTGCATGTGTACACATACTTTGCTCTAAGCCAAATAATTATATACTGATCTCATTTTTGTGATATCCAAACTGGTCATCAGCATAAATGAAGATAAAACATTACGGCAAGGGTCTCATGACAAAGAAACTTAGAAGAGTGGTAGAAAACCATTTTCTTTATAAATATTTAGGAGAGGAAAAAACGTTCTTCTTCAAAGTTAATCAAGGTCACTTAGTTTAATTCTGTCAAGATGACGCCACATTCTAAGTTCTGATGATGCAAATTATGCACCAAGGTCAGGGAGCTAGGAGACGCATTCGGTGGGAGCTAAGAGACGCAAGAAGACGGGTTCCAAGAGGGCTACTGTTAGACCAGGCTAGCCAGGCAGCAGGGATCAGCGTCATGTGGAGCAAAGTGGGATTAGAGCTAGGTGACCTGGACGGTACCGGAGGCCATCCACTGGTGTGCTTGGCACTGGGATCCCTCTTCACATCAAAAGAGTGGTACTGGAGCATGGTGACCAATATGGTACCGGTGACTGGCTGTTGGTTGTTGTGAAAAAATGACTGAACTATGTCAGCCTGGTCATCATAAATCAGTGAAATTGTAAACTCGATTTGGTTCAATATTGGGAGTTCCGAGTCTAAACGAAAGTCAGAATATTTTAATACTCAAAGCTCTAAAACATAAACTTCTGCCTTAACTCCCTTCTTTGTGAGAGTGTGAGCTTAACTGCATTTGTCACAATGAGGGGAAAATCATGCACAGGCACACACTGTGTGTGTATTCGATCAGCCCCTCCCTTTCAAGATTAAAAATTGCCCCCCCAAAAAATCAGTGTGTGTGTGTGTGTAGGGGAGGGGGGGGGAGGCACGTGCCTCTAAACCTTCCCCCCCCCTCTGGATCCGCCGCTGTTACTTACCTATGGTACAAGTGAGACTTGAAATGGGTATCAACATACTTGTCCGAAACATGCTGGAGGGCTATGCGTTGTATGATTTGTGACCGAGTGTTGTCAATTGACCGCCACTGTTTGCGAGTGTGGTGCGGGGCACGTGCTGTCCAGTGATGAAGGGAGCCACACGTTTATACTTTCCTTCTTCAACCGCCCGCTACCTGACCCCTTGTACTGCGTGTTGACACAAGCTGCTCCTCTCCACAACCTCCCCGATTATTGACTTGCTCACCTCAGTGTTACCGTCCATACAGAATGTTCATGCCATACTTTCCATGTGTCGGCGCATAAGCGGGAATGGCGATCGATACTTGGTCACGGACACACAACACTGACTCTCCTCTCCAATGTTCACTGCCTTTCAGTCACAAAGTCCCACCCTTGCTGATCGAAAGTGGTCGCAGACACTGATCCCATTTCCGAAACACACAACTACCCCCAATGCTCACGACAATGGCCATCGATAAAATACTCCGTGTACAACAATCCTGTACACATTCGCCTTCTTGTGTTTCAATGTCCCGGCTGCTGCACTTTACACACGAACACGGCCCGCTCCACGCTGATTACTCACGGCTCAGCCATCCGACAAGAACAAGCCAGGTAGCGGACACGCGTGTCAATTGACTGTCCCGTTAGCTGTGCTGTACCCAGTAAGAGACAGTCATCGGGCCGAAATCAGCCACAGAGGGGGTGTGTGTGAGTGTGCACGGCTGTGTGTGTCAGTGCACGGCTGTGTGGGCGTCTATGCGCGGGCTACTGCGGCTGACTTCGGCCCGAGGACCTTTGCTTACTGCGTATAGGCTTTGCTGATCACTCCCTCAACAAACGCCATCCATCCTCAACAGGCGTATTATCACGAGGAGTTCATTCACATCGTCAAATCGAGGACGTTGTTGCAATGCACGCCTTGCGGCGGACTATGTCAACCTTTCGGTCATAAACTGGCCTTTCATTTCGCCGCGAGGCCGCGACACTGCTCAATGTACGGGAGATAGCTCGATCATCACACATGGTTGCAGTCATAACACCCGGCTCATAGTTATACCTGTACCGGCAATAAAGCCAGCAGTACACAATGCTTACCTTACACGCATCTATTATCAACGCTATTGCGCTCACGTATAAATATCAAAATCATCAAAATAATTTGAAAAAAAATCAAATAAATGCATGTATGAAGAAACAGTGGCACAAGTTTGCAGCTCCTGTTTTGTTCGTTTGTCAAAATTTCTAAAACTTCCATCCAGAAGCATTCAGGGGCCACAGTGGCTAAATCTGCTGCCCTACCCCCATTTTACCAGTACACAACGGAACGCAAAATGATCAGAACAATTGCTTATGTCATACTCGTCTGTTTAAATATTTTTGTTGCCAGTTTTCTTAACAAAGTATGCATATTAAGCATAACATTTGTGATCATTTCATTAATTTCAATGTGACCCATCAATTTAATTGTAACTATACTGACCCCTTCTGGCAACCGTGAAACGGCGCAAGCTTGCTTGGTTTGGCCACGTGACCCGACACAACACCTTGTCCAAGACTATCCTCCAAGGCACTCTCGAAGGAAGTCGTCGGCGAGGTCGTCAGAGAAAGAGTTGGGTCGCAAACATAAAAGAATGGACCGAACTCGAGATGTCAGACTTGCTTGCCACCGCCCAAAATAGAACTCAGTGGAGAGCACTGTCTGTTGCTGCTGCCTTTCAGTCCCCCCAACGCCCAGTTCGGGCAAGGGACTGATGATGATGATGATACTGACTTCCATTAAAAATGCTAAAAGTGTCTGTAAGTTTTATTTGTTGCTTACTTCAGATGTTCAGCCTACTGAGCTACCTTCACACAAAAATTGGATAAGTTATCGCCCATGGCTACCTTGGACGACACAGGGTTTCATTAGTGGTGAAAATAAGCAAAACTGGACACACTCTGTGAAGCAAGTTTCCTGTGATATGTTTTAACACAAAAGTTGTGTGGATGGCTTATAAAGTTATTAACTGCCTCAAATGAAATTTTACTCGAAAAATTCATTAGAGAACCAGAACTTCAGGTGCACATCATTTTCTTAATAAATCTTATTTGATTTAATCTGAGTTACTTTCAAACCATTTTTTATGCTCCAGTGACCGACACAGAGATAAAGAACACACCCATATCCATTTGATCAGGTAAATAAGGCCGCTAACCTAAAAATAAAGAACTTTTTGATTTTCTTATATTGTTCTGGCTGGCAATAAGTGAGCTGTCAAGAGCTTGGCAGCATGTTTTCAGAGTTTGGTGTACAGGGGCGTGTCTTCTGGTCAGAACTGCCAGCGGACCGCTTCTCTGTATGGACAGGTCTGGAGATGTGCTAAGGAGACTGATTTTCCATGCCACGTTCGCATAGGGCTGTTTGCGCATGACCCAGACTCACTATGCAAGTCCAGAGTGATCTTTGCGTAGATGAAAGATGGTGGCCTGGCTCTCCCTGTTCAGCTTGTTGATGTCGTCTGCCCATGGATTGCAGCCACCGTTCTGCTGTTCCCAATCACTTTATTCCTGTAGTGTCTTGGTTTTTTCTTTACAGGAGGTTGTGATCTTGAGGTAGTCTAGCGCCTGCTTTGGCCAGGCTGTCAGCCTCTCCATTCCTAGCTACTTCAGAATGCACTGTAATCCACTGCAGCACTATTTTGTGGATAGGGTATCTAGTCTATCTTGAAGCTTCCTCATGAGGAGATCAGTGGATCAAGTTACTGCCTTACCCTAGCTATGTTGAGCACCTGTAGATCTGTACGATAGTTGGAGCTGCTGTTGCCAGCTGGTAAGGAGAGGGAGGTAGTAGTGCGGACTGAACAACAGATGTACACGCCACTTCCTTCATTCAGCATGGCGTCTTGTGCGGACCCGCCTCTGTAGATCTGAGCACAGCTGCTGTGAGGGTAGCGCTTGTGCATAATCTCCAGCAAGATGACTTTGCGCAGTGACGCGACCTTTGGCAAAGAGTTCTGGAACATCATTTATGTTGTCTAAAAGGCTGTTTCGAGATGTCCAGGTATCTTTGGGCTTGGTTCCAGGACGTCAGTTTTAGCCCTTTGCAGGACCTTCAGTTGGCGGCTCTGACTTGGGCATTTCTGACAGTTCTTGGTCTGCTCCTGTAGACTCCAGTGCTGTCAGTGTTTAGTAAGTCTCTTCATTGTGTATGCTGTTCTGCCTTCCAGTGGCTCCAATGTCCTCTATTTCCTAATCAGGGTGGTCCAGATGGCTCTAAGAATGTCACTGCATCATGAGAATGACCCATGTTCTGCATCTTGTCAAGCCTGGCTTTTTTTGGTTTTGCAGGCAGTGTTTCATGTTGTCCATGTATCTTGGTACCACACTATTGGTCTGACCGAGCTGGTGTTTGCTTGCGCCAGGATGCTGTAATTTGCGCCAATGTGGTCCCCACCAGTTTCTTCATCAGAGACTTTTTCGCAGCTTCCATGGCTTCGATGTGAGTCCTCCACGTGAATCCAGTAATTTATTTGTTGCCAGTACAGTTGGACTGTCTGTCTTTGGTACTTGAAGGTCTCCAGTTTCAAGGTGACCTCTTCCATCTGATTGAAAGAGATGGTCTAGCTCAGTTTGAGTGGCCATCTTTCAGTCCAGCTGCTGACTCCATTGGCAGCATGCTGGATTCTGCAGGATGCTATTTCTTTATGTTCTGCTGCGCTCCACACTGCAAAGTCATCCGCATGGAGGATGTTCAAGAAGAACCTTGGTACTGCTGTACTCATGTAGACCAAGATTAGCATCTGACACATCTCCCTGAGGTACACCTTTCCCGAGTTTGACAAGACTGCTGAATGTGCCGACCGTAGAAGCTTCAGCGGCAGCCCCTGTTAAACATGCCTTAACTAAAAAGAATTACAATTAAATTGATGGGTCACATTGAAATTAATGAAATGATCACAAATTTTTATGCTCAATATGCATACTTTGTTTAGAAAACTGGCAACAAAAATATCTAAACAGACGAGTATGACATAAGCAATTGTTATGATCATGTTGCATTCCTTTGCGTACTGGTTAAATGGGGGTAGGGCAGCAGATTTAGCCACTGTGGCCCCTAAATGCACCATAGCATCATAAAATCAGGTTGGGAGTAACTGTGGTATTCTATCCTAACCAATAAAACATAAAAGAGACCTATCAGTTGTATACAAAATTTCTGAGGGCATCGAAAATAATGTATGTTTTCCAATTCAGCAATTTTAAATGGGAAAAAGCTATCATTTACCTCGAATGTACTGTAAAGGATGCCGACTTTCCTTATTTTCTTGCACTTTATGCTCACATTATTGAAGCTTAATAGGTACAGAGAGTTCAAAATGAAATGGAACAACTTTAGTAATTTTTTTCTAATTGATTTTGTGTATTTTTACAACTTGGGGGTAGGGATACAAAATCAACCACTGTGGCACTCACAGTGATCACAGCATCACCTAATCAAGTTTATAATAATTGTGACATCCTGTTGTGATGATGTAAGCCTGAAAATTGCCTGCCAGTGCTATAGAAAATGTCTGAAGGCATCTGACACATTATTTTTGAGTTTTTTTGTGATTTTGAGAAATGACCGTTTACTGGGTGCACAAATACCTTCACTGTGAGCCAGAGATTCAATATTCTCTCATTCTGTTTTTTGCAGAGGACGCAGAAGGTGTGCCTTAACATAATATTGCCTGATTTGGGCTTCTGGAATGAATTCTGATTTCTTTAGAGGAAAATGTTTCTCAACCTCATTTTAGCATCCACGAAGAGCGTGAATGGGGGTACCCTTGCGCCATCGGCTATATCTCTGGTGTGTTCATAAGGATTTTCGGGGACCATGGCTTAAACATCTCAGGACATACTAAGGTACACTTGAAACCCATCTTATTGAGTACTGGGGAAGGGGGGGGGTGCACGGTAGACCGGGCTAGCTCATGGAGTAAAACAGTTGCCTTAGAAGAATCTTGAAAATAAATTGGCCAGAGAAGATCAGCAACGTCAGACTCTGGGAGAGAACAGAGCAGTTAACAGCAGAGAATGAAATTGGGCGAAGAAGATGGGGATGGATTGGTCACAGTCTGAGAAAGCCAGTTTCCAGTATGACTAGGCAGGCATTGTCATGGAACCCCCAGGGAAAGAAGAAAAGAGGCAGGCCGAGAAACACCTGGCATCGAGACCTCCTAGCAGACATCAAGAGACTGGGAACCACCTGGAGTAAAATCGAAGGAGATGCACAGGACATGAGTCGTTGGAGGTCTCTCTTCGACAGCCTATACCCTGGGAGGGGTGACAGGCGTAAGTAAGTAAGTAAGTAAGTAAGTAAGTAAGTAAGATGATAACAAGAAAAGATTTACATCACTCGAAAGCAAGATGATATCATATTCTTGTTGTCCATAATTTCTTTGACGCATCATTCTTGCAGTACATATGAAAACACTGTACTCCTTGAGAAGACTCTTTACGAGAAGAAATTTTTTGTACTCAACAAACTAAAGAGGCATGAACCCCCATGAACAAACAAATTTAATACCTTCTTAGAATATAAGCATATGCAAAATATCAAGTAACTACAACAAGAAAGGCAAAGCCCTTATGCCTCAAAAATGTGCGACCTTGACCTTTCAAACAAGTCACTGAAATGAGTAAGCGTTCAAGTGTCTAAACATAAGGGTTAGCTTTTTGTACCATCAAAATCAGAGTTTTCTCAAAAATGTATATATGCATTTTTCACAAATCTGTCAACCCTCCATGACTCTTAACCTTTTTGAGGGGTCAGCTAAATTAGCATGCAGAGAAGGTGCAATCATCAGCTACCTTTATGCCAAATTTGATTGAAAAGTTTGCATAAACTTTGATAAAAAATACAGTGCTATAAAAAATTGACATTTTTCACACATTATTTTGCCAACCTCCTATGACCCATGACCTTTTTGAGGGGTCATCAAATTAGTATGCATTGAAAGGCTTTAGCACCAGGTATCAATACAAAGTTCCGGTTTGAAGTTGAAAATAGTATTTGAGAAAAATCAATTTTTGTCCAAATATGGACATTTCTCACACACTTGCCAACCTCCTATGACCCATGACCTTTTTGAGGGGTCATCCAACTTAGTATGCATTGAAAGGCTTTAGCACCAGGTATCAATACAAAGTTCTGGTTTGAAGTAGAAAATAGTATTTGAGAAAAATCAATTTTTGTCCAAATATGGTATTAAAAAAAAAAACACACATTTCTGGACCCCCTGCCTCCATGACCCTTGTGAGGGGACCACTAAATTAGAATGCATGGACATGTCTAATCATCAGCTACCTTTGTGCTAAATCTAATAGAAAAGTTGGCAAAAACTTTGATAGCAAGAATGGCAAAGCTCTCAAGGATCATGTGCATGACCGATCCATAAAATTAATGACCTTGTGACCTTGACCTTGCAACGGGTCACTGAAATAAGCAAGTGTTTAAGTGTTCTGACATAAGGAAAGGGTCAGCATTTGTACTAAAAAAAAAATCCATGTCTTCTCAAAATTTACACATTTTTTCACGTTTGTCAACCTCCCTTGACCCTTGACATTTTGAGTACAGGTAGTGAACCATATTAGTATATGCATAGACAGTCTTATTTCTCAGCTACAAATTTGCCAAATTCAGTTGAAATGTTTTGCAAAATTCCTCATAAAAACTAAACTTCTAAAAAAATAAAATAGACATTTTTCACATCATTTGTTGATCTCCTATGACCAAGAGGTCATCCAAGTTAGCATATATAGTATATCAGGTATATCTGTACCAGGTTTGAGATGGAGGTAGTAAAAAGTATTTGAGAAATTTTTTGTTCTTTCTATTAGCCTTCTTCTTTTTTTTTTTCTTTTTTTTTTTCTTTTTTGGGAGGGGTGGGGGAGGGGTGGGGGGAGGGGGGTGTCAGAAAATGGCTATTTGTGACATATTTCCCGATCTGCATAGGAAATTCTTACTATCAGGTATCTCTGTACCAAGTTTTGGTAAGCACACCAAATTAGTATGCATAGGAAGGTCTTAATATCAGGTATCTCTGTACCAAGTTTGGGTTTGAAGTTGTGAATAGTATGTGAGAAAAAAATCAATTTTGTCAAAACATGGCAATTTTTCCAGATCCCCTGTGACCTTGATCTTTAAGGGAGGTCATTCAAATTGGTATGTTTAGAAAGGTCTTGCCGTGCAATATGTCCTTGGGCCAAGTTTGGAGACTATGGCTAAAATAGTTTCCCAAAAAATGCCAATGTTAAAGTTTACCATGGACAACGGCGGATGGACCGACCACCACTGGAAAGTTTACCATGGACAACGGTGGACGGACCACCACTGGCCCAGAACAGACTCACTTTTGCTTCACATGTGAGCCAAAACTGTATGCGTGTGTCCTTTTACTCTCACTGCTAAAATAACACAATGCTCTGCGACACAGCCTTTTATAAGAATCTGATTGTGATGAGATCTAATTTTTTTCCATACAGCTCTGCAATTATGTTGCAAATAATTACTAAAATGATTTACTGTTATTCTGTGTGCCCTTATTTATTGATCCATATCAACAATTCAGCAAACACCCAGTGTATAATTTTATTATAACCTTTTAACTACCATACCGCCCGGTTCCGCCTGTGTTATATCACTCCATGTACGACCGTACCACCCCGTTCCACCCGTACATGCCTACATTCAGTTTCCACTCAGTTCCGGTTCATTTCGCACCCATTCCAACTTTTAACAGAGTCAATGCATTGTGGGATACGCCTACTTCCGTTTCCGCTACATGTGGGGTGCTTTTCGAGTTTGTTTTGAATCAAAAGTTAGGTGTTTTTTTAGACTGTTTCGCTTACAACGTGACTTGAGCATGGAGAGTGAATGCGACCCTTGAAATTTACAGCATTACTGGATATTTGTTCAAATTCTGTCACAGAAAATGACTCTGAATCGGACTTCAGCTTCAGTTCAGTGCACAGTAAGATCTTACCAATTTTGAGTCCGATATCAACGATGACGAAGAGCTACGTGTACATACCTGCAGCATATAGGATGCTCATCGGTCATCGGTCATTGACGCATACAAATTTGAAATGACACATTGCTCTGTCAGTGAGCCGGTCATATGACTTATTCATTTTTTAGACAGTCACTGAGACCCGCACTGAGTTAGTTGGCGTGTACAAGAGACAGAGAGCTATGGCCAGCTAGCTGATGCTCTAGTGCACTGTAGGCCTACACATTCAGTCCTAAATGAACAGAGTGCATCCTAAAAATTTGGGCGGTGGGAGGCCAGCTGCCAACAGTGATGGGTGACACTTGCCCCTTCTCTTGAGCAAATGTAAACATTACTGCAAGCATGGGCCCTGACTAGGTACACGGTCCAACATGATGCAAAACCCTTTCCGCCTGTAAGAGGCATACATCCTCATCAGTCCCCAAGGCTGCATTAACTTTGAGTCTCTTGTTGGTCTCATTGACGGTGATTTTGATCCGCGCAGTCGGTATGAGAATTTTGAAAATCCACTGGCCAGAGAAGATCAGCAATGTCAGACTCTGGGAGAGAACAGAGCAGATAACAGCAGAGAATGAAATTGGGCGAAGAAGATGGGGATGGATCGGTCACAGTCTGAGAAAGCCAGCTTCCAGTATCACTAGGCAGGCATTGTCATGGAACCCCCAGGGAAAGAGGAAAAGAGGTAGGCCGAGAAACTCCTGGCGTCGAGACCTCCAAGCAGACATCAAGAGACTGGGAACCACCTGGAGTAGAATCAAAGGAGAAGCACAGGACAGGAGTTGCTGGAGGTCTCTCGTCGACGGCCTATACCCGGGTAGGGGTGACAGGCGTAAGTAAGTAAGTAAGAGTCGGTATGAGGGTGCCGCAGGGGTCTAGATGTCTGTAGCACCCCACCCGGGTCTGCCCTGGGGGACTTGGGTGGGGTTACCTATGTTTTAGTTCCCAGGGTCACCCTGGTCAGCCCCACAGGGTGGGTTTCCCTTCTATTCCCTATCCTCCTTTACCTGTGCAATCAGTAGGAATGGAGCTTGTTGATTTTAGAAAAGTGATTATATTGTGTTTTATTTGGTGGTGAACATGGACATATCGAGATTGTTGTTACTGAGAGTTTACCCACTAATTATATAACTAAGGTAGATTTTAATTATGCAGCTTGTGTAATAATGTGTAATAATGTATTGAGATGTTTGTATAAAAAGTAATGAGGGTTAGGATTAAGTTGAAACACGCATATTATGGATGCATGTGTAGAGGTGGGTGTGAATGTATAAGTGCCGCTCAGTTCAGTTCATAAAAGACGTTTATGTATGAGATGTGCAAAGATTTTTTAGTGTTTACTTGTGCCCATTTGGAATTTGTAGTGCAGGGAGAAAATGTTCATAATTATGCTATAATGTTTTCATGTCTTGTTTGTACTATTTGTTATAAATGTACCACAACCGAATTTCTCTTTCTGAGATAATAAAGTACTCTTATTCTTATTCTGGGGCATGTGTTTCTGTCTACCCTTGGTCCATTCACCTGTATTTGCCTTTTTTAAACTCTCCCTACTGTCTGTGCTGCCTGTAGCCCTTGATATTGGATGTGTGTTGCTAAATGGTCTTAGCTTTATTTAGGCCCCATGTTGTAGGTTTATTTAACATATTCGACCGGCTGGTGAAATACATTCAATATTCTGTTTAGTTTTTTTTTCTTTCTCACAAGCAGTGCAGGCACGTCCTGAGAAAGTCTTGTTGCTGTTGGGACGTTAAGCAATGTACAATCAATCAATTAGATGTCTGTAGCCAGTATTTTTACGCAGTTCACGTATTCATAATAGATGTGTATAGAAGCAAAGGAAATGGCTTTACTGTTGTTAGTGCTGCCGGTTCATCATTTTTGCAGAGATATGCGCATTTTTACATGATGTCCAAAATGTTGTAAGATGTTGTAATTGATGTACCAGTGGTCTCTCATGCTCACACATAATTATAACCTTCGTTCTTATTTCATGGTTACACAATCAATAACTCAATCTTGCTTGTTCGCGTCTTGTAGTTGAAGTCCACATCATGTAATTACTTGTATACTGACAACCACAATCTGCTTCTTGCTTTGTTTTGTTGTTTTCTAGGAGAGGGCAGAGGGAGGGTGTGTCAATGACAATTTGACAAAAACGTGTTGTGGTTGGTGTCCTGGACACTAAAGGTTAAATCAGTACTGCCAGAAAACTGGTTCTTGTTGATGAAAACCATTTTGCTTTTCACTGTAGCACAGTAATTCAGTGCTTGCACATGTTTACTGAAAACAGCATATTATAGTGTTACTCAAACTGAGGAAGTAGATGCGGACTAAGTAACGATTATAATCCACATCTGCAAGAGGCACAGATCTTCTTGAGTCCCCTCTGCCCGCGGGTTCATGAAAATCTACGCCTCTGACTGGTGCCATTCATGCTCATGTTTCTCAAACCGAGTCTAACTGAAAACAGCCTTGCCTGTAACCAACTGGCAGGCAAGCACCCAGAAAACGTTATCAGTGAGAGTTTGCGGGCCCAGTTACCAACTAGACCACGCCCACAATGGCACGTGTGATTGAGGTAAAACTGTACATCGCAGTTGATAACTTGAGCGTGCGGCTGTGGGGAGGATGAAATTAGTACGTTAAAAGAGGGTGTTCGTTATGCAAGTGTATTCTCTTCGTTCGTTGTACACTACTTTTGACTAGGCCAACAACGTCCGGTTTTTTGCTGCTGACATTTCAAAATTTTGTTGACCAAAATGACCTATTGATCAGGGGTCAAAATCTCCCGCTTTTCCGAGGATATCAGCATTAATTTAAAAAAAATCCGCTTTAAAAAAAAAACACAATTCCGCGTGGGGGAAAAAAAAAAACCCGAAAAAATTCTGAAATGGTCGTGGTTCTTAAATGGCGCAGCTCCACATGTTGTCAGATTCGTTTATCGTTAACTTTAGGTAAGCTTTGTTTTTCCAAGATGGTGTCTGGACACACGTTGCTGTGATATGAAAAATCGGTGAAAGTTAAGTCGAAACCTGACTTATTTGAACGGACAGGAGAGCACATTCTGAAGCTGGAATCGTTGGATGTGCCCTGCCAACATTGTGTACCGTGATTTTTCGCGCCTACCCCCCCCCCCCCCCACCCCCTCCCCGCCCCACGCTGTTTCAGTTTTTGGCCCCCGAAATCAATGCCTCGCGTGTACTACCCCAACCCCCCCCCCCCCCCTTTCTGGTTCTGCTTTTTTCCCCAGCATGTGTTTTCACCCCTGATTGATTTTATGTTCCTCCGGTCATATGACTTAATCACTTATTGACTACAGAACTCAACCTAATCACTGCCTGTGTAATGCGGAAGAGGACTCTGACCTGTGTAGTACTGGCCACATGATGGTTTAGACTTATGCTGATTTTCTTTGACATTCAAAAATACTTTTCTCATAGTTTCTTCAGATGGAATTACGTCAAAAACTTTAAAACTGAATACAGTTCTGAAACCTACCTGACTTGTCACCTGTCATATATATATGTGCGTAATCAGTATCATGGAATGAGTTGAGTGGTTACCTGTGGTGACTTCCTGACTCCCACTGGTATGTTTCTAACCAGTTTTGTTGTTTTCTGGATTGAATTTCTGACAGAGGTATGGTTTAGCAACTTTTACTGAGATATACGACAGGTAAACAAAGACTGTGGCATACAGACACTTAAAATGACAAAAGTATGATATACTGTATGTATTTTCCAAAATCATGTCAAAATATGGTACATTTTGAAGCACAATTAGCATCATACTTAGTTTGAATAATATACCCCATTTTTACTTGGTTTGAATGAAAATAGTTAGGGACACAGGGCAATTTGCAGGAAAGTAAGTTGGTAGCTTAAACAAATATTCTGGGTATTTATGATGTGTGAGATGAGAGAAAGGAAGGTAGAGATTATTTGGGCAATTTTTGTTGACGCCATAATTTTACGATTTTTTATAACAAACTTTGTAATAATCACACCACCCATATTTCAAGAAATGTTAGCATTAAAACAGCGCCCTGGCAAACTTGCCTAATATACCGGCCGCTACTGCATTATTCCTCGCGCTGGGACCATATGGCGTTGAGGCGCGTCCCCTGGGTGGTGGATAGGGGGTCCCTCGTGAGAGGGGTGCACCGAATGAAATAAGGTGCCGTGAACCAACATGGTCTAAGGGAAGGTGACCCCGACAGAAAACCCCTGGTCCTCCTAGTAAGGGGGTTGGGTAGCTTCCCCACCCTGCAAAAAAGGAAATAGCTACAAAAACGCCGACGAAAAGACTAATAGTAATTCCTTTCCTGGAGGAGGAAGGTTCTTCTATCGGAAGACTTATGACGTCCTGTGGTGAAAGCCGGAAGTCTTCAGAAGCCACAGGACCGAGCCGCCTCTCTCTATCCAGGGATACAACCATGGGCACATGGAACGTCAAGACCATGTACCAGAGCGGCAAGGCCGCCCAGATAGCAGCGGAAATGCAAAAGTACAACCTTTCCCTTCTAGGTATCAGTGAAGCCAGATGGACGCAGTCTGGCCAGAAAAGGCTGTTAAGTGGGGAGATGATTCTGTATTCAGGTCATGAAGAGGAGAATGCCCCCCATACAGAAGGTGTAGCATTCATGCTGTCACCAGTGGCACAGAGAGCGCTGATGGGCTGGGAACCTCTTGGGCCAAAAATTATCACAGCAGCCTTTAGAACCAAGAAAAAGCTCAAGCTGAACGTCATCCAGTGTTATACGCCCACTAATGACAGTGACGAGGGAGAGAAACAAGAGTTCTACGACTGACTCCAGAGTGCCTTGGACAAATGTGCGGAGCGAGACATCACCATCGTCATGGGCGATTTTAATGCCAAAATAGGGGAGGACAACACCGGATACGAAGAGGTGATGGGGAGACAGGGACTAGGCTTGGAGATGAGTGAGAACTGGGAGAGGTTTGTAGACTTTTGTGCTCTAAACCGACTTGTCATTGGAGGCAGCATCTTCCCACACAGAAGAATACACAAAGCAACTTGGGTCTCACCTGACCATACAACAGAGAACCAAATAGACCATATCTGCATTAGCAAGAAATTTAGAAGATCCCTTCAAGATGTTCGAGTGAGGAGGGGAGCAGATGTCGCCTCAGACCACCATCTGCTTACTTTAAGAATGAAGCTCAAGCTAAAGAAAAGCCGCGCAGAGACAACAAGAAGACAGCGCTATAATGTAGGCCTCCTGAGAGAAACTGGAGTTAGAGAAGAGTTCAAACTGGTGCTGTCCAACCGGTTTCAAGCGCTACAGGAGCTAGTAAATGAAGAGGAGGCAGTCACCACAGAGCAGCAGTGGAAGGCAGTTAGAGAGGCTCTGAACTCAACCTGCAAAGACACTGTAGGGTTCAGGAAACACCATCACAAGGACTGGCTGTCGGCACAGACCTTGAAGAAGATAGAAGTGAGGAAGCAGAAGAAAGCAGTTGTCAACAACAGTCGGACGAAAGCAGCCAAAGTAAGGGCACAGGGGGAATACTGGGAAGCCAACCGCGAGGTGAAGAGGAGTATCAGGGCAGACAAGAGGGCCTACACAGACAGCCTGGCAGCAGAGGCAGAAAAGGCAGCAGGCAGCGGCAACATGAAACAGCTCTACGACATTACCAGAAGATTGTCAGGCAAGTATGGCCATACAGAAAGACCAGTAAAAGACAAAGAAGGCAAGCCTATTGCAGACAGAGCAGACCAACTCGACAGATGGGCCGAGTATTTTGAAGAGTTACTGAACAGACCTAGCCCACCCGACCCTCCAGACATCCAGCCGGCAGAGACCGACCTACCCATCAGCTGTGACAGACCCAGCCGGGAAGAGATCAGAAGAGCAGTGGCATTTTTGAAGAACGGCAAAGCAGCAGGCCCAGATGGCATCCCAGCGGAGTCTCTGAAAGCAGACCTAGAGACAACAGTGGAGATGCTGTACCCACTGTTTGGAAAGATCTGGGAAGAGGAGGTGATGCCGGCTGACTGGAAGGAGGGGTACCTAATCAAGCTTCCCAAGAAAGGCGACCTCAGCAAGTGTTCCAACTACAGAGGAATCACCTTGCTGTCAGTACCAGGAAAGGTCTTCAACAGGATCATCCTGGAGAGAATGAAGAGCTCCGTTGACCCCCAGCTGAGAGACCAGCAAGCAGGATTCAGGAAAAACCGATCATGTACAGACCAGATCGCCACTCTCCGCATCATCGTGGAACAGTCTCTGGAGTGGAGCTCCCCGCTGTACGTCAACTTTGTGGATTATGAGAAAGCATTTGACAGTGTGGACCGAGAGACTCTGTGGAAACTCCTACGACACTACGGTGTACCCACAAAGCTCGTCCGCCTGATCAAGAGCAGCTACGATGGCATGACATGTCGCGTGATCCACGAAGGGCAGTTCACCAGGGAGCTCCAGGTCAGAACTGGTGTCAGGCAGGGGTGTCTGCTGTCTCCGTTCCTCTTCCTACTGGCCATAGACTGGGTCATGAAGATGACCACAGAGCACAGACGAAGTGGAATACAGTGGACACTGTGGACACAGCTTGACGACCTCGATTTTGCAGACGACTTGGCATTACTGTCCCACACTCATCAACAAATGCAGGACAAGACCACGAGGCTTGCTGACATCTCGTCCCAAGTGGGCCTCACCATTCACAAACAGAAAACAAAGACAATGAGGCTGAACGCAACCAGGGAAGAACCAGTCTTGCTTGCTGGCACCCCATTGGAGGAGATGGAGTCCTTCAACTATCTCGGGAGCATCACAGACAAAAAAGGCGGCACTGATGCAGATGTCAGAGCACGAATCGGTAAAGCCAGAGCAGCCTTTATCCAGTTGAAAAAAGTGTGGAGTTCCAGAGAGCTGTCACAACACACCAAAGTCCGGATTTTCAACTCCAATGTAAAAGCAGTTCTCCTATATGGAGCACAGACTTGGAGATTGACAAAAACTACAGTCAACAGAGTACAGACCTTCATGAACAGTTGCCTTAGAAGAATTTTGAAAATCCACTGGCCAGAGAAGATCAGCAACGTCAGACTCTGGGAGAGAACAGAGCAGATAACAGCAGAGAATGAAATTGGGCGAAGAAGATGGGGATGGATCGGTCACAGTCTGAGAAAGCCAGCTTCCAGTATCACTAGGCAGGCATTGTCATGGAACCCCCAGGGAAAGAGGAAAAGAGGTAGGCCGAGAAACTCCTGGCGTCGAGACCTCCAAGCAGACATCAAGAGACTGGGAACCACCTGGAGTAGAATCGAAGAAGAAGCACAGGACAGGAGTTGCCGGAGGTCTCTCGTCGACGGCCTACACCCGGGTAGGTTTTGATTGATTGATTGTACATTGCTTAACGTCCCGACAGCAACAAGGCTTTCTCAGGACGTGCCTACACTGCTTGTGAAAAAAACCAACCAACTAAACAGAACATTGAATGTATGTCGCCAGCCGGTCAAACACATTAAATAAACCTAACACATGGGGCCTAAATAAAGCTAAGACCATTTAGCAACACACATCCAATATCAAGAGCTACAGGCAGTGCAGACAGTAGGGAGAGTTTAAAAAAGGCAAATACAGGTGAATGGACTTCGGGTAGACAGAAACACATGCCCCAGAATAGAGAGAAAACCCCACCCTGTGGGGCTGACCAGGGTGACCCTGGGAACTAAAAAATACCTAACCCCACCCAAGTCCCCCAGGGCAGACCCGGGTGGGTACACCCGGGTAGGGTGACAGGCGTAAGTAAGTAAGTAAGTAACTGCATTATTATTTTAACAATCACTCTTTTATGTACCTCTCAGCAGAGTAAAACCAACAGGGGTTAACACCTGAGCTAATTAATATATCGATTATGTAAGTGTGTACATTCTGAAATGTGTATTTAATATGTTTAATTATAGTTTCAAAAATTATTATTTTTTATTCTAAAATGAACCAAGATGAATTACTTCTTCTAAAAAAAGATATCAACGCTGTAGAAAACAAAGACTAAGACTCTAAAAAACAGCATCTTTTGTCTGTAATTGTTTCTGGAAAGTCCAAAGCTTATCTTGGTAAACAATACATGGGACAGAAGACATAGAATCCCTCACGGCTGAGGAGTTAATTAAACTACATTCTAAATATGAAAATCATATCGCTTCACTAATGACTCGTGATTTAAGTCGATCAATTGTCTGTCTATACACAAAAGCAGTGAGTTACTTTCTACCTGTAGACACTGACAGTCTATCACACGACCTTGAAAGCAACCCTATTGTTTCAAGTTCAATTGGTAAATTAGCATGTGTCATGTTTTACAAGTTTGGAAATTACCTTGCACCTGTGGTAACCTTGCTCGTTACTGGGAGTCATATTGATTTTTCGAAAATAAATTTTCTAGAAAAAGAAAAGGATGGACCAAACGGAGGAGAAGCAGACAACTCCACAGATGAGCCCTGTTTTGACACAGGTTCAAACGATCACTAAACCAAAAAGTCCAGGAAGGGTAGAGGCTGCAAAAAGATTAGCCGAATATAACAGACAAAAAAAATTACAGCTTCAAGCGCAAACAGAAAAGGCTCATGTAACTGACCTGCTGTCAACAGCACCAGCTTCAGCAGCAGTGTCACTACCATCAGAACCAACACCGTCAGGACAATAACACCCTCATCAAAGTGTAAGACTAACAACTGAGTCTAAACCCGAAACAGCAAAATATATAGTTGCCGGATTTGTTGTCGGATTTGGTTACATAAGTTACATGCTATGAAAAAAATACAAACCACAGACTCAAACAGTGACCAAAAAATCAGACACTCCAAAAACAAAACCAGAAGTCGCCACATTACCAGTATCATCCAAAGCCGTTGACCCATTTGTTATGCAATAAATAAATTTTTTATTTTAATTTTTATTGCGTTAGAAAATGAGCGACTCAAAGAATTTAATGAACCTTGTCTATCACTCTGCTGTAATAAGCGGTCTAACAGTAGCTTACTCTATGCTGGGAAAAAGTCTTCTCAAAATGAAATCGGCAGACCTGAGTAGATTGGACTTTGAAGACAGTGCAAAGCTAATTATATTTGTCACAGTGTCAATTGCTACAAAAGACTTTCTCGTCAAGCAAGGAATTATTCCAGAAAATGTTTCTATGTAAATAAAAAAAATATGGCAACAATAGCTATGATTGCTGGTGCAGTTGTTAATGCATTGGCTTTCAGTGGGCCAAATTATCTTTTTTCAAACATGGGTAGAGAGGAATCAACAGAAGAAATGAAACGCCACAATGAGGCATCTTGCACAAGCACAACAAGAATATGAAAAGAATAGAATAGAGAAACTTGATTTCATTAATGAAAAACTGAGGTTTGAAGGTCACGCACAACATACGTTTTCTAATACCGACGACGCAATCCGTGAATACTATCTTGTCATGGGTGAAGACATGACCATCCCAAAACCAAAACTTAGTGACTACTATCAACCAAGCACCCTCGCGCTGGGACCATATGGCGTTGAGGCACGTCCCCTGGGTGGTGGATAGGGGGTCCCTCGCGAGAGGGGTGCACCGAATGAAATAAGGTGCCGTGAACCAACATGGTCTAAGGGAAGGTGACCCCGACAGAAAACCCCTGGTCCTCCTAGTAAGGGGGTTGGGCGTGGGGGTAGCTTCCCCACCCTGCAAAAAAGGAAATAGCTACAAAAACGCCGACGAAAAGACAAACAGTAATTCCTTTCCTAGAGGAGGAAGGTTCTTCTACCAGAAGATTTATGACATCCTGTGGTGAAAGCCGGAAGTCTTCGGAAGCCACAGGACCGAGCCGCCTCTCTCTATCCAGGGACACAACCATGGGCACATGGAACGTCAAGACCATGTACCAGAGCGGCAAGGCCACCCAGATAGCAGCGGAAATGCAAAAGTACAACTTTCCCTGCTAGGTATCAGTGAAGCCAGATGGACGCAGTCTGGTTTGGTTATTTGGGTTTAACGCCGAGCAGGCGACTAAGGCCATCTCACGGCGGGATGGGTAAAAATCTGGTCAGCCAGACTAAAAGCAAGGTCTTAAGACAAGATGTAAATATAGATTACAAATCTCAGGCTAAAATGTCGCACATGTCTTTAAAAGAAACGTCTACAGACTCTCAAAAAAAGCAAATAAAAAAGATTCACATAGTCTATGAATGCTCAGATCTTGTTAAAAATATTGCATGCTCGCAAGAAATTGAAGATTTTGTCCGGGGAAAAATACCGGAACAAAACCTTTAAGGAGTCTGCTGTGAAGTGTTTATGTCTGGTGTCAATTAGGTCAGCACAATACAGCAAAAGGTGTCGAACAGAAAACTGCTCATCACAGGCAAAACACCATGGACACTCATCCTGTTTAAGTAAGAGTGCGTAACATAAGTGTGCCCGATGCAGAGCCGAGCAAGGACAGTCTCCTCACGGCGGCTGCCGCAGCGGAAAGGTAGACTGTCGGACAACGTAGGAAGAGCTTCATGAAGCTTGTTCCCTTCCTCTTTGTCCCACTCGGACTGCCACTCGCGGCCTATGTACGCACTAATCACAGGTTTAAAATCACTAAAAACAGTCTGTGTGTCGGGGACAGGGTCACTGCGGGCACTGTTGGCAGCAGAATCTGCGATTCTGTTGCCTTCGATGCCCACATGGCCTGGGACCCAAATAAAAATGATGTCATAATATTCCTTCATCAAATCTGCGTAGAGCTCTCTAATCTGCACCAGCAGTGGGTGGTCTGTTCCCGCGCCCTGAAGGGCCTGCAGGGCAGAAAGAGAGTCAGACAGAATCAGGAAGTTCCGTTCCCGAGACTGATAGGCATGCTTGAGTGCCAGCAGAATTGCCTGCAGTTCTGCACTAAATACAGAGGAATGGTCAGGTAGGCGGAGCTTAAATGGGCGTCTAGGATGGCGAGAGGACACTGCAGCTGCAGCCACTCTCCCATCCTCAGACTTGGACCCATCCGTATAAAGACGACAATAGCCAGGAAAACTTGAAATGAGTTCATTGAGGCTCTGTTGGTATATGGCTGGTGGGGTACAATCCTTCTTGTGGGGGGACAAGTCCAGCAAGATGTCAGGAACTGGTAGTAGCCAGGGTGGAGTGACGTGTTGCAGAGATTCCGAAACTTTGTCCAGGTCCACTCCGGCCGCCAGCAGATGAGGTCGGACACGGAAGGAAAGTGGACGGACAGCTCCCGGATGGGTATCATAAATCTCTGGAAACGACGGGTTAAAAACACAATCATAGGCAGGATTGTCTGGATGGGCCTTCAGCTTCAGAACGTAGCTGAGCATGAGGCGGATGCGGCGGAGCCTGAGAGAAGGCTACCCGGCCTTGGCATACAGACTAGGAACTGGAGAAGTCCTGAAGGCCCCTAGACATATGTGCAGACCTTGATGGTGAATTGTGTTCGGACGCTGTAGAACAGACTTGGAAGCCGAGCCATATACCACAGCAGTAATCCAGTTTGGACCGAACAAGGGCCCGGTACAGTCGAAGTAAGACAATGCGGTCTGCACCCCAGTCAGTACGACCAATGACACGAAGAATGTCGAGGGCCTTCTGACAAGAGGTTCTAAGGTAGTTAACATGGTTGCAGAAGGTCAATCTTTTGTCAAAGATGACCCCCCAAAAACTTTGCCTCTTCGGCCACCTGAATTGGCACTCCAGGAATGCTCAGGCTAGGTTTTGGAAAAAATTTCGTCTGGTTAGTAAAATGCACACAGACTGTCTTGGAGGGCGAGAACCTGAATCCGTTGAGAGACACCCACACCTGGATGCGATCAACGCACAGCTGCAAGCGTCTCTCAAGGGACGCAAGTCCTCGACCACGTGCACACAAAGCAAAGTCGTCTACAAACAAAGAGCATTCAGAATCATCCTTGACGGCCTTTACAATGTTATTTATTTTAATGCTAAATAAAACAGGAGATAGAATGCTGCCCTGCGGGACACCCATCTCCTGTTCAAAGGAGTCGGAGATTGATTGATTGAATGTACATTGCTTAACGTCCTGACAGCAACAAGGCTTTCTCAGGACGTGCCTGCACTGCTTGTGAAAAAAAACTAAACAGAAAATTGAATGTATGTCGCCAGCCGGTCAAATACGTTAAACAAACCCACAACATGGGGCCCAAATAAAGCTAAGACCATTTAGCAACACACATCCAATATCAAGAGCTACAGGCAGTGCAGACAGTAGGGAGAGTTTTAAAAAGGCAAATACAGGTGAATGGACAAAGGGTAGACAGAAACACATGCCCCAGAATAGAGAGAAAAACCCACCCTGTGGGGCTGACCATGGTGACCCTGGGAACTAAAAAATGCCTAACCCCACCCAAGTCCCCCAGGGCAGACCCGGGTGGGGTAAAGGAGTCGGAGAGGGTGGAGCCCACACGGACATGGAACGACCTGTTAGACAAAAAATTGTGAATAAAAACAGGCAGGTGCCCTTTAAAACCCATGTCCGACAAGTCAGACATTATACCATACTTCCAGGTAGCGTCATATGCCTTTTCAAGATCAAAGAAAATTGCATAGACATGCTGCTTGTTGACAAAAGCATCTCGGATAAAAGACTCAAAGCGGACTAGATGGTCAGTTGTACTACGGAAGCGCCGGAAACCGCACTGGAGGTCTGTGATGAGACCACGTGACTCAAGATGCCACACCAGTCGGGCGTTGACAAAGCGTTCCATAGTCTTACATAAACATGATGTCAAAGCTATTGGCCGGTAGTTGCCCGGGTCGGAAGGATCCTTACCCGGCTTGGGGATTGGCACAAGCACAGCCTGGCGCCAAGATGGCGGAAAACGACCGGTTATCCAGATATGGTTAAAGGCCTTGAGAAGTACAAGGAGTGAATCCTCAGGCAGATGAGTTCGGAGCTGATAATGGATGGTATCTAATCCAGCAGCAGTCAGTACATTTCTGCATGGCTTGCTGCAATTCTGAAAACATAAAGGGGGCATTATAGTCTTCCGAGTTATCTGATATAAAATCACAAGCACAAGATTCTCGCTTCTCCTTCTCTCTCTGGAAGAAAGGTGAATAATGCTCTGTTCAAGAATTATGGGCAATGGTGGAGGCAAGCAAATTGGCCACAGCCTTTTTATCTTTGACCAAACTGGCACCATCTCTAAGATGGCCGACAGAAGCCGATTGATTGATTGATTGTACGTTGCTTAACGTCCCGACAGCAACAAGGCTTTCTCAGGACGTGCCTGCACTGCTTGTGAAAAAAAAAACTAAACAGAACATTGAATGTATGTCGCCAGCCGGTCAAATACATTAAATAAACCTAACACATGGGGCCTAAATAAAGCTAAGACCATTTAGCAACACACATCCAATATCAAGAGCTACAGGCAGTGCAGACAGTAAGGAGAGTTTTAAAAAGGCAAATACAGGTGAATGGTTGATTGATTGATTGTACATTGCTTAACGTCCCGACAGCAACAAGGCTTTCTCAGGACGTGCCTGCACTGCTTGTGAAAAAAAAAAAAATAAACAGAACATTGAATGTATGTCGCCAGCCGGTCAAATACGTTAAATAAACCTAACAAATTGGGCTAAATAAAGCTAAGACCATTTAGCAACACAACTCCGCCGAGGTGTACCCTAAAGGTTACCTTGCCGGTCCCAAGCCCGGATAAAGGAGGAGGGTTGGGCGTAGGGCTAGCAACCCTACCCCGGAAAACACTTCCTGCTACAGAAACGCCAACAGAGAATCAAAAAGAAAACTCAGCCCTGGGAAGAGAGAGGTCTTCAACAAGAAGATTTATGACACCATGTAGTGAAAGCCAGAAGACACTGGAAGCTACAAGGCCGATACCCTTTCTTTCGACCAGGGCAATCAGCATTGGTACATGGAACGTAAGAACCATGTGGGAGACAGGAAAAACATTTCAAGTAGCGGCGGAGATGAAGAACTACAATCTTGCCCTTCTTGGAGTTAGTGAGACAAGATGGACACAATCTGGACAGAAGCAACTAGCATCAGGAGAGAAGCTGTTGTATTCTGGACATGAAGAGGACAACGCCCCTCACACACAAGGAGTTGCATTGATGCTCTCAAAAGAAGCACAAAGAGCACTCATAGGATGGGAACCTCATGGACCCAGAATTATTACAGCTTCCTTCCGTACCAAGATGGAGAAAATCAAGATGAACGTTATTCAATGTTACGCACCCACCAACGACAGTGATGAAACCATCAAGGATCAGTTTTACGAGAGACTACGGTCTATCATAGAGAAGTATTCAGAAAAGGACTTCACCATTTTGATGGGAGACCTTAATGCCAAGATAGGAACGGATAACTCTGGATATGAAGAAGTCATGGGGCGCCATGGACTAGGAGATAGAAACGACAATGGGGAGAGGCTGGCAGACCTGTGCGCATCAAACAACTTGATCATCGGTGGCAGCGTTTTCCCCCACAAGAACATTCACAAGACCACATGGGTTTCTCCAGACCACATAACAAAGAACCAGATTGACCACATCTGCATCAGTAAGAAATTCAGAAGGTCCATGCAAGATGTGAGAGCAAAGAGAGGAGCGGACGTGGCCTCGGACCACCATCTCGTGGTGGCCAAGCTAAAACTGAAACTAAAAAAGAACTCGACAACAGCGCACAGGGCACAACAGAAATACAATACCACCTTCCTGAGAGACACTACCAAGCTGCAAGAGTTCAAGTTGACCATCAGCAACAAGTTTCAAGTGTTACAGGAGCTGTTGGAAGAGGAGGAAGGTACCCTCGAGAGCAAGTGGGAAGGAATTAAAGAAGCAGTTACATCAACCTGCCAGGAAGTGCTTGGTCCCAAGAAGCACCAACATAAAGAATGGATCTCGGTTGACACACTGAGTAAAATTTATGAGAGGAAGAACAAAAAGATGGCCGTCAACAACAGTCGAACAAGAGCAGAGAAAGCCAAGGCACAAGCAGAGTACACAGACGCAAATAAACGAACGAAGAAGAGCATTAGAGCAGACAAGCAGAAATATGTGGACGACCTGGCAACCAAAGCAGAGCAAGCAGTTAGAGAGGGCAACATGAAAGAACTTTACAACACCACCAAGAAGCTAGCAGGGAAGTACCGTAGACCCGAACGTCCGGTCAAAGACAAGGAAGGAAAACCAATCATGGGCGATCAAGAACAGAGAAACAGGTGGAAAGAACACTTTGAAGAGCTCCTGAATAGACCAGCACCGAAGAACCCACCAGACATCGAACCTGCTGAAGCGTACCTACCTATAGAGGACAGCCCACCCACAAGAGAAGAAATTAGGATGGCCATTAAGCAGCTCAGGAATGGAAAAGCAGCAGGACCAGACAGCATCCCAGCTGAGGCGCTGAAGTCGGACTTAGAAACAACAGTGGGAATGCTATACCCACTATTTAAGAAGATCTGGGAACAGGAACAAATACCAGCTGACTGGAAAGAGGGATATCTTATTAAGATTCCGAAGAAAGGAGACATTAGTAACTGCACCAATTACAGAGGGATCACGCTCTTATCAGTGCCGGGGAAAGTATTCAATAGGGTTCTGCTGAACAGAACGAAAGACCCAGTCGACGCCCTACTTAGAGATCAACAGGCTGGCTTTCGCAAAAATCGATCCTGCACTGACCAGATTGCCACGCTGCGAATTATAATTGAGCAGTCGTTAGAGTGGAACTCACCCCTGTACATCAATTTCCTTGACTATGAGAAAGCATTTGACAGCGTGGACAGAGAGACCCAATGGAAGCTCCTAAGGCACTATGGGATACCTGAAAAAATCTCCACCATTATCAGGAACTCATATCAGGATCTAAGTTGTAAAGTGGTACATGGAGGGCAACTCACTGAGGCATTCCAGGTGAGGACAGGCGTCAGACAAGGATGTCTTCTCTCGCCATTCCTCTTTCTACTGGCGATTGACTGGATTATGAAGACCTCTACAGCTCAGAGAAGAAATGGAATCCAGTGGACACCTTGGAAGCAGCTAACTGACCTGGACTTCGCAGATGACTTGGCCCTACTATCACACACTCAGCAGCAGATGCAGGAGATGACAACCAGAGTAACAGATACCTCCGCACAGGTTGGCCTCAATATTCACAAAGGCAAGAGTAAGATACTCAAGACAAACACAGCCACCACCAACCCGATTACGCTTGACAAAGAAGCACTGGAGGAGGTGGATGCCTTTACTTATTTGGGTAGCGTCATCGACAAACAGGGAGGCTCAGATACAGATGTCAAGCAAAGGATAGGGAAAGCACGAACAGCATTTATACAATTGAGAAACATCTGGAGATCCAAAGAACTATCAACCAAGACCAAAGTCAGGATCTTCAACACCAATGTCAAGGCAGTTCTTCTATACGGAGCAGAAACTTGGAGAACAACAGTTGCCATCACAAAGAGAATACAAGTCTTCATTAACAACTGCCTGCGCAAGATCCTAAATATCCATTGGCCAGAGACCATCAGCAACAACGAACTCTGGAACAGAACCAACCAGCTGCCTGCAGAAGACGAAATTAAACAACGACGTTGGAGATGGATAGGGCACACCTTACGTAAGCCAGCAGACAACATCACCAGGCAAGCCCTAACATGGAATCCACAGGGCACGCGTAAAAGAGGCAGACCAAGAAACACATGGCGCCGGGAACTGGATGCAGACCTTAAGACCATGAAGATGACCTGGAACCAAGTGGAAAGGAGAGCCCGGGACAGAGACTCTTGGAGATCCTTTGTAGGCGGCCTATGCCCCAGTAGGGGTGCAAGGCATAAGTAAGTAAGTAAGTATTTAGCAACACACATCCAATATCAAGAGCTACAGGCAGTGCAGACAGTAGGGAGAGTTTTAAAAAGGCAAATACAGGTGAATGGACAAAGGGTAGACAGAAACACATGCCCCAGAATAGAGAGAAAAACCCACCCTGTGGGGCTGACCAGGGTGACCCTGGGAACTAAAAAATACCTAACCCCACCCAAGTCCCCCAGGGCAGACCCGGGTGGGGCCGACAGAAGCCGAGCCACCCCTGCCCCTAATTCTTCGAACAGCCTTCCAGACTTTTTGGGACGGAGTCCTAGAAGATAAAGATGAGACGAAGCGTCTCCAGGAAGCACGGCATTCACGTTTAAAAATGTAATGGGCTTTCACCCGCTGTCTTTTAAATGTTAAAATATTTGCTTGCGAGGGATTACAAAAAGCACGTCGCTGAGCAGATTTGCGTATTTTTTGGGCCTTGCGGCACTCTTCATTGAACCATGGTACTCGGCTTCCGAGGGACTGATGTGGAAGTTCTAGGGATGGTTTCACCTGCTACGTCCAACAAAATCAAAGTAAAACAAGAAACAGGTTCTTCAGCTGAAATGACCACCTCCTCTGTAAGACGAGACTGACAGAGGGAGGCGAACAGAGGTCAGTTAGCTTTCTTGAGATTCCAGCGCCCCACCGGCGAATCCTCCTCACAGCTGACCGATGACAGAACTACTGGGAAGTGGTCACTACCACACAGGTCGTCGTGAACCTTCCAGTCAAAGTCCAGCATGAGAGAAGGATCACACACAGTGAGGTCTGGAACAGAACTAGATCCTGAACCTGAGTTAGAGTATGTAGGTGAGCCATCGTTAAAGACACATAGGTTAAGTTGAGAAAAAACATCTTCTAACATCTGACCTCTGCCATCATAGTCGTCACTGCCCCAAATGTGAGCGTGACCGTTAAAATCCCCCATGAGAATAAAGGGAGGGGGCAGTTGATCTACTAAGTTAAAAATATCATTGCTACTGACCCGCAGTGATGGTGGCAGGTAAATACTGCATATGGTTATGGTCTTCTTCAAGGTAACCCGAGCTGCGACAGCCTGAAAACAGGTGTCGATGCTAACGGGGCTACATAAAATTTGGCTACTAATGAGAAGAGCCGCTCCACGCGAGCGCCTCTCCGAATCAGAGCCTTTGTGTATAACGTTAAAACCATTAAAGGACACAGGATCAGAAGTCTTCAGGTAAGTCTCCTGAAGAGATATTACTGAGGGGTTATAGAACTTGACTAAAAGACGTAATTCCTCAAAGTTAGCTTGAAAACCACGACAATTCCACTGAAGCATAGAGTATGTGATTATGTCTTTTCTGGGGGTGAAGAGTTTTTCCCCCCTTTTTCCTTTGCCTTGCAAGGAGTTGAAGAAACAGAGGGGGGCCGGCTCCCGGGCCTCCTCTGGTTCTTCGGAGATGAAGGGGGTGGAGCTGCCGCAAAATCAGCAACGACAACTTCCACTCCCTCCATCCGCTCCTCCAGTGCAGCATATTTGTTTTGAAGGGGGACATCAGTGTTCCCCTTCTGGGCCCGTGCACACAGCGGTCCCATAGATTTCTTAGACCCCTGGTCCTGGGCAGCGTTCCTGCCGCTAGAGTTAGCGGCCTTAGAAGTCTGACCAGAGCCAGAAGCCTTTGGAGTTGACCGACTAACAGGTTTGGGTGGGGGCTGAGGCTTAGGGGCAACAGAAGGCGGCACAACAGGACCGGCAGTGTCCACCTTCTGCGTTCCCTGGCTCCTCTTCACCACCGGAGGAGGGTTACTCACCAGGGGCGAGATGAGCCGAGGCTCCGCCCCCAACCAAGAAGTTGGGGTCTGACATGAAAAGTCTTTGGTGGGGCGCTTGCCTGCCACCGCTGCACTGAATGTATATACTGAGGTGTTAGAGGTTGGGGCAGCCGCAGCCGCACCAGGGCCTTCAACCCGTTTTTTGGCATCCAGAAAGGACAGTCCCTTCTCCACACGCACCTGCTGAATCTTGCACTCGGATATCCAACGAGGGCATTTCTTATCCGAAGCCATATGCGCCCCCTAGCAATTCACACACAAGACAGCGCTATAATGTAGGCCTCCTGAGAGAGACTGGAGTGAGAGAAGAGTTCAAACTGGTGCTGTCCAACCGGTTTCAAGCGCTACAGGAGCTAGTAAATGAAGAGGAGGCGGTCACCACGGAGCAGCAGTGGAAGGCAGTTAGAGAGGCACTGAACTCAACCTGCGAAGACACTGTAGGGTTCAGGAAACACCATCACAAGGACTGGCTGTCGGCACAGACCTTGAAATGAAATGAAATGAAATGAAACCTTAAAGAAGATAGAAGTGATGAAGCAGAAGAAAGTAGTTGTCAACAACAGTCGCACGAGAGCAGCCAAAGCAAGGGCGCAGGAGGAATACTCGGAAGCCAACCGCGAGGTGAAGAGGAGTATCAGGGCAGACAAGAGGGCCTACAAAGACAGCCTGGCAGCAGAGGCAGAAAAGGCAGCAGGCAGCGGCAACATGAAACAGCTCTACGACATTACCAGATGGGCCGAGTATTTTGAAGAGTTACTGAACAGACCCTCTCGTCCCAAGTGGGCCTCACCATTCACAAACAGAAAACAAGGACAATGAGGCTGAACGCAACCAGGGAAGAACCAGTCTTGCTTGCTGGCACCCTGTTGGAGGAGGTGGAGTCCTTCACCTATCTCGGAAGCATCATAGACAAAAAAAGGCGGCACTGATGCAGATGTCAGAGCACGAATCGGTAAAGCCAGAGCAGCCTTTCTCCAGTTGAAAAAAGTGTGGAGTTCCAGAGAGCTGTCACAACACACCAAAGTCCGGATTTTCAACTCAAATGTAAAAAAAAGCAGTTCTCCTATATGGAGCAGAGACTTGGAGATTGACAAAAACCACAGTCAACAGAGTACAGACCTTCATGAACAGTTGCCTTAGAAGAATTTTGAAAATCCACTGGCCACAGAAGATCAGCAACGTCAGACTCTGGGAGAGAACAGAGCAGATAACAGCAGAGAATGAAATTGGGCGAAGAAGATGGGGATGGATCGGTCACAGTCTGAGAAAGCCAGTTTCCAGTATCACTAGGCAGGCATTGTCATGGAACCCCCAGGGAAAGAGGAAAAGAGGTAGGCCGAGAAACTCCTGGGGTCGAGACCTCCAAGCAGACATCAAGAGACTGGGAACCACCTGAGTAGAATCGAAGGAGAAGCACAGGACAGGAATTGCTGGAGGTCTCTCGTCGACGGCCTATACCCGGGTAGGGGTGACAGGCATAAGTAAGTAAGTACTGAACAGACCCAGCCCACCCGACCCCCCAGACATCCAGCCAGCAGAGACCGACCTACCCATCAGCTGTGACAGACCCAGCCGGGAAGAGATCAGAAGAGCAGTGGCATTCTTGAAGAAAGGCAAAGCAGCAGGGCCAGATGGCATCCCAGCGGAGTCTCTGAAAGCAGACCTAGAGACAACAGTGGAGATGCTGCACCCACTGTTTGGAAAGATCTGGGAAGAGGAGGTGATGCCGGCTAAATGGAAGGAGGGGTACCTAATCAAGCTTCCCAAGAAAGGTGACCTCAGCAAGTGTTCCAACTATAGGGGAATCACCTTGCTGTCAGTACCAGGAAAGGTCTTCAACAGGATCATCCTGGAGAGAATGAAGAGCTCCGTTGACCCCCAGCTGAGAGACCAGCAAGCAGGATTCAGGAAAAACCGATCATGTACAGACCAGATCGCCACTCTCCGCATCATCGTGGAACAGTCTCTGGAGTGGAGCTCCCCGCTGTACGTCAACTTTGTGGATTACGAGAAAGCATTTGACAGCGTGGACCGAGAGACTCTGTGGAAACTCCTACGACACTACGGTGTACCCACAAAGCTCATCCGCCTGATCAAGAGCAGCTACGATGGCATGACATGTCGCGTGATCCATGAAGGGCAGTTCACCAGGGAGCTCCAGGTCAGAACCGGTGTCAGGCAGGGGTGTCTGCTGTCTCCATTCCTCTTCCTACTGGCCATAGACTGGGTCATGAAGAGGACTACAGAGCACAGACGAAGTGGAATACAGTGGACACTGTGGACACAGCTTGATGACCTCGATTTTGCAGATGACTTGGCACTACTGTCCCACACTCATCAACAAATGCAGGACAAGACCACGAGGCTTGCTGACATCTTGTCCCAAGTGGGCCTCACCATCCACAAACAGAAAACAAAGACAATGAGGCTGAACGCAACCAGGGAAGAACCAGTCTAGCTTGCTGGCACCCTGTTGGAGGAGGTGGAGTCCTTCACCTATCTCGGGAGCATCATAGACAAAAAAGGCGGCACTGATGCAGATGTCAGAGCATGAATCGGTAAAGCCAGAGCAGCCTTTCTCCAGTTGAAAAAAGTGTGGAGTTCTAGAGAGCTGTCACAACACACCAAAGTCCGGATTTTCAACTCCAACGTAAAAGCAGTTCTCCTATATGGAGCAGAGACTTGGAGATTGACAAAATCCACAGTCAACAGAGTACAGATCTTCATAAACAGTTGCCTTAGAAGAATTTTGAAAATCCACTGGCCAGAGAAGATCAGCAACGTCAGACTCTGGGAGAGAACAGAGCAGATAACAGCAGAGAATGAAATTGGGCGAAGAAGATGGGGATGGATTGGTCACAGTCTGAGAAAGCCAGCTTCCAGTATTACTAGGCAGGCATTGTCATGGAACCCCCAGGGAAAGAGGAAAAGAGGTAGGCCGAGAAACTCCTGGCATCGAGACCTCCAAGCAGACATCAAGAGAATGGGAACCACCTGGAGTAGAATCGAAGGAGAATTGATTGATTGTACATTGCTTAACGTCCCGACAGCAACAAGGCTTTCTCAGGACGTGCCTGCACTGCTTGTGAAAAAAAATAAATAAACAGAACATTGAATGTATGTCGCCAGCCGGTCAAATATGTTAAATAAACCTAACACATGGGGCTAAATAAAGCTAAGACCATTTAGCAACACACATCCAATATCAAGAGCTACAGGCAGTGCAGACAGTAGGGAGAGTTTTAAAAAGGCAAATACAGGTGAATGGACCTCGGGTAGACAGAAACACATGCCCCAGAATAGAGAGAAAAACCCACCCTGTGGGGCTGACCAGGGTGACCCTGGGAACTAAAAAATACCTAACCCCACCCAAGTCCCCCAGGGCAGACCCGGGTGGGGTTGAATCGAAGGAGAAGCACAGGACACGAGTCGCTGGAGGTCTCTCGTCGACGGCCTATACCCGGGTAGGGGTGACAGGCGTAAGTAAGTAAGTATCAACCAAGTCCACAACAAAGAAACGGAGAAATAAGCTTTGTTCTAGTGGGAATGACATTTGTATATTTTACTGGACTTTATATTGCTAGAAAAAATGACAGACGTTAAACTATCAAAAATATATTACTCCCCAACTGGATACTGGAAAGGAGCAACAGCTATTCAGAAATTACACGCGGCCATGGGAGGAGATGTAACACTCAATCAAATAAAACAATGGTTACAAAAACAAGCAATTTTTGGCAAATATATTTACCTGCGCCAAGAAAAATAACACGACCTCATTTTGAAAACACTACACCAAATGACACACATCAAATGGATCTATTGTTTCTTCCACATGATACAATAAGAAAGAAACAATACAAATACGCACTAACTGTTGTTGATATTGCTTCAAGGTACAAAGATGCTGAACCTATAACTGACAAAACTGCTACCACGGTTGCTACAGCGTTAACAAAAATATATAGTCGAGGCCCTTTAAAATTCCGCAGACTTGTGCAGGTTGATGACGGATCTGAATTCAAAGGTGCCGTTAATCAGTTATTTGCAAAGCACGGCGTCCTGGTTAGACGAGGCATTCCAGGTGTACACAGATCACAGGCAATTGTTGAAAATTTCAATAAGCAATTAACGGACAGACTTTTCAGCTACCAGTATTCTAAGCAACCCATGCATGACACGCGTAACACAGAGTGGGTAAAGAGATTACCGCATGTGATAAAAGCAATGAATAACGAAGGTCATGTAAAACCCACCGACGCTATTAAATTGAAAACAATTACAGAGCCAAAAACAACAGTTCAGGCCCCAGCGCCAGACACGTTTATTTACAAAACAGTAAGATATCTATATCAGCCCGGTGAGGCCAAGAATGACGTCAGACGCAGGGCAACTGATCCAATATGGTCCACGTCTGTTCATAATATAAAAAAATAATTCCCAGCGCTGACGCGTCAATATATTACCTTACGAAACAGCCCCTCAGAGGGCATTTGTTAGAGAAGAATTACAGATTATTCCCCCAGACACTGTTACTCACTTTTCACCAATTCGTCAATCAGTTCATCAATGAGCTCGTCACAAATACCCTCAGATAACTTGAGTCTGTAATGGCCAGGTGCATAAGCCTTTTCTTTACTGTGAAACACACGTTTTGTGTCCCCTACTGCCAGTGACTTCTTATGTGTTTGGATCATTTCTAGATTATGTTTGTTTGATCTCAGTGACTTCTTTGGATAATCAGGCATTAATGCCCCATCTAATACTTGCTTGTAATGTTCATGACGAATGTCTTTATTTCTTATTGCTGTTTTTTTTTATACCTTTGGCTTTCGACTGACTACCTTTTTGGTGCAGTATAGAATACATTTTTGATCTCAGTCCAACGTACTCAACAATAGGTACTCCATTCAGTTCATCTTTAAACTTTCCAGGCACTTTCTTGTTTTGTGTGCTAAACAGCGGGTGATCCTTAGGATAATCAGACGTGTCATACATGTGTAACTCTGTTTTCATGTCTTCATAAAAGTTTTCAGTAGGCACATCAATAATCATAGAGTCAGTGTCAGTGTATAGCAGACGACACTCAAGATACTTTGGTTTGAAGTAATCATAATAAAATTCAAGCATCAACAGTTTTGATAACTCAAGTATTGCCATACCAATGAATACTGGCTTGTCCAGTTTAACAATCTTTTTTTTGAGTGACACTGCATACAATGATGAATGAAACTCTTTGTACCCTGTGAACTGTGGCTTACCTGTAAGTTTAATTGCACCCGATTCAGTTGTGACAAGTCTCACATCTTTGCGGTGATGAGGATTTTTCATCGTCTTGCCAAAACAGGCATTGTTCATAAGCTTAAAGAAGTCTTTGTCAAATGCAGTGTTGCCATCCCTCGCACGCAATGTTGTGTTCTTCATTATGTAATCTTTCATGAAAGCACTCTGTTCAAATTGAATGCCTCTGTGAACTTTCTTTAGTACTAACCCATGTCTGATGTAAAACTGCAGTAAGCGGTAATGGCAAACGTAATTGAATTTGTCATTCAGATTCGGCACAAGTTTAGTGTCTTCTTATTTCCCCGTCATACTCATTTTCTCAACAGCTAATGGATAATCATTGTGATAATCATGTAGATGGTGTGGGTACTCTAGGTCTACTTCAAAGATCCAACCCTTTGCGTCGTTTCGGTCATGATTCATAATATTGTATGTTAACTCTGTTATGTCATACTGTGACAAATCATGCAGACAAAAGTTTTTCAAGGGCAATAACACACATCACCCATCCGTAAAGGTTGTTCGCGTCCACGTACGTAATGATTGACCTTGACCTTGAGGGTCAAAACCCTGGTCAAGGTCATCAAGAAATTTGTTGTTGGCTTTGGCATAACTGTTCGCGGCAATACTTATGCCGCCCCTCAATCCACGTTCCACCATTTCACCCATCGTACGATCAGACAACAGGTCTATAGATATTTTACTGGATTTCAAAAATGCATCCCATGTCATGCCAGGACTAGTTATGTAACAAGCTGGGTCAAGACTGTAGTGCAACAAACCCTTTTCATGGTAACTTTCAAATACGTCTGCTAGCAAACAAACGTCAGCTTTCAAGTACTGGTCATGATAGTCACCAATCGTCTTACACCCTAATTTATTACATGCATCAAGAGCGTGTTGATAATCAGAGTCAGAAATACCTTTACCATTTAGTGTAGAATAAAATTTCTCTTTTGGAGGTAGTCTTTCTTCAAACACAACACAGTGATCAATGTACTCGTACGGATACACACCTTTCTTAATCAAGTCTGGCTCAAAATATTTACTTATTGGAAACGATGTCCGTCCTTCTGCCAGACTAGCCAACCCTAAAGACAAATGTTGCATACAGTCATAAAATGCTAATTTGTTGTCCAGTCTAAAAGTCCCCCCACCCGGGTCTGCCCTGGGGGACTTGGGTGGGGTTAGGTATTTTTTAGTTCCCAGGGTCACCCTGGTCAGCCCCACAGGGTGGGTTTTTTCTCTCTATTCTGGGGCATGTGTTTCTGTCTACCCTTTGTCCATTCACCTGTATTTGCCTTTTTAAAACTCTCCCTACTGTCTGCACTGCCTGTAGCTCTTGATATTGAATGTGTTGCTAAATGGTCTTAGCTTAATTTAGGCCCCATGTGTTAGGTTTATTTAATGTATTTGACCGGCTGGTGACACACATTCAATGTTCTGTTTATTATTTTTTTTTCACAAGCAGTGCAGGCACATCCTGAGAAAGCCTTGTTGCTGTCGGGACGTTAAGCAATGTACAATCAATCATCAATCAGTCTAAAAGTCAAATATTTTTCAGTTGTCTGCGCAATACAACTAATGTTTCTGTAAGACTTGTCTACAGCACGCATGATAATGTGTGAATCATACCCGTTTAGATTGTGGAAAAAGACAGGTAACTTACATGTCTTAGGATCTGTTTTTAATAACAAGTTACAATTGTTATGTGCAGCACCTCTGTAATGCCCAGTTATGTGATCATGGTTACGAACTTTGTCATCACTCAGAAGTTGTTCACAAATCCAACACGTCGCAGCTGTATCAAAATTCAGTTTGTCTTCTTCTGACATCACTAAAGGCATCTGACATGTTGCGAGATATTGTACTACCTGACTATACAGTTGTCTCATTTTTGTTAAAAACAGACATGCTGCATTTCCCCCCCTGTAGATAACAGGTTCTGAATGCTATCCGTCTGACCTAACAATAATGTATCCGAAAGAACACACTACTTGGTCACTCAACTTTATAGTCTTTGGTAATGACTGGAACAGGACCTTCATATGGTACTACCAGTGATTCAAAATCAGCATACACTACAAACGGCAGCTTTTGCCGATTCCCATAGTTCTTGAAACACACTTGACTACCAGGATCTGGATACTTAAGTACAGTTTGTATGTCATCAGCT
Organism: Semisulcospira habei; assembly: GCA_036245525.1. Lineage (NCBI taxonomy): Eukaryota > Metazoa > Mollusca > Gastropoda > Semisulcospiridae > Semisulcospira > Semisulcospira habei. Next base: position 96,202,883 of record BTPG01000001.1, read on the forward strand.
GACCTACAATGTAAAACATGCTTGTGCGCTACTGAAATAGAGGAGAACCTTTGTAAACATCTTTTACACACTTCCTGTTTGCCATTGTGTTTTGTTGTATGCCCATGAATTAGACGTGACATATTTCTGATAATTGTGTAGTGAAAGTTATTGTCATCACCTATTAATAACATGTCAACATGCTTATCTTCTAACTGTCTGTAGGTTGGGGCAAGTGGTGATACTCTAATGGGTTGTAACTTGTCAACAGAATCATTATCCCACACATACACATTTACAGATATGCCAGGATTTAGTTTTTCAAACAAGTCTATGTCTTCTATTTTAACAGGGAAATCCATGCCACTGAAGTTGAGTTCATTTACAAATTTGGTGTAGTTAGATACGCGTTCAGGTCTTGATTTTTACAAAGTGTAGTTTAGCAAGCACACACCATATGAAACAATAGTGGTCATTGTTCTGTATATTAACGACAGCCTTTTTGTTTGCAACCTCAGTTGGCAGTGGTATCCATGATTTACCTAATATAGGATGATACCTTGACTGTTTTAATTGTAGTTCATGTACATGACCTTCATGCCAACCAGACCCCTTCATTTTTGCTTTGTTAATTGCTTCTAGAAAGTCAGGTAACAGTCTGTCTCTAAACACATTCTCCAATTCTCTTCTTGTGTTAACTGTGTGTTGTCTTGTCGATATATACGATACAATCACTTCACTGTCTACTGTAGTAAATTCTATTTTCGCAACAATCTGAATCTTTACACTGCCTGTAAGAAGATTATCTTGTATGACAGAAAAAGAGTTTTCTATTGATTCATAGACATTGTTACTATTGGATATAGGAAAGTCTGTTGTGTGAAACACGTTTCTTAAGCTTGACGAGCTTTGGGCATTGTCCGTCATTTTTATTTGTCCGACAAAATAATAAATGAAAAATTACACCTTGTGTAATACCACTTTATTGACTGTAACACCATCAATAACCAGATTCAGTTTGCTTAGTAGTCTAAATATTTGAACACACACTGTCTCAAACCAACACAAACCATCAACTTCAAAAAAATGTGCCTTAAGATTAACATTCATGTATCGTAGTTCCTCAGATATTTCTAAAGTCATATTATATGACACGTATATAAACTTTGGTATTGATATTGGTGATATGTTTGGTTGTCTGAAATTTGATTTTAAATGAAAAAAGCGATAAATATATCTAAAGCAGTCTGTTACATCAATCACGTTGTCCGTCATTTTTATTTGTCCGATAAAATAATAATATAAAAAATATTACTACTGGCACTGTATGTGTAATATCACTTTATTGACTGTAACCTCTTCAATATGATCATGTAGTTTACTTAGTTGTCTAAATATGTGTTCACACAATGCCTCAAACCAGCGCAAGCGGTCGCAACGAAAGCGGTTAGCATCATTAACTCTAAAGGTATGTGTCCTAAGATCAACAGTCTCGTACTCATAACATGGTAGATTGATTGATTGTACATTGCTTAACGTCCCGACAGCAACAAGGCTTTCTCAGGACGTGCCTGCACTGCTTGTGAAAAAAAAAACTAAACAGAACATTGAATGTATGTCGCCAGCCGGTCAAATACATTAAATAAACCTAACACATGGGGCCTAAATAAAGCTAAGACCATTTAGCAACACACATCCAATATCAAGAGCTACAGGCAGTGCAGACAGTAGGGAGAGTTTTAAAAAGGCAAATACAGGTGAATGGACAAAGGGTAGACAGAAACACATGCCCCAGAATAGAGAGAAAAACCCACCCTGTGGGGCTGACCAGGGTGACCCTGGGAACTAAAAAATACCTAACCCCACCCAAGTCCCCCAGGGCAGACCCGGGTGGGGCCATAACATGGTAGACCATCAGAATATCATAAAGTCACATTATATGTGATGTATATCTTTGTTGACGTTGAGAGTTTTATTACAGGTTCAAATGGTTGTTTAACATGTGTTTTTAAGTCATAAAAGCACTCAACATCTTTGAAACAGTCTGTAACATCAATCACTTGGGTTTGTCCGTCTGTCATTTTTATTGGACAAAACAAAAGTATAAATTAATTTACTAACCCATACCCTGTGGGCTGATCTGTCTTTAAAATAAGCTTTAGATGCTTAGTTGATTTCAGTTTATTTTTCACATTGTCTCGTTTATGGTTGTTTGGGATAACATCGTTTTCTCCGAGACAGTCTTCAAAGCTGTCACGATCCTTACAGTAAAACAAACAGATAAACTTTAACTGTTCACGAAAATCTTTTAGTACAGCATTATATTTCTGAGTAAGAATCCATACACTGACATTTGCGTGTCTGCCACTAAAAGCCAGTTCTGCTAGTGTGTTTCTCTTCTTGACAATGTCTTTCTCTGCTGAACAGTCATCAACAATAAACAAAGTTGGCTGTCCTTCAAATTGCTTGTAAAGATACTGTAGGTAGTCATTCAGTTTTTTCTCAGGGTCAACTAAGTAAATGTTGCTGTCAGTCCAAATGAATAAACGGTTGTGATAAGCTTTGTTGTGTTTGATCGTAGGACAAAATATTACTATGTTTTCAAAATGATGGATGTATCTAGTTTGTAATAGATTAAGTACAAATTCAGGTTTTCCACACCCTGTGGCACCACAAAATAAGCCACAGTGTGGGTCGAGTGTCATCAAGTTCATTTTAATACACAATATAATTTTAATATATGTGTCCACTTAGTCTGCTTTCAGCAATATTGAGTTGTGCATCATAAATCAGGTACAAATATATATTTATTGCTGCAGCTGTTTCAACCTTTTTTTGTATTTGAATTGTAATCCCGTCACTGCCGTTTTCAACAGTTCGACCTGACCCATGTAGGTAGTCATCATCTGTACTATGTAGGTCTAACCAAAGTGCATACTTATTTGTCAGACATTGTCCAATTCTTATGTCATACAGATGTAAATCTTTACACGCCATGTTTGCTGGTTTATCTCTAAGTCTTCCACCCGCAAAATACTTTGTGATCTCGTCGTAGTGTTAATAAGGTAACATTCCTGATGCGTACACTTGATTTGGACGACCTTCAATTGTACAAGATAAATGTGTGATTTTTGGATTGTAGAATTTTTCTGAATCCCGTTTGTATGGGCTCGCTTGTTCAACAAACAACATAAGAATGCCTTTCAGTGACCTGGCAGGTGTGTTCAAGTTTATGTTCCACATTGGGTCGCTTTTGTCTTTATGCATTAAACTATGTCTAATCACCCGGTCATAATAAATCGGCAGTCTTGACTGGTACTGATTTTGAATGAGTCTGGCTAGATCAGTGTGTGTAACAATTTCGTATTCCAAGGAAATGTTAGAGATCTTATATGTTGCATTGGGATCAGATGATGTAATAACTTTAGAGTAGTCATTGATGGTTAGTTCAAAACTCAGACAGTCAATCAGTGCTCCTTGGTAATAAGGTAAATGCGCTGTTAGGATTTCAAACTCCATTGCAATGTAAAATCTGGTTCCATATGTTTCTGCCATTATAACGTCTTTGGCTGCTGATGTTGATTTATATGTTGCATCGATTCGAAGTTTAGTAATGTTATCTGACTGTATGCCTTGATAAATACGGTCTTCTCTTTCTTCTCTTGTAAGCCAAAGATCTTTGTAACAGTAGAACACATCAGCATCATCAAGACTAAACACTTCCTGTCCTTCAAGTTTACTTTAATAGTTCTAATAATTGCTCTGCCAAGATTGTTAACTAGTGTTCTGTTCACATCTGCGTCTGATGTTAGTTCAATATTAAATGCCAGGCGTGCAGTGCCAGGAACAATAACGTCACTGGGACCTAGGTTTGGAAACTTGACTGTAAGTGTTTGGTTCTGGTCTATAGTACTTGGATTGTTTGTAATAACAATTGATTGTCTAATGCCCTTAACGCCAAGAGGCTCACGTAGTTTTCTATATGGGTCTAACTTTGATCCTTAAGATGATGTCATTTTATTATGCAAAAATCAAAAATATTAAATTAAGGCCAGACACTACACCCCAAATATGAGCTTTTGTCTGTCTAGAATCTGTTTTAAACTGTTGATGTATTTTGACAGGGTTTGGTGAGCTGAGACCAAAAAAGTGGCTTTTGGGTGTGTACGACTCCCCGTTGCCCTGGAAACCAACCAAGATGGCCGCTGTATACACATTTTAGTACAAATTCAAAGCAATAGATCTCAAACACTACCAAACTTAGAAACAAAGTTCTTTTTTTCTGGTGATTCTTTGTCAAAACAACTACATTTTGTCAGAAGGATTTTATTCTGAAGCTGTTGGGAAAAAAGTTATTCATGATGAAATACGCTACATGAGCTGAAAGAGGGAAAATGTTGATTTTGGGGAATTGAATAGCCACAACTTTTTCTCCCCTTGTGCAATCACAAAATCCTTCTGACAAAATGCAGCAAAGTGAATAACAATCATAACTGCAAAGTTTGAATGTTGTGCCTATTCAGGTTTATGAGATCTATTCAATAAAAGATGAAAAAAAGTGAAAATGAGAAAAACAGAGAATAAGGTAAACATCAACCTTTACTTTGTCATAATTCAGCTTTATAGTCATCAATATGCGAATTATGCAGTGTAAACATATTTCGCATGAGAAAATGAAAAGCAAAAGTTTTCTCAGTCTTGGATATATGCACACTGATGAATGATTGATTGATTGTACATTGCTTAACGTCCCGACAGCAACAAGGCTTTCTCAGGACGTGCCTGCACTGCTTGTGAAAAAATAAAAAAATAAACAGAACATTGAATGTATGTCGCCAGCCGGTCAAATACGTTAAATAAACCTAACACAAGGGGCCTAAATAAAGCTAAGACCATTTAGCAACAGACATCCAACATCAAGAGCTACAGGCAGTGCAGACAGTAGGGTGAGTTTTAAAAAGGCAAATACAGGTGCCATGCTGGTAGGCACTCGCCAAAAACTCTCCCAGCTCCCTCCCTCTCTCCACCTTCAACTCGATAGCACCCCCATCTCCCTCTCTGACTCGGCCAAGAACCTCGGCGTCATCCTCGATTCCTCTCTGTCCATGACCAACTTCGTCTCCGCCACGACCCAGGCATGCTATTTCCACCTTCGCCGCATCAGTCAGATCAGAAAATACCTCACTACCGAAGCTGCCACCAAACTTGCTGTATCTCTCATCTTATCTCGCATCGACTATTGCAACTCTCTCCTTTCCGGTCTCCCTCAATCCACCATCTTCACTCTCCAACGCGTCCAGAACAATGCTGCCCGCCTCGTCCTCAGAAAGAAAAAATCCGACCACATCACACCCCTGCTCAAACTCCTTCACTGGCTCCCCATCCCCCAACGCATCCAATACAAAGTTCTGTCTCTCTGCTACAAATCCCTGAACAACTGCGCTCCTGCCTATCTCTCCAACTTACTTCACCCCTACACACCTTCCCGCTCCCTCCGCTCTGCCTCCGACCCTCTCCGCCTCCACATCCCTCGCACCAAACTTAACACTTTCGGTCCCCGCTCCTTCTCCGTCTACGGTCCATCCATCTGGAACACTCTCCCACTCTCTCTCCGTCAGAAACACTCTCTCTCCTCCTTCCAGTCCGCCCTCAAAACTCACCTCTTTCAACAGTTTTAGCACTATATCACCGCACTCCCCACCCCAAGCTGACCGTCGTAATGTATTTCACTGTTTGTGGTACGTGAGTCATTGTCTAAAGCGTGCGCATGCGTGCGCGAGTTGTGAGTGTGCGCTTAGAGTTATAATTATTATAAGATAAGCGCATTATAAATACCGTAATTATTAATGGACAAAGGGTAGACAGAAACACATGCCCCAGAATAGAGAGAAAAACCCACCCTGTGGGGCTGAACAGGGTGACCCTGGGAACTAAAAAATACCTAACCCCACCCAAGTCCCCCAGGGCAGACCCGGGTGGGGTGCACACTGATGAAGTTTCTGCAGGTGCACAAAGTGTGTGCTGTACTTTGCCATTTCAGATACACCTGAGCGATGTGTAAAACCAATTTTTTTTTTTTAATCATTTACTGACCAATTCTGACGTCGCGAGCATCTTTCATCAATTCAAGTTTCTTAGGTGTTGTGGATTTCACCACCGTTACATCAGCGTTTACATTACGAGGCTTAGGAATGTTTTTGTTCTCTCTATCTTCACTCGGGTTCGTCTGCTCGAACACATCTCTCTTCATCTGTTCAACCTCGCAGCTGCTAGCTGAGCACCACGCAACTTCTTCGAAGCCGTTGGAGACATTTCCAACGATTACAACTGATGGACTTTGTGAAATAACTGCTGAAGGGATGTAAAACGTAGAAAATGCATGATATGAAGTAGCGATTCTCATATTTTGATCGAGTTGTACGCCATGCATAATGGTGCATTGTGGGACAGTCGGAAAACCCAAAGCCGCCCGGAAAAACCCGAAGTCGCCCGGAACACTCGGCGCGCTCTGCTCATTGGTCGGTTTTGCAAAATAGTATTATCTCATTAGCATAGCGTCCATATAAGGAAATCTCCGGTCGTTTGTGACGTCAGTTTCGCGCCAATAGCTATTTACAGAGCCTTTGTAGCCTTCAACTGGTTTGTGGATGGGAAAGTAGAAACGGAACCGGTTCGAATGGACCCAAACATGGCGGCATTCATCGCTCGCAAAGCGGTGTAGTCAGGGTCCAAACATTCGATGTTTTGGAGCAAAAGACGTCGTGAACGCTTAAAAAATTGAGCAGGTGCTTCACTTTATTTATTTTTTACAGCAAATAAAAGGTATTTTTGCATATTTTATGGTTGTGGCCGGGTTCTAAGGGGTTCAAACAACCCAAAAATCCACTCAACCCAAAAACACTAAGGAACACCTAAAATGACTTTTTGGGGTACCGTGTTTGGCCTTAATAAGAACAATGGCAGCGGGAGGATTTAATCACGATGAATTTGAAATGGATGACATGTATGATTTTGGTAATACAACAGATATGACTGGTACAAGAAATACTTACAGTTTACGTCACAAACTTTTACAAAGCAAAGTGAACTCATGTTATGATCATGTTGGTGATCGCCCAGACAACATAGACCCTAATCAGTTTGAACTTGATGGCAAGGGTCATTTATATTTAAATACTGTTGACAAAGGAAAAGTGCTATTGACTAACAAAAGAGACCCTGGCAAGTTTAGGGCTTTAAGAATAATCACAGGTGAAGGTGGTGTTGGTGCCTTGCGTCAACTTGGAATTGGTGGGTCTCCTGTCACACCTCGAATTGTTAGTGCCCTCCATGACATGCAAACAAGATTACCAACAGGACAAGAAATTGAAATGACGGAAGTAAAACAACTGCTAAAAATAGCAAACAATATAGAACAAGAAACCTCGTTTACTGGTGAAGTAATGAAAACAATAGAAGACTCTCCTTTACCCATGCGAGATTTAATGGGGTTAAATAAATCACTACAGTCAATCAGAGGTGAAATGGTAAATAACGTTGCCAAACTAGGCGAGCTTGATAAACACATAGAACGTGAAAAAGAGAAACTGGCTACCGCAGACAATGGGAATCTTGACACAGAAATGAAAGAAAGAATCCAACACAGATTAAATGATTTGCAAATAGAAAGATCAGAAAGGTTAGAAACGATTAGTATTGGAAGAGAAAAACTGAAAACACAGGTCAACAGGATTAGGGAAACTATTCAGAAAATACTTCACGAAGACACAACTTTGGCTGAAAGACTAAAAACACTTTTCAGAGAACAGCGTATTACAATTGCGAGTTTAATTACTGCTCTTGGATTTATTATCAGTACTGTTGTAATGGCCGTCTCTGGTGGTGGTTCCCCCACCCGGGTCTGCCCTGGGGGACTTGGGTGGGGTTAGGTATTTTTTAGTTCCCAGGGTCACCCTGGTCAGCCCCACAGGGTGGGTTTTTCTCTCTATTCTGGGGCATGTGTTTCTGTCTACCCTTTGTCCATTCACCTGTATTTGCCTTTTTAAAACTCTCCCTACTGTCTGCACTGCCTGTAGCTCTTGACATTGGATGTGTGTTGCTAAATGGTCTTAGCTTTATTTAGGCCCCATGTGTTAGGTTTATTTAACGTGTTTGACCGGCTGGCGACATACATTCAATGTTCTGTTTATTTTTTTCACAAGCAGTGCAGGCACGTCCTGAGAAAGCCTTGTTGCTGTCGGGACGTTAAGCAATGTACAATCAATCAATCTGGTGGTGGTGGTCCGTCTCCTCCAGCACCACCAGACCCACCGGCTCCAACTGACCCAAAAGATTTACAGTCATGGGTAAAGAAACAACTGTCACATATATCAGACTTGCTTAAGAAATTGGCTGTGAAAGCGATGGACGCGTTGCCTGACATAATAGGCAACGTTGTCGGTTGGCTTATCAGTACAGCGGCAAAGGTAGTAGGGTTTATGGCAGAGCATGTGTGGGTCTTTCTGGTTACAGTAGGAGGGTTAATAACAGGATATTTAATGAAACAGGTAAATAAGTAATACCCCTAATCCAGTAAGGCCTATTATCAATGCAGTTCTCTCTGACTCATGTGTGCCAGGGGTTGGCGATGGTGTTACCACTTGTAAGGGTGCTGGGCCTGGGGCAGGGGAAGTAACCATGTGTAATGGTTTTACTTTCTGTACATGCATGGTTGTTGCTCCAAAGTTCACAGTCTGATCGAGTCCTAATTTCTGGTCACGACCTACCCCACCCGGGTCTGCCCTGGGGGACTTGGGTGGGGTTAGGTACTTTTTAGTTCCCAGGGTCACCCTGGTCAGCCCCGCCGGGTGGGTTTTTCTCTCTATTCTGGGGCATGTGTTTCTGTCTACCCGAGGTCCATTCACCTGTATTTGCCTTTTTAAAACTCTCCCTACTGTCTGCACTGCCTGTAGCTCTTGATATTGGATGTGTGTTGCTAAATGGTCTTAGCTTTATTTAGCCCCATGTGTTAGGTTTATTTAACGTATTGGACCGGCTGGCGACATACATTCAATGTTCTGTTTAGTGTTTTTTTTCACAAGCAGTGCAGGCACGTCCTGAGAAAGCCTTGTTGCTGTCGGGACGTTAAGCAATGTACAATCAATCAATCAATCTGGTCACGACCAGCAACAATTATTTCATTATTATAATTTGTTATTGTGCCCATTTGGAGTTGAGTGTCAGATGGTAACATGCATAACCCGATGCCAACTACAAAGTCAACTTTCGATCTGGCATATCGGAGTACGTCTTGGTATCGTATGCTTGATGGGAGATCAACAACTGAGTTTATTGAATCTTCAAGGTTTGCAAGAAACTGTTTTTGTGCTTCAAATTTTCCACTCCCGTTTAATATGTTTGATTTTGTTAGTGATTGTGCTCCTAGTATACACCACACATGTTCTGATGGGTTTACTCAAGCGGGAGTCGAGCGCGTAAATGAGTCTATCACTTTTGTCTAAGATAAATGTGGTCCAGGCATGGTGGCGCAAGGATGATGCATCTCAGACGCAGATGCACTGAATTTTAGTGCGTCTGACTACCCCTTAGTTACATTTTCAGTATGTGATTTTGAGTTTTAATGCGTCATAGACGCACAGACGCACTAAAACGGAAGACCTGGATAATTTAGAATCTCAGAAGTGCAAGTGTACATTCTATATCTGTTTTGACGCACTACATTCTAACAGGTAAATTATGTTGTGTACCTGCTTTGTTAGCTGGTTACCTGTTACCTGGGCATTCCCCTGACAAAGCCCTCGCTGAGAGGGCGAAAATTTGTGAAAATAAAGTGTAAGTCCTATAGAATGTGGTGTATATGGATTGTTTATTCATATTCAAAGTATATAAATTGTTTCAAATTTAAAAATAAATGCACCACAAGTTGCCTAGCTTGTTGTCTTTTCAAAATTAGTCCGTCTTCTTCCACTGAAACCTCGACACATAAAGCGTTAGGGATGCAGTCTGTGCTATAATAGGGGTGCTACCAGTAAATTATGGAGGTGCCTTCTAGTACTGGTGTTGCGTTTGCAATTGTCAGGTTACGCCGTAATATATTTTCAACTTCAAAGCTGAACTTTATGCTCATGACCTTTCTATGCATACTAATAGGTTGTCCCAGTATTATTTTTTAGATTCAAAAGACAATACAATTTTTACAGTTTTCTGAAAGTAAACATCAAGATGACCTTGCATGCAAAATTTTGTGGAGATATCTTGAACAGTTTCTGAGTTATAGCGATTTGAAAATTGTGTCATTCTGTCGTTTTGGGTCAAATTAAAGAAAAGTCCATGTTTGAGGCCTCAGCAATAACACAGTTTTGTCAGCCAACACTGCTTACAGTGTTTAAACAGTGCAGACTACTACTTAGATGAATATAATACTAACTGAACCTCCTTCTCCACAATAATGAATGAATAACGTGAACCTGAATGTGCTCTTGCGAGTCACATTTTTCCTTGTTAAACTGCGCGAACAGCCACTTTGGGGTCTCCACCATTCATCGTTTAATGTAAATAGTAGCCTGGAAATCCAGCATATCACATAAAACACTGCACTATGCATGCCTATTTCTTTTGGTGTACTCAAGGCTAATAATATGTCTATTATGAAGGTTCAAAGTATCTAAACCATGCCAGTTTGCAACAGTAAAAAAAATGAACAGTGTAACACAAAGTCAGGTGCAAGTCAAATCTTTATATCTCGAGAACTATTGGACACACAGAAATGGTTCACATATCAAAAGAAAGACCAGAATCTTACAAATGCAATGCAAGTAATGGTTTAGCTGAATAATTTATATTAAAAAAAAAACTGATATTAGAAAAATACAAAAACTGAAAGCATGTTACAGTAAAATCTGCAGATCAAGAACTATGACACATATACATATGGTTCACATATCCAAATATAGGTCAGAATCTGGCCAGTGCAAAACTGCAATGCAAATAATGATTTCATCATCATCATCATCAGTCCCTTGCCCGAACTGGGTGTTGGGGGGGACTGATAGGCAGCAGCAGCAGACAGTGCTCTCCACTGAGTTCTATTTTGGGCGGTGGCAAGCAAGTCTGGCATCTCGAGTTCGGTCCATTCTTTTATGTTTGCAACCCAACTCTTTCTCTGACGACCTCGCCGACGACTTCCTTCGAGAGTGCCTTGGAGGATAGTCTTGGACAAGGTGTTGTGTCGGGTCACGTGGCCAAACCAAGCAAGCTTGCGCCGTTTCACGGTTGCCAGAAGGGGTTCATGTGGGCCCACCAGGGAAGTGACGATGCTCCGTACATATTCGTTGGTCTTGTGCTCGCGGTACGAGATGCGGAGCAACTTCCTCAGGCACTTGTTCTCAAAGGCCTGGATTTTCTTTTCTGAGTCTGCAAGCAGTGTCCAAGTCTCACAGCCGTAGAGTAGAATAGACACTACGAGGGAGTTGTAAAGCCTGTACTTGATGGTGAAGCTGATGGAGTTACTTCGCCATATCCTGTCCAGCCTGGCCATTGCGGATGTTGCTGTACCTATCCTGATACGGATCTCTGCTATGCAACTACTGTCTTTGGACAGGGTGGCTCCCAAGTACTTGAAGCTATTGACCTCTTCTAGCTTCTGGCCGTTCATGTGAATGTTGCTGCTGCTGTCGCTTGTGGTGTTGATCATCACTTTGCTTTTATCCGTACTGATCTCCATGCCATAAGACCCTGCGCTACTTGAAAGTTTGTCTGTCAGGTTTTGCAGCTCACTATTGCTGCCTGCCATGAGGTCAATGTCGTCTGCGAATCGAAGATTGCACAGGGATCTGCCACCAATAGAGATTGAAGTATGGTGGTCGTGGAGGGTTTCCTGCATGATCTTCTCCAGGAATATGTTGAAAAGGACAGGAGAGAGCAGGCATCCTTGACGGACACCGATCGTCGTCCTGAAGAACTCGCCTGACTGATTGTTAAGTAGAACCGCGCTGCAGGCGTTCTTGTAAAGCGCTTCTATCATTTGGATCAGTCCCTCCTCTATGTTGAACGATCTCATGACTTGCCAGAGTCCGTCGTGCCAGACGCGATCAAATGCTTTCCTGAAATCAATAAAGTTGTGGTAGAGTTCGCGCTGATGCTGCAGATGTTTCTCGATCAGGACGCGGCAGTTGAAAATCTGCTCTACAGTGCTTCTTCCAACTCTGAAGCCAGCCTGTTCTTCTGCCAGCAGTTCCTCGGCGAAAGTTTTGAGGCGGTTGAGAATGATTCTAAGCATTACTTTGCTAGGGTGACTTATCAGACTGATAGTTCTGTAGTTCTGGCACTGTGTCAGGTTTCCTTTCTTGGGGAGCGGGATCACTAGAGACTGTGTCCATTCTACTGGCCATTTCTTTTGCTCCCAGATCTTTTGACAGAGTGTAGTGAGGACCTTCGTTGTTACTTCTCCTCCATGTTTCAACAGTTCAGCAGGTACGTTGTCTACACCTGGAGACTTTCCTCCCTTCAGGCCGCGTACGGCTGCTTCCACCTCTTCAGCTAACACTGGCAGGTCTTCAGCCTTCCTGGCCCCAGCCTGGTTGTTTTGGAGGATGCTGGTGTCTGGCTCAGCCTTGTAGTTATACAAGTCTCGGCAGTACTCAGTCCATCTGTTTAGTACAGCAGTGTTTTCCGTAAGGAGTTGGCCGCTGCTGTCTTCGATGACTGTGGCTGTTCGCTGTTGAGTCTTGGTGAGGGTCCTTAGCGTTTCATAAGCCTTCTTGCTGTTGCCGTTTGCCATGTCCTCTTCCACGCTACAACACTGGTCTTCAATCCAATCTTCTTTGGCTTCTTTCATCCTCTTCCTGATCTTCTTGTTGACAAGTCTGTACTTGTTTGCTGATGTGAGGTCTTGGCCTCTCTTTTTCTTCCAGGCTCTCCTCTCATAATAATGATTTAGATGAATAATAAAATCTTAACAATCTTAAATAATAATAATAATAATAATACCGTTATTATATAGGCGCTTTTTCTCAATTTTGGGGAAATCGACTCAAAGCGCCGCGCCTGAAACCCAACACACACACTCACGAAACAGACACGGATTTACGCCATTTAAGACAAACACAGTACAAGACAAACGAAGGGCCAGTCAGCTACTGAAGTTACAGAGATTTTTGATCGCTTGTATTTGAAATTTGTAAAGTGGCCTGAGACCGGTACCAAAGTGTGGGGGGGTGGAAGAACCGGAGTACCCGGAGAAAGAACCCCCGACGGTCCGCCCGAATTAACGGAAATGAGGAAAAAATATGAATAAAAGGTAATGCTAAATTTCAAAATCATTACCTTGCCTGTGGATTCACGCAAATCTCATGCCAACATGTAAAATGAATACTCAAGATCTCGGTGAAGAAACGCATAAAATAATACTGTACAATGCAATTGCAATACCTGAAATGTGTCATTTTGAAAGCACACTGAAAAAAAGTGAAATATGAAAATCTGATACACAATTTAGAAATATAAATCATCACATCAAAACAAAAAAAATCAAGACCAGAAACTGAAATTTCAAATGCAAATATATTAAATTATGACAAGGCAACAGTCACTAGCTCACAGTCACAAGCACACACATCTAAAAAAAAAAGTTTCATGTCTATGCAAAACAAAATTCTGTTTGCATTCCTAGCCATAACCTGATTCAGATCAGACGAGTTGCCTAACAATCTTTTGATTACAAAGATAACTATGTTTATAAAAATAATGAAGTAGCATAAAAAATAAAAAAAAATAAAATCTGTTTGGCAAATTGCAAAAAAAGTTATCACAGAAAACTGCACTTCTGAATCCGTTACTTTTTTGGAGGCGGCTGGAATTTTCTTATGATGATCATGACAGAAAACTTGCCACTCTGACATTGGCGTACTGTGTAGCTTCTTCCGCAGGCTGATTTCTTCATGGGCGAGTGTAGGAAGATCCTTACCAACTTTTTCATGTTTAGTGCTTGCTGTGCAAAACTGTAAATTCTCTCCCAAGTCTTGCCAGTGGTGACCCGAAGAAGACCAAGCTGCAAAACAAGGCGGTTGGTGCACTGCACGCCAGGTAACTTGCACCGGCAGTCTCTACCTTCTGCAGTAACATGCTTCATCAGCACATGATATGTCTCATCCTCTGGAATTAAAGAAAGTAAAGAGTGTTCGAGGAAGAAGATGACGAAGAATTAAAGAAAAAAGCACCCTGAGAATTTCAGCCTTCCATAGTCATACTCATATGTATTCTTTCGCCAATCCTATTCTCAATGGCAATTGATTGGATCATGCGCCGCACCACAGAGGGAAGGAGGCAGGGAATTCAGTGGACGCTGACCTCAATGCTGGATGACCTCGACTACGCCGATGATATCGGGCTGCTGGCAAGCAGAAACCAGGACATGCAACAGAAGACACAACAGTTGACACAGTCAGCAAGCTCCATAGGTCTCGGGGTCAACATTAGGAAGACTCAAGTCATGAGGAAGAACACCATAGTGGGCGACCCAATCACCATCAATGACCAACCTCTGCAAGAGGTGGACGAGTTCACGTACCTGGGCAGCAAGGTTACCACAGATGGAGACTGCACAAGGGAGATCACCACAAGAATCAGCAAAGCCAACCAAGCCTTCGCAATGCTGAAACCCATCTGGAGGACCACAAGCCTGAGCATCCACACCAAGCTCCGTATTTTTAAGAGCAACGTGCTGAGTGTCCTTCTATATGGGTCAGAATGCTGGAAATCCACTACCGCTACGGAACGCAAGCTGGATGTCTTCCAGAACAAGTGCCTGCGACGGATCATGAAGGTCTTCTGGCCAAACATGATTACAAACGAGGAACTACGGAAGAGAGCAGGCGCAGACAGCATCGCTGAAACCATCGCCACACGGAGATGGAGATGGCTAGGCCACGTTTGCAGAATGTCACCTGACTCATTACCAAGGGTGGCACTGAGATGGACACCACAGGGGAAGAGAAACCGTGGGCGACCAAAGGAGACGTGGCGCCGAACCGTGGAGCGAGAGCTCAAGAACAGAGGCCTTACTCTGCAAACAGCACCCAAAATAGCAGCTGACAGACAAAAGTGGCGCTCCCTTGCCGTCGCCTCAAGCACCAGACGGCGCAGAGAGGACTGAATGAATGAATGAATAGTCATACTCATACTCTCTCTTGGCTTGACTTCGCGAACGAAGATTTTATAGGAGTTGCCCACGACGTCTGCAGGCTTGTTCGTGGCTGCGGAGGCCAATCCGAGACAGGCAGGTTCGACCGCAGTGGCTGCAGGGGAAGGTATGGCCAGGGTTCTGAGCTGCGGCATCTCTGTTTTTTCTCCTGAGCCGCTTGTCCTTAAGGCTAGCTCTGTGAGAGTCCTCAAAGGAGACAGCTACCTTGTAAATGGTGGAGCGCCAGGTGTCACAGTCCGCAGCAAGCGAAGACCACTGGTGGTGGTCGATTTGGCAGGCACTAAGTGACTTCTTGAGACAGTCTTTGTATCTCTTCTTTGGTGCCCCTCTGTCACGGTGTCCAGTAGCAAGCTCGCCGAACAGGGTGATCTTTGGTAGGCGATGATCCTCCATCCTGGAGACATGCCCCGCCCAGCGGAGCTGTGTCCGCAGCAGCAAAGCCTCGATGCTCACAGTTTCAGCCTGTTCAAGGACCTCGACGTTGGTGACATAGTCACTCCAGTGAATGCCCAGGATGGTACGCAGGCAGCGCTGGTGGAAGCGTTCGAGGAGTCGTAGTTGGCTGCGGTAGAGGGCCCAAGACTCGGAACCATACAGCAGGGTGGTGAGGACCACAGCTCTGTACACGCTGATCTTGGTGCCTGTTTTCAGCTGTTGATTGTGCCACACCCGCTTGAAAAGTCGCCCGAAAGCGCTGTTCGCTTTTGCCAGCCTGCTGTCAAGCTCCTTGTCCAGCTTGGCGTCCGACGTGATAATGCAGCCAAGGTAAGTAAACTGGTGCACTGACTTTAGTTCAGACTCGCCAATGGTACCTGCCATCGCTGAAGACCAACTCCCAGAGGGCCAGTGTGGCTTCAGAGCAAACAGGAGCACCACCGATATGGTCTTTGTGCTGAGACAGCTACAGGAGAAGTGCCGCGAGCAGAACAAAGGGCTGTACGTAACATTTGTCGACCTAACAAAAGCGTTCGACACTGTGAGCAGGCAAGGCATGTGGCAGATCCTGGAGCGACTTGGCTGTCCCCCAAAGTTCCTCAACATGATTGTCCAGCTACACGAGGACCAGCAAGGCCAGGTCAGACTCAACAATGATCTCTCAGAACCATTCCCTATTCTCAACGGCGTAAAGCAGGGCTGCGTGCTGGCACCGACCCTCTTCACCATCTTTTTTAGCATGATGTTGAAGCAGGCCACAGTGGACCTCGATGATGACGATGCAGTGTACATCAGGTATCGTCTCGATGGCAGCCTGTTCAACCTTAGACGACTGCAGGCCCACACGAAAACCCTAGACCAACTGATTCGTGAGCTGCTTTTTGCTGATGATGCTGCCCTCGTTGCACACACAGAGAGAGCCCTGCAGCGCATCACGTCTTGCTTCGCAGATGCTGCCCAGCTCTTTGGACTCGAGGTCAGTCTGAAAAAGACAGAGGTCCTCCATCAGCCGGCACCCAAGACAGTGTATCGCCCTCCTCACATCACCATTGACTCATACTATAGTCCAATTAATAAAACATTATTTATATTATAACATGATCACAGCCTGAACTTGTTGTGAACTTTATATAAATATGAATTATTCTTATTGACATTACTGTCAGTGCCACTACTATTAACAACAGTGATTTGTCTATACATAAACAGACTCTTGTTTAACTAAATTACATCTTAAATTCTTAACGTTGAACAGTAGACTGTGCCGTGTACACTTAACCTACAGCACTGTTACTGTTTAAGTATGCCATATATAAACTATTTTACAAAGTTATCCTATACAATTCTGATCAGTTATATCACAGTCAGCACTAACATCGTAAAAATAGCAAAGCAAAATAGCAAAGAGTGAATCGCCGTTGATTGGAAAAAATCTCCGAGAAGCCACTTCCAGTTTTCGGCCACTCACACCTGCCTTATATTTTGTTTAGATTTTGTGCTTTAGCTGTACTATCTAAACTTAAAAAAAATTGATGGCCTTTTGAAACGCCTGTTAACACTAATAACCATTAAATATGCATTATTTAACACTGTAAGTCGGAAAAGCGACTTAGAAAAGATCGATCAGCTGACCACGTTATCCTAACGTAGGTTTGCTAGAGCAACAATAGAGTCGACTGTTGTTTCCACACATCTATACATAATGATAATATAGAGAAAAAAAATCACAAAACTCGCATTACTAATCAAAACATATATAATTTAAGCATTACTCACCGAGATATGGTCGAAGACATTCGTAGGAGACAAAATTTGTATCTGCCGAGTCCGAGTCATCGCTAGGCTCGTGAGTTCACTTTGCCTCTAGCTAGTCGCGCAGGCGGTGTAGGGTTGTCCCACTTGGATCGCGTGGCGAAATTCCTACAGAAAAGCTATCGTGCTGATTTTCGTATCATTGGAAAGAGCGTAAATTGAGCTTTAATACCCGTGTTTACTGGTCAAAACGGATGAAAAACATGGCAGATACCGCCACTTGAAGTCAAAAAAAGTTTTCGTTGTCGGATTTTGACCAGAATTTCAGCAAATATTGATACAAAAATTATATCGGCAGATCGGCAAACAACTCTACTTTCATCATGAGGTTATTTTTAGTGTGTGTCCATTGTCTCGGAAATCCGCGGCGGTAAAACCGGAGTGTGTAAAACGCTGCATTTAGCTGCGCGCTGCGCGGAAGGCCTCGCCACAGCAAAATTGGAGTAAACCCCTACACATTTCCACAATTTATTACAACTAATTCCAAACTTATTTAACTATAAAACACACATAGATTGAAAGAGAAATATTTTATCTTCATTTTCATATTAAAATCATAAACAAAAAAATGATGTTTATGTAGTGAAAGTGATGATCAAATTTGTGCAATTTTTAGCACATTTGGCCTAATATTCCGCCTGCGTGTGGGCGCCTGGGACGACCTAATACTAATTTCGGTGACCCTCAGAGAGGTCAAGGGTCATAGGAGGTTAATAAACTTTGAAGTGTGCTTATTAGTAAGTAAAGGAAGGTATTACTGAAGGGGAATGCATACCTGTTAAGTTTTGAAAATGGGAAATCTGGAGAGTTTTTGCAGCCTTTTTTATTGAGAAAACACAACTTTAATTTATTTTTAAAATAAAACAATATTTGGCCTATTTACTGACACTTTGACCAGAGTCTGAGGCAATGTACAGCACTTCACAGTGTAGGTGGTAAGGATTGACAGTATATGCAAGTCTGCACCAGGAACACTCTCCCGTAAAACTTAGACACTGTCCTTGATGTGTCATAGTCTATCTCTTGCTGCAGCCCTAAATTCCACATTGAGTGAAGTGGATTAAATTTAACCCCATGGCCGCATTTCCCAAATTTTGGGGGTGTTACCCAACGACTACGTACCAGCTGCAGGAGGTGAATAGACCATGATAATTCAAAAGTTGTGCCAGATTAGCTTGTTGCCATCAGGCACCAAGCTAATCTGGCACTACCCTTGAATTATCATGGATGATCCATTTCCTCTGTAGGGTGCTAGGGCTGAATGGGTGAAGTCATATAGGTCAAGTTGCTGCAGTCTGTAACAGCTGAATGACTTGAAATAAAGCATGAGAAGACACACTGACCTTCTTGGTGCGATAGCTGTTCTGGAAGCGTGTGAAGACACTGGGTTTCCGTTTCTTCTCCTCCTTACCACGCCCCGCCACTCTAGACTTTTCATCCACATCACTGGCTCCCAGTCTACACAAACAGAAAATGCACGCCACCTGTACCTTCACTGCAGATAACCTTCATCCCTACCTGTGAAATCTCCCAACACATTTATTTTTATGTACAACACGCATTTATATTATAAACATGCTCAACTGATCACACTGGTGTACAGCTGTTAATCAAATGAACATTTATTTGTATCCAAATCTTTCAAATTAACAGCAAGCAGTATAGTATACAGCATGAACAGTTGAACTAGAAAACGATTACATACAATAGCCTTTGATAAAATAAAAAAAAACAAACATTACAAGCACTCTGTCGAATACAAATCAAACATTCAATTCTTTAAATTGTAGAAGATCCACAGCAACTGAATTCTTTCCAAATTCATAATGAACAACATTTTGACAGACATATAAATACAATGTCAGTGTTTTTATCTGTCCCAAGTTAATGCCTGAGAAAGGCAACAATTGACATCCTTTGCAATTTTCGATTTGAAAATCACTATGTACACGTTGCCAAGAAAGGCCTATCTTAAATGAAACCAAGTACTTCACTGCTATTTTACCTATCAATGGAAAATCTGGAAGGGAAAAAAGTCACAGTTTTGCAGTGCTGAGTGTGAACATGGAACAGTGGATTCCTGATATCAAAGAAGCTGGAATGGCAAAGATTTTAAGGATCACAGGCATGACCCATCCACATAATTAATCTGACCTTTGTGACCTTGACCTTTCTAACAGGTCACTGAAAAAGCAAGTGTTCTAACATATGAGGAAAGGGTTAGCTTTTGCACTTGCAAAATACAAGTTTTCTAAACATTTATGCATTTTTCACTTTTGTCAACCTTCCATGACCCCTGAACCAAATCAGTATGCATATCAGTTAGTTATATAGTTATTGGAGTTTTGACACGAGCAGGTTACTAAGGCCATCTCACGGCGGCAAAGGTAAAAGTTTGGCCAGCCAGACTAAGAAAAAGGTCTTAAACCACACCAAATACATTGGGCCAGATCCAAAATTGTACCCAGGAAAAATGACCTATTGAACCCAACCCTTCTTTCTCCTCCGACCCAGCCCTCCTTTTCTCTGAGGGGACAAAACTGTTTGAGTGTCCACATTGTTTAGATTTCCGCAGCCCGGTGGTGGCTCGTGTTTATATTTCCAAAAGTGAGGAACCAAAACTTTATTGAGTGCCACAAGTCTAGCTTAGACACATTCTAGTAAGCAGAAACTTGTAGCGGTCCAGTAGCATGGAATCGTGATTAAGCAGAAGAAAAAAAAACGGCACTGAAAATATGGGTGTATGAGAGAAATATACAAAACTGTGTAAGATATGTGCCATAATGGGCAGTTGGAGATTATATAGACCTAATCTTATGACCCCCCCCCCCCCCCCCCCCCCCCCCCCCCCCTGCAACTGTGGTGGCTTATACTTATAGGTGATCCATGCCTCTTGCAGATGGTAGATGTCATTTTGAGCTTTCACAGACTTTCATAAACAAGCATTCATAGACTCTAAGGAGAGAGATTCTTATGAGCCAATGTGAATGCAGCAGCATTATGAGGATCTATGCACCTTGCACATTCTGACCTATGAGGCCAGGCGTTCTCCGCCGATCAATGATGTCTCTTGTAGTGGTGGGAGCCATTTTGCTTGAGCTTTCGGTAATGGTAACAGACACACATAGACTGTAAAGGTTTATCTGGAGTCAGCAAGAGAGAGATTCTTATAAGCCCCTGAACTGGAGAAGCATTATGAAAATCTATGAAATCTTTTCAGCCATGAGTTCTCTACTGATTAGTGATGCCTTTTCATAGATGGTGAGCATTGTTTTATCTGAGCCTTTGGTAACGTGTTCATATATAGACTGTAAAGGTAACTCTTGCCAGCAAGAGCGAGATACTTATGGGCCCTGTGACTGCGGCAACATTTTTATGATCTTGGAGGGGGCAGGTGTGTCCATTTTTGAGGGGTGGGGGCGTGGGGAGGGTTGGGGGCGGGGGGGTGGGGTGGGTGGGAGAGATTTTCATTGTACACGTCTAACAGTGAGGGCCTCGTTTTTCTCTCATGAATGGACATTTGGGCCTTTGCCACACAACGGCGGTAATGTCGGCTGTTTGAGTCTTGCAGTGGTCTCGACTTTCACAGTGCCACCGTTGCTTCAGTAGTTCCCTTCAGATCTTGGACATTTGTACATGTTTATTCTCCAGCAGGCAGTCAGCGAACCCACACACTGTCACAGACACGTGTTAGACTGTGTCATAATAATAATAATACATGGTATTTATATGGCGCATTTCTCATATTTATAATATAACTCAATGCTTCATTCATAATAAAAACAGCGACTGTGTATGATCCATGCATGTTACAGATTCCATAGAATCCTACCACCTTTGTGTCATAACCCAGTTGTCAGTGTCGGTGCCGCCCTCTCTGCCACCTGTTTACCGTAGTGC
This sequence comes from Semisulcospira habei, assembly GCA_036245525.1. Taxonomy (NCBI): domain Eukaryota; kingdom Metazoa; phylum Mollusca; class Gastropoda; family Semisulcospiridae; genus Semisulcospira; species Semisulcospira habei. The sequence continues at coordinate 96,224,208 of BTPG01000001.1, forward strand.
ATGCAACATTTGAGATATCAACAGGTTAGCCTTTTGTGCTGACCTACATAACCGGTTGCTCATGACCACACAGCCAAGTGCCAATCAGCTGGAATGTTGCCTGTGCTGTGTGTTAAATGAGCACGCCCCCTTCACCCACCCACCGCCGTGTGTTGTCTTTTGTAGAGAGATAGATAATGAGATTTTTAGAGACAAATTTCCATTGTCTTAAGTTGGACTCAATAATTACCTAATTAAACCCATCATCTTCCTTCATGGTCGTTGCTTTAAAATGAGATAATTAAAATACACGCTAAATATGAAAATCCCATCGTTTCATTAATGACTCGTGATTTGAGTCGATCTCTTGTGTGCCTATACACAAAGGCTTTTAGCCACTTTCTACCTGTCGATACTGACAGTCTATCTCACGATTTGGAAAGCAATTTTATTGTTTCAAGTTCAATCGGTAAATTAGCATGCCTTATGTTTTACAAGTTTGGCAATTATCTCGCTCCGGTCGTCACGTTATTGATCACTGGAAATCATGTTGATTTTCAAAAATAAATTTTAAAGCAAAAGAAAATGGAGGAGGAGAACCAGACGACCTCACACCTGAGCCGCGGCTCGACTCAAATTCAAACAGTGACTAAGGTTAAAAGCCCAGGAAGAGTCGAGGCAGGAACAAGATTAGCTGAATATAACAGACAGAAAAAAATTGCAGCTTCAAGCATTATCAGAAAAGACTCATGTAACTGACCCACTGTCACCATCAACAGCACCGACGACATCACAACCGCCGCAACAAAGTGAGAGACTAACAACTGAACCTGCCTAAACCTGAAATAACAAAATATTTAATCGGTGGATTTGTTGTTGGATTTGGTTATGTAGGTTACAAACTATGGAAACAATACAGGCCACAAACTCGAACAGTGTCCAAAAAAGCAGATACTCCAAAAACAAAAAGTCTCCACATTAACATTAGTGCCAAAAGCTTTTGACCCATTTTTCATGCAGTGAATAAATTTATTATTTAAATTTTTTGTTGCATTAGAAAATGAGCGATACAAAAAACATAATGAACCTTGTCTATCACTCTGCCGTTCTAAGTGGACTTGTAGCTTACACTGTGTTAGGGTGGAGTCTTCTCAAAATGCGTTGTGCAGACCTGGGCAAACTAGATTTTGAGGACAGTGCCAAGCTAGTTGCGGTTGTCACAGCATCGATTGCAACAAAAGACTTTCTTGTCAAGCAGGGAATTATTCCAGAAAATGTATCTATGTAAATAAAAATATGGCAACATTGGCTGTTATCGTTGGCGGTGCTGTTGTCAATGCACTTGCTTTCAGTGGATCAAATTACCTCTTTTCAAAAGTTAGTAAAGAGGAGTCAGCGGACGAAATGAGATGACACAACGAAGCATCTAAAAAACTTGCACAAGCGGAGCAAGATTATAAAAAACAGAGAATAGAGAAACTTGATTTTATCAATGGAAAACTCAGACTGGAAGGTCACGCACAGCATACATTTTCAAATGTTGATGACGCTATCAAAGAATACTACCTTGTTACTGGTGAAGACGTGAGCATCCCGCAACCAAAGCTTAGCGATTACTATCAACCCAGCCCACAACAAAGAAATGGAGAAATAATCTTTGTTTTAGTAGGCATGACATTTGTTTATTTCACAGGAGTTTTTCTTGCTAGAAGAAATGACAAGCACTGATGTTGACACTGGGGCTAAACTATCAAAAATATATTACTCCCCAATTGGCTACTGGAAAGGAAAAACTGCAATAGAAAAATTATCTGCCACTGTAAGAGGTGACGTTACACATGACCAAGTAAAACAGTGGCTGCAAAAACAAGCTATTTGGAAAATATATTTACCTAGCCCAAGAAAAAAAATAAGACCTCACTTTGAAAACACCACCCTTAATGACACACACCAAATGGATCTTCTGTTCCTTCCTCATGACACAATTAAGAAAAAAACGATACAAATATGCACTGACCGTTGTTGCCATTGCTTCAAGGTTCAAGGACACCGAACCTATAACTGACAAAAACGCTAGTACTGTAGCCGCAGCATTATCATTGATTTATAGTCATGGTCCTCTGAAATACCCTAGGGTTGTTCAAGTTGATGACGGAAGTGAATTTAATGGTGCCGTTAATAAATTATTTGCGAAGCATGGTGTGTTAATACGGCGTGGTATACCGGGCGTACACAGATCAAGGCAAGTGTCGAGAACTTTAACAAACAATTATCAGAGAGACTTTTCAGTTATCAGTATTCTAAGGAACTCGTGCATGACCATGGCCGCCGTGAGATGGCCTTAGTCGCCTGCTCGGCGTTAAACCCAAATAACTAACTAACTAATCGTGCATGACACACGTAACACTGAGTGGGTTAAGAGATTACCATCTGTGATAAAAGCAATGAATAACAAGGGTCACATAAAAACTGCTGATGCTATTTAATTGAAAATCGTAACCTGAAATTGCAAACACAATGCATGCAGTCACAAAAAGGGCAGCCGATGTCCTGACGACACAATGCAAGCTTACCAGCCTGGAATTCCATGGCATTAGCACAGCATTCTCAGAATTAAATGAAAAATTACGTCCCTTGGAGATAATCTGATTGAGTGCATTTTTTGGCTTTGGGCGACGCCTTTGTTAAACGTAAAGAATACTTGCACCACAAAATTGCCTAGGTGTTGCCTTTTCAAAATTAGTCTGTCTTCTTCCACTGCAACACCTCATAAAGCTTTAGGGATGCAATCTGCGCTGTGCTGGCAGTGCTACCAGTAAATTCTGGAGGCGGCTTCTAGTACATGCGTTGTGTTTGCAATTTCAGGTTACGCCGTATGCCTACCTGAAGAGCCCCCATTGGGGCGAAACCGGTCGTAGGCGGCAAAAACTTAAAATCTACTCAGCAGGTCCAATATCTGTTTGGGAATATTTTCTAGCATCCCCCCTCGGGGGGAGGTCTGGATATTCTCCAGCGGATGGTGGGGCGCCTGCTTTATGTAGTAGGTGTTCAGTGGAAGGCTCAAAATGATAGGTCTGTCATTCCTTCTCTCCCACTACCCTCTCTTTTCTGGAACTAGTGAGTGATGCAGTCACAAAAAGGGCAGCTGATGTCCTGATGACACAATGCAAGCTTACCAGCCTGGAATTCCATGACATTAGCACAGCATTCTCAGAATTGAATGAAAAATTATACATTTAGTACATCCTGATTCATTATTCTTTTGAGGAAAATGGGACAAATGCAAATAGGATGGACACATGCAAAATACTTACTCTTCGTTCAAGAAATCCTTCCATGATATTTCTCTCTTATCACCAGGCAAAGCGCTCTCATCCTCTTCCTCTTCTATCTCATTTTGGTGGCAAAACTTGGCACTGCTTCAAAAGTCACAAAGCATCAATCACAGCACACACAGGTCAAATGAATGACATGATAAATGTTTGCCACAAAATGACTGACTTCTTCAATAAAATTCATTTTGAACCATAATACCCAGTTTAATAAACTTTAAGTGACCTGTTACCTGTGATATTTCCTTTATAGATGTACTTAGTATGTATTACAATAACGCTGGACAAAAGAGCTGACTCAACTTTTGAAGTCTAAATGCCCCCAAAATGCAAGACTTTTCTGCTCTTTTTCTCCTTTGTACATAGAGGAGAAGACAGAGGCCATCTTTTACAGCTAAAATCAACCGGCGATGGTCACGTATTTGATACATATTTTTGGAAAGCCAATCTTTCCTAATTCATTTTGGATAAAAGAAATATGACAGTTTCGTGCAGCATCACTGCGGAAAGGGCCATTGAATGATGTCACCCAAAAAGTGTTATGAAAGTTTGAACCAAACAGATTGTTGATAGGACATACATTTACCTTATAATTATACTAAAACTATACAGAAGAAATACTTGGGAATGGTCTTGGGTTGAATCAAACAAGATTTCCTTCTTTAAACTCAAAGTTGCTATGGCAACAGGCTTTCAGATGTGTTAAACCACAGAGGTAAATATTTACACATATTTTTGTTATGCTTTGCCAATAAGAAGACAAGGATGTTGTTGAGATGGGTGTCAGAGCAGACGATATACCTCCTTTATAACATTTCAAATATTTAATAAAACTGTGAGCTTACCCGTACATCCAGCCTCTGAAAAGGGTACCCTCAAGACATACATTCTAATGCATCCTTACAACACTGAGAATGTGAGTCAATTTAGACTACATCTGTAGCTAATTTGCATGGTATATTTTTTTCTAAGTAATATTCTATCCATTTTTGTAATGAACAATCCACACACGACCTACCCATAATGCAGCCGGAATTAAATTCTACCTACCACTGCTGTCAGCATGACGTTTGCACCAAAACCAAAGTGAGGTAAATGAAAGTGCACAAAGTATGAATTGTGCATTCCACCCAATATTTACCTGTGTCAGTGCACCCAGAATAGTTAATCAGTTAGGCCCGGTGCAACTCTTGAAGTATAGGCCATCAACAACTTTTCTCAAACGTCTGCGGTCCTGGGCAATTTTCTCCATCTCTTTCCAGGTGTACCCCATCTGTTTGGTGTCGACCTCCAAGTCTCCTCTGTTTCTGGGTTTTCCCATTTTACTTTTGCTTTGTGGATTCTACGACAGGGCCTTTCTGGTGACATTTGTGGTTTGTTTTCGCACACTGTGCCCTATTCCATCTCCACTTCCTTTTTCTCATTTCTGCAAGAAGCTGGTTCGTCCTCTGCCATAAGTCGCAATTGCTGATGTGTTTGGCAAACAGATCCGAAGGCAGCTATTGATGAAGGTGTGGATTTTCCTGATGGTTGTTTTTGTGGTTCTCCAGGTTTCTGCTCCATAAAGGACCGACTTCATGTTGGAGTTGAAGAGACGTATTTTGGTGTGTGTTGTGAGCTGGTGGGAGTTACACACGTTTTTTATCATGAGGAATGCTTTTCTCGCCTCGCCTTGACATCTGCATCTGTGCCTCCTTGTGTGTCAATGACACTCCCCAGGTATGTGAATTCCTCCACTTCTTCTTGGGGGCTCTGTCTAAGCGTTACTGGTTCTGTGCTGGTTGCATGGATTTTCAGAATTTTGGTCTTTCCTTCGTGGATGTTGAGACCAAGTTGGACCGAAACAGTTGAGGTCGGATGTTTTCTCTTGCATCTACTGGCAACTGTGGGAGAGTAAGGCAAGGTCGTCAGCAAAATCCAGGTCGTAGAATTGGTTCCACAGTGTCCACTGAATTCCATTTCTCTTGGTATGGTATGGTATGGCGTCTCCGAGGCGCACATATCCATCTAATTAAAGATGCTCAAGGCGCTGTTGGGATGGAAGCTGAAGCTCTGAAAGCCTGCTGCTACTAAGCGCTACTTTATGTGCAAACCTCCACCCTACTATTAACTTCGGTGCATGTGATATATTTCTGTTTCCATTTCACCGGGCCTAACGAGCCTTCTCTTTTCGCACTTGATTATGCGTGCTGTACACACAAAGGCGAGACAGGCAACCATAAGCCGAGTCTGTACTTAAATTTGACTCGATGAGATTGAGGAAAAGTCCACATCCCATTCCTGCCCACCAGGGGATACGAACCCGGGATCTTACGACTGCCAGCGCAGTGTCTTATCCACTAAGCTACGTCCCCTACGTCTCTTCCCTGCTGTTGTCTTCTTCAGAATACAGTCAGTTACCAGGAGAAATAGGAATGGTGACAACAGGCATTCCTGCCTGATTCTAGTTGTAACCTCAAAGCTCCTAGTGAACTGGCCACTGTGGGTTATTTTACAGGTCATCCCTTTGTAGTAGTTCTTGATCAGGCTCACTAGCTTGACTGGTATCCTGCAGTGCCGAGGTATCTGCCAGAGACTCTGTCGATGGACACTGTCAAAAGGCCTTCTCACAATCAACAAAATTTATATAAATTGACAAATTCCATTCAATGAACAGTTCTAAAATGATGCTTAATGTTGCGATCTGGTTGGCACAATCTTTCTTTTCGGAATCCTGCATGCGCGTCTCTCATCTTGGTAGTCCACTGCGTCTTTCATTCTTTCTAAGATTATCTTGTTGAAGATTTTTCCTGGGACTGATAGTAGCGTGATTCCCCTGTAGTTTGCACAGTTGCTCAAGTAGCCCTTCTTTGGTATCTTAATGAGGTAGCCCCCTTTCCAGTCTGCTGGTATGTCTCCTTCCTCCCAGATCTTTTCAAAGAGAGGGAACAGCATCTCCAACAGTGGTTTCAGTGTCTGTCTTCAGTGCTTCCACTGGGATGTCATCGGGGCCAGCAGCTTTATCATTTTTTGTTCCCAAAATGGCCTCCTTGATTTCATATCAGTAGGTCCATGTCAGCTACCTGGATATCGGGTGGTCTTGCTGGTGCTGGTCTGTTCAGCAGCTCTTCTGACTGTTCTGCCCACCTGTTCAGTTGTTCTGTCCCCATGATGACCTGTCCCTCCTTATCCTTGATAGGTCTTTCCAGTCAGCTGTACTTTCCTGTTAATTTCTTGGTTGTGTGGTACAGTTGTTTCATGTTGCCTGTTGGTGCAGCTTGCTCTGCCTCTTCTGCCAGGTTGTCCATATAGTTGTGCTTGTCCATCCTGACACTCTACTTTACCTCTCTGTGGGCTTCTGTGTACGCTGCTGCCTTTGCTGCCTCTTATGCAGCTGGTGTTGACAGTTTCTTTCTTCCGTTTCCTCACCTGTATTTTGTGCATGGTTCCTGCTGTCATCCATTCTTTCCGTAGGGGCTTGTTTGGTCCTACTACTTCCTAGCAGGTTGATGTGATGGCATTTTTCACTACTTTCCACAGTGTTATGGAGGTCAGTTTGCACGTTATACAGCTATTGCAGGAACTTGTTGGTTAGCATGAGCTTGTAGTCTTCTTGAGTCCTTGGGTCATTCAGGAACAAATGTTGAATTTCTGTCTTTGGGCTCGTGTGACTGTGAAGTTTTTTTTTAGCTTCATTTTCAGTCTTGCAACCAGGAGATGGCGATTCGTTACTGCATCTGCCCCCATATTCACTTGGACATCTTCAAGTGATCTTCTAAACTTTCTAGGGATACAGAGATAGTCTATATGGTTTTTGGTGGTGTGATCGGAGACACCCACATGGCCTTGTGGATCCTTTGTGTGGAAAGATGCTGCCTCTGATGACCATGTTGTTCAGTGCACAGATGTCTGCAAACCTCTCTCCATTTTCATTAATTTCCCCAAGCACATGTGGGGCCATCGCTTCCTCATAGCCTGTGTTGTCTGCTCCTATTTTGGTGTTGAAGTCCCCCATCAGGATGTTCATATCTTTGCCCCTAGTCTTGTCCAGCACAACTTGCAGTCTACCATAGAAGTGGTCTTTCATTTCCTCGCTGCTGTCTTTTGTTGGTGCATAGCACTGGTTGATGTTTAGCTTGATGTTTTTCTTCTTGGTGTTGAACGAGGCAGTCATCATTTTTGGTCCATAGGCATCCCAGCCAACTAGTGCTTTCTGCACCTCTCTGGACAGCAGAAGTGCCACACCTATTCTCTTCATGTCCAGGGTACAGCAGCAGTTCCTTTGTTCACAGTCTCAGTTGTCCTGACTGCAACCATCTGGTCTCGCTGAGCCCTAGGACTGCTAGGTTGTAATTGTGCATCTCACAACTACTTGTACTGTTTTCCCTGCCTCGTACATTGTCCTGATGTTCCATGATCCGATGGTCAAGGGTTTCCTGGTTGACAAAAGGGTAGTTCACCACAATGCGTCATATGTTCTCAAGATGAGAGCCCTTCCTCTTCCTGGGACGGAAATTATTGAAATGTTTTCAACGTTCCGGTAAAACATGGGTTTTTATAGATAGGGTTGTTAGCCCTAAGCCAACGCCTTTAGCCTCGAGGAGAGGTGGTCCAAATTCAACAGATCTCTACCCTTTGGCCTGTCCAGTTTGGGTGACCCTTCCAGGAGCATAAGCTCCCACTGGCATAGCCCTCTGGGTCACTAAGATACGCAAGCCCGTGAGGAGGCAAAATGGTTAATTATAGTATTAATTATGCAGAGAATTTTATTTCCACTGGAATTCACATAAAGTATTAAAACGATTAAACTTACATTCTGCTGAAATCACACTTAAAGTGTTTTATGCCAAACAAACAAAATTCTTGTGCGCATGTTGTCAGGACGTCTATTTTTGGAGGTTCTGATAGCTCACTTTTTTTGGGGGGACACATCTTTTTCACCGAACTCATGCATGCTCGACCTTCAACACCTTCATTATAACAACCTCTGATGAATGTTGAGTTACAACGACCTTTGATGAATGGGAAGATCGCAATACACTGATGAATTTATCATGAAAAGAAAGTGAAAATTCCCAGCAAAAGTGCATCTCACAATTACATTAAGTGCGGTGAGAGAACGGCTATATAGCTCGGAACAGATAATACCAGGGCCCGATTGAAGACTTTTGGGTAGGTGCTACATGGCTGAAGATGAAATTTGCATATTATCTAAATAAATTGCACTCATGGAAGATACACATGGTGTGAGCAATCTAAAATTCATGTTACCCTGGAGTATGATGATTTCTGGAAAACTTTAGAAACCCTCAATTCCTCTGCCTTTTTTAAACGTATATTTTTTATTTATTTCTTTTATCTTTGTCTATTACCATCAGCCTGCAATGACACCAAATTACTTTCCTTGTACTGCTGTTATGGGGAAAAGCCAACACGGTGCTTGTCTGTAACAAGTTATTCTCCACTGCTGCCGACTAAAAGTGGCAAAGAGGTATAAATTAAAAATGTGCCTGTTCTGCACAGAACTGTGTACACATCTTGCCATGAAGTGTACTAAATATTCTTTACATTAAAAGCAGTATGACCAACTGTTTTTATCTAAAATGGATCTAACAGAATTTCATGCATGCTTGCATAGTGCAAAAACCATAACATGCCCTACACTGTGACGCCATCACTTTAGTGTTCCACTGGTGATGAACCAATACAAAATTGAAAGCCAGCCGTATATTTTATCATGTGTGAGGCTAGTACTATCTGCAGCAGAAAGGATTTTGTCTTTTAATCATCTTCTTGTAATACCTGTAAGCAAATGTTGCGGCAGATTACACCAAGCATAAAGCATGTTAAGATTTTTTGGAGACGCACTAATTTTACAGTTTAGAGAAGGACTTTGATTTATTCTAACAGATGTAGCTATTGGGGTCTTCAGAAGCAGACTAGACCAATCAGTAAACAACTTTAAACCCCTGAGGGCCTCAACACAGAATCTAATTGGGGCACCACATGCTTTCCACTTTCTTGTGTCAAAATTTGAATAATTTTTCACATATTTTAATGAGGTATACATACCACATGAGTCAAATTTGTAATTTATCAGCTTCTGTTGTTTCTGCATCCACCTTGAGAATAAATTCTGACAAGAGAATTGAGACCAGGTCAAAGACTGTGACTCTAGCTAGATCAGAATGAGTTTGCCCCTAATAGTCACCAACAGCAGAGATTTACTCCTACATTAAGTACATGTACTTGGCTATTTTTAGGGTTTAGCCTATAATAAAAATCGGTTACAGGCCACGCACACTGCCTCTGAAAACATGAACTTCCTGCCTCTTTCTTCTGTTGTCAAGCATGTGCATCAAAGCTGAGTACTTATATTGGCTACTTTTCAACTGACAGATTCCGCTGCTTGTTTGCAGGCAGTATGGAAGACAGACTTACTTTTGTAGAGGAATTTTCTAAAGATACACACTCTCATGGTAACGAATTTGCAGTTTCACATCTGAGGAACTGTAGCTGATCAGACAGCTTTAGGCCTAGCAAATAAAGACACATACCTTTTTAAAAAAAAAGCAGATGATGAAATGACCATTTCCGCAGTCTATTGAATTTCCTGTAAATTTTGTGTACATTTGTTCTTCCTCGCTGGCGCTTAACATGTTTTAGACTCAAGCTTAACTTAAAAATGATGCACAGGCCTTCTTTTTTTATCTTTGTTTACTTCTATCCTCTGACAACATAGCCTGCTTTTTTCTGTGTGAAAGAAAACGAACATACCAACAAGAACAAGCAAACAGAATGACAACACAGTCTACATCTAAGTAATGAATAGACACTGTCAATGTTATATTCATTGACATTAAATGTACAATACAACCCAATTAAAAAAATAACAAGAATGGAAAAGCCCTTAAGGCTCATGTGCATGAATGATCCAGTTCTAAGCTAAGGGTTGTCTTTTGTACCTGCAATGTTTCTCAAATTTATGCATTTTTCCACACTTTTGTCAATCTCCTATGACCCTTGACCTCTGTGATTAGTGAACCAAAATAGTACGCATTTAAAGGTCTTATCAAAGACTTTTCTACCAAATTTGGTTTAAAAGTTTTGCAAAAAAGTGCTGAAAACAGCCAAAATTATTTTTTCACAAGACACATCATTTGCCGATCTCTTATGATCCTTGACCTTTCCGAGGGGTCATCCAAATTAGCATGCATACAAAGGTAACACCATAACGTATCTCTGGACCAAGTTTGGTTTGAAGTTGTAAATAGTATTGGACAAAAAACATTTTCTGTAAAGAAATAGCTATTTGTGAAATATTTCCTGATCTCTAGCGACCCTTGGCCTTTCCTAGGGGTCATCCCAACTAGTATGCATAGTCATACCATTAGGTCTCTCTGTACCATGTTTGGGTATGAAGTTGTGAATAGTATTTGAAAAACACATTTTGTCAAACTATGGCTATTTTTGACCTATTTCCTGATCCCTATGATCTTGACCTTTGAGAGAGGTCAATGAAATTGGTATGTTTTGACAGGTTTTGCCACAAAGTATCCTTGGGCCAAGTTTGAAGACTGTGGCTTGAATAGACTCTGAGAAAATGCAAACGTCAAAGTTTACCATGGTTGCCACCAGAGGCTGGACGGACACCAGACGGACGACCACTGGCCCAGAACACTGACTCACTTTTGCTTCACACATGAGCCAAAAATGAAGTCATTATCTTTCCATTTGACATTTTAAACTATTTTATTTAATAAGGTATGTGTCGTTTTGAAACTAGTGGCAGAGTGCATATTAGAGTAAAGCTTTTTAGTAGGCATAGAGTTAAGGGCTTATAAGATGATCTGATTAGTACGCGTACATGTACACAATGACGAGATAAATAAGAATGGCAATGTCCTTATTGCTCACGTGCAGTGTCCTTATTGCTCGCGTACATGATCAATCCACATACTTTATCTGACCTTAGTGACCTTGACCTTTCTGATAAGTGAAATGTCTTTACTCAAAATTTTAACATTTCCTCACAGGTGACAACCCCAAAATCTTGAAAAAAAAGTGAAAAAACACGCATGAAAAAAAAAACTCTACCAAAAATTAGCATTTTCTTTTTTACACATTTGCCAACCTCTCATGACCTTAATCTAAATTATCTTAGTAGTTTGAATAGAAAGGTCTGACCATCAGTTATCTCTGTACCAAGCTTGGGTTTGAAGCTGAAAATAGTATCTGAGGTTTAACAATTTTTGTCCAAACCCGTCTATTTTGAAACTACTCCTGACTTTTGTGACCTTGACCTTTGAGACAGGACACTAAAATTGCTGTGTTTATAAAGGTCTTGCCACAAAGTATCCTTAGGCCAAGTTTGAGGACTGTGGCTGCAATAGTCCTTGAGAAAATGCCAATGTTAAAGTTTACCATGGAAAACAGATGACAGCGGATGGATGACACACACATAACCAATGGCCCTGTACATATCACACATGAGCCAAAAAGTACTGCTGCGTTGTTACATCATGCAATAACTGTAACTGATAAACAGAAGTCAAAGATCCAGCAAATGGGAAAGTTACCACAAAAGCATAGACATACTTGCAAAGAAGCCCACAGCTGCTAAACAAATGCCTACGTCTGCTAGAACTACAAGTCATAAAATTCTCAAACACCAGTCAACAAACGACGAGCAGCATGCCGTGGGGTTCTAGGGGAAAGAGAAGGTAAGTGTAGGGCTCACAGGTAAGATCAACTCACTCATAGTCCTCTATAAGTTTCTGGACAAGAACTTGGGATGGGTCACTTGGTCTGCAATATTCACAACGGGTCAGCCAACATGAAATCAACCATCAAATTACACATGGGCATAGAATGAGCTTCCGAACACACCAACCTTCACTTCACACAAAATGATGAGCAGGAAATTAATTACACACACAGGCAGCTGGGGTCTGCTGGAAATGACTAGCAGCTACCAACACTGCAACATCTTTCTTTACACTCTACTAAATATATACAATGTAGGCATAGTTTCTGTTCTTCAACATATCGTCCTGCTCTTCAAACTTGCAACCATCACCAACCTCACACTGATAAATATCACTGTGTAAAAGTGCAAGTTAATACATAGGTGACTACCAGTATTAATTACCGTAAACAACTGTAAAAAGTCAGATATACATGTGACAACACTTTTTCAGAGGCCCCAACTCCCCACTCATTCAATGTATTGTAACAAACTTCATGTATAACAACGAACAAATTTGAGGCCCCTAGCATTTTGTTATACCTGAGGTTTACTAATTTCTGCTGTAATTCTTGCGAAAAGACAAGTACAATGTACACAGTGTTCATTCTAAATATTTACACACATAGATCATTGACATGCAAAGTACAAATCTAATGGGTCATTTTTTAAACTGGATGGACCAAGTGATGGCCAAACGTGTGTGAGAACCTTCTCACCAACAGCCAAAATAACAAAAAACAAGAATGGCAAAGCTCTTAAGGCTCATGTACATGGATGATCCAGTTCTAACGTAAGTACAGGGTTGGCCTCTGTACAAGTGAAATCCATGTTTTCTCAAAATTTACGCATTTTTCATACTTATGTCAATCTCCAATGACCCTTGACCTTTGCCAGTAGTGAACGAAAATAGTATGCATGTTGTTTAAATGGTAATAACGAGTGTCAGGAGTGCTTGGGCGAGGTAGACATTGTGTCTTGTGTCTAGTGAAGGGCTGGGGTCCTAGGGAACTTAAAGAATGTTTTGCACAAGAAAGGCCAACAGCGCCTGTGTCTTTTGAGGAATCTGCGCAAGTTTAATGTTGATAACTCTGTTTTAACTCTCTTTTATCAGTCTTTTATTCAAAGTGTACTCACCTTCTCATGTGTCTGTTGGTTTGGGAACATAAGCCTAAAAGATAAGACTAAGCTCCAGCGCATTATCAAAATCAGTAGCAAAATAACTGGTGTTCAGCAGCCCTGCCTTTCTTCTTTGTATGAGAAGCAGGTGCTTAACCCATATCATATTGAGGCTAAAAGCTTCAAATTTGTACAATGCCGTATGCAAGCTACATTACAGTACTTACAGATAAGGATATAGACCAATGGCTTTAGTTCAAGGGTGGTGCCAGAATAGCTTGGCACCTAAAGGTGCCAAGCTGTTCTGGCACTACCCTTGAACTATTTTAGTCAAACTTATTTCACATACTGGTGTATTCCGAATGATAAGGGTTAACAAAGCCTTCTACATTGTATCTGATGATACTCATATTTTATCCAAAGAATATGCTTTGTTGCCTTCCTCCAGGAGATACGAAACTGTGACGTGCAAAACAAATCACAGACGTTTTTCTTTCGTGCCATTATCTATCAGTCTCCTAAATGATGCCATGGCATAGACCTATAGTCATGGCATCATTTGAAGGATGGTCAAGATGTCAGCCTCAGGTCTATGAATTTGCAATGTCATGTGATACACAAGTGTGTGTGTGGGGGGGTTGTTTGCGTGTGTGTGTGTGTGCATGTGCGTGGTATAAGGTAGTGTCGTCTTGGTTAGAGGCTGGGCACACGCTACCACAAACACCTATTGCCAAGCGCAAATTTGTGGCGGCTATGTTGCTGCCACAGTGCGGGGCGCCAGCAATATTGCCGCCACATCTTGCCACCCGATACAATCTGAGTCTATTTTCTTGTGGTAGCCCGCAAGGCTAGAGCAATGTTGCCGCCTCTCAGCCAATCAGCAGTGTCCTTACGTTACTTCCCGTTTCTTCATCATCTGAGCCGCAAAAAATGGCGGAGAAGCTGAACGATGGCTTTGAGACTGTTAACTCAATGGAGACATGCCGCATGCGGAAACACTGCGAATAGCCTCGTATCCATATGTGGCACGTCTCCAGTGAGTTAATTGATCAACCTTGTCTGAGAGTTCCTATGCATATGGGACTCCCGCAGCTCCGAATATTTCAACCGCGCGCATGAGAGCTGTTCCATATATGGTAATGGCAGGTCAGTCAGTACAAACACATTGCGTGCACATTGAAACATGTGCCACGAAGCCAATGTGGCAGGTGGCAAATTTTTGCTTACCACACACTGCCGGAAGCAAAATCTGTCAGCGTGAGCCGAACCTCGTAGTTTTCAGGAACGTTTTCTTTCTAGGTGGCTATTAACATTACAGATGGTTGTGATGTTATATACGTGCACATACTCACTGTAATCGGTTGGTGTGTTCTAGTCAGTCAAATGTATTTATTTGTTTTATGTTCACATTTGTTGTTTTTACAAATGTTTTTAAAAAATTTCCGCTGCAAACAAATTTCCAATCTTGGGACAATGAAGGTATTCTTATTTCTGAAGCTTTCTCACAGGTTTGAAATTACAGCACTATCACCAGAGAAGAACCCAACAAAGAAAAAACACGCTTAGAAAAGACAATTACTGCACGGTATTAATATTTTACTTTTTCAAGATAAACAATTATAGAATTCAGTCACTACTTAACTTATCAGCGAAGAAGCAAAGTGACAACCTTAATACCCGAATGTTTTTTCATAAACAGTATGAGCCTGTTGTTTGTCCCAGCTTTCGGGTATGATTGGGTAAATTTATCACCTAAAACTTCTAGGTGTAAAAATCAGCCTGAAAATGACCAAGTGATGCCATGGTGTGAAGCTTATGGTGACGCCATTTTGTTGCTCGTGCTTTTAGTTCTTCTTCAGAATGTCTGTGGCTATACCAGCCCACGAACATATAAATGGCATGAAGCACCTTGTGTCTGTTTGTGTTTATATGTGTCATGGTGTGGATCAGAGGGTAGGGTGGGTTATGGTGGAGAGAGATTGATCAAAAGTACAAGCTTAACACAAGCACAACTCTCAGTGTTCCTAAAAGAAACATGCATGTGAGCTCAAAATAATACAGCAGACCTTGGGCTGAAATGCTCATCTTGTTTGCTCTTGTCATATCTTATGAGATTTTCATTACCACAACCGGTAAGCTGATTGGCTCAGGAGGTAGCTGACATTCGACTAGTCCAAAAGGTCATGGGTTCAAATCTATCTAGGGTTAAACTTTGTTGAGACCCTTTTTTTCATTATTTGGGATATCTGTCAGTATTCTGAGACAGCTGTCAGTATATTAAGCATAATAGTGATACTTACACTTCAGCAGAAGCATGGTTTATTCTTAGTTCAAAATAGTTAATTCTGAGCACTGTCACACGAGCAATTTATACAGGGTTAATGGGCTCTTGATTTAAACTGATCACACAGAGGCCAAAAGGTGACACGGGCCAAAATAGAGTGTGTTTGCTAACCTGAACTAAGTAGCGGGTTAGCGTGAAGACTATAGTCATATCCACAAAACTGAAATTGACAGTGAGGCGCAAACTAATTAATCAGTCTGTTGTTTGGTGTTATAAGTTATACTTATAATGCATGAGTTGTTTGTCAATAAATCGATGCATATATAAATATTATGGTACTGATTACAGTGATTATAGGAATGACAAACTAAGTCCCTCTGAGGACAATTCCCTCAGCCCATGTATGGACAATTTCTTTTTCATGGGCACATAATCATGTGTGTAAATGTTTTGCTTTTTAATGGCCTTGGGAAGGGGTGGGGGGATGGTGGGATAAAGAACCTAATGACTGCCAAAAAATTAAACGATGTGTACATGTGTGTGTGTGCGTGCGTGCGTGCATGCGTGCGTGCGTGTGTGTGTGTGTGCGTGCGTCAGGGTGTGGGGGCTGGGGCCATGAAGTTTGGGCCCCAGCCCTCAGATCTGCCCCTCTTCATCTGCACGCATTCAGTTGTACACTTAACTCTCTCCTACTTCAATATGCATGTATTTCACAATCTGACCAAACAGTGTAAAAGTCACAAGCCTTATGATGCAAAAATTCTTCCTAGTTACAAAGCAAATTGCTTCGTTTTAACTGTCAACATGTATACAGTCCTGTGTCATCTCCCCAACTACTGTATCGGGACAAGTCACTAAACGACTTCCGTTGGTAAGTTAGCTGCCATGCACTAATTTAACTTGAGTTAGTTTTGTAGGTTGTGTGATCAACATAACTTGATTTTTAGTCCAAGATAACTCAGTCGTGTGATCACCCAAAATTTAGTCCTGTTTAAAAAAATTCTGTCTACCATGTATTTTTCCTGGATATTTTAGGTTGTGTGATCACTTGAATCGAGTTAAATTTGGCATTATGGTCTAACCTGGGTTTACCATGTGACAGGCCTCCATGACTTCAACACTTCTCCTGTAGCATTCTTGCACTAGACCGATCCACTTTTATTTTGCGTTAACGTTTGGCTCCGCCCCTTTAGTTGGGAACCGGCAAGCTTGCTATGCGTGCTTCAAGGAAAACAGCACAAGTGTAGACTGCTAGTATAGTAGCAAAATGCACTATTCAAAGTTGATTTTTTTAAACCATTTTTAGGATGACATATCTTCAAAAGTTTACCATTATTGGAGCTGTACGGTAAAGAAAAAAGTACACACTACTCACTACGTATTGGGTTTAATCAGTACAGCAAGTGGGGATATTGTCAGTCTAGAAATTATGTAGTTAGGCAACCCTAAATGTGGAATTTATAAATTGCGCAAATTGTCTCATTTTCACCAAATTGTGATTTTTCATAAATAATAAAAGGTAGAGAGCTATGAAATTTTGCACGACCACACATTTTTATGCGCTCTTTCCAATGGTAATATCAGTTTTTATGTGTTTACAGTCTGAAATTATGGGGTGATCCTACCTACATGTGGGTATACCCCGGCTGCTACCGAGTCATTAAATGAAGTTGTACTTTCGAGCATACGTTGTGATGTTTTTTGAGTCTCTCAGGATTCAATTGACGATGTGGCCGGCAACCGCAAGATTTTATCCATTCTTTCATGTCTGCCAGTCGTGAAAAAGGCTTCTACACCTGGATATCAATTGAGGCATCAGAAATCTGATTTACACTCCCCATAAAAACAGTGCTTTCCAGGCATTTCCAAAATCGGCTACAATGATGGAAACATCGACACTCTTCAATGCCCCATAAGCACAAAAGCTGCTTTGCCGTACCTCTGCTTGGCACTCAGAAGCACATGGTTTTACAGTGCTTTGATTGGACGAGAGGTGAACATGCGCCAAGTTTTATTGACATTTCACGACAGAAATGGGTCGGTCTCTTGTTAAAAACATTGTCTATAAGAGGAAGGTTTCCGAGCAGGTGCTTTTCTCTGACCTTGATGACATGACCTTCATCAGAACCGTGTATTTCTGTGTGATTTCCAGTCCACATGTTTAATCAACGGTGTTGTTTTCCAAATTTCACAAACATCCTCAATGGAACCCTACACTCAGATCAGGCATGCAAATACCTGAGCACATACCATGTGGACATGGGAGGAAGAGTACTACTAGTACTGCATGTACTAACACCAATCACTTCGTGAAGATGCAACTGATGCCTTACCGTAATTACCCGAAACATTTGACCACTTTTTACATGCAAAGTTTCAAAATTTTCAGCTCTGGTTAAATATTTAGGAGTTTCTAAAAAGTTGATTGTCTGCAGAGGTGGCGTGGTCGAAATCTTGAGGCACTAATTTTACCTTGCACAGGCATGCCAATCGACCCGTTCGTGTTTTTACCTCATTTGAGTTGAACACCAACAGCCCTTATTCACCCCAAATGGGAGTACCCACAGGGGGATGGTTCACACAATGTTTTTAAATCAGATCCCTATTTTAGGGGCTTTATACACTGTTCATACACCCACAGACAATTTTTAATAAATTAGATCCAAATGTGATGACTGTTTTCTTGAAATATGCATAGCTTAAAAGTTATATGCGAAACCTAGGAGGCTATAGAATATCACATCATGTGGTACCCTCCTGCCCTTGTCGTGAATCAATACAGTCGTGACCCGGTCTTCACCTTCCACCCCCACCACCCACTTCAAGTTCTTGGTCGAGAATCTACAGGCGAACTGCCCATCATCTCCATGAATCATAGATTGTCATGTGCCTCTGTAGAGTGCAGGGGGCTCATAGAAGCTCGATGTCTCACTGGTTCTATGTTACTGACATTGATGGTCAATTACCTGCCATGTATAGGTGCAGGGGACTACGTGTCACCGATCACTGCTAACCTAATTTTAAGATTTTTTTAACATCTCTTGCAAGATGTTAGGTGTTACGACACAGAGGGTTTCCACGTGGTGTTGGTTTACCGTAATTACCCTATATATTTGACCACTCCAAATAGTCTGATTTCAGAATGATTACTGTAATACAAGCCAGTCAACGAATCCTTGCATTCATGCTGTGTGAGCACTGTGACACACAGTGCTTAGAAGCAGCCTCAAACCCGTACTATTGAACTGCTTATTCATAGATTTAAATGTAGCCAATGTCAGTGCAGCAGATCTATATGCCTGACAGAGACTACCGGTCTGATGATAGCAGCCGGCAGCGCAATCATGCCTCTTCTTCTTCTTCATCAGCGTTCCGAGTTTCTGCCTCAGATGTCAAGATTGGTTGTTGAGATGAAGTTCGTGGTCTGCAGTAGGTCTTGAATGGAACCCCAGGGTTTCTCTGACAGCTCCATGTGGCCAATGCTGTATCCTGGCGTCTTGGTACAGGGGACAGGACTGCAGTACATGATCTGGGGTCTGTAAACCAGTTTCATACAAGCAGTCTGCAGTGTATGACAGTCCAAGGCGGTACAAGTGTGCATGCAGTCGGCAGTGACCAGTCCTTAAACGGAATATGGTGGTCTGTTGGTGGCGCTGGAGGTGTTTTAACTGGTCATCAGATGGTGGGTTGTGTTGGGTCTGCCAGTCTGCATGATAGTGCCGCTTAATGAGGGTTTTAACTTCCTGGAAGGACATCAAGTTGGTTTGGCTCCTCAAGCTTGCTACCGGACTTAGCGAGTCTGTCTGCCTCCTCATTTCCTGATAGTCCACAGTGAGCAGGTACCCACTGAACAGCCATTTATGTTAGGCGTGAGAGGGCGACCAGCAGGTGCAGTGTTTCTTTCTCCAGCTGCTCACTGGGGGACTGCAGGCTTTGGATGGTGGATCTGCAGTTGGTCAGGAAAACGGTGTGTGAGGGCTGGGGATCGTCTGCACGGACAAGGCTGGCAGACTCTTGTAGAGCAGCGAGTTCAGCCCGGTATTTGGTTGACAAATCATGCCTCACCCTGCCTTTTGCAAAAGACATAGATTCACATGAACCTTTGCAAGCACTTAAAAATGTGTCAGCCTCAGTCACGCTTTAAACCATCAGTGCATTAAGCACGGGAAACTGAAGAGTAATGTGTCTCACTTTGCATCACAAAGTGTTCTTACAACCGTGTTCTAAGAGCCAAGTCACAGTCCGGATTCTGAATGGCACAGTTCTATATAATGCTCAAGATGAAAATCTTACAATTAGGTCAGATTCATGGTGATCGGCAACAGTAGTCCCCTCCACCTATACAAAGCAGGTAATCGAGTATCATAGTCAACAGGCATAACACAGATCCAGTAGGACATCAAGCTCCTATGAGCCAATGCACTTTACAGAGGCGCATGACAATCTATGATTCATGGAGATGATGGGCAGTTCACCTGTAGCCTCTCCATGCCAAGAATTCAAGTGGGGGGGGGGGGGGGGGTGGGGGTGGAAGGTGAAGATGGGGTCACGGCTGTATTGATTTTCCACAGGGGCAGGGTGGCACAACAGGGGCAGATCAGTTACCTTCATACTAAAGGCCTCCCAGACACTAGACTTTGCTTCCTGGGGCCGAAAAATCAAAAGGGGGGGGGGGGGGGGGGGGAGGGGGGGGGAAGGGGGGGGAAGGAGGGGGGGGAGGGGGGGGGAGGGGGGGGAGGGGGGGAGGGGGGGGGGAGGGTGGAGGTACAGATAGAGAGACAGAGACAGAGACACAGAGAGAAACAAAGTCAGAGAGAGAGAAACACACACACACACACACACACACAGACAGAAAGCGTGTTAAGACTCTGTCCAAACACCCCAAAAATGGACCTTGTTAAAGCATTTTTAAACAAGAAAGGCAAAGCCATTATGGTTCACGTGTATGACAGATTTACATATGTGTGACCTTTATGACAAGGGTTGGTTTCTGCAGCAGCAAAATCCATGTTTTCTAAAAATGTAAACATTTTTCACACATCTGTCAACCCCCCGTGACCCTTGACCTTTGTGATGAGTCGACTAAATTAGTATGCATAGGAAGGTTTTATCATCAGCTACCTTTGTACCAAATTGGGTTGAAAAATTTGCAAAAATTTGGGAATACCTACAATTTTATCAAAAATCAGCATTTTACACACATTTGCCAGCCTCTTGTGAGTCTTGACCTGTCCAACGGATCATCCAAATTAGTATGCATAGATAGGTCTTACCATTAGGTATCTCTGTACCAAATTTGGGCTTTAAGTTGTGAATAGTATTTGAGAAAAAACATCTTTTGTCAAAATATGGCTATTTTAGACCTATTTCCTGAGCTCTCGTGACCCTTGACCTTTCTGAGGGATCAACCAAATTAGTGTGCATAGAAAGGTCATTCCATTAGATATCTCTGTAGCAAGTTTGGGTTTAAAGTTGTGAATAGTATTTGAGAAAAAAATCTTTTGTCAAAATATGGCTATTTTTTACCTATTTCCTGAGCCCTTCGTGACCCTTGACCTTTCTGAGGGGTCATCCAAATCAGTGGGCATAGATAGGTCTTACCATCAGGTATGAAGTTGTGAATAGTATTTGAGAAAAACCATTTTGTCAAAATATGGCTATTTTGCACCTATTTCCTGAGCTCTTGTGACCCTTGACCTTTCCGAAGGATCAACCAAATTAATACGTATAGAAAGCTCTTACCATCAGGTATCTTTGTACCAAGTTTGCGTTTGACGCTGTAAATAGTATTTGAGAAAAAATAAATTATGTCAAAATACAACTATTTTTTTACCTATTTCCTGAGCCCCTGTGACCTTGACCTTTGTGAGAGGTCACTCAAATTGGTATGTTTTGTCTTACCACAAAGTATCCTTGGGCCAAGTTTGAAGAATGTGGCTTGAATAGTCTCCGAGAAAATGTTAACGTTAAAGTTTACGATGGACAACAGCAGACGGACGAACGACAGACGGACGACCACTGGCCCAAAACATACACACTTTTGCTTCGCACGTGAGCCAAAAATTGGGGTTCGGGAGAGGGGGGGGGGGGGGGGGGTGCCGGAACCACTGGAAACATGATGTGACATTCTATAGCCTCTTTATGTTTGTCTTGCCCCGCCCAAATTCCCCCACCCTTATGGCAGCAACATGCATCATGTTACTTTCTCAGTGCTACCACGTTTTCTCAGTGAACGGGCATAGTGTGTCATCGTTAGTACTGGCCCTTCAGTTTGTGACAAGTCGTTAATTTCACTTACATTGTTGGAAAAACATAAAATTGCAATGCTCTTTCAATATCTGAAAACATGTAGGCTGAATGTCACCTGATCTTACAAACGTCAGTCCCAAATATTTTTCATTGGAAAAGCTGAATTAAGCTTTCTTGAAACTTGTTAACTATGTGTATAGGTTTTTGTTTTAGTATTATTTAGAAGGATTTTTGTGACTTAATTGTTGGAAAGGTCAAGTCTGAACAGTCAATCATATTTTCAATACGATGGACTAAGAGCTGCAACGCCAATAATACAGGCTTTTGGGATTTTCATATTTCAAGGTCTGAGAAAAAAATCATATTGCCCGTACACTACCAGTTGGCCACTCTGCTATTTTGAAACACCTGAACTTTTCACACATGATACCAATAAAATAATGCAGTCATACAGTTCAGGTAGGCAGGCAGGTGGTCAATATTTGTACCAGTCTATCAACATCACCCAAAGACAACTAATTAAGGAACAAACAATGCAGCTCAGCACAATGATTCCTAGCCCAACTAGCATGTCCACTGTGTACATCATGTAAAATACACACACACACTTACTGTTTTCCTTCCCTTCGCCCATCTTGCACCTCTTTTACATCATCTGAAACATACATGAAAAAATCATGACCAGTGCCTAATCTGCAATACACTGAAGCAGGGTTATCATTTTGTTATAAAATATAGATTTTTTTAAAAATGAGCAGTTATGGCTCACACGCATAACAAAGCCATAATTAATGTCACCCTTGTGACCTTGATCTGTCCAATAGGTCACAGAAACAAGCAAGTGTTCAAGTGTTTAATGTAAGGGTTTACTTTAATACCTGCAAAATCTGTTTTCTTTCAATGTATGCAGTTTGGAGGGCCTTTGGATCGGGAGTTGGACACTTCTGTTAGTTTTATGCAAATGAATGCACATAAACTGTTAAATGCCATATGTTTTTGTATCAGGCCATCGGTGCATCCATTTTACCATCTGTTTAATTATAATTTGAAACTAGGAGGTGTGAAAACTGTGCATACACCTGAAGTAACCCATTTTTAATCGTGAGTCAGACAGGGGATGATCGCAAGTCGGACAGTATGCCATATATAGCACATAAACAATAATTTTGAGCTTTGGTATCTTCTGTAAGTACCTACAATTGCAGTTTCAAGACGGACAAGGCAGACAGTCGCACTTCAGAGCACATAAGCATTCAGTTGTAGCAGCATGTCTTACATAAGTTTACTTATGGACGATTCAACGAAAGCATTTAACGGAGAATAAACCTCTTCCTACACTAAATTTACTATAATTATGGTCAGCTTTAACACTGTGATTATTAATTTGATTATGGCTTTGAACATTAGTTGCAAACAACCTAACCGATATGATCAAGTTGTAACAGAAAGACAAATCGCAGAATGGATTGAAAAATTGGTTTTCAGAAAATAATACCAACAGTAAAAAAACTTGACTTCTAGAGCAAGTCAGACTGTCGCGGTGACGTAAAAGAGGCAACTCCGTCATCAAGCATTGATTTAATACTCTAAATATGACGCAATTCTCTCTAGCGCGCGACCTACTCTCTCTCTCTCACAGACATGCGCGCATCTCCAAGAGGCATAGATCCTCATGCGCCCTGAGAGCGCATGAGGATCTATGTTTCTTGGAGATGTTTGGAGCGCACGCGCATGCATGCACTAACACGCACACACAAACACACGTAGCGCTTTCAGAAGAGCATTCAGGCGACCTGATATAGCTAGTTTTGAGAAAGACATTGGATTAGTTCGTTAGCCAGCTTTGTACCCTTTCAACTTCTTCAGTAAAAATTAATTCTTTTCAGAAAAAAAATAAAACAGTAAAAAACCTTGACATGTGGAGAAAGTCAGACAGCAGGGATGTCACTGGCCGTCGGACACCGGACATAGTCCGATTGACTTGGCCTATGTCCGATGAACAGAAAGATCAGCAGGACAAATGTCCGATTGTTTGTTTCAAAATGAGGACATGTGTCCGATTGTTTTTCCGTTGATCGCGGACACCGCTAGCGACATTTCTTTCCGAGTAGGCTGGCGCTTTGCGGTAGTCGGCTTTACACTGCGCGAGCGAGTGACGTGTAGTGTGTTATTCCCGGCAACGCCCTCTGATTGGCTGACCCTAAAGTTCAGTTATTTTTAGCGAAAGCGAGACTGCGCGAGCGAGGGTCGTGTAGAGCGTGATTCCGTAAACATCGCCTTCTGATTGGCTGCCCCTAAAGTTCACCTATTTTCAGCTAGGACGGGTACCACTGTTCAACAGGACTCAGAAAAACCATCCACTTCTGCTGAGTGATCAGCTCATATCAGTTCCACTGAGTCTGAGGGTGTCATTTTGATTTTCAAGTCAGTGTAGCAGCCTACTACATGTAGTGAAGTTTCAGATAAATCTAACAAATGAAGCCTATTGACAAGGCCTTTTTAAAGTATTTTCTGCATTAGTTTTCTACATTTGTTCATCATGTCTATTAGCCACAAAAGTGTGAGAATTTAAATCTTTAACCCATTTGCTACCAGAAACCTGCTGTGGCCCATGCTTCCAGCATGGGCCACAGCAAGTTTCTGGTAGCGAATGGGTTAATGACAACATGAACAAGTAAACAAAAAAATAGTAATTGATTTTTTTTTCTTATACAGTTTCTTACAGAAAGCTCATCTCCTTTTGTTATAGCCTTAGGCTTACTAATCATTACATTTCCGTTTAGTCAGTACATGGTCTAATATTTTTTATAATGCTATTCTAGTCAGTACATTTCCTTGCACTGTGAATTCCTTGAAGTGCCAAAATGACAGTTTAGTTTGTGAGTTGTGAGCCTGAGCATGAAGAATTTGCTACCTCTGTTACAAGGCCCTGATATGTTTTTCATGCGAATCTGCGATGACAGTATTATCTGAATGACATAATAACTTGTTCACTTTTCTTTGCCTTTTTACGTTTATGTCCTTTTCGTCAACAGTCAATAAATATCTCACTCAGCCTGTGTTTATGTGGTTTCTGTTTTACTATCAGTTTTGTCACGCGCGAAATGTCCTATTGTTTTGTTCCAATTCAGGACAAATGTCCTATCCCTCTGCCACCCTCCAGGACATTTGTCCTATAGGTGTTCAGCTCCAGTGACATCCCTGAGACAGTGGCGGTGATGTAAAAGAAGCAACTCCATCACCACGCAGACATACTCTAAATGACGTAATTCTCTCTCGCTCGCTCTCTCACATATGCATGCATCTCCAAGAGGCATAGATCCTCATGTGCCTGGAGGGCGCATGAACATCTATGCATCTTGAGGACATTTGGAGCGTGTGCATGCATGCACACACACACGCATACACACACATCGACGCGCTTTCAGAAGAGCATGCAGGTGTACATAGTATAGCATGTAGCTATGTAAAGTCAACCTGATTTCACACAAATTATAGCAAGACTGAAATTGTACTGTGAAATTCTAGTGACAAATGACGTTTGCTTGACAAACCAAAGACGCGTATGCACTGTGCGTGCCCCTTATAGAGTTCACTTTGACGCATTGGCACATCTGCAAGGCTTTTTCAAAAGGAGATATTTTAACATCAGAACCAAGTCAAAGACAAAAGGTAGAGAGACCCTTGACATCGAAGACAGCTCTCATATAGAAGGGACTTTGTGGGTTATGGTTCATCCCATCTTGTTAGTCAGTAGTTCAGTAAAATGTACTGCTGTGAATTGTTTGGAAGGTGCTGCTTTAATGTTCCTGCACCATACGATTAACTTTAGAAAAAAATGCAAGAATGCAACAAGACAGCTAAAGTTCACAGTTTCAAACATAATGGTGCAGAAATTGAAATTCTGTAAGGTATTTTTGCTAACTTATTACCGCTAATCCATTTCATTTCAGCCTGATTCTGAATCAGCCATATACACAAAGTTTCATGACACAGGTCTAGATTTTGGTTTTCTTCTCTCATTTCTTTGTGTATCATACAAACAAGTTTTCACTGTGGTAAGCTGGCCATGTACTGCGTCTTCAGTGGACCAAACCTGACCAATGCCATCCAATGCCCTCACTGTTGTTGGGGGTTCTGTGGCTTTACTTTTTTGTTGGTATTTATTTTCATGAATATAGCGTTTCTGGGTGTCATTTGTTATATCCTTGTTTTCCAGTGTTTGTTATTTCACGTTCTGTAGTTTGTTAGATGTTAGACCGACTTGTTCTTCATGATAGATTATTTTACCGTTCACTGCAGTTTTTTTGTCGTTCATTGATGGTAGATTATTCTGGCATTGTTTTGCCGTTGATTGTATTTTTGGGAGAGGGTACGATGAGTAGTTTTCTTTCCCCTATGGCTTAGATTGGTTCATCCTGTGAAAAAACTGTGAGTCTTTGAAGACCTTGTGTAAACACATTATGACGGTAAAAGCGCCTGCCACCAATGCAAGAGGTGTGAGGTTCGATACCCGGTTCCGGCGTCGGACTTTTCTCCTCTAGTAAGTGTCACCATTAATTCGGGCGGACCGTCGGGGGTTCTCTCTCCGGGTACTCCGGCTCTTTCCTCCCCCAAGAATTTGGTATTAATTTCAATCCACTTCAAATCAAAATTTCAAAAATATAAAAAATGATTTAAATTTCCCAAAAAATTTCAGTAGCTCGCTTGAGCTTGCCCTTAGCACCACATGAATATTCTGTGTTTATGTACAGTGTGTGAGGGAATGCGCATGATTGACGTGAGCGTGCTTGTTGGGTTCAGTTTGCGGCTATGTCCTGCGCATTGAGTTATATTATTAATATGAGAAATGTGCCATACAAAATAATATGTATTATTATTATTATTATTAGAAAATGGGTTGTATCCAAATGGCTACGTTCCGCTGTTTTAAAAATAACTCTGAACAGGAATGGCAAAGCCCTTAAAGATCACATGCATGACCAATCAACATACTTAATCTAACCTTTGTGACATTGACTTTCTGACAGGTCACGTTTTCTCCAAATTTACACATTTTTTTATTTTTGTCAAACTCCCATGACCCTTGACCTTTGAGTATTGAACCAAATTTGTATGCATAGCTAGGTCTTATGATCAGCTGTCTTTCTCTACATTCGGATGAAAAGTTTGCAAAAATCCTGAAAAAACCCCCAATTCTACCACCCAAAAATAGCCATCATTTGCTGATCTCTTGTGACCCTTGACCTTTACAAAGGGTCGTCCAAATTAGCATGCATAGGAAGGAATTACCATCAGGTATCTTTGTACCAGGTTTGGGATGGAAGTTGTAAATAGTATTTGAGAAAAAAATATTTTTGTCCCAAAAAAGCTATTTGTGACCTATTTCCTGATCTCTGGTGACTCTTGACCTTTCCAAGGGTCATCCAAATTAGTATGCACATTAAAGTCTTACCATCAGGTATCTCTGTACCAAGTTTGGGTTTAAAGTTGTAAATAATATTTGAGAAAAAAGATCTTTTGTCAAAATATGGCTATTTTTTTTACCTATTTCCTGATCTCATGACTCTTGACCTTTCTGAGAGGTCAACCAAATTAGTATGCATAGAAAGGTCTTACCACCAGGTATCTTTGAACCAAATTTGCATTTGAAGTTGTGAATAGTACTTGAGAAAACATAAATTTTGTCAAAATGTGGCTATTTTTGACTTATTTCCTGATCCCCTGTGACCTTGACCTTGAGAGAGGTCACTCAAATTAGGAAGTTTAGAAAGGGTTGCCACAAAGTATTCTTGGGCCAAGTTTGAAGACTGTGGCTTGAATAGTCGCCGAGAAAATGCCAACGTTAAAGTTTACCATGGCCAACTGGCGACGGCCGGACGACCACTGGCCTAAAACATAAAATACAATACAACTTTATTGTCTGTTTGAGTCAAAGCACGACAGAAATTTGCCTTTTGGCTCATCATAAAACAACAAAACAAGACACTAATAAACACTATAAGAATATTTCATTAAAATTATCATTGCAGCAATCTATCACAGGCAATCTATCACAAGATGGGAGGTAATGTTAAGTAGATCACACATTATACATCACATCGTTATAAACAAGAGTTCAAAATCGAAACAGCTGTTGGAATAAAAGTCTTCTTAAAAACATTCTTTTTGGCAAGTGGCATGTTGAAACGTCTGCCTGATGGTAGCATTTGAAACTAATAAAAAAATGGGTGACGAGGATCACTGACAATGCTAGCAGCTTTCCTTCGGACAGCCCTATGGTACAGATCATCTAATGGGTACTGTCCTAGGCCAATGATCTTCCCAGCTGTTCTGACGATACGTGGCAGTCTGCCCCTGTTTTTCATACTGAGGTTGCCATACCAAGCAGTGATGTCAAAAGTCAGTATTCTATAAACGGATTCTAAAACCTTGGAACCGACATCAAAACTTTTCAGTCTCCTAAGTCTCAGTCTCCTAACATACTCACTTTTGCTTCGCACATGAGCCAAAAAGTGGTGCCGAAAATAACGATTTTATCCTAATCAAACCCGACAGCCGGGACAAACTGTAGCCTTACGTAAAAACTGTTTATGAAAAATCTTGAGATTATTAATGAGAAGATTGCTATTTTCATAAAAAGGATACAAATAAAAATAACTTTATTGTCCCAAGATGGGAAATTTGTCTGCAGCGGAATAAATACATTTGACTGACTTGAACACACCGAACGATTACAGTGAGTATGTGCACGTATATAACATCACAACCATCTGTAATGTTAATACTAGAAAGAAAACGTTTTTAAAAACTGAGATGACACTACCTTATACCACGCGCACAACACACATGCACGCACACATGCAAACAACCCACAGACACACACACTTGCGTATCACATGACATTGCAAGTTCATAGACCTGAGGCTTGACCGTCCTTCAAATGATGTCATGACTATAGGTCTATGCCATGGCATCATTTAGATTCAATTGTTTTAAGAATAATCCAAAATAATTCCAGAAAAATGTGATTTTTCTTTTCCCAAAATATTTAATTATCACTCAAAACTTTGAAGAGGTACAATGCTGGTTAACAAACTCATTCAATGTCTTCCTTTAATCTAGCTATATGCAAAATATCTAGCAAAAATAAAAAGAAAAGGGGAGACTGCCAGTTCTAATATTTTAGGAAGATTACAAAGTAAAGTAGGTAAAAGCACTGTCAGGGAAGAGAAGTGTGCATGATCGACCAGTGATCATAGATCTACTTGGTCAAAGCACCAAAAAAAAAAAAAAAGAGATAGGAAAGAGAGGGTGCGCTAAGAAAATGACTGAAAGCAATGCATATGGAAGCCCCCCCCCCTCCCCCCGCCCCCCAAAGGGGGGGGGGGGTGGGGGGGGGGGCGTATCACATATCCACTGTTCCAGCCACTCAGTGCATGGAAATTTAAATCTAGGGTGCATGGAAATTTAGCTCTAGGTGGAGGCATGGAATGTATGCCCCTGCAGACACCACAGTAAAATGTGGCTGTCTTTGCAGGTAGGTAAACATTCCTGCCTTTCACCAGTATCCTGAATGGTGTGCTGACGAGATCGCCAAGACCGAAACAGCTGTCCACACCGGCTAAATATCTGGACCCCCCCCCCCCCCCCCTTGGGGGACCTAGATTTAAATTTCTATGCAGTGAGTGGCTGGAACAGTGGATATGTGATACGCCCCCCTTTGGGGGGGGGGGGGCTTCCATATGCATTGCTGTCAGTCATTTTCTTAGCGCACCCTCATAGATCTACTTGGTCAAAGCACCAAAAGAAAAAAAAAAGAGATAGGAAAGAGAGGGTGCGCTAAGAAAATGACTGAAAGCAATGCATATGGAAGCCCCCCCGAAGGGGGGCGTATCACATATCCACTGTTCCAGCCACTCAGTACATGGAAATTTAAATCTAGGGTGCATGGAAATTTAGCTCTAGGTGGAGGCATGGAATGTATGCCCCTGCAGACACCACAGTAAAATGGACTTGTCTTTGCAGGTAGGCAAACGTTCCTGCCTTCCACCAGTATGCCGAATGGTGTGCTGACGAGGTCGCCAAGACCGAAACAGCTGTCCACACCGGCTAAATATCTGGAACCCCCTTGGCGGACCTAGATTTAAATTTACATGCACTGAGTGGTTGGAACAGTGGATATGTGAAACGCCCCCCTTTGGGTGGGCTTCCATATGCATTGCTTTCAGTCATTTTCTTAGCGCACCCTCTCTTTCCAATCTCTTTTTTTTTTTTCTTTTTTTTTTTTTTGGTGCTTTGACCAAGTAGATCTATGATCACTGGTAGATCATGCACACTTCTCTCCCGTGACACCTTTTACCTACTCTACTTTGTAATATAGCAAAAATAAGAAAAATTATAGACTCCAGTGTGGATCAATTGGTTTTTGTGAAACAGCCATTTTCTCTCACCAATGTGCATCTTCATAAAAAAATAAACAAGAAAGGCAAAACCCTTATGGCTCACGTGTATGATCCACATGTCTGACAATAAGTAAAGAGATGGCTTCTGCACTAACAAAATCCATGTTTTCTCAAAATTGAATCAGCTTTCACACATCTGACAATCTACAGAATTACCGCCCTGTCTCAAACCTCCCTTTTCTCTCTAAGATCGTTGAGAAGGTTGTGTTGTCGCAACTTCTCGACCATCTGAACCTGAATCATCTTCTTAGTCCCAATCAGTCTGCTTACCGTGCAGGTCATTCCACTGAAACTGCGCTTGCAAAAATTCTTAATGACCTCCTCGAGGCTCTTGATGATGGCAAAGTATCTGTTCTCGCACTGTTAGACCTATCTGCTGCCTTTGATACGATTGACCATGACATTTTGCTACAACGTCTCTATTCTGTGTATGGCATTCATGAAACTGCTCTATCGTGGTTTAGATCATATCTGACGGACAGAACTCAGTGCATAGTTGTTAATGATAAACTATCCAGCCCATCCACCGTGCGCTTTGGCGTCCCACAAGGTTCAGTTCTTGGACCAGTCCTCTTTACCCTGTATGTTCAGCCACTGGCCAGTGTCTTTGACCGTTTCTCTATATCACATCATGCAGTTGCAGATGATACTCAACTCCATGACTCTTGTTCACCTGATCAGATTATGGACACAATCAAGATCCTTCAGGAGTGCGTCTTGGATACTAAGATGTGGATGACTTCAAACAAATTACAGTTGAATGACGGAAAAACTGAGGCCATGATAATTGCTTCCCCGAGGTTGACAAAGACGCTGACACTCCCCCAGTCATTACAAATCTGTGGTGCCACTGTCCCCTTCTCCCCCCATGTAAAATATCTGGGTGTCACACTTGATAGTAGCCTGTCCATGTGCCTTCATGTGAACAACGTTTGCAGATCCGCCTATACTGAACTGCGACGTATTGCTTCAGTCCGCCACTATCTGACACCTGAAGCAACTAAAGTACTTGTCTGCGCTTTTGTTTTGTCTAAATTAGACTATTGCAATGCTCTTTTGGCTGGCTGTTCCCAGTGTCTGATTGGCAAACTCCAGAAAATTCAAAACTCAGCTGCTAGGTTGATTCTTAGAGTCCCTAGATCAGATCATATCACACCCCATCTGTCTGCCCTACACTGGTTACCTGTAACAGCTAGGATTCAGTACAAAATTTCATGCATGACTCACAGTTGTATTACCTGTTCCTGCCCACACTACCTTGCCTCTCTTCTCCAGCTGTATATGCCCTTGAGACAGAATTTGCGCTCTGCTGCCGACTCTCGAGTTTTACGTATCCCTCTTGTCAAAACAAAGTCGTTTGGTGAGAGGTCATTCAGATACCAGAGCCCAGTTGTTTGGAATGATCTCCCACGCGAACTGAGATACGTGGATTCGAGAGAGGCATTCAAGCGTGCCCTAAAGACCCATATGTTTTCTGTCAGCTACAAATGACTTTGTCACACACCTGTCATGTTAAAGTCATCTCTATCTATTTATAGAAGTAGTGTGTGTGTGGGTGTGTGTGTGAATGCCAGTATGAGTCCATGAGCGTAGCACTTTTGAATGGTGACTTTATAGCTTGTTTACAGAGTGCGTTGTATTTTGTTTTTGTACTTTTTGTAAATTCTATTTTTGTAATTAGTTATTTTTTGTACATTAGTTTTTGTTAAGTGCCTAGAGCTCTAATCTGAGGTTAGGCGCTATACAAGTACTCATTATTATTATTATTATTATCTGTGAAACCCCCGTAACCCTTGACCATTGCAATGAGTCGACTAAAGTAGGATACAGTCATAGGAAGGTCTCATCATCAGCTATCTGTGGCAGTCCGTGGCGCAGTGGTTAAGGCGCCTGCCACCAATGCTAAAGGTGCGAGGTTCGATACTGGGTTTCGGCGTCAGATTTTTCTCCTCTAGTAAGTGTCACTGTTAATTCGGGCGGACCGTCGGGGGTTCTTTATCCGGGTACTCCGGTTCTTCCACCCCCTCCACTTTGGGACCGGTTTCAGGCCACTTTATAAATTTCAAATACAAGCGATCAAAATTTCCGAAACCTCAGTAGCTGAGCTAACCCTTTGAATGCGTGTGTGTCACGTGAGCGTGCGTGTTGGGTTCAGTTCGCGGCGCTTTGAGCCCATTCGCCAAATTGGGAAAAAAGCGCCTATATAATAAACGGTATTATTATTATTATTACCTTTGAGCCAAATTTGACTGAAAAGTTTGCCAAAATGTTGATAATAGCTACAATTAATAATAATAATAATAATAATAATAACGGTATTATATAGGCGCTTTTTCTCAATTTTTGGGCGAATCGACTCAAAGCGCCGAGAACTGAAACCCAACACGCACACTCACGTGACAGACATGGATTTACGCCATTTAAGACAAACACAGTACAAGACAGATGAAGGGCCAGTTCAGCTACTGAAGTTACAGAGATTTTTGATCGCTTGTATTTGAAATTTGTAAAGTGGCATGAAACCGGTACCAAAGTGTGGGGGGTGGGGAGTGGGGGGGGGGGGGGGGGGGGGGATTTTTATACACATTTCGTCATTTGTCGATCTCTTGCGACCCTTGTCCTTTCCAAGGGGTCATCCAAATTAGTATGCATAGATAGGTCTTATCATCAGGTATCTCTGTAGCAAGTTTGGGTTTGAAGTTGTGAATAGTAATTGAGAAAAAAACATCTTTTGTCAAAATATGGTGATTTTGGACCTATTTCTTGAGCTCTTGTGACCCTTGACCTTTCTGAGGGATCAACCAAATTAGTATGCATAGAAAGGTCTTACCATCAGGTATCTCTGTAGCAAGTTTGGGTTTGAAGTTGTTAATATTAATTTAGAAAAAAACATCTTTAGTCAAAGGTTACAAAGTAAAGTAGGTTATAGCACTGTCAGGGGTGTCAGTATTGCCGATGGTGTGCTGAAGAGGTCGCCAAGACCGAAACAGCTGTCCACACCAGCTAAATATCTGGACCCCCCTTGGGGGACCTAGATTTAAATTTCCATGCACCGAGTGGCTGGAACAGTGGATATGTGATACGCCCCCCTTCGGGGGGGGGGGGGGGGGGGGGGGGGGCTTCCATATGCATTGCTTTCAGTCACTTTCTTAGCGCCCCCTCTCTTTCCTTCTTTTTTTTTTTTTGTGCTTTGGCCACAGTAGATCTATGATCACTGGTCGATCATGCACATTTCTCTCCCCTGACAGTGCTATAACCTACTTTACTTTGTAACATTCCTAAAATATTAGCACTGGCAGTCTCCCCTTTTCATTTATCTTTAGTCAAAATATGGCTATTTTGGACCTATTTCTTGAGCTCTTGTGACCCTTGGCCTTTCCGAGGGATCAACCAAATTAGTGTGCGTATAAAGGTCTTACCGTCAGGTATCTTTGTACCAAGTTTGGGTTTAAAGTTGTGAATAGTATTTGAGAAAAATAAATTATGTCCAAAAATAGCTATTTTTGATATATTTCCTGATCGTTTTAATGACCTTGTGAGGTCACTAAAATTGGTACGTTTAGAAAGGTCTTGCCACAAAATATCCTTGGGCCAAGTTTGAAGACTGTGGCTTGAATAGTCTCTGAGAAAAAGCCAACGTTAAAGTTTACCAAGGACGACAGCGGATGGACGCCAGACGACGGATGCCAGACGACGGATGGATGACCACTGGCCCAGAACATAGACTCACTTTTGCTTCGCACGTGAGCAAAAAAAAAAAAAAAAAAAAAAACTACCTCAAAAATTATTCTTTTAGGGACAATATTGTAAAATTTTAAGCTTGTCCATGCTCAAACACGGGCTCTAGTCGCTGTCACATACACATACACACACACACATTTCAGCACTTGGCACCAAAAGCACATTCTCCAGCAAGGTTTGTGTAGCTAGACGTGACATCATTTTCATCATGTTACTTCTTTGCCAGAATTTCAAGACTGTACTCCCAAAACGTCATATGCATGCTCCGGAACGCGCTCCTAAATACTCTCTCTTGGCTTGACTTCGCGAACAATGATTCTACAGGGATTGTCCACGTCGTCTGCAGGCACACTTGTGGCTGCGGAGGCCAAACCAGGACAGGCAGGTTCGACCACAGTGGCTGTAGGGGGAGGTCTGGTCAGGGTTCTGAGTTGCGGCATCTCTGTTTTTTCTCCTGAGCCGCTTTTCCCTAAGGCTGGCGGTGGTCAATGTGGCAGGCACTGAGTGACTTCTTGAGACAGTCTTTGTCTCTCTTCTTTGGTGCCCCTCTGTCTTGGTGTTCAGTGAAGAAGCTCGCTGTACAGGGTGATCTTGGGAAAGCGGTCCTCCATCCTGGAGACATGCCCCGCCCAGCGGAGCTGTGTCCGCAGCATCAAGGCCTCGATGCTTACAGTCTCTGCCTGTTCAAGGACCTCAACGTTGGTGACATAGTCACTGCAGTGGATGCTGAGGATGATACGCAGGCAGCGCTGGTGGCAGCGTTTCGAGGAGTCGTAGTTGGCTGCGGTAGAAAGCCCAGGACTCAGAACCATACAGCAGGGTGGTGAGGACGACAGCTCTGTACACGCTGATCTTGGTGCCTTTTTACAGCTGTTGATTGTGCCACACCCGCTTGAATAGTCGCCCAAAAGCACTGTTCGCTTTTGCCAGCCTGTTGTCCAGCGCCTTGTCAATCTTGGCGTCTGATGTGATGATGCTACCAAGGTAGGTAAACTAGTGCACTGACTTCAGTTCAGACTTGCCAATGGTGATGTGGGGAGGGCGATGCTCTTCCTTGGGTGCTGGCTGGTGGAGGACCTCTGTCTTCTTCAGACTGACCTCGAGTCTGAAGAGCTGGGCAGTGTCTGCGATGCAGGACGTGATGTGCTGCAGGGCTCTCTGTGTGTGCAACAAGGGCAGCATCATCAGCAAAGAGCAGCTCACAAATCAGTCGGTCTAGAGTTATGGTGTGGGCCTGCAGTCATCCGAGGTTAAACAGGTTGCCATCGAGATGGTACCTGATGCACATGGCGTTGTCATCGTCAAGGTCCTCTGTGGCCTGCTTCAACATCATGCTAAAAACGATGGTGAAGAGAGTTGGTGCAAGGACGCAGCCCTGCTTCACACCATTGAGAATGGGGAATGGTTCTAAGAGGTCAGTGTTGAGTCTGACCTGGCCTTGCTGGTCCTTGTGCAGATGGACGATCATGTTGAGGAACTTTGGGGGACAGCCAAGTTGCTCCAGGATCTGCCACATGCCTTGCCTGCTCACAGTGTCGAACGCTTTTGTTAGGTCAACAAACGTTATGTACAGCCATTTGTTCTGCTCGCGGCACTTCTCCTGAAGCTGTCTCAGCACAAAGACCATGTTGGTGGTGCTCCTGTTGGCTCTGAAGCCACACTGGCCCTCTGGGAGGTGGTCTTCAGCAATGGCAGGTACCAGCCGATTCAGGAGCAGCCTTGCGAGAATTTTCCCGGCAATGGACAGCAGGGTAATTTAAAGATAGTTGGAGCAGGCAGACTTCTCCCCTTTGTTCTTGTACGCGAAGTCTTCGTTGTTCTTCGTTCGCGAAGTCAAGCCAAGAGGGAGTATTTAGGAGCACAGAAGCATGCACATGACGTTTTGGGCGTACAGTCTTGAAATTCTGGCAAAGAAGTAACATGATAAAAATTATGTGATTGTCACATCTAGCTACACAAACCTTGCTGGTGAATGTGCTTTTGGTGCCAAGCGCCTAAATAGGAATAACAAAAAACATACAAATGACGCAGTTTCCTTAAATCACCTTTCTGACAATTTATTATGACGAGATGGGGATCTGTGTACCATCTAAAGTTTAAACCTCGGGGTCTACAGACATTCTAAGCTGTTGTGAAAACAGGAGCCCTCTGAGGTCTGTGTCATTTGCTGCTAGTTTGCACCAGCTGGCATACCAGTAAAAAGTACCAGCACAATTGTCCATTACCAGTATTCATTACAGTACAACTTTCTGTACTGGAATGCAGCTCTGTATCAGTGATGAGAAAATACCTTTATATTGCATGTTACAAACTGAAGGTTTATGATCTCTCTACGCATTCAGGTGTCAAGCAAATGATGGAAACAAGTGACTGAAGTAAAATTCAGGCACTGATTAGGCTGAATCATTTTTTTAAAATCATGATTATGCCCCTTAGCCAGTCGCCATTATCTGTATCTGTAACACACTAGGAGGCCGTTTACACTTGCAGATCAACCTGGGTTGAACCCAAGTACAACCCAGGCTGGAGCAGGGTAGAG
Organism: Semisulcospira habei; assembly: GCA_036245525.1. NCBI lineage: Eukaryota > Metazoa > Mollusca > Gastropoda > Semisulcospiridae > Semisulcospira > Semisulcospira habei. The sequence continues at coordinate 96,260,641 of BTPG01000001.1, forward strand.
TTCAACTCTGGTCCGAAGCAGGGTTAAACCGGGGTTGGATCTAAACCGCATTCCATTCCATGTCATCACTATGCATGTTGCAAAAAAATTGGAGACGCGACATCACTGGCAGAAATTTCAGTACCATTGACGCAACAGATTTCATGGTCTATTGTGCCCATCAACAGTGAACATGAGATGTTTCTACCGTTTTTCATCCAAGTCTGGGCTGAAGGTGCTGACCATTATATAAGTTTGCAGCACAATTTGCCTCCAGCAGTCTTGAGACCGTGACAGAGGACAAACCCTGGCTTCTGATAATAAATGACCATGTAAAAACGCTGTTAACAACATTGTCATAAAGGTCATGATCTGTAAGAAAAACTTTCTTTTTTTCCAAACTTTGCTGTACAAGTATTTTGAATCTCGTATTCGAGATTGCCTCTTTCTATGCCGCGAGTAATAGTACATAAAAAATTATTAACATAAAAAGAAAGATGGTCACCATGTAACTGCAAGAGCCAAAGAACATCAGACACATAAGTCTATTACTATAAGTGTGCAACGCCTATTGAAAAAGTCAATGCCTCGTGTTGTGGGCGATGCGCGTTTGAACATGTATTTTACAAGAGCCTATTTTAAAATAGGGTATTGAGAGCACACTGGTAAAAAGTATCACATGAGCCAGATACACAAAAATCTTTTACACAATAAAATGTTCGTCTTTGATGTATTGGCATGTAAGTATCATGTACTGTTTTAAGCATGCAATGTTGAAAGAATACTTGTGTTATACAGTGCAGGATTTTGTGTGGTGTGTGTGTGTGTAGAGTGGGGGCTTGGGGAGGGGAGGGGAGGGGGTGAGGGTGGTGGGGGTGGAGAGCAAATGGCTGCATGAGATGACCAAAAAAAAGGTTACAATTTTGTCGTTTTTTTCTGCACCTGCACAGATGTAACGAAGCAAACAAAATAACCTGCTCAACACCGGTCTCATAATTATCAGACAGATGAACCGTTACCAGCCATGTACCTTTAACACATCGTTCCTCTTTGTCTTCTATCTTTTTCGGAAAAAATCAAGCAGCACAGAATGACCGCATTTGTAGCCATGTTGCATACTATCTGATTACATCACCTTGCCTAATACAATGACATTGTGTTGGGGATTTCTACACAACCTTCCCATCATGCTGGCCTGATTTTTGTTCTTTGAAGTCTGCATACTTGTTTTTTGACGTCACTACAGAACCTTCAAGCTAGGGTGATCGAACATTACGTGTCGACTAAAGTTACAACATGTTACTACATGTGCAGCCCACGTTGTACACTTACAGTAATAAAGTTATGGAGCCATGTATAATGTGTTGTCTCGTGGAGGACGGCATGATGCATTCCTAAGATCCTTTGTTGCGTTATATGGGCGTGTCAACCCCGATTCCAAATGCAAGTGTAAACGCACCAACCCGGGTTCAACCCAGGTTGCAAGTGTAAATGGCCTCCTAATTACATAAACACTGTCCGAGAGCAAATGAATGATCTTCCCATGCATGTTTCAGTCACTTCCAACATCAGAAATTCAACTTCTGGTCTGAAAGCAGCTGATGGCTAGTCCCAAAAAATAAAATTATTTAACAGAAAAAGATGAGGATTTCATCCCAATGTCTACTGTATTGTTTTGAGCTTTTTGAGGCATTTTTCTTTTGGGAACATTCAGAGTTGTTCCTATTTTTAAGCTTATCCTTCTGATCTTTCTCCACCTTAACCCACCCTACCCTCTGATCCTAACACTGGCAAACACAAACACAGACAGACACACAGCGCTTTGCACTGGTTGTACGTTCTGTGGGCTGGCGTAGCCACCGCCATTCTAAAAAAGAACAAAAGCACAAGCAGTGAAAATACATTACTATAAGCTTCACGTCATGGTATCACTAGTCCGATAACCCTGTGTGCACAGTGATGAAATTAATGTTTTACATCACTCCTAGTAGAAAGAATCAAATCTGGTAATTTTCTAGCTGATTTTCATACCTAGAACTTTCAGGTCAGAATTTGACCCAGTCATATATGAGAACCGGGACAAACAGCGGGCTTATGTAAATACTGTTTATGAACAATAATTCAGGTATTAATGAGAAGTTTTTTTTTTTTCCAAATATTTTAAACCTTTTCAAATAATTCCACAAAAACGTGGTGCTAAAAATCACTATATGACCTAGTCATACCAAAGAGCCAGGACAAACAACAGGCTTATGTAAATACTGTTCATGAAGAATCATTAATTATAAAAGGATTGCCTTTTTTTTGTAAAAAGATTCAAATATATTTGTAACCATTTAAAAAATAATGCAACAAAATCATGAGAAACAAAACTCCAAAAATGTGAAACACACTATACTTTTTACTAAACAAGAAAGGCAAAGCCCTTATGGCTCACGTGTATGACCAATCCACACATGTGACAATAAGTAAAGGGATGGCTTCTGCACCAACAAAACACACCTGTCAAACCCCCATGACTCTTGACCTTTGTGATGAGTCCACTAAATTAGTATACATAGGAAGGTCATATCATCACCCACCTTTGTGCCAAATTTGATTGAAAAGTTTGCAAAAATGTTGATAATAACTACAATTCTATGAAAAATTGGCATTTTATACACATTTGCCGACCTCTTGTGACCCTTAAACTTTTCCAATGGGTCATCCAAATTAGTATGCATAAATAAGTCTTACCATCAGGTATCTCTGTAGCAAGTTTGGGTTTGAAGTTGTGAATAGTCATTGAGAAAAAACATTTAATGTCAAAATATGGCTATTTTTGACCTATTTCCTGAGCTCTCATGACCCTTGACCTTTCCGAGGGGTCATCCAAATTAGTATGCATAGATAGGTTTTACCATCAGGTATCTCTATAGCAAGTTTTGGTTTGAAGTTGTGAATAGTATTTGAGAAAAAACATCTTTTGTCACAATATGGCTATTTCGGACCTATTTCCTGAGTTTTTGTGACCCTTGACCTTTCAAAGGGATCAACCAAATTAGTATGTATAGAAAGGTCTTACCATCAGGTATCTTTGTTTCAAGTTTGGGTTTGAAGTTGTGAATAGCATTTGAGAAAAAATATTTTATGTAAAAATATAGCTATTTTTATATATTTTTTGACTCCCTGTGACCTTGACCTTTGTGAGAGGTCACTGAAATTGCTATGTTTAGAAAGGTCTTGCCACAAAGTATCCTTGGGCCAAGTTTGAAGACTGTAGTTTGAATAGTCTCAGAGAAAATGCCAACGTTAAAGTTTACGATGGATGACGGCAGACGGATGACAGAGGCCAGATGGACGACCACTGGTCCAAAACATACTCATTTTTGCTTCGCACGTGAGCCAAAAAAGCATGTTGATGAATCAATTCAAGGCATTTCTTCAATCTAGCTATATACTGTTGATTTGATTTGATTCTTTATCAAGTAAGTAAAACAAAAATGATGGGTTCATTAGTGGGTTAAATGTTTTTTATCAAATAAACATTTTCTTGTAAATGTATATTCTAATTTCAGTACCCTTGGAGGCGTGTTTGATTAAATCCCATCGAGTTAAAATAAAGGCAAATAATGAGCATACTATGCATTGAGAAAATAACAAACAGGTCATTTTTCTAGCAGGTTCAATGGTAGCCCTCTGGTTTTGGAAACAACATCTTAATAATAATAGTCTACTGCTGTTGCCCCTAACCCAAGTAAAAGTGTTGGTATTGTGAAAGCAGCATGTCCCACCTGTGGCCTGTGTGGCTGCAGGGATAGAGGGCGTAGAGACGGACTTGGTCATGTTGGAATGTGCCACACACAGCGCATCCCACTCTTCATAGCCCTGCAGCTCCTGGGAGGTTGATGCTGAAGATGTGCGTGGCTTCACCTGGCGAAGCTCCAGCTATTTACATAAGAAGCAAACAAAGGCACATCAAGCAGAATTTTGTACATGAAGGGCAAAAAGCAAATTTCTTAAAACAACCTACTCCATGCCATAAAGGGTTAACACTTCGCAAAATGTCATTTATAAATTATATTAGTATTTCTCGCAATAATGCTGGACAAAATATAGGGTAGCAAGTCAAAGAAAATATTTCAAAATCACCTAATAAATGATTTTAGTCAAGTAACACTGACACTTTATGCAGGATGAATTGTGGGTGTTTTTTTGATCACACATCTTTCAAACAAAAAAACAAACGAAAGACCCATTTTCTCACACTTTAACGTACATTTCTTTGATTTGTATTCCACAGAAAGGTCTACTTCATTACACGCAAACAGGCAGTGAAATTTGTAAATGCAAAGATTAGGAACACTAAAGGAAAACACAAAAGCTGTACTTAATTACACCAAAAGATCTTTTTTAGAGTGACTGCAAAGTTTTTGAGTATTACATTCGTTCATTATTTGAGACAAACATATGTTTTAAACAAAATGATGATAACAATGCAAACTGGTTGCAACCGTTAACCGAACAAAAGAGAAAAATCCCGGAATAAATTTTTTACTAAAGCAAGCTCACCCTAGTAGCATTCGATGGTCGCGGTTACCATCTCAATTTGGAAACAGCGTCACATTATGGTCACGGTCTTTTAGAGGAGTTACATTTACGTATCACATTTTAGGCTCAACACAATGTCATGGTGACCACCCATAAATAGCTCACATGAGCTCTTCTCCGAAGACCTATGTGATGGTACTGCGATGTCTATGAGACCTTTGAATGAGCCCACAATGTGGATTGGATTACATTGCTTAACGTCCCGACAGCAACAAGGCTTTCTCAGGATGTGCCTGCACTGCTTGTGAAAAAAAAAAAAAAAAAAAAACTAAACAGAACATTGAATGTATGTCGCCAGCCGGTCAAATACATTAAATAAACCTAACACATGGGCCTAAATAAAGCTAAGACCATTTAGAAACACACATCCAATATCAAGAGCTACAGGCAGTGCAGACAGTAGGGAGAGTTTTAAAAAGGCAAATACAGGTGAATGGACAAAGGGTAGACAGAAACACATGCCCCAGAATAGAGAGATAAACCCACCCTGTGGGGCTGACCAGGGTGACCCTGGGAACTAAAAAATACCTAACCCCACCCAAGTCCCCCAGGGCAGACCCGGGTGGGGCGCCCACAATGTGACTGTCACAAAGCAGAGGTCGCTGTGCAGTCGCAGCACTGGCTCACACGGGCTCAAAGACCAATGAGACAGTACTGCGACCAAAATGGGACTATCATGGGACTATGCAAAATGGTCGCACTTACGTATCATCTGCCATGATCTATGGATGTTAATTGCCCTTGCCACATACTGTCATCCATCCATTCTAATTCTCTGTCTCTATTTCGGTGCCCCGTCTTTGAAATCACATTCGTTGTGGACAAAGGACGTTAAGCCCTAAACGTTAACGGTCTCCCTCTCTCTCTCTGACAGCAAGTTCGACTATCATCCATTCATCCATCCATTCATCAAGCCATCTATTCGCCCATCCTTTAACCAGTCCGTTCCCCCATCCATCCATCCATTTACATGCTTATATATATATATATATATATATATATATAATGTGAAGAAAGGATCCACAAACACCACGTAGTTTAGAAGGAGTTACACTTTTAATCTATGCACAAATTTTCGCCCTCTCAGCGAGGGCTTCTTCAGGGGAATGCCCAGGTAACAGGTAACTAGGTAACAAAACATAATTTACGTGTGAGAATGTAGAGCGTCAAAATAGATACAGAATGCACTTTCAAATTTTAAATTATCGTAATACTTTTACATATATAGACTAAGGTACAAAAGCACGTGCACAAGTTCATGATATTAGTGCGTCATTACTGATGACATGAAACTTTATGAAATACTAGTATTGACACGCAGTGTGCGGAGGAAGAAATGACGCAATGAAATATCTATAATAATAACGTCATCAACAATGACACCATCATCATTAGTAGAATTTTCAAACGTGCAGTCAAGAAAAATCTAGAAATCACACACACAATTACAATGTTCGTATTATGCTTACTGTATAGTCCGAATTAAAATACACATGCATAAATTCAAGTACGTCATTCCTGTCAGTCCGGAAGACAGCAATAGTTAATAACTCATGTGCATGACGTACTAAGTAGAAAATGCATCAAAAATATAACACATTACTATTTTTACTGTTACGTACATCATCATCGTCATCAATATCGGTAACATACTCAGAACTCATACACAAACAAAGCTGACAAAAACATCAAATGTCGTAAAAACGCTCATGCAAATTATACGGGGGGGGGGGGGGGGGGGGGGGGGGGGGGGGGGGGGACATAGATTTTCTAAGTTCAACTAGTCACGAATATCTCTCTCTCTCTCTCTCTCTCTCTCTCTGTCTTTCGCACACCCACACACATTTATAAAACATAGGGGTTGCAGTAAACAGCACGTGCGCAAGTTCATAATACACCACTGCTGATGACATAAGAAAACCATGTATAATAATAACGTCATCAACATGACATGGTCATGCAATGTTAGCAAAGTATCTATATTATACAAATATACTGTTACGTCATCAACAACATTAACGTCACACATAGAACTTGCACACATGCATTTCCAAGAAAACTGAAGGCTTAGAAAATCATATACAAACATGCGATGGAAATATGAAAACAAACAAAGTTTCGCCAAGGTCAGTGAGGCAGAAAAAGGGGAAATCTATCCCCCTCACTCTCTCTCTCTCTCTCTCTATCTCCCCAGATTCTCTCTCATCCTCTCTCTCTCGACTCTCTCTCTCTCTTTCTCTCTCATTCTCTCTCTCTCTCTCTCTGTCTCTAGTGCGATAGTAACTCTGTAATCAGTCGATTAGCATCGGCAAGTTCGAAAAATGGTTGTTACTACCAAAACTTTTACCGTTGTCAAATAAAGGATCATTGCCATTCTCTCTCTCTCTCTCTCTCTCTCCAGATTCTCTCTCATCCTCTCTCTCCACTCTCTCTCTCTCTCCCCAGATTCTCTCTCTCATCCTCTCTCTCTCCACTCTCTCTCTCTCATTCTCTCTCTCTCTCTCTCCAGATTCTCTCACCCATCCTTTCTCTCTCTTCACTCTCTCTCTCTCATTCTCTCTCTCCCCAGATTCTCTCTCTCATCCTCTCTCCACTCTCTCTCTCTCCCTCCCTCTCTCTCTCTCTCTCATGGTCAGTGATTAATTACAATTATATATTTGCCGCCTCTGTCTCTCTCTACCTCCCCCTCTCTCTCTCTCTCCCTCCCTCTCTCTCTTTCTCTCTCTCTCTCATGGTCAGTGATTAATTACAATTATATATTTGCCGCCTTCCTAGCCTCAGCATGGTAGCTAGATCTTTGCGGGAGTTCAGGCCAACAAAGATAGTTCCAACATTGGCCTGCCACCACGTTTCACGAGAGATCAGTTCACTCTCGTCCTTCACTTGTTCAATAGGAAAGATTTTTAGAAACGGTACTGTCCGATCTACTGGTTGTGTGGTGCTAATGACATGTTGAACAAGTGAACACTTAGAGCATTTCTTGTTGTTGATGTCACTTTTGTGATTTGCCCAACGCAGCTTAAGATTACATGTAGACCCAATGTACATGGCGGTTGTATGACACGAGCACTGGATAACATACACAACATTTTGTGTATTATTCATTATTTATAACAAAGGCGTCGCCTAAGCCAAAAAATGCACTACCTGATGAGACCCACCTTGGGTCAAAACCAGTCGTAGGCGGCAAAATCTTAAATCTATCCAGCAGGTCCAAGATCTGTTTGGGAATATTCATGCACTAGCCTCCCCTCTCGGGGGGGAGGACTGGATATTCTCCAGCGGGTTGCGGGGCGCCTGGGGGTAGTCCCTATTACTTTATGTAGTAGGTGTTCAGTGGAAGGCTCAAAAGATCTAATAAGCGATGCAGTCACAAAAGGACAGCTGATGTCCTGATGACACAATGCAAGCTTACCAGCCTGGATTTCCATGGCATTAGCACAGCATTCTCAGAATTTATTGAAAAATCATGTCCCTTGGAGCTACTCTGATTGAGTGCATTTTTTGGCTTGGGCAACGCCTTTGTTATAAATAATGAATATATATATATATATATATATATATATATATATATATATATATATATATATATATATATATATATATATATATATATATATATAGTCTGTCTTCTTCCACTGCAACACCCCATAAAGCTTTAGGGATGCAATCCACGCTGGACTAGTGGTTGCTACCAGTCAAATTCTGGAGGCGGCATCTAGTACATGCATTGTGTTTGCAATTTCAGGTTACGCCGTATGCCTACCTGAAGAGCTCCCTCTTAGAGCGAAACCGGTTGTAGGCGGCAAAAACTTTAAATCTACTCAACAGGTCCAATATCTGTTTGGGAATATTTTCTAGCATCCCCCCTCGGGGGGAACACTGGATATTCTCCAGCGGGTGGCGGGGCGCCTGGGGGTAGTCCCTATTGCTTTATGTGATAGGTGTTCAGTGGAAGGCTCAAAAGATCTAATAAGCTGATGTCCTGATGACACAATGCAAGCTTACCAGCCTGGAATTCCATGGCATTAGCACAGCATTCTCAGAATTTATTGAAAAATTACGTCCCTTGGAGCTACTCTGATTGAGTGCATTTTTGAGTGCATTATATATATATATATATATATATATATATATATATATATATATATATATATATATATATATATATATATATATATATATATATATATATATATATATATATATAATTTTTCATTCAATTCTGAGAATGCTGTGCTAATGCCTTGGAATTCCAGGCTGGTAAGCTTGCATTGTGTCATCAGGACATCAGCTGTCCTTTTTGTGATTGCATCGCTCACTAGTTCTAGAAAGGAGAGGGTAGTGGGAGAGAAGGAATGACAAACCTATCATTTTTAGCCTTCCACTGAACATCTACTACATAAAGCAGTAGGGACTACCCCCTGGCGCCCCGCCATCCGCTGGAGAATATCCAGACCTCCCCCCAAAAGGGGGATGCTAGAAAATATTCCCAAACAGATATTGGACCTGCTGAGTAGATTTAAGTTTTGCCGCCTACATGCACACACACACACTCTGTAGACAGATACACTGTCATCTATCCATCCATCCGTTCGTCCATCCATCCATCCAACTGTGCATCCATCTATTTACATGCATTCTCTCTCTCTCTCTCTCTCTCTCTCCAGCCAGCCAGCTAGACTAGACCAGCTAGCTAGTTAGACTGCCATCCATCCATCTACATGCACCCACTCTCTCTCTCTCTCTATCCAGCCCGTCATCCATCAATCCACCCATCTATCCATTCTCTCTCTCTCTCCGACTTTTCCTCACTCTCACTGTCCGTCCATCCATCGTCATCCCTCCATCCATCTATCTGTCATACCAGCCCTATTTTGTCTTTGCATGCATGCACATACACATAGCCACGTCATTTGCCATAAATAATGCAACATCAAATTCAGAACTCTGCTAACATTATGGCTACCAGAGAGGGATTAAGTGTTGCTGATTATATAATAATAATAATAATTACGGTATTTATAATGTGGCCCTTTATAAAAAGTGGCCCTTAAGTTTTGACCATTAGTATATTTATATTTCAAAATTTGTTTTTCTTGTTTTTCTCCATCAACAACAATGGTGGAAACATAATCGTGCTCTGAGATCAAGAGAAGTTAAATTCCACATGTATGCACCTGAATAAAACAAGGTATGAACTTCTGTACAAAAGATCATTTTGCAATAAGTCTGTTTCTCAATATGACAGAAGGGGGAGGGGGGGGGGAGAGAAAGAGAGAGAGAGGTATTATCTCTATTTTCATCAGAAAAGTTGCTTTCACGCAAAGCCCCAAGTTTCACGCAGAACGTCAAAGGTGGGTAAGTTGGCATCGTTTATGATTTTTTTACTTTGATAGCTGCGTGCAATGAACTTTGTAAATTCTTCTTTTTTTCGTTTTCGTCGACTCTGTCTGAAGGTGAATTTGGACGCTTCCTTTACTGTTGTTTTCCATGATATATAGTGTGCCTACTGTTGGCGTAGTGATGGTAAACGTAGGGTCAAAACATCAAACAAAAAAACAAACAAGTGACAAATGGCAGTAAGTTTTTTTAATTCAATTAAAAAATCTTTATTGTCCATTAAACATATTTGTATAAAATGGAAATTTGTCTTCGGCTCACAAACATGAACAAGCAATTAAACACATATTTAAATAAAATCCCTCCCCACGCCTGTTAGAATCTAAAATCCTTGCCGAATCGCATTCTATTGATCACTTTGAATCACTTTATCACCACTCCCTCTATCACAGTACCATCCCTTGCTATCACAACTTATCACAGCTTTTGGTTTGTGTCAGGGGAAAGGACCATCACCCATCCTCCCTAATAGGGCGGCTCATGAGGGTCCCAGCCCCTGGTCTCTCACTCTCTCTCGCACACACACACACACACACGCACACTATACTGCGATGGATTTAAAATAATAAAAGAAAAAGTAATATATAAAACTGCATTCTTATTAATTTGTCAGTGCATAGATAACATTAGGCCTCATCTCTTAACGCTAGCAGAGCTTAACACAGTGACAGCCGATGGCACGAAGGATCATTTGTACACATTCCTTCTCGCCAGCGGCACTTTGTACTGGCGTCCCGAGGGCAGCAGTTGGAACTGGCCATGAAGAGGATGTGTTTGATCTGTGATCTCTACAGCCTTCCTCCGGACAGCCTGGTGATATAGGTTCAACAGATGTGGCAGCTTTACACCAACAATTTTGATGGCTTGGTTGACAACTTTAGACAGCCGTGCCCTATCCTTAACAGTCATGTGGCCATACCACGAGACAATGTTAAAGGCAAGTATACTCTCTACTAGAGACCTGTACACAGTCACCAGGATGTCAGGAGAAACAAAGAGGCAACAAAGAAGCGCAGTGCAAAGAACAGTGGTGAAATATTTGCGTGTAGATATGGGTAGTCCTACACACCATTGGTCTCATGTATGAGTTGTCGTTTGTGGCAATGCTTTGGTGATTTTATGATTAATTTGCAATGTGATTTGTCATAGAGGATAGTTCTACTCGATTTTTGCCACACAGTTAAATATGGCCGAGGAGAAAAATGGGAAAGTGAGAAGGACAGAGACAGACAGACTGACAGGCAGACTATTTGATAATAAAAGAAAAGAAAGCATGAATGGGATCAAAAAGCTAAGAAATTAAATTACGTTTTCACATTAAACCCGGTGTCTAATACATATGCGTTTTTAAAGTCACTTCTCTTGTTTGCGACAGGCTTCACTGGTGGGAAAGTGCAGTCTATGATGGCTACATTTCATGCAGTCCAAGAATACACAGGTGAGTGGGGACTAGGCTTGTTTCTGAAAAGAATGGCATAATTGTATCTTGACACGTTTATATGTTCACACTCTGAAAGGGAAGAAGCTCCAGCATTACAACAGAAACGTGTGAACCTCTCTCTCTTTCTCCCCCCCCCCCCCCCCCCTTTCTGTCATATTGAGAAACAGACTTACTGCAAAATGATCTTTTGTACAGCAGTTCATACCTTGTTTTATTCAGGTGCATACGTGTGGAATTTAACTTTCTCTTGATCTCAGAGCACGATTATATTTCCACCAATGTTGTTGATGGAGAAAAACAAGAAAAACAAATTTTGAAATATAAATATACTAATGGTCAAAACTTAAGGGCCACTTTTTATCGCAGACGCACCGACAACACCACACAAATAATGTAACAATACTTGGATTCAGTACTTTGCTAATTTATTCAGTAACAATTTCATTTAAGTTTTGAGTAAAACAAGAAATTGTAACAACAGCAATACGTTAGAATGTTCACCCACCCCTCATTTGAAAAGTCACACAAGACTGGTCCTGTCAGTAGCGAGTGTACCCACCGTTTGCAGCCAAGCATTCAATGCAGCTTTGACGCATGGAGTTCACCAGGGTTTGGAGAACATGTTGTGGGATCGCTGCCCACTCTTGATGCAGAAACTGAGTCAGCTGGGGTACGCCTTGAGGTGGGGGGTGGTTGCTGACTACACGTTGCCCCAGCACGTCCCAGAGGTGCTCGATGGCAGCCAGATCAGGTGAATGAGCTGGCCACTCCATCTTCATGATGCCCCGTTGCTCAAGGTACTCATCCACCACACAGGCGTGATGAGGTCGATCGTTGTCATCCTGCAGAACAGCATTGTCGCCTATGGCTTGGAGAGCTGGCTGGAAGAGGGGCTGCACAATTTCATCCCGATAGCACAGTCTAGTCAGGGTGCCTCGGATGACATGGAGGGGGGTCCTGCCTTCCCTGATGAAGCCTGCCCAGACCATGACTGAGCCTCCTCCATAGCGATCCACCTCTTGGACTCATCCATCCGTGAATCGCTCGCCCTGGGGTCTCCAGACCCTCACCCTGCCATCGCTGAAGGACACGGTGAACCATGACTCATCAGTAAACAGAACCTGAGTCCACTGGAGTCTGCTCCACCTCACATGTTTACGACACCAGGCAACCCGGGCTCTGCGATGAGCTGGAGTGAGGGGTATTCTCACTGCTGCTCTGCATGAAACCAGGCCAATTTCGTGCAGACGTCAGCAGACTGTGCTTCTGCTGACGTCAACGTTTGCAGCTTGCATCAGTTGACGTTGCAGAGTGGTTGACGTGACAGTTCGGTCGTGCAGAGCCGCCACACAGAGGTATCTGTCCTCCCTTCTGCTGGTGCAGCACGGGTCTCCTGAGCAGTTCTGCCATTCAAGTTTCTTGGAATCGTGCCAGCAGCATCTGGATCACTGAATGGGACACCCCAAAACGTCTCCCAACTTCTCGTCTGGAAATTCCATCCTGCAGCCATGCTAGCACCCGGCCTTGATCTACTGGCGTTAGGCTTCATCGTTGTGGCATGGTTAGGAAAGTGACAAATATGACCCTACTGTACCGGTATTTGTAGCGAAACAGAAGTGCTCAATGTTCACAACTGACCCCTTTAGCATGTGCAACACGACTTTACCGAGTTTTTCCACCTGCCTGCCTTTGGTACGCTTGCCAATATCCCATAGCTTTTCACAAAAACTGACGATGTTTCACGAGCATTTGACACGTTCATGGTAATTGATGAATTGTTGTATATTGTTCCCTGTACAATGGACTGTCTAAGGTCAACTTTTAACCCATTTGGATCGAAAGAACATTGTATTTTTATTAGTGTACTTGCGACGATAAACAATGACACAAAAAGTGGAGTGGCCCTTACGTTTTGACCATTAGTATAGTTTGTCAAAGGTAACTTCGGTTGTTACAAATACAAAGGACAAACATTTTCTTATTGTTATGTCTAACACTTTGTCAGTGAAATAACACATATAGAAATAGTGTAGTCGGGACCTCCAAAAAGTGTCATTACATCTGACTTTTGTTCAGCCTGACCATGTTATACGCCAAGTTGCTGTACACATGGTATTGTATTTTTTCAGCTCCTAATGCTTTCACTACTGATGGCAAGTGAATACAAGACACCGAAGATCGTAACATCTAATTGCACCAGTTCTGCCTACAACATGACGTCTATGGCTACTTCACCGTGTGCCAGTTTCAGTGTTTACGTTTGTACTAACTGAAACAGAGCGACCCATTCCTGATTGCTGTTTTTCTATTTGGTAAATCCCTCACAAGGGGAAATGAAACTGTGCCACACCAAGGACATCTGAACGGCTCTTTTTCTATTCAAAGATGGCATTTTATGAAGACAGATCTTATAAAATGGCTCTGCAACAACAACAAATGCTCGGACCCACCTGTCTCTGGTTCGGCCACCCTCATTCAAATGTGCTGCTTTACTGTTCCTACACCACAAGATCCCCAAATGGTTTATCTTTAATAAGTTAGCTAAAATACCTTACAGAATTTCGATTTCCTCACCATAATGGTTGAAACTGTGAACTGTAGCTGTCTTGTTGCATTCTTGCACTTTTTCGAAAGTTAACCGTATGGTGCAGGAACATTAAAGCAGCAAGTTCCAAACAATTCACAGCAGTACATTTTACCGAACTACTGACTAAAACTGAGGAGGTCAGAGCCAAAGCTATGCGGGTCTAAGCTACTTTCTTGTTTTCAATTTTTTTTTTGGGGGGAGTCATGATAACTCAGTGTGAAAGACATGAAGAAAAAAATAAAATATATATTTACTGTTATAAATGATCAAGAATAATTAAACAAAATTGGTCATATTTAAAGTTTTGTTTGGTTTGTTTGCAGTTGTTACATTTTTCTTCAGATTGTTCTTTTCATGACAGTTTCTGTCAAGCTTTAGATAGACTATGTAGACATTTTGTCCAAGGAGTCATTTGTAATGCATTTTACAGTGTGCCTCTTTGTAGAGGAATGCCTTATGTTTGACTCATGCTTGACTCTTGTAATTATTACTTACTTACTTACGCCTGTCACCCCTACCCGGGTATAGGCCGTCGACGAGAGACCTCCAGCGACTCCTGTCCTGTGCTTCTCCTTCGATTTTACTCCAGGTGGTTCCCATTCTCTTGATGTTTGCTTGGAGGTCTCGACGCCAGGAGTTTCTCGGCCTACCTCTTTTCCCCTTTCCCTGGGGATTCCATGACAATGCCTGCCTAGTGATACTGGAAGCTGGCTTTCTCAGACTGTGACCAATCCATCCCCATCTTCTTCGCCCAATTTCATTCTCTGCTGTTATCTGCTCTGTTCTCTCCCAGAGTCTGATGTTGCTGATCTTCTCTGGCCAGTGGATTTTCAAAATTCTTCTAAGGCAACTGTTTATGAAGATCTGTACTCTGTCGACAGTGGTTTTTGTCAATCTCCAAGTCTCTGCTCCATATAGGAGAACTGCTTTTACGTTGGAGTTGAAAATCCGGACTTTGGTGTTTTGTGACAGCTCTCTGGAACTCCACACTTTTTTCAACTGGAGAAAGGCTGCTATGGCTTTACCGATTCGTGCTCTGACATCTGCATCAGTGCCGCCTTTTTTGTCTATGATGCTCCCGAGATAGGTGAAGGACTCCACCTCCTCCAACAGGGTGCCAGCAAGCAAGACTGGTTCTTCCCTGGTTGCGTTCAGCCTCATTGTCTTTGTTTTCTGTTTGTGGATGGTGAGGCCCACTTGGGACGAGATGTCAGCAAGCCTTGTGGTCTTGTCCTGCATTTGTTGATGCGTGTGGGACAGTAATGCCAAGTCATCTGCAAAATCGAGGTCATCAAGCTGTGTCCACAGTGTCCACTGTATTCCGCTTCTTCTCTGCTCTGTGGTCCTCTTCATGACCCAGTCTATGGCCAGTAGGAAGAGGAACGGAGACAGCAGACACCCCTGCCTGACACTGGTTCTGACCTGGAGCTCCCTGGTGAACTGCCCTTTGTGGATCACGTGACATGTCATGCCATCGTAGCTGCTCTTGATCAGGCGGACGAGCTTTGTGGGTACACCGTAGTGTCGTAGGAGTTTCCACAGAGTCTCTCGGTCCACGCTGTCAAATGCTTTCTCGTAATCCACAAAGTTGATGTACAGCGGGGAGCTCCACTCCAGAGACTGTTCCACGATGATGCGGAGAGTGGCGATCTGGTCTGTACATGATCGGTTTTTCCTGAATCCTGCTTGCTGGTCTCTCAGCTGGGGGTCAACGGAGCTCTTCATTCTCTCCAGGATGATCCTGTTGAAGACCTTTCCTGGTACTGACAGCAAGGTGATTCCTCTATAGTTGGAACACTTGCTGAGGTCACCTTTCTTGATTAGGTACCCCTCCTTCCAGTCAGCCGGCATCACCTCCTCTTCCCAGATCTTTCCAAACAGTGGGTGCAGCATCTCCACTGTTGTCTCTAGGTCTGCTTTCAGAGACTCCGCTGGGATGCCATCTGGCCCTGCTGCTTTGCCGTTCTTCAAAAATGCCACTGCTCTTCTGATCTCTTCCCGGCTGGGTCTGTCACAGCTGATGGGTAGGTCGGTCTCTGCTGGCTGGATGTCTGGGGGATCGGGTGGGCTGGGTCTGTTCAGTAACTCTTCAAAATACTCGGCCCATCTGTCAAGTTGGTCTGCTCTGTCTGCAATAGGCTTGCCTTCCTTGTCTTTTACTGGTCTTTCTGTATGGCCATACTTGCCCGACAATCTTCTGGTAATGTCGTAGAGCTGTTTCATGTTGCCGCTGCCTGCTGCCTTTTCTGCTGCCAGGCTGTCTGTGTAGGCCCTCTTGTCTGCCCTGATACGCCTCTTCACCTCCCGGTTGGCTTCCGAGTATTCCTCCTGTGCCCTTGCTTTGGCTGCTCTCGTGCGACTGTTGTTGACAACTGCTTTCTTCTGCTTCCTCAATTCTATCTTCTTCAAGGTCTGTGCCGACAGCCAGTCCTTGTGATGGTGTTTCCTGAACCCTACAGTGTCTTTGCAGGTTGAGTTCAGCGCCTCTCTAACTGCCTTCCACTGCTGCTCTGTGGTGACCGCCTCCTCTTCATTTACTAGCTCCTGTAGCGCTTGAAACCGGTTGGACAGCACCAGTTTGAACTCTTCTCTCACTCCAGTATCTCTCAGGAGGCCTACATTATAGCGCTGTCTTCTTGTTGTCTCTGTGCGGCTTTTCTTTAACTTGAGCTTTATTCTTAACCCTTTGAACCCGGCAAACCGCTGTAGCGGTTGGCGGCCTCGTATACCGTTGAACCCGACAAACCGCTACAGCGGTGTCAGGTGTTACTCATCGCGCGCCCAGTGACGCGCGAGCCTCGCTGCGCGTGTGGTGACCTCGCCCTTCACACTGACACATCCTGTTTACACTCAGTACACGGCCTGACAGTAGTACGCACGTTCGTCTGTGGTATGCGGTCAGCTTTGCGGCGCTAGCGTGGGAATTACAGTCGGAATGGCGAGTGGATGTCTAGATATTCGGAGTGATACAATTTTGTGTTTGGAGACATGGTTTCAATAGCAGATAGTTTTGATGTATTGGGACATGTGTGCCTACCTACCGCATGGTAGCATAACCACGTGTTGGCAGTGTCAGCTGGAGCAATCGCCGTTTGAGGCACTGACAACGGCAATGACTTACAGCTTGATTCTAATGCTGAATTCGGAGGTTCTAATTGATATTCCGGTTTTTTTATGCCACACCTTGGTGCACCTGTAGGTAACTCTGTGGACACCAACGACACACATTGGTCACATGTGTAGTACGTGTATAGTCTTTACAACACTGGTACTTCCATCCGATCGTGTACGAGACACAACACAGACACACTGATCATCATTCGATGCCGCTTATTACATGTTGTCTAGACCGTGGATATACCTTATCAGTGGCAGGTGTAAACATTGATATTCGGTGACAAGGTAGGGGTCTTACGTTGTATCGCCATGCTGGAAATGCATGGACACTTATGTGTCACACTAACAGACACCCTATTTAGTGATGCATGTTAAGTACCAGCGACCTGTCATTCACGAAAGACTTTTTTTTCAAGTTTATTGTCACCTGTCACTATTTTTGTCACCAGGCATGCATTACGACACACGTGACACAGTGTGGTCAAATGCATAAAACGGTAGTCCATCCAATGGCAAATCTGTACATATATACCTTTATGGGGATATCTGTTGTAAAGTATTATTTACAAATATTTTACAGTGCACACCCATTTTCAACAGAAATTTCTCAAATAAAGTCAGGGCTGAAGACTTCTTATTTACTCAGGGTTCAAAGGGTTAAGGTAAGCAGATGGTGGTCTGAGGCGATATCTGCTCCCCTCCTCACTCGAACATCTTGAAGGGATCTTCTAAATTTCTTGCTAATGCAGATATGGTCTATTTGGTTCTCTGTAGTATGGTCAGGTGAGACCCACGTTGCTTTGTGTATTCTTCTGTGTGGGAAGATGCTGCCTCCAATGACAAGTCTGTTTAGAGCACAAAAGTCTGCAAACCTCTCCCCGTTCTCACTCATCTCCCCTAGTCCCTGTCTCCCCATCACCTCTTCGTATCCGGTGTTGTCCTCCCCTATTTTGGCATTAAAATCGCCCATGACGATGGTGATGTCTCGCTCCACACATTTGTCCACGGCACTCTGGAGTCGGTCGTAGAACTCTTGTTTCTCTTCCTCGTCACTGTCATTAGTGGGCGCATAACACTGGATGACGTTCAGCTTGAGCTTTTTCTTGGTTCTAAAGGCTGCTGTGATAATTCTTGGCCCAAGAGGTTCCCAGCCCATCAGCGCTCTCTGTGCCACTGGTGACAGCATGAATGCTACTCCTTCTGTATGGGGGGCATTCTCCTCTTCATGACCTGAATACAGAATCATCTCCCCACTTAACAGCCTTTTCTGGCCAGACTGCGTCCATCTGGCTTCACTGATACCTAGCAGGGAAAGGTTGTACTTTTGCATTTCCGCTGCTATCTGGGCGGCCTTGTCGCTCTGGTACATGGTCTTGACGTTCCATGTGCCCATGGTTGTGTCCCTGGATAGAGAGAGGCGGCTCGGTCCTGTGGCTTCCGGCTTTCACCACAGGATGTCATAAATCTTCTGGTAGAAGAACCTTCCTCCTCCAGGAAAGGAATTACTGTTTGTCTTTTCGTCGGCGTTTTTGTAGCTATTTCCTTTTTTGTAGGGTGGGGAAGCTACCCCCACGCCCAACCCCCATACTAGGAGGACCAGGGGTTTTCTGTCGGGGTCACCTTCCCTTAGACCATGTTGGTTCACGGCACCTTATTTCATTCGGTGCACCCCTCTCGCGAGGGACCCCCTATCCACCACCCAGGGGACGCGCCTCAACGCCATATGGTCCCAGCGCGAGGTTGTAATTATTATTACTTACTTACTTACTTACGCCTGTCACCCCTACCCGGGTATAGGCCGTCGACGAGAGACCTCCAGCAACTCCTGTCCTGTGCTTCTCCTTCGATTCTACTCCAGGTGGTTCCCAGTCTCTTGATGTCTGCTTGGAGGTCTCGACGCTCTAGTAGAAGAACCTTCCTCCTCCAGGAAAGGAATTACTGTTAATCTTTTCGTCGGCGTTTTTGTAGCTATTTCCTTTTTTGCAGGGTGGGGAAGCTACCCCCACGCCCAACCCCCTTACTAGGAGGACCAGGGGTTTTCTGTCGGGGTCACCTTCCCTTAGACCATGTTGGTTCACGGCACCTTATTTCATTCGGTGCACCCCTCTCACGAGGGACCCCCTATCCACCACCCAGGGGGCGCGCCTCAACGCCGTATGGTCCCAGCGCGAGGTTGTAATTATTATGCATGCAAATATTGTTTGAGGAACAAAGAAGGGTGGGAAAAGGGTGGGGTCACAATGAAGCCCAAATGCGACCATCCTGCGACGGTCCCTGTGAGCCCTTACTGCGACTCTCCAGTGACTGTCACAAATAAGCCCTAAACACGACCATACTGCGACCGTCGCAAATAAAACCTAAATGTGACCATGATGCGACCGTCACATCTCCGCATTCATTTTGGTTGCCGGAAGGGCTCCTGTGACCAAAAAATCATAGTCGCTGGACCGTCCTGTGCTGGTGCAAAGAAGCAAATATGCAACCCAAAAGTGAGTCCAAAATGCAGACCTGTTTACCCTCCAAATGACTTATGAGGAAGATTAGAGTGAATTATGAGGGAGATTTATCACCGAAAGAGCAGCGACAAGAAAACACTCAAGATTTAAGATACATTTATTGTCCACACTCATAATTTCAAGTTGTACTACACATGAACAAAGTCATTTCTCATATCCTGATCCACATACTGCACCACAAGTATTGATAATTTATAATTTACAATCTGATGCATACAAGCGCGTACTGCACTACAATACTGATAAATCACAATGATGAGGGAAACCTGCAGTGCACTAATCAGAGAACAGCCTATTTCTTCAGACTCTGGTAATAAGCACCCTTTAGCTGCTGCAGGGATGCATCACTCAGTTTGGCAGCTGGTTGGGTCTTCAATACCAAGAGTGCCTCTGTTGTATCAGAGTGCAGGCTGTGACTCTGATCAGTGCAGGTTTTCCTAACCATGGAAAAAAAACGCTCACATGGAGCGCTTGAATGAGGATGGTCAGGATGCCTTTCATGACCCTCACAAGCTCAAGGAACCTTTTCTGTAGCTTAAACCAGGTTTGGTCCACCCTTTCCACCTCATCTAGGTCCATTTCAGAGCATTGCTTCTGGGCAAATTGTTCTAGTACAAGATCTCTCTCTGCATCCCCACGAAGCATTGGAAATGTCTGCAAAAAGTAGTCGAGCACAGATGTCCTTTGACGGGGGTCGACCACAGCTGCATTCACCAGGACTGTCATCCAATGGGAGGTTGTCAACAAGGTACTGACAAACAGTGACAAAATGCATCTTCACAGCCTTGAAGAAGTCAGGGTTCCTCTCCTCCCTGATGTTGTGCTTCTTGGGTTCAGCTAGCATGTCCTTAGCTGCTGTTCCAATGAGAAGATCTGCATCTGCCTTCTGCTTGTCTTTCGCCTGGAACTGCACCTAACAGTCAAAAACAAATCGTGCCTGCTTCAGTTGGCATTTCAGTAAAAATAGATGTGCTAAGAAAACATATCAAATTTTGCAAGCAATTACTATGACTGCAAGAACTTATTCTTTGTGTGTCATTCTATTTTCTAGCAATGAAAATAACAAAAATTACTTCATGAAAATGCAGCTTTGCAGATTCTGTGGGGATGACAAACCGGGAAAACAAGTCACGAAGAAGCTCACACAGGTTGGTTCGAAGCCTATGGATCATTGGTTCCTCTTTCTGCAGCCCCACCAGAACCTAAAGACAAGTATAATTTGCATTAATAAATTAGATGATCAACACAACGTTATTAGTGACAGTTACCAGAGTGTGATGAAACTTTCTGCATAGCAATAACAAGCAATAGATCTGGCTGATAGTAAATACAGTGCTACAAGTACAATATACTAACATCAAGTGAACCAATTGTCATTTGAGAGAGAGAGAGAGAGAGAGAGAGAGAGAGAGAGAGAGAGAGAGAGAGAGAGAGAGAGAGAGAGAGAGCAATAAACCTTTATTTTCCAACGGTAGAAGTTATTGGTAACAGGACCAGTTTTCAGAGAGAGAGAGAGAGAGAGAGAGAGAGAGAGAGAGAGAGAGAGAGAGAGAGAGAGAGAGAGAGAGAGAGAGATAATAATTCAACAATGTCAAGACTTACTTGCTGCAATCTTGGAGTCTGGAAACATCTCCTTGAACATCACCGTAAGATAATTGGCTGACAGCGACAAATTGTTCTCTGCCATAATCCTACACATTCAAAGCTTCTGCTCGTGTTGTATTCAACGCATCAGATGACGTTGACGGCTGTCCAAAAAACGTCAATATCTTTCTAGAAGATGCAGATTTTGCGCTTTTGTGCATCGCACTTTGTATGTGTCGTTCACAATCAAACGCTCCCCCGTGAGTAATGGTAAAGTCTGTGCTACACACGGTACAAAAATCATGCGTGGGGCCATGTTTCTTTGACTCTCTGAGCTCAGGAAAGTCATGTGAATACTCCTTTTCCCACTTCTGGCAGTACTTCTTTTTGCCCTTCTTCACAATCGCTTCCTCCGACTCGTCATCTGTTTCGTGGTGTTTTCACTTTGGAGGCATA
Organism: Semisulcospira habei; assembly: GCA_036245525.1. NCBI lineage: Eukaryota > Metazoa > Mollusca > Gastropoda > Semisulcospiridae > Semisulcospira > Semisulcospira habei. The sequence continues at coordinate 96,282,314 of BTPG01000001.1, forward strand.
GTTGAGTGAAACCTTGGGAACTATTACAAGTGATCGACAGCTCAACAAAATCCTCACGCTCGACCGACATAAAATGCAGGCTTTACACATGCGGCGGCAAACATCGAACATGGAAGTAAAATGCTAATTGGCTACTATTTTTAGACTGGCCAATCCAGAAAGCTTTTACTTACAATGTTTGTTTCAACCGGAAGATGGTCGCCAGGATGACTATTCACAGAAAAATGACCCCCCAAAAAAAATGTCCGAGAAAAACGGAAAATGCGGAAGAATTTCACAGATACGCGGAAAAGTGGAAAAAAAGGGTTCAAATGCGAAAATCTTCCGCATAATGCGGGAGAGTAAACAGGTCTGAAAATGCAACGTAAAATTTCCGCTTCATGCTACTAGGGTCAGTCTATCTGTCATCACAATCATATATATAGACAGTTATCAAGTAATTGTCACAATTTACAGCAACAGTGTTTCCAATTCACTCATCAACTCCATCAGTAAATACAAAATCTTGGTGCAGCACTACCAGAAATTCACCTCAGAGTACCTCTTCCCATGACCATCCACTTCTGTTCCTTCTGGCATGTCCAGCAATACATCAGCAAGTTTCTGTGGCATCAGGTCACCATTCCATCCACCTTAACTCCAATTAACCATCTGTAAGTTCCACCCATGTGTATCTGGTGAGAGATGACAGTGTGTAGTTTTGTCCGCTTAGTTCCATTATTCAACTGTTTTCATTAAATTTTACTCTCTTGATGTGCATCCTGAGGAAATTCCTGCAAGGAGGCAGCAGACTCATGTCGACCCATCGTAGCTTGTAAGCAAATACCCCTGCTTTATGCTGAAGCGTCCCAGAAACTTCTCATACTTGAGTTTGATGGATGTCCAGTGTAGATGAACGGCCATAGAGAAGGCATTTAAACCACTCCAGCCTTATCCAACACAGAGGTTGAAAGTTCCTCAGAAGTCCTAAGATGAGCAAACATGTGACGGAACTTTGGATGTTGCCTGACAATCTTCTAACGCACTTGTGTCACAACCGTTGTAGGCATCCGCACTGCGGGAAGCACGTCCAGATCTCTGGAGACCTGACTGTGAATAGCTTCTTCTGGTTCACCAGTTGCAATGGAGGAAAATCTTTGTGTCAGATTCTGTTGAGCTCAGTTCTTCAATCTCTTCTGGCAGTGTTTTCTGGCCACCAGGATGTGTTCAACAAGATTTCAAGATTCGAGATATTAAAAGTTACTGTCCCAAAAGGGATATTCTTGTTACAGCTCACAGCTCAAACGAAAAACACTAGTCTTCAAAAATGAAAAGAAATTCTGCCTGGAACTTTCATGCACACTTGTCTCTTAGCCATTTTCCCTGGAAAATGTGTGTGAAGTTTTGCTTCTTTTGGGAATGGGACAAGAAGGCTTTAAAGTTCCTTACAATTTTTGTGGAGGTTCACTTCTGCAAATGAACAGAAGTGGAATCCTTTCATGCTCTTTAAAACACTCTTCATCAAATGAGGGTCATAGGAATCTGCCACAAAATCCACTCGTGCTTCATGTGGAAGCTGTTCAAACAGGCTTTCAGTTTCAGCAAGCTCTTTAAAGGTACCTGGGATGGCTACCTTTTCTTGGAACAAAGCATTGTCATCGATGATGTAGATGTTTTTTGTTTTGACCGGATCTTTCTGTTCACTGAAGATATTCTTCCAAACAGTGTAAGAAAATTGGACATGTCAATTTCTGCGGGTGATCCATTTCCCGCAGCAAGTAGCCAGGGTTCTGTACCTAGTGGGAAACTGAGCACTCTCTATAGGCTGTTGTGATGATTGACTGCAAGAAGAATAAGCTGACCAAAGACATTTCTCTTCGTCGAAGACTTGCTTTAATTTCTTAAACTGCCCAGTGACTGTTCCCATCTTGACAGCTTTTGAAAATGTCTTGAGATTCAGTTTCTTGATTGTTGCATTGAAGCTTTATGTGTTGTCAATTAATCATTCACGAAAGTACCCAAAGCTCCCTCTCCCACCATCTGCGTTCAGGTCTGTTTTCTGTGATGCTGGTGCACCTGCGAACAGGCAGTACAGGACATCCTTGTTCTCAACTTCAAATGGGGTAATGAAGTTGCCAATAGCCTGGATTACTTTCTGAGTGCCCTCCTCACTTTGAGCAACCTGTGAAGATCTGAGGTCCTTTCTTGGTTGTCCATGTCAGTCATTGCTAAGGCCACCTGGTGATGTCATCTGGCATGTCTGGTGGTGCACTATCTGTGGTAGGCTGCATAATTTCTGCTAAATCCCACTATGCCACCGTGGGAATTTGCACGGCGGTTCATACCAGGTAATCTGTTCAATCGTTATGTCCATCGTGCTTCTTAATGAGGGGACATCTGACCTGCTGACACTGAGTCTGTTCTGTCACAATGTTCTTTCATACTAGGTAACAGTTTTTTGGTGTTTTTTTTTTTAAATAAATCTTTTTTACAGCTGTTGTTTAAGGTGAAAATACATATATCTGAATGTGCCTTAGAAACTTACAGTAATTTTATCTTTTGTCAGTAAAGCCATTGTTAGTTATTAGGGGAGCCAGTGCCATAGGAACATTCGCAAAACACAATTCTCGGTAGTTCCTGCACATAAACATGCACCTTGGCCACATCCAGAGGATGATCACTGGCAGACAACCTGAATCCGATAGCATAGAGGTCTAGAATGACAGAAATGACCCCACCATCACAGCATCAAAATGTATCAGTGGCTGCCAGTTAGTACAGAAATGAGTGACTTGTCAGTTTCTATATGCCAGCCACAAACTGTTAAGTCAGTACTAACGATTCCATGCAACACACGTGGGTGCTTAGCCAAGGAAAAAAATGATGAAAAAAGAAAATGGTAACACACAGGCTGGAAAAAGAGCAACACATTTTGCCTCCGCTCGGTAATTCTCAGGACAATAAGGTGACAGGATACTGACCCCAGCTTGTGTCAGCCAAGCCCTCTTTACTCCGCCACTTGCCCCCTCTTTTTCTATATGGGTAGTGACACATGGCGGTGACACACATTCAAATGCGTCACTCCTTCTCCCTCCCATACTAGTATACATGAACAGTGATTAGGATGAGTTTTGCAGTCAATAAGTCATATGACCGGAGGAACATAAAATCAATAGGTCATTTTGAAAATCCATGTCAACAAAAATGTCAGCAGCAAAAAAACGGAAGTTGTCAGCGTAATCAAAAGTAGTGTACAACGAACGAAGAGAATACACTTGCGTAACGAACATCCTCTTTTAACGAACTAATTTCATCCTCCCACAGCCACACGCTTGGTCACCCCTGTAGCCTGTTCAGTAGGCACAGCGGCTTTGCGAGCCACCACATATATAAAAGAAGAAAAGGTTGAAATTGAGTTTGACAACTGAGCAGACTACTAGACCGCTGCGTCTACTGAACGGGCTACTGTCAAGTTATCAACTGCGATGTACAGTTCTCTCAATCACACCTGCCGTTTGTGGGCGTGGTCTAGTAGTCTGCTCAGTTGTCAAACTTGTCAAGACATCTTGGTAACTTGGCCTGCAGACTCTCACTGTTTACGTTTTAGCGGTGTTTGCCTGCCATTTGGTTACAGTCAAGGCTGTTTTCAGTTAGACTCAGTTTGAGAAACATGAGCATGAACGGCACCAGTCAGAGGCGTAGATTTTCATGAACCCGCGGGCAGAGGCGACTCATGAGGATCTGTGCCTCTTGCAGATGTGTATTATAATCGTTACTTGGTCCGCATCTACTTCCTCGGTTTGAGTACACTATCAGATAAAATCTCAAGCAATATGCATAGATTCTCATAACGACCCTTAGGTGGTGAGGACTTTTGAACGTCTATGCCTCTTGCAGACTTTAGAAACTCAATCTTGCACTGGTTACATTCATCACTCAGCCAACTATACATGTTATACTTGGTGTATAAATACCAAAGGCAAGTATATTTGGCAATTTAGGATTTTTTATTTCTCTTTTGCTATTTTGCAATCTAATGTAATCAGGTTTGCGTTCAATGACTTCCATTACATATAATATGCTTTTTTCAGTAAACATGTACGTACAAGCACTGAATTACTGTGCTGCAGTGAAGAGCACAATGGTTTTCAGCAACAAGAACCAGTTTTCTGGCAGAACTGATTCAAGCTTTAGTTTCCAGGACACCAACCATAACACATTTTTGTCAAATTGTCACTGACAACCCCTCCCTCCGCCCTCTCCTAGAAAACAACAAACAAAGCAAGAAACAGATTGTGGTTGTCAGTATACAAGTAATTACATGATGTGGACTTCAACTACAAGACGTGAACAAGCAAGATTGAGTTACTGATTGTGTAACCATGAAATAAGAACGAAGGTTATAAATATGTGTGAGGACGAGAGACCACTGATACATCAATTACAACATCTTACATTACAACATTTTGGACATCATGTAAAAATACGCATATCTCTGCAAAAACTACGAACCGACAGCACTGACAACAGTAAAGCCATTACCTTTGCTTCTACACACATCTATTATGAATAGTGAACTGCTGTGAACTGCTGAACTTTGTGAAAAAAACTGGCTACAGACATCTAGACCCAGTCCGCTGCGGCACCCTCATACCGACTCCGTGGATCAAAATCAGCGTCAATGAGACCAACAAGAGACTTAGAGTTACTGCAGCCTGGGGACTGATGAGGATGTATGCCTCTTACAGGCGGAAAGGGTTTTGCATCATGTTGGACCGTGTACTGGTCAGGGCCCATGCTTGCAGTATTTACATTTGCTCGAGAGAGGGGGCAAGTGTCACCCATCACTGTTGGCAGCTGGCCTCCCGCCTCCCTAATTTTTAGGATGCACTCTGTTCATTGAGGACTGACTGTGTAGGCCTACAGTGCACTAGAGCACCATGCTAGCTGGCCATAGCTCTCTCTCTCTCTCTCGTACAGGCCAACTAACTCGGCGCGGGTATCAGTGACTGTCTAAAAAATGAATAAGCCATATGACCTGCTCACTGACAGAGCAATGTGTCATTTCAAATTTATATGCGTCAATGACCGATGACCAATGAGCATCCTATATGCTGCATGAACACAATTTTATTTTCTTTGATCACTGAATATAATGAAACATCGGCGTCACTAGTACATATATCACACTTCACGTCAGTATGAAGAGGTCGATGAAGGTCCCATTTTGGTGGTTGCACATCTATGTTCCTATCAAAGTGTCATGCATGACTAGGTCCATTTCCATCAAACCTCCTGTGAACAGTCACCTGCTGTTTACCGCCACTTTTTCTTGGAAACAGGGGTGAAGGTTCATTGGAGGTTCTACTGTAGTTCTTAATATATTAAGTGCACATGTCTGCTGTGTGTTTTGTGTGTGTGTGTGTGTGTGTGTGTGTGTGTGTGTGTGTGTGTGTGTGTGTGTGTGTGTGTGTGTGTGTGCAAGGACATGATTGGGAAAAGATTGCGAAAATCATTTATTTATTGAGAAATAAAGTTTCATTTCAAAGTTTCTTTTCATTTCTTCAGTCATATAATTATAGGGTCATTTTCAGACCAAATTGTTTGAAGCAACAAATGACAGAAAACTGTGAGAAAAACACAGGGTTAAATGTGCACTCACAACTGTTTGACTACATGATGTCAACAGACCAAGCGCAAAGTGTGGTTTCCTACACCACAGAGGGAGATATGCGAACTTGATGGTTGCCCAACTGTTCACAAAATGTGAAGGTGGAAGTCACTCACGGTTTCAAGAAAATGCCAAGTTAGCAGTGAAAATGTTTTAATCACACAATTACACATACTTCCTGATTCGCCGTGAACAAGAAAGGCAAAGGCCTTAGGGCTCACATGTGGCCAATCTCCATAATAAGTTAGACCTTTGTGACCTTTGTCACTGAAATGAGCAAGTGTTTAGGTGTCTTAACATAAGTAAAGGCTTTTTTACCAGCAAAATCCGAATTTTCTCAAAATGTATGCATTCTTCACACATTTGTCAATTCGCAGTGACCCTTGACCTTTACGAGGTGTTGACTAAATTAGTATGCATAATAAGATACCATCATCAGCCACCTATATGGCACATTTGATTGAAAAGTTTGCAAAAACTTTAATAAAAACTACAATTCTATCAAAAATTGGCATTTTTCGCACACTTGCCAACCTACTGTGACCCTTGACCTTTTGAGGGGTCATTCAAATTAATATGCATCGAAAGGTCTTACCATCAGGTATCTCTATACCAAATTTGAGTTTGAAGTTGAAAATAGCATTTGAGGGGAAAAAAATCTTTAGTTTAAATGTCTATTTTAAACCTACTCTGGACCCCCGCCATGACCCTTGACCTGTGCAAGGGAACCACACAATTAGTATGTATAGAAAGGTCTTATCAGCAGCTACCTTTGTGCCAAATCTGCCTGAAAAGTTTGTAAAAACATTGATAACAAGAAAGGCAAAGCCCTTATGGCTCACGTGCATGACCAATCCACATAACAAGTGTAATCTTTGTGTGTTCATGTCTCTAAAAATAAGGGTTGGCTTTTATACCAGTGAATTCTGAGTTTTCATGCATTTTGCATTTTTCACACATCTGCCGATCCTCCGTGGCCCCTGAACTGTGTCAGGGGGGGACATAATTAGCATGCATAGAAAGGTGTTATCATGAGCCAGCTTCATGCCAAGTTTGATTGATAAGTTTGCAAACAACTTTGATAAAAACTATAATTCTATCAAAAACTGACATTTTTCACACTTTTGCTGACCTCCTCTGACCCTTGACCTTTTCGAGGGTCACCCAAATTCGTATGCATAGGACGGCCTTATCATCAGGTATCTCAATACCAAGGTTGGGTTTGAAGTTGAAAACGGTATTTGAAAACAAGTAAGGCAAAGCCTTTATGGCTCATGTGTATGACCGATCCACACGTCTGACAATAAGTAAAGGGATAGCTTCTGCACTAACAAATTCTGTGTTTTCTCAAAATTTAATCAGTTTTCACACATCTGTGAAACACCCTGACCCTTGACCTTTGCGATGAGTCGACTAAATTAGGATACATAGGAAGGCTTTGTCATCAGCTACCTTTGTGCCAAATTTGACTGAAGTTTTCAAAAATGTTGGCATTTTATACAGATTTATCAACCTCTTGCGACCCTTGACCTTTTCTGTGGGGTCATCAAAATTAGTATGCATAGATAGGTCTTACTATCAGATATTTCTGTAGCAAGTTTGGGTTTGAAGTTGTGGAAAGTAATTGAGAAAAAAACATTTCTTGTCAAAATATGGCTACTTTTTACCTATTTCCTGAGCTCTTGTGACCCTTGACCTTTCCAAGGGGTCATCCAAATTAGTATGCATAGATAGTTCTTACCATCAGGAATCTCTGTAGCAAGTTTGGGTTTGAAGTTGTTAAAAGTAATTGAGAAAAAAAATCTTTTGTCAAAATATGGCGATTTTGGACCTATTTCTTGAGCTCTTATGACCCTTGACCTTTCTGAGGGATCAACCAAATTAGTATACATAGAAAGGTCTTACCATCAGGTATCTTTGTACCAAGTTTGGGTTTTTAGTTGTGAAAAGTAATTGAGAAAATACATATATTGTCAAAATATGGCGATTTTGGACCTATTTCTTGAGCTCTTGTGACCTTGACCTTTCCAAGGGATCAACCAAATTAGTATGCATATAAAGGTCTTACCATCAGGTATCTTTGTACCAAGTTTGGGTTTGAAGTTGTGAATAGTATTTGAGAAAAAATAAATTATGTCACAAAATAGCTATTTTTTATATATTTCCTGATCTGTGACCTTGACCTTTGTGAGAGGTCACTGAAATTGGTATGCTTAGAAAGTCTTGCCACAAAGTATCCTTGGGGTAAGTTTGAAGACTGCAGCTTGAATAGTCTCCGAGAAAATGCCAACATTAAAGTTTACCACTGATGATGGCGGATGGACGACAGACGACGGATGGACGTCCACTTGCCCAGAACATAGACTCACTTTTGCTTTGCACGTGAGCAAAAAAACCAGTTTCTGTCAAAATCTAGCTATTTTGGACCTATTTCTGGACCACCCATGACCCTTGACCTCTGCGAGAGGTCATCACTAAAATTGGTATGTTTAGAAAGGTTTCACCACAAAGTACCATTGGGGCAAGTTTAAAGTGAGGCATGAATAGTCTCCGAGAAAATGCCAACATTAAAGTTTACCATGGACGACAGATGCTGGACAGATGCCAGATGGATGATTACATAGACTCACTTTTGCTGTCACACATAAGCCAAAAACTACAATTCTATCAAAAACTGGCATTTTTCACGTAACTGCCAACCTCTGATGACCCTTGACCTTGCCACAGGGTTGTCAAAATTACCATCAGGTATCGCAGTACCAAGTTTGGGTCTGAAATTGAAAACAGTACTTGAGAGAAGAAAAAAAAAACATCTGTGTCAAAATATGGTTATTTGTACTTATTTCTGGACCTCCTGTGACCTTTGAGAGGTCATTGAAACTGGTATTCTTAGAAAGGTTTTCCCACAGTATCTTTGGGCCAAGTTTGAAGTCTGTGGCTTGAATAGTCTGCGAGAAAATGCCAACGCTATAGTTTATCACGGACAACAGACGCAGGACACTGGACAATGGACAGACAACGGATGACCCAATACATACTCACTTTTGTTCTCATATGTGAGCCAACAAAACACACACACACACACACACACACACACACACACACACACACACACACACACTCAGTGCCACACACATAGGAAGACCAAAACAAAAGCCTGACCTGTCTAGTGTCTGTGGTGTAGGAGAGGTCAGTGAGAGACTGGGCAGAGTGGGGACGCCTGTGCTCTGACACACTCTGTCCTGCAAACACCACAAGCTGCAAGGTCATCTTAGTCATTATGTGTGATACAATTCTGTCCTGATCAATTCTATTTTACTACCCTCAATAAAACTGAAATGCTTAGAATCAACAAACCTAACCCCTTAAATGTTGAACTACAGTGCATGCCACCCAAGTACAAGCCACCCAACCAGCGTACTGTTAGCTGGAATTTGCCTGTCATTGACCAGCTGGGAGGCATGTGTGGCCAGAATTTCCAAAGCATCCAGACACGTTGACTGGGTGTGTTTTTTTTGTGAGCAGTCAAGTGTGTTGGACAGTGGCAAATGGCTGCAGGTGTGAAGTGCCTGCCGCTTTGACACTACCTGGGCAATTTCAATTACCAGTGATTCTCTATGGCCCACTGTGGGTGGGTGGGAGGGGCTGTCTGTTTCTGGGGACTGTGATTAAACACAATAACACCAGATTAATGGTTTGTATTGTGTACATGGCTTACACTTATCAGAGAAACAAATTGTGAAAGCTTTTGCAGGGCTCCCATTTAGTGCATCTGTGCGTCTCGGACACACCGAAACTCAAAATCAAGTACTGAAAATGTTACAAATGAGTAGGCATATGCACTATAATTCAGCGCATCTGCATCTGAGACGCACTATGCTTGCACCACCATGGGTACCTTAAGAGTGTCAGTTATTCTGTTTTTAGTGAAGAGTTGGCTCATTTAGCCGCAGCTGCATTCATATTTTATTGAATCCAGAGTCCACGCAAGTGTTATTTTATGAGTGGTGTCAGTATATTATCACAAAGTGTGCGTTTCTCGGCGTCATTTGTTTATACCCGTTTTCCAGTGTGTATGTTATTTCACGTTCTGTGGTTTGGTAGATGTTAGACCGACTTGGTGTTGTTCACTGGATATCAGTTATTTAGGCACCGTTTTGCCATTCATTGCATTGTGTTTGGGTATTGTTTTTTGTTTTTCGTTCTTCATGGCAATTATTTTGGCATTATTTTGCCATTCACTGCGGGTGTTTTGGGTTGTTTCTTGATGGTATATTATTCTGGTATTGTTTTGCTGTCGATTGTGTTTTTGGGAGAGAGTGGGATGTGCAGTTTTCTTTCCCTTAGATTGGTTTGTCCTGTGAAAGAACTGTGTCTTTGAAGATCTTGTGTAAACACATTATGACGTCACTAGGAAATGGGTTGCATCCAAACAGCCACGTTATGTTGCTCTTGTTTCAATGGTAGATTATTCTAGCATTGTTTTGCCATTCATTGTGTTTGTTTGGAGGGGATTTCAATGTGTAGTTTTCTTTTCTCTGCGGTTTAATTTGGTTTGTCAAGTTAAATAACTGTGTCTTTTGAAAACGTGTAAACAAATTAACGAAGAGAACGAGCGAAATATTTATATATTAAAAAAATCCCATACAAATGGTGCAGTTTTCTTAAATCAAATATCCGACCATTTATTATGCCGAGATGCGTACCCTCTAAAATTTACACCAGAGTCTACAGACCCATCAAGCTGTTGCAAAAACAGGAGCCCTGTTTTGGTGTTACGTTTATTTCATAGGGTGTATTTTGTTAATATATTATGAACAAGAAAGGCAAAGCCCTTATGGCTCACGAGTATGACCGATCCACGCGTCTGACAATAAGGGATGGCTTCTGCACTAACAAAATCTATGTTTTCTCAAAATTTAATCAGTTTTCACACATCTGTGAAACCCCCATGACCCTTGACCTTTGCAATAAGTTGACTAAATTAGGATACATAGGAAGGTCTTATCATCAGCTACCTTTATGCCAAATTTGACTGAAAAGTTTGCAAAAATGTTGATAATAACTACAATTATTGGCATTTATACACATTTGTCAACCTCTTGCGACCCTTGACCTTTTCTGAGGGGTCATCCAAATTAGCATGCATAGATAGATCTTACCATCAGGTATCTCTGTAGCAAGTTTGGGTTTGAAGTTGTGAATAGTAACTGAGAACAAACATTTCTTGTCAAAATGTGGTTATTTTTTACCTATTTCCTGAGCTTGTGTGACCCTTGACATTTCCAAGGGGTCATCCAAATTAGTATGCATAGATAGGTCTTACCATCAGGTATCTCTGTAGCAAGTTTGGGTTTGGAGTTGGGAATAGTAATTGAGAAAAAACATTTCTCATCCAAATATGGCTATTTTTTTACCTATTTCCCGAGCTCATGTGACATTGCCTCACTTGACTGGCCAATAGTCTGCAAGATGTTTAAGTACTTTTGACTGACTGTTCAGACAAAAACTGAAAAAGTAGCTTGTAGTGTCACCGGCCCAAATGCTAGATTTTCATTACATATCAAAACTGTCATCTAAAGTGATGTGCATGTGCAGTAATAACGACGGTGACTTTGCGGAGGAATTGAATATATTTTACTGTCGCTTTGACACCCATGACTTTAGTTCTGTGATTGATAACATCAAAGCTTCCTCAAGGAGCAAGGAGGATGTGCGTAAGGTTTTTGAGCATACAAACACAAGGAAGAGTGCTGGCCCTGATGGCATTTCTAGCCACGTTTTGAGCCACTGTGCCTTGCAGCTCTTTGACATCTTCCATACCATCTTTCAAGCCTCTCTCGAACTGCAAAGAGTTCCCACCATGTGGAAAATGTCCATAGTTGTCCCAATTCCTAAAAAGACCTGCCCTTCTGTACTTAACGATTTTCAGCCTATTGCCTTGACATCTCTAGTGATGAAAACCTTTGAAAAATTAGTCAAATCTCACCTCATGAACTGTACAGCACATTTATTGGACCCTCTACAGTTCGCGTACAGGCCTGGAAGAGGGGTCGAGGATGCCACGTTAACGCTCTTGAACCTTATCCACACTCACCTTGAGAAGGGTAAAATTCTTGCTAGAATTTTATTCCTGGATCTGAGTGCCGCATTTAACACGCTCCAACCACACTTGCTCTTCAGGAAACTTACCACTGATTTTAAGCCGAGTGACAGTTTGGCCTTGTGGATCCTAGATTTCCTCGTGTGTAGACCGCAAAGAGTTCGGGTAAACGGAACATTGTCTACTGTTAAATCGGTTTCTACAGGTTCACTGCAAGGCTGTGTGCTTTCACCACAATTATTTATATTGAACACAGATGACTGCAGGAGTGCACACAGTGACAGGCATTTGATTAAGTTCTCAGACGATTTTGCTCTGCTGAGCCTGCTCTATGATGACGAAACCAGTCACGGTCAAGTCGTGCAGGATTTTGTGGACTGGAGCCATGACTTCTTTCTGTGCATCAATGCTTCCAAAACAAGAGATATGTGCATATACTTCAGGAAAAACCCTCAAATGCAGCCAGACACTGTCATTTTTGATGAAATAGTGGAAAAGGTGACCGAGTACAAATACCTCAGAACCACGATTGATGACAAACTTGTCAGTGTGTTGTTTTGCACAAGAAAGGCCAACAGCGCCTGTATCTTTTGAGGAAGCTGCGCAAGTTCAATGTTGACAACTCTGTTTTAACTTTCTTTTATCAGTCTTTTATTCAAAGTGTACTCACCTTCTCATGTGTCTGTTGGTTTGGGAACATGAGCCTAAAAGACAAGACTAAGCTCCAGCGCATTATCAAAATCAGTAGCAAAATAACTGGTGTTCAGCAGCCCTGCCTTTCTTCTTTGTATGAGAAGCAGGTGCTTAACAAAGCCTTCCACATTGTATCTTGATATTCATATTTTTTCAGAAGAAATCTCTTGTTGCCTTCCTCCAGGAGATACGGAACTGTGACGTGCAAAACAAATCGCAGACGTCTTTCTTTCGTGCCAACATCTATCCGTCTCCTAAATGATGCCGGATGGCATAGACCTATAGTCATGGCATCATTTGAAGGACGATCAAGATGTCAGCCCTCAGGTCTATGTATTTGCAATGTCATGTGATATGCAAGTGTGTGTGTGTGTGGGTTGTTTGCGTGTGTGTATGCGTGTGTGTTGTGCGTGTGGTATAAGATAGTGTCATCTCAGTTAATTTTTAAAAACGTTTTCTTTCTAGGTGGATAGTAACATTACAGATGGTTGTGATGTTATATACAAGTACATACTCACTGTAATCGGTCGGTGTGTTCTTGTCAGTCAAATGTATTTATGTGTTTCATGTTCACATTTGTTGTTTTTTACAACCGTTTTTAACAAAATTCCGCTGCAAACAAATTTTCCATCATGGGACAATAAAGGTATTCTAGCTGTTTTAGATGGGGGTTATGGTCCAGATTGGAGACAAATAATACTGTGGTTTTCTGGCATTTGCGGTCAGTCTAGATTTGTTTTTCAACAATGGCAGTAAAAGAATTACTACTTTGTTCAGGTGCGTTTATACCAGAACTGGTGGCTATTTGGCAGGTTGTCAGGTGTGTGGCCGGCTCTGCCAGACAGATGTCCGTTGTTTTAGGGGTCACCGATCAGAATAGCCAGCTGTCAAACTTGTTAGCGGGAACACTGACCGAACTGCAAGAGGCATTGATTCTGATTAGCCCCTGCAGTTTTGAGGGCACATGTAGAGCTGTGCCTCTTGCTGAGCTCACTCTGATCTGCAATTTATCAGGCAGAACAGTTATCAGGCTTTTTGTCTGTGGCACTTTTAAGTATTTCATTTATGAGCACTGGCATTAAAGGGGTTAATTCCCACCTGCATGTAGCCACTGACACTGTAAACAGATTGCATGCACGTGGGTTAACCCATATGCAGATGGTAAAGTTTTCTGTCACCATGATTTCTGCAGGATACCTACAGCCAAAGGGTTTAGGGCCGGTTTAATAATCAAATTCATTGTGTAAAACAACATCACGTCTTCTGCTAATGACACAACGCTGTCTGTCTTGTGTGTCCAGATTTTGATTTAGGGCAACACGGCTTTAAGGCATAAGCTGGGTTAAAATTAGAGCCTTCTATGGAAAGGCCAGTATGATGTGCAATACAAAATAACACTTTGGTACAACCCAACATAAATAGTGTAGGTAGTGTGGTGAAGGAAAAATTGTGCTCCTCCTCACCTGTCTTCTCAAAGTCTTTGTCAGGTGACCGCACCTGTTGTGCTGGCAGCTCTTCCCTTGACTGGAAATCCTCATCAGACACCTCATCAGAACCCTCATCAGTGTCCAGACGGCTAAGACTCATGCTGCAAATAAATTGTGACACATTCAGCCCATGATTCACATATACATTTGATGTCATCTCTGTGCAGCACGTGGAACTTTCTTCCAAACTAATGATGTAATTACTCTGATGCATGAAAGAATTTGCTTAGAGATGATGGGTCTGCTGTTTTTGTTTGATGCTGCAGCAGTAGTATCTGTGTTTCATTGTTAGGTGGCTGTTGGCAGTGCAGTTTGTGTGCAAGAAATGGTTAAGAACAATTATTTGAAATTTTTTAAATCAAGGCGAACACTATTAATATCTTAAAAGCTGCTGGCATCAACTCAATCCTATCTTTAAAACAGTTGCAAGACAGCCACCTACACAGTGAAAAAGCGTTCAAAATTGTGCAGTGAAAAATAAATGAAAATTGTAACGAACAGTCAAAAAGTCTACTCAAAGATGCACTGTCTGAAACTGATAACAGAGAATGAAGGAGACATTAATTGTCAATCAAGTGAACATTAACATCAAGACCCTGGAGATGTACTACAAATGTAAAATATGATGACGACTCCTCCCAGACCTAGCAATCCACCAACAGGCACGTACAAGTACATTTGCTCTTACGTAACATCGGTTCAGACCATTAAACAAAATCCAGACCAAAAAGGTGACTGACATTAAACAAAAGCCTGAGGTGTGGTCGATGGCCGGCTTATTGTGACCGAATGCAAGACAATGAGAGACTCCATTTCGCCTTTCCAATGTGGAAGCTGCATTGAGGATGCACACAAAAATGGTTGAAAGAGAAAAACTAAATGTCAGCGAAACAGTATCTTACGTATATAAAGAGATTGTTTTGTGATTAGAGAATAGCTCAGCTGGCCCAGGTCTTTACATGGCTGTCTGTACTTCTTTTGGAAAAAGAATTCAGGAGAGTGAAAACGGAGCTTTGGGACTATGAGTCTCCATTCTTAATGTCTCTCTAATTACGCCCGCTTACACCCCCACAAAAGTCCAACTCAAAGACACGAGTTGATTCAGCTTCTGGCAAGCCAGTGTGCATCACGTTCAACTGTGGTCAGTGCTCGGATGTTGGCTATTGGTATGCAAACGTCTGCTTGATCTGCCTGGGTGTTCATCCAGAGAAGCAACATGGCCAACCGACAAAAAACAACAGTCAGTAAACCTCATCAACGCGACTGTTCTTCCGACAAGGACTCCCTAGCAGCATGATATGGTCGCGGTTATCGTCTCAATTTGGAAACAGCATTGCATTATAGGAAGGTTACAAAGTAAAGTAGATTATAGCACTGTCAGGGGAGAGAAATGTGCATGATCGACCAGTGATCATAGATCTACTGTGGCCAAAGCACAAAAAAAAAAAAAAGAGATAGGAAAGAGAGGGGGCGCTAAAAAAGTGACTGAAAGCAATGCATATGGAAGCCCCCCCGAAGGGGGGCGTATCACATATCCCACTGTTCCAGCCACTCAGTGCATGGAAATTTAAATCTAGGTCCCCCCCGAGGGGGGTCCAGATATTTAGCCGGTGTGGACAGCTGTTTCGGTCTTGGCGACCTCTTCAGCACACCATCGGCGATACTGGAGGAGGCAGGAATTTCTGCCTACCTGCAAAGACAACCACATTTTACTGTGGTGTCTGCAAGGGCATACATTCCATGCCACCACCTAGAGCCAAATTTCCATGCACCCTAAAAGAGAACCTACCAAAAGGGGGGAAGGGGTTGCAGTCGATATTGTAGTAGTAGAGAGGGGGCGCTAAAAAAGTGACTGAAAGCAATGCATATGGAAGCCCCCCCGAAGGGGGGCGTATCACATATCCCACTGTTCCAGCCACTCAGTGCATGGAAATTTAAATCTAGGTCCCCCCGAGGGGGGTCCAGATATTTAGCCGGTGTGGACAGCTGTTTCGGTCTTGGCGACCTCTTCAGCACACCATCGGCGATATGTGATACGCCCCCCTTCGGGGGGGCTTCCATATGCATTGCTTTCAGTCACTTTTTTAGCGCCCCCTCTCTTTCCTATCTCTTTTTTTTTTTTTGTGCTTTGGCCACAGTAGATCTATGATCACTGGTCGATCATGCACATTTCTCTCCCCTGACAGTGCTATAATCTACTTTACTTTGTAACCTTCCTAAAATATTAGCACTGGCAGTCTCCCCTTTTCTTTTCATTTACTACTAGCATTGCATTATGGTTGCGGTCTTTATGAGGAGTTACATTTACATAAATGCGATGGAACATTCGTGCCCGTCACATTTCGGGCTCAATGCAACGTCACAGTGATCACCCATGAATAGCTCACATGAGCTCTTCTCCAAAGACATATGAGATGATACTGTGACGTCTACGCAACCTTTGAATGAGCCCAAAATGCGACTGTCACAAAGAGTTCGCTGTGCAGTCTCAGCACTGGCTCACACGAGCTCAAGAGAGATATAATAGGAGTCCCGATAGACAATGAATTCAATAAAGCCGCATCGGTCATTAAATTACGTTATTTTTACTATCAAATTTTTGACCTCTATTACACCCCTGTTATTACCCAATCAACCCTTTGTTTTTTAAAACTGACGAGCATGACTGATGCGGCCTTATTGATCTGATTATCTATCGGGACTCCTATTATATCTCTCTATAACTATTGTCTCTGTCAATACATAATGACCTTAATTAATTACTAATTACGGTTATTAACTTCCACACTGCCGTTTCTCTCAAATCAAACCAAAATCCTGTTAGTGCACTCTATAATAAACTAATGACTTTTGCACACCCAATAATTAGAAAATTACTCTCCATTGTCTCTCTATACTGCCAGAGTCGATTTCCGAACTCACATGCTCTGTCCCGCACATAACATTTCAGTTCACGCATGACAAGACTCAATGACAAACCCCCTTTCAATGAGGTGTGGACATGCTTTCAGGGCGCCCATTTACAGGCCGCGCTTAAAAAAGACCTTTAGAAATTGTACACCGGCCCGGTGTGACTGAATAGGGCTTCACCAACATAAAGGCTTGTACTGAGTAAATAGAGTCACATGAGCCCCGCTTTACAACATTTTCAGTTATTTATAGTGTTTGATTTCTCATTATGAGTAGGTTTGAGAGGCTTGTTTAACATTGAGTTACTGGTTCATTCTAAGGTTCTGCTTGCATGGCTGAGTATGCCTGATACACAAATACACACATACATACACACTGACACACTGAAACAACATCAAGTTGCACACACGCATACAGACACACACACACACACAAACACACACACACGCACAAACACATGAATAAACATACACGTACACACACACAAACACATGAACACACACTCACACACACATGTACAGACACATGTGAATACCCCGACACATACAATAGCTCTCTCTCTTTCCACATAATTTTACTCACTATCTTTCTTTATGAGTAAGTTGACAGGGTTTAACTGCAAACATTTTTCACGTCATGACTGTACCTCTAAGGTAATTTACATATCGCCTTTAGTTTAGAGAAGGTCTTCAAAACCTTTTCACGTTTCCAAAAAGTTTTTTGAGCAGAACGATATTCATCGCACTAACAGGGTATTCATGGGAAAACACCATGTTATGTCTAAGCACGCCAAGGTATGTCTTATTTTTCATTATCGATATGGAGTCCCCCACAAAATGCTAATTGGTTTTGAACAGTGAATGGGAAAACACTCGCCCGCATAATCCCCTATGAGCTCCTCACACAGAGAGAGGCCCGCCATAAAGACAGTAATCATACACCTTTTACCCTTGCTGGTTTATGTCTGTGCTTATGACAACTGACAAACACTAGTAAATCTCTGCCCTTAACGCCGCACACCACATGACACACTTGAATGCCCCTATTCAATTTCAGGTGGGGGACATATCTTTTCAAATGCAGCGCTTATAGCTGAGAGGTGTCAGCTTAATACAACCGTCTTGTCAACAAGTCATGCATTTGTGGATGTTTCTGAAAAACTGGAAAATTGGCTACTTACAACGTGTAGGTTACCTCTGCAAATTCTTAAAAGTTAGTTGTTATAATAACTATTAACTACACACACACACACACACACATATACACGCACACTCACACACGCACACACGCCCCAACACACACACACACACACGCACACGCTAACACACGCACACACACACACACACACAAAACACCATACATAACACCCGCAAAAAACACAAGGTTTGTACACCGACTCACGCCAGTGCAATATTATTGTAAGATTTTACTGTACAAGAATCACATGACTGACACATCCGACTTCCTCCATTTGAGGAGGTAAAAACCAGAGATTATTTTTACAAAAGACTTAGATTCTCAGAAGCCTCTTTCTTTGTAGGTTTAGATTCTCAAGATTTCTCTAGAGTTAGATTCTCATGAGCACTGCTTTTTCAGGATTTCAGTCAACAGACAAACATAAATACATAAACAGCCAAAGTTTTCTTTGGGACTGCAAGTGGCCGAGGGGATAGATCGCTTGGATAGTGTGGCTTAGTAATTGATCAAACTAACTTCACTGTGCCGGGGTTCGTTTCCCGATTGCGTCCAGTTGACATTCTCTACACTACAGGGCTTTCACAGGAAAAGGTGAATGCGCTACCCACCAGGGTTAACCCCCTCCATAGGGGGTTAATAGCGCAGTTTAACCCGGGTTACATCGATTCCTGTGAAAGCAGGTGGAAGGTCACCAAAGCAGCCCTTTTATTAAAAAATTAAAAAAAAAAATTTTTTTCTCATAGATTTATTTTTATAAAAAGAGATATATATTTTTTATTTATTTATTTATTTTTTGTTTAATTTTCTTAAATTTATTATTACAACCACACACACACACACTAGCCTCACCAGTCAGAGGGGTAAAAATGATTCTTAAAATCTGTGGGTGAGCATATAAGTCTATGGGAGACAACTCCCTCTTTAGTGGTTGACTGTGGATGACTTTTTTTAGTGATTATGTCCCATGTTATTTTAGTGTTTTATGTTCCATGTGGGACATGCTATTTTTCATTTATTATTTTGTCCGACAAATAAAAATGACGGACAATGTTCAAAACCCTGGCCCATCAAACCTGGCTCATCAAGTCTACGTAATGTGTTTCACACAACAGACTTACCTATATCCAATACTAACAATGTCTATGAATCAACAGAAAACTCTTTTTCTGTCATACAACAAAATCTTCTGACAGGCAGTGTGAAGATTCAGATTGTTGCAAAAATAGAATTTACTAGAGTAGACGGTGAAGTGATTGTTTCTTATATCTCAACAAGACAACACACAGTTAACACAAGAAGGGAATTAGAGAACGTGTTTAGAGACAGACTATTACCTGACTTCCTCCAGGCAATTGACAGTGCAAAAATGAAGGGGTCTGGTTGGCACGAAGGTCATGTACATGAACTACAACTAAAGCAGTCAAGGTATCATCCTATATTAGGTAAATCATGGTTGCCACTGCCAACAGAGGTTGCAAACAAAAAGGCTGTTGTTAATATACAGAACAATGACAACTATTGTTTCATGTGGTGTGTGCTTGCTAAACTACACTTTGTAAGGTCAAAACCTGAACGTGTATCTAACTATATCAAATTTGTAAATGAACTCGATTTTAGTGGCATTGAGTTCCCTGTTAAAATAGAAGACATAGACTTGTTTGAAAAACTAAATCCTGGTATATCTGTAAATGTGTATGTGTGGGATAATGAATCTGAAAACAAGTTACAACCAATTAGAGTATCACCACTGGCCCCAACCTATGGGCAGTCAGAAGATAGACATGTTGACATGTTGCTAATCGGCCCTGCCGGTGATAATGATAACTTTCACTACACAATTATCAGGAGTATGTCACGTCTAATTCATGGGCATACAACAAAACACAAGGGCAAACAGGAAGTGTGTAAAAGATGTTTACAAAGATTCTCCTCTATTTCAGTAGCGCACAAACACATCCTACATTGTAGGTCACCTGATGACATACAAACTGTACTTAAGTATCCAAATCCTGGCAGCAAGGTTTATTTTAAGAACTATGGGAATCAACAAAAGTTGTCGTTTGTAGTGTACGCTGATTTTGAATCATTAGTTGTACCATATGAGGGTCCTGTTCCAGAGTCATTACCAAAGACTGTAAAGTTGAGTGACCAAGTGGTGTGTTCTTTTGGATACATTATTGTTAGGTCAGGCGGTCTTCATTCAGAACCTGTTATCTACAGGGGTGAAAATGCATTGATTGATTGATTGTACATTGCTTAACGTCCCGACAGCAACAAGGCTTTCTCAGGACGTGCCTGCACTGCTTGTGAAAAAAAACTAAACAGAAAATTGAATGTATGTCGCCAGCCGGTCAAATACATTAAATAAACCTACAACATGGGGCATAAATAAAGCTAAGACCATTTAGCAACACACATCCAATATCAAGAGCTACAGGCAGTGCAGACAGTAGGGAGAGTTTTAAAAAGGCAAATACAGGTGAATGGACAAAGGGTAGACAGAAACACATGCCCCAGAATAGAGAGAAAAACCCACCCTGTGGGGCTGACCAGGGTGACCCTGGGAACTAAAAAATACCTAACCCCACCCAAGTCCCCCAGGGCAGACCCGGGTGGGGGAGTGAAAATGCAGCATGTCTGTTTTTAACAGAAATGAGACAACTGTATAGTCGGGTAGTACAGTATCTCACAACAAGCCAGATGCCTTTGATGATGACAGAAGAAGATAAACTAAAATTTGATACAGCAGAGAAGTGTTGGATTTGTGAACAAGCTCTGGGAGGTGATAAAGTTCGTGACCATGATCACATAACTGGACGTTACAGAGGCGCTGCACATAACAATTGTAACTTGTTATTAAAAATAGATGCTGTGACATAGATAACTCGCTGTCAAGTGTAACACCCAGGTTTCTCACACTCGCAGAGAAGCCAATGAGTGTTCCATCCACAGACAATGATGACGGTAAAGGCAGGGACGAAGATAATCTTGGATTAGCTACCAACATTGCTTCAGTTTTGCCATCATTTAACATCAGTTTGTTGGTGGTCATCCATGATTTGACATGGTCAATGCACTGGCTTATACTTTGGACGGCATTCACAGCTCGCTCGACAGTATCACTTTTGTACATCTGCGTATCATCTGCAAATGCATGATGGGAAATGGAGCGACTACAAATCAGGTCGGACAGGGGCTGAACATACAGTAAGAACAATACAGGTCCTAGGACCGAGCCCTGGGGTACACCAAACCGAAGAGGTGATGGCTCAGAACGACAGCCGTCGACAGAAACAATCTGGGATCGTTCAGTCAGGTATGAACTAAACCATGCCAAGACTGTGCCTTCAATGCCAAATACAGATTGAAGACGGCACAGCAAAATTTCATGGTCAATAGTGTCGAACGCACTGGACAGGTCCAGCAAAGCAAGGACTGTGATCTTACGCTCGTCCAAAGCACATTTCCTGAGCTCTTGTGACCCTTGACCTTTCCGAGGGGTCATCCCAATTACTATGCATAGATAGGTCTTACCATCAGGTATCTCTGTAGCAAGTTTGCGTTTGAAGTTGTGAATAGTATTTCAGAAAAAATATCTCTTGTAAAAATATGGCGATTTTGAACCTATTTCTTGAGCTCTTGTGACCCTTGACCTTTCCGAGGGATCAACCAAATTAGTATGCATAGAAAGGTCTTACCATCAGGTATCTTTGTACCAAGTTTGGGTTTGAAGTTGTGAATAGTATTTGAGAAAAAAACATTTTTGGGGGGGTAAAAATATGGCGATTTTGGACCTATTTCTTGAGCTCGTGACCCTTGACCTTTCCGAGGATCAACCAAATTAGTGTGCCCATAAAGGTCTTACCATCAGGTATCTCTGTACCAAGTTTGGGTTTGAAGTTGTGAATAGTATTTGAGAAAAAATAAATTATGTCCAAAAATAGCTATTTTTGATATTTATTTCCTGATCCCCTGTGACCTTGACCTTTGTAAGAGGTCACTGAAATTAGTATGTTTAGAAAGGTCTTGCCACAAAGTATCCTTGGGCCAAGTTTGAATACTGTAGCTTGAATAGTCTGAAAATGCCAACGTTAAAGTTTACCACAGACGACGGCGGACAGCGGGACAGACGACGGACGGACGAGCACTGGTCCAGAACATAGACTCACTTTTGTTTCGTGAGCCAAAAACGTAATTCCTCAAAGTTAGCGTGAAAACCATGACAATTCCATTGAAGTAAAGAGTACATAATTTTTTAGTGGGGAAGAATAGCGGCTTCCCCCCTTTTCCTTTAATGTAGAGGGAGACGAAGAAACAGAAGGGGGCCAGCTCCCAGGCCTCCTCTGACTCTTCGGAGATGAGGGGAGTGAAGTTGCCGCAGCACCAGCCACAACAATTTCCACTCCCTCAATCTTTTCCTTGAGTCCAGTAAATTTGTTTTAAAGGGGGACTTCTGTGTGAACCTTCTGGATCCGTGCGCACAATGGCCCCACGAGTTTCTTGGGTGTCTGGCTCTGGGCAGTGTTCTTGCCGCTAGAATTAGCGGCCTTAGAAGGCTGACCAGATCCAGAAGCCTTTGCAATGGACAGACCGACAGGTTTGGGTGGGGGCTGAGGCTTAGGGGCAGGAGAGGGTGGCGCTACCAGACTGGGAGTGTCCACCCTCTGTGTTCCCTGGTTCCTCGTCACCACTGGAGGAGGATTAAAATCCAGAGGCGAGATGATCTGAGGCTCCGCCCCCAACCAAGAGGTTGGTGTTTGACAACTAAAGTCTTTAGTGGGGCGTTTTCGCCACCACCGTACTGAATGTAAACAAAGTGTTTGACTTAGAGCTGTTGGGAGCAGCCGTAGTTACACTGGTGCTGTCGACAAGCTTTTTGGCCTCCGCAAAGGACAGCCCCTTCTCCACACGCACCTGCTGAATCTTGCACTCGGAAATCCACCGTGGGGAGTTCTTGTCCGAAACCATATGTGCCCCCTGGTAATGCACACACAGAGGGGTGGCAGTGCAGGACTCAGCAGAGTGTCCAGGCTTACTACAGCAGGCACATGAGGCCTCTGCTTGGCAGCATGTCTTCTGCCCATGGCCATACTTTTGGCACTTAAATCACCGGAGAGGGACGTACTGTTTAACTTTTAGCGAGTCATATCCTCCCCAGATAGAAGTAGTAGGGGCGGCTGTGCCGAACGTCAGGATGATGGTAGGGAGACAGATCTCTCTACCTCCTCGCTTGATAGTGAAGCGCTGGACATAGGTCACCCCTTGTGACTTCAAGCTCTTAACAAGTTCCTCATCAGACAGTGCCACTAACGCTTGATCCTTGATCACACCTCTGGAACAGTTCATCGTCTTGTGGGGTGTGATCTCCACCGGAATGACCCTGATGGAAGAGAGCCTCAGTAGCCCGTCGGAGTGTGCCCTGGTGCGGCACTCCACCAACAAGTCACCAGACCTGAGGCTCTGAGCATCAGGCCTGCGGACACGGCGCCTGAGGGTCTCCCCCACCAGGAAAGGATGCAACCTGCAGACAGGCTTCTCTGATACCTTGCTATATACGATGAGGAAGCGAGGCCAGATGGCCAAGCATGAGGCATCGCTTCCTCCCAATCTGAGTGGCTGTCGTGTTCAAAGGCAGTGTTTAGGTGTCGTTTTTTACCAGTCTTAATTTTTTTTGTTTTGTGCCATAACTAATATCAAATCCCACAATCTACATTTCAAATTTCTGCTTGGTTCCCTCTTGTAATGGGCTGTGGCCTTGAATGAGTTAACAATAATAACAGAAGTATCATTTTGAAGACCCCGCCTACCCATTTTCAATACAATGAATCCATTCAACGTTTTATCAGTAGAGAAGGCTCATCCGCCCCTACCAAAAACAAGACGACCTAATGTTTCTCTTTACGTTATTCACTTTTAAAAGCCATGGTTGTGAAACCCTCCAAAATCACACAAACAGCTACTTCTTGGAGACATGCTGGAGTATACATACTTTGGAAATCGTTATCTAAACAGCCGTATGTCGCATGCATTAAAAATTTTGTACAGTTAGTAATATAATATGCTGTTTATGAAAGCATTGCATTTGAAGACTCTACTCCTTCAGATGGAAAGCATTCCGACACACATCGAGCGACCCTTGTATAAACAAATATGGTCATAATTTTCCATACGGTGTGATCTTTTTTACCTTGACCTTGAAAAGAGGTCAAATTAAAATGCAATATCAGGGGTCAAAACACGTGCTGGGGAAAAAGTCGGAAACAACAGGGGGGGGGGGGGGGGGGGTGGGGAGGGGGGGGGGGGGGGGGGGGGGGGGGGGGGGGGGGGGGGGGGGCAAGCGAGACATTGATTCCGGGGACCGAAATCTCAAACGGCGGGGGGTAGGCGCGAAGGATAACGGTACACAATGTTGGCGGGCCTATGCTCACTTCCACCGATTCCAGCTTTAAAATGTGCTCTTATATCCGTTCAGATATGTCAGCGTTCGACTTAACTTTCACCGATTTTTCCCACCACTCCCATCTCCATTTCTTTCTCACTCCCGTTTCATTAGAAGTTTAGCCGCGAGCAACATTGTGTCCTGCATCGCTAGACGCCATCTTGGAAAAACGAAGCTTGCCTAAAGTTAACGATAAACGAATCTGACAACTTGTGGACCTGCGCCGTTTAAGAACCACGACCGTTTTAGATTTTTTACGTTTTATTTTTTTCCACGCGGAATTGCCTTTTTTTAAACAGCGGATTTTTTTAATTAACTCTGATATCCTCGAAAAAGCGGAAGATTTTGACCCCTGAATATCATAAATGATACATCACATCCCATCTTTGTGCCAAGTTTCATGTAGCTGGTCCCAACAGTATCTGAGAAAATGGCACGTTTATTATGCGAATGATTGGCAGACAGGTGAGCCGCACGCACAGAGGAATTACGCAATATGACCCCTTTTCAGGGCGTTTGCCTGGAGGAAATGTTGCCAATCTTTTTTTACAGACTCAAGATTCACTACCCTTCATGTTGCAACACAGAAAGCTCGTGACACAAGGATGTCTAGGTTGGCTGTTTTTGGCAGTATTTGCCCTAGCCTATATGGCCAGAGTAAATTACATGACCGCATCGTAAACCGATTTAAAAAGAGCTACCAATACAAGCATAAGATTGCGTGACTTTTGGTGCTGGCCGGTAAGACACTTGGCATGTGCGTGAACACAGCAAGTCGCTGATAGCATGGCCATTATTGTGTAATGGAATGATGCCCTGGCTTTGTCAGAGTGTGAGGTGGTGAGTGAGCCATCAGTTACCCATCACATGACAGTTGAACTCTGCGGTCTGGCTGTGGAGACAAATCGCAAGTACGTTTGTGGTTTTTGGCTCTGATATAATGATCACCGACCGACCAGATGACCAGAAAATTAAGAAACTTTACATAGTAAACATCATCCATGCAATGAAACAGTGGCCGTTCAAGGCTGGTAGGCTGTTAAAGACAGATAAAACAAGTGACAAACGAGTGAGTAAATCAGGTTCTGCTACAACTTATACAAACATCAAAACAGAGAAACAAACTGGCAAAACTAGCACTGACCTTTTGCCAGTCCTGGCAAGAGGGTGAGCATCCATCTGATCAGCGTGATCAGCATCACCGTACCTGTCCCTATAATGGCAAGGGCTGTCCGGACACCAGCTGCGGCGACGGTTGATCTCCTCATCACGGGTGATGCTAATGCGCCCAGACCGTCGCCGTCGTACAACGTCAACAACCACATCTGTGGCACTCTCTGCCAGGGGAGAGTCAGCCATGCTGTTCAGTGTTGCACCATTGACATAGATCTGCACGGCACCATCCTCCTCTCTATGCTGCAGGGAGGGTCTGTGGGTGTCATGTTCACTTACGTCCTGGACGCTGTCAGGTTGGACGTATGCCTCCATCCTCAAACTGTCACTGCCATGCTCCTCTGCCAGGTCCAACATAGATTTGTGTTGATCTACAACAGTACAAGTGCAGTCATACACCATATAAGGCACAACTAAATGCACTTGCTGTAATGCACACATTATTCACACACAACACTACTACTGGCTGGTGTCTTCCTCTCTCAGACTGAATGCAGCAAACACTCACTTCCTAACCACTAACAGAAGTAATAGCACAGGCACAGTTCACAGATCACAAATCATACCGACAAATAGTCTGGCCTCTTTGCAAAGCAAAACATGTGCAATTAGGTCTGGATAGCAGATTGGAAAATACTACCATTCATACTGAGCTTCACTCCACAAAGTGATGTCTTCAGTAGGCCAAGGCAATAATCTTAGAAAAATAAATTCGTCCAAGGAAGGGTGTTGAAAGTGGGCAAGTGTGTTTGAACAATGGCTCCAAATCAACACCCACCAGTGCTGACCCATCAGGGATTTGCTAAGTGAAAGGACTAATTGAAGGGCAGGCCAAAGGCCACAGTGCAATGTTTCCCCACATCCCATCTGTTGAACAGCCATCATTAGCTTTGGGTTGCTGACACACCAGGACAGAGAGTTACATGAAGCATGCAGTCTTCACTACAGTTACCCTGAATCTATTTGTCCTTGAAATGGAGAATAAGGTGTATAGTATTCCAACAATAGGAAACACACAGCCAGCCTCCTACATTTTAGTCCACACACTGCACAGTACATCAGTCAGGGATTTTAATGTTTTTCGGTAGATTCAATGTGGAATTTCTCCAAGTGGTTTTGTGTGTGTGTGTGTGTGTGTGTGTGTGTGTGTGTGTGTGTGTGTGTGTGTGTGTGTGTGTGTGTGTGTGTGTGTGTGTGTGTGTGTGTGCGTACACCAAATGACTAAAATGAGTTTCTTTCTTTACCATCCTTATGCAATCTGGGTGTGTGTGAAATTCTGGGTGGCCAGATCAGACACCCATTTTTTCTGAGGGTTGTTTCTGTATTATCTTTCATTCAAAAGTCAGAAAAAAATATCAAAATACGATGTCCCCATTTTAACAGATTTACTTCATCGTTGTGTTTCAGGGATGCCCTGGGCCTGTGTGTGGACACGGAAGCGGCCGGAGTGTTTTTAGATCAATTTGATTGGTCCAACATCGATGAACGGAGTTGTTTCCCTTGCTTAAACGTCTTTCGTCTCCAACGGACACACCGGCCATTCTTTCGCGTTTGCAGAGGTACTTTATGCAATATTTCTTAGTTAAGAGCACGCCCAAATGTACTTGTTCAGTGCAGTTATTTAACTGAGAGATGCCTCCAATCCCCGATACCCGTTTGGCCCAGAAAAATAAGGCGTCTGCTTCAAACGTGTCTTCGGCCTCTCGGCCGCTCTGACCGTTGAGTCTTGTAGTAAATGATAATAGAACCCCACGATTTTAACAAAAGCTTTCTTCTTCAATGAAAGGAATTCGTTCAATAACCCCATTACAAGGTCAATCTGCCACGCGATTTTGTTTCTTCTTTCTTTCTTTTTTTCTGATGTCAGTGTTAACTTGCCACATGCATGCACAGTATCAGTTGACTTTTTTTTTGAAAAACAAAAATGGCGCCAGATTTCAATCCTCGTTCGCAAAACTGCCTCGCGATTCGAAGAACGAACGTCCACAAACAGGTCTTTAGGAATGTGCAACTGAAGTGTCGCTTTTTACTGTATTGCCAGTTTTTAGTTCTCAGGGTTACCCTGGTCAGCCCCACAGGGTGGGTTTTTCTCTCTATTCTGGGGCATGCATGTGTTTCTGTCTACCCTTTGTCCATTCACCTGTATTTGCCTTTTTAAAACTCTCCCTACTGTCTGCACTGCCTGTAGCTCTTGATATTGGATGTGTGTTGCTAAATGGTCTTAGCTTTATGTCTTGGCCCCATGTGTTAGGTTTATTTAACTCATTCTACCCCAGACACACCACGGCAGGATAAGGATCCACCATGACAGTTCAAGGGTGATGCCAGAATAGCTTGGCGCCTACGGGCGCCAAGCTATTCTGGCATCTCCCTTGAACTATCATGGTCGATCTGTGCCCTGCACTGCAATGCAGTCTTGAGAGGACAGGGGCAAAATTTAAGGATTTTGGTGTTGGGGTAGAATGAGTTAACGTATTTGACCGGCAGGCGACATACATGGCAATGTTCTGTTTAGGTTTTTTTTTTCACAAGCAGTGCAGGCACGTCCTGAGAAAGCCTAGTGGCTGTCGGGACGTTAAGCAATGTACAATCAATCTGATTCAAAATGTCAGTTGGTTTACATGGTTGTATTGGACATGTTCTCAGCAACACCGTTTTGGTCACACCGGCTCAGGACTTTCTGGCACACACCCAGCGCCAGATGGCAGCAGGATGTCCAAACCCATCGGGATCTATGCTGCAGAATCATGGCCCCCCAGCCTCTGCCACAGAGGGTGCGTCTGGTAGGAGGGTGCATGGACGGCAGCGGAATGCTCCCAATTACAAACTGGTAAGTAAAGTGATTCTATGATCATCTTCATTTTATTGGCTGGCGTGCGTGCGAAGCAAAAGTGAGTTTATGTTCTGGGCCACTGGTCGTCCGTCCGTCGTCCATGGTAAACTTTAACTCATTCTACCCCAACACCAAAATCCTTAAATTTTGCCCCTGTCCTCTCAAGACCGCATTGCAGCGCAGGACACAGATCGACCATGATAGTTCAAGGGTGATGCCAGAATAGCTTGGCGCCCGTAGGCGCCAAGCTGTTCTGGCATCACCTTTGAACTATCATGGTCGATCCTTATCCCAGGGGTGGGATTCTTCCGCGTTTCCGCGGATTTACACGGAAATTCTTTCACAATTCCGCTGAAGCATATTTATTTTCCGCGTCTAATAACAACGAAAAAGACGAAAAAAAAAAAAAAAAATCTTCTTAAATGGCAAAAAAATCTCAAATGGGTTGGATTTGTATGTAGTTTGGTTCACTATCGCCCGACACTTCCGGTAGCTTTAGGTCGCAGTGGAAAATGGCGGTGAAAAAGGATATTGTCCAAGACAGAGTGCCGTTTAGTGTGCATCTGAACATAAACTGGTACGCACATTCCATTTTTATACTGCAGATCAGGAGTGTCATAACAAAGTCCATTTTCGGGTGTGTTTGGTCTCGCTCCCCCTGTCGGTTTTTGGATACTTTGGCGAACGGTGGACACGCGCCTATCCCCCCCCCCCCCCCCCCCCCCCCCCCCCCCTGTCGTTTGATTTTTCGGCTGCTGAAAATGAAGGACATGAACACCCCCCCCCCCCCCCCCCCCCCCCCCTGTCCTTTGATTTTCCGCGTTTTCTTTCTTACTAGAATCCCACCCCTGTTATCCTGCTGTGGTGTGTCTGGGGGTAGAATGAGTTAACGGTGGCATTTTCTCGGAGACTATTCAAGCCACATTCTTCAAGCTTGGCCCAAGGATACTTTGTGGCAAGACCTTTTTAAACATGCCAATTTGAGTGACCTCTCTGAAAGGGTCACGCAGGGTTGACAAATGTGTGAAAACTGCTTGCATTTTCAGAAAACGTGGATTTTGACTGCTGCAGAAGCCAGCCCTCGTCACCGAGGTCACACATATGTAAATCGGTCATACACGGGATTACACTTTTTATTCTTGTGCAAGGCCCCTTTAAACCAAAATTGGGCTGTTTCTGTTTCCAATGCAGCTTTGGTTTTAATCTTTCTTTCTTTCTTTCTCCAGTTGGCAAATGGCACCTGGGATGGACCCGAGACTGAGAGCAGTGCCAGCGCATCGCAATACGAGGGCAGTGATGACGAGGAGTTTGTTCCTGGCTCGAGCTCACCGGATTCAGAGGGTGTGTCGGCATCAATTGCTGGGATCTCTGACATAGACAGTATTGTATCGACTATGTTAGATTTCATCAAAGTGGCAGGTTCGGGGTGGTCAGGTGTTGGTGACGCTAGTACCAGCAAGGTGCAGTGTGCGTTAGGGGGTGGCAATGAGAATGTGGATAGGCAGGAGGAACATGATGCTGGAAACAGTGGGGAAAGAGCACTTACAGAAGAAACAGGTGTGCACGTGTCGCAGAGAGGGAAAGGAAAGTACAAATGGGACAAGAAACATGCATGCAAATTGTGTGGCAAGCTTGTCTTGAAAATGAGCACGCACTTACAAGATGTCCATGCAGATGAGGCAGACGTTGCTAAAATTTTGTCGATGAAAAAAGGGACCAAGCAGAGACGTCGAGCATGGATCAGACTACAAGATGAGGGTGATTACATGCATAACGTTGCTGTTCTTGAAAACAAATCCGGATGTTTGATTCCTAAGTATCGCACCAAAACTAGTAAGGTAGACGACCTTCTCGCCTGTAGCCATTGCAAAGGGCTCTATCAAAAAAAGCTGATCTCTGTACACTCAAAACGTTGCTGTCAGAAGCCAGGAGGGTTTCAGATCACTCGGCGAGGAGACGCCGCGCGCCGTGGTCGCCTAATGCTTCCAATACCCTTAGACGTTGAATTTTCATTCTACCACAAGGTCTTGGCTAGCCAGAGAGATGATGAGATAAGCCGTCTCATCAGAACTGACCCCTTGCTTCTTGAGTATGGAAAGAGATTATTTGACCGCAGGGACATTGAAGAACACACGGCTGGACAAATCAGCTCCAGGATGCGGGAGTTAGGGAGACTATTAAAGATTATCAGAGTGAGGTCAGAAATGAAAATCGCAAGTTTAAATGCTGTGATCAATTCAGCTAGCTTTGATCATGTTGTCCTGGCTGTAAAAGAGCTAGCAGATTTTGATGAGGACACACATCAGTTCAAAAAAGGCAATCTCGCAATGCGCATAGGCCATGCTTTGAAAAAGTGTTCACAGATCAAACAGTCACAGGCATCCAAACAGCTTGGGCAGGGTTCAGACGACAGGTGGCGACAGGAGCTCTCTGAGGCGCAACGGTTTGACTCTGTCTTCAACGGGGACTGGTATGATTGTGTGTCCGCTACAGCAGCCCAGTCGGTCGGGAAAATGACCATGAACAAACCCAAGCTGATCCCATCATGTGAAGATGTGAGGAAGGTCCAACAGCTTCTTGAGACAAGGATGGTTTCGGAAGATTATCCGACAGTGGATAAAGCAACTCTTTGTGCTGTATCACTTTTCAACCGAAAACGAGGGGGAGAAGTTCAGAGAATGAAGGTGTCAGACTTCCAGAATGCTAAGATTGGATCGATCACCAATCAAGATATCTTGAAAGGTCTCAAAGAGGTTGAGAAGAAAATGGTGAATCATTTTCAGCGAGTGGAAATCAGAGGCAAGTTTAATAGGAGTGTTCCCGTTTTGCTGACGAAGAAGATGATGACAACTGTGGACAGAATCCTTCAAATGAGGCAATCAGTGCCAGCTCTCGCTGATTCCCAGTACATCTTTGCCACACCTTTTGGTCAGAGGCCTTACAGAGGCCATGATGTTCTGAAGGCCCATGCCCTAGAAGCAGGGGTGTCATACCTAGCCATGTTCACATTTACTCAGTTGCGGAAGCAGGTTGCAACTTTGGCTCAGTCAATGGCCATCTCGGAGTTAGACCAGGATCAGCTGGCAGATTTCCTTGGCCATGATATTCGGATACATCGCCATATCTACCGCCAACCTCAAGACGTCCTTCAAAAGGCAAAAGTGGCAAAGATTCTTCTGTCAGTTAACAATGGGATGACAGATTTTGAGAGTTGCATTAGAGCTGAGCTGGGCGATGATGAAGAGATTGACTTTGACAATGAAGACACATCAGAAACTGGCAGAGAGGTCTCGGGGGGAACAGCACCTGTGAATGAAGCAAGTAGCAAGTCAGCAACACAGGAATCGATGAGCATGACGGAGAAAAGACGTCCAGAGCCTGATGACAATCTAGATAGTTTTGATGATGACAGTACTGCGTCAGCTCCTGTTCGAAAGAAAGCTAGATTTACAAGGAAACCATGGGGGGAAGCTGAAGAGAAAGCTGTTCAAACTCGTTTCAAGACACACCTCGTCATGAACAAACTTCCTGGAAAGGCCGAGATACAGTATGCAATGGCAGAGGAACCTGCACTTAGACATAGGCGCTGGACAAACATTAAGGATTACGTCCGCAACAGACTGAAAAAGTTACAAAAGAAATGAATTGAGGTTCCCCGCCACTCGCGGCATTTTCGATTTCATACAGATTTATTACATGTTATTATTGGGGTGGTTTCAGCATGTATAGCCTGCTTTTTTTTTTTTTTTTTTTTTTTTTATCTAATGGACGCCTGGATCATTTGTGACCCTCTCTCACAAAATCAGTCTTAAGAACTCGCATTTTGGATGTTTTGACATATATACATTTATGAAAACTACAGTGTTTGCTGATTACTGTGATATATGACTGTATGCTGTAGTGCAAAAATTGTAAAAGCTGTTAAGTGTTTAAAGTTGTTAAAGCCTCCGGCGGCCATTTTGAGAAAACAGCCTGTGAAGTTTCTGTGTGCAGCATAATTGGGGCCAAGGGCAGACTTTTAAAATCATTTTTTACCTATTTAACGGCATTTTTCATGATAAAGATTTTACCCATACAATACTTTGGTGTATGTAGAATACATTTCTCCCAAAAAGTGAAAATGCCCCAGATTGACCCCCACCACATATTATTGCGTGTAGTGCTGATTGGCTCGCTGCGAGTTAAGACTGGTTTCGTGAGAAAGGGTCACATTTTGTATACTGTATAACCTTTGGATTTGCAAAACGAAACAGCCGGCTGGGAACAAAAGACAATATAATAAGATAAGAAAACCATTGACAATGGCGGGGGCGGGCGGATCATTTTGTAATATACTGCATGCCATTTTAAAAACTCTGCAAATGAAAGAATGGTTGGTTGTACTGCATACCATTTTAAAAACTCTGCAAATGAAAGAATGGTTGGTTGTTTGTTGGAGACGAAAGACGTTAAATAAAGGCTGAAGTTTCAAGTGATTTCTTATGTTGTCAGTTAATTAATTAATGTCAGTGTTCTGTTCTGTCATTTTAACTCATTCTACCCCAAGATCGGAATCCCCAAATGTTGAAGTCGTCTTCAGAAGACTGCGTTGCAGTGCAGGACACAGATCCACCATGATGGTTCAAGGGTGATGCCAGAATAGCTTGGCGCCCATAGGCACCAAGCTATTCTGGCATCACCCTTGAACTATCATGGTGGATCTTTATTTTGCTGGGGTAGAATAAGTTAAGCCCAAATGTTGAAGTCGTCTTCAGAAGACTGCGTTAAAGTGCAGGACACAGATCCACCACGATAGTTCAAGGGTGATGCCAGAATAGCTTGGCGCCCATAGGCGCCAAGCTATTCTGGCATCACCCTTGAACTATCATGGTGGATCTTAAATTTTGCTGGGGTAGAATAAGTTAAGTGTTCGTTTCTTCGTCTGGGTCTTTTTCTATCTTTGATATTTTTCCACACTTTTTGACCCGCATCATAGTCATACTGAGGCTAATAGCTTCAAATTTGTTCACTGCCATAATTCTATGCAAGCTACATTACAGTACTTACAGATGAGGACATAGACCAATGGCTTTAGTTCAAGGGTGGTGCCACAATAGCTTGGCGCCTAGAGGCACCAAGCTATTCTGGCACTAACCCTTGGACTATTTCAGTTACACTAGTTGCACACACTGGTGTATTCCGAATGATAAGGGTTAATATTCAAAATGCCCTGTTGCTGTTTGTCTGAAACTCCAGAGTACCCAAAAACACACAAAAAAAAGTCCTTTAATTTCCAGAATACATTATGTTGATTCTCACATCAATGCCATGATAAACTGTTTTGCTTCAGAAAGACAAAACGCAGCAATGTTTAAAAGATTTCCTCTGTAAAAATCATAATCGAAAGGTTTCGGGCCAGTGTTTATTGAATTTTGCACCATACAATGTAAAGAATGTTAAAGCACACATACACATTTAAGTTGGGAAAAAAAATTAATGTGAAAAAGAAGTATTCCATGAACTTGACCTTATTACAGACGCCTACTGTTGTGAAGACACCCATTTTGACTGTAATGCCAGTCAGTTTTGTGTGAGAGAGACACCCACCCACTTTATTGGCAGAAACCCATTTTTTCAGCATCTAGTGCCTCTGTTTCTAGAAAATGTCTATTTTATTTTAAGTTATAGAGCTTAGTTATAAGGTGAGTTCTAAACATTCGCATCAATTCCAGAGCCCTAGAATAAATAGAAATATGGGAACCCATTTTCACATGAAATGGTAGGTAACCCACTGTGAGGCTTATGTGCGCCTGTGTGTGTGTGTGTGTGTGTGTGTGTGTGTGTGTGTGTGTGTGTGTGTGTGTGTGTGTGTGTGTGTGTGTTTGTAAATGTGTGTGCGTATGTATGTAAGCATGAAAATCTGTGATGTTCAGACATGCTTCATTCAAAGGGTGTCTAAGAGAGCCTCCAAGCATATTGAAATTGGATGTCTCATTGAAGTGTTAAATGACCATTTATACAAAGACGTTTGCCTCACATTAAAGTCCGTAATTTTTGTCATATGCACTTGAAATATTTTACATAGCTAGCCTGAGAAAGCCACCGATTATAAGGGCATAAAATCCACCCAACCCTTGACTAACCTGCCTTCCTGGGGACCCTTCCCCTTGGCTCTGTCACATGCACTCCAATCTTCACAGACCCAGCGACACTGCCTCCCTGCACTACAGTATCAAGTACTACAATACTGCTCCTCTCTTGCATCTTCTCCCACATCTGCCTGCTTACCTGATGAAAAGCTAACATTTGTACTATAGCCTGATTGACCCAGTTGTGAAGTGCCTGACTCTATTTTGCTTTCACAAACCTTTCATACACAAATTAATTTATTACAACAGACTTGCCTGTCAGCAAATGGGTGCCACCATAAAAAAGACAGATTTACTGACCCTATGATGTCAGCTTTCTTTGTCAGCAGACATCCACGTTCTCATAGGGTTTCAGGATAATGTACTATGTAGGTAGAAAAAAGCAATGTTAAGGGCCAGAACTGTGCAATATAGACCAATGATCACAGAACTATACTAATGGTCAAAACTTATGGGCCACTTTTTATCGCAGACGCACCGACAACACCACGCAAATAATGTAACAATACTTGCAGTCAGTACTTTGCTAATTTATTCAGTAACAATTTCATTTAAGTTCTGAGTAAACCAAGCAATTGTAACAACAGCAGTATGTTAGAATGTTCACGCACCCCTCAATTGAAAAGTCATACAAGACTGGTCCTGTCAGTAGCGAGTGTACCCATTGTTTGCAGCCAATCATTCAATGCAGCGTTGATGCATGGCGTTCACCAGGGTTCGGAGAACATGTTGTGGGATCACTTTCCACTCTTGATGCAGGAACTGAGTCAGCTGGGGGACGCCTTGAGGTGGGGGGTGGTTGCTGACTACACGTTGCCCCAGCACGTCCCAGAGGTGCTCGATGGGAGCCAGATCAGGTGAACGAGCTGGCCACTCCATCTTCATGATGCCCCGTTGCTCAAGGTACTCATCCACCACACAGGCGCGATGAGGTCGAGCGTTGTCGTCCTGCAGAACAGCATTGTCGCCTATGGCTTGGAGAGCTGGCTGGATGAGGGGCTGCACAATCTCGTCCCGATAGCGCAGTCCAGTCAGGGTGCCTCGGATGACATGGAGGGGAGTCCTGCCTTCCCTGATGAAGCCTGCCCAGACCATGACTGAGCCTCCTCCGTAGCGATCCACCTCTTCGACGCTTCCATCCATGAACCACTCGCCCTGGCGTGTCCAGACCCTCACCCTGCCGTCGTTGAAGGACACAGTGAACCATGACTCAACAGTAACAGAACCTGAGTCCACTGGAGTCTGTTCCACCTCACATGTTGACGATACCAGGCAACCCGGGCTCTGCGATGAGCTGGAGTGAGGGGTATTCTCACTGCTGCTCTGCATGAAGCCAGGCCAATTTCGTGCAGATGTCGGCAGACTGTGCTTCTGCTGACGTTAAAGTTTGCAGCTTGCATCAGTTGACATCGCAGAGTGGTTGACGTGACAGTTCGGTCGCACAGAGCCGCCGCCACACAGAGGTATATCTATCCTCTCTTCTGCTGGTGCAGAGCGGGCGTCCTGAGCAGGGTCGTCGTTCTGCTCTTCCAGTTTCTTGGAATCATGCCAGCAGCTTCTGGATCACTGAATGGGACACCCAAAGACGTCTCCCAACTTCTCGTCCAGAAATTCCATCCTGCAGCCATGCTAGCGCCCCGCTTTGATCTACTGGCGTTAGGCTTCATCGTGGTGGCATGGTTAGGAAAGTGACAATTATGACCCTACTGTACCGGTATTTGTAGCGAAACAGAAGTGCTCAGTGTTCACGACTGACCCCTTTAGCATGTGCATCACGACTTTACCGAGTTTTTCCACCTGCCTGCCTTTGGTATGCTTGCCAATATCGCACAGCTTTTCACAAAAACTGACGATGTTTCACGTGCATTTGACACGTTCGTGGAAATTTATGAATTGTTGTCTATTGTTCCCTATACACAGTAGACTGTCTAAGGTCAACTTTTAACCCATTTGGATCGAAAGAACATTGTATTTTATTAGGGTACTTGCGACGATAAACAATGACACAAAAAAGTCAGGCGGCCCTTAAGTTTTGACCATTAGTATAGTTCGCAAAAAAATGATATCTGAAGAAAGGCCTTGATTCAACTTTTTGAGTGAAAAGTACAGTGCATTTGAAATTTTAGAATTGCAATGTTCACCATTTTTGGGGGTTATTTATTAAATGGTTAAAATCTTCAAATCTTGTTATGAAAAAATGAATTTTTTTTCTAAAATGTATTTTTTTGAAAAATACTTACCGATGGCATTACTATCTGGGAATACACTCTATTGCCTATAGATTTCAGCAAAAATTGTGTGTAGCACACAACTGGGGAGGAGACACCGGGGATCCAAGCACTATGACCCCGGGTGGCCTCCCCTTACTACCCTATCCCGGCGAGCACAGGGCGACCTCGTCAGTTTCACACATAGCCACAAGCGGCAAGCGGGGCAGGCGGGAGGGCCATCCGAGTAATGCCATCGGTAAGTATTTTTCAAAAAAATACATTTTAGAAAAAAAATTCATTTGTTTTTTCAAAATACATTACCGATGGCATTACTATCTGGGAGAATGGCGAACAGGCGGAGGGTGCCGTATCTAACCATAACCCAACCACTCCGCCGGCCCCATCGAGAGAGAACTCCCGACGATTTCAGCTATGATGTGCCTAAGACGCCAGCAGCGCTTGGAGGGAGTGCTGGGCCGCAGAGATGTCGCCCACCCGTGCCAGGGAGTCACGTCGGCCGGATAGGTCTCTTAAGGTAGAAGCGTGCGAAAGTGGAGTCTGAGCGCCAGCCACCCGCTGCCACAATATCTTTGACCGAGCAGTTGCGGTCCAGGGCTAGACTGGCGGCTACTGCTCTCACTTCATGCGCCCGGATTTGTAAAGGCTCAGCGCCGCGTGGAGAGAGGTCTAGGTAGGCTGACCTAATCACCCACCGCAGCCAGGATGACACGATCTGGGCCGAGACGTGGCGTCCGCCCGCAGACAAGGTAAGAAGAGGCGCGAGCGCCCCCGGCGCTGCGGCTTAGAGCGACGCAGGTAAATCATTAGCGCCCGCACTGGGTCCTGTTGCCGCGATCCAGGGGAGAGGTCCGCTCCACGGAGGGGCCGTATCGTTAGCACCTGAGGAGCCGCCGCGGGGCGGCGGTTCTTGGCCAGGAAGGACGGATCGGAGAGCCGCTGCGCAGAGCCGTCGGAACGAACTGCAAACAGGCTGGGAGCATCGAGAGCGCGTGAAGCTCGCTGACTCGGGACGCTGTAATGAGAGCCAGAAGGAAACAGGTTTTCCGGGTCAAGTTTGAGAACCGAGCCAAGGGGAGGGGCTCAAACCGGTCCGTATTCAACCACGTCAGTACCCAGGCAAGATCCCACCGGGGTACTAGGGAACGTGAAACCGGACGTCGGAGTTCAAAGTGAGCCAGTAAATCCGACAGATCCGTGCAGGCGCCTGGGTCCGGAAGACTCAGATGGCGGTAGGAGTCCGCGATCATAGCGCGGTAGCCCTTGATGGTGACCGGGGCTAAGCCTTGGTCGTCGAAGAGCCACCGGAAGAACTCCGCCAGTTGGTGGGAGGCTAGGTTAGTGGGAGGGAGTCCATGGGAGGCGCACCAAGTCTGAAAGACCCTCCACTTGCCTTCGTACATCTTCCTTGTAGAGAGTCTGCGGGCTGCTGCAATTGCCGCCACTGCAGCATCCGAGAAACCTCTAGTGGCGAGGGCTTGCCGGACAACCTCCAAGCGTGTAGGCGGAGGCATTCCGGGCACGGGTGGAAGAGCTGCTGACGGGGCTGCTTGAGCATCGTGGGAGGGGTAGGAAGCTCCAGAGGAGGGTCCGTCGCAAGCGCGAGGAGGTCCGTGGTCCAGCTCTTGGTCCAGTTGAAGGGGGCCACCAGCAGGAGGACTGCCGAGCATCCCAGAAGCTTCCGCAGTACCTTCAGAACGAGGACTTACGGGGGGTAGGCGTAAGCAATCAGGCCGACCCAAGGAATGGCGAGCGCGTCCACTGCCCAAGCGAGTGGATCCGGGACTGGCGAGACGTAGACCGGGAGCTGGCTGTTTCATCTGGTGGCAAACAGATCCACTAGCGGCGTTTCCCAGTGAGAACAGAGCAGGCGAAAAATATCCGGGCGTAGGGACCGCTCCGTGTGGAGCAACCGTCCGCGACGAGACAGGGCGTCCGCAATCACGTTGAGGTGGCCAGGGATGTGGCGGGCTCGTAGGGCAAAGCCTCGATCCCTGCACCAGAGGAGAAGGTGGTCCCGAAGAAGCAAGGGAGGGCGAGTGAGCGCCCCCCTGATTCTGTATGTAAGCCACCACCGTCGAGTTGTCGGAGAGCACGAGGACTTCCTGATTGGCCAAGGTCTCCTGCCAAACGTCGAATGCCAACCTAACTGCCTTCAGCTCCAGCCAGTTGATGTGATTCCCTAACAGCTCCCGAAGCCAACGCACGAGGCCGAGAGAATCCGGTAACAGGTGCGCGCCCCAGCCGGCCTGGCTCGCATCTGTACAGAGAGACCACCGAGGCGGCGGGGAGTGTAGGGCCACCCCCTTAGCCAGCCAAGCGAGGTCCGCCCACCTCTCGAGGTGAGGACAAGCCAGAGGCGTGACAGGTACTAGATCCAACAGAGCGCCCGAGGGTCGCCAGTGAAGAAGGAGATGTAGCTGGAGAGGCCGAGCATAAGTCTGCCCAAGGGAAGCAGGTCCGCAGCCGCACTGAGGAGGCCCAGGAGTTGAAGCCAGACCCTGGCGGTGAAGGAGGATCCCATCCCCATCGAAGTCGCTAAGTCGACGATCTTCTGTCGCCTGGCCAGAGGCAGGCGGACAAGGTTGAGGTCGGTCAGGAATTCCATCCCCCGATGTAGAAACCGTCGAGAGGGAGAAGATCGGATTTCCCCAAAATGAGTAGGAAACCTAGACGACGCAGAAGGGAAAGCAGGGCATCCCTGTCCGTCTGGAGGGCTGCGGAAACCAAGTTGCGCAGTAGAAGGTCGTCCAAGTAATTGGAGGCCGGGCTCAAGGAGCGCTGACGGAAGTAGGCTATCACGGCGTCGAGCAGTCTTGTAACCCCCCACGGACTGATGTCGAGGCCGAAAGGAAGGGCGCAGAACTGGTAGACGATCCCCCCAAGGCAAACCGAAGGTACCGGCGAAACGACGGAAGAATCGGGACGTGCAGATAGGCGTCCGACAGATCAAGGCTGATCGCAAAGTCCTTCGGCCGGAGGGCCGCACGGAGAGTCCTGGCCGTCTCTATCCTGAAGCGAGGGGCCAAATGAACTTGTTTAGCGCTGATAAGCAGCGCTGATAAGCAGCGCTGATAAGCAGCGCTGATAAGTCGATAACTGGCCGCCTGGTTTGGGAACTAGAAGAGTCGGCTGTAGAACGCCGGAGAGTCCTGCCGCGAAACCACCTCTGTCGCCGCTTTGGTGAGGAGGGTCGCCACTTCCCCGCGCAGAGCGTCCGCCTGTGTGCCGTCGAGCGGTTCCTGGGTCCACATGGGTGATCTGCGAAGAGGCGGAGGCGACAGGAACGAAGTTGCAGGCCTGCGGTAAAGGTGGAAAGAATCCAGGGGTCGTCCGGGAACAGCGATCTCCAAGATCGCTGAAGAGCGACAGCCGCCCGCCGACGGGAGACCCGAGAACTGAGGGCGGGGGCGGAGGCGGGGGCGAGGCAATGAGCCCGACCGCGGCCCAATCTACGGGCACCGCGGGGCCAAGCAGGGCGAGGGGCGGGGCCGGCCAGAGTAGCCTGGAATGGACGGGCCCGACCTCGTGAAGATCCGACTGTAGGAACGGAGGGCCTGAAAGACCGCCGGGCACGACCCCCGGCCGGGCGGGGGGCGCGAAAGCGGGTCGAGGCTGAGTTAGATGCAGGCTTGGGCCACAAGTCCTTGGAAGATTCCCTAACGGTGTGCCAAGTGTCGCCGAACAGCTGAGGACCACCTAAGGGGGCTTGACGGAGCTGGGTCTTCACTGACAAGGGAAGGTCCGAGCAGAGGCGCAAAAGGGTATCCCTCCTCCAGAGGTCGCAATTGGCAGCTGCTGCCCTGGCGTTGGCGGAAGAATGGTAGGCGGACTGGTTGGCCGCTATCAGGATGGACTGCACGTCACGAAGCGGGGACTGAGCCTCCAGGTCCCACGTATCCTGTAGGCACTGCAGGGCTGCCTGGGTAGCCAGATCCAAAACCCGAGCACGCCAGCGAGTTCCGCGCTAAGGAGGCGATCCTGTCGAGAGGCCGAGGCCACGAGTTCTGGACGAGCCTGCGGCCGCCCGCCTGTAGTAAGGCCGCCGCATCCACCGCTGGAAAAGGTATGGCGAAGGCTTGGGAGTGTCCAGCGTACCAGGCCTGGCGGAAGCTTAAGTTGATTCCCACCGGCGATCGAGCGCGGTAAAGTATCCCGTGTCGCCGAAAGCGTCGTTACGCAGCTGGGTGGAGAAGCATCGGTGAGGTCCCGGAAGCCGGCTGGCTGCGGGAGGGACTTGCGGCGCTGGACTTGCCTCTGCGCGTCGACCACGGCCGAAGCCTGTCTCTTCGGAGGAGGCGAAGGCGGACAGACGTCGGGCGGTAGGGACTTGGCGATAAAGCCTTGAAGCCTCACCCAGAGCGTGGACCGTCTGTGATCCGAGCGAAGGGCCGGCAACGTCTGACGAGGCAGAGGCCGACGAGACAGCGGAAAAGGCGGGAAGGAGAACCAGCCGCCGAGTCCTGCAAGAAGATCGCCGAGGCCGAGTCCGTCGGATGAAGGCTGAGGACGTTCGGTTCCAAAACTGATCTTCTCGCGGCAAGACGAAAGGGGCGAGCGGCTACGAGAGCGCCGCACCGCCGCGCGCGAGGTAGACGCAGCCGCCCGCGACGCACGCAAAGAGGGGCGCCGCGGCGACGGAGGGACCATGGCAAAGCGACGGTCCACCTCGAAGTCGGGATCCACACGCGGCAGCCGACGTGAGCGACAAACCGCGATCGGAATACCGAGGAAGTGGCCTGGTCACCCCTGGCCCGCCCGGGAGAACCGGTGCGGGGGGGGGGGGGGGGGAGGGGGGGACCGCCAAGAGTCTCACCTAGCCCGCTCAGGAAGGCGGAGCGGGGAGGGGACAAATACCGGGCACGCGGCCCCCCGTCCGATGTTTCGGACCGTGGAGGATGCGCGATGTCACACCGGGCCCGCCTGGTCGATACGAGGCGGGGGGGGGGGACAGTCTAGGGTCGCGCCAAGCCCGCTCAGGAAAGGCGGAGCGGGGAGGGGACGATTTATGAGCCCGCTGCCCCAGCTCCGAAGCCTCGGAGCGACGGGGGGGGCGAGGGTCCAAGTCACACCGGGCCCGTCCGGTCGATACGAGACGGGGGGGGGGACAGTCTACGGTCACGCCAAGCCCGCTCAGGCGAAGCGAAGCGGGGAGGGGACAATTTATGTGCACGCGACCCCCGCTCTGACTCCTCGGAGCGTGGGGGGCGAGAGTCAACCACACCCCGGGCCCGCCCAGGCGAGACGGGGCGGGCGGGGGGGGAAGAAAGCGAAGCATGCCGTGCCCGTTCGGAAAATACAGAGCGGGGAGACAGCATTACTAACGGTCTCGAGTCACGTTCCGAAGCCTCGGTGCGTGAGCGAGAGCATTTCTTATCACGTTTACTCTCTTTCTTATGCTTGCGTTCCGTCACCCGCCCCCGCTCCGGAGACCTAGAGCCGGGGGTGGCCGACGAACGCTCATCTCTCCCAGACCGCTCACCCGAAGCAGAGCGGGGGGTGGGAACCAAAATGGGCTCAAGCCACGCGCTAACGAAGCAGAGCGTGGGGAGCGTGACTCCAAAACTCGCCTACCCTGCTCCGAAGACTCGGAGAGGGGAGGGAGAACCTGCGAGGTAACGGTACAAGAAGGGGACTTACCTGTGGGCCGGAAAGCCCGATGCGCCGAGGGAAGTACGTCCACCCGTGGAGGATCCCGGGGAGACAGAAGCGGGCAAGGGGCCCGGTCACGCCTGTAGAAGTCCCACCTGCGCGAACACCGGTCTTCCGTCCAAGCGGCGCCACCGTCACACGTTCCGTCCGAAGCACCGCCCGAACACGGCAAGCAAGAGTCGTGTGCATCATCCGGCCACTGGAAGTCCCTGCACGGTGGCAAGTCTTCGACACAGAAGAAGCCATAAGGCCCTAAACCAACTACGCCGGCGAAGAAAGTCAACCGTGCACAAAACAGCAGGGCACAAGTCACGTGCGTCGTCGAACCCCAAGGCCAAGCCAAGGGTGAACTCACAAAGTCAGAGCCGGTAAAACCGGTCGGCGCACAGGTCACAATGAGTCCAATTGTCAAAGGAAAAACCACAAATGTAGTGAGTCCAGGGCTGAATCGAAGACTCCAATTCAAGCCCACAGTCAAAAACCACTGAAACCCGTAGAACGGAGAAGGCAAAAACTCGACCGTCCCCGGTCGAGCTATGAGTGAAACTGACGAGGTCGCCCTGTGCTCGCCGGGATAGGGTAGTAAGGGGAGGCCACCCGGGGTCATAGTGCTTGGATCCCCGGTGTCTCCTCCCCAGTTGTATGCTACACACAATTTTTGCTGAAATCTATAGGCAATAGAGTGTATTCCCAGATAGTAATGCCATCGGTAATGTATTTTGAAAAAACAAATATATATTCTTCTATATATTACTAGCTGAATGATTCTTCATAAACAGTATTTACAGAAGCCTGCTGTTTGTCCTGGCTCTCATGTATGACTAGGTCAAATTTTGATTTTCGGAACCACGTATTTCGGAATTATTTTTAAAACAAGTTTTTTAAAAAATGTAATCTCTTTATGAAATTTTTTTTCTCATTAACTCTTTCCCTACATATCGCTCCCAGTTTAGTGCTAGCCAAAAAAAAAAACTTAGCCATCGAAACACTTACGTTATAGCGTTTGTGCACGTTGCCGTCTATAGACGAGTCACTAGTATTCTAGCGTTGTGTTTGTACAAAAATCGCATGACGCACAGAGAAGCAACCACTATAATATGTTTCACCAGCCATTTCAAAGTTAAATGCCCCTGTCGGATGGTGTCAGAACAAGGCCAAAGTAGCCGACAACGTGCCGTGGATTGTCTCCGACAATGAGCTTATTCGATCCTCATGAGCGCGGTTTCAACAGTGATTTTTTAGCTCGTAATATTGTGATTCAAGAAGAGACAGTCCTCTTGTGTGATTTCTTTGCTTGTGGAATACATTTTCCTGCCATGTTGGTGAGTAAATCTGGGTTTTTCGTTGCATGTGCTTACACTGTTGCTACCAAAACCACGTTTCTCATTTTTTGCTCCGCCATGTTTGTTCTGTTGCATAATAATCAAATTGGTTCGACTTCCCACTGAACCGATGCACAAACACGCGCAGTTTTGAAAAGTACTTTTAATGCTCTTTCCAAAGATACCCAATTTATCTATGGTTGTTACCTTGGGAGGCTGTGAAAATTAATTCAATATACCCCAAAAATGTACGTCACCAGAGAACACACGACCTTTTTCCTGCTACGTCTGCAGGGAACTGACTCGCTGAAAATGTTACATAGGGAAAGAGTTAATACCCAAATGATATTATTTTCATGAACATATAAGCCTGCTGTTTGTCACGGATCTCGGGTGTGACTGGGTCAAATCTTGACCTAAACGTTCTAGGTATGAAAATCAGCTAGAAAATTACCAAGTTTTTCCTTTCTACAAAGAGTGACATAAAACATAAGTTTCGTCACTGTGCACGCAGTATTGTGCAACCAGGGATGCTATGACAAGAAGCTTATAGTGACATCGTTTCGCTGCTCGTGCTATTGTTCTTCTTCAGAATGGCGTTGGCTACGCCAGCCCACAGAATGTACAACTGGCGCAAAGCTGTGTTTGTGTGTGGATCAGAGGGTAGGGTGGGTTAGGGTTGAGAAAAATGGTTCAGAAAGTTAAGGCTACAAATAGGAACAACTTTGGGCTGGGCATCCCATCTTGTTTAATGTCAAGGGGTGGGCACAAAACTCATCCATTTAAATAA
The DNA here is from genome assembly GCA_036245525.1 of Semisulcospira habei. Classification (NCBI taxonomy): domain Eukaryota; kingdom Metazoa; phylum Mollusca; class Gastropoda; family Semisulcospiridae; genus Semisulcospira; species Semisulcospira habei. The sequence continues at coordinate 96,326,919 of BTPG01000001.1, forward strand.
ACAAGAATGTCAAAGCCTACATGGCTCAGGCTTGTAATTTTGACCTTGACTTAATGAGCAAGTATTCACATACCTGATTATGTTCTGCCAACATATGACTTTTGCACACATTTATTGATCTCTTGACCTTTACAAGTGGTCAACCAAAGTTAGTTGGTACTGAAAGATCTCACTGTCAACAAGTTTTGCACCAAGTTTGATTGAAAATTTTGCCACCAAAAATGCAAGAAAAAACAACTTGTCAATGAGTTGTGACCCTTGACCTTTCAGAGGGGCCAAAAAAATGAATCTGTTCTGGAGGCCTTTTACATCAGGTATCTATGTAACAAGTTTGACTTTGAAGTTAAAAATAGTATTAAGCCATTACATTCTGTGGCTGATTTTTTCAAATTTGCTTATTGTCCAAAGGCTACATTACAGATTAGGAGATCGATCAACAACTTTTGTTCGATCGATCAAAAGTTAAACTGGCACCACCACTATCGTAGTCAAAGTTTATTTCAAGCAATAGTGTATCAGGATGAAAAGGGTTAATGAAACACAACTTGTCAAGATATGGCTTTTTTTGTTGTTTACTATTTCCTGATCCTGTGAGTGTGACCCTGAGCTTTCAGAGAGGTCACTTAAATTGGCATGTCTAGAAAGGTCTTGCACACACAAAAAACCTGTGCCAGTTTGAAGTCTATGATTTGAGTAGTTTCTGAGATAATTCCAATGTTCATGTTTACCACAGACAGACAGACAACGGATGAACGCTATAAATATTGACGATTTAGCTGGAAACATCAATGATCTTTTACATACCAGTACAGCAACTATAGTTAATTAGTTAATGTCATAATCACATAGGTAAACTTTCGAAATGTACGTATAGATTAGATTATTAAGTTTCAATTTTTTTTTTTTTTTTTTGGGTGGGCCGGGGGGGGGGGGGGGGGGGGGGGGGGGGGGGGGAGGGGGGGGGATGTCTTGTCTAAAATATCAAGACGTGAAGAGACATTAAATAAAATTCATTCATTCATTCATTCACTCAACGGAAGAATGGAATTATTTTTTTCTGTTTTTCTACAGTACATGTTCAAAATGGGAAAAAAGTGTGCTAACTACTTTTTCTCCTGCAGGCAAGGAGTATACTCCTTGCCTGCAGGATATAACAGCATAAATATTTAGTTTACATAGACAAAACATTCAGGTGGCGTTTCAAAATAAGAAAAATTTGCCCAAAAAGTAGTCAACATTCTCTTATGAAGAAGATGAAACAGTACAGACCACAGTATAAATGCAGCATCCCATCCAAGTTCTAACCACTAAAACTTCTGCAGACAAGAGAGCTTACCCCCTTCATGTATGGGTGAGAGCAAGCAGGGTTCATTGTCAGCATCTAGGCTGGGACAGGAGATGCTGAATCTAGCCAGACGCAGTCGCCTCTCAACCTGAAAACAACATTGCACTGATAATATCAACGACAGGAAAATTCAACTAAAGCTAAGGCCCTATGCTGTACATACTGATTGTATTCGAAACAGCGAAGAAACAAAAAGCTGGATAAATACAAATTGATGGGGTTATGCAACAAAAGAACTATATGAATGAGTTGTGTTCGGCCTACTCGTATCACCGGTCTCACACAAAAACAATAAAGGCAAAGCCCTTATGGTTCACGTGTATGAACGATCCACACATGTCTGACAATAAGTACTAACAAAATCCACGTTTTCTCAAAATTTAATAAGTTTTCACACATCTGTGAAACCCAGTGACCCTTGACCTTTGCGATGAGTCGACTAAATAAGGATACATAGGAAGGTGTTATCATCAGCTACCAAATTGGATTGAACAATTTCCCAAAATGTTGATAATAACTAATATTATTGGCATTTTATACACATTTGTCGACCTCTTGTGACCCTTGACCTTTTCCAATGGGTAATCCAAATCAGTATGCACAGATAGGTCTTACCATCAGGTATCTCCGTAGCAAGTTTGGGTTTGAAGTTCTGAATAGTAATTGAGAAAAAAAACATTTCTTGTCGAAATATGGCTATTTTTTACCTATGTCCAGAGCTCTTGTGACCCTTGACCTTTCCAAGGGGTCATCCAAATTTGTATGCATAGATAGGTCTTACCATCAGGTATCGGTCATCCAAATTCGTATGTATAGATAGGTCTTACCATCAGGTATCTCTGTAGCAAGTTTGTGTTTGAAGATGTGAATAGCATTTGAGAAAAAACATCTTTTGTCAAAATATGGCGATTTTTTTACCTATTTCTTGAGCTCTCATGACCCTGACCTTTCCGAGGGATCAACCAAATTAGTATGTATAGAAAGGTCTTACCATCAGGTATCTTTATACCAAGTTTGGGTTTGAAGTTGTGAATAGTATTTGAGAAAAAACATCTTTTGTAAAAATGGCTATTTGGACCTATTTCCTGAGCTCTCGTGACCCTTGACCTTTCCGAGGGATCAACCAAATTAGTGTGCGCATAAAGGTCTTACCATCAGGTATCTTTGTACCAAGTTTGGGTTTTTAGTTGTGAATAGTATTTTAGAAAAAATAAATTATGTCCCAAAATAGACCTTTGTGAGAGGTCACTGAAAAGTATCCTTGGGCCAAGCTTGAAGACTGTAGCTTGAATAGTCTCCAAGAAAATGCCAACGTTAAAGTCTACCGTGGACAACGGCGGACGGACGACAGACGGATGACCACTGGCCCAAAACAGACTCACTTTTGCTTCGCACGTGAGCCAAAAATGACTGGTAATGTGTTAAATTTAAAAAATACCTAAGAGAGATATTCCAGGTGATTGCAGTTCATGCGAGGATGCTGACTGAATTATTGAGATTTGCGTCCCCTAAATCTTTCTATCATGCGTAAAGTTTGGGGTTCATTCAAATGTATATTTCACGCTTATACCTTTTACAAGTGCAAGACAAAATCGTATTACAAGTTAGGCCTTGCCAGTGGTTCTTGTCGCCTCTCGGGTCTGATCAGGGGGGGGTCAATATCAGAGTTAGGAGTCTCGGGCTAAAGCCCTCCACTCTTAACTCTGATATTGACACCCCCCCCCCCCCCTCCTTCCCCCGTACCTTCAAGGTGACAAGAACCACTGGCAAAGCCTAACTCATAATCGAACTAATGTTTTCATATGACTTAAAAGTGCAAAACATTGGAATTGTTCTTGATGTCAGTTACTAAACACTAAAATAATATCACACCATTATTGCACACAGATGTTAATCACAGCATACATAAGAATGAAAACATAAGATATCAAACTGTTACTAAAGCAATCATCACAGTATAAACAAGTTGTTCTGGCAAGGTAAATGAAGATAATCTGTTAATAAACTTGGATAATAAATAAAAGCTCTCTCTCACACACACACAAACACACACAACTAAACTCTAAAATATTATTTTCATGCTAAATACTAAAAAATACTGGTGTTTAACGGGGAACTGTCATGACTCACTGCTAGAGACATAAGCTAACTGTACTGTTCTCTCGCCGCTCCAATCAGTCCAGCTGATCAGCAAACAGCCAGAAGGAAAAAAAACTGTTGCGGAATCTGCTGGTTCTGGTATGGATGGACCTGTACTTACGCTCTGATGGTAAAAGTTGGAAAAGCTCAATGCCAGGGTGGGTGGAATCATTGGAGATAAGACTTGCTCTACGTAAATGATGCTGCTGGTACATTGAGTCCAGGCTAGAGAGATCTCTGCTTATGATTTTTAAAGTGGTCCTGACCACCCTGTTCAGTCTGACTTATTTTCTCTTTGGCCGTGATGGAACCATACCAAACTGTGATCGTAAAGGTCGCTCTCTCAATCACAGCTTGGTAAAACTGCATCAAAATACAGGCACTGAGACCAAAACTTTTCAGACGTTGCAGGAAGAACAAGCACTACTGTGCTTTTGGGCGAGTGTTTTCCTCCCACTTAAGGTCGCATGCCAAGAAATTTAAGTTCTGGACAGTTTGAATAATTTCACCATTGATCACAAGAGGGAGAAGGGGACTGTTTCTTTCCAAAGTCCACAATCATTTCTTTTGTTTTGCCGGTGTGCAGTTCACGGTTGTTATTATTGCACCAAGTCAAGTCAAGAGTTTTTATTGATGTTGGCACTTCGGCCATTTTCACATGGAGAGCGTATACATATATCAGTTCAATACCACAAGAACATAACCTGGGGTATATTGACATTCTAAGTTGAAATGACAGTTTCTATAAAAAGACAGTATCACGTGACACAGAAGTAATCAATCAATCATTGGAACATATCGTTGTTTCTCTTTTTTGTCTCTCGAAACATTTAAAAAGAAACCATGCAAACTGTCTCGTTCTAGATGCATTTTTACAGGATAACAACTGGGTGAGTAAAACACTTTCACGGTTGTTATCTACAGTTGCCCCAAAATCCAGACGCAAGTCTATATACTTCTGACAGTAAAACACAACGTGAGCTTCGTCTTTGATAGTTTGTGGGCAAAAGGGACAGTCGTTCATTCCATCAGTAACGCTTCGAATAAAACGATTCCTGTGTGTCTGGATATCACTTACTCCGAGCCTAAAGCGCACCAGAGTATCTCTGAAACATTTTATTCAAATATCTTTAAAATACGATTCAGGCTCCAGAGTAAACTTATACGTTCTGTACAGCTGAAAACGCTGACTGTCCCTGAGGCCGCCGAACCATTCTTGACGAACAACATCGACAAGTCTCTGCTTAAACTCAGACAAAAAGCATCTTTCATTCCCTACTCCTTGGTTCATCCAAACAAAGTTAAATCCTGTATTCTCTAAAGTAGCTCGTACTTTTGATACCCAATTTAGCTTTCCGTTGTTATCTAAATTTGACAGGAACATAATTATATGCTTGCTTTGGTATACAGCTAATCAGAGTCTCAACCTGACTTTGGTAGGCTGATTCGTCTGAGTTTGCAATGCATTAATGAGATAAAGACAAAATGACTTGTGCTGTCTACGTGATTTCAGCAACAGCTGCACACACAGAAGCACAACACAAGAAGTGTTTAACTGCTTGCATTTTGATGCACAAATGCAGCAGTGATTTGCACCAATGTAAATTTATAAGACATGTATAGTATATTTGTACAAAGCTTGCCTCGTGTTTTTTTCAAATAGCTATTTAAACCAACCTATTTTTATTTTCCGTTAGTCTTGACAATGCATTAGCTGCTGCCCTCAGGAAATTTTCACCATGACCTATTTAAACCTGCCTTGCGCTGGGACCATACGGCGTTGAGGCGCGTCCCCTAGGTGGTGGATAGAGGGTCCCTTGTGAGAGGGGTGCACCGAATAAAATAAGGTGCCGTGAACCAACATGGTCTACCGGTATCTACTGCGCCAACACTGACCCAAAGCTAACACTGAGCAAACTGAAATGTCACAGGCAACAAAAATTGAAACCTCTGATCAACACATACGTTGGTGCACACAAATAAAGAGAGACACACGGCGCTTGCTGCCATTAGTAAGCTCTGTGGGCTCGTGTAGTGACAGGAATCAATCTCCTCCTACTCTAACCCACCCTCTGATCCGCACACATTGGCACACAAAAATAAAGACAGACATACGGTGATTCCCGCCATTCGTAAGTTCTGTGATCTGGCGTAGCATAGCTATTCCGAAGAAGAATACTAGCATGAGCAGCAAAATGTCACTTCAAGCTTCACATCATGGCATTATTAGTCAGACTTTGCAATTTTCTTGCTGATTTTCACACCTAGGGCTTACAGGTCACAATTTGACTTAATCTTACCCCAGACCCGGGACAAACAGCAGGCTTATGCAAACACTGTTGATGAAAAATCAAGCGGGTATTAATGACAAGATATTTTTTTGTGTAAAAGTAAAATTAAAGTTGTGTTAGCTGTTTTACATGACTCCCAAAAAGTGGTGCAACAAGCTGTCTGATCTTCACAACAAGGGCATACAGGTCACAATTGACCTAATTGTGCCTGACAGCTGAGACAAACTTTAGGCTTATGTAAATACTGTATTGTATATGAAAAATCATGCGATTATTAATGAGAAGATTGATTTTTTCGTAAAAAAAGATTAAATTGTTTTAAGATTAATCCCAAATAATTCGTGAAATTAATCCCAAGCATGTGAATTTTTTATTTTTATTTTAATATTACAAAAATGATCATGTGGAGCGATTTAACTGGTTTTCCCTGCTCCAATAGCATGGGTCCTACAAGACCCATATTTTTCAAAGAGTGGTTTAACTGGTTATCTCTGCCCTGAAGAAGTGGGTCCTACAGGACCCATATTTTTACAAAGAGTGATTTAAATGGTTATCCCTGTCCCGATGATGTGGGTCCCACAGGACCCATACTTTTTACACTATATAGTCTGGTTGCCTTTTTGTGATTTTTACCATAACCTAAAAAAAAATTACCTCATAATTGATCTGAGCGGTTTTCAATTCTTTGGCACCTATAGATTACAGATCCAACTGACGACACTCTCTCACTATTGAGCATTTTGATATATTCAAGATGGCCACCAAGAAGGCCACCAAACAATAAAAAAATGCCATAAAACATGTTCCATGCAACACAGAGTGTAAGATTTTATAGAAATAAGAGGGAAATATGATTTAAGTGACATTACAAGATATAAGCATCATTTTGCTGTTTGTTTACATGCATATATTATTCAAGATGGCCACCAAGATGGCTGGCAAAACACTAAAAAATGCTGTAAAACATATTCTGTGCCACAAAGAGCGCACATTTTGTGACAAAAGTATAAGTAAAGCAATGGGTAGTGGTGAATTACGAGCAGAGACTTGCTTTGAACAAACACGTTCTGGCTCCGAGGCTCTGCCATGGAGCCAGAACTGTGTCAAAAGCATGTCCAGGCTGGTAAATCACGACCACTCACTGCTTAACGTATTTAACCCACCGACGTATGCTCCCTGTTTTATGTCATGCCAGTTTGATGGTTGGATAGACTCAATAGAGCCTACACAAGCCTTTTGATTACTTAGTTGTTGTTTCTTTCTTATAATAACCTTTAGAGGGCCTCCATAACAATTTACGTCACAAGTCTATTACTATTGTATTAACAGACTTATTTTTAGGTCCATTGTGGCTTTGGTTCCATAAGCCATCCCAGAATGCAGGACACGGTTGCCAGACACAAAAAGAACTTTTGACATCATCCACCAAACAGGCAAGATGAATTGTACTCAGGTTATTGACATGCAGAGAAGACGTGTAAAGATCAAAGATAATTTTGCAGACAGTGGGATAAACCAGGATATATGATTTAGATGAAATATTGGAAGACTTAACCTTTAGCACGCTGGTGGCGACATTTGTCGCCAGCCACCATCTTGCTTCATTATCGGATGGCGACATATGTCGCCACCACGTGGTCTGCTCGTAATCGGCTATGGTAAACACACTAGGTTGCTATGAAGCCTTTGCAAAGGATTGTGGGTGATTGTAAATGAGGCTTGCTTCCGTTTTATATCGGCCATCTTGCTAACTTCGAGTGTGTTTGAGCGATTCGAATTTTCTAAGCTAGAGTTTGTTCTGAGGACTTCATTTTGACAAAAGATGACCGATGAGGAGTTAGAAGCATTCATCAAGGAATACTTTTATGGAGTCAGATTCCGATGATGAAGACTTTATTGGCTTTTTGCCAGAAGACTTGAGATCGAGGGGTGGGGGGTGGGAGATGGTGGTGATGGGCAGAGGAGTGATTCGGAATCGAGTGCTAATGAACGCGGAAACGGTGCGTAATAAGCATTGATTATTTTTTTTTTTTTTTGTTAGGATAATAACACAGATAACACAGTTGAAGAATTGTGACATAATCTTGATTCATTTATTTACATACATGCCAAATTCCACAATAATTCATAGAAAAACGAAAAAGTTGTAGGCTTTTGAAGTAAGTAGGGTAGCGTTGGGTTTAGCCCACTCAAAAAGAATGCAGTGGCAGGGGAAAAAACTTCCAGCGGAAAGCAGAGTGCTAAAGGTTAAGACATAAGTTATTAATGATGACCTGTAATTAGATACTGATTATTCAAGATGTGTCTACCAATGTGGCGACCAGAATATTTAAAAGCTGTACCAGACGGAATGCTCATTTTTGCGGCAAACAGCAAGAAGTTCAACTGTTGAAGCGCTCAAATACATGATAGTTTTAACATTTGACTGGGTGTACAATTTTGTGTTTTAATTTTAATTAATTTTGTGTATTTTTACAACTTGGGGGTAGGGATACAAAATCAACCAATGTGGCACTCACAGTGATCACAGCATCACCTAGTCAAGTTTATAATAATTGTGACATCCAGTTTTAATGATGTAAACCTGAAAATGGACTGTCAGTGCTATAGAAAATGTCTGAAGGCATCTGACACATTATTTTTGTCTTTTTTTGCGATTTCGCGGAAATGGTCGTTTACCGGGTGCACAGAGATTCAATATTTTTTCATTCTGTTTTTTGCAGAGGATGCAGAAGGTGTGCCTTGACATAATATTGCCTGATTTGGGTTTCTGGAATGAATTCTGATTTATTTAGAGGAAAATGTTTCTCAACCTCATTTTAGCACCTGCGAAGAGCGTGAATGGGGGTACCCTTGCGCCATCGGCTATATCTCTGGTGTGTTCCTAAGGATTTTCGAGGAACATCATGGCTTAAACATCTCAGGACTTACTAAGGAACACTTTGAAACCCATCTTTTTGAGTACTGGGGAGGGGGGGGGGGGGGGGGTGCACGGTAGACCTTCCTAGCTTGTGGACTATATGTGTGACTAACCTGGGACTCCAAATGTTTCCTGTGTACAGTTTCCTCCCTCAGAATCAGCAGACCCTCACTGATGCCACGCACGCCTCGCAGGCTACCCTCTGTAAGGGAAACATGGATGCTCCTTACTATTCAATCTTTAATACACACAGGCATGAATAGATGAATATGCTTACACTGACATCAGACTAACTCTGGATACAATTATTTTAGTTTCAGACATCTTTTATACCTTGTAATACCTGTCTCTACTTCAAATTAAATCACGCAAACAGAACTTCAGATATGCTGAAGGGGTTTTCACATCCCATGGGTTAACATTAAAGTTTTCTCACCATGGACTCCATACATTGGACTGCACATAGTGATATGAGACACTCTAGATATACGGAATATTTCAAATTGCAATATATCAAAACACATTGTATATGACATGAAAAGGTGTTCACATTTGTGACAGTCAAAATAAATCTATAAATGTGATTTTTACTGTTTTGTGAAATGAGACAGTGATTTAAAAGTATAGACAATACAGTAATTGTGAGTCCATGCAACTCAAGTGTTGGGTTACACCAGAATTTGAGGCTGTCCATAACCGTACGAACAGTACTTCTTTAGTGACCAGCTTTGATCATGGGTGCATTTGAAGTATAGTTTCCACTATGGAAAACAAGTTTATCTATGAGGTTTTCTTACAGCATGTGTTAAATTTAGTAAGCAACTTTTTAATGTTTTCATGCCATTTATTGCATGGGTGAGCAAAGATTTGCCCAAGATCTCTGCTCTCATGGCTAATGTGCATGACCAAGTTCACATACCTGTGGCCTTGACATTGGACCAACGAGCAAGTGTTAAAGTGTCTTGATATAGGTACAAAGGTTGGTCAAAGTACCTGAAAATCCTGCATTATGAAAACACTATTATTTGAGTTACGAGTTAGGCTTTGCCAGCGGTTCTTGTCGAATTGAGCGTTCAGTCAGGGGGTTCAATGTCAGAGGTCGAGGGCTTTAACCCAAGACTGAACTCTGACACTGACCCCCCTGATCGGACCCGAGAGGCAACAAGAACCACTGGCAAAGCCCAACTCGTAATACAATGATTTTGTCTTCAACTGTTTAAAGTATACGCGTGAAATATACCCTCAAAAGAACCCCAAGCTACACAAATGACGTAGAGATTCAGGGGACACAAATCTAAATACTTCGACTATCAGTCACAACATCGCACGAACTGCATTTGCCCGCAATTCATCTTTCACAAGTTTTCAGTCATTATTTTGTATGAAATTGGTAATACAGCTCCGACTCGATATATCGTGATTCGTTATATCACGATCCTGTATATATCGCGGAAGGGACCTTGGAACCCCCCCAAAATTGGACCGACCGCAGACACTGCGGACGCCAGTGAACCACAATAAATCTGACTGAAAAAAGGGCACACAATATATACTTTCAATAAATTTATTTACAATCAGGGCTCCCACAGAGAAAAAGCAAAAATCCCTGAAATTCTCGGGGGCTTAGGCAAAGTGGAAAAGCCACAAATGCGTGCGTCTGCTCCGTTGGTCCACCAACGCCTGCACACCTCTACTATCATACCGCACTTCGATGCGACAAAACAAACAGCTTTCAGTGCTTCCTCCAGCTTGCAAAACCAAGCACTGAGTGGTGTATTGTCCACTTCCCAGTGCAACCACGACCAAGACCACTTGATCATACAGCTTTTGTCGATCTTTTTCACTTTTGCAGTGTCTTCCTGATGCACAATGTCAGAGTGTGACATTTTGCCTTTCTCGGGTAGACAAAATGGCGACTTCCCACTCTCACGAAGGAGAGTTTACACTAGATCTCATGACGTCAGTGTCGTCTGCTAGCTTCCCGAAAACGCAACCACCACTCCACAGATTCCACTGCTGCTTTTTAAATTTTCCCCCTGAATATATATTTTTATTTTTTTTTCAGAATTTGTTGGTGTGTGATTCTCATTTTTACGCTTCTTGGAAATCCACGAATTTGCAGAAAAGTGGGAGCCCTGTAAAATGGACCTCACCGAGCACGCGCCACAAAAGCCAGGCCCCCTAGCAATTGTTGCTGGGTCCCACAAGCTTTCCTGTCCCTTGGACAATTTGGCGGACGGTAGCGCGCGTGATTCGATTGAATGCGTTGCAAATTCTACAAGCCTACATTTGTGCCAGGATACAAAGCTATGTCAAAAACGGCCCTAGATCGAGGCAAAGCAAGTTTGCATCAAGTTTTATTGATGCTGTTCGTATTTATCACACAACTGGCAGTGATTCCGTTCAAGTTGCATCCGTGTATCACCGGTCCCAGATCTACAAGAACGCGCCGATCCACAAAAACTGTACGTGGAAAATGATTGACTGATTGTACATTGCTCAACGTCCCGACAGCAACAAGGCTTTCTCAGGACGTGCCTGCACTGCTTGTGAATACGTGGAAAATGAGCATCAGCAAGCACAGGTTACAGAAGCTATCAGTACCTGCAGAGCCGGGTACGTGTTTTTGTTATTGGTGTTGCTTAAAAAAAAAACACAACTTAGCACACTTATCCGAGTCATTTTAGTCCATCTGGTCTCATTGAAGCAGGATGTCAGTGCTACTCAGCGCTCTCTATTGCTGGCTGTGTTCACAGTGTCAGGCTGAGCTGATTACTTTCACTCACAAATAAAATCGATGTGTTTGTGTTTGTGTGTGTGTGTGTGAAAGAGAGAGAAGGAGAGAGAGAGAGAAGGGGAGAGAGAGAGAGAGAGAGAGAGAGAGAGAGAGAGAGAGAGAGAGAGAGAGAGTGGTTGGTTGTACATTGCTTAACGTCCCGACAGCAACAAGACTTTCTCAGGACGTGCCTGCAATGCTTGTGAAAAAAAACCTAAACAGAATATTAAATGTATCTTGCCAGCCGGTCTAATACGCTAAATAAACCTAAGACAATTTAGCAACACACATCCAATATCAAGAGCTACAGGCAGCGCAGACAGTACGGAGAGTTTAAAAAAGGAAAATACTGGTGAATGGATTGATTGATTGTACATTGCTTAACGTCCCGACAGCAACAAGGCTTTCTCAGGACGTGCCTGCACTGCTTGTGAAAAAAACCCTAAACAGAACATTGAATGTATGTCGCCAGCCGGTCAAATACGTTAAATAAACCTAACACATGGGGCCTAAATAAAGCTAAGACCATTTAGCAACACACATCCAATATCAAGAGCTACAGGCAGTGCAGACAGTAGGGAGAGTTTTAAAAAGGCAAATACAGGTGAATGGACAAAGGGTAGACAGAAACACATGCCCCAGAATAGAGAGAAAAACTCACCCTGTGGGGCTGACCAGGGTGACCCTGGGAACTAAAAAGTACCTAACCCCACCCAAGTCCCCCAGGGCAGACCCGGGTGGGGGTCTGGTGAATGGACCAAGGGTAATCAGAAATACATGCCCCAGAATAGAAGGGAAAACCCACCCTGTGGGGCTGACCAGGGTGACCCTGGGAACTAAAAAGTAGTTAACCCCATCCAAGTTCCCCAGGGCAGACCCGGGTGGGAGCAAGAGAGAGAGAGAGAGATTAATAATAAATAACCATGTATGTATGATTTGTATTTCAGGCTGAATGGTCACTGTTCTCATGTCATTGGGCTTCAGAAAACTCTTCAGTATTTCAAGGCAGCTAAACTGTTTGACCCATGTGCCTAATCAAATGAGCCGCAGCGGCATGCCACAAGCCTGGGGAGCAGCAATATCAAAAGGCACTAAGATCGCATCTGTCCCAATAATAAAACCATGCTGTGCTAGCCAGGCCATCGGACGAAAAGGCCCATAACATGCCACATCAACACAAGCAAAAAGTAAGCATTACCTAAAATAAAATCAAAACTATTATTAACTGGTAATTATATTTTATTCTGGAATATGAGTGCTTTACATGCCAAAACACACCACAAAGAGAAATAATGGTTCAAGGTCATAAATGGCTGATTCACAGTGACACAGTTTGATAGCACAGAAATACTAGATTCAAAACTCATTTTCACTTTATTATGAAGTCTTCAAAATTTTTCAATCAGCAAAGAGTGAAAAATAGTCTATCCTGTGCCTGTAGGTGCTGAACATCTGCCCTTCTTCAATATACTTGTGCTTAAAAGATTGACCACTTGGCAACAAAAATGACAAAAAAGCCAAAAACCAAACATATGTTAATGCAGTGTAGAACTGGAACAGGTTGTTTAGTTGTCTCTCCTTTTTTCTTACAAAGTCCACTCCAAATACTTCTTCTGTTGGTTGCATCTGCACACCTTTAGTTCTTTGCAGCCTTGAGATGGTGTCATTCAGATTTGTCAAATTCTTGATCTTCTCCTCCAGCAGGTCTATCTTTATCTTCTAGCTTGCTATTTCATAATGTGCACTCTGCAGCCATCGCCAGGTAGTCTAATGGTGAAATCCCTAAAAGAGAAATTAAAAAAATTATAAACAGTATATGTATATGATTAACTTAAAACGTCAAACGTATTTCTAAAGCTGCACTCAATATTTGCCCACAGACCAGGAGACTGAAAAGAGAGCCATTGCCAGAGAATCAACAGAGTCGCTGACATGTGTGTCACGAGGTCCCGAGTTGATCTCCCATAAGAACTGGATAATAATAATAATAATAATAATAATGTATATTTTTAAGGCGCCTATACTTTCGACAGAAAAGCTCTAGGATTTCCTTTACTTGACCAGTTAGTGTCTAAATCCTGAGAAACGTGAGGAAAGAACAGAGAACTAACCAGTTCTAATCACTGGGTAGAGGAAAAACAACAACCCAAAAATACCACAGAAACTTGCAACATGAAACTTCCACTAATATCTAAATAGAAAAGCAAACGTTTCTGACAAATGTTTTGACAGAATCTTTTCACACACTTTTTTTCTCAGCTGCAGCCACATTTTATGTAAACGACATGAGGACGCTGCCATGAGTAAATATTTAGAAGTACTTCCTGACAGACACCTGCACAAGTGCAGCATTGTGGTTAATCCACAGTTTCTATTTCTAGGAGTAACTCAAAGTGTGCGACAGTGGCCAGACAGGTATAATCAAAGTCAAATGCCCACCCGCATCCAGAAATTCCACCATACTCGAGGCATGTCAGTTGCCAGGATTTTCTGTGAAATTAGCTGACAACACCAGTGTGGGACTGAAGAAATCACATTCCTACTACACACAGGTGCAAGGCCAGCTAAATATTACAGGTTATTGTTTTCACCCAAAGGGATATAAATGTATCGCAAATCACACCAGACATTCCATTCATGGCATCACTGTTTCACACTCTTTCAGCTTTCTACAAAGAACAATGAAAGCCTTACTTGGAAAGTGAAATGGCATCACAGAGTGTAAGCGAAATGTTAGGTATGCACCTCTGCTTTTATTGTCAGCATATATACACAAAAATATGCTTGCTCACTGTGTTCACCATCCCAAAAATGCTGAGAAGAAAAACGTTGCATGAATATATGCTCATCATAAAGAGATCTTATGAAATGTGTGTTACTGTAGGAGTGATGTGTCTATTTGTGCTTGTCATGATTTGTTACAATGAGTGAAAGAGTGCAGACTGAAGAAACGTAAGGGCATAAACCTTTGGTTATGGTGCTTCTGGAGAGTTAATTCCCTATTTAAAATCACACACACAAACACACATTCATCCAAGTGTGCAGATCAGTGTAGCGGTACTGCCTGATAGCGAGTGCTTGCACATTATTGAACAGTACACTCCGGCCGTGGTAACCCGATTGCTGACTTATGCACCACTTCTGCAAGTGAATTGTCACTATTTTCAGAACAAACTAGGAAAAGGACACTTACCCCATACAAACAGCTCTGCGTTTGCTCTTGTCCTCTAGGGGGGTAGTATCCCGATGTTGAGATGATCAGTGTGCGGTCTACAGCAAGTTAAGTTTTATTCAGCCCATCGCATTGGTTTTGGGAGGAAAAAAAGCCAGAAGCTTTTCTTTGATGGTTTCAGGGTACCTTTCATCCTGATTGCAGGTACCCCGATGGCAATGCCTGACCATTTCAGTGAAATGTATAAGCACAAACAGTATTGCACTTAGCCATTTCCTTGCTTAGTTATGGGAAAGCTTATGGGACCCAGCAACAGGACCGCACTGCGGTAATGTTTGTCTATTTTCTGATTGGCTGAAAATGTGTGCACCAGTGAGGTCCATGGAAAACCAGAAGTCTGCACACTTGTGATAAAAATGATACACAATCAAAAAGTATTTTACTGACATCATGACAATTTGTAACAACTGTTTTAACTCAATTCTTTGAAGAAATAAACTAGAGTCATCATGGCTGACAACTGATGAAAAAGGCCAGCTCACCAAGAATGCCATACTGGCGAGTGGCTTCCTCCATGACTTCTGCAGGAATGCCAACTGCAGGCTGAGGTGATGTGTACTGCTGTGATGAACTCTCTCCATGTTCTGATGCTCCATTACTGTGCCTAGTTTGAACACCTGGTACAGTACTGTCACTCAGCAGAGGAGCCATGTACATGCGATGTGCCCTCTGGTCTTGACAAATACGCTCCAGAGTTTCTTCCACCTGCTGACTGTACTGAGGACCTGGAAACGATTACAGCAACTTTTAACAAAAAAGGTGAACCATGGCAATTTACCCCATAAAGCCCTTAATGTTACAACAGGATGTTGATCGACAGTGATGGTTCAAGGGTGGTGTCAGAATAGCTTGGCGCCGACACCACCTTTGAACTATCATGGTTGATCTGTCTCCAGGAATGTGACACAGATCTCAAAGGATATCTTTAAAAAATGAACAGTTTCATTCTCAGAATGTAACGAGTTACAAACCACACTCAAATCTGACAAAATATGCATACATACACGTGCAAGTGCATTTTATTCATTAGATTTAAACAATCACATCTTCTAGAAAAATTGGATCTACCAAAGATCCAATCAAGGACCTTTCAGAAACAAGACTGCATGGGAAATGGCAGGATGTTTCACTTTCAGTGCCGAGACAGTCCAACTTTCAACCGGACAACAAGGAATGAGAGGCAACGCCAACCTTGCAACACTCTAAAAGATCAGGAGCTGGCTTGTGGACATCAGTACACTTGAACCAGATGCACTCGTCTGTACCAGGAGCAAACCACCCACCCTTTACTTTTTAACCCCTTTTTACTCTCCAACCACCTACCCATCTTGACAACCACAGCTCCTTCCTACAAGGTTTTCAGGGTGCAACTGGGCTACAGTCTCCAAAATCTGCAACCAGCTCCCACTGCCCCACTGAACAACATTCCCTGACATATACATACAGTAGAACCTGATTCAGCAGTCACCCCTTTTTACATCCACCTGCTATTTATGGCCACATTCACATTGCACGGACAATATTTACTATTAAGTGGCTTGATTTTACAGTCACCCACTGAACACAGTTAATGGTCAGTGTATTGGAGCCAATACCCCCCCCCCCCAAAAAAAAAAAAAAAATAAATAAATAAAATAAAATAAAAAAAAAATAATAATAATAATAATAAAATAAAAATAAATATCTGCAATTTATGGCCACAGCCAGACTGGTAGGACAGACAGTAATGTGCGAAGGATCACTGACCACATGCTCACCACCTAGCCAGCCGCCACACACTCCAAGAAAGCCCAGACGTCGCATCATTACGCAATGATTGGACAGCTGTGTGAGTGGCCGCTATGGCATGGTGTCTACATCTCTTATTCAAGTCTGTTTAGTCTGGGAGGTATGAGTTTTATATGGAAAGAAAATGTGTCTCTGGACATCGACTTGAAAAAGAGATACAGAATTCATAGATCTCCTGAAAAAAGCA
This sequence comes from Semisulcospira habei, assembly GCA_036245525.1. Taxonomy (NCBI): domain Eukaryota; kingdom Metazoa; phylum Mollusca; class Gastropoda; family Semisulcospiridae; genus Semisulcospira; species Semisulcospira habei. The sequence goes on from BTPG01000001.1 coordinate 96,343,597, forward strand.
GTTCCAGAAATGCATCAATCTCTTAAAATTACTGACACAAAGACAGTGACCGATCACCGATCAATAAGTTAGTTTGTTAGTTATTTGGGTTTAATGCGAAGCAGGTGACTAAGGCCATCTCACAGCGGGATGGGTAAAAAATCTGGCAAGCCAGACTTTAAAAAAAGGTCTTAAGACAAGATGTAAATATACCTTAAAAATATTTCATGCAAAAATGTCGCACGAGTTTTTAAAGGAAAAGTTTACAGACTCTCGAAAAGGTCAAAATAATGAAGATTTTGTCCTGGGGCAACATGCTGGAACAGAACCTTCAAGAAGTCTGCTGTGAAGTGTTTATATCCCATGTCAATTAGATAGGCACAAGACAGCAAACACTTTTAAACAGAAAACTGCTTGTCACAGTCATAACACATAGGACGCTCCTCTTGTCTTCGTAAATAAGAGTGCATAACATGTGTGATCGATGTGGAGCCGAGCAAGGACAGTCTCCCCATGGTGGCTGTCACAGCAATAAGGTAGACTGTTGGACACTTTAGAAAGAGCATCCTCTTTGTCCCACTCGGACTGCCACTCGCGGGTTATGTTAGCACTAATCACATGTTTAAAATCACTATAAACAGTCTGTGTGTCAGGGACAGGGTCATTGCGGGCATAAGATGGCGGCCATGCAACACCTCCTGGCCGCCCGCTCTGACAGAAATGGTCGCTACCCGCAGTATTATAACAGACATTGCACCTTCGTTTGATATATGATGTCAGGCCCAGCAATGCTGCATCACGACTGGTATTTCTTTTTTATGACTTTTGGCAAGTTGTTGTGCTGTGACTGTTAATTGGATTGTATATTTTCCTCCGTCCCGCGCCGTGCGATGCTGGGAGTTGATACACGCCGATTCTTGTTAGTACCATTCGAATGTGGATCTCAGAAGAACAGCGCGCATTATGCGGTAGCAATATAACCAACGTGCTTTTCTCCCCTTTTAATCATCTCAGGAGTGGCTCGTCCCGGGCCACGCCACGCTACTACTATTGCTTTAAAAATGACTATGAAGTTATATACTAGCTAAGTTATAATTAAGGTGGTTACTGTTTATGCCGGAGTGACTGTATAAAAGCCGACGCTGTTCTTATGGCGACGGGCCCCCAGGTAGCAACTGTGAAAGTATAATTCGTCTTTTTTTTGGTTTGTTTATACGTATTTCTCATTTGTGCAACTAGTCTCAGCCAAGCAGAAAGTTTAAAAAACATTATATTACATGTTTAAGAGATACCATGATAGGGCTGTCCTTAGTCTGCTTTGTGTCAGGGAGGTTCAGGTCGGGTGGGGACCATGGGGGCCATTGGCGCCGGCCGTGAGACGCCTTGGCGACGAGCTTCACCCGTCCCGAGCCATTGTCCATTTGTTGTTTGTAAATGTTACGATTGTGGTCGTGTTGTCCTGTGAGAGCATACATGTGTTAATCGTAGGAAACGATCCGATTTTTATTTGAGCTATCATGGTTATGATTCACGTATCTTTTTAAGTAACATTTTTTTTTCTTTCGGTCGCGCAGAGCGGATTTCACTTCGTTATGATACGCTAAGTTTAGTCCAGAACGTTCTAGAAAGGTCGCACTGTCTAGTGACCTCGTATGTGTGACGTCGGGTAGTTGGCGACAGTTTGCAACATTTTGTTTTTCTGTGCACGTGAATTGAGCAGCCTTTTTTTTGTTTTGTGAAAGGTTGAGAATCTTCTAGAGCGGATATGCAAGGTTGTGATAGGGCTACCATACTTTTATGTGACTTCATTATACATTAAGATTTAAAGCTGTATTTTAGTGATTCCAGAAAATTCTTATTTATGAGTTTCGGTTGCGTGTTTTGTTTTGATTGGTTGCGTTGTATGATTTTCGTAGATGATTCTGGAAATTGGTAGTATATATAAAGAGGGCGTTAGGAAAGCACGTTCGTACATTGTCTTGCATTGTCAGTGGTAGAGACACGCAGTTTATCGTAGGTACGTGGCCTGTATAGGGTGTACATTGTGTGAGACGCTGTGTATGAGAAACTTTGTGTCGGAGTGTGGACATTGCAGAAGAGACTTTGTATCAGTGTTTGTGCATTTGGAACTGCATTGTGTGGAGATCGCATCACTGAATTAAAATATTGTTGGAACTGTTACTCCAGTATTGTCTACATCCTTAAGCCACGTGTGACGGATTGCAGCTGAATGAAGTTTATTTATAAGAACCTTACGTGTGTGCGTCTGGTGTGTTTATCATACTACGACTACAACTCCACCACGTAACAGTAAACTGTTGTGTGAGTGTGGGCGATTATGAGTTGCACCTGAGGTGGCAAGACAAATGTTCCTGTATGTGGCAGAATGTATTTGGAACATAAAGTTATTGATTAATTGATTGATATTGATTGATAATTGGTAGCAGAATCTGCAATCCTGTTGACTTCGATGCTCACATGCCCTGGGATCCAAATAACAAGAATGGCAAAGTCCTCAAAACTCACTTGCATGACCGATGCATATAATGACCTCTGTGACTTTGACCTTTCAACAGGTCACTGAAATAAGGAAAAGTTCGTGTTCTAACGTAACATAAAGAGAGGGTTGGCATTTGTACCAGCAAAATCCACGTTTTCTCAAAATGTATGCATTTTTCACTTTTGTCAACCTGCCTTGACCCTTGACCTTATTGAGTAAAGGTAGTAAACAAAATAAGTATGCATAGAAAGGTCTTATTATCAGAAAAGCCTTGCAAAAATCCTTATAAAAACTGAAATTCTACCAAAAAAATATATATATTTTTCGCTTAATTTGCAGATCTCGTGACCCTTGACCTTTCCAAGGGGTTATCCAAGTTAGCATGCATAGGAATGTCTTACCATCAGGTATCTGTGTACCAGGTTTGGGATAGGAGTTGTAAATAGTATGTGAGAAAAACATTTTTTGCCAGAAAATGGCCATTTGTAACCTATTTCCTGATCTCTTGTGACCCTTCTCCTTTCCGAGGGGTCATCCAAATTAATATGCATAGGTCTTACTATCTCTGTACCAAGTTTGGGTTTGAAGTTGTCAATAGTATTTGAGAAAATATTTGTCAAAATATGACTATTTTGAACCTACCTATTTCGTGTGCTCTTGTGACCCTTTACATTTCCGATGGGTCAAAAAAATTAATAAGGATAGAAAGGGCTTACCATCAGGTATCTTCATACCAAGTTTGGGTTTGAAGTTGTGAATAGTATTTGAGAAAAACTCAATTTTGTCAAAATATTGTAATTTTGTACATATTTTGTGATCCCCTGTGACCTTTAAGGGAGGTCACTCAAATAGGTATGTTTAGAAAGCTCTTGCCACAAAGTATCCTTGGGCCAAGTTTGAAGGCTGTGGCTTGAATAGTCTCCGAGAAAATGCCAATGTTAAAGTTTACCATGGATGACGGCAGACGGACAGACAACAGAACGTAGACTCACTTTTGCTTTGCATATGAGCCAAAAATGATGTCATAATATTCCTTCATCAAGTCTGCGCAATCTACACCAGCAGTGGGTGGTCTGTTCCTGCATCCTGAAAGGCCCCTTGAGGGCAGAAAGAGAGTCGGACAGAATCAGAAAGTTCCTCTCCCTAGACTGATAAGCATGCTCGAGTGCGAGCAGAACTGCCTCAGTTCTGCACTAAATACAGATGAATGGTTTGGGAGGTGGTGCTTAAATGGGCGTCTAGGATGACAAGAAGACACTGCAGCCACAGCCACTCTCCCATCCTCAAACTGTGACCCATCCATATAAATTCAACAATAACAAGGAAAAGTTCATTGAGGCTCAGTTGGTATATGGCTGGTAGAGTCCTTCTTGTGGGAGGTCAAATCCAGCAAGATGTCATGAAAAGGTAATAGCCAGGGTGGAGTGATGTGTTGCATAGATTCCGAAACATGGTCCAGGTCCACTCCGGCTGCCTGTACGTGAAGTCGGACACGGAAGGAAAGTGGACTGACAGCTCCCGGATGTATATCATAAATCTCTGCAAACGGTGGTTTAAGACAGGATTGTCTGGATGGGACTTCAGCTTCAGAACGTAGCTGAGCATGAGGTATGAGGCGACACAAAGAACGTAGAGGGCCTTCTGACAAGAGGTTCTAAGACATTTAATATGGATGTGAAAGGTCAGTCTATTGTCAAAGATGACCCAAAGAAACTTTACCTTCTCGGCCACCTTAATTGGCACTCCAGCAATGCTCAGGCTAGGTTCTGAAAAAAAATTAGTCTAGTTAGTAAAATGCACACAGACTGTCTTGGAGGGTGAGAACTTGAATCCGCTGAGAGACCACCCACCCCTGGATGCGATCAATGCACAGTTGCAAGCGTCTTTCAAGGGACGCAAATCTTGGCCTCTTGCACACAAAGCAAAGTCGTCAACAAATAAAGAGCATTCAGAATCATCTTTGATGGCCTTTATAATGTTATTGATTTTAATACTAAATAAAAGAGTTGATAGAACACTGCCCTGCGGGAAACCATCTCCTGTTTAAAGGAGTTGGAGAGGGCAGAGCCCACACGGACATGAAACGACCAATTAGACAAAAAGAAATTGTATAAAAACGGGCAGATTCCCTTTAAAACCCATGTCCAACAGGTCAGACATCATACCATACCTCCATGTAGTGTCATATGTCTTCTCAAGATCAAAGAAATTTGCTTAGACATGCTGCTTGCTGACAAAAGCATCTCGAATGATACTACGGAACTGCCGGAAACCGAAGCAGACAGTACATGATTAAGTTTTACATGGGGGAGAAGAGCGAACGTCCCCCCCTTTTCCTTAGCTTTAGAAGAAGACAAAGTCACAGAGGGGGATGGCTCCTGGGCCTCCTCCGACTCTTCGGATATGAGGAGAGTGGAGTTGCCTCATGACCAGCGATGACAATTTCCACTCCTTCCATCTGCTCCTCCAGTGCATCAAATTTATTTTGAAGGGGGACCTCAGTGTCCCCACTCTGGGCTCATGCGCACAGTGGACCCATCAGTTTCTTTGCCTTCTAGAGTCTGGGCAGTGTTCCTGCCACTAGAATTAGCGGATGTAGATAGCTGACCAGAGCCAGAATCCTTTGCAGCGGGCAGACTGACAGGCTTGGGGGGCGGGGGGGGGGGGGGGGGGGGGGGGCTGAGGCTTAGGGGCAGCCGAGGGTGGCGCTACCAGACTGGTCCTCGTTGCCACTGGAGGAGGATTAATCTCCTGAGGCCAGAGGATCTGAGGCTCCACCCCCAACCATGAAGTTGGAGTTTGACATGTTAAATCTTTGGTGGGGCGCTTGCAGGACTCAGCAGAGTGTCTGGGCCTAGTGTAAAGGGCGTACGAGGTCTCTGCCTGGTGGCATGTCTTCTGCCCATGGCCGTACTTTTGGCACTTACAGCATCGGAGAGGGATAGTGACGTACTTGTTAACTTTCAAGAAGTAATAACCTCCCCTGATGATAGTAAGAGGGATGGGGGTGCCAAACATCAGGATGATGGTAGGAAGATGCACTTGATGTAAGTTACCTCTGTGACTTAAGGTTCCGTATAAGTTCCTCCTCTGATAGTTCTGCCAATGCTTGATCTTTTATCACACCTCTAGAAGAGTTCATCGTTTTGTGGGGTGTGACCTCCAATGAAGTGTCCCTGATGGAAGAGAGCCTCAGTAGCCCGTTGGAGTGTGCCCTGGTGCGGAACTCTGCCAGCAAGTCACCAGACCTGAGGCGCCGAGCATCAGGCCTGCCGGCACCGCTCCTAAGGGTCTCCCCCACCAGGAAAGATGCAGCTTGCAAACAGGCTTCTCTTGCACTTTGTAATGGATGATGAGGAAGCGAGGCCAGACAGCCGACGCCTGAGGCGTTGCTTCCCCACAGACCGAGTCACTATACAGTACAACATCAGTGGCTAAGTCCTGCTTTTGTCCCATTTCTAGTCTTGTTGTTGTTTCCATATTATAATATTATAGAGATTCATCTTCGGGTGGTCCCCGCCCACCACCAAGCCCAACGACAGAACGTACATCTGTCAGTGGGTCTCCAGCTGACGCACGATAGAGACTGCCTGAAAGATAAACTCGTGGGGTTAGCCCGATTGTATCGCCTGAGCCACTTCGTTCTATCCCACTATTAAATGCAGGGGAATACTGGCGTAAAGCACCTAATCAGCAGCAGAGGCTATAGCGTGGTGCTCAGTATATCAACCTGCACGTCAACAGTGGGATTGGGCTCAACAAGACAAGAGCCGATTGACTAGGTCGGTACTCCTAGCCTCCCATTTAAGTAGAAGTCAAGGCTAAGTGGAGTGTTGGCACCAGTGAGCCGCAACCCATAGGAACCTCAGCCAACAGGATCTTCGTCTCCCCTGAAACGGGTCTGCTGACATCCAAGTCATAATCCTGGACAAAGGTGGCAACCCATCGCTAGCCCACTCAGTCAATGACTGAGGAGACTACCCAGCCATGCCACATGGAGGACGGTGACGTAGTGTAACAGAGTGAACCAGATGTTCCTCTGTGTACATAGGCCGATAGCACTTATGACCATTGCTTCTCGGATTTCACTGGTGTCGACTGCTAGCTATGACATGCGCCGCTTGCGGTGCCTTGCCAAACGCAGCGTTAAGTGTTGTGTACGCGATAGCTCAGTGTACGTGTTGTATTTCTTGTATATAAGTTTTTGACTGTGTATTGTAGCCAAACTACAACACCACTTGCTTAGTATTTATTTGGTTAGATTTGGCCTGGGTAATAGTATTTTTTAATGTATATGTCTTTTGGTCAATTGTAACCTATCAGGGTGATAATTGCGATTTAGCGACTAGTCTTTTTGATTTTCTGTGGCCCTTCTGAGACCACTTTAAGAATAAATATAAATTTGTCGCTGATAGTCCGTAATCTCAAATTGAATCCAGAGTAACGCTGGTAAAATTGCCTAATTTTTCTGTTCATTGTTTATGTTTATATAGTCCTAGAAGTCATTATAGCTCTTAGGGCTGGCAAGACATACAGATTTGCCAATTATACAAATACCAGACCCCCGTGGACTTTGCACCGACGCGGAGACGGTGGGCGTCGCCAGCCTGCATCTATAAGTAGGGCTGCTCGCGTGACGTACTTTCTTTTTTTTATCAAACGCGCAAGACTCACAGTACCAGTACTTGTGACCGACTTAATTTCTGGCACCGGTGCCTTGGAGGAACTGAAAACATTTTTTTATAAATTCACCTAAACTGCGCGGGGTTTGGAGAACCTTAAGTACTCAGTTTGTATATCGTATTTGGTGCATTATTATTTTGTACTATTTGATGACATTGCGATGCTGGATGTTTGATGATTTTCTTGAGCATGAAATTGACATGATTGCCAGACCGGTCGGCATTAGCCATTCTGTGAGGCTAGCTTGATTTCATTTGTTTTTGCTAGACAATTATCTACTCGGTAATAAACTTCCATGTAATGCCGCAGTGTGGAAATTTGCACACAAACTTTTGTAACAACGTTGATGTGGAAGATATGATGTATGAATTTTGTCTTAGAAAACTTAACGTGTCAAAATGATGCGGCGCTTAGCATGCACGACCGTGGTCGGTTGTGACTAGGCGATAGTTCTGCCTCAGCGCATCATGTAACCGTGGGAGTATAAGCGAGTGCAATAATGCCTCTAACTAAAATGATTCGCTAGGTTTGGTCTTGGTGAAATGAATGGCAATCATGACAATTCACTACACTGCTTACATTGTGAATGCACCATAATGCGCGCATTTTTGTAATCCTATTCTTATTGGTTGATTTTTTTAGTTGTCGTTGCTGCGGTAGAGATTTAAGGTATTTTATAGTTAGAATGATCTTTATTTTATTAAGTTCTATGTTTTATTGAGTCTTCCCTTGCCTATCACCGAGTTAGGGAGGTCGGCGGCTTGTGTGATGTTTCCGCGCTGGTGACGTCACTCACGGCGGACTCTCGGCTCAGCCACCATATTTGTTTTGATTTTGAACTTCCGCTTAGGTTGTTTACACGTTGCTGTCTTACCGTATGCCATGCCTAGCCATGGGTTGAGTGACTGGTTGATGGATTGATTCATTTATTCATTCAGCCACTCATTCCATTCATTTAGTTGTTAGTTCATAGGTCTTTGTTTTATTTATTTTGACTTTAGTTATTTCCTATTTAATGATTAGGTACTTCACTTGACCTAGTACTTAGGCGTGGGGCACTTCACCGACAGGCATGAGCCTGGGTGACGGCAAGCAAGATAGGTCATTTTGTTATGCGACCTCAAGGGTCATCGTTCACTACTATGTGTAAGAAGTGTAGCCTTTGAGTGACTGCAAGAAATATGGAACATTAATTTGTTATGCGACCTCAAGGGTCATTGCTCATTACTATATGTAAGAAGTAGACTTTGAAATTTAAAGGGTACTTTGTAGTCATATTAAGTGGACCATGCATTTATTTATTCCATGGTGACATTCATTAGGTTATATTTTAGTAGATCTGCTTTATTCTAGACTATCTTGTTACATGCACATAATTCCCCTTAACGTACACGTTTTCTGTCTGTCTTTCCTCTTCATCATGAATGACTGCAGTGTGTGTAAATGTTTGCGTTCTTCGTTGATGTTCAATGTTTGCGCTTTGTCTGCGGTGCGAATGTAATAAAGATCGAGTAAATGATGAGGTTGTGTGTACGTCCTCATTCATTTGATGGTAAGTTGGTTATATTGTGAGTTCATTTTGTGTCATGTTCACACATTACTTTCCCCTTTATACTTGTTTTTCTTTCATTTACTATTCATTAGTGCTTAGTCATATAGTAACTTTACCGCTGGCATGGCATCTCATGTAATTTTGTATTTTATTTTTGTTAGGTTATTTTTAGTACTTTGTATTCCATTTGATGTTGTCTGAGCTGTTAGGGAGGCTCCGGTCGAAATGACTACCCGATTGTTAGTCATTTGTGTGTTCGCCTTACCAGGTCTGACTGCATAGCGCACTTGCGTATTGTTGCTCTGCTTTATTCTTTGACTTGTGCTTTGCATGACTTTGTAGTTCGTATTGTGACTTATTTTTTATTTTATTTGCTATCATGTATTTTACTACACATTCTATATGTTACACGACCTCGTCTTTGGTTTTATCAGTCTTTAAAATCAAAGTGTTGTACGTTCACTGCATGATGATATATGCCTTAGTTTAGTTATGTCCCTTGTTTATTGTATTCTTGGCACCGTTACTGATTACCTGTTTGTTTATTCCACAGGTACTGCTTTCTGTTTTGGCTTTCTGCTTTCTAGTTTTCTTAGAAAATAAAGTGTTAGCTCAACATGACCACGTCACAGAATAACTAAGTCCAACAACCACCATCTTAATCCTACTCATCAAGTTTTAGCTCACCCCATCACAGTAGTGGGCACCGATCAATTAAATGTCTTAAACAAACCAGGCTTACTGGTGACTATTGACTATCTGCAAGAGTTCAACAGTATATCTATAAATACATGATAAAAGATTTTGAAAAGTTTGGTTTTGGTCTGGACTTTGTACGCTGGATCAAAGTGATAATGAGCAACTCCAAAAGTTGTATTACATACTGTTGGTCGCTGTCAGAATATTTCAATGTAATTTCTGGCATAAGACAAGGCTGTCCATTTTCAAGGTTTTGTATTGGCCACTGAACTTCTGGCCATCAAAATCAGAGAATGTAAAAGTATCAAAGGTTTAGAGATTACTGGGTGGTACACAGCTCGCTAGAAAAAACTTGTAAAAATCGCATTGTATGCAGACGAAATTACTTTATTTTTACAAGATGAGCATGATCTTCAAAATGTGCTTAGAATAACTGACAGCTTCTTCTTATTTTTTGTGATGTTTTTACTTACTAGCCATGGAATTAACAGATCTCAAAAATTTACTATTCAGGACATGCACTAACATCTGTCATGCATTACTGTGCAGGAAATCCACTTCAGAAGTGTTGTGATGCTCTAGCTTTGATATCGTGGACATCGCCACTGCAGGCTAGGGAAGCTAAAGATGCACAAGCATAGCCATGATTTGATCACACGAACCTGTGGCAGAGACTTTAAAGCCCTAAGTTTCTATCTGGGCTAAAAAAAAAAAAAAAAAAAAAAAATCGCTGAAAAAAAGCGTTTACCGAGTATGCACAATTTATACACATATATCACACTTAGAAGTCAAATAATGGTGTTTCGGAGCTGTGAAAATGTATGGTTTGTCAGAATACTCGTGCACTGGTTCGTTTTGTAAAGCAAGCAATGTGCCGCTCAAACTCGTACGAGGCCATTGGTGTCTCGGTCGTCAGTCCGTCTTTTTACTAAAATGAACCAGAACGAACCCAAAAGATACTGTCAGAGTAGTAGTATGCATGTCTGGTATATCTGTCTGCCGGCCAGTGTGTGTATGTATTTGGGAGCAGGGCAGGTTATCAGGCATAGCCTAAATGATGTGTGTGTTTGCACCAATGTAACCATGGCACTGGGATGCAAAAGCACAAGTTACGTGCATGTGAATCGTGGGCAGCACTTTACAGATTTCACTCTGTAAATGACTATATGTGTGTACCTTTATCTGTAGTGCTGAACATGCAGTGGGCAGATGTTCACATCTGCACGGGACATAGACGACCCCGCCCTCCACGAGTCCCCTGCTGCCTTGCAGGCCTGGCCGCTTGGCTGCAGAAAGGCTAAGGGAGGAAACCCCTGACATCAAAGCCCCCGTGTCTCCGGGGAAGGCTTTTGAGCCAGAGACTAGGACAAGGACAGTCTGATATAAAACCTACGACCCGAGGACCTCGATGCCACCGTCCCAGCTTGCTAGGCCATGGCAGACGAACCAAGGGTTTAAAGGGTGGGGCCAGTACTGCGCACACTGCACTCCACCAAAAAGCTCCACTGCGTAGGCTTTAGGAAACGTCCACGGACCATGACACTGACCATTCCAAGTCCTGTAGCGACGGGCGAGGGGCGAAACGGCAGGTGAAAGATGTCACTGGAAGCCACAGTCTCAAACCTGCATGCAGGCGGTTCAGGATATTGGTCGCTGGGGATGACAACATCACTCGGCACACCCTGAACGACCAAGCAGCCTTCTCTAGGGACAGCACTGCTTGCTCCACACGGAGAGGGGCCTAGAAAAGGTGGCCTAACCAAAGCTCGTCCCCTCGCAACCCCAGTTGGCTAGCCGCGGTCAACGGGCATCTTCTCCTGCGGTCAAAAAACAAGAAAGAATAACGGATCCACTCTCATGACGACCACGACCGGACTCAACGTAGCATGCTGGAACATCCGAACCATGCTCGACAAAGCAGACAGCGGACGCCCTGAACGTCGCTCCGCCCTCATTGCCCATGAATTGCGGAGGTTAAACATCGACATCACCGCGCTCAGTGAAGTACGCCTTCCGGACGAAGGCAGCCTGAATCAGAAAGACGGCTATCAGGCGTGGGTTTCATGGTCAAGACCTCCATTGCGACTAAGCTGAAAAACCTACCAACGGGTCACTCAGACCGCATCATGTCCATGCGCCTCCCACTGAGCAACACGTCACCCTTCTCAGTGTGTACTCCCCAACCCTCCTGGCAGAGCCTGCTGAAAAGGACAAGTTTTACACTGACCTGCGCAGCCTCATACAGAGCACCCCTGCAAACGACAAAGTCATCATCCTTGGCGACTTCAACGCCAGAGTGGGCCAGGACTCTGAAGCCTGGAAAGGAGTCCTCGGCAAGCATGGCGTCGGGAACTGCAATGACAATGGCCGCCTACTGTTGGAGTTCTGTGCAGAGCAGCAACTGGTCATCACCAACACTACTTTTCAGCAAAAGGACAGTCGAAAGACCACCTGGAAGCATCCTCGCTCCAAACACTGGCACCTTATCGACTATGTCCTAGTGCGTCAGAGGGACCGCAGTGATGTCTTCCTCACCAGAGTGATGCTCAGCGCAGAGTGCCACACTGACCACCGCCTTGTCCGCTGCAAACTCAGGCTCCATGTCAAGCCAAAACCCAAGAAATGGGGGCCCCCCAAGAAAAAGCTTGATGTTGCCAGCCTTCAGCGCGACGACGTGAAAGCTGCCTTTCAGACAGATTTACAGCGCAGGCTGAAAGACACAGCGGACCCAGCAGACTCCTCCCCTGAAACACTCTGGGAACAACTGAAAACTGCTATTGCAAAATCCTCTGCAGAAGTCTTGGGTTTCGCTAGAAAGAAGAACAAAGACTGGTTTGACGAAAACGATGTTGAGATCCAGGAACACCTAGCAAAAAAAAGAGCCGCCCATCAGGCCCACCTAGCCCAGCCTTCCTGCCCTGTGAAGAAGTCTGCCTTCCGCCTCGTTTGCAGCAGTCTCCAGCGCAAGCTCAGAGATCTCCAGAATGAGTGGGGTACCAGACTTGCACAGAGGACCCAGCTTTGCGCTGACAATGGTGACTACAGGGGCTTCTACGAAGCACTGAAAGCAGTGTATGGCCCCAGGCACCTGGTACAAAGTCCCCTGCGAAGCGCGAATGGCCAGGCACTCCTCACAAATAATACCTCCATCTTGAACTGCTGGTCGGAGTACTTTCAGAGCCTCTTCAGCGCTGAGCGCACTGTTCAAGAAGCAGTCGTCCTACAAATCCCACAACTCCCAGTAAAGGTTGAATTGGACGAACCGCCCACCGCTGAAGAGACCCTCACAGCCATCCACCAGCTCAAGAGTGGCAAAGCAGCAGGCATTGATGGAATACCGCCAGAGATCTGGAAACATGGAGGCACAGCACTGCACAACAAGCTCCATGACCTCTTTCTCTGCTGCTGGGAGGAAGGAACACTACCAAAGGATCTCCGTGATGCTGTCGTTATCACCCTGTACAAGAACAAAGGCGAGAAGTCTGACTGTTCCAACTATCGGGGAATTATCCTGCTGTCCATTGCTGGGAAAATTCTTGCAAGGCTGCCCCTGAATCGGCTGGTACCTGCCATCGCTGAAGACCACCTCCCAGAGGGCCAGTGTGGCTTCAGAGCAAACAGGAGCACCACCGATATGGTCTTTGTGCTGAGACAGCTTCAGGAGAAGTGCCGCGAGCAGAACAAAGGGCTGTACGTAACGTTTGTCGACCTAACAAAAGCGTTCGACACTGTGAGCAGGCAAGGCATGTGGCAGATCCTGGAGCGACTTGGCTGTCCCCCAAAGTTCCTCAGCATGATTGTCCATCTACACGAGGACCAGCAAGGCCAGGTCAGACTCAACAATGACCTCTCAGAACCATTCCCTATTCTCAACGGCGTAAAGCAGGGCTGCGTGCTGGCACCGACCCTCTTCACCATCTTCTTTAGCATGATGTTGAAGCAGGCCACAGTGGACCTCGATGATGACGATGCAGTGTACATCAGGTATCGTCTCGATGGCAGCCTGTTCAACCTCAGACGACTGCAGGCCCACACAAAAACCCTAGACCAACTGATTCGTGAGCTGCTTTTTGCTGATGACGCTGCCCTTGTTGCACACACAGAGAGAGCCCTGCAGCGCATCACGTCCTGCTTCGCAGACGCTGCCCAGCTCTTTGGACTCGAGGTCAGTCTGAAAAAGACAGAGGTCCTCCATCAGCCGGCACCCAAGACAGTGTATCGCCCTCCTCACATCACCATTGGCGAGTCTGAACTAAAGTCAGTGCACCAGTTTACTTACCTTGGCTGCATTATCACGTCGGACACCAAGCTGGACAAGGAGCTTGACAGCAGGCTGGCAAAAGCGAACAGCGCTTTTGGGCGACTTTTCAAGCGGGCGTGGCACAATCAACAGCTGAAAATAGGCACCAAGATCAGCGTGTACAGAGCTGTGGTCCTCACCACCCTGCTGTATGGTTCCGAGTCCTGGGCCCTCTACCGCAGCCAACTACGACTCCTCGAACGCTTCCACCAGCGCCTGCACACCATCCTGGGCATTCACTGGAGTGACTATGTCACCAACGTCGAGGTCCTTGAACAGGCTGAAACTGTGAGCATCGAGGCTTTGCTGCTGCGGACACAGCTCCGCTGGGCGGGGCATGTCTCCAGGATGGAGGATCATCGCCTACCAAAGATCACCCTGTTCGGCGAGCTTGCTACTGGACACCGTGACAGAGGGGCACCAAAGAAGAGATACAAAGACTGTCTCAAGAAGTCACTTAGTGCCTGCCAAATCGACCACCACCAGTGGTCTTCGCTTGCTGTGGACCGTGACACCTGGCGCTCCACCATTTACAAGGCAGCTGTCTCCTTTGAGGACTCTCGCAGAGCTAGCCTCAAGGACAAGCGGCTCAGGAGAAAAAACAGAGATGCCGCAACTCAGAACCCTGGCCATACCTCCCCCTGCAGCCACTGCGGTCGAACCTGCCTGTCCCGGATTGGCCTCCGCAGCCACGAACAAGCCTGCAGACGTCGTGGGCAACTCCTATAAAATCTTCGTTCGCGAAGTCAAGCCAAGGAACATGCACGCACGCAAGCATGCGTAACCACACACAAATACATGAGCACACACACATATGCAAACAACCTTGCACACAGACCACATGCAGGATTATACAAACATGCATGAGAACACACATGTATGAGTCCCCACACACACACACCACAGATTTCACTCTGTAAATGACAATATGCACATACCTTTATCTGTAGTACGCACACACAAAGACACGCATGCATGCGCGCCAGCATCCGTAAGCACACACAAATACACGAGCACACACACATATGCAAACAACCTTGCACACAAACCGCATGCATGAGTACACAAACATGCATGAGAACACACACGTTTGAGTGCACGCACACAAACACGCGCACACAACATGTTCCAGTTTCTCGCAATTTTTTAAACTATCAATAAATGTTTCTCTGATTTATTGATCAAAAAGGGAAATCTAAACACTGATCTCAACAGCCACTGTAAATCACATCCCTTCCTCTGCAACGGGTGAAAAAGTGATTTTCAAACCGTGCATGACTTTCACAGCATTCTAGTGATGACAATGCCATTCTGTAAACATGTATAGATCTACCCTAACTTTGTGTGTGTCTAACTTACTTACTTACTTACGCCTGTCACCCCTACCCGGGTATAGGCCGTCGACGAGAGACCTCCAGCAACTCCTGTCCTGTGCTTCTCCTTCGATTCTACTCCAGGTGGTTCCCAGTCTCTTGATGTCTGCTTGGAGGTCTCGACGCCAGGAGTTTCTCGGCCTACCTCTTTTCCTGGGGGTTCCATGACAATGCCTGCCTAGTGATACTGGAAGCTGGCTTTCTCAGACTGTGACCGATCCATCCCCATCTTCTTCGCCCAATTTCATTCTCTGCTGTTATCTGCTCTGTTCTCTCCCAGAGTCTGACGTTGCTGATCTTCTCTGGCCAGTGGATTTTCAAAATTCTTCTAAGGCAACTGTTCATGAAGGTCTGTACTCTGTTGACTGTGGTTTTTGTCAATCTCCATGTCTCTGCTCCATATAGGAGAACTGCTTTTACATTGGAGTTGAAAATCCGGACTTTGGTGTGTTGTGACAGCTCTCTGGAACTCCACACTTTTTTCAACTGGAGAAAGGCTGCTCTGGCTTTACCGATTCGTGCTCTGACATCTGCATCAGTGCCGCCTATTTTGTCTATGATGCTCCCGAGATAGGTGAAGGACTCCACCTCCTCCAACGGGGTGCCAGCAAGCAAGACTGGTTCTTCCCTGGTTGCGTTCAGCCTCATTGTCTTTGTTTTCTGTTTGTGAATGGTGAGGCCCACTTGGAACGAGATGTCAGCAAGCCTCGTGGTCTTGTCCTGCATTTGTTGATGAGTGTGGGACAGTAATGCCAAGTCGTCTGCAAAATCGAGGTCGTCAAGCTGTGTCCACAGTGTCCACTGTATTCCACTTCGTCTGTGCTCTGTGGTCATCTTCATGACCCAGTCTATGGCCAGTAGGAAGAGGAACGGAGACAGCAGACACCCCTGCCTGACACCAGTTCTGACCTGGAGCTCTCTGGTGAACTGCCCTTCGTGGATCACGCGACATGTCATGCCATCATAGCTGCTCTTGATCAGGCGGACGAGCTTTGTGGGTACACCATAGTGTCGTAGGAGTTTCCAGAGTCTCTCGGTCCACGCTGTCAAATGCTTTCTCATAATCCACAAAGTTGACGTACAGCGGGGAGCTCCACTCCAGAGACTGTTCCACGATGATGCGGAGAGTGGCTATCTGGTCTGTACATGATCGGTTCTTCCTGAATCCTGCTTGCTGGTCTCTCAGCTGGGGGTCAACGGAGCTCTTCATTCTCTCTAGGATGATCCTGTTGAAGACCTTTCCTGGTACTGACAGCAAGGTGATTCCTCTGTAGTTGGAACACTTGCTGAGGTCGCCTTTCTTGGGAAGCTTGATTAGGTACCCCTCCTTCCAGTCAGCTGGCATCACCTCCTCTTCCCAGATCTTTCCAAACAGTGGGTACAGCATCTCAACTGTTGTCTCTAGGTCTGCTTTCAGAGACTCCGCTGGGATGCCATCTGGCCCTGCTGCTTTGCCATTCTTCAAAAATGCCACTGCTTTTCTGATCTCTTCCCGGCTGGGTCTGTCACAGCTGATGGGTAGGTCGGTCTCTGCTGGCTGGATGTCGGGGGGGTCGGGTGGGCTAGGTCTGTTCAGTAACTCTTCAAAATACTCGGCCCATCTGTCAAGTTGGTCTGCTCTGTCTGCAATAGGCTTGCCTTCTTTGTCTTTTACTGGTCTTTCTGTATGGCCATACTTACCCGACAATCTTCTGGTAATGTTGTAGAGCTGTTTCATGTTGCCGCTGCCTGCTGCCTTTTCTGCCTCTGCTGCCAGGCTGTCTGTGTAGGCCCTCTTGTCTGCCCTGATACTACTCTTCACCTCGCGGTTGGCTTCCGAGTATTCCCCCTGTGCCCTTACTTTGGCTGCTCTCGTGCGACTGTTGTTGACCGCTGCTTTCTTCTGCTTCCTCGCTTCTATCTTCTTCAAGGTCTGCGCC
The DNA here is from genome assembly GCA_036245525.1 of Semisulcospira habei. NCBI lineage: Eukaryota > Metazoa > Mollusca > Gastropoda > Semisulcospiridae > Semisulcospira > Semisulcospira habei. The sequence continues at coordinate 96,360,602 of BTPG01000001.1, forward strand.
GAAAGCCAGTCCTTGTGGTGGTGTTTCCTGAACCCTACAGTGTCTTTGCAGGTTGAGTTCAGCGCCTCTCTAACTGCCTTCCACTGCTGCTCTGTGGTGACCACCTCCTCTTCATTTACTAGCTCCTGTAGCGCTTGAAACTGGTTGGACAGCACCAGTTTGAACTCTTCTCTAACTCCAGTTTCTCTCAGGAGGCCTACATTATAGCGCTGTCTTCTTGTTGTCTCTGTGTGGCTTTTCTTTAGCTTGAGCTTCATTCTTAAGGTAAGCAGATGGTGGTCTGAGGCGACATCTGCTCCCCTCCTCACTCGAACATCTTGAAGGGATCTTCTAAATTTCTTGCTAATGCAGATATGGTCTATTTGGTTCTCTGTTGTATGGTCAGGTGAGACCCAAGTTGCTTTGTGTATTCTTCTGTGTGGGAAGATGCTGCCTCCAATGACAAGTCGGTTTAGAGCACAAAAGTCTACAAACCTCTCCCTGTTCTCACTCATCTCCGAGCCTAGTCCCTGTCTCCCCATCACCTCTTCGTATCCGGTGTTGTCCTCCCCTATTTTGGCATTAAAATCGCCCATGACGATGGTGATGTCTCGCTCCGCACATTTGTCCACGGCACTCTGGAGTCGGTCGTAGAACTCTTGTTCTCTTCCTCGTCACTGTCATTGGTGGGCACATAACACTGGATGACATTCAGCTTGAGCTTTTTCTTGGTTCTAAAGGCTGCTGTTATAATTCTTGGCCCAAGAGGTTCCCAGCCCATCAGCGCTCTCTGTGCCACTGGTGACAGCATGAGTGCTACTCCTTCTGTATGGGGGGCATTCTCCTCTTCATGACCTGAATACAGAATCATCTCCCCACTTAACAGCCTTTTCTGGCCAGACTGCGTCCATCTGGCTTCACTGATACCTAGCAGGGAAAGGTTGTACTTTTGCATTTCCGCTGCTATCTGGGCGGCCTTGCCGCTCTGGTACATGGTCTTGACGTTCCATGTGCCCATGGTTGTATCCCTGGATAGAGAGAGGCGGCTCGGTCCTGTGGCTTCCGAAGACTTCCGGCTTTCACCACAGGACGTCATAAGTCTTCTAGTAGAAGAACCTTCCTCCTCCAGGAAAGGAATTACTGTTAGTCTTTTCGTCGGCGTTTTTGTAGCTATTTCCTTTTTTGCAGGGTGGGGAAGCTACCCCCACGCCCAACCCCCTTACTAGGAGGACCAGGGGTTTTCTGTCGGGGTCACCTTCCCTTAGACCATGTTGGTTCACGGCACCTTATTTCATTCGGTGCACCCCTCTCACGAGGGACCCCCTATCCACCACCCAGGGGACGCGCCTCAACGCCGTATGGTCCCAGCGCGAGGTGTGTGTGTCTAACCCTCCCCTATAATACCAGGGCCGGATCCAGGGGGGGGGGGGGGCTGGGGGGTGGGGGGGGGGGCTTTGGTATTACAGCACTCCCCCTCGGCTTAAAAAACAAAATCATTTACTGCCAGTCCACAACATGGTCCGAGAAGGAAGGGGTGCTTTAATGTTATTGCAGCAGCCCCTACCCCCCCCCCCCCCCTCTCTTTCCACTGTACCATCACAATTACAACAGTGTAGAGTTTTTACATTGTCGTTGAGCACACCATCCCCCCTTGAAAACTGATTGATCTGGCGCTGAATACAGACCCAGAAATGTTTTGTACGGTTGATCACTCTTTAGGTGATATAAGCGAAACCTGTAGAGTAATCTCTGGAGACACTGTTTCATCATTCTGCAGCATGTAGCAATACCAAACAAGTAATTTTTAAGCAGAGAGACTACAACAGCCACTGGAGAGACACTGTCGCAGTTCTAAGTACTGTCCGTGGCATCCAGTTTCAAACGTATCAAATTCTGCTCTTTGAGTTCTTGTCAGCCTCAGCGCTCTTTGGAGTCTGAAAAAAATGAAGCATAATAGTGAGTAACTGGTCATGGGGGATTATGTCCTGATTTGTACAGTCACCCTAACAACTGATTTGCGAAAGGGAAACAGCTTGGAAGAGTACAGTGCAAAACAGTGTCATTAATGAGGCAAGGTGCTGCATACGTCTCAAAATCACCTGCACCTGCAAATTATAAAGTAATGCATAAACATAAATGGGGGTAATATCATAATTCATATCATTTTTTTGTCAGGTAGACCTCAGGTAGTCAGAGTTGGTCCGTGCAGTCAGCATTCAGACCCAGGGAGTCGACAGTCAGGTGGATTTAACCACTCGTCTGGATCATGTAGTCGCGTTTCTAAGCCCGTCACACTAAGCACGGGTGCACCCCAAGGTTGTGTTCTGTCCCCTATGTTATACTCTCTTTTTACCCATGATTGTACATCAACGGATGATAACTCCCTTACAGTTAAATTTGCTGACGACACCACTGTTGAAGGTTTTATTTTAAACAACAATGAAACAGCATACAGAGAGAGAGAGTAGATGAACTTGTTGGCTGGTGTTCTGACAATAACCTTGACCTGAATGTGCCCAAAACGAAAGAGATGGTCATGGATTTCAGGAAAATCAAAAGTGACATTGTTCCCCTCACTATTCATGGTAGTCATGTTGAAATTGTTGATTGTTTCAGGTTTCTCAGCACCCACATCTCAAACGATCTTAAATGGGAGAAAAACGTTGATTCTTTATTGAAAAAATCACAGCAAAGACTATATTTTCTCAGACGTCTTAAAATGTTCAACTTCTACCGGGCAGTTATTGAAAGTCTTTTGACCTTCTCCCTGACCGTTTGGTTTGGCAGCACCACACAGAAAGAGCGATCCAAATTAAACAGAGTTGTAAACACTGCATCGAAAATCATAGGTATCGATTTGCCCTCGTCAGAGTCCCTCTTCCACGAAAGAATGCTAAAAAAGGCTAGATCCATCCTCCGAGATGTTTCCCACCCAGCCCATGAGTTGTTTGAGATGTTGCCATCAGGGTGCCGTTACAGAGTGATCGGAACACGCACGAGTCGTTTTAAAAACAGTTTTTACCCAACTGCTGTCCAGGCTTTTAATGATGCAAACAAACGCCAAAGCTCACCCATCCATCCCACTGTTCCAAACTAATGTGTAAACCTGGAAATAGGGCTAACTGCACTGCTGTGTCTATGATGCAAGTGATGTGTTCAGTTTTATATTACGATATGTCCTATTTAATTTGTGTTAATGTGAAATCGTGTTTATTGCCTTTATGTTTAGACCACAATAGTTACTAAGGCATACGGTGTGTGTGTGTGTGTGTGTGTGTGTGTGTGTGTGTGTGTGTGTGTGTGTGTGTGTGTGTGTGTGTGTGTGTGTGTGTGTGTGTGCACGTGAGTAGCTTAATTATATTTTAATGTGTTTAATGTTCTTCCTTTTATGTTGCGCGGCACCGCAACGATTTCCTAATGTATTGTTACATATGGCAATAAAGTTCTATCAATCAATAATGACATACAACACGGTACACTAGGAACTATTTTAAGTACAATACATGGGGTGGCTGGGTGTGTGTGAGAGTGTGCGTGCGTGCGTGCTTGCGTATGTGAAAGTACATTTCTTTCCCCTTTGGCAACTTTAAATTGTAGTCATTCAGACAACTCCAAATCATTCCCCCCCCCCTCCCCCTGGGTCTGCCCTGGGGGATTTTTTGGGTGGGGTTAACTACTTTTTAGTTCCCAGGGTCACCCTGGTTAGCCCCACAGGGTGGGTTTTCCCCTCTATTCTGGGGCATGTGTTTCTGTCTACCCTTGGTTCATTCACCTGTATTTTCCTTTTTTAAACTCTACCTAATGTCTGCGCTGCCTGTAGCTCTTGATAATGAATGTGTTTTGCTAAATGGTCTTAGGTTTATTTAGTGTATTAGACTGGCTGGTGACATACATTCAATATTCTGTTTGTTGTTTTTTGTGTGTTTTTTTTCACAAGCAATGCAGGCACGTTCTGAGAAAGTCTTGTTGCTGTCGAGACGTTAAACAATGTACAACCAACAACCAACCATCCAAATCATTTCCAAAACATCAAAATATTTGCTTGTATGTGATTTCACAAATTCCAAAATTACAGACCAGCACATGCACATATCTGTTCGTGAAAACATGGCAGTAATTGATTTGTTGTATTCAAACAGGTCTACATCTTTAACAAATCTATATGTCGTCGAATGGAATCGTTCATGTGTTCTTAGAACATTTCCATACAAGTCATGTGTGTAATGCAGTCAACATAGAGTATTTCTGAACATGTCTTAACCCATTTCACCCGGGACCCTGAAGCAGGAGATGGATTGACCATGATAATTCAAAGGTACTGTCAGATTAGCTTGGCGCCTTCAGGAGCCAAGCTAATCTGCCACCAGACCTGTTTACCCCCTATTTTAGATTTGTGTATTCATGGGGAAAAATTTGTGTACTTCTCCATATAATTGTGTACTAGTGAACACGCTTCCAAAACAAACTTATCAAAATATTAGGATATTCCATCTTCTGTGTCCAATTTCTCCATGTGACCAGGTTTACAATTCAGAATAAGAAGTTAAGGCGAAGCTCAGTACATTTTAGTCACAGTATGTTTTACACTAATTGTAACATTTGCACTAAAAATCAGAAAGCAGAGATAGGCTCACTATACCAGTCACAGTTTGCTGAACATGAAAATCAGCTCAGCGCTCAGTTCTTAATCAACTTTACATTCAGAATCACAGGGAGGGGCAATGCTTAACATGTTTGGTTAACTCACAGTTTGTTGAAAGATCAAATTCTCACCTTTGAGCCACAACCGATTATTTTGATACTTTTAAAAAGTTTCAAGATAATCAGTTGCGGTTCTAGGTGGTGAAATGAATATAAGCTTTACATTCAAAATCAGATGGTGGGGCTAGGCACATATTTCGCACTCAGTCACTGTCAGTTTGAGCATTATTCGATATTGTGTTTTGAGTGACCTGTAGTATGCAGACTTGAACTTGGCAAGCTGTGAGTTGGTGTACTTTTTACCAAGTGCTGGTCTAGGTTTTGCCTTAACCACCATCAGGCTGTCAAGTGTCTTTGACGAAAGAGAAGCCCGCTGGTCAGTCTTGTTTTTACAAACGCAAGAGAAAATCCATTCGCATCCTGCATTGCTGTGAGGAATTGACAGGATCCCAAGGCAGACTTTGCTCAAATTGGAGAACACAGCCACTCCAGCAGCATCCTTGATTCCTCCAATTGCACACCACTTCACATCTATCCTGTCTTCTTTCACCTGAGGAATGCTTCCATGAGACCTGTAGTTCAAAAACTCTTCCATGATTGTATCTTTTGTACAACCCTTTGGGATGAGACAAGGGAAACGATCCAAGAAAAAGGTCAAGTCTGACCCTGTCACCCCATCCACACGTTTGGATGTGTCAACCAGTGTGGCATGCTTCAGTAGCTCGTCATCAACAGGGCACTTTTCCTTGATGTAGGAGACTGCTGACACATAGAAAGCCAGGGTATTGGCATAAAACTCCTCGATCCTTTTGTCTCGAAGTTTGTGGTCCTCCTTCTTCTCTATCATCACCTTTACTTCTTCACTGAAGAGGATTTGGTCTTTCTTTTTCTGGTTTAGATGGGACTTGAAATCAACATCAAGGATGCCTTTGCCAACAAGAGCTGATGGCTTCACAAATCTGATCATTAGATCCCTCATCAACTTGCGAAGCAAAGGCTGCAGAATGTGGATTTGTGGCGATTCATTTTGTAACTGCTGGTTTAGGACATCAATTGGCTTCAGAGTATGCTTCAAAAACAAGCAGTAAAGTTTATTTGTTGGTGATCAAAAGAAAGCCTGCAGTCTTGCAATCCGAGACTCTGCCGACGACGTACTTGCAGGAGGCAGCTCTTTTCGGAAGAACTCTACCAGAGGTTTCCAGTTTTCCAGCATGCGGTTGATGCAGTTGCCAACACTCAGCCAACGCGTCTGCCAATGTTTAAGAATCTTCTGATTTCTTACATCTTCTTGCAAGAGTTCAAGAGCAGCAAGGCACTTGCTGGAGTTCTCAAAGTAGTAGTACAGATCAATCAAAAGTTCGTCAATGTTGAAAGGCAGGGTTGAGGCCGCTTTCTGTGCAGCTCTATGGAGGAGGCGACATGGGCAGCCCGACAGATAAAGGTTTGGTTGTTTATTAATCATTCGGCTGTACAATCCCTTGTGCTTGCCAACCATTACTGCAGGATTATCACATCCAAGCGACAAACAGTTGTCCCAAGGAACTGATGGCTCATGTGTGTCACAGCCATCTTTCACCAACAGCTCCTTCCCTACCAGCTTGTAGATGTTTTCTCCTGCATACAGTTCAATTTTGAGATTAGCAGGAGAGAGAGAGAGAGAGAGAGAGAGAGAGAGAGAGAGAGAGAGAGATGATGATAATGATGATGATGATACGTTTATTAGGATAAAGTTTTAGGCATTGAAATACCTTTCTTCCGAACTGTCCTTTGAGAGAGAGAGAGAGAGAGAGAGAGAGAGAGAGAGAGAGAGAGAGAGAGAGAGAGAGAGATATTGCAGTAGCATGTTTTATTGTACTGTAATTACATGTCAACTATTTCTCCCTCAGCTGAATGAGGTGGGGTTAATTCCAACACTCCGCTAGTCCCAGGTTCCCCTAGTTTGTCCATGCCAACTGAACGTGTTCAAAGGTACAAAGGGTTACTTTGCAATCAATGGAGAACAGTTAACTTCTCAAGTATATAATTTGTTAACTTTTTTCCAGAACAATTCCATATTTATAAGGCAACATGGTGACTCATTTACAGCATGAAGTGAACTCTCACCTGTTGCTGGTGTCTGAAGATCAAGGACTGGTACGGAGAGTAGATTCTGCTCCACGCCCGAATCACCAATACTTGTAATGACAATAGGATACTGCTTGTCCCGTTGCTCATTGCTCCCATCCGTGGACACTGAGAAAGGGCCTGCAGAAATTCTCCGTCTCAACTCCGTCTTGATGTCATCTGACATGCACTGCACAATCGTTGTTGATTTATTCCAACAACAAGAATAGTTTTGCGCTATCTTAGAGTCCGGGAAGGCTGACTTCACTGTTCGAGAGATGGCATCAGCAGTGGACAGAGGCAGATTGTTTTGAACGATCAATTCAGTCAGCGTTACTTCTGCTCTGATCACAGACTTCCTCAGTCTTGATACTCTGTGACGGTATGAATTTTGTAATGGATGCACTGAGCAGCAGTCTTCGCAGCTGCCTCATTGAGTTTGTGTGTTTTTTTCTCACAATGGCACTCGATGTCGTACACACCTGAGTGCGCAATGGAAAAATCAGCCTTTCAGTAGGCACATCTTGCATACGTGTTTCCTGCAGCAGAAGCCTCTATCCCTGGAATCTTCTTGTATCTGTCCAGAAATATCTGTTCTCTCTTCTTTTTCTTCGCAAACGGCTTTGTAGAGGCAGTACAGTCACTCGTTTGACACTTCGACATCTTGCCACGTGCCAAAATGGTGAGAACAAAGAATTATCGTTCTTGGCAATGAAGATTAAAATTGTGGATCAAGTGTTTTTTCGGATTTTTTGTTGTTGTTGAACGTATTGATTTTCATTTTTGCGTACTGGCGTACTGTTCCTAAAAACTGCGTAGAAAATACGCAAAAAACGTATGGGTAAACAGGTCTGTGCCACTACCCTTGAATTATCATAGTCAATCTATCCAGCTGGTACACAGTAGTTAGACAACACCTCCAACATTTGAAAAATGGGACCTTGGGGCTAAATTATGTGTGTGTTGGGAAGGGGTGGGGTGTGTGTGTGGGTGGGTGGGGGGGGGGGATACAAATATGTGAGGCTAGTGTCTGATAAGTTATTGCCCCGGTCACGGGGGTTCACTACACTGACCCTTGTAGGCCTGAGGGATGTCAAAGGAACCATGCATTGTACCCCCTGGAACCAATAACGTATTTGTTTTCATTCCCTACGTGTATTCTTTAGGAAAAAATTCAGTTCCGCTCCTCTTGCGGTTAGGTGACACCATTGAATGTACATATTCTGCCGGGGATTCCCATTCCCTTACGAGACAGAGTGACATAGCATGATTTGGCGCGTGCAGCGCAAACTTCTATGTCGAGAGTGAAACGTTTATTTTGGCTTGTGTAGAGAATGCTTCAAGCTGCAATGTCTACAAAAGTCATCAAAGTATGACAGCGACACAGAAGAGTGCTTCTTGGTTGCTGTGTGACTGAGGAAAAATTAAGACTTTTTACATAAACTGATCGGCATTTGACCACGTGACAACATGTGCGTGTTAGCATGGGGCCTTGTGCTTCAGGAGATGCTTCGAAAGTGTAGCACTTTGACATTTTTTAAATTCTAGAACGGTCTCATGTGCGTTTGGATATCTGCAAAGGAATACCAAAGAATGCTCGTTGTTGACAGTCGGACTGGTGCCGAGAGGGATCTTAAGGTAAGATTTTATTTTTACAGTGTTCACATGAGGTCAGATAGTGAAAGGACCGTGTTCACTTTTTTTGTTGGCTAACGTGCGAAGCAAAAGTGAGTCTATTTTTTTGGGTCCAGTGATGGTCTGTCCATCCTCCGTCGTCCGTGCCGAAAACTTGTTGTAATGTTGGCATTTTCTCGGAGACTATTCAACCCACAGTCTTCCAACTTGGCCCAAAGATATTATGTGGAAAGACCTTTTCAAACATACCAATTTGAGTGACCTCTCACAAAGGGGAAGGTCACAGGGGCTCAGGAAATAGATCCAAAATAGCTATATTTTGACATAATTTATTTTTTCTCAAATACTGTTCACAACTTCAAACCAAACTTGGTACAAAGATACCTGAGGGTAAGACCTTTCCATTCATACTAATTTGGTTGATCCCTCGGAAAGGTTAAGGGTCACAAGAGCTCAGGAAATAGGTCCAAAGTAGCCATATTTTGACAAAAGATGTTCGTTTTTTTCTCAAATACTACTCACAACTTCAAACCCAAACTTGCTACAGAGATACCAGATGGTAAGATCTGTCTATTCATACTAATTTGGATGACCCCTGAGAAAGGTCAAGGGTCACAAGAGCTCAGGAAATATGTCCAAAATAGCCATATTTTGACAAAAGATGTTTTTTTGTCAAATACTGCTCACAACTTCAAACCAAAACTTGCTACAGAGATACCTGATGGTAAGATCTATCTATGCATACTGATTTGGATAACCCTTCGGAGAGGGTCACAGGCTGGGAAATGTGTGTAAAATGACAATTTTTGATAAAATTGTAGGTATTACCAACATTTTCGCAAAATTTTCAATTAAATTTGGCACAAAGGTAGTTGATGATAAGACCTTCCTGTGCATACTAATTTACTCAACTCATTGCAAATGTCAAGGGTGGGGGTGGGAGCATATGTATGAAAAATACTTACATTTTGAGAAAACATGGACTTTGCTGGTGCGGAAGCCAGCCCTTTACTTATTGTCACAAAGGTCACACACATAAGTATATCGGTTGTCCACGTGAGCCATAAGGGCTTTGCCTATCTTGTTCAAAGAATTGTAGTTATATGTATTATCAACAGTTCTGCAAACTTTTCAATCAAGTTTGGCACAAAGGTAGTTGATGATAAGACCTTCCTATGTATACTAATTTAGTCGACTATGATATCATAAAGGTCAAGAGTCACGGGTGTTTGACAGCTGTGTGAAAACTGATTAAATTTTGACAAAACATGGATTTTGCTGGTGCAGAAACCATCTCTTTACTTTGTCACAAGGGTCACACATGTTACATCTAATACATCTAATAAGAAATCCTTTGAATGTAGATTCTTTGGAAAATGAGCCTAGGTCGGAGGACTAATTAAAGGTAGATTGATCGTGCTGGCGGTGGGCATGATTTGTATGTGTGCATGTGACTGTGCATGTGTGTGCGTGTGTGTGTGTGCGTGCTACAAAAATTGCACACCCACACAGACATGCACTTTGATACAGAGAAAGCAAGTGCACACAGGTATAGGGGCGCAACTCTGTTCGTCGACCCTCGGCTCGTCACTGTCCCGGTTATTTGTGGAGTTTTGTAAGGATACAGAGTATTATTGTGTATGAAAGTGTGCAAGCATCTGTGCAATGATGGGAGGACATTACATATCGACCATGATAGCTTTGTGCCTCTTTAGCGACCTGTTGGTTGTGACTTTAGTCTTGGGCCAGCATGGACCGACCGTTTCATCCGCCATCTTGCCTGTGTACCAGTACAGTCGTGAGTTTTTGACCGCTTTGCAACACACGGGTGTAAACCATGATTTGAACTTGAGCATGATCGATCTTTCTGAATGTGGGGGGAAGAAGAAGAAGCAGAAAAAGAGAGGGTCGAGAGGCGGAGTGAGGGAGAGACTGAAGAGACGGGGTAGTAGACACCCCCTCCCTACCATAACATTATCAAATGTCCGCTCCTTGCAGAATAAAATGGATGAACTAACAGCTCTAATGCAGTTTGACGGTGACTTTAGGCGGACTAATTTATTCTGTTTTACCGAAACATGGCTGACGGAGGACTCTGGGGAAGTGACATTGCCTGGTTTTACAACTGTACGGGCTGACAGGGACAGGGTTAAGATTCAGAAGAATGTGGGCGGTGGTGTGTGTATGCTCGTCAGCGAAAAGTGGGCTACACAGCTGACTGTCCGTGAGCGGGTGTGTACACGCAACCTTGAACTGCTAACCGTGTCACTGCGACCACACTACTTGCCACGTGAATTCGGCCAGCTGACTATAATTACCGTTTATGTTCCGGGTCCCGACTTCAAAGCTGCAGCTGAGACGATCGCTGACTGTTATTCTAGAGTGGTATCAAACTATCCTGACCAGCCAGTATTTATTCTTGGCGACTTCAATCAGTGCGATCTAACACCACACCTCTCTCTACAACAGTACATTACATGTCCTACAAGACTTAATCGCACCATTGATCTCTGCTTTGGCAACATTGACGATGCGTTTAAGCCGTCGTGTAGGCCCCCACTGGGGCGCTCGGACCACGTCATACACTTGTTGCCAAAGTATAGACAAAAAATAAAAAATAAAGACGTCCAAGACTGTAACGAAAACCACACAGCTGTGGACACCGGACAGCATGGAGGAGCTCCGTCGGTGCTTTGAGGCGACAGATTGGGATATGTTTACTCATAACTGTGATGACCCTAATGACCTTGTTGAGACAGTCACTTCTTACGTAAGATTTTGTGAGAACACTGTAATTAAAACCAAGACAGTGAAGGTGTTTGCTAACAATAAGCCATGGGTCAGCAAGGAGCTAAAGGTGTATTTGAACCAGAAGAAACTTGCTTTCTTACAGGGTAACACTGATGAATTTCGGGAAAAGGAGAGGGATTTTAGAAGGGCTGCTAGGACTGCCAGACTGAACTATAAAAGCAAGATCGAAACAAAATTTTCTTCTGGCAACGCTAGAGATGCATGGAATGGTCTGAACGGCATGATGGGTAGGCAGCAAAAGAAACAAGCCAGGCTCTGCACTGGGAATCCAGTTGAGATGGCCAATGATCTAAATCGTTTTTACTCACGGTTCGATGGCAGAAACCTTAGTGATAACTGTGATGAATTGTGCCAGTCCATTGTGCCGGAACCTTTGTCAATTACTGAAGAGGAGGTAGTAAACATCTTTTCTAAGCTGAATGCACACAAAGCACCTGGACCAGATGGGTTAGGTGGAAGAGTATTGAAAACCTGTGCAGGTCAATTGGGGAAGATCTTCACTACTATCTTTCAGTTCCTGCTTGATCATCATACTGTCCCTACGGCTTGGAAATCATCAATCATTGTCCCGATTCCTAAAAAAAACAACGCTCATGAATTCAACGATTTCCGTCCAGTTGCATTGACTTCTATTCTGTCAAAATGTATGGAAAAAGTGGTGAGGAGGCATCTGTTAAATGATGTTGCCGAACTACTGGATCCATTCCAAATTTGCTTACAAAAACCATAGGGGTGTGGAGGATGCATGCCTTACTCTGTACAATCTTGTATTTCAACATCTTGAGAAATCAAAAGCACATGTGAGAATTCTTTTTATTGACTTTTAATACTGTTGAACCACTGATGCTTTTGCAGCATATGATGGACTTTAATGTGAACACAACCATTATTCTGTGGGTGCGAGACTTTTTGAAGGACAGGCCACAACGTGTAAATGTACACGGCAGTCTGTCTGACCAAGTGGTGCTAAATTCAGGCTGCCCTCAAGGTTGAGTCCTCTCTCCGACATTGTTTTCTATATACACAGAAAATATGCGTTGTCGCACTGCCACTTCTCGTCTCTTAAAGTTCTCAGACGACATGGCCCTTGTACGCCTACTCCAAAAAGAAGACAGTCTGGCCGAGTACTTTGCACAGATAGCAGTATTAGAGTCATGGTGCAAAGATAGTTTTCTGGAAATGAATGTACAGAAAACCAAGGAACTCGTCATTGATGACAGGAAAGTTGATGATATTTTTGTACCTGTCTCAATTAATAATCAACCTGTAGAGGTGGTCACTGAATTTAAGTACCTTGGCACAGTCATGGATAGTGGGCTTTCCTTCACTGGAAACACTGATCTGATTGTGAAAAAAGCAAACCAGCGTCTGTACCTTCTTAGGAAACAGAAGTTTTGATGTCAGTTCCAGGGTTTTAGAATCCGTTTATAGAAGCCTGATTGAAAGCATACTGACGTTTAACATCACTGCTTGGTATGGCAATCTCATTATGAAAAACAGGGGCAGACTGTCACGTATCGTCAGAACAGCTGAGAAGATCATTGGCCTAGGACAGTACCCAGTAGATGATCTGTACCATAGAGCTGTCCGAAGGATAGCTGCTAGCATTGTCAATGATCCTAGTCACCCACTCTCTGATCAGTTTCAAATGCTACCATCAGGCAGACGTTTCAACATGCCACTTGCCAAAAGGAATGTTTTTAAGAAGTCTTTTATTCCAACTGCTGTCTCGATTTTGAATTCTCGTTTATAACGCCGCGATAAGTATGATCTACTTAACATTACCTCCCATCTTGTGACAGATTGCTTGTGATAGATTGCTGCAATGATAATTTTTCATGATATGCTTTTGCAGCGTTTGTCAATGTCTTATATTGTTGTTTCATGACGAGCCGAAAGGCAAATTTCTGTCGTGCCTGGACTCGAACAGACAATAAAGTTGTATTGTATTGTACTGTATAGACTGTATGCACATAAAATTCAAAATTACCAAAGCCAAGAACAAAAGGTGAGATCAGGTTACATCAAGTCGACTGTACAACCTGTCATGTACACATCTAATTTTTCTTGTTTAGTTGAAATAGATGCAGCTGTATAGTAAACAGTGATAGTATACAGTGACAACCAAATGTGTAAACTAATTGCACCTCGTGTACCATTTCGGGTACTCTGTGCAGAACACTCTACACATTAAAAAAGACAGGCAAACACATTACTGTGTTATAATTCACAATCACTGTTACTACAGAAATTATACTTCTCATCCAACTACACTTAAAAAAAAGTCTGTAATGCACAACTGTCAATATCATTTGAAAATGGATTCCTGGTATGAAAATGGATTCATGGTACATATGTAACATTTACACACATTAAACAGGTTAGTGAAAGGGAGTACATTGGAGTCCGCTTAACATGAATTTCTGGGGACACGGAAAATCAATTCGTGTTAAACGTATTTCGTGTTAACCAATATGGCCTCAAAATTGATCACGGCCCTCAAGGAGAAAGTATGTAAGAGATGTGTGCGTGAATGAGTACGAGGTTAAAGTGCACATTATCGTACCTTATATGCATACCTTCAGCTCGCTAGGAAAACACAAGCAAACGTGTTCAGCTCGCGTATTTAATGTAAAATCCATCAGGTAAAATCCATAGTAAGTTAAAATCCATCAGGTAAAAGCAACACAGGCTGAAGTACAATCCCGCATCGGTAAAAGGGTTGTGTTGGTACACGAATGATGCAAACAACATGAATACAGTTCAGAAACGCTAGCCAATGAGAAGACGGATTACAACAGCCGAAGACTATTCAGCCAATCACAGACTAGAGTTTGCTCTGATCTGTCGTGTACTACAGCGCAAGAGTGACACGTGAATTGGTTTTCTGTGAATGGAATCTGTGTTCGTGTTAAACAGGTGAATAATAGTGAAATTGCCCTGGTTGGGAACCAAAACCAGCTTCGTGTAAAGCAAAATTTCGTGTTAAGCATTTCGTGTTATCAGTGAAATTTTAATACAGAATAAGAAGGCCGTCGGCCGGAAACGCAAAAACGGTTCCTGTTAACCGGAAATTCGAGTAAAGCGAGTTCGTGTTAACTGGACTCCACTGTACTAACCCGACAGGTATTGAGTCTTGGCAGACTGATTTCTGTGGGGTTACTGGCAAAATATATCTGAAAGAAAATCTTGTGACACACATCCAGATCTACAACTACATACACACACTTCACACACACACACACACACACACACACCATGCGATCAATAAACGGCATGCTCAGAATTGTAAACCGTGAATACTTCTGAACAAGAATAAACTGTATCTCCTGAAGCCGAACAGTCTCCACTTGCTGAAAGGTTACTGTGGTTACTAAATGCTGTTACGTACTTCGTACCGTACTAGAAAGCGTTTGTGCAGGCCTGCTCACAGGCGCTCAACTGCCAGCCCACAGCCGGTAACTTTCCAACATCAAGCCTCATGTGTATACTGTCATTACTGTGACACATTTGTAGTGTGTACGAACACCTGTGGTTCACTGCACGTCTCCTGCCAGTTTCTGATGTAATTGCGGCTCGACACACGAGCGTGAAATGTGTCGAATCAAGAGAACATAAAAGACGACGTAGCGTACATGGGTCATACAAAATGTTCGGAATGGTACTTACAAGTTGAAATGTAGCCTTGTTTTTCATCTCTGTGTCGGTCTCACAGGCCAGGAACTTGATTTTTCTCCTCTCCTCGAATCGGTCTTGCCTCCTGACTCGGCACTGATCTCACACCAGGGCTGTCAATCTGGCACAGTATTTCAAATCTCTGATGCTACTACTAACTTTTTTTCCGTTTGCTAGGCTCTGTATCAGTCACCAAGCTGATTCCTTGTAAAGAATGTCATTCTAGTTGAAGGTACACCGCCAAAGAAGCGTCTGCTTGACAGAATCACTTTGATGCCATATTTGTATTCAATGCGCATGTCTATAGTAGTCGAAACTATCACCGTATCTGTGTCGTCTGCTGCTCATCTATTTTTAGATGAGGATAATTACGCTTCGAGACGAACTAGGTTTTTGTACAGTGTTCAGATGTCACATTGTCTGGAGGGAAATGAGTACCTGTGGTGTTCAAATGGACTTAGGCTGTAATGAAATACCACAATACACGGCTGTTTCCTGCAGTTCCCCGCGGAAGTAAGGGCCTTTAAGTGTGATGTGCGCTTCAGATACACAAAGATCTAAAGCAGACGACATGTTATTGTCATCTGAAAGAGCGAAGCAATTCCAGTCTGGACCCCCACTAGGGGACCTAGATCTGAATCCATACCAGCATAGGTGTGACTACTGAACTGTAGCAGTGGTGATCACCTTGTGCCTGCCCAAACAACAGGTCATGGTGGCCGCGGTGCTGGAGGTGTGGTGATGATGGCCATTCTGACTGGAAGCGACGCCACAGGGTGGGGGACCGGCCATGCCGCATCATGGAGTCCATGTCACGCAGTGCCTCTATGTGCTCTCCTACACAACACACGATGCATCCAGCATTACAACTGGCCATCAATGAGTCATTGGGAATGTCATGCAAACAAACTGCTTCACAGGGATAAGATTTACTCATCAAGGAACCCCACATCATTCAATATCTGCAAAAGGGTCATATGGCGTTGTCAGCAGCAACGCTATATGACACTTCTGCAGCTACTGATAAGATAATAAGACAATGTTAATTGCCATTTGTCTTGAACAAAAATAAAGCATAGGAATGTCTGTTGGTATCGTTACAAACATCAGAGTCGACAATAAGAAACAATACCCTATGTCCTACACACACTGATAAAACTAGACAATTAATATCACAAATTCATACATACACACCCACACGCTCATCTACCACACACACACAACAAACATGCATATGATTTGGGGTGTCTTGAATAAATTAACCCAGTTGTGTATGCAGCCACTGGTACTCTTTACAGTACAGTACAAGAGGTTAAGGGAGACTCTCTGGCTATTCAAAAAATCACCTTCTAGTCCTTCTCACATGATGTTACAGAATATAAGATGAAAAGAAAAGGGGAGACTGCCAGTGCTAATATTTTAGGAAGGTTACAAAGTAAAGTAGGTAATAGCACTGTCAGGGGAGAGAAATGTGCATGATTGACCAGTGATCATAGATCTACTGTGGCCAAAGCACAAAAAAAAAAAGATAGGAAAGAGGGGGGGGGGGGGGGGGGGGGGGCTAAGAAAGTGACTGGAAGCAATGCATATGGAATGTGTAAATGTATTTTATGAGTGAATAGAGAAGGAAATGTTCATGGACCATTTCTGATCCTTCACAAAATGAAAAACAGTCTTTTCCCGTGATGTTAACAGTGCAAGTAAGTGTTTCTGAGTGTACTCGGCTGAGGTGATAGGTAATGCCTATACCCACATGCCCCGATTCTCATCGACACCCCCCCCCCCCCCCCCCCCATTGGCCCAATATATCGCGGGACAGATATATCGAGGTCCCATTTTGTGGATGAGTGTGATATATTGAGTCAGAGCTGTATCTCTGTACCAAGTTTAGGTTTCAAGTTGAAATAGTATTTGAAGAAGAAAAAAATGATTCTGCGAAAATATTGCTATTTCTGACCTATTTTGGGACCGCGTGTGACCCTTGACCTTACCGAGGGGTCTGCCAAATTAGTATGCACAGAAAAGTCTTACCATCAGGTATGTCTGTACCAAGTTTGGGTTTTTAAGTTGAAAATAGTATTGAGAATTTTTGTGTGTGGTAAAAATGTCGCTATTTTCTGCCTGTTTCTGGACCTCCTGTGACCCTTGATCTTTCCGAGGAGTCAGCCAAATTAGTATGCATAGAAAGGTCTTACCATCAGGTATATCTGTACCAAGTTTGGGTTTGAAGCTGAAAATAGCATTTGATTTTGAGATAAGCCGTTTATGTCAAAATATGGTTGTTTTTGGACCCTCTGTGACCTTGATCTTGAAGGTTACTGAAATTGGTATGTTTGGGTAGATCATGCCACAAAATACCCTTGGGTCAAATTTGAAGAGTGTAGGTTGAACAGCTTCCAAGAAAATTCCACCACACACAAGAAGCAAACAGCCTACTGACCTGTAGATGACACAACACATCAAGATGCAACATGCAGGTGAAATAACCTAGTAAGGAAAGGTCTTCTGGCTGACGCCAGCTACAGTGGGTCTGCGCATGGCTGTGCACGGACCCACTGTGGCAACCGTTGGCCCAAAGATCATTTGCTACTGAGTAACAAGCTATCCCAGTTAATGGCACTAACCAATCAGTCTAGGGTCGCTGGAGGTTGTGAGAATGGTGAGTGATGTCCCCTTGTTGCTGTGGATATGTATGATTCCATTCTCTGTATCTAGGTCCTCATCCACCTCCGTCACCATGCCACTTGTGTTGTACCTGGCAACACCAACATCTTATTAAAACATACTATATGTATGCAAAGACACCCACAGCTGATCTGCCCCTCATCACGCGGGACACCCTTGCATTGCTGGCCATGTGACAAATGCCTCTTCAGAGGACTGTGCTACCACAAAAATCAAATCCCACACCAAAAAAGGTGACTGCTATTTCTGTACAATTCAGAGGACATCTGAACAAAGAAAGAAATACGCTTAGAAAAGACAGTTACAATACAATTTATTAATATTTCAGGTTTAACCTTTGTACTTGTAATTTTGTAGGACTATTTTTCAAAATATACATGATACAAAATTACAAGTACACAGTTTGAAACTTATCTCTTTGTGTTGCCACTTCCCTTCACAAAAAAATTGTGTACTATTTGTGCATCTATTTAGAAAATGTTAATTAATTGTGCTGTAAATGTCTTTTCAAAGTGTATTTCTTTCTTCATCATGATGTTCTCCAACACAAAACTGGACATGTAAACCTTTTGTGTACGCACTTTACAGTAATTGTAACTGCATTAAAGTCAGGGTTAACCTGTGACTAACATCAACTGGCTCATTACCAACAAAAATGTGCAACAAGAAAAGCAAAGCCATCGTGTCTCGCATGCATAACTGTAACAGCATTCAGTCCTGGCTATGAAGTAGAAATTTGTATCCGAGACAAGATGGGATGACCCAGGCCATAGTTGTTCTCATTTGTAAGCTTATCCATCTGATGCCTCTCCACCCTAACCCACCCCACTCTCTGATCGACACAAACTGGCACACACAAAAATAGAATGACACGCAGCCCTTCACACCAGATGTATGTTCTGTGGGCTGTTATAATGACAACATTCAGAGGAATAATAATAGCATGAGCAGCACAATTACGTCACTATAAGCTTCACAGCATGGCTCATTAGTCCCATGACACCAAGTTCCCAGTGAAGAAATTGATGTTTCACAACACTCATCGTAGTACTAAAACTTTATTTATGAGAGTATCAATCTTGGGAATTTTTCAGCTGATTTCATACTTTGAATTTTAAGGTCACAAATTTGACCTAAACATACTTGGGAGCCGGGACAAACAGCAGGCTTAGGATGATACTGTTTAGGAAAAATAAATTCAAGAAAAGTGACTGACAAACAGGCTGTCTCAGCTCTGACAAACAAAGAGGCAGGGCACCAAAAGGGTGGTGCAGGTTGGGCTTTTTATGGGCAATATGGGTGGGAATCCAGAAGCAGAGTGGCAGGCAGCAGGGGAGGGGAAATGATAAGAGGCACAAGAGGCGGGGCACCCAACATTTCTGCCCTCCTGAAATGAGGGATCTGATTTGTGACTTATTTCCTGATCTCGTGACCCTTGACCTTTCCACAGGGTCATCCAAATTAGTATGCATAGGAAGGTCTTACCATCCGGCATCTCTGTACCAAGTTTGGGTTTGAACTTGTGAGGTCTGATCATCAAATATCTTTGCACTATGTCTCGGGCTGAAGTTGTGAATAGTATTTGTAGTGATTAGCAGTTGTGAAATAAATGTCAAAATATGGCTATTTTTTGTTGTTCCTATTTAAAAATAGGAACAAATTTGAAATGGGGCTCGTGAGAGTGCATTCCGGAGCATGCATGTGACATTTTTGGTGTGCAGGGCAGAAATTCTGGCAAAAAAGTAACAAGATGAAAATGACATCATGTCTAGCTATGCAAACCTTGTCGGAGAACGTCTTTTTTGCGCTAAGCACCTTATGTGTGTGTGTGAGACAGTGACTAGAGCCTGCATTTGAGAATGAACAAGCTTGAAATTTTAGGATATTGTCCCTAAAAGAATAATCTCGAGGCAGTTTTTTTTAATTTTTGGATTAAGATGCTGATTGGCGAGAAAACAGCATTTCACCAAAAAACGGTTGATCCACACTGGAGTCCGTAATTCTTGTTTTTTCTTGATTTTTTGCATATAGCTAGATAAAAGGAAGATATTAAATGAGTTCGTTAACTAGCACTGTACCTCTTGAACTTTTTGAGTGATATATATTTTTGAAACTTTTGGGATTAATTTCACGAATTATTTGGGATTAATCTTAAAACAACTGGATCTTTCTTATGAAAAAAAGCAATCTTCTCATTAACAATCACATGATTTTACATATACAGTGTTTACATAAGCCTACAGTTTGTCTCAGGTGTCAGGTACGATTATGTCAATTGATAGGTGTGAAAGAGTGCCTGCCGAGAGTGGCTAACGGATTAGCGGCGACTTTGACAGAGCAGGAATGGTACTGCGAGACGCGCAGTGTTTATGTTATAGCCAGCTCAGGGCCTGGGAAACAGAATGCGGAGTTTAGATAAAAAATTCCTTCCAGAACTTTGGCTGTGTTTGCAAAAATGGCGGAGAGAGAAAAAAGTGACTGTGACAGTGATGAGTTCAGTGATGATGAGTTTTGGGATCGAGCTGATTTTGGAGAAATGGATTTAGTAGAGTTCACAGAGGAGGAAAGGACTAATATTGTGCATGTTGTGCGACAAGACACAACAACAATAATGGTCGCGATGCTGACAACGAAAGTGGTGATGAACTTGATGATGACAATGTGCCACTGTGGTTCCGAACTCCACAAATTAAGAGGACAGTAGGACCATATGTTGCACCTGAGTGGGTGACATTCACCCGAAGACCAGGTATAACACATGTAATTGACACATCTGTCAGTGCGTCCAAGTACTTCAGCCTCTTCTACTCCGAGAGTGTGTTCGAAATGATCATGACATACCTGAACGCGAACGCAGCAAAGAGGAGGAGAGAGGACCTGGACAAAGGGGAGTGGACAGATGTGAGAGTATCCGACGTCAAGGTCTTCTACAGCATGATTATCATAATGGACATCATCACACTGGACAGAGACCACTTGTGCTGGGACGCAGGCTCCAAGTACATGCTTGGAACTAACATCGCTAAGGTGCTTGGCAGAGATAATTTTTTCCACATCTGTCGCTATGTGCACTATTGTGACCCATCAGCACCTGTCAACAATGGCGACAGGCTCTACAAGATCCGATACATGATTGACACCATCAGGGCTTCATTCATGGCAGAGTACACACCTCACCGAGAAGTGACAGTGGATGAAGCGATGGTACCATTCAAAGGATGGCTGTTGTTCAAGCAATACATGAAAGACAAATTGGTGAAAATTGGGACCAAGGTGTGGGTGGCGGCAGATAGTGTCACTGCATATTGCTACAATTTTTAGGTGTATGTGGGCCGCAATGGTGACCAGGTGAAAACATTTTTGGACTGAGCTCCAAAGTCATCGTCGGCCTGACCAAAAGCCTGCAAAACTCGGTCACATCATCTTCACTGACAATTTGTACACCTCACCTGTTCTCGCTCTCGCTACCTGTTTAGGAAAGGGACTTACTGTGTGGGACGGTCCGCCCTGAACGCATCAGCCTTTCCCGTACTCTGATCAAGGCACAGCATGACATAAGGCGTCTTGATTGCGGGCATACAGAGTGGCGAGAATGTAGGGGCATGGTGGCTACAGCTTGGAAAGACAAGCCTGTTGTGTACTATGTCTCTACAGCACATGCACCTGAAGAACAAGGCTCGACGACACAGTGACAACAAAAGGATGGGTTGCCAGTGCAGGTTCCATGCACTCCGACAGCAGCAGCCTATAGTCGGTTCATGGGTGGCGTCGATCAGCTTCATCAAATGACGTGAATCAACAAAAGCAAGCGAACCATGAAGTGGTATAGGCGTGTGGAACGGAAGCTGCTGGAGACAAGCATGTACAATGCCTATATGATCAAGGGCCAGGTGACAAACAGCAGACGGTTACAGAACGCTGACAGGTGCAAGAGAGACTACCTGAGCTTCAGACTGGACCTGGCCCACGAGTTGGTAGCCGACTATCACCTACAGTGTTGACAGGTTGTGCAAGAAAAACCCAGAAACACAAACGGTATGGGCTGTCTGGGGTGCAGGACGGGTGCGAAGTGAAGGGTGGGAGGGGTGGGGTATGGGTGGGTTGTTGGGAGGAGGGGGGGAGAAGGCAGATTACACGACCACGCGACACGTACGATACAGGCTGCAGCAAAACTCTACCCTGCGTACTGGTCTGCGGCTTCGGACCTTACGAGAAGAAGCCGTAAGGTAAAAAATCACAGACCAACACAAGTACTCGCACACAAAAGTCGTCAAGTCCAAAAGAACAGACTGAAGTATAATTATACACTTGTCTACACTGTGATGTTATTATTACATCCAGTCACACGGCAACACTGGTTAACCTTTTTAGCCCCAAACCCATGAATGCATGAAAAATACAAGCAGAACGTTTCACTTCACTTCAGTGGGGTTAACACCTTCCACTTCGAAAAGAGCTACCGGCCGCCAAAGTGTTAGTTGACCTTGACCTTTGCCACATCACCACCATAATCAACTGACCTTGAAGTACATCAGTGCATACTTTAATTAATCGAGTCAACATCAAAGTGAAGTCTTTAGTCATATATATACCGACAAGTGTAAGCTGTACATTTAAGCGTTAGACGTACTGGAACCGCCGTAGCTGAGTACAGGGTTAGTTGCAGTTTAGCCCTTTGGCCCAAATTCCCCCTCCCCCACCCGGGTCTGCCCTGGGGGACTTGGGTGGGGTTAGGTATTTTTTAGTTCCCAGGGTCACCCTGGTCAGCCCCACAGGGTGGGTTTTTCTCTCTATTCTGGGGCATGTGTTTCTGTCTACCCTTTGTCCATTCACCTGTATTTGCCTTTTTAAAACTCTCCCTACTGTCTGCACTGCCTGTAGCTCTTGATATTGGATGTGTGTTGCTAAATGGTCTTAGCTTTATTTAGGCCCCATGTATTAGGTTTATTTAACGTATTTGACCGGCTGGCGACATACATTCAATGTTCTGTTTTTTTTTTTTTTTTTCACAAGCAGTGCAGGCACGTCCTGAGAAAGCCTTGTTGCTGTCAGGACGTTAAGCAATGTACAATCAATCAATCAATCAACCAAATTCCCCAAAGGTGTGCGTTTATTTTTCATGGAATTCCACCTGGGAAGTGCGAAACTGGGTCTGTCAAATCACAAGCAGAAACCCCTGCTGACTTCCGCTCTGCGAGGAATGTGTACAAGGCCTATCTACTACTAGCAAGAGGTATAGATTCTCATGAGCCCCTGCCAAGCAGGGGCTCATGAGAATTTATACCTCTTACAGACGGAAATGGGCTCATGAGAATTTATGCCTCTTGAGGCAGAAATGAATACGAAACTGCGGCTGTCAGCGTACTACCAGACGGCAGTGTAACCAGGTCTCCTTCCGACATGCCTTGCGCGGTCTCGTGTTTTGTTTTACATTTTCCTTCTTCAAACATTTGTTTTTCGGTATTATTGTTTTCGGTTGGGGGGCCTTGACTGAAGGGAGAGATACACATACGTATTTGCGGTTGCAATAGGTGCTGCACCGTTTTGTTTTATGTTGCCCTGTTTTGTTTGCAAAAATATTAGTTGTTATTAAATCATTATTAAATTATGTAGATCTGGGCAGTGGGCAGATGTTCACATCTGCACGGGACATAGACGACCCCGCCCTCCACGAGTCGCCTGCTGCCTTGCAGGCCTGGCCGCTTGGCTGCGGAAAGGCTAAGGGAGGAAACCCCTGACATCAAAGCCCCCGTGTCTCCGGGGAAGGCTTTTGAGCCAGAGACTAGGACAAGGACAGTCTGATATAAAACCTACGACCCGAGGACCTCGATGCCATCGTCCCAGCTTGCTAGGCCATGGCAGATGAACCAAGGGTTTAAAGGGTGGGGCCAGTACTGCGCACACTGCACTCCACCAAAAAGCTCCACCGCGCAGGCTTTAGGAAACGTCCACGGACCATGACACTGACCATTCCAAGTCCTGTAGCGACGGGCGAGGGGCGAAACGGCAGGTGAAAGATGTCACTGGAAGCCGCAGTCTCAAACCTGCATGCAGGCGGTTCAGGATATTGGTCGCCTGATGTTGACCTGGGGATGACAACATCACTCGGCACACCCTGAACGACCAAGCAGCCTTCTCTAGGGACAGCACTGCTTGCTCCACACGGAGAGGGGCCTAGAAAAGGTGGCCTAACCAAAGCTCGTCCCCTCGCAACCCCAGTTGGCTAGCCGCGGTCAACGGGCATCTTCTCCTGCGGTCAAAAAACAAGAAAGAATAACGGATCCACTCTCATGACGACCACGACCGGACTCAACGTAGCATGCTGGAACGTCCGAACCATGCTCGACAAAGCAGACAGTGGACGCCCTGAACGTCGCTCCGCCCTCATTGCCCATGAATTGCGGAGGTTAAACATCGACATCGCCGCGCTCAGCGAAGTACGCCTTCCGGACGAAGGCAGCCTCCAAGAACTTGGTGCTGGATACACCCTCTACTGGTCAGGCAGGCCTGCATCAGAAAGACGGCTTTCAGGCGTGGGTTTCATGGTCAAGACATCCATTGCGACTAAGCTGGAAAACCTACCAACGGGCCACTCAGACCGCATCATGTCCATGCGCCTCCCACTGAGACACCAGCAGCACGTCACCCTTCTCAGTGTGTACTCCCCAACCCTCCTGGCAGAGCCTGCTGAAAAGGACAAGTTTTACACTGACCTGCGCAGCCTCCTACAGAGTACCCCTGCAGACGACAAAGTCATCATCCTTGGCGACTTCAACGCCAGAGTGGGCCAGGACTCTGAAGCCTGGAAAGGAGTCCTCGGCAAGCATGGCGTGGGGAACTGCAATGACAATGGCCGCCTACTATTGGAGTTCTGTGCGGAGCAGCAACTGGTCATCACCAACACTACTTTTCAGCAAAAGGACAGTCGAAAGACCACCTGGATGCATCCTCGCTCCAAGCACTGCCACCTTATCGACTATGTCCTAGTGCGTCAGAGGGACCGCAGTGACGTCCTCCTCACCAGAGTGATGCCCAGCGCAGAGTGCCACACTGACCACCGCCTTGTCCGCTGCAAACTCAGGCTCCACTTCAAGCCAAAACCCAAGAAATGGGGGCCCCCCAAGAAAAAGCTTGATGTTGCCAGCCTTCAGCGTGACGATGTGAAAGCTGCCTTTCAGACAGATTTACAGCGCAGGCTCAAAGACACAGCGGACCCAGTAGACTCCTCCCCTGAAACACTTTGGGAACAACTGAAAACTGCTATTGCAAAATCCTCTGCAGAAGTCTTGGGTTTCGCCAGAAAGAAGAACAAAGACTGGTTTGACGAAAACGATGTAGAGATCCAGGAACACCTAGCAAAAAAAAGAGCCGCCCATCAGGCCCACCTAGCCCAGCCTTCCTGCCCTGTGAAGAAGTCTACCTTCGGCCTCGTCTGCAGCAGTCTCCAGCGCAAGCTCAGAGATCTCCAAAATGAGTGGTGGACCAGACTTGCACAGAGGACCCAGCTTTGTGCTGACAATGGTGACTACAGGGGCTTCTACGAAGCACTGAAAGCAGTGTATGGCCCCAGGCACCTGGTACAAAGTCCCCTGCGAAGCGCGAATGGCCAGGCACTCCTCACAGATAATACCTCCATCTTGAACCGCTGGTCGGAATACTTTCAGAGCCTCTTCAGCGCTGAGCGCACTGTTCAAGAAGCAGTCGTCCTACAAATCCCACACCTCCCAGTAAAGGTTGAATTGGACGAACCGCCCACCGCTGAAGAGACCCTCACAGCCATCCACCAGCTCAAGAGTGGCAAAGCAGCAGGCATTGATGGAATACCGCCAGAGATCTGGAAACATGGAGGCACAGCACTGCACAACAAGCTCCATGACCTCTTTCTCTGCTGCTGGGAGGAAGGAACACTACCAAAAGATCTCCGTGATGCAGTCGTTATCACCCTGTACAAGAACAAAGGCGAGAAGTCTGACTGTTCCAACTATCGGGGAATTACCCTGCTGTCCATTGCTGGGAAAATCCTTGCAAGGCTGCTCCTGAATCGGCTGGTACCTGCCATCGCTGAAGACCAACTCCCAGAGGGCCAGTGTGGCTTCAGAGCAAACAGGAGCACCACCGATATGGTCTTTGTGCTGAGACAGCTACAGGAGAAGTGCCGCGAGCAGAACAAAGGGCTGTACGTAACATTTGTCGACCTAACAAAAGCGTTCGACACTGTGAGCAGGCAAGGCATGTGGCAGATCCTGGAGCGACTTGGCTGTCCCCCAAAGTTCCTCAACATGATTGTCCAGCTACACGAGGACCAGCAAGGCCAGGTCAGACTCAACAATGACCTCTCAGAACCATTCCCTATTCTCAACGGCGTAAAGCAGGGCTGCGTGCTGGCACCGACCCTCTTCACCATCTTTTTTAGCATGATGTTGAAGCAGGCCACAGTGGACCTCGATGATGACGATGCAGTGTACATCAGGTATCGTCTCGATGGCAGCCTGTTCAACCTCAGACGACTGCAGGCCCACACGAAAACCCTAGACCAACTGATTCGTGAGCTGCTTTTTGCTGCCCTCGTTGCACACACAGAGAGAGCCCTGCAGCGCATCACGTCTTGCTTCGCAGATGCTGCCCAGCTCTTTGGACTCGAGGTCAGTCTGAAAAAGACAGAGGTCCTCCATCAGCCGGCACCCAAGACAGTGTATCGCCCTCCTCACATCACCATTGGCGAGTCTGAACTAAAGTCAGTGCACCAGTTTACTTACCTTGGCTGCATTATCACGTCGGACGCCAAGCTGGACAAGGAGCTTGACAGCAGGCTGGCAAAAGCGAACAGTGCTTTCGGGCGACTTTTCAAGCGGGTGTGGCACAATCAACAGCTGAAAACAGGCACCAAGATCAGCGTGTACAGAGCTGTGGTCCTCACCACCCTGCTGTATGGTTCCGCGTCCTGGGCCCTCTACCGCAGCCAACTACGACTCCTCGAACGCTTCCACCAGCGCTGCCTGCGTACCATCCTGGGCATTCACTGGAGTGACTATGTCACCAACGTCGAGGTCCTTGAACAGGCTGAAACTGTGAGCATCGAGGCTTTGCTGCTGCGGACACAGCTCCGCTGGGCGGGGCATGTCTCCAGGATGGAGGATCATCGCCTACCAAAGATCACCCTGTTCGGCGAGCTTGCTACTGGACACCGTGACAGAGGGGCACCAAAGAAGAGATACAAAGACTGTCTCAAGAAGTCACTTAGTGCCTGCCAAATCGACCACCACCAGTGGTCTTCGCTTGCTGCGGACCGTGACACCTGGCGCTCCACCATTTACAAGGCAGCTGTCTCCTTTGAGGACTCTCGCAGAGCTAGCCTTAAGGACAAGCGGCTCAGGAGAAAAAACAGAGATGCCGCAGCTCAGAACCCTGGCCAGACCTTCCCCTGCAGCCACTGCGGTCGAACCTGCCTGTCTCGGATTGGCCTCCGCAGCCACGAACAAGCCTGCAGACGTCGTGGGCAACTCCTATAAAATCTTCGTTCGCGAAGTCAAGCCAAGAGATCACCTACGGTGACCGTCGTCAGGCATCCCCGCTCAGCCGCCAGCAACAAACGAGACTCGCCTTGACCTGGTTGACCACTTACCTGTCAAAGGGGAGGGGTGTGACCATGGATGTGCTCTGTGCTACAAGCGTGATCACTTACCTGCAAAGGGAGGGGCGTGACCATGGATGTGCTCTGTGCTATAAGTATGACCACTTACCTGTCAAAGGGGAGGGGCGTGACCATGGATGTGCTCTGTGCTACAAGCGACACATCCACTACAGGAACACAAATCCTCTGGTTAGCTATGCCGACAACCCGCACAAGAGGTGCAAATCTGTGATTATGTGCCGGAAATGTGATGTGTACCTTTGTTGTAACTACGTTTTGTGCGTACCACACACAGGTACAACTGTAAAAACAGGGTGACAGTGTATAACAGTGTAGTAATTTCATCTTCACCCTCCCAGTAACTGTACATAGTGTATGTGTAAGCATGGACAATCAAAGTGTATATAATAATGTATCTTTTGCAGTTACTTTTTTTGTATTTTTGACACCTGTATAGGCGTGTGGACACTGTTATGTTACAGAAATAAACAGACAATGACACAGTCACAAGTTTGGATTATGAGTTTCCAACACATCGTTATCAGGGAAAGTGCATGCAGACACTTTTGGACCCGTTCTCATGCATGTTTGCTTGTTTCATAGGTGTGTGAAGGTTAACCTTAAACATGCTTCCTGGGTCCTGGACCCTTAAGGGTGTTTAATTGCAAATATTTTATCAACTACTGGAATGTTTCAGTGAAATTTTCAAAATGCTCCAAGCTCACTGAATTTTTCCTACACATAAACGATGGTGTGGGTCGTGCAGGACTCAAGCTTTTTAAAAAGTGAGAAAGGTGAGTAAGGTGAATATTCCTGTCCAGATGATGTTCGTCCTCAGTTTGTGAAGAGTCAAAGATGAGAGAATTGCATCTCACCCAAATTTTTCCTTTGTTTGTTTGCGTTTTAATTTTGAAGGGTGTCGAAGTCCATCCTCGCGCTGGGACCATTATGGCGTTGAGGCGCGTCCCCTGGGTGGTGGATAGGGGTCCCTCGTGAGAGGGGTGCACCGAATGAAATAAGGTGCCGTGAATCTACATGGTCTAAGGGAAGGTGACCCCGACAGAAAACCCCTGGTCCTCCTAGTAAGGGGGTTGGGCGTGGAGGTAGCTTCCCCACCCTGCAAAAAAGGAAATAGCTACAAAAACGCCGACGAAAAGACTAACAGTAATTCCTTTCCTGGAGGAGGAAGGTTCTTCTACCAGAAGACTTACGACGTCCTGTGGTGAAAGCCGGAAGTCTTCAGAAGCCACAGGACCGAGCCGCCTCTCTCTATCCAGGGATACAACCATGGGAACATGGAACGTCAAGACCATGTACCAGAGTGGCAAGGCCGCCCAGATAGCAGCGGAAATGCAAAAGTACAACCTTTCCCTGCTAGGTATCAGTGAAGCCAGATGGACGCAGTCTGGCCAGAAAAGGCTGTTAAGTGGGGAGATGATTCTGTATTCAGGTCATGAAGAGGAGAATGCCCCCCATACAGAAGGTGTAGCATTCATGCTGTCAACAGTGGCACAGAGAGGGCTGATGGGCTGGGAACCTCTTGGGCCAAGAATCATCACAGCAGCCTTTAGAACCAAGAAAAAGCTCAAGCTGAACGTCATCCAGTGTTATGCGCCCACTAATGACAGGGACGAGGAAGAGAAACAAGAGTTCTACAACCGACTCCAGAGTGCCTTGGACAAATGTGCGGAGCGAGACATCACCATCGTCATGGGCGATTTTAATGCCAAAATAGGGGAGGACAACACCGGATACGAAGAGGTGATGGGGAGACAGGGACTAGGCTTGGAGATGAGTGAGAACGGGGAGAGGTTTGTAGACTTTTGTGCTCTAAACCGACTTGTCATTGGAGGCAGCATCTTCCCACACAGAAGGATACACAAAGCAACTTGGGTCTCACCTGACCATACAACAGAGAACCAAATAGACCATATCTGTATTAGCAAGAAATTTAGAAGATCCCTTCAAGATGTTCGAGTGAGATGCCTCCTGAGAGAAACTGGAGTTAGAGAAGAGTTCAAACTGGTGCTGTCCAACCGGTTTCAAGCGCTACAGGAGCTAGTAAATGAAGAGGAGGCGGTCACCACAGAGCAGCAGTGGAAGGCAGTTAGAGAGGCGCTGAACTCAACCTGCAAAGACACTGTAGGGTTCAGGAAACACCATCACAAGGACTGGCTGTCGGCACATACCTTAAAGAAGATAGAAGTGAGGAAGCAGAAGAAAGCAGTTGTCAACAACAGTCGCACGAGAGCAGCCAAAGTAAGGGCACAGGGGGAATACTCAGAAGCCAACCGCAAAGTGAAGAGGAGTATCAGGGCAGACAAGAGGGCCTACACAGACAGCCTGGCAGCAGAGGCAGAAAAGGCAGCAGGCAGCGGCAACATGAAACAGCTCTACGACATTACCAGAAGATTGTCAGGCAAGTATGGCCATACAGAAAGACCAGTAAAAGACAAAGAAGGCAAGCCTATTGCAGACAGAGCAGACCTACTCGACAGATGGGCCGAGTATTTTGAAGAGTTACTGAACAGACCTAGCCCACCCGACCCCCCAGACATCCAGCCGGCAGAGACCGACCTACCCATCAGCTGTGACAGACCCATCCGGGAAGAGATCAGAAGAGCAGTGGCATTTTTGAAGAACGGCAAAGCAGCAGGCCCAGATGGCATCCCAGTGGAGTCTCTGAAAGCAGACCTAGAGACAACAGTGGAGATGCTGTACCCACTGTTTGGAAAGATCTGGGAAGGAGGTGATGCCGGCTGACTGGAAGGAGGGGTACCTAATCAAGCTTCCCAAGAAAGGCAACCTCAGCAAGTGTTCCAATTACAGAGGAATCACCTTGCTGTCAGTACCAGGAAAGGTCTTCAACAGGATCATCCTGGAGAGAATGAAGAGCTCCGTTGACCCCCAGCTGAGAGATGAGCAAGCAGGATTCAGGAAGAACCGATCATGTACAGACCAGATCGCCACTCTCCGCATCATCGTGGAACAGTCTCTGGAGTGGAGCTCCCCGCTGTACGTCAACTTTGTGGATTATGAGAAAGCATTTGACGGTGTGGACCGAGAGACTCTGTGGAAACTCCTACGACACTACGGTGTACCCACAAAGCTCGTCCGCCTGATCAAGAGCAGCTACGATGGCATGACATGTCGTGTGATCCACGAAGGGCAGTTCACCAGGGAGCTCCAGGTCAGAACTGGTGTCAGGCAGGGGTGTCTGCTGTCTCCGTTCCTCTTCCTACTGGCCATAGACTGGGTCATGAAGATGACCACAGAGCACGGACGAAGTGGAATACAGTGGACACTGTGGACACAGCTTGATGACCTCGATTTTGCAGACGACTTGACATTACTGTCCCACACTCATCAACAAATGCAGGACAAGACCACGAGGCTTGCTGACATCTCGTCCCAAGTGGGCCTCACCATTCACAAACAGAAAACTAAGACAATGAGGCTGAACACAACCAGGGAAGAACCAGTCTTGCTTGCTGGCACCCCGTTGGAGGAGGTGGAGTCCTTCACCTATCTCGGGAGCATCATAGACAAAAAAGGCGGCACTGATGCAGATGTCAGAGCACGAATCGGTAAAGCCAGAGCAGCCTTTCTCCAGTTGAAAAAAGTGTGGAGTTCCAGAGAGCTGTCACAACACAGCAAAGTCCGGATTTTCAACTCCAATGTAAAAGCAGTTCTCCTATATGGAGCAGAGACTTGGAGATTGACAAAAACCACAGTCAACAGAGTACAGACCTTCATGAACAGTTGCCTTAGAAGAATTTTGAAAATCCACTGGCCAGAGAAAATCAGCAACGTCAGACTCTGGGTGAGAACAGAGCAGATAACAGCAGAGAATGAAATTGGGCGAAGAAGATGGGGATGGATCGGTCACAGTCTGAGAAAGCCAGCTTCCAGTATCACTAGGCAGGCATTGTCATGGAACCCCCAGGGAAAGAGGAAAAGAGGTAGGCCGAGAAACTCCTGGCGTCGAGACCTCCAAGCAGACATCAAGAGACTGGGAACCACCTGAAGTAGAATCGAAGGAGAAGCACAGGACAGGAGTTGCTGGAGGTCTCTCGTCGACGGCCTATACCCGGGTAGGGGTGACAGGCGTAAGTAAGTAAGTAAGTCAAAGTCCATGCAAAATCGACCAGTTTCAGTTTAGTTTCTTGGAACATGGCAGTTACCCCTAGCCCACTTAAGGCCCTTTCATATGGGCACACCATACATGTATGCACCCTCATTATCACCCTTGCGGCGTGGGAAGCAGCGCGGCAGTTGCGCATCTGGTTTTTATCAAACCCTTCCCCCAGCACCTGGTGGTGTATGCTGCATAAAAATTCAGAGATTCGGACCCCGAAAATTTTGGCGCATGCGAGTTGCAGTCAGCGGTCTGCCCGACAATATACTTCCTTTGCATAATGACCTTGATCAATAATTGTGGATCATTATGTCTCTAAAAGCGATCTGGACAGATCAAGTGATTTTTGACCTGACTTCAGGGGCGAGAACCATGGCTGTGTTCTGGGTAGTCACCCAGCAGAGCCTGGCAGGTTGGTTGACAGGGAGCGTAAACAAAACTGCCAAAAGTGAATTGGCCAGCAAACACTGGTTAAGGCCAATGTGCTCCGGTCTTTCGTTTGCCAACAGTGGTAACCTGATCCGTCTACGCAGGCATCGCCAGACTCCAGCTGGCTGCAAGCAACGCAGTAGCAACAAAGAAGCAAAAACGGATACCTCTTGCAAACAAATAAAGATTTAGCCAGTTTCTCTGGTTTTACTTTCATTTCCTGCACTTACACTGGAAGCGAATAAAACACTCTGTAAGACCAGCACTTGTGTTGTAACCTTCCCCTCAAGAGGTCCAAGTTCAGCACACGAGCACACTGCTGGAAACAGCAACCTAGCTATTCCAAACAATTTCTGCCACTTGCTCCCCACAGCTCCAGAAAAGCTAAGTTAGTAGTCTCGTACAGAGCAGGGTGCGCCAATCTGTCTCTCTCTCTCTCTGCGTGCGTGCGTGTGTGTGAGTGAGTTAGTTATTTGGGTTTAACGCCGAGCAGGCAACTAAGGCCATCTCACGGTGGGAAGGGTAAAAATCTGGTCAGCCAGACTAAAAGAAAGGTTGTGTGTGTGTGTGTGTGTGTGTGTGTGTGTGTGTGTGTGTGTGTGTGTGTGTGTGTGTGTGTGTGTGTGTGTGTGTGTAGACGAAAGAGCTAAAATGGGTGACTGTCTTTACCATCCTTATGGAAAATGGGTGTGTGTATAATTCTGGGTTCCCAAGTCAGACACCCATTTTTTCTGAGGGTTGTTTCTGCATTGTCTTGCGGTAAAGATTCATAAAAAGTAAAAAAATCCGTTTTTCTCATTTTGGCGTTAACACATGCACTTTTGTGTTTAACAGACACGCCGGTAGTGTGTTTGAAAACTTGTCCCTCCCAGCAATGTGTGTGTGTGTTGTGCACACAGAACCCTGAAAATGAGCGTGTATGTATTACATCACCCTTCTCAGCTATAAATAACTTCATAGCTGATATGGGTCAGGGGGCATATTTTGTTGTTTGAGGGAGTAAATAGTTTATGTTTCTACAAAATTAGGTTTCTTATTTGAGGGTGTGGTTGTTTTGTTAAAAAAAAGTGTTGAGTTGTAATGTACTTCCGGGGTGATGTGGAGAAAGGTCATGTCTAGTGACAGATTTGAGATTCATGTATACGTTCACCAGGGACTTAGCCTATACGTTTTCTACGTTTGTTTCCATGTCAGATGAAGAATATCAAACAAACATAATCTTGAAATAATCCAAACACACAAAAAGTCACTGGCAGTTGGGGACACAAAGCGTGTGTTTCACAGTAAGGAAAAGGCTTATGCACCTGGTCATTACAGGCTCAAAATTATCTGAAGAAATAGCTGATGAACTGGTTGATGAATTAATTGATGACTTAGTTACTGAAATGAGTAACGGTGTCTGGGGGAATAATCTGTAATTCTTCTCTGACAAATGCCCTCTGTGGGGCAGGGTCATACAGATAATATATTGTTGCATCAGCGCCAGGGACTATTTTTTTTATATTATGAACGGACGTGGACCAGATGGGGTCTGTCGCCCTGCGCTTTATGTCATTTTCAGCCTCCCCTGGTTGATATAAATATCTCACCTGTTTGGTAAATAAACTTGTGTCAGGTGCCGGGGTTGGGGTTGGGGTTGGACCTGTTTTTGGCTCTGTAATTGTTTTCAATTTAATAGCATCAGCAGGCTTAGGATGACCTTCATTGTTCATTGCTTTTATCACATGTGGTAATCTCTTTACCCACTCAGTGTTCCGGGTGTCATGCATGAGTTCCTTAGAATACTGGTAACTGAAAAGTCTTTCTGATAACTGTTTGTTAAAGTTTTCAACAATTGCCTGTGATCTGTGCACACCTGGAATGCCTCGTCTGACCAGTACACCATGCTTAGCAAATAACTGATTAACTGCGCCCTTAAATTCAGATCCGTCATCAACCTGCACTAGTCTGGGGTATCTTAAAGGGCCTCGACTATATATTTTTGATAAAGCAGTAGCAACTGTACTGGCTGTTTTGTCAGATATGGGTTCAGCGTCTTTGTACCTTGAAGCAATGTCTACAACAGTCAGTGCATACTTGTATCGTTTCTTTCTTATTGTGTCATGTGGTAAGAACAAAAGGTCCATTTGGTGTGTGTCATTTGGGGTAGTGTTTTCAAAATGGGGTCTTGTTATTTTTCTTGGAGCAGGAAGATATATCTGCCAAATTGCCTGTCTCTGTAACCATTGCTTGACTTGATTGAGTGTTATATCTCCGCCCACAGCAGCATGTAATTTCTGAATAGCTGTTGCTCCTTTCCAATAGCCTGATGGAGAGTAATATATTTTCGATAGTTTATTTTCGGCTGCCATTTTTTCTAGCAATAAAAACTCCTGTAAAATAAACAAATGTCATTCCCACTAGAACAAAGATTATCTCCCCGTTTCTTTGTTGTGTGCTTGGTTTGTAATAGTCACTTAGTTTTGGTTTCGGTATAGACATGTCTTCACCTGTGACAAGAAAATATTCCCTGGTTGCTTCGTCTGTATTTGAAAACGTATGTTGTGCGTGGCCTTCAAGCCTGAGTTTTTCATTGATGAAATCAAGTTTCTCAATTCTATTCTTTTCATAATCCTGCTGGGCTTGAGCAAGTTTTTCAGATGCTTCATTATGACGTTTCAGAGAAAGTATATAGGAGAATACAACGACACCCATTTAAGAAACAATTGATTTATTTAATCCTTTCCGTAAATAAACAAACACACTTGACCAAATACATTTAACAGATTTATCTGCCCAGTCAGGTCCCCCAACCCCTTGGAAACAAAAGGCTAGTTAAAATATCTTCCCGAGAAATAATGACTACCGTACACGCCACCCCCCCCCCCCACACACACACACACACACACCCCACCACTCAATGCTGTCAGAGTTGGTCTTCCTGAGAATACTTCCTGTTTATACCACCATGGTAAACAATAGTCTTCTATGCCCAAATAGTGTATGTGTGTGTCTCTCTCTCTCTCTCTCTCTCTCTCTCTGCACATACAAAATAGTATATTAGTGAGCCCTGCGACACCTATGTCAGTAATACCGTATCGATACTTCTAAATCAGGGTAAATTACATACGTAATTACGCTAATGACACCTATGTCAGTAATACCGTATCGATAGTTTTAAATCAGGGTAAATTACATAGGCTACTTTTCAGAATTTCCAATCTCCCGTTATCCCAATTCTCAGTGCAAAGAATGTATCTGATTCACCACATAATGCCCTCTTAACAAACTGCATAATACACCTCCCCCCTCCCCTTAAAACGTCACCACCCACCGCACTCCACCATACAATAAACAATAGGCAAGCACAGGGCCACACAATTAACAGTGCGCTGATTCAGTCACTGCTAAACAAACTGCGTAATACACCCCCCCCCCCCCCCCTTAAACGTCACCACCCTCCGCACTCATCCATACAATGTCACAATAAACAATAGACCAGCACACGGCGACAATGCGCCGATTCACTTCTAAACAAACTGACCTACTTTCGCAGTCCACCATACAATTGACATGGCCACACAATCGACAGTGCGAAATATATACATAACCTCAGACTAGTAAACAGCCACCTTCGTTCAGGCGCGTTATGATTGGACCTGTTCTGAAAGATCGTTATGCACCGAACTTGTCTTGGTATTCACCCGACTTGAGTCAATATGTACGAGACCAAACACAATATTCATACAGGAATTTTTAATTTTTTAAAATATGTACCAGACCCTACACAATATTCAAAAAGAAATGTATAATTTTTTTAATTATGTGTTCACTATATGGTTTTCTTTCATATATTCAAATAGCCAGCGGCTCCACACGCCCACAATTTTTTTTTTTCTTACACAGAGAGAGCCCCGTCATAAATTCAGTAATTATATACATTACCCCTCACTCATTTAGATCTGTGTTTATAACAACATAACAAGCATTGACTAAAGATTGTGGGCGGGCAGGGGAAAAAAACCCACTCTATGTATAAACACCATGAAGTCTTCACAGACACAGAGCCAAAATGAGTTTGCAACCTGTTGGAAAACAGAGAAAGCTTTAAGATAAGGCCCTTCTTGTGAGTAGACTAAAGGGTATTTAGTGTTGACTTCTGCGCAGGCCAGCCCTAACAGGACTTGTGACACATTCACTGACAAAGGGTGGTGTGTGATAGGCTAGTTTTGCCTGAAAGATTTTACAGTGCTTATGACCAGGAAGGTTGAAACGGTTACCTCAGTGAAACGATGCCTTTTATTTTCAGTTTAGTCCGTGTTTCAGCACAAGCGTGACGTGCCTACTAATACGTTCGGATTTTATAGTGATTTTGGTATTCAAAATGGGCTGTGAAGGATTAAAACCAAGCTAAGTGAATACTTTTAATATATGTGACTACTTAGCCTGCTCTCAGCTATGTTTAACTGAGCGTCAAAAATCAGATATAGATATATATTTATTAATCCATCGGTTTCAGCTTTTTTCTGAATTTGAATTGAGATTCCGTCACTACCGTTTTCGATAATACGGCCAGAACCATGAAGGAAATTATCCTCCGTAGAACGCAGATCTAGCCACAGTGCGTACTTGTCTGTCAGGTATTCACCGATTCTTACGTCATACAGATGCAGATCTTTGCACGCAATATTTGCTGATTTTTCTCTAAGTCTTCCCCCAGCAAAATACTTTGTGATCTCATCATAGTGCTGATATCCCATCATTCCAGATGCAAAAATTTGATTAGGTCGGCCTTCGATTGTGCAGGATAAATGTGTAATTTTCGGATTATAGAATTTTTCTGAATCTCCTTGGTAAGGACTTTTTGGTTCAACAAATAACATAAGAATGCCTTTCAGTGACCTAGCAGGCGTGTTTAGGTTTATATTCCAAATCTGGTCGCTCTTGTCTTTGGGTAATAAACTGTGTCTAATCACTCGATCATAATAAATTGGAAGTCTTGACTGGTACTGATTTTGAATGAGTCTGGCTAGTTCAGTATGCGTGACAATCTCATATTCCAAGGAAATGTTAGAGATCTTATATGTTGCACTAAGATCAGATGATTTAATAACTTTGGAGTAGTCATTGAAGGTTAGTTCAAAACTCAGACGGTCATTTAGTGCCCCTTGGTAATAAGGCGAATGTTCTGTTAGGATTTCAAATTCGAGTGGAATGCAAAACCTATTTCCATATGTTTCGGCCACAATAACGTCCTTTGCTTCTGTGGTTGTTTTGTCTGATGCATTTATTCGAATTTTCATAATGCTATCTGACTGTATGCCTTGATAAATACGATCCTCTCGTTCTGGTTGTGTAAGCCACAAATCCGTGTAGCAGTAGAACACATCAGCATCGTCAAGACTAAACACTTCCTGTCCTTCAAGTTTAACTTTAATATTCTTAATAATTGCTCTACCTAGATTGTTAACTAGTGTTCTTTTGTCATCTGCGTCCGATGAAAGTTCAATATTAAAAGCAAGACGAGCAGTACCAGGAACAATAACGTCACTGGGGCCTAGGTTTGGAAACTTGACAGTAAGAGTCTGGTTTTGGTCTATAGTACTAGGATTGTTTGTGATGACAATTGATTGTCTAACTGCTTTAACACCGAAAGGTTCACGTAGTTTTCTGTGTGGGTCTAACTTTGATCCGTAGGACTGTGTCATTTTTATTATGCACACAAAAAAAAATTAAATTAATAAAAACAATGGCCGCGGGAGGATTTAATCATGAAGATTTTGAAATGGATGACACGTATGATTTTGGTAATACAACAGATATGACAGATATGGCAGATATGACTGGTACAAGAAATATTTACAGTTTACGTCACAAACTTTTAGAAACCAAAGTGAACTCATTTTATGATCATGTTGGTGGCCGCCCAGACAACATAGACCCTAACCAGTTTGAACTTGATGGCAAGGGTCATTTATATTTAAATACTGTTGACAAAGGAAAAGTACTATTGACTAACAAAAAAGACCCTAGTAGGTTTAGGGCTTTAAGTACAATAAAAAATGAAGGTGGTGTTAGTGCCTTGCGTCAACTTGGTATTGGTGGGTCTCCTGTCACGCCAAGACTGGTTAGTGTGCTTCAAGACACGCAAACAAAGTTACCAACAGGGCAAGAAATTGAAATGGCACCAGTAACAAGCCTACCAGAAATAGCAAACACAGTGATACAAGAAACCTCATTTACTGAAGGACAAATAAATGATGTTATGAAAACAATAGATGATCCACCTTTGTCAATGCGGGAGATTATAGGGTTAGATAAATCACTGCAGACAATAAGAGGTGAGATGGTTAATAATCTTGCCAAACTGGGAGAGCTTGATAAACACATAGAACGTGAAAAAGAGAAACTGGCTACCGCAGACAATGGGAATCTTGACACAGAAATGAAAGAAAGAATCCAACACAGATTAAATGATTTGCAGATAGAAAGATCAGGACGGTTAGAAACGATTAGTATCGGGAGGGAAAAACTGAAAACACAGGTCAACAGGATTAGAGAAACTATTCAGAAAATACTTCACGAAGACACTACTCTGGCTGAGAGACTTAAAACACTTTTCAGAGAACAGGGTATCACAATTGCCAGTTTAATTACAGCTCTGGGGTTTATTATCAGTACAGTTGTGTTGGCTGTCTCCGGTGCTGGTGGACCCGGTGGTTCTCCACCGCCAGCCCCAGGCCCACCAACCCCCACAGATCCAAAAGATTTACAGTCATGGGTAAAAAAACAGTTGTCACACATATCAGACTTGCTTAAGAAATTGGCTCTGAAAGCAGTAGACTCGTTGCCTGGCATTTTAGGCACGGTTGTCAGTTGGTTGATTAGTACAGCGGCAAAGGCAGTAGGGTTTATGGCAGAACATGTGTGGATCTTTTTGGTGACAGTAGGAGGGTTAATGATAGGTTATTTAATGAAACAGGTAAAGAAGTAATATTCCTAATCCTGTTAATCCTATTGTCAATGCAGTTCTCTCGGATTCATGTGTGTCAGGGGTTGACTGTACTGGTTGTATAGCTGTTGGAGCAAGGGAAGTAATCACTTGTAATGTTTTTTTCAACTGAACATGCACAGTTGTTCCTCCTAAATTTACAGATTTATTGAGGCCTAATTTCTGATCACTCCCAGCAACAATGATTTCATTATTATAATTTGTTATTGTCCCCATTTGAAGTTGAAGGTCTGATGGCAACATGTATAACCCAATACCAACTACAAAGTCAACTTTTGATTTGGCATATCTGAGAACGTCTTGGTAGCATTGTATGCTTGATGGGAGATCAACTACTGAATTTACTGAATCTTCTAGATTAGCGAGAAACTGCTTTTGTGAATCGAACTTTCCACTTCCATTCAGAATATTAGATTTTGTTAATGATTGTGCACCTAGTATACACCAGACATATGTTCTGATAGACTCATTTACGCGCTCGACTCCCGCTTGAGTAAATCCGTCACTCCTGTCCAAGACAAATGTGGTCCAGGCGTTAGACTGTTTCTGTTCTATTGAGCCTAACCACACTTCAGATTTTGATGAGAATGAAGTGTAGGGAGGCCAGTAATCTTGAGGGTATTGTCTGTGACTCAAAGCATAATATAATGTACCAATGCCGTGGTGATCATCAAGTTTTTGTGTGAAGTCATACTTAGTGCTTATGTTAAATTCATTACAGATGCGTTCAAATGCTTTCATATCCATGGGGTTGTTAAACCTGTTAAAACTGGATTCAGTGGGTAGTGGTGTATGCAGTTCTGACAGTATACGTCTAAGCTGGTAATACGTGTGGAAATGATACACAGACCTAATCAGTTTGTTTGAGTGATTCAAGTGATCTGTAAATGAAACACCACAGCCTGTAGTAGAACACAGTATAGCAAAGTTGAGTTGGTTTTGAAACATCTGTAGTGGACTTGAAGACCACTTTCTTGCAGTAGCATCTTCTGTTATTGGAGGGTTTAGGTAATGATCAAAAGGGTTGGGTACTTTGACTTGAAATAAATCTTGTTCGCTTACAGCTATGTCGAGTTGATTTAGTTGAATTATTTTCTGTTCATAAGTAGGGGCGACATTATATTTAGCATCTACATTAAATTGAAATGCGTTTGTAGTGGTAATGGTTGGTGATTTAAATTCCATCCTTTTTTTATGTGATAATAAAAATGTTTATTACCTTAACAAATCTTGACACGAGCAAACCAGTGT
The DNA here is from genome assembly GCA_036245525.1 of Semisulcospira habei. Lineage (NCBI taxonomy): Eukaryota > Metazoa > Mollusca > Gastropoda > Semisulcospiridae > Semisulcospira > Semisulcospira habei. Next base: position 96,400,631 of record BTPG01000001.1, read on the forward strand.
GGCTAACTAATGGAATCGATAATCGTGATGGTAGCAAGGCTGTAGCTATCCATGAAATGTTCTACACAGTAAAGTGGTTTAACCTTTAGCACGCTGGTGGCGACATTTGTCGCCAGCCGCCATCTTGCTTCATTATCGGATGGCGACATATGTCGCCACCGCGTGGTCTGTTCGAAATCGGCTATGGTAAACACACTAGGTTGCTATGAAGCCTTTGCAAAGGATTGTGGGTGATTGTAAATGAGGCTTGCTTCCGTTTTATATCGGCCATCTTGCTAACTTCGAGTGCGTTTGAGCGATTCGAATTTTCTAAGCGAGAGTTTGTTCTGACGGCTTCATTTTGACAAAAGATGACCGATGAGGAGTTAGAAGCATTCATCAAGGAATACTTTTATGGAGTCAGATTCCGATGATGAAGACTTTCTTGGCTTTTTGCCAGAAGACATGAGATCGAGAGGGGGTGGGTGGGAGATGGTGGTGATGGGCAGAGGAGCGATTCTGAATCGAGTGCTAGTGAACGCGGAAACGGTGCGTAGTAAGCATTGATTATTATTATATTTTTTTTTAAGGATAATAACACAGATAACACAGTTTTAAGAATTGTGACATAATCTTGATTCATTTATTTACGTACATGCCAAATTTCACAACCATACATAGAAAAATGAAAAAGTTGTAGGCTTTTGAAGTAAGTAGGGTAGCGTTGGGTTTAGCCCACTCAAAAAGAATGCAGTTGCAGGGAAAAGAACTGCCAGCGGAAAGCAGAGTGCTAAAGGTTAATGTAACGGATGATGAAAATTATTCTGTAAGTGGAACTCTCGATGGTTTAGAAAAGGGTGATACTTTACGAGCTATGACTTTTGTACTTTAGCTGAATGGCTTCAAAATGAATTTAAAATTAAAGCAACTTTAAACCCAGCTAATTTACTTGTTACAATTGATTTTCCGAAAAGTGGTCAGTTTTCTTTATCAATTAGTCTTTTATTATTACTTGGATTTTTTAAAACAATAACACATCTAGATGAAGATTGGTCACAATCAGTTGGTAGTCTACTATCACCAAAAAAACCAAGAATAACTGGCAGATATCCTGTTCATTTGTCAGTACACACAGTGCTAAATGTTCATTTGAAAGAACTGAACACTACTGAAAATGTACACAATGGAAAGCCTTCAACTTTGTTGAGATGCTTGCCGACTGGAACTGCTCCGTATTGTGAAAGTGTGGTTGCTAGATTTCCTAATTCTCAGTTTAAAAAATTAGGTTCTAGTTTCTTTGAATCATTGTGCTTATCTGTAACTAATCAGAATGGTAAACCAGTTGTAATGCATGATTTTTATGTTGTTTTGGAAGTTAAATAAATTTTATTTTTGTTTATAAAAATGAGTGGTCTTGGTCCAAAGCCTAGAATCATACCAGTTGCATGTCCAGTAACAGAGTTGAAAGATTTGGCTGACGTACAGGATTTTGAGAAGGAAGGGGAAATTGGAGAAATATATGGTTTTGAACTTGATTCAAATGGCATGTACAAGAGGAAAGTAATTGTTGACATAAAAGACGGTGAAAAACAGATTCCTAAACTTGGTCAGCTACGTGATGTTACTGTACCTACTCCACCTGTAAATAATGCGCCTTACAACTTAATACATGTGGGTAGTAAGTGGGTTGTTTCACCTGTACCGGCACCACCACCCACAATTGACTGGGACATAAAGATTGAATTTATTAGTCCTTATGTATACACTGATGATGAAGGCGCCTTAGTGTTTAGGAAGGTTGTTAATTCTGGGCCGCTTATTGTAAGCCTTGTTCCAAGTTTTGCCCTAGACAACAATAGCAGAGAAAAACTGAAAGTTGAAAATTATGAGAGACGGAGATATCTTCTTACAACTAGAAAGGGTAGATCAGATACTTCTGTTGTGTTTATGCCAGCAAGCTTAGTCGTGGCTAGAGAAGCGACAATAGTATTTGAAATTATCATGAAATCTGTTGCTACTGCTAAAGAGGCTCAAATTGCACAAGGAATTAAACTTACATGGAATGAAACAGTAACAGAATCATCAAAGGTCTTTATTGCCATTACAAAAAATAATGATGTTATTAATGTTTCGAGCAGTATTCCAGCTGTCAAGGTGGTGGTTGACAAAACAACTTTTGTTCGTCTAACTTACATAAACCTTGAACACATTGATCTTGTTGCATTTTATTATGCCAGCAAATTGTATACTTTTGAAGAGTTGCAAAATGTAATTGCTGATTAAAAAAATATCTGTCATAAAAAATGGTGAACTTGTATCCACAAATACCACCTGAGCAGCTTGAGCCTATTGAGCGTGATAAAACATTAAAGGCAGATTCATTCCGTTTAATGAATATTACAGAAGCGTTGAAGTATTTGGAAGAAGAACAAGCAAAATACTCGAGGTGTAAACGCCGTTACAATACGGTTTTCAATTCTGTACACAACACATCAATGGCCATGGGGGTGGTTTCGGCCGGATTATCTGTAGGAGGTATAACTCTTTTTGCAACGGGGGTGGGAAGTGTCGTAGGAATTGCTGTTGGCCTTGCCACAAGCCTGGCATGCTTTGGTATGGAAGCCCTTAACAAAAAATTTTATACTAAGTTGCAGAAGCATGAAGCATTAAGTACGCTCGCAGCAGCTAAGCTGACGAGTATGAAACTTATTATTAGTAAATCTTTGGAAAATAATGAAATTGACGATAACGAATTTAAGAGAGTCCAGGATGATTTGGCCAACTATAAACAACAAAAGTCTGAAATACAGAATAAGATGCGTAGTCAGGCTGTAAATGTTGAAGAGCTAAAGAAATCTTTTTTAGAACAAGGAAAAAAGATAGGCGTAGAAGAAACTATGAAAAAAGTTCGAGAACTTACAAGCAAGTAACAATAGGTTTTGGTTATCCATTATTTTTATCATACTCTTCGCAAAGAGATGCCATGCCTGCTCATTTGACGCCATCAGCTCCACCACCAGATTATTACTAAAAAAAAGTTTTCTTATTGTCCTTGTAACTTGAGAAATCTGTCCGAGTGTCTTATGACTTGGGTTAAGAACTTATGATAACTAACGTCAAAGTTACTTGTAAGTTGTAGGTAACTTTGAAATTAGTTATCAAGTAAGATCATAAGTTATTCACAGGCAAAGATTTTTTTTTTCATTATAAAAATGAATCAAGACGAATTACTTCTTCTAAACGATATTAATGCTGTAGAGAACAAAGACGTAGACTCCAAAAAACAGCGGCTTTTGTCTGTAATTGTCTCAGGCAAATCAAAGACTTATCTAGGAAGACAATACATGATAGAGGATATTGAATCTCTAACCTCTGACGAGCTAATCAAGCTTCATTCTAAATATGAAAACCACATTGCCTCACTAATGACACGTGATTTAAGCAGGTCTATAATATTCCTATACACAAAAGCTGTAAGTCATTTCCTACCTGTAGACACTGATAGTCTATCACACGACCTTGAAAGCAATCCTATTGTTTCAAGTTCAATTGGCAAATTAGCATGTGTCATGTTTTACAAGTTTGGAAATTACCTTGCACCTGTGGTAACATTACTAGTTACTGGTAGCCATATTGATTTTTCAAAAATAAATTTTACTGCAGAAGAAAATGGACGAAACCCAGGCGACCCCACAACTGAACCCTGTTTTGACACAGGTTCAAACTGTGACGAAGACTAAAAGTCCAGGCAGGGTTGAGGCTGGAAAAAGATTAGCTGAATATAATAGGCAAAAAAAATTACAGCTTAAGGCACAAACAGAAAAGACTCATGTAACTGATCCACCGTCAGGATCGTCAGGACCTGTGTCAGTACCGTCACACCTTCATGAAAGTGAGAGACAAACAACTAAGTCTGACCCTGACCCCGAACCTCAAACAACAAAATATGTAGTTGCCGGATTTGTTGTCGGATTTGGTTACGTAGGTTATCAATTATACAAAAAATACAAACCACAGACTCGTACAGTGACCAAAAAATCAGACACTCCAAAAACAAAACCAGAAGTCGCCACATTACCAGTAACACCCAAAGCCGTTGACCCATTTTTTATGCAGTAAATAAAAATATTATTTTAATTTTTCTTGCCTAAGAAATGAACGACTCAAAAAATTTAATGAACCTTGTGTATCACTCTGCCGTAATCAGCGGATTAGCAGTAGCTTATTCTATGCTGGGAAAAAGTCTACTCAAAATGAAATCAGCAGACCTCAGTAGACTCGATTTCGAAGACAGCGCTAAGCTAATTGTAGTTGTTACAGCGTCGATTGCGACAAAAGACTTTCTTGTCAAGCAGGCAATTATTCCCGAAAATGTTTCTATGTAAATAAAAATATTATGGCGACGATAGCTATTATGATAGGAGGTGCTATGGTTAATGCTCTGGCATTTAGTGGCTCTAATTATCTCTTTTCAAAAATGGGTAGAGAAGAATCTGCAGAAGAATTAAAACGTCATAATGAAGCATCTGAAAAACTTGCTCAAGCCCAGCAAGATTATGAAAAGAATAGAATTGAGAAACTTGATTTCATCAATGAAAAACTCAGGCTTGAAGGTCACGCACAGCATACGTTTTCAAATACAGACGAAGCAATCAGGGAATATTTTCTTGTCACAGGTGAAGACATGTCTATCCCAAAACCAAAACTAAGTGACTATTACAAACCAAGCACACAACAAAGAAACGGGGAGATAATCTTTGTTCTAGTGGGAATGACATTTGTTTATTTTACAGGAGTTTTCAATGCTAGAAAAAATGGCAGCCGAAAATAAACTATCAAAAATATATTACTCTCCATCAGGCTATTGGAAAGGAGCAACAGCTATTGAAAAATTACATGCCGCTGTGGGCGGAGATATAACACTCAATCAAGTCAAGCAATGGTTACAGAGACAGGCAATTTGGCAGATATATCTTCCTGCTCTAAGAAAAATAACAAGACCCCATTTTGAAAACACTACCCCAAATGACACACACCAAATGGACCTCCTGTTCTTACCACATGACACAATAAGAAAGAAACGATACAAGTATGCATTAACTGTCGTAGACATTGCTTCAAGGTATAAAGACGCTGAACCCATATCTGACAAAACAGCCAGTACAGTTGCTACAGCATTAACAAAAATATATGGTCGAGGCCCTTTAAGATACCCCAGACTAGTGCAGGTTGATGACGGATCAGAATTCAAAGGTGCAGTTAATCAGTTATTTGCTAAGCATGGCGTACTGGTCAGACGCGGTATTCCAGGTGTACACAGATCACAGGCAATTGTAGAAAATTTCAATAAACAGTTGTCAGAGAGACTTTTCAGTTACCAGTATTCTAAGGAACTCATGCATGACACCCGTAACACTGAGTGGGTAAAGAGATTACCACATGTGATAAAAGCAATGAATAATGAAGGACACCCTAAGCCTGCTGATGCTATTAAATTGAAAACAATTGCAGAGCCAAAAAAAGGGCCAACCCCACCTCCAGACACAAGTTTATTTACCAAACAGGTGAGATATTTATATCAACCAGGGGAAGCTGAAAATGACATAAGACGCAGGGCGACAGACCCCATCTGGTCAACATCTGTTCATAATATAAAAAAAATAATCCCTGGTCCAGACGCAACAATATATTATCTGTATGAGCCTGCGCCTCAGAGGGCATTTGTCAGAGAAGAATTACAGATTATTCCCCCAGACACCGTTACGCATTTTTAATCATTTCATCAACTAACTCATTGATTAGTTCATCAACCAGTTCATCAGCTATTTCTTCAGATAACTTGAGCCTGTAATGTCCAGGTGCATAAGCCTTTTCCTTAGTGTGAAACACGCGTTTTGTGTCCCCAACTGCAAGTGACTTCTTTTGTGTTTGAATCATTTCAATATTGTGTCTATTTGACCTCAGTGTTTTGTTTGGATAATCAGGCATCAGTTCTCCATCTAACACTTTCTTGTAATGTTCATGACGGATGTCTTTATTTTTTATTGCTGTTTTCTTGATACCTTTTGCTTTTGACTGACTACCCTTTTGGTGTAGTATAGAATACATTTTTGATCTCAGTCCAACATACTCAACTATAGGCACACCATTTAGTTCATCTTTAAACTTACCAGGCACTTACTTGTTTTGTGTGTTGAACAGTGGATGGTCTTTAGGGTAATCAGATGTGTCATACATGTGTAACTCTGTTTTCATGTCTTCATAAAAGTCTTCAGTAGGCACGTCTATGATCATAGAGTCAGTGTCTGTGTATAGCAGACGACACTCAGGATACTTTGGTTTGAAGTAATCATAATAAAATTCAAGCATCAACAGTTTTGACAATTCAAGAATTGCCATACCAATGAATACTGGTTTGTCCAGTTTAACAATCTTTTTTTTGAGTGACACTGCATACAATGATGAATGAAATTCTTTATACCCTGTGTACTGGGGCTTACCTGTAAGTTTAATTGCACCTGATTCAGTTGTAACCAGTCTCACATCTTTGCGGTGATGAGGATTTTCCATAGTCTTGCCAAAACAGGCATTGTTCATAAGCTTAAAGAAGTCTTTGTCAAATGCAGTGTTGCCGTCTCTGGCACGAAGGGTTGTGTTCTTCATTATGTAATCTTTCATGAAAGCACTCTGATCAAATTGAATGCCTCTGTGAACTTTTTTTAGTACTAACCCATGCCTGATGTAAAACTGTAACAAGCGATAGTGACACACGTAATTGAATTTATCATTTAAATTTGGCACTAGTTTGGTGTCTTCTTTTTTCCCTGTCATACTCATTTTCTCAACTGCTAATGGATAATCATTGTGGTAATCATGTAGGTGGTGTGGGTTCGCCCGCTTTGTCTGTCCATTATTTTTTATGGACAAACCCAAAAGATAAATTAATTTACTAACCCATACCCAGTGGGTTGATCTGTCTTCAAAATGAGCTTTAGATGCTTAGTTGATTTCAGTTTATTTTTTACATCATCCCGTTCTTGCTTATTTGGAATGACATCGTTCTCTCTGAGACAGTCTTCAAAGCTGTCACGGTCCTTACAGTAAAACAAACAGATAAACTTTAACTGTTCTCGAAAATCTTTCAGTACAGCATTATATTTCTGAGTGAGAATCCATACACTTATGTTTGCATGTCTGCCACTGAAGGCAAGTTCTGCCAGTGTGTTTCTCTTCTTAACAATATCTTTATCTGCAGAACAGTCATCAACAATAAACAACGTTGGCTGTCCTTCAAATTGCTTGTAAAAATATTGTAGGTAGTCATTCAGTTTTTTTTCAGGGTCTACTAAATAGATATTGCTGTCAGTCCAAATAAATAAACGGTTGTGATAAGCTTTGTTGTGTTTGATTGTTGGACAAAATATTACAATGTTTTCGAAATGATTGATTGATTGATTGTACATTGCTTAACGTCCCGACAGCAACAAGGCTTTCTCAGGACGTGCCTGCACTGCTTGTGAAAAAAAAACTAAACAGAAAATTGAATGTATGTCGCCAGCCGGTCAAATACATTAAATAAACCTACAACATGGGGCATAAATAAAGCTAAGACCATTTAGCAACACACATCCAATATCAAGAGCTACAGGCAGTGCAGACAGTAGGGAGAGTTTTAAAAAGGCAAATACAGATGAATGGACCTCGGGTAGACAGAAACACATGCCCCAGAATAGAGAGAAAAACCCACCCTGTGGGGCTGACCAGGGTGACCCTGGGAACTAAAAAATACCTAACCCCACCCAAGTCCCCCAGGGCAGACCCGGGTGGGGGTTTCGAAATGATGAAGGTATCTTGTTTGTAAGAGGTTAAGAACAAATTCAGTTTTCCCACACGAAGTGGCGCCACAAAATAGGCCGCAATGTGAATCGTGTGTCATTAAGTCCATTTTAATACAAAATATAATTTTAATACAAGTAACCGTCTGCAATATGATTAAAACAAAACTTATCTTTTGGTTTACAAGATGTTTCTTAACAAAACACATAAATCCTTCCTAGCAAAACACATCTTGCATTCAACACATCATTTTCAAAATGACTACGCAGACGACTGTAAAATCTTTCAGGCAAAACTAGCCTAACATAGTTCGTTCGTCCACAGCACCGAGGCCATGATCATGACTGGCCCTGAGGCCCTGAGCGGGTTATGCCTTGGGTGGGACAGAGAAATCTATTGCCTCATGCACAGCAGATGCGAGATTGACGTGCGGGAGGCGTTGACTGAGTTACGGGTAGTAGGCTAGCATGAGGCATAGATTTTCATGCGAAGCCCTGCGACTCAGTGCAGCAGCTCATGAGAATTTATGCCTCATGCGCAGGCCGTGGTTAGTTCGGGTGTAATCATATAGACGGCCCTCAGTGACTGACGGGCGGGTTATGGGGGCCGCGCAGACGCGACTGAGATTGACGTGCCAACAGGAGGCGGCTTTGAGTTACGGGTGAGTAGGCTAGCATGAGTGCATGTGTCACAAGTCCTGTTAGGGCTGGCCTGCGCAGAAGTCAACACTAAATACCCTTTAGTCTACTCACAAGAAGGGCCTTATCTTAAAGCTTTCTCTGTTTTCCAACAGGTTGCAAACTCATTTTGGCTCTGTGTCTGTGAAGACTTCATGGTGTTTATACATAGAGTGGGTTTTTTCCCCCGCCCGCCCACAATCTTTAGTCAATGCTTGTTATGTTGTTATAAACACAGATCTAAATGAGTGAGGGGTAATGTATATAATTACTGAATTTATGACGGGGCTCTCTCTGTGTAAGAAAAAAAAAAATTGTGGGCGTGTGGAGCCGCTGGCTATTTGAATATATGAAAGAAAACCATATAGTGAACACATAATTAAAAAAATTATACATTTCTTTTTGAATATTGTGTAGGGTCTGGTACATATTTAAAAAAATTAAAAATTCCTGTATGAATATTGTGTTTGGTCTCGTACATATTGACTCAAGTCGGGTGAATACCAAGACAAGTTTGGTGCATAACGATCTTTCAGAACAGGTCCAATCATAACGCGCCTGAACGAAGGTGGCTGTTTACTAGTCTGAGGTTATGTATATATTTCGCACTGTCGATTGTGTGGCCATGTCAATTGTATGGTGGACTGCGAAAGTAGGTCAGTTTGTTTAGAAGTGAATCGGCGCATTGTCGCCGTGTGCTGGTCTATTGTTTATTGTGACATTGTATGGATGAGTGCGGAGGGTGGTGACGTTTAAGGGGGGGGGAGGGGGGGGGTGTATTACGCAGTTTGTTTAGCAGTGACTGAATCAGCGCACTGTTAATTGTGTGGCCCTGTGCTTGCCTATTGTTTATTGTATGGTGGAGTGCGGTGGGTGGTGACGTTTTAAGGGGAGGGGGGAGGTGTATTATGCAGTTTGTTAAGAGGGCATTATGTGGTGAATCAGATACATTCTTTGCACTGAGAATTGGGATAACGGGAGATTGGAAATTCTGAAAAGTAGCCTATGTAATTTACCCTGATTTAAAACTATCGATACGGTATTACTGACATAGGTGTCATTAGCGTAATTACGTATGTAATTTACCCTGATTTAGAAGTATCGATACGGTATTACTGACATAGGTGTCGCAGGGCTCACTAATATACTATTTTGTATGTGCAGAGAGAGAGAGAGAGAGAGAGAGAGACACACACATACACTATTTGGGCATAGAAGACTATTGTTTACCATGGTGGTATAAACAGGAAGTATTCTCAGGAAGACCAACTCTGACAGCATTGAGTGGTGGGTGGCGTGTCAGTACGGTAGTCACTATTTCTCGGGAAGATATTTTAACTAGCCTTTTGTTTCCAAGGGGTTGGGGGACCTGACTGGGCAGATAAATCTGTTAAATGTATTTGGTCAAGTGTGTTTGTTTATTTACGGAAAGGATTAAATAAATCAATTGTTTCTTAAATGGGTGTCGTTGTATTCTCCTATATACTATCTCTGTTTCAATTCTTCTGCAGATTCTTCTCTACCCATTTTTGAAAAGAGATAATTAGAGCCACTGAACGCGAGGGCGTTAACAACTGCCCCACCAATCATAATAGCTATTGTCGCCATATTATTTTTATTTACATAGAAACATTTTCGGGAATAATTCCCTGCTTGACAAGAAAATCTTTTGTCGCAATCGACGCTGTGACAACTACAATTAGCTTAGCGCTGTCTTCGAAATCTAATCTACTGAGGTCTGCTGATTTCATTTTGAGTAGACTTTTTCCCAGCATAGAATAAGCTACTGCTAATCCGCTGATTACGGCAGAGTGATAGACAAGGTTCATTAAATTTTTTGAGTCGTTCATTTCTTAGGCAAGAAAAATTAAAATAATATTTTTATTTACTGCATATAAAATGGGTCAACGGCTTTGGGTGTTACTGGTAATGTGGCGACTTCTGGTTTTGTTTTTGGAGTGTCTGATTTTTTGGTCACTGTACGAGTCTGTGGTTTGTATAATTGATAACCTACGTAACCAAATCCGACAACAAATCCGGCAACTATATATTTTGTTGTTTGAGGACCGGGGTCAGGGTCAGACTTAGTTGTTTGTCTCTCACTTTGATGAGGGTGTGTCAGTCCTGACGGTATTGACACTGGTTCTGTCGGTCCTGACGGTGCTGACACCTGGTTAGTTACATGAGCCTTTTCTGTTTGTGTTTGAAGCTGTAATTTTTTTTTGCCTGTTCCATTCGGCTAATCTTTTTCCTGCATCAACGCGGCCTGGACTTTTAGCCTTAGTCACAGTTTGAACCTGCGTCAAAACTGGACTGGGGTTCGGTTGTGGAGTCGTCTGGGTTTCGTCCATTTTCTTCTGCAGTAAAATTTATTTTAGAAAAATCAATATGACTCCCAGTAACAAGAAGGGTTACAACAGGTGCAAGGTAATTTCCAAACTTGTAAACCCCCACCCGGGTCTGCCCTGGGGGACTTGGGTGGGGTTAGGTATTTTTTAGTTCCCAGGGTCACCCTGGTCAGCCCCACAGGGTGGGTTTTTCTCTCTATTCTGGGGCATGTGTTTCTGTCTACCCTTTGTCCATTCACCTGTATTTGCCTTTTTAAAACTCTCCCTACTGTCTGCACTGCCTGTAGCTCTTGATATTGGATGTGTGTTGCTAAATGGTCTTAGCTTTATTTAGGCCACGTGTGTTAGGTTTATTTAATGTATTTGACCGGCTGGCGACATACATTCAATGTTCTGTTTATTTTTTTTTTTTCACAAGCAGTGCAGGCACGTCCTGAGAAAGCCTTGTTGCTGTCGGGACGCTAAGCAATGTACAATCAATCAATCCAAACTTGTAAAACATGACACATGCTAATTTACCAATTGAACTTGAAACAATAGGATTGCTTTCAAGGTCGTGTGAAAGACTGTCACTATCCACAGGTAGAAAGTGACTCACTGCTTTTGTGTATAGACAAACAAGAGATCGACTTAAATCACGAGTCATTAGTGAAGCGATGTGGTTTTCATATTTTGAATGAAGCTTGATTAGTTCGTCAGCCGTAAGAGATTCAATATCCTCTGTCATGTATTGTTTCCCGAGATAAGTCTTTGACTTGCCTGAGACAATCACAGACAAAAGACGCTGTTTTTTCGAGTCTAAGTCTTTGTTCTCTACAGCATTGATATCATTCAATAGAAGGATTTCCATACAACAGAGAACCAAATAGACCATATCTGCATTAGCAAGAAATTTAGAAGATCCCTTCAAGATGTTCGAGTGAGGAGGGGAGCAGATGTCGCCTCAGACCACCATCTGCTTACCTTAAGAATGAAGCTCAAGCTAAAGAAAAGCCGCACAGAGACAACAAGAAGACAGCGCTATAATGTAGGCCTCCTGAGAGAAACTGGAGTTAGAGAAGAGTTCAAACTGGTGCTGTCCAACCGGTTTCAAGCGCTACAGGAGCTAGTAAATGAAGAGGAGGCGGTCACCACAGAGCAGCAGTGGAAGGCAGTTAGAGAGGCGCTGAACTCAACCTGCAAAGACACTGTAGGGTTCAGGAAACGCCACCACAAGGACTGGCTGTCGGCACAGACCTTGAAGAAGATAGAAGCGAGGAAGCAGAAGAAAGCAGCGGTCAACAACAGTCGCACGAGAGCAGCCAAAGTAAGGGCACAGGGGGAATACTCGGAAGCCAACCGCGAGGTGAAGAGGAGTATCAGGGCAGACAAGAGGGCCTACACAGACAGCCTGGCAGCAGAGGCAGAAAAGGCAGCAGGCAGCGGCAACATGAAACAGCTCTACGACATTACCAGAAGATTGTCGGGTAAGTATGGCCATACAGAAAGACCAGTAAAAGACAAAGAAGGCAAGCCTATTGCAGACAGAGCAGACCAACTCGACAGATGGGCCGAGTATTCTGAAGAGTTACTGAACAGACCTAGCCCACCCGACCCCCCCGACATCCAGCCAGCAGAGACCGACCTACCCATCAGCTGTGACAGACCCAGCCGGGAAGAGATCAGAAAAGCAGTGGCATTTTTGAAGAATGGCAAAGCAGCAGGGCCAGATGGCATCCCAGCGGAGTCTCTGAAAGCAGACCTAGAGACAACAGTTGAGATGCTGTACCCACTGTTTGGAAAGATCTGGGAAGAGGAGGTGATGCCAGCTGACTGGAAGGAGGGGTACCTAATCAAGCTTCCCAAGAAAGGCGACCTCAGCAAGTGTTCCAACTACAGAGGAATCACCTTGCTGTCAGTACCAGGAAAGGTCTTCAACAGGATCATCCTAGAGAGAATGAAGAGCTCCGTTGACCCCCAGCTGAGAGACCAGCAAGCAGGATTCAGGAAGAACCGATCATGTACAGACCAGATCGCCACTCTCCGCATCATTGTGGAACAGTCTCTGGAGTGGAGCTCCCCGCTGTACGTCAACTTTGTGGATTATGAGAAAGCATTTGACAGCGTGGACCGAGAGACTCTGTGGAAACTCCTACGACACTACGGTGTACCCACAAAGCTCGTCCGCCTGATCAAGAGCAGCTATGATGGCATGACATGTCGCATGATCCACGAAGGGCAGTTCACCAGAGAGCTCCAGGTCAGAACTGGTGTCAGGCAGGGGTGTCTGCTGTCTCCATTCCTCTTCCTACTGGCCATAGACTGGGTCATGAAGATGACCACAGAGCACAGACGAAGTGGAATACAGTGGACACTGTGGACACAGCTTGACGACCTCGATTTTGCAGACGACTTGGCATTACTGTCCCACACTCATCAACAAATGCAGGACAAGACCACGAGGCTTGCTGACATCTCGTCCCAAGTGGGCCTCACCATTCACAAACAGAAAACAAAGACAATGAGGCTGAACACAACCAGGGAAGAACCAGTCTTGCTTGCTGGCACCCCGTTGGAGGAGGTGGAGTCCTTCACCTATCTCGGGAGCATCATAGACAAAAAAGGCGGCACTGATGCAGATGTCAGAGCACGAATCGGTAAAGCCAGAGCAGCCTTTCTCCAGTTGAAAAAAGTGTGGAGTTCCAGAGAGCTGTCACAACACACCAAAGTCCGGATTTTCAACTCCAATGTAAAAGCAGTTCTCCTATATGGAGCAGAGACATGGACATTGACAAAAACCACAGTCAACAGAGTACAGACCTTCATGAACAGTTGCCTTAGAAGAATTTTGAAAATCCACTGGCCAGAGAAGATCAGCAACGTCAGACTCTGGGAGAGAACAGAGCAGATAACAGCAGAGAATGAAATTGGGCGAAGAAGATGGGGATGGATCGGTCACAGTCTGAGAAAGCCAGCTTCCAGTATCACTAGGCAGGCATTGTCATGGAACCCCCAGGGAAAGAGGAAAAGAGGTAGGCCGAGAAACTCCTGGCGTCGAGACCTCCAAGCAGACATCAAGAGACTGGGAACCACCTGGAGTAGAATCGAAGGAGAAGCACAGGACAGGAGTTGCTGGAGGTCTCTCGTCGACGGCCTATACCCGGGTAGGGGTGACAGGCATAAGTAAGTAATAGAAGGATTGATTGATTGATTGTACATTGCTTAACGTCCCGACAGCAACAAGGCTTTCTCAGGACGTGCCTGCACTGCTTGTGAAAAAAAAATAAACAGAACATTGAATGTATGTCGCCAGCCGGTCAAATACGTTAAATAAACCTAACACGTGGGGCTAAATAAAGCTAAGACCATTTAGCAACACACATCCAATATCAAGAGCTACAGGCAGTGCAGACAGTAGGGAGAGTTTTTAAAAGGCAAATACAGGTGAATTGGCAAAGGGTAGACAGAAACACATGCCCCAGAATAGAGAGAAAAACCCACCCTGTGGGGCTGACCAGGGTGACCCTGGGAACTAAAAAATACCTAACCCCACCCAAGTCCCCCAGGGCAGACCCGGGTGGGGGAGTAATAGAAGGATTTCATCAGGGTTCATTTATATTGTTATTTTAAAAAACAAAAATTAATTTACTAACTCATACCCTGTGGGCTGATCTGTCTTTAAAATGAGCTTTAGATGCTTAGTTGATTTCAGTTTATTTTTTACATCATCACGTTCATGTTTATTTGGTATGACATTCTCTCTGAGACAGTCTTCAAAGCTGTCACGATCCTTGCAGTAAAACAAACAGATAAACTTTAACTGTTCTCGAAAATCTTTCAGTACAGCATTATATTTTTGAGTGAGAATCCATACACTGACATTTGCGTGTCTGCCACTGAAGGCAAGTTCTGCTAGAGTGTTTCTCTTCTTGACAATGTCTTTCTCTGCTGAACAGTCATCAACAATAAACAATGTTGGCTGTCCTTCAAATTGCTTGTAAAAATATTGTAGGTAGTCATTCAGTTTTTTCTCAGGGTCAACTAAATATATGTTGTTGTCAGTCCAAATGAATAAACGGTTGTGATAAGCTTTGTTGTGTTTGATTGTAGGACAAAATATTACAATGTTTTCAAAGTGGTGTATGTATCTTGTTTGTAAGAGGTTAAGAACAAATTCAGTTTTCCCACACCCAGTGGCACCACAAAACAATCCACAGTGTGGGTCAAGGGTTATCAAGCTCCGGTTCATTTTAATACACAATATAATTTTAATATATGTGTCCACTCAGTCTGCTTTCTGCAATATTGAGTTGTGCGTCATAAATCAGGTACAAATATATGTTTATGGCTGCAGCAGTTTCAACCTTCTTTTGTATCTGAATTGTTATTCCATCACTACCATTTTCGACAGTTCGACCTGACCCATGAAGATAATCATCATCTGTACTACGAAGGTCTAGCCACAGTGCATACTTGTTTGTAAGGTATTGTCCGATCCTAACATCATACAGATGTAGATCTTTGCACGCAATGTTTGCAGGTTTATCTCTAATCCTTCCACCCGCAAAATACTTTGTGATCTCATCGTAGTGTTGATAAGGTAACATTCCAGACGCGTACACTTGATTAGGACGGCCTTCGATTGTACAGGACAAATGTGTAATCTTAGGATTGTAGAATTTTTCTGAATCCCGTTTATATGGATCTGCTGGTTCAACAAACAACATAAGAATACCTTTCAGTGACCTAGCTGGTGTGTTCAAGTTTATGTTCCACATTGGGTCACTCTTGTCTTTTTGCATTCTCTTGGCTGGACTTCGCGAACGAAGATTTTATAGGAGTTGCCCACGACGTCTGCAGGCTTGTTCGTGGCTGCGGAGGCCAATCCGGGACAGGCAGGTTCGACCGCAGTGGCTGCAGGGGAAGGTATGGCCAGAGTTCTGAGTTGCGGCATCTCTGTTCTTTCTCCTGAGCCGCTTGTCCTTAAGGCTAGCTCTGCGAGAGTCCTCAAAGAAGACAGCTGCCTTGTAAATAGTGGAGCGCCAGGTGTCACGGTCCACAGCAAGCGAAGACCACTGGTGGTGGTCGATTTGGCAGGCACTAAGTGACTTCTTGAGACAGTCTTTGTATCTCTTCTTTGGTGCCCCTCTGTCACGGTGTCCATTAGTTAGTTAGTTATTTGGGTTTAACGCCGAGCAGGCAACTAAGGCCATCTCACGGCGGGATGGGTAAAAATCTGGTCAGCCAGACTAAAAGCAAGGTCTTAAGACAAGATGTAAATATAGATTAAAAATCTCAGGCTAAAATGTCGCACATGTCTGGAAAAGAAACGTCTACAGACTCTCAAAAAGGGCAAATAAAAAAATTCACATAGTCTATGAATGCTCAGATCTTGTTAAAAATATTGCATTCTCTCAAAAAATTGAAGATTTTGTCCGGGGGAACATCCCGGAACAAAACCTTCAAGGAGTCTGCTGTGAAGTGTTTATATCTGGTGTCAATTAGGTCAGCACAATACAGCAAAAAGTGTCGAACAGAAAACTGCTCATCACAGGCAAAACACCATGGACGCTCATCCTGTTTAAGTAAGTAAGAGTGCGTAACATATGTGTGCCCGATGTGGAGCCGAGCAAGGACAGTCTCCTCACGGCGGCTGCCGCAGCGGAAAGGTAGACTGTCAGACAACTTAGGAAGAGCTTCATGAAGCTTGTTCCCTTCCTCTTTGTCCCACTCGGACTGCCACTCGCGGGCTATGTACGCACTAATAACAGGTTTAAAATCACTATAGACAGTCTGTGTGTCAGGGACAGGGTCACTGCGGGCACTGTTGGCAGCAGAATCTGCGATTCTGTTGCCTTCGATGCCCACATGGCCTGGGACCCAAATAAAAATGATGTCATAATATTCCTTCATCAAGTCCGCGTAGAGCTCTCTAATCTGCACCAGCAGTGGATGGTCTGTTCCCGCGCCCTGAAGGGCCTGCAGGGCAGAAAGAGAGTCAGACAGAATCAGGAAGTTCCTTTCCCGAGACTGATAGGCATGCTTGAGTGCTAGCAGAATGGCCTGCAGTTCTGCACTAAATACAGAGGAATGGTCAGGGAGACGGAGCTTAAATGGGCGTCTAGGATGGCGAGAGGACACTGCAGCCGCAGCCACTCTTCCATCCTCAGACTTGGACCCATCCGTATAAAGACGACAATAGCCAGGAAAAATTGAAAGGAGTTCATTGAGGCTCTGTTGGTATATGGCTGGTGGAGTACAATCCTTCTTGTGGGCAGTCAAGTCCAGCAAGATGTCAGGAACTGGTAGTAGCCAGGGTGGAGTGACGTGTTGCAGAGATTCCGAAACTTTGTCCAGGTCCACTCCGGCCGCCTGCAGATGAGGTCGGACACGGAAGGAAAGTGGACGGACAGCTCCCGGATGGGCATCGTAAATCTCTGCAAACGACGGGTTAAAAACACAATCATAGGCAGGATTTTCTGGATGGGCCTTCAGCTTCAGAACGTAGCTGAGCATGAGGCGGATGCGGCGGAGCCTGAGAGAAGGCTCCCCTGCCTCTGCATACAGACTAGGAACTGGAGATGTCCTAAAGGCTCCCAGACATATGCGCAGACCTTGATGGTGAATTGTGTTCAGACGCTGCAGAACAGACTTGGAAGCCGAGCCATATACCACAGAGCCGTAATCCAGTTTGGACCGAACAAGGGCCCGGTACAGTCGAAGTAAGACAATGCGGTCTGCACCCCAGTCAGTACAACCAACGACACGAAGAATGTCGAGGGCCTTCCGACAAGAGGTTCTAAGGTAGTTAACATGGTTGCAGAAGGTCAATCTTTTGTCAAAGATGACCCCCAAAAACTTAGCCTCTTCAGCCACCTTAATTGGCACTCCAGCAATGCTCAGGCTAGGTTCTGAAAAAAATTTCGTCTGGTTAGTAAAATGCACACAGACTGTCTTGGAGGGCGAGAATCTGAATCCATTGAGAGACACCCACCCCTGGATGCGATCAACGCACAGCTGCAAGCGCCTCTCAAGGGACGCAAGTCCTCGACCTCGTGCACACAAAGCAAAGTCGTCCACAAACAAAGAGCATTCAGAATCATCCTTGACGGCCTTTACAATGTTATTTATTTTAATGCTAAATAAAACAGGAGATAGAATACTGCCCTGCGGGACACCCATCTCCTGTTCAAAGGAGTCGGAGAGGGTGGAGCCCACACGGACATGGAACGACCTGTTGGACAAAAAATTGTGAATAAAAACGGGCAGATGCCCTTTAAAACCCATGTCCGACAAATCAGACATTATACCATGCTTCCAGGTAGTGTCATATGCCTTTTCAAGATCAAAGAAAATTGCATAGACATGCTGCTTGTTGACAAAAGCATCTCGGATAAAAGACTCAAAGCGGACTAGATGGTCAGTTGTACTACGGAAGCGCCGGAAACCGCACTGGAGGTCTGTGATGAGACCCTGTGACTCAAGATGCCACACCAGTCGGGCGTTGACCAAGCGTTCCATAGTTTTACATAAACATGATGTCAAAGCTATTGGCCGGTAGTTGCCCGGGTCGGAAGGATCCTTACCCGGCTTGGGAATTGGCACAATCACAGCCTGGCGCCAAGATGGCGGAAAATGACCGGTTATCCAGATATGGTTAAAGGCCTTGAGAAGTACAAGGAGTGAATCCTCAGGCAGATGTGTTATGAGCTGATAATGGATGGTATCTAATCCAGCAGCAGAGTCAGTACATTTCTGCATGGCTTGCTGCAATTCTGAAAACGTAAAAGGGGCATTATAGTCTTCCAAGTTATCCGATATAAAATCACAAGCACAAGATTCTCGCTTCTCCTTCTCTCTCTGGAAGAAAGGTGAATAATGCTCTGTTGAAGAATTATGGGCAATGGTGGAGGCAAGCAAATTGGCCACAGCCTTTTTATCTGTGACCAAACTGGCACCATCTCTAAGATGGCCAACAGAAGCCGAGCCACCCCTGCCCCTAATTCTTCGAACAGCCTTCCAGACTTTTTGGGACGGAGTCCTAGAAGATAAAGATGAGACGAAGCGTCTCCAGGAAGCACGGCGTTCACGTTTAAAAATATAACGGGCTTTCACCCGCTGTCTTTTAAAGGTTAAAATATTTGCTTGCGACGGATTACGAAATGCACGTCGCTGAGCAGATTTGCGCATTGTTTGGGCCTTGCGGCACTCTTCATTGAACCATGGTACTCTCGGCTTCCGAGGGAGTGATGTGGAAGTTCTAGGGATGGTTTCACCTGCAACCTCCAACAAAATAGAAGTAAAACAAGAAACAGGTTCTTCAGCTGACATGACCACCTCCTCTGTAAGACGAGACTGACAGAGAGAGGCAAACAGAGACCAGTTAGCTTTCTTGAGATTCCAGTGCCCCACCGGCGAATCCTCCTCACAGCTGACCGATGACAGGACTACTGGGAAGTGGTCACTACCACACAGGTCATCGTGAACCTTCCAGTCAAAGTCCAGCATGAGAGAAGGATCACACACAGTGAGGTCTAGAACAGAACTAGATCCGGAACCTGAGTTAGAGTATGTAGGTGAGCCATCGTTAAAGACACATAGGTTAAGTTGAGAAAAAACATCTTCTAACATCTGACCTCTGCCATCATAGTGGTCACTACCCCAAAGGTGAGCATGACCGTTAAAATCCCCCATGAGAATAAAGGGAGGGGGCAGTTGATCTACTAAGTGAAAAATATCATTGCTACAGACCCGCAGTGATGGTGGCAGGTAAATACTGCATATGGTTATGGTCTTTTTTAAGGTAACCCGAGCAGCGACAGCCTGAAGACAGGTGTCGATGCTAACGGGGCTACATAAAATTTGGCTACTAATGAGAAGAGCCGCTCCACCCGAGCGCCTCTCCGAATCAGAGCCTTTATGTATAACATTAAAACCATTAAAAGACACAGGGTCAGAAGTCTTCAGGTAAGTCTCCTGAAGAGATATGACTGAGGGGTTATAGAACTTGACTAAAAGACGTAATTCCTCAAAGTTAGCTCGAAAACCACGACAATTCCACTGAAGCAAAGAGTCCATGATTAAGTCTGATCTGGGGGTAAGGAGTTTTTCCCCCCTTTTTCCTTTACCTTGGAAGGAGTTGAAGAAACAGGGGGGCCGGCTCCCGGGCCTCCTCTGGTTCTTCGGAGAGGAAGGGGGTGGAGCTGCCGCAGCATCAGCAACAACAACTTCCACTCCCTCCATCCGCTCCTCCAGTGCAGCATATTTGTTTTGAAGGGGCACATCTGTGTTCCCCTTCTGGGCCCGTGCGCACAGCGGTCCCATAGATTTCTTAGACTTCTGGTCCTGGGCAGCGTTCCTGCCGCTAGAGTTAGCGGCCTTAGAAGGCTGACTAGAGCCAGAAGCCTTTGGAGTTGACTGACTAACAGGTTTGGGTGGGGGCTGAGGCTTAGGGGCAACAGAAGGCGGCACAACCGGACCGGCAGTGTCCGCCTTCTGCGTTCCCTGGCTCCTTGTCACCACCGGAGGAGGGTTACTCTCCAGGGGCGAGATGAGCCGAGGCTCCGCCCCCAACCAAGAAGTTGGGGTCTGACATGAAAAGTCTTTGGTGGGGCGCTTGCCTGCCACCGCTGCACTAAAAGTATACACTGAGGTGTTAGAGGTTGGGGCAGCCGCAGCTGCACCAGGGCCTTCAACCAGTTTTTTGGCATCCAGAAAGGACAGCCCCTTCTCCACACGCACCTGCTGAATCTTGCACTCGGATATCCAACGAGGGCATTTCTTATCCGAAGCCATATGCGCCCCCTGTCAATTCACACACAGGGGGGTGGCTGTGCAGGACTCAGCAGAGTGTCCGGGCCTAGTGCAACGGGCGCATGAAGCCTCTGCCTGACGGCATGTCTTCTGCCCATGGCCATACTTTTGGCACTTAAAGCACCGGATGGGAAGAGGGACGTACTTTTTCACTCTCAGGGAGTAGTAACCTCCCCAGATGGTAGTAGGAGGGGTGGGGGTGCCAAACGTCAGGATGATGGTAGGGAGACGGATCTCCCCACCACCTCGCTTGGAAGCGAAGCGCCTGACGCAAGTCACCCCCTGAGACTTAAGGTTCCTTACAAGTTCATCTTCTGACAGTTCTGCCAAAGCTTGATCTTTGATTACGCCTCTTGACGAATTCATAGTTTTGTGGGGTGTGACTTCCACAGGAGTGTCTCCGATGGAAGAGAGCCCCAGCAGCCCGCTGGAGTGTGCCCGAGTACGGCACTCCACCAGCAAGTCACCAGACCTGAGGCGCTGGGCGTCAGGCCTGCCAACACGGCTCCTGAGGGTCTCCCCCACCAGAAAAGGATGCAGCTTGGTAACTGGTTTCTCCTTCACCTTGCTATGGACAATGAGGAAGCGAGGCCATACGGCCGACGCCTGAGGCGTCGCTTCCTCACAGTCTGAATCACTGTCATGGTCAAATTCGGTGTCTATATGCCGTTTCTGTGCTAGTTTTGGTTTTTTTGTTTTATCCATATTATATTAGTAGAGATATTCATCCCCCGGGGGTCCCCGCCCGCCACCGAGCCCAACAAGGGAAAGTGCAACTGTCGGCGGGTCTCCAGCCGACGCACAATGGAGACTGCCCGAAAGATATACTCAAGGGGGTAAGCCCGATTGAACCGTTTGAGCCACCGCCTTCTATCACACCGTTGAATGCAGGGGAATACTGGCGTAAAGCACCTAATCAGCAGCAAAGGCTATAGCATGGTGCTCCGTATAGCAACCCGCATGTCAACAGTGGGATAGGGCTCAACGTGACAAGAGCCGATTGACTAGGCCGGTACGACTAGCCTCCAGTTTAGGCAGAAGTCAAGGCCAAAGTGGAGTGTTTCAGCCACCAGGATCCTCTTCTCCCCCGACACGGGTCTCCAAGCACGGCAAACACTTGGGATCCAAAGGACCAAAAAGTCACGAGTATTTTTAAGGACCAATCCAACATGGTACGACCTAGGTTAGCACAGCTCCTTAAAAACCGGACCAGTGAAAAGGCTGAACAACATATCTGCTGACATCAAGTCCTAATCCTGGACAAAGATGGCACCCGTCCGCTAACCCACTCAGTCAGGGACTGAGCGGACTACCCACCTACGCCACGTGGAGGCCGGTGCCGGGTAGGCGTCACGGTGTCCAGTAGCAAGCTCGCCGAACAGGGTGATCTTTGGTAGGCGATGATCCTCCATCCTGGAGACATGCCCCGCCCAGCGGAGCTGTGTCCGCAGCAGCAAAGCCTCGATGCTCACGGTTTCAGCCTGTTCAAGGACCTCGACATTGGTGACATAGTCACTCCAGTGAATGCCCAGGATGGTACGCAGGCAGCGCTGGTGGAAGCGTTCGAGGAGTCGTAGTTGGCTGCGGTAGAGGGCCCAGGACTCGGAACCATACAGCAGGGTGGTGAGGACCACAGCTCTGTACACGCTGATCTTGGTGCCTGTTTTCAGCTGTTGATTGTGCCACACCCGCTTGAAAAGTCGCCCGAAAGCGCTGTTCGCTTTTGCCAGCCTGCTGTCAAGCTCCTTGTCCAGCTTGGCGTCCGACGTGATAATGCAGCCAAGGTAAGTAAACTGGTGCACTGACTTTAGTTCAGACTCGCCGATGGTGATGTGAGGAGGGCGATACACTGTCTTGGGTGCCGGCTGATGGAGGACCTCTGTCTTTTTCAGACTGACCTCGAGTCCAAAGAGCTGGGCAGCGTCTGCGAAGCAGGACGTGATGCGCTGCAGGGCTCTCTCTGTGTGTGCAACGAGGGCAGCATCATCAGCAAAAAGCAGCTCACGGATCAGTTGGTCTAGGGTTTTCGTGTGGGCCTGCAGTCGTCTGAGGTTGAACAGGCTGCCATCGAGACGATACCTGATGTACACTGCATCGTCATCATCGAGGTCCACTGTGGCCTGCTTCAACATCATGCTAAAAAAGATGGTGAAGAGGGTCGGTGCCAGCACGCAGCCCTGCTTTACGCCGTTGAGAATGGGGAATGGTTCTGAGAGGTCATTGTTGAGTCTGACCTGACCTTGCTGGTCCTCGTGTAGCTGGACAATCATGTTGAGGAACTTTGGGGGACAGCCAAGTCGCTCCAGGATCTGCCACATGCCTTGCCTGCTCACAGTGTCGAACGCTTTTGTTAGGTCGACAAACGTTACGTACAGCCCTTTGTTCTGCTCGCGGCACTTCTCCTGTAGCTGTCTCAGCACAAAGACCATATCGGTGGTGCTCCTGTTTGCTCTGAAGCCACACTGGCCCTCTGGGAGTTGCATTTTTTGCACTTTTTGCATTAAACTATGTCTAATTACCCTGTCATAATAAATTGGAAGTCTTGACTGATACTGATTTTGAATGAGTCTGGCTAGATCAGTGTGTGTGACAATTTCATATTCCAAGGAAATGTTAGAGATCTTGTATGTTGCATCTGTGGCAGATGATTTAATAACTTTGGAGTAGTCATTGAAGGTTAGTTCAAAACTCAGACGGTCATTCAGTGCTCCTTGATAATAAGGCAAATGAGCTGTTAGGATTTCAAACTCAAGAGGAATGTAAAATCTGGTTCCATATGTTTCTGCTATAATAACTTCCTTTGGTACCCCAGTAGTTGTTTTGTCTCCGGCATTGATTCGAAGTTTACCAACATTATCTGGCTGTATGCCTTGATAAATACGATCTTCTCGTTCTTCTCTTGTGAGCCAAAGGTCTTTGTAACAGTAAAACACATCTGCATCGTCAAGACTAAACACTTCTTGTCCTTCAAGTTTTACTTTAATAGTTCTAACAATTGCTCTGCCAAGATTGTCAACCAGTGTTCTGTTCACATCTGCGTCTGATGATAGTTTCAATATTAAATGCTAGGCGTGCAGTGCCAGGAACAATAACGTCACTGGGACCTAGGTTTGGAAACTTAACTGTAAGTGTTTGGTTCTGGTCTATGGTACTTGGATTGTTCGTGATGACTATCGATTGTCGAATGGCCTTAACACCCAGAGGCTCACGTAGTTTTCTGTATGGGTCTAACTTTGATCCGTAAGACTGTGTCATTTTTATTATGCACAATAAAAAATAATAAATTAATAAAACAATGGCTGCGGGAGAATTTAATCATGAAGATTTTGAAATGGATGACACGTATGATTTTGGTAATACAACAGATATGACAGATATGGCAGATATGACTGGTACAAGAAATATTTACAGTTTATGTCACGAACTTTTAGAAACCAAAGTGAACTCATTTTATGATCATGTTGGTGGCCGCCCAGACAACGTAGATCCTAATCAGTTTGAACTTGATGGCAAGGGTCATTTATATTTAAATACTGTTGACAAAGGAAAATTACTATTGACTAACAAAAAAGACCCTAGTAGGTTTAGGGCTCTAAGTACAATAAAAAATGAAGGTGGTGTTGGTGCCTTGCTTCAACTTGGAATTGGTGGGTCTCCTGTCACGCCAAGACTGGCTAGTGTTCTTCACGACACACAAACAAAGTTGCCAACAGGGCAACAAATTGAAATGGCACCAGTAACAAGCCTACCAGAAATAGCAAACACAGTGATACAAGAAACTTCATTTACTGAAGGGCAAATAAATGACGCTTTGAAAACAATAAATGATCCACCTTTGTCAATGCGGGAGATTATGGGTTTGGATAAATCACTGCAGACAAAAATAAGAGGTGAGATGGTTAATAATCTTGCCAAACTGGGAGAGCTTGATAAACACATAGAACGTGAAAAAGAGAATGATTGATTGATTGTACATTGCTTAATGTCCCGACAGCAACAAGGCTTTCTCAGGACGTGCCTGCACTGCTTGTGAAAAAAAACTAAACAGAAAATTGAATGTATGTCGCCAGCCGGTCAAATACATTAAATAAACCTACAACATGGGGCATAAATAAAGCTAAGACCATTTAGCAACACACATCCAATATCAAGAGCTACAGGCAGTGCAGACAGTAGGGAGAGTTTTAAAAAGGCAAATACAGGTGAATGGACAAAGGGTAGACAGAAACACATGCCCCAGAATAGAGAGAAAAACCCACCCTGTGGGGCTGACCAGGGTGACCCTGGGAACTAAAAAATACCTAACCCCACCCAAGTCCCCCAGGGCAGACCCGGGTGGGGCGTGAAAAAGAGAAACTGGCTATCGCAGACACAGAAATGAAAGAAAGAATCCAACACAGATTAAATTGATTGTACATTGCTTAACGTCCCGACAGCAACAAGGCTTTCTCAGGACGTGCCTGCACTGCTTGTGAAAAAAAACTAAACAGAACATTGAATGTATGTCGCCAGCCAGTCAAATACGTTAAATAAACCTAAAACATGGGGCCTAAATAAAGCTAAGACCATTTAGCAACACACATCCAACATCAAGAGCTACAGGCAGTGCAGACAGTAGGGAGAGTTTTAAAAAGGCAAATACAGGTGAATGGATCTTGGGTAGACAGAAACACATGCCCCAGAATAGAGAGGAAAACTCACCCTGTGGGGCTGACCAGGGTGACCCTGGGAACTAAAAAGTACCTAACCCCACCCAAGTCCCCCAGGGCAGACCCGGGTGGGGGAAACACAGATTAAATGATTTGCAGATAGAAAGATCTGGACGATTAGAAGTGATTAGTATTGGAAGACAAAAACTGAAAACACAGGTCAACAGGATTAGAGAAACTATTCAGAAAATACTTCACGAAGACACTACTCTGGCTGAGAGACTTAAAACACTTTTCAGAAAACAAGGTATTACAATTGCTAGTTTAATTACAGCTCTTGGATTTATTATCAGTACTGTTGTGTTAGCTGTCTCCGGTGCTGGTGGACCCGGTGGTTCTCCACCTCCAGCACCACCAACCCCAGGCCCCCCAGCTCCAACTGACCCAAAAGATTTACAGTCATGGGTAAAAAAAACAGTTGTCTCACATATCAGACTTGCTTAAAAAATTGGCTCTGAAAGCAGTGGATGCTTTGCCTGGCATAATTGGCACTGTTGTCAGTTGGATGATTACTACTATAGCAAAGGCAGTAGGGTTTATGGCAGAGCATGTGTGGATCTTTCTGGTTACAGTAGGTGGGTTGATCGTGGCTTATTATTATTATTATTTAATGAAACAGATAAAGAAGTAATACCCCTAATCCTGTTAGACCTATCACCAATGCAGTTCTTTCTGACTCATGTGTGTCAGGGGTTGACTGTACTGGTTGTATGAGTGCCGGTGTTGGGGCCGGGGCCGGGGCTGGGGGTGTTACTCTCTGTAATGGTTTTAACAACTGTACGTGTGTGGTTGTTGCTCCCAAGTTTACAGATTGATTGAGACCGAGTTTTTGACCAACACCTGCAACAATGATTTCATTATTATAATTTGTTATTGTCCCCATTTGGTTTGATTGTACATTGCTTAACGTCCCGACAGCAACAAGGCTTTCTCAGGACGTGCCTGCACTGCTTGTGAAAAAAAACTAAACAGAAAATTGAATGTATGTCGCCAGCCGGTCAAATACATTAAATAAACCTAACACATGGGGCCTAAATAAAGCTAAGACCATTTAGCAACACACATCCAATATCAAGAGCTACAGGCAGTGCAGACAGTAGGGAGAGTTTAAAAAAGGCAAATACAGGTGAATGGACCTCGGGTAGACAGAAACACATGCCCCAGAATAGAGAGAAAAACCCACCCTGTGGGGCTGACCAGGGTGACCCTGGGAACTAAAAAATACCTAACCCCACCCAAGTCCCCCAGGGCAGACCCGGGTGGGGGAGTCCCCATTTGGAGTTGAAGATCAGATGGTAACATGTATAACCCGAAGCCAACTACAAAGTCAACTTTTGATCTGGCATATCTAAGAATGTCTTGGTAGCGTTGTATGCTTGACGGGAGATCTACTGTTGAATTAATTGAATCTTCAAGATTTGCAAGAAACTGTTTTTGCGAATCGAATATTCCACTTCCATTCAAAATATTTGATTTTGTTAGTTTGATTGATTGTACACTGCTTAACGTCCCGACAGCAACAAGGTTGATTGATTGATTGTACATTGCTTAACGTCCCGACAGCAACAAGGCTTTCTCAGGACGTGCCTGCACTGCTTGTGAAAAAAAACTAAACAGAAAACTGAATGTATGTCGCCAGCCGGTCAAATACGTTAAATAAACCTACAACATGGGGCCTAAATAAAGCTAAGACCATTTAGCAACACACATCCAACATCAAGAGCTACAGGCAGTGCAGACAGTAGGGAGAGTTTTTAAAAGGCAAATACAGGTGAATGGACAAAGGGTAGACAGAAACACATGCCCCAGAATAGAGAGGAAAACCCACCCTGTGGGGCTGACCAGGGTGACCCTGGGAACTAAAAAATGCCTAACCCCACCCAAGTCCCCCAGGGCAGACCCGGGTGGGGTCCGACAGCAACAAGGCTTTCTCAGGACGTGCCTGCACTGCTTGTGAAAAAAAAAAAAAAACAACCAACTAAACAGAACATTGAATGTATGTCGCCAGCCGGTCAAACACATTAAATAAACCTAACACATGGGGCCTAAATAAAGCTAAGACCATTTAGCAACACACATCCAATATCAAGAGCTACAGGCAGTGCAGACAGTAGGGAGAGTTTAAAAAAGGCAAATACAGGTGAATGGACCTCGGGTAGACAGAAACACATGCCCCAGAATAGAGAGAAAAACCCACCCTGTGGGGCTGACCAGGGTGACCCTGGGAACTAAAAAATACCTAACCCCACCCAAGTCCCCCAGGGCAGACCCGGGTGGGGTGATTTTGTTAGTGATTGTGCACCTAGTATACACCAGACATATGTTCTAATTGACTCATTTACGTGCTCGACTCCTGCTTGAGTAAACCCATCACTTTTGTCTAAAATAAATGTGGTCCAGGCGTTTGACTGTTTCTGCTCAATTGATCCTATCCAGACTTCAGATTTTGATGAGAATGAAGTGTAACCAGGGTAATAATCTTGAGGGTATTGTCTGTGACTCAAAGCGTAATACAATGTGCCCATGCCTTTGTGATCATCAAGTTTTTGTGTGAAGTCATACCTGGGGCTTATGTTAAACTCATTACAGATGCGTTCAAATGCTTTCATATCCATGGGGTTGTTATACCTGTTGAAACTGGATTCAGTGGGTAATGGTGTATGCAGTTTTGACAGTATACGTCTAAGCTGGTAATAAACATGAAAACGATAGACAGACCTAATCAGTTTGTTTGAGTGATTCAAGTGGTCTGTAAATGAAACACCACAGCCTGTAGTTGAACACAGTATGGCAAAGTTAAGTTGATTTTGAAACATCTGTAGTGGACTTGAGGACCACTTTCTTGCAGTAGAGTCGTCTGTTATTGGAGGGTTTAGGTAATGATCAAATGGATTTGGTACTTTGACTTGGAATAGATCTTGTTCAGACACAGCTATGTCGAGTTGATTTAGTTGAATTATTTTCTGTTCATAAGTAGGTGCGACATTGTATTTGGCATCCACATTAAATTGAAATGCGTTTGTAGTGGTAATGGTTGGTGATTTAAATTCCATCCTTTTTTATATGAGATAATAAAAATGTTTATTACCTTAACAAATCTTGACACAAGCAAACCAGTGTGGTTAACTAATGGGATTGATAATCGTGATGGTAGTAAGGCTGTAGCTATCCATGAAATGTTCTACACAGTAAAATGGTTTAATGTAGAAGATGATATATATAATAAAGTAATTTTTGGTGGTAAGACGGAAGCTTTACCGCCTGGGTATTATGACTTTTGTACTATAGCTGAATGGTTTCAAAGTAATTTTAAAATTAAAGCAACTTTAAATCCAGCTAACCTACTTGTTACATTAGAATCTCCAACACAAGATTGGTTAAAGATCTCAGATAGATTTGTATATTTACTTGGATTTTATATTGACGAAGATTGGTGGAGATCAGATGATTTAGATGAAGCTATGTTTGGTATTATAACAATGAAGACAAAAAAACTTAAAATAACTGGAAAACGACCTGTCAATTTGTCAGTACACACAGTGCTAAATGTTTATTTGAAAGAACTAAACACATCTGAGAATGTTCACAATGGAAAGCCTTCAACTTTGTTGAGATGCTTACCTACTGGAACTGCTCCGTATTGTGAAAGTGTAGTTGTTAGATTTCCTAATTTGCAGTTTAAGAAATTAGGTTCCAGTTTCTTTGAGTCACTGAGTATATCTGTAACTAATCAGGATGACAAACCAGTTCTTATGCATGATTTTAGTGTTGTGTTAGAAGTTAAATAATTTTATTTTTGTTTATAAAAATGAGTGGTCTTGGTCCGAAGCGAACAATCATACCAGTTGCGTGTCCAGTAACAGAGTTGAAAGATTTGGCAGATGTACAGGATTTTGAGAAGGAGGGGGATGTTGGAGAAATATATGGTTTTGAACTTGATTCAAATGGCATGTACAAGAGGAAAGTAATTGTTGACATGAAAGACGGTGAAAAACAGATTCCTAAACTTGGTCAGCTACGTGATGTTACTGTACCTACTCCACCTGTAAATAATTTGCCCTACAACTTAATACATGTGAGTAGTAAGTGGGTTGTTTCACCTGTGCCTGCACCACCTCCAACAATTGACTGGGACATAAAGATTGAATTTATTAGTCCTTATGTATACACTGATGATGAAAGCGCCTTAGTGTTTAGGAAGGTTGTTAATTCTGGGCCGCTTATTGTAAGTCTTGTTCCAAGCTTTGCCCCAGACGACAATAGCAGAGAAAAACTGAAAGTTGAAAATTATGAGAGACGGAGATATCTTCTTACACATAGGAAGGGTAGGTCTGATGCAAAGGTCGTGTTTGCACCAATAAACTTTCCCATCGCAAGAGAAGCGACAATAGTATTTGAAATTATCATGAGATCAGTAACTACTGCTAAAGAGGCTCAAATTGCACAAGGAATTAAACTTACATGGAATGACACAGTATCAGAATCAACAAAGGTCTTTATTGCTATTACAAAAAATAATGATGTTATTAATGTTTCGAGCAGTGTTCCAGCTGTCAAGGTGGTGGTAGACAAAGCAACTTTTGTTCGTCTAACTTACATAAACCTTGAACACATTGATCTTGTTGCATTTTATTATGCTAACAAATTGTATACTTTTGAAGAGTTGCAAAATGTAATTGCTGATTAAATAAAAAAAATATTTGTCAATTAAAAAAAAATGGTAAACTTCTATCCACAACTACCGACGCTTGAGCCGACTGAAACAAATGTGATGACTAAAACAACACTTGCGCCTGATCCACAGGTGACAGCTGTGCCAATTGCATCAGATAAAACATTACAGGCAGATGCATTCAGATTAAATAATATTACAGAAGCTTTGAAATATTTGGAAAGTGAAGAGGCTAAGTACTCACGGTGCAAAAGGAGGTATAAGTCAGTATTTAATTCTGTTCAAAACACTTCTATGGCTATTGGTGCAGTTTCAGCTTCATGTTCTGTAGGGGGTATAGTTCTGTTCGCCACAGGAATTGGAAGTTTGGCTGGAATAGCAATTGAGGGTGTTAGCGTTGCTACATGCCTGGCTTGCTTTGGTTTGGAAGCCTTGAACAAGAGGTTTCACACGAAATTACAGAAACATGAAGCATTGAGTACGCTTGCTGGTGCAAAGCTGAGCAGTATGAAACTTATTATCAGTAAGGCATTAAACGATAATTTTATTGATGACGAAGAATTTAAGCGGGTCCAGGATGATTTAAATAATTACAAGAAACAGAAGTCTGAAATACAGAATAAAATGCGTAGTCAATCTCCCGTGAATGTTGAAGAACTAAAGGCTAGTTTTTTTAGCAGAGGGAAAAAGGATAGGGGTACAGGAAACCACAGAAAAACTACACAATCTTTTAAACAAATAAAAATCAGATTTGGTAATCGTTTATTAATGTCATACACTTCACAGAAAAATGCCATGCCACTTACACCACTTGTGCCTGATTATTTAACCCCATCAGCACCACCACCTGAGTATTACTGAGAAAAAAAAGTTTTTTTATTGTCCTTGTGTCTTGATAAATCTGTCTCAGTGTCTTGGGACTTGAGTCAAGTTGTTGTAAGAACTTAGGGTAAGTACTTGTAAGAACTTAGGGTAAGTAATTAATAAGTTCTTATGACAACACACTTAAAGGTTACCTCTGCAGGTTCCTAAAAGTTAGTTGCAACTTGTTAATAAGTATTAAGTTTCACTTGGCATCACTTGATCAGGTAAATGATTAGGTATTGACAGAGACAATAGTTATAGAGAGAGAACAATAGAGACCCGAAAGATAATCAGATCAATAAGGCCGCATCAGTCATGCTCGTCAGTTTTTAAAAATCAAAGGGTTGATTGGGTAATAACGGGGGCGTAATGGGGTCAAAAATTTTATTATTAAAAATGACGTAATTTAATGACGGATGCGGCTCTATTGAATTAATTGTCTTTCGGGTCTCTATTGTTCTCTCTCTCCTTGTGGCGGCCTGGCCCATGGTGTTTGATTGCTACAAGTTCGCCAGGTTGCAAGAAGTGAGCCTTTGCACCCCGATCCGCGCTGTTGTACCGTTTGGCCGCAGCCTTGACCAAGTTTTCGTTTGCCTGCTGGTTAGTCCGTAGCACCTGCTTCTTGAGTTTTTCATCCCAGTTGATCGGACCGTTTGCTGCGAGAGCCGGCGTTTGCAAGAGCTGATCAATATCAAGATGCGGTTCGCGGCCAAACATCAACCGGTATGGTGAAAAGTTTGTGCTGGAGTGTGGCGTACAGTTATAAGCCATAACCAGGTCAGGGAGGTGTTTCGGCCACTGGTGTTGCTGGTTTTCGCTCAAGTTCCGCAACAGGTGAAACATGGTGCGGTTGAACCTCTCGCACTGCCCATTTCCTTCAGGGCTAGTGCGGCTCTTTTTGACACCATAGCGTTTGCATAGTTCTTCAATCACCTCCGCTTCAAAACTCCTGCCTTGATCACTGTGCAGCCTCTCTGGAGCTCCGTACTTGAGGAATCACTCCTTGATTAGTTTGGCTGCCACCGTTTGTGCAGTCTGGTCTCTAGTGGGAACAGCTTGCACGAACTTTGTGAAAACATCCGTCATGACCAAAACGTTCTCAGTGCCATCTGAGGACATGTCGACTTTGGTGAAGTCTACTGCGAGTATCTGGAGGGGGCGCATGGCCTCCAGATGTCCCATGGGCGTGTGGAAATCTTGAGGCCGACCCATGAGGCAGCGCTGGCAACGGTCAAGGTGTTGTTTGACCTCTGTGTGCATTCCTGGCCAGTATACTCTAGACTGTAGTAGCTTCATCGTTCGTTCATAGCCCTGATGCCCCATGAAGTCATGCAGAGCTTCAATGGTTTTGTGCTGGAGGCATGAGGGAAGTACAAGCTGATCTGACTGGCCAGCACCCGGGTATCGGCATGCTCGTCGCAACCTCGCGGTTGGCTTCCGAGTATTCCCCCTGTGCCCTTAACACCATTCGTGTCCAGATACAATTGGTCGTGGAGTCGAAGAAGCGCCTTCAGAGCTAATTGTCCTTTGCGGGCTTGAGGTCGTTTTGGGAAAACAGCTAGCACAGGCCCGATGACATCATCGTCCAGCTGCATCTGGCGGAGATCAGTTGGATCCTGAAGAGGAACTAATGACTTTTTGTCATGTGTCTCTGTGATATGCCTTTTGGGTGCGACCAGGTCTGGTGTCTAGTGCCAAGCGGGCACAGAAGACCTCAGGCACAGCGTGTATTTCTGCTGGCACCACAAGTGGTTGACACGTTGGGGGAGAGATATGAACCTCTTGTGCAGTGACGTCAGATGCGGCTTCGGCTGTAAGCTGTCTGCACGTGGCCGTGTCATCCGTGGGAGCGATTGCGGGTCCACAGACGGGTGGCCGGGAGAGTGGGTCAGCAGGGTTACGGCGGCCAGGGACATACTTGATATCAAACTTGAATGGTGATAACTGCGCCGCCCACCGCTGCTCAATGGCTCCATGCTTTGCAGAGTTGAAGCTTATCAGGGCGCTGTTGTCCGTGTAGACGGTGCATGCGGAGCCAATGAGGTAGTGTCGAAACTTCTCAGCAACAGCCCATTTAAGGGCCAGGAACTCTAGCTTGTAGCTGCAGCGATGGCTGAGGTAGTATTTGTACTCTGAGGGTTGGAGGCGACGACTGGCGAATGCCACGGGCTTTCTGCGCCCATCCCCCTGGACTTGTGACAGGATGGCACCTAAGCCATCCTGACTGGCATCCGTCTGAACAATGAAAGGCTTAGTGAAGTCAGCATAGGCCAGTGTAAGTGCTGAAGTCAAAGCCTGCTTTAGTGCCTGGAAAGAGGCATCATGCTTGGGACCCCAACTGGTCTTGATGCTAACTTCTTTGTGGAGTCTTGGCTGACTTTAGCGACAAGGTCATGTAGGGGACCAGCTAGCTTGGCGAAGCCTTCCACGAACCGTCTGTAATACAATGCGAAGCCGAGAAAACGTCGCAGCTCAGTGGTGTTCATTGGTACGGGCCATTCTTTCACTTTTGCCACCTTATCGTCTTCACACTGGATCCCTGCAGCTGAAATGGTATGGCCAAGGTAACTGACTTCTGTTGGTAGGAACTGGCACTTTTCTCGGCGCAGTTTCAGCCCAGTGTCCGCGATCTTCTTCAAAAGCCTACGCAGATGGTCCAGATGCTCTGTGAACGTCTTGGAGTACACCAGCAGGTCATCAAGATACACCAGGATATGTTCAAAAAGAAAGTCAGACATGACCCTCTGCATCAGCCTCTGGAATGTTGCTGGGGCCGAAGTCAGTCCAAAGGGCATTCTGGTGTATTCGTACAGTCCAAACGGAGTGCAGAAGGCAGTTTTGTGCTGATCTGCCTCATCCATTGCAATCTGATGGTAGCCAGAAGTGAGGTCAAGAGTGGAAAAATAACGGGCCCCAGCCAGTGCATCAAAGGATTCTTGTATTCTAGGAAGGGGGTATGCATCTCCTACAGTTTTGGCATTCAGTCTCCTGTAATCAACGCAGAGGCGCAGGCTGCCATCTTTCTTCCGCAAAAGGACCACAGGTGAGGCATAGAGACTGTGGCTGTCCACTATGACCCCTGCGTTCTTGAGTCCTTGAAGGTGTTGTCGAACTTCTTGCAGCATTGTTGGTGGTATGCTTCTGTAGAGCTGACTGATTGGCACGCTGTCAACAGTAGGAATTTGATGCTGAACGATGTCTGTAAATCCCAGATCTCTATCACCCTGTGAGAACACATGGCCATATTCATTTAGCAGCTCCTCCAGTTGTTGACATTGTGTTTCAGTGCCAGCGAAGTTTGGGAACTGGTCGTTGGAACTGGTACAAGGGGACGAGGATGGAGGGAAAGGGAGCTCAGATTTTGGGAACACAGTGATTTTGTCACAGGAAACGGTGATTTGCAGTGCTTCCTCTTTCTCCACTGAGTCAACAACTTCCAAGAAGGCTACCGGTGTTCGCGGCTGGAGTATGACGTGTTCATCAGTCAAATTGGCAACCCGGATATGGTAACACTGATGGCTGTCCACTACAGTTGGAACCAACAAGAGACCTTTTGGAAGTGGCAGCGCCATCTGAGATGCCACAAGCAGAACTGAGGGCTGGCCTCTCTTCTTTGGATAGCGAGGTCCAGTCACATGAATAGTTGCGAGTGAGTGTGGCTTGATATATTGGCGTCGAGTACACCGGGCGATGGCTCCCTTGGGGATTTGTTGCTTGGCACTCTGCAGAATGGCGGTGAGGCTAGTGGGTGCTTTCTTGCATAGCCCTAGAATGTTCATACCAATGAGTCCTGGCAGCTGTTGTCGGTATTTGGGTACACAGGTGTCCTTCATGACTAAAATAGGAACATTTTCTAGACATACATCAAAAATACAAACTTTAACCACTATGATACCTGTGTACTCTACTGGCAGACCATTTGCTGCGACCAATTTGATAAAGTTAGCTGGCTGGACGTTCACTGTTAAATTGTCTTTCACCCAGCTCTCTGTTACGGTTGTTACTTCACTACCAGTGTCAATAAGAGCCTCTAGTTCTTTTCCGTCTATCCTAAAAGTAGTTGTGGGGCGCTGGCCTACTAATCCATGCAACATGGTCCCCCCCGTTGCCAGGCTAGAGACAACGGGGGCTCTTAGTTTTCCTGTGGCTGCTGAGCTGCCGCCATAGGGTACTGTTGGTAGGGCTGTTGTTGAGGCATCATGGGGAATGGTGGAGGGGCATAATACTGTGGATAGTTAGGTGGGAATGAGGGCATGGACGGCTGCTGTGGTGACTCTTGGAGAGACGGGTGTTGTCGTGGGGACCCATGGTAGGCAGACCCACCTCTCCGTGAACGACCACGACTTCCCAGCCGCTGCTGGTATCGGGCCTTAGCTGGGCAGTTAGCCTCCCGATGCCCTGGCTAATCGCACCAGTAGCACCTGAAGGCCTGACGCGAAGTTTGTGGTGTTTGTGAAGTTACCGGTGGTGTGGGTGGCCCCAATGTCAGCTGCACTGCTTCCAGTTGGGCTGTCAGAGCTGCCACGGTCAAACGTAGCTGCCCGATGGAGGATGCAGATTCCACTGCGGCATCCATGTCTGGGTTCTCCCGTGTCCACCTTCGGGCCTCGTCATGGAGCTCCAGGTAAGTAGTGTCTGGTTGCTGGCGTAGCAGACCCCTTAGATGGGTGCGAAGGGGTACCTTCTACGAATTTATCCCGGAGAGTCCAGGCTGGGATGGCGTCATTTGCCGCAGCATTGGCCTGGCTTGCCAACGCCGACAGGGCTTGAGCATAAGCTAGGATAGGCTCCTTGATTTTCTGGCGACGGGCATGGAACTTCCGCAGACGATCTATTGCAGTAAAGTCCTCGCGAAAGGTGGCGGCAACTATATTTAACACCTGCGTCGCAGTCGCGCGTTGGCCAACAGGACGTCCCAGGACCTCTTCTTTGGCAGCTCCTTCAAGGTGCCCGATGACCCATTCCGCCCCCATGTCCTCAGGGATGTGGAATGAGTGGATCGCTCTCTGTGCGGCATCCACAAACGTTGACACAGAGCATCCCCCCTCTCCACTGAAGGTTGGCAATGGCCGAGGCTGCAGTGTCTGGTGGTAGATAACTTGTGGGGGCAGCTGAGCATGTCCATTGGCTTGAGCGTGAAGTTGTTGATCTTCGTCCGCCATCCTAAGATCAGTCTGCCGTCTCCCTTGCTTTTGTCCTTTCCTTCGCCTGGTCATCAGCACCTCCCTCTGCCCTGTACTGCTTTCTGTTGTGACTCCTTAACCCCACATCCTGCTCGCAGCG
The DNA here is from genome assembly GCA_036245525.1 of Semisulcospira habei. NCBI lineage: Eukaryota > Metazoa > Mollusca > Gastropoda > Semisulcospiridae > Semisulcospira > Semisulcospira habei. The sequence continues at coordinate 96,436,791 of BTPG01000001.1, forward strand.
CCAGTTGTAGCCGTGCGGCTGAATGGTGTGCAAAATGTGGGGGGTTTAAATGGAAGTCGAGATGGTAGTCATGGTTCTTTGAATTTAATTTTACCACAACATTAAAAAAAGAAAAAGCAGTACAGGACAGAAACGCAAGTCGGTTGTAAATAAAACAGAATGTAGTTTGAATGCTGGCCAGCAAAGCTGCACAAGTTGCCTGAACTTCGCAGACCGCCCAGAACCAAAGAGACTGGAATCTGGCGCTTAGTCAGCACTATATCAAGGATGGCGGGAAAAGATACTGTGTCGCTGGTCACGTAGGCCATCTACAGACACCGCCCGAAAGAAGAGAGTACTGCACACGCGCAGGCGATAAGGTACTATCAGAGTCCTAATGGTATTCTCACAGCTAACGGCTGAATGCAGGAAAATCCAAGCCGGGTTAGGGGAAAAAATTACTATGTGCGGGTGATGATAATTAACAAGCTAAAACCCGCTCTGTTACATATGATTTGAATTTCAGGTTGAAAGGTGACTGCTCTCATGTCATTGGGCTAAAGAAAACTCTTTAGTATTTCAAGGCAGCTAAACTGTTTGACCTATGTGCCTAATGAAATGAGCTGCAGCGGCATGCCACAAGCCTGGGGAGCTGCAATATCAAAAGGCACCAAGATCGCATCTGTCCCAATAATGAAACCATGGTGTGCTAGCCAGGCCATCGGAGAAGCGGACGAAAAGGCCCATAACATGCCACATCAACACAAACAAGAAGTACGCACTACCTAAAATCAAATCAAACTATTATTAACTGGTAAATTATATTTCATTCTGGAATATGAGCGGTTTACATGCTAAAACACAACACAAGGCGAAATAATGGTTCAGGTCATAAATGGCTGATTCACAGTGAAACTTACCATTTGATAGCACAGAAATAATAGATTCAAAACTCATTTTCACTTTATTTTAAAGTCTTCAAAATTTCTCAATCAGCAAAGAGTGAAAAACAGTCTATCGTGTGGCTGTAGGTGCTGAAAGTCTGCCCTTTTTCACTATACTTGTGCTTAAAGATTGATCATTTGGCAATAAAAATGACAAAAAAGCCAAAAACCAAACATGTTTATGCAGTGTAGAACTGGAACAGGTTGTTTAGCTGTCTCTCCTTTTTTCTCACAAAGTCCACTCCAAATACTTCTTCTTCTGTTGGTTGCGTCTGCACAGCTTTAGTTCTTTGCAGCCTTGAGATGGGGTCATTCAGATTTGTCAGATTCTTGATCTGATCTCCTCCAGCAGGTCTATCTTTATCTTCTAGCTTGCTATTTCAGAATTTGCACTCTGCAGCCATGGCCATGTAGTCTAATGGTGAAATCCCCAAAAGAAATGTTTTAAAATTATAAACAGTATATGTACATGATTAACTTGAAACGTCAAACTTATTTTAAAGCTGCACTCAATATTTGTCCCTGAAAAGAGAGCCAATGACAGGGAATCAACAGGGTCGCTGACATGTGTGTCACGAGGTCCCCAGTTGCTCTCCCACAAGAACTGGATCGCCTTTGCTTGACCAGTTAGTGTCCAAATCCTGAGAAAAATGTGGAAAGAATAGAGAACTGACCAGTTCTAATCACTGGGTAGAGGAAAAAAACAAGAAAAACAGAAACTTGCAACATTAAACTTCCACACAGATCTAAATAGAAAAGCAAACGTTTCTGACAAATGTTTTGACAGAATCTTTTCACACACTTTTTTCTCAGGTGCAGCCACATTTTATGTAAACGACATGAGGACACTGCCAAGAGTAAATATTTAGAAGTACTTCCTGACAGACACCTGCATGAGCGCAGCATTGTGGTTAATCCACAGTTTCTATTTCTAGGAGCAACTCAAAGTGTGCGACAGTGGTCAGACAGGTATAATCAAAGTCAAATGCCCACCCGCATCCAGAAATTCCACCATACTCGAGGCATGTCAGTTGCCAGGATTTTCTGTGAAATTAGCTGACAACACCAGTGTGGGACTGAAGAAATCACATTCCTACTACACACAGGTGCAAGGCCAGCTAAATATCACAGGTTATTGTTTTCACCCAAAGAGATGTAAATGTATCACAAATCACACCAGACATTCCATCCATGGTATCACTGTTTCACACTCTGTCAGCTTTCTACAAAGAACAATGAAAGCCTTACTTGGAAAGTGAAATGTCATCACAAGCGTAATGTTAGGTATGCACCTCTGCTTTTATTGTCAGCATATATTCACCATCCCAAAAATGCTGAGAAGAAAAACGTTGCATGAATATATGCTCATCATAAAGAGATCTTATGAAATGTATGTTACTATAGGAGTGATTCCATATTTAAAATCACACACACATTTATCCAAGTGTGCAGATCAGTGTAGCGGTACTGCCTGATAGTGAGTGCTTGCACATTATTGAGCAGTAGGCCTACAGTACGCTCCGGCCATGGTAACCCAATCGCTGAATTATGTACCACTTCTGCAAGTGAATTGTCACTATTTTCAGAACAAGAAAATGACACTTACCATATACAAACAGCTCTGCGTTTGCTCTTGTCCTCTAGGGGGGGGTAGTATCCCGATGTTGAGATGATCAGTGTGTGGTCTACAGCAAGTTCAGTTTTATTCAGCCCATCGCATTGGTCAGTTTTGGGAGGAAAAAAAAGCCAGAAGCTTTTCTTTGATGGTTTCAGGGTACCATTTGTCCCGATTGCAGGTACTCCAATGGCAATGCCTGACCATTTCAGTGAAATGTATACGCACAAACAGTATCGCACTTCGCCATGTCCTTGCTTAGTTACGGGAAAGCTTGTGGGACCCAGCAACAGCACCACACTGCGGCAATTTTTTTCTATTTTCTGATTGGCTGAAAATGCACGCACCGGTGAGGTCTATTGTTGGAAATGTTACTCCAGTGTAGTCTACAAGCTTGTGCTACGTGTGACGAGTTGCAACTGAGTGAAGTTTCTTTACAAGAACCTTATGTGCGTGTGTCTGGTGTGACTGTATCATACTACGACTACCAACTACCACGTAACACAGAACATAGACACACTTCTGCTGTCACACATGAGCCACCCAAAATAAAAAATGGTAAAGCCTTTTATGGCTCATGTGCATGACTGATAAACATAGTCTGACCTTTGTGACTTTGACCTTTCCCACAGGTCACTGAAAGAACCAACTGATCAAATGTCTTAACATAAAGTCTATGTACCAGCGAAATCTACACTTCCTCAAATCTATAAAATCCACTCCAAGCTTGTAAAATGCAGAGAAAAACCAAACGGAGAAAGAAACATGCTCAGAAATGACAGTTACAACACATGGTAACTGTCATTTCCAAAACCTCATTAGCTGAGCCAACTGTTCACACCCTGTTAATGTCCTGTGTTTGTCTAGTACTGTGTTTGTCTTCAGAGTGAATGCACGTGTTTCATTGAGCATGCATGCTGGTTAAGTTCGCGTTACTTTCAGTTGATTCACAGAATTGTAAGGAGTCTGCATAATAACGGGTATTATTATTATTATTTATTTCTAAGTGTGCTTCTCTCTCCCTTTGCTTCTTCTTAAAAATGTATGCAGTTATACAAATGTATCAACCAACCATGGCCTTTGATCTTTGCAAGGGGTCAACTAAATTGGTGAGTATAGTATGATTTTATCATTAGCTACCTTTGTGCCTGGTTCAATTGAAAAATTATTTTTTCTCTAAAATATATTTTTTTGAAAAATACTTACCGATGGCATTACTGATAGGAAGACACGCTAGCTAGCTCGATTTCAGCCTAAATCCGTTGTGTGAATAAATACAAACGGGGAGGTGACTCCGGGGAGCCCGTTAATCAAACGCAATCCCGGGTGGCCTGCCCTCCCTTCCGATCAGGCCATATGGGCTGCTCTCTCAGTTTAATAATAATAATAATACATAGCATTTATATGGCGCATTTCTCAGCAGAATGTAGCCGCGAACTGAACCCAACAAGCACGCTCACGTGAGTCACATGCATTCACTCACACACTGTACGTAAACACAGAACATTCACGTGGTGCTAAGGGCAAGCTCAAGCGAGCTACTGAAGTGACGGTATTTGGAAATCGTTTTGTATTTGAAATTTTATTAAGTTGGCTGAAACTGATACCAAAGTGGATGGGGAGGAAGAGCCGGAGTACCCGGAGAAAGAACCCCCGACGGTCCGCCTGAATTAACGGTGACACTTACTAGAGGAGAAAAATCCGACGCCGGAACCCGGAATCGAACCTCGCACCTTTAGCATTGGTGGCAGGCGCCTTGACCACTGCGCCACGGACCGCTAAGCGAACTGGTGGCAAGCGGGGTAGGCGGGAGGGCCCTTCGAGTAATGCCATCGGTAAGTATTTTTTTGAAAAAATATATTTTAGAGAAAAATTAATTTGTTTCTTCAAAAACCCTTACCGATGGCATTACTGATAGGAAGAATACTGAAAAGGAGGAGTGTGCCGCCCACAAACCCCATGATCGTAACAAGCTTAGTAAGGAGTCCAGGGCGCACTCCCGACGATTTCAACTAAGCGTTACCTTATGGCACATCCGGCGAGGGGAGGGAGTGCTGCGCCACCGAGACATCGCCCAGGAGTGCCAGGTTCTCGCGCTGTCCTGAGAGATCGCGCAGGTAGAAGCATGTGAAGGTGGAACTTGATCGCCACCCCACCGCCGACACAATGTCTCGCACTGCACAGTTGCGGTGCAAAGTGACGCTAGTGGAAACCGCTCTGACCTCATGGGCTTGTATTTGAAGCCTCTTAGCCCCCTCAGGGGAGAGGTCCTCATATGCAGACCGTATGACCCATCGGAGCCAAGAAGAGATGGTTTGGGACGAAATGTCGTTCCTGCCTCGCCGCAGAGGTAGGAAGAGGCATGTCCGGCCCCGTCGGTGGGGGCGTGTTTGGCGCAGGTAGATGTGTAATGCGCGCACCGGGTCCTGCTGGAGCGACTCCTGTGACCTATCAGACCCCTGAAGGGGTTGGAGCGTAATTACTTGTGCCCCGACTGCCGGCAGCCTGTTCTTTGCCAGGAAGGCAGGGTTCGTCAGGAGCTGCACTGACCCATTCGCTCTCCACTGTAGACAGGATGGGGCCACCGACAATGCATGGAGTTCGTTGACCCTGGAAGCTGAAGCGAGACCAAGGAGGAAGCACGTCTTCCTGGTTACATCCGCCAAAGTGGCCAGGTGTAAAGGTTCGAACCGGCCTGAATTAAGCCACGTGAGCACCCAAGCAAGGTCCCACCGCGGAAGCAGGGAACGTTGGACTGGTAGCTGCAAATTGAAGTGGGCCATGAGGCCAGCCAGATCTTTAGACGCTCCTGGATCCAGTCATCCTAAGTGCCAGTATGTGTTGGCGATCATGGAGAGATAGCCCCGGATGGTAATGGGGGCCAGACCTTGATCGGTAAATAGCCAGAGGAAAAACTCGGCTAACTGGGGTGCCAAAAGAGCCGTGGGAGACAGGTCTCTGGCCCGACACCAATCCTGCAAGACCTTCCACTTCCCCTCGTAAACCCTCAGAGTGGAAGATGTGCGAGCAGCTGCGATAGCCGCCACTGCCGTACCCGAGAAGCCTCTTGCGGCGAGGGCCGCCTGCACAACCTCCAAACGTGTTGCAGGAGCCTTTCGGGGCACGGGTGGAACAGGTTCTGCCTCGGCTGTTTCAGCATTGTGCACGGTGACGGTAGCTGCAGCGGGGGTTCCGTGGCCAAAATGAGAAGGTCCGTTGTCCAGCTTCGAGTCCAAGTGAAGGAGGCGACCAGGAAGACGATCGCATTGGCACCCTGGAGTTTCTGCAGAACCCTGGGTACCAACACAGCTAGGGGGTACGCGTAGGCCACCCCAAGGGATCGACAGGGCGTCTACTGCCAACGCAAGAGGGTTTGGCATGGGCGAGACAAAGAGGGGAAGCTGGGCGTTCCATCGCGTCGCAAACAGGTCGACCATGGGCATCTCCCAACGAGCGCCTATCATCCGGAAGAGCTCCAGCTTGAGTGTCCACTAGGTGTGTAGGAGCTGTCCTCGACAAGAGAGAGAATCTGCAAGAACGTTCAGGCGGCCCGGGATGTGTCGCGCTCGGAGCTCAATGTCTCGATCCCTGTACCAACGCATCAGCTGGTACAGGAGCATGCAAAGGGAAGGAGAATGGGTGCCCCCTTGCTTCTGAATGTAGGACACCACCGTGGAGTTGTCCGAGAGGATCAGTACCGCCTGATGCGTGAGGCGAGGCTCCCAGTGTTCCAATGCCCGGCACACTGCCTCCAGTTCCAACCAGTTGCTGTGTTTGTTCCAAAAGTGTGGAGGCCACTGGCCCGCAATCTCGTCCAATTCGGGCAGGAGATGTGCCTCCAATCCCGACCGGCTCGCGTCCAAACACAGTGAGAGCCGCAGAGGGGGGCGGGGGGGGGGGGGGGGGGGGGGGAGGTGAGGGGCACTCCCGACCCGAGCCAGGTGAAGTCCGCCCACCGAAGGAGGTATGGACGGACCTGGGGATCCACAGGAACCGGAGCGACCATGTCGCCCGAAGACAGGCGCCAGTGATACAGGAGATGTAGCTGGATCGGCCGTGAATAGAGCCGGCCGAGGGGAAGTAGTTCTGCCACGGCAGTTTAGCCTATGCTCTTTAGTTTTCAGCTGGCTGCCCGCCGGCACGCGCCAGCACACTTAGAGATCGGCTTCGCGGGAGCACTGAGATAGCGAGGCAGCCTCCTTCCCCTTACTATCAGCGCGCTAAATACCATCACTGATAAGGCGCCAGCTATGCGGTCTCGCTTCCGCTGGGGATGCGAATAGCGCAGCAGCCGTCTTTGTTAACAGTACTACTGTGCTTGACCCCGATTATCTCTTAACCTCTGCTGCATACATCGGCGAATAAGCTGTAAATTACAGATGTTGTCTGTAAACCAGAATTAATTCACCTGCAGTTGTGTGTGATAATTTGAAAATACATCGTCTTGTAGAGGAGAAATTGTACTATCTTTGGACACCAAACATGCTGGGGTAATCTGCGTGGATGTGTGTCATGCACTGGCTCAAAGTATCACTAGGAGACGGATTAGATGCAGCCTTCCGTTAGTTTATCAAACTTTTTATCACATCACTGCTCATAAACAAAAGTTTTTGGAAAGTTCAGACAAAGTCAGTGATGTCAACAGATGTCTTAACTGGCATATCCCATGCTAAAAACTTCAATCAACATACCTGAGTCCTGCTACAGCCGGTTTGGTGGGCCAAGTGAAAACGGTAATCCATTCAGAGCACGCCGACATGAAGTATGCGAATTTTACCGATTCAGTCAATGTTTTTAACAATATCACAATTTTAACACAGTTTGAAAACAATACACAAAGCAGAGGTTCAACTATTTGCTGTTCAGAGATTCAGTTCAGGCTAAATGTCACATTAAAATGGCTTAAAATGAGTGTGTCTACAGGGTCACTTTGATCCTGCGTCTAAACTTGATAGGCTGATCAGTGTCATTTTTTGGACGTGTAACGGTCTGTGAATACCTGATGAAAATGTGGAGAAACCAAAGCCAAATGCTCTGTCAGAAGGATTCTAAGCTTCTGTTGAGGATCTCTCTGTGCCCATGCCTTCCTTTTCAAGATATTCATGGTTGCATGAGTTTCCTCGCCCCCCTGTTCCCCCAACAGTGCCAGCCCCATACCCCATCTCCTGATGAACGGCACACAATGATACTCTAACAAATGTTGTTTGGGGATCACACGGATTTCAGGAAATTGTGCCCTAAAGTACGACATGTATCTCTGTATGGAATCTTGTATCCCTGCAATACTTTCGTCATCTATTGGCTGCTGATGTGATATGCCCTGATGGACTTTTGAGTAGCGTGCGTTCAGTTCGATGAATTTGTGACATATTGTTCGTGCTTTCACAAGAAGGTTTGTGTCATCTGTCAGTTCTTGCGTTTTTTCTATGACACTCTGACATATGTTTTCATACACTGTTGGTTTAAGATACTTATTGCAGTGGTTACCAACCAGTGCCCTGCCGTGGTAGGCCTGTGTGTGAATTTTGTTGTTGTTGAGAGTTTGGTCCAAGTTAGCGGTATTGGGACCAGAGAGAAATAGCAACTTTTCAGATTTAAGCGCAACAATTTCTGCTCTGATTAATTTAATTTTCTCCAGCCTGCTTTTCTGAAATTCTTGGTGGTGTGGGCGAGACTGAATGCCCTGAATCTGTCTTTTTCTGTCTTCAATTTGTTTCATTTGCTGGATGTAGGTTTGAAATGTGATAGACACACTTTCTGGTGCTGCATCTTTACGTCTGGCAAGGGACTTTGCTAAATGTTCATCAAGGGCATGACACTCCTTTTCCAACATGTCATGGTGTTTCTTCACCACCCCCAGTAATATGTGAAGATATGGTGGTGCCACTTGATCCAATTCCAGCTGAACCAGTGGCTTTCTGATGACATTATTGAAAAGCTTGGCTTTGGATTTCTTTTTACCGGCACGGCTGAATTTCTGATGGTCGCGTTTTATTTGTGTGAGAGTCCTTTGACTTATATTACCTTCGTTGTATACAGGTGGTGCATGAATTTGCACACGTGACGCTGTACAAAAAAAACACGGGTGAATGGCCTGAGCCCCCGAAAGTCCGTAGATTTTTGTCAAGAATTCATAGTCCCCAAACAAAAACAATCGCAGATTTTTTCGTTTCCATTTCATCGTTTGCAGAGATGAAATCTGGTCCTAGTATGGTCCCAAAATTCGCCTAAGATTTTCAGGGCTATCTTTGCATTCTGCCATAGCAAGGATGAAAGTATTGTGCTTTGAGTTGGCCCTCTTGAGGTCTGCAACTTGCAGCATCAGTTTGAAAGACCCCCCACCATGATCTCCACCTATCTTGATCCATACTTCATCTTCCGGAATGCAGCTGTCATGCCATGTCAAGAGACCTTGCTTGTCATACTCATGAAGCAGCTTGGTGACAAATGCTGGCACGTCTGTGATGCTTGCCACGGGTGCTTGTACAAGTTCCGGTCTCTGGTCCACTTCACTGAACACTTCAAGACTTCTCATCTCAACTTGTACTTCTCCACACTGTGCTTGGACTTGTTCCCTTCTCTCTTTCTGTTCGCTTTCAAAGTGAACACCTAAACTTCTGAAGAATCGTTTGTGCATCCTGTACTTAGTCAGTGACATGCCTAACATGGTTCTAACAGCAGCACCTTGAACTGCGGATACATTAACCTGTCCACATTTAGCATCTTTCAAGACTATCTTTTTCTTGGCCTTACAGGTCGTCCTAAGTTCTGTGCCCTGTTGCTTCAGTGCATCTTCTTCAGTGCCCCCCCGACACGTTTAGTCTCACATTCTTCATATACTGGGCTCTCTTCTTCCTCAGTGGGGTATTGGCCTCAGCACATGTTTTTCGTGGTTTTATTATCTTTTTCAGCAAAAGCGACTGACCACCTGTTTTGCACAAAACTGTCACCTTATCGCTTGATTCTGACAGTTTGACTCTGACAAGTTTTGTGAGGTAGGCTTCCTCTGCTTTTGATAGTGGCGCTGCTAGTGTGCTAAGAATCTAAGAATCTTGGATTTAAATGGGGATGATGCAGTGCTAACAACACTGGGTTTGGGAATAACTGGCGATGCCTCCTGCACTACAAAGGGTGTTGGTGTTGATATTGACGGTAAACATGAAATATCAGTAGAAGGTTGTAAAGAATCTACACGCTTCCTGACTTTTGCTGGTGTTGATGTTGATGCCGAACATGATGAAGATGGAAGGAAAGAGAGATCAGGAAAAGAATCCCCTACATTATCAAGATCTTTTCTTTTGGGTGCAGCTAGTTTGTTTTGGGCTGGCGGTTGGCCACCTTTTGACTGCTGCTTGAAATGACTACATGTTTGACAGTCATCAACAGAAAGAGTTTCATCAAAGGCTACCCAAAGATCGGTACACGTTTTGTGAATGTCTGTAGAGCTTGTGTGTTCCACTTGTTTACTTAATCTGACAACCTTAGTATGACACATGAAACAAATTGTTTAGAATGCTTCCCTTCCTGGTCGTTGAGCACATCAATGTTGTAACACGAAAAGAAACTGGTGTATTTAGTGCACAAATACACGGGTTTGTTTTTGTCTTTGAATGCTCACCTAGACCTTCTACTACAAAGTCTACACAAAGAATTCACGGCCTCCAAATGTCTTGGAAAGGAATGTTCATTCTCCATGGCTTTAATACGTGATACTTTACTGACATAAATGCATCAGATAAAGGCACATACACATATCTGGCACTGAAACCCATTATTTTTACACACTCACACTGTCTACCGCAGAAGGAAAGTTCCTCGAACTACACACATTTTAATCACGTAATAACCACAGAAGTCAAAGTTGATTACAAAAGAAACTTACATGAGCTTGAAGAGGACATTTTCAAGCATAGTATTACATAATGATATTTACGATTGAAACTTTTTAGCCACGGTAATAATACGTCATTAACAGGCTAAACTGGTCACATGCCTGACAGCCTTCAACAGGAAACAAAGAGCGCTACGCTTCCCGCCTGCAGCTCGGCTGAGCCTGCAGTGACTCGCGCGCACTTATCAGTGAAGTGGGTCACGGCCGGGTCAGAACCAAACTAAAGAGAGCGATTTCCAGAAGGGTAAACTGCCGTGTTGCGGCAGCGCTGATGAGTCCCAGCAGCTGCAGCCGGGCACGTGTCCGCGATGCACATCTGTTGCGCTAACAGCGAGAGCGTCAGTATGCGTGCTTCCGTCAGTCACACTCTGTTCTGCTCGGTCAAGAACTCCATTCCCAGATGGACAAAGGTGCGGGAGGGAGCAAGGTCCGATTTCCCTTGGTTGACCAAGAAGCCCAGTCGCTGCAAGAGTGACATAAAATTGTCCCGGTCCGTCTCCAGAGTAGGTTCCACCTGATTCCGTAGGAGCAGGTCGTCCAAGTAATTTGACGTCGGGCTGGTGGAATGCCTTCGGGAGAGGGTCACCACCGCATCCATGATCCTGGTGAAGGCCCAAGGGCTGAGGTTGAGGCCGAAAGGGAGTGCTCAAAATTGGTAGACTATCCCGCGAAAGGCGAAGCGCAAGTATCGGGCCTGTGAATGCTTTACTAGTGTGAGTGTAGTATCATCCTGTAAGCTACGATCCCAAACTGGGGGGTGAGCGGTCAGGGAGTAAGCACATTGGTCATTAGCGGTCAGCTGTCGTGTAGACAGCCCAGTATTGTCCGAGAAAGCGCGCTTGCGAGGTCTCAGGGGTCCGGAAGGCACAGCAGCGGAAGTCAAAGGGAGCGGGGCCGGAGGCAACATACTGCAATCCTGGGCAGCCGAGGGTCGGTCCTGTCGATAGAAATCCCAGAGGAGGGACCAGTGTTGCTCCTTCCAAGATTCACAAATCCGGCAAGGTCGGGAAGAGGAGCAGCCCATACAGGGTAGACATAGGCCATGATTAGGGCCACTGGAATCCCCGGCAGGACGGGCACGAACGCAGTTGAGCACTGCAACTGAACAACAGAGCACGTGAACAGAAGAGCTGTGCCATCGTGGTACCCCGCCCACACTAGGAAGGTTGGTAAGGATGATAACACAACCACCGTTAACCAACCATAAGTTGCGGATGATGTTTTATTTATCGATTTATTTATTTGCGCCCTGATCATGCGGCTAGTATGGAGTGGATGCACATTATAAGTGGATATCATCATTATCATCATCAGCACCGTGCGGCGTGCGAGCCACAGCGCGGTGAGGCACGAAAAATGCCCGGACAAATTTCTACATTTCCCGAGCTGTTGTACTAATGTGCCCAAGGAATAATAATCCGAACTAAGATGGGAGGTAAGGCAAAACAATGGCACCAAACATTATGTGCGATATCGCGTGTGGAAGAGTCCATCGCCGAGGCGCGATGAAGAAACGCCACGTGGCCGAAGACCGGCCGCCCTGGCCGACAACTCGGGTGCCAAAACTACCTTACCTCATTGAAATCTCTGCAGGAAAGAGAGTTCAGAAGAAAAAAGGAGGGAATCCTTCAGACAACATCACCAACAACCAGTCTGTCGAAGAATTCCGAAACGGTGAAGAGAACCAGCGTAAACGATCACAACAGAAAACGGTGCAACCGACCGGAAGTGAGCTAAGCATGAAACTGGGAGAGCAGCCCATAGGGCCTGATGGGAAGGGAGGGGAGGCCACCCGGGATTGTGTTTGATTAACGGGCTCCCTGGAGTTGCCTCCCTGTTTGTGTTTATTCACACAACGGATTTAGGCTGAAATCGAGCTAGCTAGCGTGTCTTCCTATCAGTAATGCCATCAGTAAGGGTTTTTAAGAAACAAATTTGCAAAAATGCTAATGAAAACTAAAATTCTACAAAAAATTGTAATTTTTCACATATTTGTTGACCTCTTGTGAACCTTGACCTTTCTGAAGGGTCATCCACATTTTTAGCATGCATAAAAAAAAATGTTGCAATCAGAGAACTCTGTACCATGTTTAGGCTCAAAGTTGAAAATAGTTTTTGAGAAAAATAAACTTTTGTCCAATTTTTTACATATTTCTGGCCCCCCTGTGACCTTGACCTTTGAGAAAGGTCACTGAATTTGATATGTTTAGTAAGGTATTACCACAAAGTATCATTGGGTCAATTTGAAGACTGTGGCTTGAATAGTCTCCGAGCAAATGCCAACCTTTAAGTTTACTATGGACAACAGAAGACGGACAACAGAAGGACGACGACTGGACCAGAACACTTACTTTTGCTTCACACATGAGCCAGAATGAAAAGTTTAGAAAAAATGCAGAAGTTCTGACCCTGAGAAGAGCTCAGCAATGTCCTGGAAGCCACTGTGAGCGGCCACACCGCATGGCAGTTGACCATCACGGTTGATGGTGTAAAGTGCTTCCTCCGCCCCCGCCTTGGACAGCAGGAACACAGCTGTCTTGTGCAGGCCCAGTCGGCCTGCGAAGTGCAGTAAGGTCTCTCGACAGTGGTCCTCTTCACACTCCACATCTGCACACATGTAGGCACACTGTCACTTACAATACACGCTGTTCACACACTGCCAGTTTTGCCCTCACAACATACTGCCAGTTTTGCCCTCACGACATACTGCCACCAGCACAGTGTGTCAACAGTACACTGTTGCACTGGCAATGATTATGTTCAGGTCAGATTACTGTAACAGCACCTTTTGGGGACTGCCTGCCACTCAACTTGACCGCCTTCAGTGAATACATCATCAAACCGGTCCTCGGAGCCCTCCACTGGTTTCCTGTACAACACAGATTGATCATAAAATCTTGTCTCTTACATATATTTGCCTGCACAAATCTGCGCCTGATTATCTGCAAGAAATATCCCATCCCAAAAATATCCCTGCCCATTCTCTCCGTTCCACATTTCACTGCAAGAAACACTATGGCTTTTGGTCCTTCAAGAATGCTGCTCCAAAGCTGTGGAAATCGCTTCCGAAGTCTTTGAAAACTGCAGCCTCGCCGCCTTCATTTTGAAGACACATTTTTTTTTCAGCCAGTTGAACTGTGATTTTTTCCCCGTTCTCTTCTATCTTCTTTGTATGTCACCCCCACTTCCCCCCCCCCCCCCCCTCTGCCCCCACTCCGAGCCTTTAATGTGGGGATATTGCGCCATAGAATAGCTATATACAGCTCTGACTATATATTGTGGATGTCGGGGTCCACAAAAATGGGACCGCGATATATCCGTTACACATTACAAATTCAACATTAACAGGTACACAAAGGCACACATGCAGGCACACACACACACATCCCCTCTTCTGATTTTTTACCACATGCGCTGCACATACCTTCATTCCTCCTCAGCTCTGTCATTTGGACACCGTTAACTAATGTCACTTTTGAGTTACTTCTTTTATTATGCACTTTGAGTTCTTCATACATGTTTCATGCCATACCTTTAGTGGACACTTTTGATCACCAAAGATAAGTAGCACACTGTGCACTTGTTTGTATGTTTATTTTGAAAATATCAATAGATTGTGTTGTAATAGTCTTCTCTACGCATGTTTCTTTTTTCATTGGGGATTTTCTTTGCACTTCACATGCTTGGCAGTCACCCTGTTTGTCTGGATTTTTAACTTTTCACTTGTTTGTGAACAGCAACTTGTGTGGTACAAGTCGAAGGTCCCTCCTTTCACTGTGCAAACACAGCTATTAGAGGAAGCCTCGCTTTTGCTAGTGGTTGGCGGTCTCATATACCGTTCAGGGATCGTGTATCGTGTGGACTGTGGGAGTGATTTGTACTAAGCTGTAAGAGTACAACACAGCCTCAGCAACCACACGCAACATTCTCTTTCCTTTTATATTTTCATAAAAGGTGTTTACTCTCACTTTGAAAAGGTTTTCGCCGACTGAATACTGGGAGTCTCCTCATTTTGCTACTGCAGCATCATAATTTCTGTTCTTCTTAAAATTACAGTACTTCTACATTACTTCTAAGCTTAATCTTTGTTTGCTTTGATTTAATATCATTGTCCCCTTCATTGTTTGATCTTATTATTATTTGTGTTTGTGTACTGATTATTATATTTCAATAGCTTTATCATGTTAAGCATACTTACTGTTGCCTTCATTTTGCCACCTTCGTTTCTTTGTCATCTTTCAAGATGAATCAAGCAGACGTGACAGTAAAAGATCTCCGCATTGGGCATTTAAATGTGTACCATCTATATGCCAAGCTTGATGATACATGTATTTGCGTTTACCTGAATGACTCAAACCCATTTCATATTTTTGGATTATCTGAGACACGTCTTGGTTCAAATGTATCTGATGAAGCTATTCATGTTCATGGCTTTGCTGTCCTGAGACGTGATCCAACAGCCCAAGGACAGACAGGATTAGCTGCTTATATTCACACGTCTGTTCAAGCTGCTTATATTCACACATCTGTTCAAGCTCTTACACGTAGACGACATGACTTAGAAACTGAGCAAGTTTAGTTTATGTGGCTTGAGCTGAAGGTCCCCCAATCACCATCATTTCTTATCGGTTTTCTGTACTGCAACCCTGCTGCAAACTTTGAATGGTATGATAATTTTTTTAGAATGTTTGATATAGCCTGTAAACTAATTTTAACGTCATACTTATAAGAGATTTTAACATAGACATGTTAAAGTCTCATCATACATGGGACTCTACGATGACGTTTGCTGGGTCTTAAACAGTTAGTCACTTCGCCGACAACACCAACAACATCTACACTCATAGATATATCTATACCACCAAGCCGGAGTCTGTTCATCATGTGTCTGTCGGTAACCTTGGTGCCAGAGACCACTTTCCCATCAGCTATACAGGGTCCACTAAGTACCCAAAAGCAAAGAAAGGATGTCATATATATATCTCCTATCGTTCTTTTAAAAATTTTAGTGAGAGCAACTTTATATCTGACCTTAATAACGAACCTTTTGATGACGTACTGACCCTGACAGCGCTCTGTCTGGTATAACAATTCTCTTACTATTTTAAATTAACACACACCTGTGCAGTGGAGGCGAGTCAAACACGCAGTACTCCCGCCGTGGCTGACTCAAGACATCATACAGGCCATGAGAGTAAGAGATGATCTGAGAAAACAGAAGCGCTTCGCTGAATTTAAACGTGAGCGTAATCATGTCAAATGTCTAGTGCGGCTACCGAAAAAATCTTTCTCTGGCGAGCCATGGCCATAGTGACTGGAGGCAAGAGCAGGAAATCCCCTATAATACCGTCTACCCTGACTGCTGATAATTTTAACGATCATTTTATTTCAATTGCCGAGTCCCTGGTCCCTTCTAAAACAATCTCTCGGCCCTATACCTGTCCTGAAACCCTGATTGATTTCTGTAGAACGGAAACTGCATGATTTCATCCTTTCACTATTCCACCTCTGGTAGTTCACGAGGTCGGTAAGACATGAAGTATAAAAATCTTCTGGGACAGATGAAATCATTAGTTAGTTATTTAGGTTTAACGCCGAGCAGGCGACTAGGCCATCTCACGGAGAGATGGGTAAAAGTCTGGCCATCCAGACTAAAAGAAAGGTCTTAAGACAAGATGTAAATATATCTTAAAAATATTTCATGCTAAAATGTCGGACAGGTCTTTAAAGGAAACATCTACTGAATCTCAAAAAGGTCAAAATAGAGTTAACATCATCTATGAATGCTCAAATGTTATTAAAATATGGCACTCTCTCAGAAAACTGAAGTTAGTTATTGGGGTTTAACGCCGTACAGGCGACTACGGCCATCTCACGGCGGGATGGGTGAAAATCTGGCCAGCCAGACTAAAACAAAGGTCTTAAGATATATTTAAAAAATACGTCATGATAAAATGTCGCACGAGTCTTTAAAAAAACGTCTACAGACTATCAAAGAGGTCAAAATAATGAAATTCACATAGTCTATGAATGCTCAGATCTTGTTAAAAATATTGCATTCTCTCAGGAAACTGAAGATTTTGTCCGGGGGAACATCCTGGAACAAAACCTTCAAGGAGTCTGCTGTGAAGTGTTTATATCTTCTATCAATTAGATCGGCACAAGACAGCAAAAAGTGTCTAACAGAAAACTGCTCATCACAGGCGTAACACCATGGATGCTCATCCTGTTTTAGTAAGTAAGAGTGCATAACATACGTGTGCCCGATGTGCAGCCCAGTAAGGAAAGTCTCCTCACGGCGGCTGCCGCAGCGGTAAGGTAGACCGTCGGACACTTAGGAAGAGCTTCATGCAGCTTGTTCGCTTCCTCTTTGTCCCACTCAGACTGCCACTCATCGGCTATGTACGCACTAATCACAGGTTTAAAATCACTATGAACAGTCTGGGACAGGGTCATTGAGGGCATCGTTGGCAGCAGAATCTGCAATCCTGTTACCTTCGATGCCCAAATGCCCTGGGACCCAAATAAAAATGATGTCATAATATTCCTTCATCAAGTCTGCGTAAAGCTTTCTAATCTGCACCAGGAGGGGGTGGCCTGTTCCTGCGCCCTGAAGGGCCTGCAGGGCAGAAAGAGAGTGAGACAGAATCAGGAAGTTCCTTTCCCTAGACCGATAGGCATGCCTGAGTGGCAGCAGGACTGCATGAAGTTCTGCAATAAATACAGATGAATGTTCAGGGAGGCGGAGCTTAAAATGGGTGTCTAGGATGGCGAGAGGACACTGCAGCCGCAGCCACTCTACCATCCTCTTACTTTGACCTATCTGTATAAATACGCAAAATAGCCAGGAAAACTTGAAAGGAGTTCATTGAGGCTCTGTCGGTATATGGCTGGTGGAGTAGAGTCCTTGTGGGCGGTCAAGTCCAGCAAGATGTCAGAAACTGGCAATAGCCAGGGTGGAGTGATGTGTTGCAGAGATTCCGAAACTTTGTCCAGGTCCACTAAGGCCACCTGCAGATGAGGTCGGACATGGAAGGAGTTAGTTAGTTATTGTGGTTTAATGCCGAGCAGGCGACTAAGGCCATCTCATGGCAGGATGGGTAAAAATCTGGTCAGCCAGACTAAAAGAAAGGTCTTAAAACAGTATGTAAATATACCTTAAAAATGTCATGCTAAAATGTCGCACAAGTCTTGAAAAGAAACGTCTACAGACTCTCAAAAAGGGCAAAATAGTGAAATTCACATAGTCAATAAATGCTCAGATCTTGTTAAAAATATTGCATTCTCTCAAGAAATTGAAGATTTTGTCCAGGGGAACATCCCGGGAGCAAAACCTTCAAGAAGTCTGCTGTGAAGTGTTTATATCTTGTGTCAATTAGATCGGCACAATACAGCAAAAAGTGTCGAACAGAAAACTGCTTGTCACAGGCAAAACACCATGGACGTTCATCCTGTTTTAGTAAGTAAGTAAGAGTGCGTAACATACGTGTGCCTGATGTGGAGCCGAGTAAGAACAGTCTCCTTACGGCGGCTGCTGCAGCGGTAAGGAGACTGTCGGACACCGTAGGAAGAGCTTCATGCAGCGTGTTCGCTTCCTCTTTGTCCCACTCGGACTGCCACTGGCGGCGTATGTACGTAATAATCACAGGTTTAAAATCACTATGAAAAGTCTATGTGTCAGGGACAGTCATTGCGGGCATCGTTGGCAGCAGAATCTGCGATCATGTTGCCTTCGATGCCCACATGCCCTGGGACCCAAATACAAATGATGTCATAATATTCCTTCATCAAGCCCGTGTAAAGCTCTCGAATCTGCACCAGCAGGGGGTGGTCTGTTCCTGCGCCCTGAAGGGCCTGCAGGGCAGAAAGAGTCAGACAGAATCAGGAAGTTCCTTTACCGAGACTGATAGGCATGCTTGAGTGCCAGCAGAATTGCCTGCAGTTCTGCACTAAATACAGAGGAATGGTCAGGGAGGCGGAGCTTAAATGGGCGTCTAGGATGGCGAGAAGACACTGCAGCCGCAGCCACTATCCCATCCTCAGACTCGGACCCATTCGTATAAATACGACAAAAGCCAGGAAAACTGAAAAGGAGTTCATTGAGGCTCTGTTGGTATATGGCTGGTGGAGTACAGTCCTTCTTGTGGGCGGTCAAGTCCAGCAAGATGTCAGGAACTGGTAATAGCCAGGGTGGAGTGATGTGTTGCAGAGATTCCAAAACTTGTCCAGGTCCACTCCGGCCGCCTGCAGATGAGGTCGGACATGGAAGGAAAGTGGACGGACAGCTCCCGGATGGGCATCGTAAATCTCTGCAAATGACGGGTTAAAAACACAATCATAGGCAGGATTGTCTGGATGGGCCTTCAGCTTCTGAACGTAGCTGCGCATGAGGCGGATGTGGCGGAGCTTGAGAGAAGGCTCCCCTGCCTCGGCATACAGACTACACTGGAGATGTCCTGAATGTTCCCAGACATATTCGCAGACCTTGATGGTGAATTGTGTTCAGACGCTGTAGAACAGACTTGGAAGCCGAGCCATATACCACAGAGCCGTAATCCAGTTTCGACCGAACAAGAGCCCGGTACAGTCGAAATAAGACAGTGCGGTCTGCACCCCAGTCAGTACGACCAACGACACAAAGAACGTTGAGGGCCTTCTGACAAGAGGTTCTAAGGTAATTAATATGGTTGCAGAAGGTAAGTCTTTTGTCAAAGATGACCCCCAGAAACTTTGCCTCCCTGGCCAACTTAATTGGCATTCCAGCAATGCTCAGGCTAGATTCTGGAATTTTCTTTTGTCTGATTAGTAAAATGCACACAGACTGTTTTGGAGGGCGAGAACTTGAATCCGTTGAAAGATACCCACCCCTGGATGCGATCAACGCACAGCTGCAAGCGCCTCTCAAGGGACACAAGTCCTCGACCTCGTGCACACAAAGCAAAGTCGTCCACAAGATCTTATGTTAAGACACTTATAAGAACTTGTTTTAAGTCACTTATAATTACTTACGCCAACTAACTTCAAAGTTACTTACAAAGTTACTTGCTGGTTTATAAATTACCTTATTAAGTACTTGTAATTTACTTAGAAACATCTAGACAGTAACATAGACAGTAACTTGTTAATTTTACCCATGACTTGAACACCAGAAAATAATCTAGACTCAGTAACAACATGGGAGAGAATTTGCTCTGTTCAGTATCAGCATAAGAAATAATAACAGATTATTTCCCTTGTTCAGTAAAAGGGAAGGAATCACCACCTGTTCAGTAACAAAATTTTAGATTACTTCCCTTTGTTGAATATAAGTTTATACAAGGGAAGTAATTTTGAGAAAATTTTGGTAAGTTACTTCCCTTGCTTTATTAAATTATGTTTTAATTTTTGACTAAAATATATATATTTTTTCATAAAAATAAAAGGCAAGATGTGTCAATAATTATGATAGATAATAGTATAAAGATGTTATTATTTGATTTTTGTTTAAAAATGTGTGATTATTGTTGTCTTTTAATACAAATATAATTTTTTTGGTATTACTTTTTTGCTTTACCAACTTAATTATTTTAGGAGAATGTAGGGTTATATAAATGAAAATGTTTCTATTCATTGTGGGTCCGTGAGTGGTCCAGTGGCCTAGGAAACAAACAAGGGAGTTATTTGTGCACAAAAACCCGGGTTGTAACTCCCTTGCTTGTTCCAAACACCTCTGGGACATCTACACTTTCGTTTCGGGCAGCCGAGTCTTGGTAGATTCCCGTCTGGGGTGGGCGGAACAAACCAAAACCTAGGCCACACCAAAAGCTCTCACAGGGAAGGCGAATTGTGCACTTGAACCTGGGTTATAGCTGACTCTGTGAGAGCAACTGGAAAAAGACCAGGAGCGGACTTTTACCATTTTTTGGTTCCAGTGCCATTGACCTCGTGACCTTTGACCTTGACCCGTGACCTTGACCCATGACCTTGACCCGGTGACCTTGATGACCTTGACCCATGACCTTGACCCGGTGACCTTGACCCATGACCTTGACCCGGTGACCTTGACACATGACATTGGTGACCTTGACCCATGACCTTGATCCATGACCTTGATCCGGTGACCTTGACCCGGTGACCTTGGCACATGACCTTGGTGACCTTGGCTCATAACTTTGACCTTGCGACCTGGTGACCTTGACCTTGTGACATTGATCTTGGTGACCATGACCTTGACCTTAACTCTTGACCTGTGACCTTTTGATTTGCCTGACACAACTACAGAGATAAGCCTTTGTTTTTTAGAGTCTAAGTCTTTGTTCTCTACAGCACAGATATCGCTTAGAAGAAGTAATTCGTCTTGGTTCATTTTAAAACGTAATATAATAATTTTGTTTAAAGAAGTCAATGACAGCATTAATAATTTAGGTTAGGTGGGGGGTCTGGCTTATGATAATCGCGGGTTGGTAGCTGATCAAAAATCGTTGCTTTGAATGATTTCTGAAGTGGAACTAAAATGGCTAGGAGAGATAGATAATATGAGACTTCCAAAATAATAAATTCAATAGAGTCGCATCCGTCATGCTCATCATTTTTTTAAAATTAAAGGGTTGATTCGGAAATAATGAGGGTGTAATGGGATAACTGAATTTTGATATTTAAAAATAGCGTAAATTAATGACGGATGCGGCTTTATTGAATCTATTGGTTTGGAAGTCTCATATTATCTATCTCTGAACTGCGTGAAAATCCTGGCTTCAGACATATAGACCTTTGTGGCACCCACATACCGACTCCTGAGGATCAAAATGAGCGTCAATGAGAAGTTAATGCAGCCTTGGGGACGAATGAGGATGTATGTCTCTTACAGGTGGAAAGTGTTTTGCATCATGTTGGACCGTGTACCTAGTCAGGGCCCATGATTGCAGTATTGTTTACATTTGCTCGAGAGAGGGGACAAGTGTCACCCATCACTGTTGGCTGCTGGCCGCCCGCCTCCCTAATTTTTAGGATGCACTCTGTTTATTGAGGACTGACTGTGTAGGCCTACAGTGCACTAGAGCATCATGCTAGCTGGCCATAGCTCTCTCTCTCTAGTACACGCCAACTAACTCAGCGCGGGTCTCAGTGACTGTCTAAAAAATGAATAAGTCATATGACCGGCTCACTGACAGAGCAATGCGTCATTTAAAATTTGTAGGCATCAATGACCGATGACCGATGAGCATCCTATACGCTGGAACTAGCTCCTGAGCTTGTGTGAGAGTAGGTAGGTGAGCCATCATTAAAGACACATATGTTAAGTTGAGAAAAAACATCTTCTAACATCTGACCTCTGCCATCATAGTGGTCACTACCCCACAAGTGAGCTTGACCGCTCAAATCTCCCATGAGAATAAAGGGAGGAGGCAGCTGATCTATTAAGTTAAAAATATCATTATTACAGACCCGCAGGGACGGTGGTTGGTAAATACTACATATGGTTATGGTCTTCTTTAAGGTAACCCGAGCTGCGACAGCCTGAAGACAGGTGTCGATGCTAACGGGGCTACATAAAATTTGGCTACTAATGAGGAGAGCCACTCCACCTGAGCGCTTCTCCGAATCAGAGCCTTTATGGATAGCGTTAAAACCATTAAAAGATACAGGGTCAGAAGTCTTTAAGGCAAGTCTCCTGAAGAGATACTACAGAGGGGTTATAGGAATCAACTAAAAGACGTAATTCCTCAAAGATAGTGTGAAAACCACGACAATTCCACCGAAGCAGAGAGTACATGATTATGTCTTATGTGGGGATAAAGAGTTTCTTCCCCCCTTTTCCTTTGCCTTGGAAGGAGTTGAAGAAACAGAGGGGGACCGGCTCCTGGGCCTCCTCTGGTTCTTCGGAGATGAGGGTAGTGGAGCTGCCGCAGCACCCGCTACAACTTCCACTCCCTCCATCCGTTCCTCCAATGCAGCATATTTGTTTTGAAGGGGGACATCAGTATCTCCTTTCTGGGCCCCTGCACACAGAGGTCCCACAGCTTTTTTAGGCTTCTGGCTCGGGGCAGCATTCCTGCCACTAGAATTAGCGGCCTTAAAAGGCTGAACAGAGCCTGAAGCCTTTGGAGTAGACAAACTGACAGGCTTGAGTGGGGGCTGAGGCTTAGGGGCAACAGAAGGCGGTGCTACCGGACCGGTAGTGTCCGCCTTCTGTGTTCACTGGCTCCTCGTCACCACCGGAGGAGGGTTACTCTCCAGGGGCGAGAGGAGCCGAGGCTCCGCCCCCATCCAAGAGGTTGGGGTTTGACATGAGAAATCTTTGGTTGGGCGCTTGCCTGCCACTGCAGCTCTGAAAGTATACATAGAGGTGTTGAGTTTGGGGCAGCCTCAGCTGCACCAGGGCCGTCAACCAGTTTTTTTGCGTTCGCAAAAAAACAGCCCCTTCTCCACGCGCACCGCTGAATCTTGCACTCAGATATCCAACGAGGGCACTTCAGCTCCTTAAAAACCGGACCAATGAAAAAGACTGAGCAACATGTCTGATGACATCAAGTCCTAATCCTGGACAAAGATGGCACCCTTTCACTAGCCCACTCAGTCAGTGACTGAGGAGACTACCCACCCACGCCACGTGGAGGCCGGTGCCGAGTGGGCACTAAATACAAATACACAAAATATGCTCAGATTGCACAGATTTTCATGTTTGCTTTTTTTCCCCCAGGGCGGAGGGGGGCATGCCCCCCCGACCCCCCATAGTTTCAGCTGATTTTTGCTTTGGCAATTCCCATGCCTACATCTCCTTAACAAAGGGGTAGCCATGTATAAAATTTGGAATGAAATCCACCCAGAATACTTGTGTCAGCTCTTCACCAAGGCAGCTTCCGGCTATTCAACATCAAGGCGTAACTTCATAACACCACGCCCAAGGATAATTTATTTAAAACCACCCTCTCATTCTGGGGCGCCTCGTTCTGGAATAAACTGCCAGCACACATAACACACACTGGTTCACTCCCCTCTTTCAATTGATTGATTGATTGATTGTACATTGCTTAACGTCCCGACAGCAACAAGGCTTTCTCAGGACGTGCCTGCACTGCTTGTGAAAAAAAAAAAAAAAAAAAAAAAAAAAAAACAGAACATTGAATGTATGTCGCCAGCCGGTCAAATACGTTAAATAAACCTAACACATGGGGCTAAATAAAGCTAAGACTATTTAGCAACACACATCCAATATCAAGAGCTACAGGCAGTGCAGACAGTAGGGAGAGTTTTTAAAAGGCAAATACAGGTGAATGGGCAAAGGGTAGACAGAAACACATGCCCCAGAATAGAGAGAAAAACCCACCCTGTGGGGCTGACCAGGGTGACCCTGGGAACTAAAAAATACCTAACCCCACCCAAGTCCCCCAGGGCAGACCTGGGTGGGGGCCCTCTTTCAAGGAAAGCCTCTTCAAGTACCTGTTATCCAACAGCTCATTCATTGGTTAGGGTATCCCCATCGAATCATGCCTTGATATTAACCTCCGCACACACGTGTGTGCGGCGTGTGTGCGCGCATATGTGATTTCAGTGAAGGAAGGAATTTTAAAGAATATTCATAATATAGTTTGATAACTCTGTTACGTCATACTGTGACAAATCATGCAGACAAAAGTTTTTCAAGGGCAATAACTCACACATCACATATCCATACAAATTGTTCGCGTCTACGTACATAATGAATGACCTTGACCTTGAGGGGTAAAGTCAAGGTCGTCCAGATATTTATTGTTTGCTTTGGCATAATTGTTCGCTGCTATACTAATGCCTCCCCACAATCTGCGTTCCACCATTTCACCCATCGTACGATCAGACAACAGGTCTATAAATATCTTACTAGATTTCAAAAATGCATCCCATGTCATGCCAGGACTAGTTATGTAGCAAGCCGGGTCAAGACTGTAGTGCAACAAACCCTTTTCACGGTAACTTTCAAATACATCTGCTAGCACACAAACATCAGCTCTCAAGTACTGATCATGGTAATCACCAATCGTCTGGCACCCTAATTTATCCCATGCATCAAGAGCATGCTGGTAATCAGAGTCAGAAATACCTTTACCATTTAAGGTAGAATAAAATTTATCTTTTGGTGGCAGTCTCCTTTCTTCAAACACAACCCAGTGATCAATGTACTCGTACGGATACACACCTTTCTTAATCAAGTCTGGCTCAAAATATTTACTTGTTATTGGAAACGATGTCAGTCCTTCTGCCAGACTAGCAAGCCCTAAAGACAAATGTTGCATTGAATCATAAAACACTAATTTGTTGTCCAACCTAAAAGTCAAATATTTCTCAGTTGTCTGCGCAATACAACTAATGTTTTTGTAAGACTCGTCTACAGCACGCATGACGATGTGAAAATCATACCCCTTGAGATTGTGGAAAAAGATTGGTAGTTTGTATGTCATAGGATCTGTTTTTAATAACAAGTTACAATTGTTATGTGCAGCACCTCTGTAACGCCCAGTTATGTGATCATGGTCATGAACTTTATCATCTCCCAGAAGTTGTTCACAAATCCAACACGTCACAGCTGTATCAAAATTCAGTTTGTCTTCTTCTGTCATTACAAAGGCATCTGACATGTTGTGAGATATTGAGGTACTACCTGACTATACAGATGTCTCATTTCTGTTAAAAACAGACATGCTGCATTTTCCCCCCTGTAGATAACAGGTTCTGAATGCTGTCCATCTGACCTAACAAGAATGTATCCAAAAGAACACACCGCTTGGTCACTCAACTTTACAGTCTTTGGTAATGATTCTGGAACAGGACCCTCATACGGAACTACCAGTGATTCAAAATCAGCATACACTACAAACGGCAGCTTTTGCTGATTCCCATAGTTCTTAAAATATACTTGACTACCAGGATCTGGATACTTAAGTACAGTTTGTATGTCATCAGCTGACCTACAGTGCAAAACATGTTTGTGTGCCACTGCAATCGTAGAAGATCTTTGTAAACATCTTTTACACACTTCCTGTATGCCATTGTGTTTTGATACATGATTATGAATTAGACGTGACATACTCCTGATAATTGTGTAGTGAAAGTTATTGTCATCACCGATTAATAACATGTCAACATGTTTATCTTCTGACTAACCATAGGTTGGAGCAAGTGGTGATACTCTAATGGGTTGTAACTTGTCAACAGACTCATTATCCCATACATACACATTCACAGATATACCAGGATTTAGTTTTTCAAACAAATCTATGTCCTCTACATTAATAGGGAAATCAATGCCACTGAAGTTGAGTTTGTTTACAAATTTGGTGTAGTTAGATACGCGATCCCTCGCGCTGGGACCATACGGCGTTTAGGCGCGTCCCCTGGGCGGTGGATAGGGGGTCCCTCGTGAGAGGGGTGCACCGAATGAAATAAGGTGCCATGAACCAACATGGTCTAAGGGAAGGTGACCCCGACAGAAAACCCCTGGTCCTCCTAGTAAGGGGGTTGGGCGTGGGGGTAGCTTCCCCACCCTGCAAAAAAGGAAATAGCTACCAAAACGCCGACGAAAAGACTAACAGTAATTCCTTTCCTGGAGGAGGAAGGTTCTTCTACTAGAAGACTTATGACGTCCTGTGGTGAAAGCCGGAAGTCTTCGGAAGCCACAGGACCGAGCCGCCTCTCTCTATCCAGGGATACAACCATGGGCACATGGAACGTCAAGACCATGTACCAGAGCGGCAAGGCCGCCCAGATAGCAGCGGAAATGCAAAAGTACAACCTTTCCCTGCTAGGCATCAGTGAAGCCAGATGGACGCAGTCTGGCCAGAAAAGGCTGTTAAGTGGGGAGATGATTCTGTATTCAGGTCATGAAGAGGAGAATGCCCCCCATACAGAAGGAGTAGCACTCATGCTGTCACCAGTGGCACAGAGAGCGCTGATGGGCTGGGAACTTCTTGGGCCAAGAATTATAACAGCAGCCTTTAGAACCAAGAAAAAGCTCAAGCTGAACGTCATCCAGTGTTATGCGCCCACCAATGACAGTGACGAGGAAGAGAAACAAGAGTTCTACGACCGACTCCAGAGTGCCGTGGACAAATGTGCGGAGCGAGACATCACCATCGTCATGGGCGATTTTAATGCCAAAATAGGGGAGGACAACACCGGATACGAAGAGGTGATGGGGAGACAGGGACTAGGCTCGGAGATGAGTGAGAACGGGGAGAGGTTTGTAGACTTTTGTGCTCTAAACCGACTTGTCATTGGAGGCAGCATCTTCCCACACAGAAGAATACAAAAAAAACTTGGGTCTCACCTCATCATACAACAGAGAACCAAATAGACCATATCTGCATTAGCAAGAAATTTAGAAGATCCCTTCAAGATGTTCGAGTGAGGAGGGGAGCAGATGTCGCCTCAGACCACCATCTGCTTACCTTAAGAATGAAGCTCAAGCTAAAGAAAAGCCGCCCAGAGACAACAAGAAGACAGCGCTATAATGTAGGCCTCCTGAGAGAAACTGGAGTTAGAGAAAAGTTCAAACTGGTGCTGTCCAACCGGTTTCAAGTGCTACAGGAGCTAGTAAATGAAGAGGAGGCGGTCACCACAGAGCAGCAGTGGAAGGCAGTTAGAGAGGCGCTGAACTCAACCTGCAAAGACACTGTAGGGTTCAGGAAACACCACCACAAGGACTGGCTGTCGGCACAGACCTTGAAGAAGATAGAAGCGAGGAAGCAGAAGAAAGCAGCGGTCAACAACAGTCGCACGAGAGCAGCCAAAGTAAGGGCACAGGGGGAATACTCGGAAGCCAACCGCAAGGTGAAGAGGAGTATCAGGGCAGACAAGAGGGCCTACACAGACAGCCTGGCAGCAGAGGCAGAAAAGGCAGCAGGCAGCGGCAACATGAAACAGCTCTACGACATTACCAGAAGATTGTCGGGTAAGTATGGCCATACAGAAAGACCAGTAAAAGACAAAGAAGGCAAGCCTATTGCAGACAGAGCAGACCAACTCGACAGATGGGCCGAGTATTTTGAAGAGTTACTGAACAGACCTAGCCCACCCGACTCCCCCAACATCCAGCCGGCAGAGACCGACCTACCCATCAGCTGTGACAGACCCAGCCGGGAAGAGATCAGAAAAGCAGTGGCATTTTTGAAGAATGGCAAAGCAGCAGGGCCAGATGGCATCCCAGCGGAGTCTCTGAAAGCAGACCTAGAGACAACAGTTGAGATGCTGTACCCACTGTTTGGAAAGATCTGGGAAGAGGAGGTGATGCCAGCTGACTGGAAGGAGGGGTACCTAATCAAGCTTCCCAAGAAAGGCGACCTCAGCAAGTGTTCCAACTACAGAGGAATCACCTTGCTGTCAGTACCAGGAAAGGTCTTCAACAGGATCATCCTAGAGAGAATGAAGAGCTCCGTTGACCCCCAGCTGAGAGACCAGCAAGCAGGATTCAGGAAGAACCGATCATGTACAGACCAGATCGCCACTCTCCGCATCATCGTGGAACAGTCTCTGGAGTGGAGCTCCCCGCTGTACGTCAACTTTGTGGATTATGAGAAAGCATTTGACAGCGTGGACCGAGAGACTCTGTGGAAACTCCTACGACACTACGGTGTACCCACAAAGCTCGTCCGCCTGATCAAGAGCAGCTATGATGGCATGACATGTCGCGTGATCCACGAAGGGCAGTTCACCAGAGAGCTCCAGGTCAGAACTGGTGTCAGGCAGGGGTGTCTGCTGTCTCCGTTCCTCTTCCTACTGGCCATAGACTGGGTCATGAAGATGACCACAGAGCACAGACGAAGTGGAATACAGTGGACACTGTGGACACAGCTTGACGACCTCGATTTTGCAGACGACTTGGCATTACTGTCCCACACTCATCAACAAATGCAGGACAAGACCACGAGGCTTGCTGACATCTCGTCCCAAGTGGGCCTCACCATTCACAAACAGAAAACAAAGACAATGAGGCTGAACGCAACCAGGGAAGAACCAGTCTTGCTTGCTGGCACCCCGTTGGAAGAGGTGGAGTCCTTCACCTATCTCGGGAGCATCATAGACAAAAAAGGCGGCACTGATGCAGATGTCAGAGCACGAATCGGTAAAGCCAAAGCAGCCTTTCTCCAGTTGAAAAAAGTGTGGAGTTCCAGAGAGCTGACACAACACACCAAAGTCCGGATTTTCAACTCCAATGTAAAAGCAGTTCTCCTATATGGAGCAGAGACATAGAGATTGACAAAAACCACAGTCAACAGAGTACAGACCTTCATGAACAGTTGCCTTAGAAGAATTTTGAAAATCCACTGGCCAGAGAAGATCAGCAACGTCAGACTCTGGGAGAGAACAGAGCAGATAACAGCAGAGAATTAAATTGGGCGAAGAAGATGGGGATGGATCGGTCACAGTCTGAGAAAGCCAGCTTCCAGTATCACTAGGCAGGCATTGTCATGGAACCCCCAGGGAAAGAGGAAAAGAGGTAGGCCGAGAAACTCCTGGCGTCGAGACCTCCAAGCAGACATCAAGAGACTGGGAACCACTTGGAGTAGAATCGAAGGAGAAGCACAGGACAGGAGTTGCTGGAGGTCTCTCGTCGACGGTCTATACCCGGGTAGGGGTGACAGGCGTAAGTAAGTAAGGAAGTAAGATACGCGATCAGGTCTTGTTGTTACAAAGTGTAGTTTAGCAAGCACACGCCACATGAAACAATAGTGGTCATTGTTCTGTATGTTAACGACAGCCTTTTTGTTTGCAACCTCTGTTGGCAGTGGTATCCATGATTTATCTAATATAGCATGATACCTTGACTGTTTTATTTGTAGTTCATGTACACGGCCTTCGTGCCAACCAGACCCCTTCATTTTTGCTCTGTCAATTGCTTCAAGAAAGTCAGGTAACAGTCTGTCTCTAAACACGTTTTCCAATTCTCTTCTTGTGTTAACTGTGTGTTGTCTTGTCGAGATATATGATACGATCACTTCACCGTCTACTCTAGTAAATTCTATTTTAGCAACAACTTGAATCTTTACACTGCCTGTAAGAAGATTATCTTGTATTACAGAAAAAGAGTTTTCTATCAATTCATAGACATTGTTACTATTAGATATAGGCAAGTCTGTTGTGTGAAACAGGTTTCTTAAACCTGACTGGCTTGATGAGCTTTGAGCATTGTCCGTCATTTTTATTTGTCCGACAAAATAATAAATGGGGGAAAAAAAAAACAATCACACCTTATGTAATACCACTTTATTAGCTGTAGCTACAATGAACAAATTTAGTTTTACCAAAACAAATCAACCACTTCCATGGTATGTATCTTAAAGTCTTGTGTTCATGTTGCAGGTGTAATATCACTTTATTGAATGTAACACTTTCAATATAATAATGTAGTTTTCTTAGTTGATAAAATATGGGTTTACACATTGACTCAAACCAGTGCAAGCGGTCACAGTTAGCATCATAAACTTTAAAAACATATGTCTTAAGATCAACAGTCTCGTACTCATAATGTGGTGGTCCATTAGAATATTCCAAAGTTACATTATATGTCATGTATATCTTCGCTGGCATTGAGAGTTTTAAGCCAGGTTCAAACACACGTGTTTTTAAGTCAGTAAAGCGCTCAACATCTTTGAAGCACTCTGCAACATCAACTGCTTGCGTTTGTCTGTCCATCCTTTTTTATGGACAAAACAAAAGTATAAATTAATTTACTAACCCATACCCTGTGGGCTGATCTGTCTTTAAAATAAGCTTTAGGTGCTTAGTTGATTTCAGTTTGTTTTTCACAATGTCTCGTTCTTTCTTATTTGGTATGACGTCGTTCTCTCTAAGACAGTCTTCAAAGCTGTCACGGTCCTTACAGTAAAACAAACAGATAAACTTTAACTGTTCTCGAAAATCTTTTAGTACAGCATTATATTTTTGAGTGAGAATCCATACACTTACATTTGCATGTCTGCCGCTAAAAGCCAGTTCTGCTAAAGTGTTTCTTTTCTTGACAATGTCTTTTTCTGCAGAAAAGCCATCAACAATAAACAACGTTGGCTGTCCTTCAAATTGCTTGTAAAAATACTGCAGATAGTCATTCAGTTTTTCTCAGGGTCGACTAAGTAGATGTTGCTGTCATTCCAAATGAATAAACGGTTGTGATAAGCTTTGTTGTGTTTTATCGTAGGACAAAATATTACAATGTTTTCAAAATGATGTATGTATCTTGTTTGTAATAGATCCAGTACAAATTCAGTTTTAACACACCCTGTGGCACCACAAAACAAGCCGCAGTGTGGGTCAAGCGTCATCAAGTTCATTTTAATACACAATATAATTTTAATATGTGACCACTTAGTCTACTTTCTGCAATATTGAGTTGAGCATCATAAATCAGATACAGGTATATGTTTATTGCTTCGACTTTTTCAACCTTTTTTTGTATCTGAATTGTAATCCCATCACTACCGTTTTCAACAGTACGACCTGACCCGTGTAGGTAGTCGTCGTCTGTACTACGCAGGTCTAGCCAAAGTGCATACTTGTTTGTAAGGTATTGTCCGATCCTAACATCATACAGATGTAAAATGCCATGTTTGCCGGTTTTTCTCTAAGTCTCCCACCCGCAAAATATTTTGTGATCTTGTCGTAGTGTTGGTAAGGCAGCAAACCAGATGCGTACACTTGATTTGGACGGCCTTCAATTGTACAGGACAAATGTGTAATCTTTGGATTGTAAAATTTTTCTGAATCTCTTTTGTATGGACTCGCTGGTTCAACAAACAACATAAGAAT
This sequence comes from Semisulcospira habei, assembly GCA_036245525.1. Lineage (NCBI taxonomy): Eukaryota > Metazoa > Mollusca > Gastropoda > Semisulcospiridae > Semisulcospira > Semisulcospira habei. The sequence goes on from BTPG01000001.1 coordinate 96,467,974, forward strand.
GCCTTTCAGTGACCTAGCCGGTGTGTTCAAGTTTATGTTCCACATCGGGTCGCTTTTGTCTTTATGCATTAAACTATGCCTAATCACCCGGTCATAATAAAATGGAAGTCTTGACTGGTACTGATTGTACATATGTTGATTGTACATTGCTTAACGTCCCGACAGCAACAAGGCTTTCTCAGGACGTGCCTGCATTGCTTGTGAAAAAAAACTAAACAGAAAATTGAATGTATGTCGCCAGCCGGTCAAATACATTAAATAAACCTACAACATGGGGCATAAATAAAGCTAAGACCATTTAGCAACACACATCCAATATCAAGAGCTACAGGCAGTGCAGACAGTAGGGAGAGTTTTAGAAAGGCAAATACAGGTGAATGGACAAAGGGTAGACAGAAACACATGCCCCAGAATAGAGAGAAAAACCCACCCTGTGGGGCTGACCAGGGTGACCCTGGGAACTAAAAAATACCTAACCCCACCCAAGTCCCCCAGGGCAGACCCGGGTGGGGCTTGACTGGTACTGATTTTGTATGAGTCTAGCTAGTTCAGTGTGTGTGACAATTTCATATTCCAAGGAGATGTTAGAAATCTTATATGTTGCATTGGGATCAGATGATTTAATAACTTTGGAGTAGTCATTGAAGGTTAGTTCAAAACTCAGACGGTCATTCAGTGCTCCTTGGTAATAAGGTAAATGCGCTGTGAGGATTTTGAATTCAAGTGGAATGTAAAATCTGGTTCCATATGTTTCAGCTAAAATAATGTCTTTGGCTGCTGACGTTGATTTGTCTGCTGCGTTGATTCTAAGTTTGGTAATATTATCAGACTGTATGCCTTGATAAATACGATCCTCTCGTTCTTCTCGTGTAAGCCACAAATCTTTGTAGCAGTAGAATACATCAGCATCATCAAGACTAAACACTTCCTGTCCTTCAAGTTTAACTTTAATAGTTCTTATAATTGCTCTGCCAAGGTTGTTAACTGGTGTTTTGTTCACATCTGCGTCTGATGTTAGTTCGATATTAAATGCTAGGCGTGCAGTGCCAGGAACAATAATGTCACTGGGCCCTAGGTTTGGAAATTTGACTGTAAGAGTTTGGTTCTGGTCTTTAGTACTTGGATTGTTTGTAATGACGATTGATTGTCTAATGCCCTTAACACCGAGAGGTTCACGTAGTTTTCTATATGGGTCTAACCTTTGATCCGTAAGATGATGACTGTCATTTTATTATGCACAATAAAAAATATTAAATTAATAAAAACAATGGCAGCGGGAGGATTTAATCATGAAGATTTTGAAATGGATGACATGTATGATTTTGGTAATACATCAGATATGACAGATATGACTGGTATAAGAAATACTTACAGTTTACGTCACAAACTTTTAGAAACCAAAGTAAACTCATTTTATGAGTGTTCATGAGCGCCCAGATGTAACAGACCCTAATCAGTTTGAACTTGATGACAAGGGTCATTTATATTTAAATACTGTTGACAAAGGAAAAGTACTCTTGACTAACAAAAGAGACCCTGGTAAGTTTAGGGCTTTAAGTACAATCAAAGGTGAAGGCGGTGTTGGTGCCTTGCGTCAGCTTGGTATTGGTGGGTCTCCTGTCACACCTCGAATTGTTAGTGCCCTCCATGACATGCAAACAAGGTTACCAACAGGACAAGAAATTGAAATGATGGAAGTAAAAAGACTGCCAGAAATAGCAAACAATGTAGAACAAGAAACCACATTTGCTGATGAAGTAATGAAAACAATAGAAGACTCTCCTTTACCCATGCGAGATTTAATGGGCTTAAATAAATCACTGCAGTCAATAAGAGGTGAGATGGTAAATAATGTAGCCAAACTAGGTGAGCTTGATAGACACATAGAACGTGAAAAAGAGAAACTGGCTACAGCAGGCAATGGGAATCTTGACACAGAAATAAAAGAAAGAATACAACACAGATTAAATGATTTGCAGATAGAAAGATCAGGAAGGTTAGAAGCAATTAATATTGGAAGAGAAAAACTGAAAACGCAGGTCAACAGGATTAGAGAAACTATTTTAAAAATACTTCACGAAGACACAACATTGGCTGAGAGATTGAAAACACTTTTCAGAGAACAGGGTATCACAATTGCAAGTTTAATTACTGCTCTTGTATTTATTATCAGTACTGTTGTGTTGGCTGTCTCTGGTGGCGCAAGCGGTGGGGGTGGTGCTCTTCCACCAAGCCCACCAGCACCAACTGACCCAAAAGATTTACAGTCATGGGTAAAGAAACAACTGTCACATATATCAGACTTGCTTAAGAAATTGGCTGTGAAAGCAATGGATGCGTTGCCTGGCATAATAGGCACAGTTGTCAGTTGGCTTATCAGTACAGCAGCAAATGATTGTACATTGCTTAACGTCCCGACAGCAACAAGGCTTTCTCAGGACGTGCCTGCACTGCTTGTGAAAAAAAAAACTAAACAGAACATTGAATGTATGTCGCCAGCCGGTCCAATACATTAAATAAACCTAACACATGGGGCCTAAATAAAGCTAAGACCATTTAGCAACACACATCCAATATCAAGAGCTACAGGCAGTGCAGACAGTAGGGAGAGTTTTAAAAAGGCAAATACAGGTGAATGGACCTCGGGTAGACAGAAACACATGCCCCAGAATAGAGAGAAAAACTCACCCTGTGGGGCTGACCAGGGTGACCCTGGGAACTAAAAAGTACCTAACCCCACCCAAGTCCCCCAGGGCAGACCCGGGTGGGGTAGTACAGCAGCAAAGATAGTTGGGTTTATGGCAGAAAATGTGTGGGTCTTTTTGGTTACAGTAGGTGGATTAATCACAGGGTATTTAATGAAACAGGTAAAGAAGTAATATCCCTAATCCAGTAAGGCCTATTACTAATGCAGTTCTCTCTGACTCATGTGTGTTTGGTGATGGTGAGTCAGGGGTTAGTGTCGGTGTTACTGTCTGTACGGGTGCTGGGGTCAATGTTGGGGCTGTTACTGTCTGTACGGGTGATGATGTTACTGGTGCTATTAATGGTTTTATTGTCTGTTGATGTGTGGTTGTTGCCCCCAAGTTCACAGATTGGTTGAGTCCTAATTTTTGACCAACACCGGCAACAATGATTTCATTATTATAATTTGTTATTGTCCCCATTTGGAGTTGAAGGTCAGATGGTAACATGTATAACCCGATGCCAACTACAAAGTCCACTTTTGATCTCGCATATCCGAGTACGTCTTGGCAGCGCTGTGTGCTTGATGGGAGATCAACCACTGAGTTGATTGAATCTTCAAGGTTTGCAAGAAACTGTTGTTGTGCTTCGAATTTGCCACTCCTGTTTAAAATGTTTGATTTTGTTAATGATTGTGCTCCTAGGATACACCACACATATGTTCTGGACTCATTTACGCGCTCGACTCCCGCTTTGAGTAAGCCCGTCACTCCTGTCTAAAATAAATGTGGTCCACGCATTAGACTGTTTCTGTTCTATTGATCCTAACCAGACTTGTGATTTTGATGAAAATGATGTGTAACCAGGGTAGTAATCTTGAGGGTATTGCCTGTGACTCATAGCGTAATACAATGTACCCATGCCGTTGTGATCATCTAGTTTTTGTGTGAAGTCCTACCCAGCACGGGGGCTGATGTTAAATTCATTACAGATGCGTTCAAACGCTTTCATATCCATGGGGTTATTATACCTGTTGAAACTGGATTCAGTTGGTAGTGGGGTATGCAGTTCTGACAGTATTCTTCTAAGCTGGTAATACGTGTGGAAACGATACACAGACCTAATCAGTTTGTTTGAGTGATTCAAGTGGTCTGTAAAAGAAACACTACAGCCAGTAGTTGAACACAGTATAGCAAAGTTAAGTTGGTTTTGGAACATTTGTAGTGGGTTTGAGGACCACTTTTTTGCAGTAGCATCGTCTGTTATTGGAGGGTTTAGGTAATGGTCAAAGGGATTGGGAACCTTCACTTGAAATAAATCTTGTTCACTTACAGCTATGTCGAGCTGATTTAGTTGAATTATTTTCTGTTCATAAGTTGGAGCAACATTGTACTTGGCATCCACATTAAATTGAAATGCGTCTGTAGTGACGCTTGTTGGTGATTTAAATTCCATCCTTCTTTTTTATGAGATAATAAAAATGTTTATTACCTTAACAAATCTTGACACAAGCAAACCAGTGTGGTTAACTAATGGGATTGATAATCGAGATGGTAGCAAGGCTGCAGCTATCCATGAAATGTTTTACACTGTAAAGTGGTTTAATGTAACAGATGATAAAAATTATTATGTAGCTCATGTAGCTGGAACTAAGCTTGTTAGTCCTGAGGGAGCTAATGTTTTACGAGCTGGGTATTATGACTTTTGTACTTTAGCTGAATGGTTTCAAAATGAATTTAAAATTAAAGCAACTTTAAATCCTGCTAACTTACTTGTTACATTGGAATTTCTTAAAGGTACTGAGTATTCATTAACATTAAGTCTTGTAAAATAACTTGGGTTTTTGGGTAATAATATTTATTTTCCAGATGAAGATTGGACAAGACCAGACAGACATCAACTACTATCACCAAGAAAAGAAAAAATAACTGGAAGATATCCTGTTCATTTAACAGTACACACATTGCTAAATGTTTATTTGAAAGAACTGAACACGACTGAGAATGTACACAATGGTAAGCCTTCAACTTTGTTGAGAAGCTTACCGACTGGAACTGCACCCTATTGTGAAAGTGTGGCTGTTAGATTTCCTAATTTGCAGTTTAAGAAATTAGGTTCTAGTTTCTTTGAGTCACTGTGTATATCTGTATATGTGTATATAAACTAGTTGTGATGCATGATTTTAGTGTTGTGTTAGAAGTTAAATAATTTTATTTTTGTAAAATAAAATGAGTATTGGCCCAAAGTCAAAAATCGTACCAGTCGTGTGTCCGGTAACAGAGTTGAAAAATTTGGCTGATGTACAGGATTTTGAGAAAGAGGGGGAAATTGGAAATGTATATGGTTTTGAACTTGATTCTTTTGGCATGTACAAGCGGAAAGTAATCGATGACATGAAGGACGGACAGAAAGAACATTTCCTAAACTTAAGTCAGCTGCGTGATGTTACTGTACCTATTCCAGTAAATAATGTACCCTACAACTTAATACATGTGGGTAATAAGTGGGTAGTTTCACCTGTGCCTGCACCGCCACCAACAATTGACTGGGATATAAAGTTTGAATTTATTAGTCCTTATGTATACACTGATGATGAAGGAGCCTTAGTGTTTAGAAAAGTTGTTAACTCTGGGCATTTGATTGTGAGCCTTGTTCCAAGTTTTTCTTCAGAAAACAATAGCAGAGATAAACTGAAAGTCCTTGAGTATGAGAAACAGAGGTATCTTCTTACAAATAGAAGGGGCAGATCAGATACAAAAATTGTGTTTGTACCAGCAAACTTTACCATTGCAAGAGAAGCGACAATAGTATTTGAAATTATCATGAAATCTGTAACTTCTGTAAAAGAAACAGATATCGCACAGGGAATCAAACTTACGTGGGATGACACATTGGCAGAGGCAACAAAAGTTTTTATTGCTATTAAAAAAAATGTTGATAATATAGAGGTTTCGAGCAGTATTCCCGCTATCAAGATATTGGTCGACAAAATAACTTTTGTTTTTCTAAATTACATAAAAATAGAACATATTGATCTTGTTTAGTTTTATTACGCCAGCAAATTGTATACTTTTGACGAGTTGCAAAATGTAATTGCTGATTAAATAAAAAAATATTTTTTAATAAAAATGGTAAACATGCATCCGCAACTACCAACGACTGAGACTGTGACATGATTGTAGGTTGATTGTACATTGCTTAACGTCCCGACAGCAACAAGGCTTTCTCAGGACGTGCCTGCACTGCTTGTGAAAAAAAACTAAACAGAAAATTGAATGTATGTCGCCAGCCGGTCAAATACGTTAAATAAACCTACAACATGGGGCCTAAATAAAGCTAAGACCATTTAGCAACACACATCCAATATCAAGAGCTACAGGCAGTGCAGACAGTAGGGAGAGTTTTAAAAAGGAAAATACAGGTGAATGGACAAAGGGTAGACAGAAACACATGCCCCAGAATAGAGAGAAAAACCCACCCTGTGGGGCTGACCAGGGTGACCCTGGGAACTAAAAAATACCTAACCCCACCCAGGTCCCCCAGGGCAGACCCGGGTGGGGTTGAGACTGTGACACTTGTAACAACCGATCCACATGTGCCAATTGCATCATATAAAACATTACAGGCAGACGCATTTCGATTAATAATTACTGAAGCAATTAAATATTTGGAAGGAGAGGAGGCGAGATACTCCAAGTGTAAAAGACGATATAAGACAGTTTTTAATTCTGTTCAAAACACATCTATGGCTGTGGGTGCTGTTTCAGCTGGATGTTCTGTAGGGGGTATTGTTCTGTTTGCCACAGGAATTGGAAGTTTAATTGGAATTGCAATTGAGGGTGTTAGCATTGCTACATGCCTGGCATGCTTTGGTTTGGAAGCCCTTAACAAAAGATTTCAAACAAAATTACAGAAACATGAAGCGTTGAGTACTCTTGCTAATGCAAAGTTGAGCAGTATGAAACTTATTATAAGTTAATCTTTGGAGGACAATTTTATTAGCGACGAAGAATTTAAGAGAGTGCAGGATGATTTGAACAATTACAAAAAACAAAAATCTGAAATACAGAATAAGATGCGTAGTCAATCTCCCGTGAATGTTGAAGAACTAAAGGCCAGTTTTTTAGAGAGGGGAAAACAGATCGGGGTTCAGAAAACCACAGAGAAACTTCAAAATCTACTTTCAAGCAAATAAAGATCAGATTTGGTAATCGTTTAATAATGACATACACTTTACAGAAAGATGACACGCCACTTACATGGCTTATGCCTGTCTATTCAACCCCATCTGCTCCGCCACCAGAGTACTATTGAGAAAAAAGGTTTTTGTTGCCCTTGTAAGCTTGTAATTGCCGGAGTAAGTTGTAACTGGAGTCAAGTTGTTGTAAGAACTTGTAAGAACTTAGGGTAAGTAATTAATAAGTTTTTATGTTAAGAAATTATTAAGTTCTTATGACAACTAACTTAAAAGGTTCCTAAAAGTTAGTTGCAACTTGTTAATAAATATAAAGTTTCACTTGGCATCACTTGGTCAGGTGCTTGTTTAGGTGCTGACAGAGACAATAGTTATAGAGAGAGATAATAAGAGAATTCCAGAGTATCAAAATCAATAATGCCGCACTAATCATGGTCGCCATCTTTTAAAAAAATCAACAGGGTGATTCGGTGATAATGGAGAGTTGATGGCGGGTCAATGAGTTTATTATCAATAATGGCGAGATTTATCGATCGGTGCAGCATTATTGATTTTGAAGCTCTGGAAATCTCTTATTATCTCTCTCTACAAAACATAATACATTTCACTGATTGAATACCATCACTTTATATATCACTACAACATGACTTTACTTGACAAGCCTATTTTCTGCTCTTTTGCACTGGTCAAACACACTCACATACACAAATAAAAAATTTTAAAAAACCTTTGTAGTGTAAAAGCTTTTGAACAGTTTATAAGGGTCCATGTGAGCAAAATGTCATGAACCAGATAATTGTCCAGTTTCTACTGGTTCATTCACAGATGGAACATTGAAGAAATTTGTTCTTGTGCACTGGTGTCACATACACACACAGAGCATGGCTGTTTGGCCCAGCGCTTAAAGTGGCCCTTTAGTTTGTTCCAGGCGAGCCGAGAAACTGGGTCTCAAGTGATGCTCGCGCCATGAGGCCAGCGAGTCTCTCAGCTGTCAGGCTAGCTGATAAGCGGGCTTCCTGTAAGCACAGTACAGCAGGGAAAATGACTACCTTTTGTTTTTCATGACTTTCTTATTTACCGTTCAAGTGTGTGATGCAAAACTTTGTTTTTAAAAGCGGACATTCTGCCCAACACACTGACACCAAACACACTATAGTTGTGACAAACCAGCAGCCAGCAGCATAAGGTGGAAATAGAGAGAGAAAAAAACGATATCACTGTCTGTGCTGAGTTTTTTCACAAAATAGATGAAGTTCCAACATCAATAACACAAATATGATACAAACTACATCAAAACGGACTTGCATGTGCTAGAAGTAACATGCCTAGAGTAAGTTTGTACATTTGTTTGTTTGTACATTGCTTAACGTCCCGACAGCAACAAGGCTTTCTCAGGACGTGCCTGCACTGCTTGTGGAAAAAAAAATAAACAGAACATTGAATGTATGTCGCCAGCCGGTCAAATACGTTAAATAAACCTAACACATGGGGCTAAATAAAGCTAAGACCATTTAGCAACATACATCCAATATCAAGAGCTACAGGCAGTGCAGACAGTAGGGAGAGTTTTAAAAAGGCAAATACAGGTGAATGGTTGATTGATTGATTGTACATTGCTTAACGTCCCGACAGCAACAAGGCTTTCTCAGGACGTGCCTGCACTGCTTGTGAAAAAAAAAACTAAACAGAACATTGAATGTATGTCGCCAGCCGGTCAAATACATTAAATAAACCTAACACTTGGGGCCTAAATAAAGCTAAGACCATTTAGCAACACACATCCAATATCAAGAGCTACAGGCAGTGCAGACAGTAGGGAGAGTTTTAAAAAGGCAAATACAGGTGAATGGACAAAGGGTAGACAGAAACACATGCCCCAGAATAGAGAGAAAAACCCACCCTGTGGGGCTGACCAGGGTGACCCTGGGAACTAAAAAATACCTAACCCCACCCAAGTCCCCCAGGGCAGACCCGGGTGGGGAACAGGTGAATGGACCTCGGGTAGACAGAAACACATGCCCCAGAATAGAGAGAAAAACCCACCCTGTGGGGCTGACCAGGGTGACCCTGGGAACTAAAAAATACCTAACCCCACCCAAGTCCCCCAGGGCAGACCCGGGTGGGGTCGCCTAGAGTAAGTATGACTTACCAGATCAGAGATACCGTGAAAGGGGCCGGAGAGCGGAGGGTGATAATGAGGTCACTGTTAGCAATTGCCAGTACTCTCAGTCACAGACACAAAGCAGTAGCACGGATCAATGTTATCATTTCTTTCATGTACTTCATCAAGTCTTTTTATAATGTTTTTCTATAGCAAAGCACATAGTCAGACATTACATTTTTTGTACATGTATAGTTAACAAGACTGCAGACATAGTGACACTAATTAATGGTCTGGTTTATAAGAGGCCGAGAGGCCCGTGGGAGCAGAGAAGGAATTAATGAGAACACTGACAGACGATAGCCAGAAGCCAAGTGGTATCCAAGATGCCGCATTCCTTGCTATTAACATTCGTTTCATCCACAACTAGAGATTCTTGTTGTAAGGTTTTTAGTGGGATAAAAACATTCAGGCAGTCAGTCACAGGAATATGTGTCATACTCTCTTGTGCGTTTTCTGCTTTTGTGACAGAGGAGTGCTTGCTAAATGAATGTGACTTTTTGTTTAGTCCCTTTCTAGCTATAGGACCTATTATCAGTCGTAACGTATGTTTATGTGAGAGTTTGCATAAATTTAAATGGTGTAGATGGAGGACACCTCACATACTGTCAGTGTCCATGAATATAGACTCAATTCTCTGTGTCGAATATGTGGAAGGAGGTCAAGAAAAAGGAATGACAAAAAACAGGCCATATCATGCAGTAAATATGAACAAATGATACAGAAGTGTATGGGATAAATCTCCATGACAGGGCGTTAAAGATAATCCCAAAACAACACATACTTGAGTGCCACTGTGCAGACTTTATCGCACAATGGGGCTTTGGACTGGCACTCCATGGTGAGCAGGGAGGCGAAGAGACGCATGCAACAATAAACATTCTAAAGAGCAGAACATACGGCTTGCAAACGGAAGCAGAGAAGCTCAAATTACTCATAACAGAACACATGGCACTAGTGTCACCTGTGCTGTACTCAGTCATGCCACCTGTGAAGAAAAGAAAAGAGTAAATGGAAGTAGGCGATTGTTATTAGGTACTGGCAGGGCTCGCCGCTGACCGTCCGCAGCGGCGCCGCAACACGCATTTTACTCATCTTTGAAACAGCGATTGTACTAACAAAATGCTCGCGTACTGCAGTCAAATGCATACATCAATAAAGTTGAGCTATTTCTCTTTTTAAAAATGTCTTTCTTATTATTGGGGGTGCAACCGATTATTTTCAGCGATTTTTTAAAAAACGCACCCTCAGGCCTGAACGCGCTGTGTTGGTAACTGTACCGCGCGAACCCGCAATCAACTTCCTCGGGAAAACGACTAGCTACTCCTCCCCATGCAAGCTACACATCTAAAAATAGCACAGTGCCATTGACCGAGTTCAGACCTACACATTGATATAAAGAAGTGTAATATTTTCTTTAATTTAGCCCAGTAATCGATTTTTTTAAAAAGATAAACGCAATTTTCAATGTGATTTTCGAAAAATAACCCCTCGAAGGCTATACCTTTTGGAAAGCCCATGTTTTTCTCTTTAATTTTGACCAATCAGAAACGCGATAGCTTCAACCGGGAAGAGTAGCTTTGTCAAAAAGCGAGTCCTCTCATTGGCCATTTCGCTTTCGTGTTATTCACAATGGCAGCCATGGCGTGCGACGAACACACGACGGTTTTGAGCAATCTCCAGCGTGATCTAGGTAAGTAATGCGTTTTTGTTTGCTTGATAATGGTTCTACAATGTGTTATTGTGACTTAACCTAAGATTTGGGTAATGTTTGTGCGATAATTTGACGTAATGTGCATATTTCCACACTGGCCGTGGTCGGTTTTGTTTGAAGCGATGACCGCATGCAGTGTGTGAGAGATCGGTCACAACTGTAGGCGTATGTTTATATCAAGAGACAAAACACGAATTTAGGTAATAAAGTGGGGTTTTCTATACATGCTCAATTAATTCCATGGGTATATGATGGTCTTAAAACAGGTAAAGTAGCGATCGAAAATGATGTGTTGAATGAGAGTCTAGACCGGAAGTGGGACCGTCGTCTGCTTGAAAAGTTGTTTCGCTTTCGCGTTATTGACTGTGAGAGATCGGTCACAACTGCAGGCGAATTTTTACATAAAAGACAAAACACGAATGTAGGTAATAGAATATGGTTTTCTAAACATGTTCAATAAATTCCATGGGTATATGATGGTCTTAAAATGGGTAAAGTAGCGATCGAAAACGATGTGTCAAATGGAAGTCTAGACCGGAAGTGGGACCGTCGTCTGCTAGAAAAGTTGTTTCGCTTTCACGTTATTCGTTTTTTTGTTGTTGTGGCATATACTGCTTGAGATGGCCCCTTCAGACGTTTGTAAAGACCAAATAAGCAAATATGGTGAAATATTACCCCTCCCTTCGCTCTGCTCTCTCTCTCTCAGTGACACACACATCATTGTTAACTGTCTAGGTGTTGTTGCATCAATTGTTAAGATTCTGTGTTGTTTCCAATTGCAGACATTTCTTCAGAATTCTTAGATTTGGAGTGTTTATCCACACTGGTGAAGGAAGAACATTGAGGCATCAGTGAATAACAAACTATTGCTCCAGGTACACCTGAAGATGCGACATGAAAAATCATGGAGGGAGACAGATGTTCATCCATCACATTCTTGGACGAGATGACATTCCTGGACAGCATGCAGATGTCATAGCAAGGAACACTGCATGCAAACAGCAGTACTACGTGTGATGTGGAGAGATTAGCTTTTTAATGAATGGTTTGCAGAAAGCTACTCAACAGTCATGCGTTTGCCAGTATGCATGGGGGGGGGGGGGGGGGGCGGGGGGGGGGGGGGGGGGGGGGGGGGGGCGGGGGCAGCTGATGTTTATGTAGGGGTGGGGTGGGGGTAAAAATAAGGTGGTTTTCAATTATTGCTTTCTTTTACTTAATTAAAAGAGCTTTAAAAACTTTGCAAAACACAGTTTGAATTTTTAAAAATGGACAAGAAATGACCAAGATACGCTATTTTGAAGTTTTTAAACTCGGAGCGCCATTCGGCCGCCTTGTAAAACTCACTTTTCAGCTTTTTTAGGGCAGCAGCGTTGTAAAAGTTCCTGGCTTATGGACCTGAAAAAAATTGGGCTTCATCTATATAATATAGAGATACAATTCTGCAATTCTGGGATGTCTGTGCTCAATATCTTTTGTGTTAGGCTGGCCTAAACTGGGCAATATCTTACTGTCGACCGATTTTGGGTAAAAACTGCGGAATATTTGCCGTACATTTTTTTGCCCATAACTTTTGAACCAATAAAGATAAAAAGATAATTTTTTGTGTGTTGTGTTCTGTGTGTTCTCCTCTATAACAATATGTAGATACTTTATTGCTTATGTGATATTGAAATTTTGACTTGCCAGTACCTATTGTTATGCTGTCGTTACACACACACACGCGGCGCTGTGTAAGTTTTTTTTTATATCACACCATCAAATTTCTACCGCTTTCTGTCAGACAATTAAGCTAATCTTTTATTTCTTAATCACAAAGTTGGTCTCAGTTGCTGTCGGAGGAGGTTTTGGTGTGACAAGCAGACTGATGTGCATAGGTGTATTGAATGTTTTTATTCTGTGGAGGTCCGTTCATGTTCAAAGCAGACTTTTCCAGATTAAAACATTTTCGTCCTGAGAAACTATCCAAGAGTGAGATCATCTTAACAGTTTTCTTTAACCCGTTTAATACCACGGCTGCAATTCCCAAATTTTGGAGGTGTCATCTACTGAACGACTGAGTAGCAGTTGTAGTAGATGGATTGACCATGATAATTCAAGGGTAGTGCCAGATTAGCTTTGTGCTTGATGTCACCAAGCTAATCTGGCACTACCATTGAAATACCATGGTCGATCCATCTCCTGCTGTAGGGTGTTGGAGTAAAACTGAAAGTAGTACCAAAGAACTGTGTGTCCAGTGTTGACAGATCCGTGCTACTGCAATGTGTTGGGCAGAATGTCTGCTTTTAAACAAACAAAGTTTTGCATCACACACTTGAACGGTAAATAAGAAAGTCATAAAAAACAAAAGGTACTCATTTTCCTTGCTGTACTGCGCTTACAGGAAGCCCGCTTATCAGCTAGCCTGACAGCTGAGAGACTCGCTGGCCTCACCGCGCGAGCACCACTTGTGACCCAGTTTTTTGGCTCGCCTGGAACAAACTAAGTGGCCAAACTGAAACATCCATGAGAGAGACAAACAGGGAAGAGATTAATCAATCCGTTTCATTCTTTCCTGCACATCCAAAATTCTCTGGTTCAAAGCTTTGATTTCTTCCTTTTTGTCCTTGGCACTGAGCCGAAGACAGTTGGCACACTCGATGAGAGAGAAGCTCCTGACTTTTTGTGCCTGGAAGCATAGTTTGTCTGCCTCTGCAACCAACTGGGTAGCTGCCTCCTCAGCGGTCTTCCTGTTCTTCTGCAGGCCACTTAGTTCATCACTCAGGGCTTTCCGCTTCCTGCCGAGTTCTTGTCTTTTGGTCGTCTCCCTCTCCTGCTCCAGATGCCTGAAACAGTAACAGGCACACCTGAATAATGCACTCAAAAGTAAATGGTCTAGTTGTTTTGTTTTTAAAAAAATGCTCAAAACACACAACTCTGTGCTGATCATTTGCTTATGTGGCTTTTTTTTTTCTTTCTTTTTTTTTTTTCTTTTTTTTTTTTGGGGGGGGGGGGGGGGCTTGGGGGAGTGGGAATGGTGATGGATCAACCTTGGTCACTATTATTATGTATTATTGGTACTTTATTATTATCTCTGTTGTTCTTTTACACTTTTCTTTGTAAAGTGCCTACAGCCAGGCCTCTGGGTTGGGCACTATAAAAATCACCGTGGGAGATGGGTGCACTGCATGGCAGACACACACACGAACAGACAGAGCGAGGTAAAGAAAGGTTGAACACAAACTTCATGTCCGCACACATAATATCTGCTCATAATACTTCCTTGTAAAGAGAAAATGCACACATAAAGACACACACAACTTACATGTCATATCTACGGCATGATGAGCTGGCTGACACAAGCAGCTTCTTGTCAATGGAAACTTCAGCCACCCCACCGGCAGTCCTGATATGATCCAGTACCACACGCCTGGCTTTTAAGGTTTCTCTGCTGACGTTGTCTGTTAACATTTTCTTATTTCTTTCTACTGCTGCCTGTCCATGGGACATCATGAGAACCTTTTTTACAGTAGTCCAGAGGTTCTTGAACTGCTCCCTTCCTCCAAGAGCTGTCCGATACCAGCTGTCCAGCCTCTGCTCTTTGAGGTCAAACTTGCTGGCACTGTGTCGGGCTGCTTCAGCAAGAAAATCACTGTACTCCTGGAGCACAGAATCAGCTGTTTCTTCCTTAACTCTGCTTCAATGAGACAGGAGAGCACACGCTTCATCCTTGCCTTGCACAAGTCTTTGTTTTCCATCTTCACTGGATCCAAGCAGACCATGTTCCTTGCCAGCATATACTTCAAGGGGGATTTCTCCTGCAGTTTGTCAAGCACAACCACGAGGAAGTCCCGGCACTGACCCCGTAATTCCTTGACCATCTTGTCAGTGACAGGACAGTTCTTGTTCTTTGCTTTCTGCAGGAGGCTTTCAGTTTTGAAGCAAAGCTCAATTTGATCCAAATTCACCTGATTGGCTGAATCTTTCAAGTTTTATGTCAAGACCAATCAGTTTCTGTGCTGTTGTACACCTTTGAATGACATCTGGCTTCACAAAGCATCATTGCTTTTATCAAATCCTGCAAGTCTGAAACCAAGAAAGGGGCAAGTGGTTGATCAGCCTGAAATTTCTTCAGAAATGGCTCAAGATGCTTAGCTACACTAGCAAAGAATGCTAGCTGACAGGCCAGGAGTGGATTGCCGAATACAGTTTTCTTAACCTTCTGGAAGCTTTCATTGCGTGGATCAGTTACCTTCTTCGCAGTGACGGCTTGTACAAAAGTCTCACAAGTAGGTACAGGTCAATGGCTCGGTTTGCCAAAGACTCATTTTCCAACCACCGATGACGACAGAACTTATGAGGAAATCATGTGACTCCAGTGACAGTGTGGTAATCCTCCAACCGGGCAGGACATTCATCATCAAACAGCTTGTGGGCAGCAACCAGGAAACCCTCAACATCCCATGTGGATGAACTGCAGCCACGCCAGAAGGCGTTGTGCACAACATGCAAACTGCAACTGCCGATGTGCAGAAGTCCAACTCCTACATTGTCTTTCAGATCACAGTGAATTGTATTGTATACGCTCCACTTCACATCTGGACCATCCATTGAAAGCTGTACAAGACTTGAGCGATTAAGCTTGAATTCAGAAGAGACACTTTCAAACTTCTCAACCAAATCCTCAGCTCTGGCATGGCCAAGAAAGTGTGATGTGAGGTATCGTGTCTTGATAAGATCACCATCCCAAAAGCGAATGAAGAAATCCATCTGCTTCAATCAGCACTTCTTGTTCAGTCTTGTCAAACAGAAGTACATATCCAGACTCAGATGCATCAGCAATGGATGAACGAAACATCTCTGAGAAGCGTGGGGCAAGACCAAAAGTCACAAGGTACTTGCACTTGGTTTCAGCACATGTGAACTTCTTTGCAATTTGCATTTCTTTGAAAACTTTTCCACCATCCTCAGAAGACTTAAAGCTGTAGTGGCGGTTCACAGTATGAAGGCCCTTTCATAAAATCTCTGCTTTCAGGGTGTCATTGGCGAGACTAGCACCTGTCAGAAAATTAAAAAAAAAAAAAAAAAAAAAAAAAAAAAAAAAAAAAATAAATAAAAAATTAGGCAGTTTGCAAGAGAGAGAGAGAGAGAGAATAAAACTTTATTTTTCAAGGATGGAGACAATATATGCACAGGCCTCTTTTCATATCTGTCCTTGCTAACCTATGGATTGAAAACAAAACAACAATTCAATACAGGCAAATGATATATACATACACTGATCAAATAAGCTTCGTTTGTAAACAAAGCAAAATCAGTTTAACATCAGTACACACACATACATGCACCCACACACAAGCACGTTCGCGCATGAGAGAGAGAGAGAGAGAGAGAGAGAAAGAGAGAGATATGAATATTTGTCATTGCTATTAAATGCAAACAAGTATAATGATAGTCTTTATAGACCAATGAAACACACACACCTAAATGCATACACCAACCAGATAAATCATCATGTGGATAAGCACGTACTCAAAAATTGCATGAGCGTTGAAAAAAGAATTTTCCTGTGAATGTTAGGAATGTAAGTAACTAAAGAAAGAGACTGAGTGAGTGAATGTGTGAAAGTGCATGGCTTTGTTTGATTTCTACCTTGGATAAATATAAACGATGCAGTCTACCCTCTACATACATGTATATTCTGCACAGCCTCCACCATTTCCCCTTCCCCAAACTGAAACACACAAAAAAAGACTATTGGCGGTAGAGTGCATAGCTACTTGCACAGGAAAACATACCTGTCAGTTGCAAAGGACGAGACGTCTCATTTGTGGGAACTGGAACCGGCTGCGTTTCACTGAAAGAGGCGGTAGTGGCAGCAGTTTTAACGAAAAAGTTCGTGACACACACCTGGCCTTCTGCATTCGCCCTCCTCTCCTCCCTTCGGTGCCGCTGTGATCTATTGTGTCGCCGGAGGACAGACTTGCCCATCGATGCCAAATTCAAGCTGATGCAGCAAACCGAGCATCTTGCATGATATTTGCTGCTTGGGTCTTTCAACAGCCAGTCCTTATAGTCCTTTTCTGTCAGCCACCTATCTTGGAAAATACATTTTCCAGGCATCCTTCTCGTTTTCCGCGAGCCACTGCAAATCTTCCTTCGACCGCGTGGGATTCGGCGGAAATGACAACTCGTCTCCGCGGCAGAATAGGATGTAGGGACACCATGTACGATGAAGAGATGTCGTGATAATGTGGCGAAGTCACGGCGATCTCGCAATGTCACGTTCATGCGTTCTTATGATAATGGCAGAGTGTCTGCTTCTACTCGTGAGCGTGGCAAATCATCGGTCCCAATGTCTGTTCCCGCGTTCGTTTATCATTCTATTTTGAAGTAATTAAAAGACTTAAAATACCAAACTGTTTCCAGAAAGACCCAAACACTTAGTAAAAGGATAAGAACACTAAATAAAAGGACCAAAAAGGCCTTTTCTCACATTTTCATTTCCAAAGGATTTAAAAGGTTTGAAAAAGACTGTGCGAACCCACTAATGTGTCACAGTAACAGACGCCGTATTTAGTGATGCATGTTAGCCAACAGCGACCTGTCATGCATGAAACACATTTTGTTCAAGTTTATTGTCACCTGTCACTATTTTTGTCACCATGCATTACGACACATGTGACACAGTGTAGTCAAATCCATAAAACGGTAGTCCATCCAATGGCAAATCAGTACATATATACTTCTATGGAAATATTTCCAGTAAATTATTTTTTACAAATATTTCACTGTGCACACCCATTTTCAACAGAAATTTCTCAAATAAAGTCATGGCTGAAGGGTATATAGACTTCTTATTTACTCAGGGCTGTACGGGTTAAGACAAGTAAATGGTACATGCCCTTTAAGACAAATAAATGGTATATATCCGAAAACAAGTTTTGTCAAAAAGTGTGCAGTTTTACACTACAAAGTATATGATGCTCCACATACCAATTACCAAACGGATGTGGAGTGTCACATACTTTATGCCAAGCTATTGTCCTGGGTTTGCAACTTAGTGCTTTAAGGAAGTGAAATCTGTTTGCCCAGCGTCGAGTGAGCAACATAAACCTACCTTGTTCACTTCCCAGCAAATGCCAGCCATCTGGAAAGGGCATGCGCATGAGGGCAGCACTGAGTCTTTCATCCAGTGTTGACAAGATCTCATTGGCCAGATCAAACTGGTCCGACTTGATGAGCTCCAGGTCATCGAGAGCATGCACGTTGTTGATGCTGTTGACCAGGAACTGCGCCAGGAAGTAGACCGAGTCATAATGGTAATAGAACTCCCCACTACCCACCCACTGATGATCCTCAGGAGACAGTCGATGTACCACCGACATGACAACTTTTTCAGCACAGCCATGCCCTGCAAAACAAACCGGCCAAAGTAAGACCAACATGATCACTTCCTCATCACAACCAACACAAACCAAAATAAGAATTTACACACATTGATGCAGCAAAAACCTAACCTCAAACAAAATATCCTAATGCTTAGTAAAAGAAAATCCTATGACTACAACAATATGTGCATATCCAGAACTCCAAAACCCCACGGTCCTTGACAATATTGGGTTCCTTGAAAGACAGGACCAAACAACCATCTTCTTCTTCCCACCCAAACCGTGGGTCAATCACCGTCAACTTCTCTCCCATCTACACCAGATTAAGGTAGCCCACACAAGCAACTGCCCTTTTGAAACGACTGTGTAGCATGTCCTGCAGTACTGTCCACTATGCCACATTGCGGACATCAACATGCTCCCACAGAGCTGAAGTCTGAGAGAAGATTGGGGTAGCACTGCCGTCCTAAAATTGACCACAGGCTTCATACACCAGACCATACTGAAAATCTAGGCATGACAAATATATGCACGTCCACGATACTGGGTCATGGTTTTGTGACACCAGTGTACAAAAATAGTTATTTGGGTTTAACGCCGAGCAGGCGACTAAGGCCATCTCACAGAGGGATGGGTAAAAATCTGGCCAGCCAGACTAAAAGAAAGGTCTTAAGAAAAGATGTAAATATATCTTTAAAATATTTAATTCTAAAATGTTGCACAGGTCTTTAAAGAAAATGTCTACAGACTCTCAAAAAGGTCAAAATAATAGAATTAACATCGTCTATGAATGTTCAAATCTTATTAAAAATATTGCGATAGTGATACTGGAAACTGGCTTTCTCAGACTGTGACCAATCCATCCCCATCTTCTTTGCCCAATTTCATTCTCTACTGTTATCTGCTCTGTTATCTCCCAGAGTCTGTCTGATGTTGCTGATCTTCTCTGGCCAGTGAATTTTCAAGATTCTTCTAAGGCAACTGTTAATGAAGATCTGTACTCTGTTGACTGTGGTTTTTGTCAACCTACAAGTCTCTGCTCCATAATAATATAGGAGAACTGCTTTTACGTCCGAGTTGAAAATCCGGACTTTGGTGTGTTGTGACAGCTCTCTGGAACTCCACACATTTTTCAGCTGGAGAAAGGCTGCTCTGGCTTTACCGATTTGTGCTCTGATATCTGCATCAGTGCCACCTTTTTTGTCGATGATGATCCCGAGACAGGTGAAGGACTCCACCTCTTCCAACGGGGTGCCAGCAAGCAAGACTGGTTCTTCCCTGGTTGCATTCAGCCTCATTGTCTTTGTTTTCTGTTTGTGGATGGTGAGGCCCACTTGGGACGAGATGTCAGCAAGCCTCGTGGTCTTGTCCTGCATTTGTTGATGAGTGTGGGACAGTAACGCCAAGTCATCTGCAAAATCGAGGTCGTCAAGCTGTGTCCACAGTGTCCACTGTATTCCGCTTCTTCTCTGCTCTGTGGTCCTCTTCATGACCCAGTCTATGGCCAGCAGGAAGAGGAACAGAGACAGTAAACACCCCTGCCTGACGCCGGTTCTGACCTGGAGCTCCCTGGTGAACTGCCCTTCGTGGATCACGCGACATTTCATGCCATCGTAGCTGCTCTTGATCAGGCAGATGAGCTTTGTGGGTACACCATAATGTCGTAGGAGTTTCCACAAAGTCTTTCGGTCCACGCTGTCAAATGCTTTCTCGTAATCCACAAAGTTGACGTACAGCGGGGAGCTCCACACCAGAGACTGCTCCACGATGATGCGGAGAGTGGCAATCTGGTCTGTACATGATCGGTTTTTCCGGAATCCTGCTTGCTGGTCTCTCAGCTGGGGGTCGACGGAGCTCTTCATTCTCTCCAGGATGATCTTTCCTGGTACTGACAGCAAGGTGATTCCTCTGTAGTTGGAACACTTGCTGAGGTCGCCTTTCTTGGGAAGCTTGATTAGGTACCCTTCCTTCCAGTCAGCCGGCATCACCTCCTCTTCCCAGATCTTTCCAAACAGTGGGTACAGCATCTCTACTGTTGTTTCTAGGTCAGCTTTCAGAGCCTCCGCTGGGATGCCATCCGGCCCTGCTGCTTTGCCGTTCTTCCAAAATTCATTTTTCTCTAAAAGGTATTTTTTCGAAAAATACTTACCGATGACATGACTTTATGGAAGTGTCTACTACTTACTCAATTCTAGCCTAAGAACCCGTTGTGTTACCACACAACCCGGGAGGCACTCGGGGAACCCCGAGGGGGGCCGAGATTTGTCTCCCGTTACTGCCCATCCGGTTCCGAGTCACGGTGTGACTAACCAGTTAGGATACTTAGCTCACCAGCGGCAAGCGGGGCAGGTGGGAGGGTCGTCCGAATCATGTCATCGGTAAGTATTTTTCGAAAAAATACCTTTAGAGAAAAATGAATTTGTTTCTTCAAAAACATTACCGATGACATGACTTTATGGAAAAATTGCGAACAGGAGGAGGGTGCCGCGCCCCAGCACACCTTTAGGGCCCAAGAGCCGTCCTCCTTGCCGCAAACTCCCGACAACCCTAGATAGGTGTATACCTACGGCGCCGAGGCGCCAGGAGGGAGTGTTGCGCCACAGTGATGTCCCCCACCAGCGTGAGGTTGTCTCGCTGGCCCGCCAGATCCCCGAGATAGAAGCAGGCGAAGGTAGATTCTGCCTGCCAGCCCACGGCAGCCACGATGTGTATGACAGCACAGTTCTGGTCGAACGCGACATTCGTGGCCATGGCGCGTACCTTGTGTGCACGTATCTTTAGCCTCTTCGCTCCCTGCGGGGAGGGATCCTGGTAGGCAGACCGTATGACTGAGCGTAGCCAGGAAGAGATCGTCTGGGCTGTAGCGTCAGTCCTGCCGGGTTAACGGCAGAAGAGGCGTGCGCGTCCACTCCAGACGGTTTGTGTCGGCGTAGGTACACGTGTAGGGCTTGCACAGGATCTTGTTGCCTGGTCTCCTGGGGGAAGTATGTCCCTCTCAGCGGCCGTAAGGTGAACACCTGTGGCGCGGTCCAAGGAGACGTGGTCATGGCAATGAAGGCAGGGTCCGTAAGGCGCTGTACGGAACC
Organism: Semisulcospira habei; assembly: GCA_036245525.1. Classification (NCBI taxonomy): domain Eukaryota; kingdom Metazoa; phylum Mollusca; class Gastropoda; family Semisulcospiridae; genus Semisulcospira; species Semisulcospira habei. The sequence goes on from BTPG01000001.1 coordinate 96,489,182, forward strand.
GTCCGCTCTAAACTGCAGGCAGGCAGGGTGCGCTGACAGCACGTGTAGCTCGCTAACTCGGGCCGCCGTGGCAAGAGCAACCAGGAAGCATGTCGTACGAGTCATGTCCGCAACGGGCCATCCTTGGTCTCCGAAGAGCCAGAGGAAGAAGTTCGCGAGCTGGGGGTTAGTTAGGTCGGTGAGGGTGAGGCGACGGACGCCGCCCCAGAGCACAGTACTCGCCATCTTCCCTCGTAGACGCGTCGTGTCGAGGGTTTGCAGGCTGTAGCGATAGCTTCCACTGCTGCACTCGAGAAGCCTCTAGCGGCGAGGGCCTGCCGCATAACCTCCAAGCGTGAAGGAGTAGGCACTCCGGGCACGGGTGGAACAGCGAAAGTCACGGTTGCTTGAGCACCGTGCGGGGTGCGGGAAGCAGCAGTGGGGGGTCCGTGGCGAGGCTGAGGTCGGTGGTCCAGGACCGGTTCCAAGAGAACGGGGCGACCAGTAGGACGACCGCATTGCATCCCCGAAGCTTGAGGAGGACTTGGGGACGCGATGAGTCGGTGCCATGGAAAGGACAGTGCGTCGACTGCCCAGGCCAGAGGGTCTGGGATCGGGGAGACAAGTAGGGGGAAGCTGGTGATTCCACCTCGTGGCGAACAGGTCAACCATAGGCGTCTCCCATCGCGCGCAGATCATCCAAAAGATGTCCTGGCGTAGAATCCACTCCGTGTGTAGCAACTGGCCACGTCGGGAGAGTGAGTCGGCCAAGACATACTGTCAGCCAGGGATGTTTCGAGCACGGAGGGAAATGTTGCGGTCCTCGCACCAGCACATCAGACGGTAGAGGAGCATGCATAGGTCGGGTGAGCGAGTCCCGCCGTGTTACTGGATGTACGCCACCACTGTCGCGTTGTTGGAGAGGACGAGCCATTCCTGGTGACTGAGTTGTTCCTCCCACGCGATGAGGGCTCACCAGACGGCTTGCAGCTCCAACCCATGGATGTGCTTGCCAGCGAACTCCGGCGGTCAGGGGCCAGATGTCGTGAGGAACCGCGGTAGCAGGTGGGCACCCCAACCAGCAAGACTTGCATCGACACACACAGGGAGAGTTGAGGAGGTGGAGCGGTCAGGGGGACTCCCGAAGCAAGCCACGATGTGTCCGTCCAACGCAGGAGGTGGGGGCGAATCAACGGGGACACGGGTACCATGGCGGTCAGAGCGCCTGAGGAGGGACGCCAGAGAAGCAGGAGGTGCAGCTGTAGCGGCCGGGCGTAGAGACGACCGAGGGGGAGTAGATCCGCCGCCGCATTGTTCAAACCAAGGAGCTGAAGCCAGACTCTGGCGGAGGCTGCATCCTGCTGGGCTACCTGGCCGGCTAGGCGGCCAACCTAGGATCTGTGGCCGCAGCAACGCACACTGTTGAGGTAAAAGGCGAACTCCAAGCCAAATTGGATGAAGCAACGAGAGGGGGTGCGGTCCAACTTACCTGCGGTGGCCAGGCACCCCAACCGCGAGCACAGCCGTATCAGGGCATTCCTGTCTGATGTCCGGTCGCGTCCAAGGTGCGCCAGAGGAGGTTGTCGAGGTAGGTAGATGCCAAGGAGACAGGATCTGCGCCTAGGTACCACTGCGTCCACGAAGCGATGAGGACCCAAGGGCAGAGGTCGAGAATGAATGGCAGCGCCCGAACTGGTAACAACTCCGTCGCAGGAGAACTGGAGATACTCCCTGGAGGCCGAGCGCACGGGGACCTGGAAATAAGGGTCGGAAGTCCAGGCTGAACGCGTAGTCCATAGCTGAAGGCGGAGCCGAAGACCACAAGGCGAGAACCACGGCCTAGCGGCGGCGGGAGCGAACATGAGGTGTTTTGCGAAGCCCAAGGTCCTAGATGTATCCTCCGGTCTGCTCGAACGCACCGAAGAGCAGGGCCGCCCAGGGGAGCATGGTGCGGCTGAGTCCTCAGCACAGGGGGGGCAATCCGCGGCAGGTCGTCAAGTAGGGGAGCCAGGAGTCCTCGAAGCGGCGGACGAAGGCTTGGGTCAGGAGCTCCAGAATCCCACGCAGGCTAGGGAGATACGGACGAGCGAGGTCACCTATTCCAACCGCAGATCCGGGTGCGGATCCACAGCAGGCAGGGGGCAGAGGCATGCCTGGTTGAGTCCCGATAACCAGTCCTGACGAAGGCAAGCCGAAACCGGGCGGACATCTATGGACGGCGAAGCATACGGAGTCCTGGGAACCCACAGGAGGAGCGCTGAGCAGGCGTAGCACAGGTCACGAAGGTCGGAAGCCGCGGCCGGGACAGGAACTCCTAGCTGTCTTCCAGCGTCCACCAGCGAAGATCCTCCTCGTGAGCGGGGGGGGGAGACGGCAGGCAGTCAACCGCGGGAAGCGTGGTGGAGATGTGAAGGGCACTTCATTCAGGGCAAGCATGCTGTCCGAAGGCCTCGGACGCGTGCGTAAATGTCTCTCCGAGCCGGACTCAATGAGGCGGGCTCTCTGCCGGCGAGGTGACTCCCCGTAGGGGTCAGCGGGCTTCCTTGGAGACGAGCGGGGATCGGCAATGGACATGGGACAGCGCAAGGCGCGTCTCTCCGAACCGGACTCAGTAAGGCGGGTTCTCTGCCTGTCAAAAGGCTTTGTCCGGGCACGCTCCGTCCTGGAAGCGGCCGCTTCGATCAATACCCGCTCCGCGAACTAGGTTCCTGCGTCCGGCGTGGTGTCCTCTCCAAGGTCGTCGCGGTCTCGAGCGGTCGGTGCGCAGGGCACGGTGGATGGCATCTCGACTGGCCTCAAAGCTCACACAGGTGTCGGCCGCTCGCGTCTGTAGAACTCCATAGCTGTGACCAGTGCAGCTCGGGCCAGGTGGAGCAGACGTCGCAAGCGTGGTCGGCGGCACATCCGGCGCAGGGGAGACAGACCTTGTGGTTATCGGACGGCCACTGGAACCTCCGCATTGCTTGCAGGTCATCAACAGGCCCCTGCAACAACTAGCAGCCGGGCTCAGTGCTTTCTGCCGACGAGCAGCGTTGTCCTGGTGGGGCACCCTCCAGGAAGCGATCGTAGTGACAGCAGTCCTGCTCTGAGCGCGAGACTCCTGCGCTAAGTCGTCGGCCGCCTGGGTGGGCAATCCGAGCAGATCTTGAGCGGCGCGAGGGTTCCGTACTGCGCGAAGGTTTCGGACGCGTGCGTAAATGTCCCTCCAAGCCGGACTCAATGAGGCGGGCTCTCTGCCAGCGAGTTGACTCCCCGTAGGGGCCAGCGGGCTTCCTTGGAGACAAATGGGGATCGGCAGTGGACATGGGACAGCGCGAGGCGCGTCTCTCCGAACCGGACTCAGTGAGGCGGGTTCTCTGCCTGTCAGAAGGCTTGTCCGGGCACGCTCCCTCCTGGAAGCGGCCGCTTCGATCAATACCCGCTCCGCGCGCTAGGTTCCTGCGTCCGGCGTGGCGTCCTCTCCAAAGGTCGTTGTGGTCTCGAGCGGTGGGTGCGCTCTCGTGCGGTTAGTATGCAGGGCCCAGGAAATGGCGCCTCGACTGGATTCGGATCACACACAGGTGCCGGTCGCTCGCGTCTGTACACTCCATAACTGCTAACAGCGCAGCTCAGGTCAGGTGGAGTAGGTGCCGCAAGCGTGGTCGGGGGCGCATCTGGTGCAGGGGAGACAGACCTCTGGTAACTGACGGCCACTGGAACCCTCCGTCTTGCGTACGGGACAGCAACAGGTCACTGCAACACACAACACACCTGAAGGCATGCAGGCGAGGGTTTGTGGGACCCCTTGCCCTGGTAAGGCTAGCCTTCGCAACATAAAAGGGCACAAACAGCAAGGTACAAGCCTGTCAGTAAGCGTCTGGGCCTGCAAATCCACCCCTGTAAGCTAGTGGGCACGGGCACGGGGGGCCCGGCGAAACTAAGGCAAGCACGCTACCTTTGCGACCTACCGTCTGCGAATAAGAAGTTGCGGCTAACCTCTCTGTTGTCCATCTTGCCAAAGGGTAACCACCCGAAAATCAATAATTGTGCTGTACCCGTCTTCCCAGCGTGTTTCTTTCTCCGCTGGGTACCTCCCTGCATTTCACACGCGCAGCAATCACCCTTTGGGCTGGAGAGCATAGTGCCCACCAAGCTAAGGTGGGCATAAGACACATCATGTACAACAAAACTCAAGCATGTCACGACAGGTACAGACATGAAGCAAGCGTCAGGTACAGTAACATTATCACCATAATGGCGACAGGGCGCGGGCACGTGGGGCCCCGCAAAAAAAAGGTGAGCACATGACGCATGATGTACGACAACTCAAGCATGTCACAACATGCACAGGCATGAAGCAAGCGTCTGGCACAGTAACATTACCACGTAAAGGCGACAGGGCGAGGGCACGTGGGGCCCCGCCAAGCTAAGGCGCGCAGACGACGCATTATGCACAACAAAAAACAAGCATTACATGACAGATACAGGAATGAAGCAAGCGTCTGACCCCGCCAGATCCACCAACGTAATGGCGTCAGGGCGCGGGCGCAAGGGGCCCCGCCAAGCTAATCAGACCATGGACGCATAACAATTCTCCAAACCATACAAGGTACAAGTCAGTAGGTAAGCGCCAATAATGCCACACTAATCAACTGAACGGTGAGTGGGTGCGGGCGTGAGGGGCCCCGTCAAGCTAAGGGTTGAGAATTTTGGCGCGCAAGCTACAGCGAAGATGAAGACTGTCTTCGTGCCTGCTCAAACCAGTGCCCAGCCTGGGAACCGGCCAAGGGCCAACCCAGCTACCTTACTTTTCCGCCAGAGCGGAAACGGGGGGAGAAACGTCCATAAAGCCCACGGCACAACTGGGGCGAAGTCCCAGCGAAGCTCACCGCGCAGCCCAGGCACTCAAGAGGCAGAAGAGGGCAGCAGCCAACGATGAGGGGACGACAGAGCCACACAGGGCCGAGGCAGGGCCGACGAAGTAGAAGCCAAGTGAAGAGACCAAAGTCGGAAGACCGGCGAACCGGTCAAAAATTTCCAAAGTCCGTAGGCTAGAGCAACACGTCTGAACAGCGTGAGCCTAAGTAGCATGACTGGTTAGTCACACCGGAACCGGATGGGCAGTAACGGGAGACAACTCTCGGCCCCCCTCGGGGTTTCCCGAGTGCCTCCCAGGTTGTGTGGTAACACAACAGGTTCTTAGGCTAGAACTGAGTAAGTAGTAGACACTTCCATAAAGTCATGTCATCGGTAATGTTTTTGAAGAAACAAATGCCACTGCTCTTCTGATCTCTTCCCGGCTGGGTCTGTCACAGCTGATGGGTAGGTCAGTCTCTGCTGGCTGGATGTCTGGGGGGTCGGGTGGGGTGGGTCTGTTCGGTAACTTCAAAATACTCGGCCCATCTGTCAAGTTGGTCTGCTTTGTCTGCAATAGGTTTGCCTTGTTTGTCTTTTAATGGTCTTTCTGTATGGCCATACTTACCTGACAATCTTCTGGTAATGTCGTAGAGCTGTTTCAGGTTGCCGCTGCCTGCTGCCTTTTCTGCATCTGCTCCTAGGCCATCTGTGTAGGCTCTCTTGTCTGCCCTGATACTCCGCTTCACCTCGCGGTTGGCTTCCGAGTATTCCTCATGTGCCCTTGCTTTGGCCGCTCTCGTGCGACTGTTGTTGACAACCGTTTCTTCTGCTTCCTCACTTCTATCTTCTTCAAGGTCTGTGCCGACAGCCAGTCCTTGTGATGGTGTTTCTTGAACCCCACAGTGTCTTTGCAGGTTGAGTTCAGTGCCTCTCTAACTGCCTTCTACTGCTGCTCTGTGGTGACCGCCTCCTCTTCATTTACTAGCTCCTGTAGCGCTTGAAACCGGTTGGACAGCACCAGTTTGAACTCTTCTCTCACTCCAGTCTCTCTCAGGAGGCCTACATTATAGCGCTGTCTTCTTGTTGTTCCTGTGCTGCTTTTCTTCAATTGGAACTTTATTCTTAAGGTAAGCAGATGATGGCCTGAGGCGACATCTGCTCCCCTCCTCACTCGAACATCTTGAAGGATCTTCTAAATTTCTTGCTAATGCAGATATGGTCTATTTGGTTCTCTGTAGTATGGTCAGGTGAGTCCCACGTTGCTTTGTGTATTCTTCTGTGTGGGAAGATGCTGCCTCCAATGACAAGTCTGTTTAAAGCACAAAAGTCTACGAACCTCTCCCCGTTCTCACTCATCTCCCCTAGTCCCTGTCTCCCCATCACCTCTTCGTATCCGGTGTTGTCCTCCCCTATTTTGGCATTAAAATCGCCCATGACGATGGTGATGTCTCACTCCGCACATTTGTCCACAGCACTCTGAAGTCAGTCGTAGAACTCTTGTTTCTCTTCCTTGTCACTGTCATTGGTGGGCGCATAACACTGGATGACGTTCAACTTGATCTTTCTCCTAGTTCTAAAGGCTGCTGTGATAATTCTTGGCCCAAGAGGTTCCCAGCCAATCAGCACTCTCTGTGCCACTGGTGACAGCATGAATGCTACACCTTCTGTATGGGGGGCATTCTCCTCTTCATGACCTGAATACAGAATCATCTCCCCACTTAACAGCCTTTTCTGGCCAGACTGCGTCCATCTGGCTTCACTGATACCTAGCAGGGAAAGGTTGTACTTTTGCATTTCCGCTGCTATCTGGGCGGACTTCCCGCTCTGGTACATGGTCTTGACATTCCATGTGCCCATGATTGTGTCCCTGGATAGAGAGAGGTGGCTCAGTCCTGTGGCTTCCGAAGACTTCTGGCTTTCACCACACGACGTCATAAATCTTCTGATAGAAGAACCTTCCTCCTCCAGGAAAGGAATTGCTGTTTGTCTTTTCGTCGGCGTTTTTTTTTAGCTATTTCTTTATTTGCAGGGTGGGGAAGCTACTAGGAGGACCAGGGGTTTTCTGTTGGGGTCTCCTTCCCTTAAACCATGTTGGTTCACGGCACCTGATTTCATTCGGTGCACCCCTCTCGCGAGGGACCCCCTATCCACCACCCAGGGGACGCGCCTCAACGCCATATGGTCCCAGCGCGAGGAAACCTACGACATGGGGCCTAAATAAAGCTAAGACCATTTAGCAACACACATCCAATATCAAGAGCTACATGCAGCGCAGACAGTAGGGAGAGTTTAAAAAAGGAAAATACAGGTGAATGGAGCAAGGGTAGACAGAAACACATGCCCCAGAATAGAAGGGAAACCCACCCTGTGGGGCTGACCAGGGTGCACCTGGGAACTAAAAAGTAGTTAACCCCACCCAAGACCCCCAGGGCAGACCCGGGTGGGGGACTTCATGAGACAGAACAGTATCAAGCATATCAAGTTGGCTATATATCATCCATCTACCAATGGTCTGGCACAGAAAGCAGTAGACATTGTGAAAGAGGGTCTGAAGAAGCAGAAACATGAGTCAATGGAGATCAAGTTGTCAAGGTTCTCGTTTACGTTCCGAACCACTCCACATTCCACAACAGGACTCTCTCCAGCTGAGATGCTGTTCAACAGAAAGGTGAGAACACAACTGGACTTGGTTCTCCCAAGTGTGGAGCTCAAAGTGGAGCAGAAACAATTACAGCAAAAACTGTACCATGATATTGCTTATCTATGTCAGTTTGTAGTAGACGATGCTGTGTTCGTAAAGAACTTTCGTCCTGGTGCAGATGAGAAGTAGCTTCCTGCAGTTGTGGTGGACATTACAGGGTCACTGTCTTACAGGGTATGACTGTAAGAGGGAGGGGTTCAGAAGATACACACTGACCACATTAGACCCCGCTTCAACGAAGTAAACGAGCGTGATCAGCAGGTCTCAGAAATTCCTGATCTGGTTGTGGTGGCTGAGCCTGATCTAGATCCAAGTTCCGATCCATTGACCAGTGAGGTTAGTGGCACTTCTGAGACAGTACCATCACAGTCAGCTGTGTCTTCCGTTCCAGCAGGTCTTGCTATCACCACAAGTCCCAAGCTGGAGATAAGGCCAGTGTGCATGAAAGCCAGACCAGCAAAATTCAAAGACTATTGTGATGCGACATTCACAAATAGAACTCACAAACCAGATAGGTGAGGCTAGCGCTGGCAGAATTGTCAGTACTCAAACCAAGGGGAATCACAGCGCTGGACAGACAACAGTTAGATCCCCTGTAACAGAACATTATAGAACTGTAACAGAACATTCATTTTATTTTAGTTGTTTTGGGGTTGTTTTTTTTTATTTTTTTGTTGTTCTTTCTTGGGGGGGAGGGGGGGGGGGGGGGAGAGAGAATTGTGGTATGGGAATAAGCAGTTATATGTACAGAGCAAGGGAAGCAACTGTTGTAATCTGATTACCAAGGGAGATGAATCACAATACAAAATCAGTGCCATCTTGAACCACGTTGTGTGTTGTATTGGTTTACGTTCGAGCAGAGTGTCTGAACTAAAAGATAGAACAAAAGGTCTTGCCACAAAGTATCCTTGGGCCAAGTTTGAAGACTGTGAACTGAATAGTCTCCGAGAAAATGCCAACATTAAAGTTTACCACGGACGACAGACCACCACTGGCCCAGAACATAGATTCACTTTTGCTTCACACGTGAGCCAAAAATTATTTGAAGAGATGTAGAGAGGCGAGGAATTACCAGCCAGCATGCTATTCAAACCATCAGTCACTTTTTGTTACTGGTACTTGTAACTTATTTCATCCAGTATGACTCCAGAATTTCAGACAAGACAGTGGAAAGTCAAGAGTATGTTTTCTGTCTGCCTCTTGAATTTCGTCTCATGAGCAAAAATGTGAAACTTTTTTGAAATTATTTGGATTAAACAACAGAATAAATAATAAATAGTCAAGATTTGTGTAGGTTCATAGGTTCTGATTTGCCCTCTTAAAGAGTCCCTCCTCCACAAAAGAATGCTATCCTCCGAGATGATTCCCACCCAGCTCATGAGTTGTTTGAGACGTTGCCATCAGGGTGCCACTACAGAGCGATCAAAACACGCAGGAGTCGTTTTTACACAAGAGCTGTCCAGATTTTTAATGATGCAAACAAACACCAAACATGATCCATCTGTGCCACTATCTACTTATAATGTATATACAGTATTGTTCTGCTGTCAGCATAATATTTCATCTGTGATGCAAGTGACATGTTTTATATTGTGATTGCCTTCTGTAATTTGTGTCACTGTGAAATCTTGTTTATTGCCTTTACGTTTAAACCACAATAGTTATTAATGTATCTGTGTGTATGTGAATGTGTGTGCGTGCGTGTGTGTGCGAGTGTGTGCATGCGAGCAGTTTAATTATATTTTATGTTTTATGTTCTTTTTATGTTGTGCAGCACCGAGACAATTTCCTAATGTATTTTTACATACATGGCAATAAAGTTCTATCTTATCTTACCTTATTTTTAAAATTAACAGACTACCTGGCAAAGGTGCCACCCATGTGGACTGATGTGAATGGTGCATTGTGATGATGTGCAGCTGTGAATGGCCTTGCACCACCAGGAACAGCTCATCCATAAGGGATCCTTCATCAGGGGATCTCCCCACCACTGACACATGCACCTCTAGCATCTCACCACCCTGTACACAGTAATACACCATGAAAGTGAGGTTCAAATCACAGATCATGAATTGTAATGACATGGTAAGTGAGCAAAATGGCAAAATGTAACTTAGTTCAAATTTTGGTACTGCATATATATATAACATCATCCAACCTGATGGACACGAATCTTCGAGCGCATTTTGTTAACTAATTTGGATGGCCCCTGGCAAAGGCCAAAGGTCACAAGAGATCAGGAATTAAATCAAAAATAGCCATAATCTGACAACAGATTTTTTTCTTTCTTAAATACTGTTCATAAACTTCAGACCCAAACTCGGTACAGAGATACCTGATGGTAACACCTTCCTCCGCATACTAATTTGGATGACCTCCCAGAAAGACCAAGGGTCCCAAGATATCAGGAAATAGGTCACAAATAGCTATTTCTTGACAAACTTGTTTTTTCTTGAATTCTATTTACAACTTCAAACCCAAACTTGGTCCAGAGATACCTGATGGTAAGACCTTCCTATGCATGCTAATTTGATGGATCCCTTGGAAAGGTCAACGGTCACAAGAGGTCAGCAAGTGATGTGAATAAAGTATAAGTTTAGCTTCCATCAGCACGTTTGCAAAAAATTTCAACAAAATTTGGCAGAAAGGTAGCTGATAAGAACTTTTTATACATACTATTTTTGTTGACTACTGGCAAAGGTCAAGGGCCATGCAAAATTGACAGAAGTGTGAAAAACGCATAAAGTTCGAAAAAACATGGATTTCGCAAGTACAAAAGCCAACCTTTTACTTGCTATAGGACTGGATCATTCCTGCATGCGAGCCTTAAGGGCTTTGCTATTCTTGTTTCTATTTAAGTTTTATGAGCAGTTGACCTTTCCAAGGGGTCAAACAAATTTGTATGCATAGGAAGGTCTTACCATCAGGTATCTTTGTACCAAGTTTGGGTTTGAAGCTGAACATGGCATTTGAGAAAAAAATAATTTTGTCCAAATTTGGATATTTTTTACCGATTTCTGGGTCTTCTGTGATCTTGACCTTTCAGAGAGGTCAATGAAATCAGTATGTTTAGAAACGTCTTGCCACAAAGTATCCTTGGGCCAAGTTTGAAGACTGTGGCTTGAATAGTCTTTAAGAAAATGCCCACATTAAAATTTACCACTGACAACGCCAGATGGACGATAGACGGACAACCACTGGCCCAAAAACATATTCACCTTTTGTTCGCACAAGAGCCAATAATTTTAAAGAAAGGCAAAGCCCTTATCAGGTGTCACACTCACTTTTCTAAAACTGCATACACCACATGCAGTGCTGCCCAAAACTTGCGTATCATGTAGCCTCACTAAAAGAGTCACAGCACTCAATAAACACATCATCTGTTAATTATATCAAGTTGCTTTTTGTGAAAGTTCTGACAGCCACAACATTTTTACCACTAAGACACTGACAAAAATTCAGGCACAAATCAGTGGTTCAACAATCAGCATGTGTGTGTTTGAGATAAGTGCTAAATATCAAAGTTGCACAGATTCTGTCTGGCTTTCGTTGTCAGCAACCTTCGTGACTAACCATGTTGCTGAAACACCAGCATCTGTTCATTCAGAGGTCATTCAAGGCCATTCGCTGTGGTAACTCAATGTTCCTACTTGTTCTCACATGGGTCAACATAGGGCTCCTGTTTTCACAACAGCTTGAAAGGTCTGTAGACCCCCAAGTGTAAATGTTAAATGGTACACAGACCCCCATCTCAGCATAATAATGGGTAACAAATTTGATTTAAGAAAACTGCATCATTTGTACGATGATGTTGTTTTTTAGCTCACATGCGAAGCAAATGTGAGTCTATGTTCTGGCCAGTGGTCGTCCGTCTGTCGTCTATTGTAAACATTAACGTTGTAACATAGGCATTTTCTCGGAGACTGTTCAAGCCACAGTCTTCAAACTTGGCCCAAGGATACTTGTAGCAAGACCTTTCTAAACATACCAATTTCAGTGACCTCTCACAAAGGTCAAGATCACAGAGGACCCAGGAAAAAGGTCAAAATAGCCATATTTTGACAAAATTTACTTTTTCTCAAATACTATTCACAACTTCAAACTCAAACTTGGTACAAAGATACCTGAAGGTAAGACCTTTCTATGAATACTAATTGGGTTGATCCCTCAGAAAGGTCATGGGTCACAAGACCTCTGAAAATTAGCCATATTTTGACAAAAGATGTTTTTTTTCTTTCTCAAATACTATTCACAACTTCAAACCCAAACCTGGTACAAAAGATAAGTGATGGTAAGACTATCTATCTATGCATACTAATTTGGATGACCTCTCAAAAAGGTCAAGGGTCACAAAAGGTTGGCAAATGTGTAAAATGCCAATTATTGATAGAATTGCAATTTTAATCAACATTTTATTTTTAAGTTTTCAATCAAATTTGGATCAAAGGTAGCTGATAAGACCTTCATATGCATACTTATTAAGCTGACCAATCACAAAGGTCAAGGGTCTTTGAGATGATTCAAAAATAGGTTTAAAAGCCGTATTTTGACAAAAAAATGTTTTTTCTTAAATACTATTTTTAACTTCAAACCCAAACTTGGTACAGAGATACCTGATTGTAAGACCTATCTATGCATACTAATTTAGATGACCCATCGAAAAGGTGAAGGGTCACAAGAAGTCGATAAATGAGTGAAAAATAGCATTTTCGTTAGTATTGTAGTTATTATCAAAGTTAAACCTTTTAATCAAATTTGGCGTGAAGTTTGCTGATGGCAAAACATCTCTATGCATACTAATTTAGTCGACTCATCGCAAATGTCAAGGGTCACAAGGGTTAAACATATGCAATAATAATAATAATGATGATTTCTATGGTGCCTAACCTCAAGTAGAGCTTGAGCTCTAGGCACCTTACACATTTCAAAAATACAATTACAAAAACTGTACACAGCATCACGCACACACACAAACACACACACATTCCAGGCACCACAGCAAAACTACAACAGAATCCTTCACAGTCAATGTTAATCGGTGGGATAATGGAGTTGGAAAAGGTTGTTTTCAACGTAGATTTAAAAACATCTTTTGAAACACTGTGGTGGTCATGGAAGGAGAGTTCGTACCAGTACAGCGGGCTGAGATATTAAAAAAAACATCTGGCCAAAAGACTTGGTATGGACAAAAGGTACATGCAAAATGCGGCTGTCAGCAGAGGATCTGAGTTGTCTCGAGGGAGTGTACAGCTGTAGGAGAGAGGACAGGTAAGGGGGGCTTGAGGTGGAAATGCAGCTGAAGCAGACAGAAGAAAGTTTATACTGAATTCTTGCAGCCACAGAAAGCCAGTAGAGGGATTTAAGTACAGGTGTAATATGTGTGAAAAATGCTTCTTTTTTTATAGAAAACATGGATTTCGCTGGTGCTGAGAAGCCAGCCCTTTATACTTATTGTCACAAAGATCACACTTATGTGCATCGATCATACATGCGAGTCATAAGGGCTTTGCCTTTCTTGTTTAAAATATATTAACTCATTTCTCTCTCTCTCTTCTTTAAATGTGTTTACATAATGTCTCACAAAAGACACAGACATTTACATGACAAACCAAACTAAAGGGGAAACCAAGGGGGAAAAAAAACTACACATCCAAACCCCCTCCAAACACAATAAACCGCAAAACAACGCTACAATAATCTACCTTCACAGGAATAGCAACAAAATGAGGCCATTCCCTAGACACATCACAATGTCTTCAAAGACACACCCATTTGTAACATTTTCAGTGCGTGATTTTGAGTTTCAGTGTGTCAGAGATGCACAGATGCACTAAAACGGGAGCCCTGCAAACTAATAATGTTCATCTCATGTTGAACTAGAATCAAAAATGATTGACAGAAAATTTCACCAGGAATGCTCTTCATATCTTTTAATCCAGCACAGCAATTTCAGTAAATACACACTGCATGTCGCCTTTCAATCTTCAAATGATCATACCTTGCTCAAACGATGTAAGGACACTTTATGCATATACGGCTACAACAGAACATAGGCTTGATTTTGGCGAAAATAGGCTAAATCGCACCACTGTTAATGGTATTGTGCATGATAATGATGATGTCCACTTGTAATGCGCATTCATGCTAGCTGCATGCTCAGGGCGCAAAAACAAAAACAAAAAAAAACCCACTTTGCTGCACAGTAGTCCAGAATTAAAAGTCAAGAAACAGGTGGGTCTTGAGGTGCCTCCTGAAGGTGCCAATACAGTCAATGTCCCTCAAGGAGTTAGTTAGTTATTTGGGTTTAACGCCGAGCAGGCAACTAAGGCCATCTCACGGCGGGATGGGTAAAAATCTGGCCAGCCAGACTAAAAGAAAGCTCTTAGGACAATATGTAAATATATCTTAAAAATATTTCATGCTAAAATGTCGCACAGATCTTGAAAGAAAACGTCTACTGACTCACAAAAAGGTCAAAATAATGTAATTGTCATAGTCTATGAATGCTCAAAGCTTATTAAAAATATTGCACTCTCTCAGAAAACTGAAGATTTTGTCCGGGGGTACATCCTGGAACAAAACCTTCAAGGAATCTGCTGTGAAGTGTTTATATCTTGTGTCAATTAAATCGGCACAAGATAGCAAAATGTGTTTAACTGAATACTGCTCATCGCAGGCATAACACCATGATGGACGCTCCTCCTGTTTCAGTAAATAAGAGTGCGTAACATGTGTGCCCGATATGGAGCCGAGCAAGGACAGTCTCCTCACGGCGGCTGCCGCAGCGGTAAGATAGACTGTCGGACACCTTAGGAAGAGCTTCATGCAGCTTGTTAGCTTCCTCTTTGTCCCACTAGGACTGCCAATCACGGGCTATGTACGCACTAATCACAGACTCAGACTTTGACCCATCCGTATAGCCAGGAAAACTTGAAAGGAGTTCATTGAGGCTCTGTTGGTATATGGCTGGTGGGGTAGATTCCTTCTTGTGCGCAGTCAAGTCCAGCAAGATGTCAGGAACTGGTAATAGCCAGGGTAGAGTGATGTGCTGCAGAGATTCCGAAACTCTGTCCAGGTCCACTCCGGCCGCCTGCAGATGAGGTCGGACATGGAAGGAAAGTGGACGGACAGCTCCCGGATGGGTATCGTAAATCTCTGCAAACAGCGGTTTAAAAACACAATCATAGGCAGGATTGTCTGGATGGGCCTTCAGTTTCAGAACGTAGCAGAGCATGAGGCGGATGCGGTGGAGCTTGTGAGAAAGCTCCCCGGCCTCGGCATACAGACTAGGAACTGGAGACGTCTTGTAGGCCCCCAGACATATCCGCAGACCATGTGTTCAGACGCTGTAGAACAGACTCGGAAGCCGAGCCATATACCACAGAGCCATAATCCAGTTTGGACCGAACAAGGGCCCGGTACAATCGAAATAAGACAGTGCGGTCTGCACCCCAGTCAGTATGACCAGCGACACGAAGAACATTGAAGGCCTTCTGACAAAGAGGTTCGAAGGAAATTTATATGGTTGCGGAAGGTCAGTCTTTTGTCAAAGATGCCCCCCAGAAACTTTGCCTCCTCGGCCACCTTAACTGGCACTCCAGCAATGCTCAGACTAGGTTCTGGAAAAAATTTCGTCCGGTTAGTAAAATGCACACAGACTGTCTTGGAGGGCGAGAACTTGAATTCGTTGAGAGACACCCACCCCTGGATGCGATCAACGCACAGCTGCAAGCGTCTCTCAAGGGACGTAAGTCCTCGACCTCGTGCACACAAAGTAAAGTCGTCCACAAACAAAGAGCATTCAGAGTCCTCCTTGACGGCCTGTACAATGTTATTAATTTTAATACTAAATAAAACAGGAGACAGAATGCATCCCTGCGGGACACCCATCTCCTGTTCAAAGGAGTCGGAGAGGGTGGAGCCCACACGGACATGTAACGACCTGTTAGACAAAAAATTGTGAATAAAAACGGGCAGGTGCCCTTTAAAACCCATGTCCAACAAGTCAGACGTTATACCATACTTCCAGGTAGTGTCATATGCCTTCTCAAGATCAAAGAAAATTGCACAGACATGCTGCTTGTTGACAAAAGCATCTGGGATAAATGACTCAAAGCGGACTAGATGGTCAGTTGTACTACGGAAGTGCCGGAAACCGCACTGGAGGTCTGTGATGAGACCCAGTGACTCGAGATGCCACACCAGGCAGGCGTTGACCAGGCGTTCCATAGTTTTACATAAACATGACGTCAAAGCGATTGGCCGGTAGTTGCCCGGGTCGGAAGGATCCCTACGCGGCTTGGGGATCGGCACAACCACAGCCTGGCGCCAAGATGGTGGAAAATGGCCAGTTATCCAGATATGGTTAAAGGCCTT
This sequence comes from Semisulcospira habei, assembly GCA_036245525.1. Classification (NCBI taxonomy): domain Eukaryota; kingdom Metazoa; phylum Mollusca; class Gastropoda; family Semisulcospiridae; genus Semisulcospira; species Semisulcospira habei. The sequence continues at coordinate 96,505,074 of BTPG01000001.1, forward strand.
GAGAAGTACAAGGCTGACTTCTCAGGCAGATGCGCTAGGAGTTGGTAGTGGATAGTATCTAGGCCAGCCGCAGAGGCATTACATTTCTGCAGGGCTTGTTGCAGTTCTGATAATGTACAAGGGGTATTATAGTCTTCTGAGTTATCTGATATAAAATCACAAGTACAAGACTCTCGCTTCTCCTTCTCTCTCTGGAAGAAGGGTGAATAATGCTCTGTGGAAGAATTATGGGCAATGGTGGAGGCAAGCAAAGGTGGGGCTCACTTCATTGCTAATTGTCAACTCCAGTTTTGTACATGTTTTGCATAAAGCAAACTCTTTGCTTTGTTGCACAACTACTTTTGCTATCTTTCCAAAAGAGAAGTCATCATCCTTATCTTCCTCGAGCTTCACAAGAACGTTTGCTTTGTCACAAAATATGAGGATGTTAGCGACAAAACCAGAAGATCCTCCTGGAAAAAATGTGATTAGCACATGCTGGAGGAGTGATCTTGGTAATCTCTTTGTTCAAACAGTTTCTATTTTTGAGTCCATGCAGCATTCACAGATCTTGGTGCTATACACTTGACTGTAGTCGTTATGGTACCGCCCCTCTGCAGCGTGTAGATCTGTTAGGGCACCCTGAAGTCAAACATGTACTTCTTGTGCCCATTTCTTTTTCGTTTCTTTTGCTGCATGCTTTGACAATACCCTCCTTGAAATCTCTGTGTGGCCCATGGTCTGGCGTTCTGCAAACATTTAATCTGCCAGAATCCGTGGGATCTTTGATAAGCAGGCATTCTTCTCCACATAAAATGCAACTTTTGTGAAAATCCAAAAGTTGGACATGATTTCTTCTGAACTTTTATTGAGGTGTTAATTGTTTCAGAATTCGGGGTAGTCACACATTTGTGTTTCACAATGTTAAGAGAAGATAAGTAGACACACAATCACGATAACAGTGCATATAAAGGGCTGGGCACATGCTACCACAAACACCTATTGCCGACCGCAATTTGTGTGGCAGCAATGTTGCGGCCACATTGTGGGGCGCTAGCAATATTGCCGACACAACTCGCCGCCCGATACAATCTGAGTCTATTTTCTTGTGGCAGCCCACAAGGCTAGAGCAATTTGCTGCCTCTCAGCCAATCAGTGGTGTCTTCGCATCACTTACCGTTTCTTCATCTTCCAAGAAAAAATTGTGGCCGAAGCTGAACAACGGCTGAGATTGTTAACTCATTGGAGATATGTATCTGTATGCAGCATGTCTCCAATGTGTGAAATTGATCAACCTTGTCCGAGAGTTCCCATGCATATAGGACTCCAGCAGCTCGGAATATTTCAACCACGATCATGCGAGGGAGGAGCTATCGGTAATAGCGGGTGAGAGCTGTTCCATATATGGTAATGGCAGGTCAGTCAGTACAAACACATTGCGCGCCCATTGAAACATGTGCCACGAAGCCGATGTGGCAGGTGGCAAATTTTTGCTTACCACACATTGCCAGAAGCAAAATCTGTCAGCGTGACCCGAACCCTTCAGGACTGTGTCAGAAGTGGTGAGCATCTGTTTAAATTCTTCATGCAGGTCATCTTGTCACAGTCATCAGACAATTTTACTGATTCTATCTGGGCTGCTGGCATTTGGTGGTTGGAACAGGTGCAGACTGCTGGCACTGACATGAAAATGGACATTGTTGGAAATAACACTTCTCCATCTGCATGTTTTTAGTCACATTTCTGCTCATTACTATAGTTTGTGCTTTAGAACTTAAAAGTACCCAAAAACATGATTTTGAACTTTTATGGCTTTCCATACTTTTTCAACAGTCGCGATACCGTCTCACACACAAGTGTAAATTCTCTTTAGTCTGAACTTCATAGCTGATCACTTACAACACATGATTTGCGTTTACAACACAGATTGGCATTAGCATTATCAAAGACAGTATATTACAAGACAAATGACTCGCCCCGAGAGTGCAAGGATGCATTTTGAGAGTTACTTCCCTTATGGACATGCTGCGACAGGCTGACCGAGCAAAGGGAAAAATGAGGGAGACTCGCAATTTTTATCTAAAATGCAACAAGCGAAGTTGTATCAGCATATCATTCTTCCACTTTGCCAAGGAAGAACAAGAAAGGCAAAGCCATTATGGCTCAAGTGTATGACCTATTTACATATATGTGTGACCTTTGTGACAATAAGGGCTGGCTTCTACACCAGCAAAATCCATGTTTTCTCAAAATGAAAGCATTTTTCACACATGTCAAGCCCCCGTGACCCTTGACCTTTGCGATGAGTCAACTAAATTAGTATGCATAGGAAGGTCTTATCATCAGCTACCTTTGTGCCAAATTTGATGAAAAATTTGCAAAAAACGTTGATCATACGTATCATTTTATCAAAATTGGCATTTTACACACGTCAGCCTCTTGTGACCCTTGACCATTCCAAAGGGTCATCCAAATTAGTATGCATAGATAGGTCTTACCATCAGGTATCTCTGTACCAAATTTGGGTTTGAAGTTGTGATTGTGAATAGTATTTGAGAAAAAAAACATTTTTGTCAAGATATGGCTATTTGGGACCTATTTCCTGAGTTCTTGTGACCCTTAGCCTTTCTGATCGATCAAACAAATTAGTATGCATAGATAGGTCTTCCCATCAGGTATCTCTGAAGCAAGTTTGGGTATGAAGTTGTGAATAGTATTTGAGAAAAAAACATATTTTGTCAAAATATGGCTATTTTGGACCTATTTCCTAAGCTCTTGTGACCTTTGACCTTTCCCGAGGGCTCATCCAAATTAGTATGCATAGATAGGTCATACCATCAGGTATCTCTGTAGCAAGTTTGGGTTTGAAGTTGTGAATAGTATTTGAGAAAAAAACATCTTTTGTCAAAATATAGCTATTTTTAACCTATTTCCTGAGCTCTTGTGACCCTTGACCTTTCAGATGGATCAACCAAATTAGTATGCATAAAAAGGTCTTACCATCAGGTATCTTTTTACCAAGTTTGGGTTTGAAGTTGTCAATAGTATCTGAGAAAAAATAAATTATGTCCAAATATAGCTATTTTTTAACTATTTCCTGATCCCCTGTGACCTTGACCTTTGGGAGAGGTCACTCAAATTGGTATGTTTAGGAAGGTCTTGCCACAAAGTATCCTTGGGCCATGTTTGAAAACTGTGGCTTGAATAGTCTCCGAAAAAATGCCAATGTTAAAGTTTACCACGGACGACCGACAGATGACCACTAGCCCAAAACATACTCAATCTTGCATGTGAACCAAAAAAGGTTGGTTGTACATTGCTTAACGTCCCGACAGCAACAAGACTTTCTCAGGATGTGCCTGCAGTGCTTGTGATAAAAAACTAAACAGAATATTGAATGTATGTCGCCAGCCGGTCTCAAAACGCTAAACAAACCTAAGACCATTTAGCAACACACATCCAATATCAAGAGCTATAGGCAGCGCAGACGAAAACATATATTTCATTATTTATTTTGACCTTGTGTGACCTTGACCTTTGCATAAGTCACACAAACACTCATGTGCATAGAGCTCTTTTTATATACTTTAGTAGGGCCACATCTAAAGTCAGAGGGTTAAGTAGTATAGGAGATATTAGGTTTTAAAGATTAAAACACAACACACGAGCTAAAAGGACGTTGGTAGATTTTCAAAGTTCCACGATTTTAATGGCTTGCCACAGGTCCTGACAGCAACAAGACTTTCTCAGGACGTGCCTGCACTGCTTGTGAAAAAAAAAACTCAACAGAATATTGAATGTATGTCACCAGCCGCTCTAATACGCTAAATAAACCTAAGACCATTTAGCAACACACATCCAATATCAAGAGCTATAGGCAGCGCAGAGATTAGGGAGAGTTTAAAAAAGGAAAATACAGGTGAATGGACCAAAGGTCGTTAGAAACACATGCCCCAGAAAAAGAGAGGAAAACCCACCCTGTGGGGCTGACCAGGGTGACCCTGGGAACAAAAAAGTAGTTAACCCCACCCAAGTCCCCCAGGGCAGACCCGGGTGGGGGGTGAACCAAAAAAGGTAAGCTAATCACTTTTAGCTCTTATTTTTGCATACACTTATGACATGAGAAATGCGTACAGGATGAGTGGTCTATCTGGGGGGAAAAAATCTATTTTGAGATAAGGGTGCTGGTTAATATGCAAGCATAGGTCTCACATGTGACGTAGGTATATGAGTGATATGTGAACGGATAGCCATTAAAAATAATTTTAATTATCTTTGGATTTGAATTTGGAAATTTCTCCATTGGGTTCTTCTCTGTATTTGACATGCTTAGCAGTCACCTATATGGTCTTAAATGGAAAACTGGTCTGACTGTAGTTAGACCCTAGCTCTCCACGAATTCCAAGAAATTTTATCAGTGGGAAAGTGGTCTAACTACCATTTAGATCCAAGGAAATCATAAGTCCTCAGTATTTTCTTTCAAATGTAGAAGTGGTCCATCTGTACATAGAATTGTTCTCCTCTCCACTTTTATCCACCTAATGTTGGATTAACTCAAGATAGATCTAATCATTTGTGCTGCATGTGCACGGCTAACTTTAGAGGGGGAAAACACACTGTAGCCTGAACTGTTCTCACAAACTAGGACTACAGATTAAAGCATTAAGGTGATGTTTTAATACTTTGATTGCATTCAGTTTTTATTTTCCCAGCAGATGTAAGAAATGAGAACAGAACACTTAATAGTCTAGCAGCTTACGCAATTTCTGCAGACATGAGTAGTTCGTCAAAAGAGTAACAATGGTTTGCAGGTACGAAACGAAAGTACTAATGCCATATGGTTTATGGATAGCAACAATATTTGTCCTTAGGATGGAGACATTTTTATGTAAGTGTTTTTCAAAAGCTATTTTTCGATGTGAGGGAACCAGTCCTCGTACACGGCCCAGATAAGGTGCAAGACATTTTTTGTGCATAACATTGAAAATTTTGAGCATACAAGTTACACATTTATTCCAGTGAGTAAATTAAAATCATCAGCAAGTAAACATGCATACATATTTACGATAAAATAATTTTAAAAGTAATATTTTTAATGCCGTAAGCATACTCGCGTTGCTAGTTTCAAAATGGCAGTCAGCGAGATGCCTTCGAAAGAAGTCAATCAGACGCGCACGGTTAATCAGCTTTACTTTGCTCCTGAAGTGAAACAGAGATTATTTTGGATTTGAACTTTGAAGTACATCTTATCAACGTCAAATACGTTATTTTTCCTGGTCTTGAAAACAGCCTTTCCCATAGAAATCGGTCTCATTTGTGGGAGGAAAGCATATCGAAAGTAAACTACCTTAGTCGTGCATGTTGTGCATTGTGTCTGCCGACCATCTTCAACATTCTGCAGACTTTATGTCCGGATACAACATGCATGTTGTTCGTCCGTTTTCCAGCCTAATGGCTCTAAGGGTAGGTCTGCTCTTTTATTATTAGTGGAGATGGGATTTGTAACTGGTCAAGCAACTCTTATCCGACTGGTCTTAAGCACAAGCCAGGCAGAGTGAAATCCATCTCCGAACCGTTTCCATCTAAATCACCATGTTCAGCTAAACACCTAAATATAAAAATTGTAGTTTTTGCAACCCATTCAACCAATCCACACTCAAGTACTCACAAAAACTCTTATGATCAAGCTTTATCGGTACTGCATGAGACACAATACAGGTAGTAGCCCTCTCCATTGTATTACATGTTTTATTTATTTATTATTGATTCATTTATGTATTCACTTACATATTTATTTATTATTTATCCTTTTAATTATGGATGAAAGGAATTCCTTGATGCACATGATCGCTAGTGGTATGGTGGTGGCCACCAAGGAGAGGAAATTATTTTTCAATATGCATACATCTGTGCATGTTCATAATCTATCCTTTACTTGCATGCATATTCATAGGTCCCAGGTATCCCCGACTTATTTTATTTATTAATTTATTTTATTTAATTTATTTATTTACTTATTTCTTTGTTTGTGATGTATGTTTGCACATACACATCAGCATACAAGATGAGAACATACATGTACACATAAACATATGGTAATAGGTGCATAACACCTGCTCCCCACCCCACATACAAAACCACAGAACGCCCATTAAAAGACATGCAAGTCTGTGCATGTTCATAATATATCCTTTACTTTGTATTCATGTCCCAGGTATCTTTGATTTCTCTTATTTTATTTATTAAAATTTATTATTTATTTTTATTTGTTTGTAAAGTAGGTTGTATACATATGCTGATGTTCTCATACACATACATGGTAATACTGCCCACTCCCAACCCCACTCCACAACCACAGAACACCCACTAAAAGACAAGTACATCTGTGCATGTTCATAATCTATCCTTTACTCAGCATTCATATGGCCCAGGTATCTTGACTTACTTTATCTTATTTATATAACGGCCACGAGATGACATTAGTCGCCTCCTCGGCATTAAACCCAAATAACTATTTATTTAAATTATTTATTTATTTACTTTTGTTTGTTTGTAATGCAGATTTTTACATACACATCAGCATACAAGAAGAAAATATACACATATATATAGAATTTTAGATAGTAATAGGTGGCATACCGCCCGCTCCCAAAACCGCAGAGCACCTACTAAAAGACATGCACATGCACATCTGTGTATGTTCACATAATCTATCCTTTACCTAGCATGCATATGTCCCAGGTACCTTAGACTTACTTTATCTTATTTATTTAAATTATTTATTTATTTTGTTTGTAATGTAGGTTTTGCACATACACATCAGCATACAGGCTAAGAACATACACCATGATGCCTCTGTGCATGTGGCCACCAGTACTATTCTGTCAGATCTGTCGCACCCAGCCAATGATCTCTTCGAGCTTTTGCCCTCTGGCCGGCGGTTCTGTGCTTTGAAAGCCAGAACCTCTCGATTCAGGTGCAGTTTCTTTCCAGAAGCTGTCCTCAGTACAGCACCATCCATGGAACAACGTGATTCCATGATTTGTGACATATGACTGATTTGTGTTTAATATTGTGAGCACCATTCATTTGGAAGTTAAGCGCTACATAAATGTACATTAATATTATTATCTATCGTTTAGTGCTCTATACAGGATGATTGCCAACTGAGTGTATGACATGATGAATGCCCTACAAGTGAGGATGTATTTTACTGTCGTCATGCCACACAAAAGTCCTTATAACGTTTTACTTGGTGAATAAATGTCTTATGTCTTATACACGTACATGGTCATAGGTGCCATACCGCTCGCTCCCAATCCCACTCCAGTTACACACACAAAACCGCAGAACACCCACCAAAAGAATATATATCTGTGCATGTTCATAATCTATCCTTTACTTAGCATTCATATGTCCCAGGTATCTTTGACTTACTTTATCTTATTCATTTAACCATCGTGAGGGTGGCCGTAGTCGCCTGCGTGGCGTTAAACAAAAAAAAATATTTATTTAAATTATTTATTCATGCTTTTTTGTAATGTAGGTTACACATGTGTATACACATACACAGTAATAGGTGCCATACTGCCCCGCTTTCAACCCCACCCCGCATACAAAACCGCAGAACACCCACAAAAGACATGCACAATTGTATACTGATGGGCATTAGTGGACTGTAAAACCTATATACATGTGTATAGAGATTTGAGGTTAAGAAAGTGGCTTATATTGACTGCCTGTATTTTAGCCTAACCTAAAAATCTCATGTGTACAGTTAATCACACTGCACATGCAGCCATCAGTTCTGTGAAAAGTATTGTTGGCCTCATGCAGTGATGCACAGGGGCACCAAAAATTAGAGATAAGGCCACACCTGATAACAATAACAGAACTAATATGCACACTCAGCCACTAGTTCTGTAAACAGCACCTTTGTAAACAGTACCAGTGGCCAAATGCACACATACATTATGGATGATGCCACCACTGATCACTTCAAACAACAGGCTGCCCAGTTCACATTGATACGGAAAACCGCAGAACACCCACAAAAGATATGCACAATTGTATACTGATGGGCATTAGTGGACTGTAAAACCTATATATAGAGATTTGAGGTTAAGAAAGTGGCTTGTTTTGACTGCCTGTATTTTAGCTGCCCACCTAAAAATCTCATGTGTACAGTTAATCACACTGCACATGCAGCCATCAGTTCTGTAAATAGTACTGGTGGCCACATGCACAGGGGCACCAAACTTAAAGGTGAGGCCACAAGTGCCACCTCAAACAAAAGGATACCTACACACACATATATCAATGATACAGTCAACCTCCATGTGCGTTAGTCGGGACAGGCTTAAAGTATGGGACTGTAAATCTTACAGCGAAATGTCAAAGTCAGTAAAAAAAAAATAATATAGCAGCAGCAAGTACATGTATTTTGTAAATCACTCAAATAAAACATGAGAACTCATCGAGACCAATGGTGTTATGAGTGGGTGATGGAAACACTGAAAGAAATAGTACGTGCACATTATAAAGTATGTGCCTCTCCCCCCCCCCCCCCTCCCCCCTCTTTAACTAGCTGTTCATCACAACGCATATCTCATTCATTTGATCACTCTGTGTTACCTCTCTCCGTTTTCTTTCTCGTTTTAATCCCCAAATATATGAGTGTCAGTGCTAATGCCAGCTGCTAAGAATCTTGCAGCAAACTGCAATAATGCAGACAAACTGAAAACTATGCAGCAGCAAAATAGTTCCTCTTTTGTGCAATAGATCGCTAGACCTGCTAGCAAGATAGAGTTTAATTTTAAACAAAGCATTGCATGAACTTCCAAGCGTGTTCACATTGTGCTGTGTATTTTTTATGTGTGAAGTGTACTGTACCATCAGTGATCACTGAGACTGCATGGCACTGATCGCACATCACAACATAGCTTGCCAGTACAACTGATTGAATTAAGTGTTACAGTATAATAATAATTAATCAAGTTCCGAAACTTTGTTCAGCCATGACAGTTACAACCAAGTGGGGTGGCACTTTTTTACAGCATGCAGCATGTTGCACTTCGGACATAGGTTTCGAAGATAGCGTTTTTTTTTCTTCTTTTGGTGCTGTGGTGTCGAAATGAAACGGGCAAAGCGATGGTAAAGTGAATGAAAATAAACGTGACAAACCTTTATCAAGACGTAAAAATGCACTAAGCAATGTTGCATGTTCGCCTTTTTGGGAAACAAACACGCTTCTGTAGAACAAATCAAAAAGAACTCGCCGGCACACCAAAATTCACCGCAGGGAAATCCGCGTGTAGCCGATGTTTTGATCACATGATTTGAGATACCTTATTGTTGAGTAACGATATTTGAGTTCAAGGCAAGCCTTTTCGTAATTGCTTCTTCTCTTAATATACCTAAGTGTGAAAATTTTATTAAAAAAATAAATGAAATCCTTTTAAGTGACATATAGTGCATTCTATCACTGAATACAGGAACAATGAGACCCGCGGAAACTACTGATCCCCTGTGAACATGGCTGCGAATGTCCTGGTTTCGTCTGCAGGCGAACTAGAAACAAAATGTGCTACAGAAAAATGTCTCCATCCTCCGGCGGTTTAAAACGAGTGCGCTCTGCTTTTATTCAAACTAACTTCATTTTGATATACCCAAACCATTGTTACTCTCTAGAAAATCACTATCTCATAAATGGTGATCGTCTATGAAGGGCAGCTGCTAGACTATAAAGGGAAGATTTGTTGAGACTGCCACCTGCAAAGCTGCATTCACAGGCCTACAGGTCATGCTTTGTCCATTTGAAGACAGGCAGTTTACGTGTGCCACATAAAGGCACAGGTTGTTGTGGCATGCTGTGCCAACTTTGTTTTCTATGCCCAGCCCACCCCCAAAATTGACGGCAAAAAGACAGCCACCCAGGAAGAGGGATGCTGCTACAGAGTCACAAGCAGGCACTTGTCACTTCAGCCAGGTAATTTAAACAAATAAATAAAATTTTAATGTGTAAAATGTAAAACTTTTAAATATGTAAGTTTACCTCCATACAAATCAAAACAGAAACAGCACAAGAGATGAGAGTTCTTTTCAGAACAGTAATCTTAAAAACTGCTTATTATTAAAATCAGTCGGACATGCAGACTTATATTTTACTAAGTGCCAAAAGGTGAGCAAAAAGTGAGTGATCTCTTTTGCGGGAAACTAAAATCTGTTTAAAAAGACATGTGTTGACTTTAACAAGTGCAATGTGTGTGTGAATGATTGAAGATATACTGGCAATAATTTATGCACCTAACGTAAAGCCGTTTGGTGAGTATACTGTAAAACGCCAGAATTCACCAATAAAAATCGGCCCGGGAAAGCGGACAACGATTTGACGTCGGTCTTTTTTGATCTCGCGTGTTTAAGCAACAATAACAAACCTGGTGCTAACCATGCCCATATGTTCAGGGAATGTTGATCTTATAATCCGTGTATTTCCAAGATTTGAAGGTAAGCCATGCTATTGTTTATTGATCTTGAAAGTAGCCTCTGTCGGACGTCAGGTTTGTCGCAACAGAAGCATCTTAATTTCTGCGAACTTGTGCTAGAGAAAGGCACGCTGACCCAAACCGGAAACGGCGTCATTGCGTTGTTTCGCTTTCATTGAATATTTGATATGCTTCAAATTTACTTTTCCGTCACAGTTTTCTAAGCTGGCAAAAAAATTGTGAGCGGCCAGTTTTTGTCGCAAGATCTGACGTTCAACTATTTGACAAGTTTAACGAAGTTGTTTTGGTTTTTGGGGTCTACGACCGTCCGGCTATGACAGATGCATTATGGGCCACATTCCAGTGTGGTTGTTCGAAATGTCCGGTCTGTCAATGGAGAGCTACAACTCGTGACATTTTGTCGCAACCGTTTTCATAAATCTGACGTTCGATCACTTCTGACATTCGACTGTAATTATAGACAATATTATGAGCCAAATGTTTATTTTATAAATATTGTAAGGGACCATTTTCAAGAGTTTGAATCGCCTGACACTCCAGTACCGATTTTAGGCAGTAGGTTAGAGAATGAAGATGATTTCTTGTGATAAGTTTATTGCGACGACCGCTGCTGTAGCAACATTTGTTGCTGCAATCCTGACGTTCAACACAAATGGATTGTAGAATTTTTTTGGGAGAAGACACTGTTAAAATGAGCCATTATGGACAACGAGTCTGAATCTGAGGGTCAGAGTTAAAATAATGCACTCAGCCTGTACACAGATGAAATTTATTTGAATATTTGTTTATTTTTACAGGTGCAGACTGTTTAGCACATCATGTTTTATCATGTATATTACATCAGAAAGTAGTATGCAGTTTGTTCTTCATATCTGTTTAGTTTGTTAAATATTGTGCTTGAAACTGGGGGAAAGGCTTTGTGTTTGTGGCTTCTGATAAGTATCCCGGGGATGTCTGCTGCAATCCTGATGTTCGACCTACGTTACAAATTCTAGCCCTGACTGCCAATAAATATATTTGGGCAGCAAAGATGACTCTCATTGTGCTCTTCTGTGTGCATGTATTCCTGTGAGTGGTATACATAACAAGACAAAGTGTGTTTTTCTTGCTTGTAGGATATTTTAAAACTTGAATATGGTCGGATGTCAGGTATTGCAATGCAAATCATGTTCAGGGATTAGAACATTCTAAGCCAAAGAGCAGTAATTGTTTGGATAGGTCAATTGTGACCATTACTTATTATTTTAACTGTTTGGAAACAGATTTGTGTTTTTTATCCCACCAATTTCGAGGCACTATGTCGCAATACCTGATGTCCAACATATCCAGACTTAAAATATTTAACAGCCATTTTCTCAAAAACCATTTCAGATATCTTTTTCTTTTACAAACACATTACCAATACAGTTTACATCACCCAAATACATTTTCTGGTACTTTATGTCAAACTTTGATTTTCAACCCAGTTGTCCTCTTTGTGAGATCACCTTTTGGCACTTGGTCATTTGTATGAATTTTTTGATGACCTGTTTGTTTCATCTCAGAGTGTGTGTGTGTGTGTGTGTGTGTGTGTGTGTGTGTGTGTGTGTGTGTGTGTGTGTGTGTGTGTGTGTAGTCAGTCACATAAAACAGGAATTGATTGTTTTGAGTTGTTGGTTTGAGTAAAGGTGTTGTTTGAGATAGGCGTGTTGGGCGATATGTTTGGATTTGGCAGTTATAACATATTTTATTAATATTTCAAGTAAACAAATAAACAAGTCGTTACAGTTCAGTCATTGCTTATCTTGTGAGTGAGAAAAAGCAAAGACTGCTTCTTCTTTCAAGACAGGTGGCAACTGAGTTGTGTACTTATTTGTTCATTCTGAAGAAGGGTTTTTACCCGAAATATTAATAAATTGTGTTGTGACTGTTGTTTCTAGATGTGTTTCTTTCTCCATAGGCATGTTTTGATTTGACAAACACTTTTGAAAGGTAACGAATGTTCTGGATTTGTATCATTTGTATATGATGCACAATTCATCACCACTGTCACATGAGTGTGTGTGTGTGTGTGTGTGCGCGCGTATGTTGTGTGTGTGTGTGTGTGTGCGTGTTAGCTGATAGCCTTTTCCTTGTATCAGCGCTTTGAGCTCCTTTTAGAATAAGCGTTTAACAAATCTCCTTTATTATTATTATATGGGATAAACATTCTGTCCAAATTTTAAATGTTGCAAGCAACAGCAACAAGTGCCATAATGGCAAACAATGTCAGCTTGGAATATTTTACATTTCACACATGACAGTAACTAGACATTACATAATTTTTATCTGGTTACTTTAGTTGTCAGATTTTCAGACCTGCCCGCCTTCATCGTCATGGGCATTTGTTAACATTTGCTCCACCGTGACCCATCCTAAAAAGTCTCTTATATAAATAGAAGAGACTTAAAAATTGAAGTGGAAAATTTATGTACTCTGGTTATAATACTTTGCTCGCTGTCGAATAAGTTGCATGCGTCTGCTGCTGTTCATGTAGGCCTGAAAAAAATTATTCTGCAAGAAAATTATCTGATCTCAATGTAACAAAACAGCATTACAGAACACAGGATTTTTCCAAATATTTGTTGAATTTCAACAGAAATATTACAGACTGCCACAGGTACTATCTTGTACAGGTTCTTGGTCTATTACTTTATGCAATATGGAAAATATGTAAATAAATGTACGTTTGAAAATAGTATTTTCGTACATAAGTTCAAGTGCTTTGAAAAATGTTGGTAGCCGCGCCAAACACACACATACCCGTCTAGCATCTCTCCGCCTAGCACACAGTAACACACCATCACACTCACACAGCACATAAATATATACACACACACACACATGTAGCACACTCTGTACACAGTGACACACTGTGAAACACACACCCATCTCTAGAATCTCTACACCCTGTACAGTGGCACATTGTGAAACTCATACACACATGCATGCAGGCACCCATCCACACACAATGATGGCGGCCATGCAACACCTCCTGGCCGCCCGCTCTGGCAGAAATGGTCGCCAACTGCAGTATTCTAACAGACATTGTACCTTCGTTTGATATATGATGTCAGGCCCTGCAATGCTGCATCACGACTGGTATTTTGTTTTGATGACTTTAGGCAATTTGTTGTGCTGTGACTGTTAATTGGATTTTATATTTTCCTCCGCCATGCGATGCTGGGAGTTGATACACGCTGATTCTTGTTAGTAATGTTAGTACCATTCAAATGCGGAACTCAGGAAAACAACGTACATTATGCTGTGGCAATACAACCAACATGCTTTTCTCCCCTTCAATCATCTCAGGAGTGGCTTTTCCCACACCACGCTCAACATCACTGCCTGGCGCGAGTGCATACAACGAAGTGAGTACCAGCAAGCTTCAGGTCCCCACATTGCAGCCAAATGATGTGATGACAGACACCTCCCTGACACAGTGACTGTGTTTCTTACAACAGCGTGTGCATGTGTGTACTCTTTAGAAACCATTTTGGACTGCTTTCACGTTAATGCTGTAGTTCTACTACTATTGCTTTAAAAAATGACTATGAAGTTATATACTAGTTAAGTTACAATTAAGGTGGAGACTGTTTATGTCGGAGAGACTGTCTAATAGCCAGCGCTGATCTTATGGCGATGGGTCCCCAGGTAGCAACTGTGAAAGAATAATTTGTCTTTTTTGTTGTTGTGCGTATTTCTCATTTGTGTAACTAGTCTCAGCTAAGCAGAAAGTTTTAAAACATTATATTACGTGTTTAAGAGACACTATGATAGGGCTGTCTTTAGTCTGCTTTGTGTCAGAGAGGTTCAGGTCGGGTTGAGGCCTTTGGCGCCGGCCATGAGACACCTTGGCGACGGGCTTCACCCGTCCCGAGCCATTGTCCATTTGTTGTTTGTAAACTGTTGTGTGAGTATGGGTGATTGCGAGTTGCACCTGAGGTGGCGAGACTAATTTTCCTGTACTGGCAACATGTATTTGGAACGATAAAGTTTATTGATTGATATGTACTTTCTTATGAGCAACAAGAACACCATAAACAGTAAGCACTGGGAGGGTGGAGGGGGGGGGGGGGGGAGAAGGGTCACACATGGATTAAACAGAATTAAGGATAACAACGAGAATGGCAAAGCCCTTAGGGCTCACGCGTATAACCTATTCACATAAGTCTGACATTTGTGGCCTTGACCTTCACATACATTTTGCTAAAGACACAGCATCTGGCAAGGTTATAATTTAAACACTGGTCATGCAAAATCTACCAAATCCATGGGAGGAAGGGGGCACTGTAACTACTGCACGCTTTATACTCACATAAACAGGTGCCTCTCTTGGAGAAAATATTAAGGTCCTCTCTGAAATGAAACAATGTCTATGTACTAATGTCATCTAACAAAAACATTAATCTGACAAACATGACAGTTTTTCTGTCACTTCCTTACCAGGTATTCCTACTCTACTCACTGCTCAGTAAATTAACAAGAAAGGCAAAACCCTTATGGCTCACACGTATGACTGATCGACATGTGTGACAATAAGTAAAGGAATGGCCTCTGCAACAACAAAATCCATGTTTTCTCAAAATGTAATCAGTTTTCACACATTTGTGAAACCCCCGCGACTCTTGACCTTTGCAATCAGTTGACTAAATTAGTATACATAGGAACATAGTATACATTATCAACAGCTACCTTTGTGCCAAAATTGATTGAAAACATTTTTTAAATGTTGATAACAACTACAATTCTATCAAAAATGGGCATTTTACACACATTTGCCGACCTTTTGTGACCCTTGACCTTGCTGAGGGGTCATCCAAATTAGTATGCATAGATAGGTTGTACCATCAGGTATCTCTGTACCAAGTTTGGGTTTGAAGTTGTGAATAGTATTTGAGAAAAAACATCTTTTGTCAAAATATGGCTATTTTTAATATATTTCCTGATCTCCTGTGACCTTGACCTTTGTAAGAGGTCACTGAAATTGGTATGGTTAGAAAGGTCTTGGCACAAAGTGTCCTTGGGCCAAGTTTGAAGTTTGTAGCTTGAATAGTCTGCGAGAAAATGCCAACGTTAAAGTTTACCACAGACAATGGCGGATGGTCGACATACTCCCTTTTGCTTTGCATGTGAGCTAAAAAGCACATTAACTCATCTGAGACTCCCACATCCAGATACACTGCAAAAAGCTGAATATACACATACGACACATCTCAAATGAGTTAACTCTTTGGCCGTCGGTAGCACTTTTTGCGATGCTTCCTGTAGGAATCATGACAGAACGTACTACCAACAGCCAAAGGGTTAACTCTTTCCCATTGTAAAATTTTCAGCGAGTCAGTTCCCTGCAGACATAGCAGGAAAAAGGACGTGTGTTCCCTGGTGACGTACATTTTTGTGGTAGATTGAATTAATTTTCACAGCCTCCCAATCTAACAACCATAGATAAATTGGGTATCATTGGAAAGAGAATTTAAAAGTACTTTTCAAAACTGCGCGCGTTTGTGCATCAGTTTAGTGGGAAGTCGAACAAATTTGATTTTTATGCAACAGAACAAACATGGCGGAGCAAAAAATGAGAAACATGGTTTTGGTAGCAACAGTGTAAGCACATGCAACAAAAAACCCAGATTTACTCACCAACATGGCAGAAAAATGTATTCCACAAGCAAAGAAATCACACAAGAGATCTGTCCCTTCTTGAATCACAATTTTACGAGTTAAAAATCACTGTTGAAACCGCGCTCATGAGGATCGAACAAGATCATCGTCGGAGACAATCCAAGGCATGTTGTCAGCTACTTTGGCCTTGTTCCGACACCATCCGACAAGGGCATTCACTTTCAGATATTTTTAAAATGGTTGGTGAAACATTATAGTGGTTGCTTCTCTTAGACCGATAGCTGTGCTTGATGCGATTTTTGTACAACCACAACGCTAGAATACTAGTGACTCGTCTATAGACGGCAACGAGCACAAAACTATAACGTAAGCGTTTCGATGGCTAAGGGTTTGTTTGGTCTAACACTAAACCGGAAGCGTTTCGATGGGAAAGAGTTAACTGAATAATATGTAAGACTCATCTGAGCTGAGAATAATCTTGGGGTAAAATAAATGTCTGCTGCATTCTGTAAAGGCCCACTATTTTTTGTGCTGAATCTGAGAGAGCAGCTGTTTGATTACTTCCCCTTTAGCACTATCAGCAGTGAGATCCGCCCAGCCAAGATTCACTTGCAGTACACGTGCTTGGCTATATTTAGTGCTGTTATTTGGCATGCACACGGGATCCAAAAATAAACTCTTAACACAATTATGTAGTTGCAGAGCCCATAATACAGATAAGTTACTTAGTAGGCAACGAGTTAATGTAACAGAGTGTGAAGTCTATGGATCTCTATCATACATTTTCTACATTACCCACACTTGAACTTTACATAATAACTCTGATGAAGTGCTCACCTGACATATCCATTGCTAAAGCATACAAGACAGACAAGAATGCACTCTTCTCCAGCCACTGTTGTCAGGTGCCATCAACCAACATGTTGATCTAATCTTCTGCAAGACAAAATTAAAATTCATATCACCTGCTCAATTTCATTTTTATAAATAATAATACATGTACCGCCAAATCAGACGCTCATGCACGACGCATGATGCACCCAAAACCAAAGAAAAAATATGCACGTTTTAAGGAAATCAAATGACAAACGCAAATTTCAGTGCCTCTGCACAATACAAAGTGTTTCTGGTAGCCTGAACAATGTTGTATTGTGCGGAAGCACTTAAATTTGTGTTTGTCATTTGGTTTCCTTAAAACATGACTTTGCCTCTCCTGTCAAGAAATCTCACAAAGGGCGATGGGTGAGAGGATTCCCCTCCCCCCCCCCCCCCCCACCCCCTTTGTAGGTACCATTTATTGGTGGATCATTTTCCTGTTGATAAACTATGTATTGCAAAAATAATGCAAACAAAACTAATTGTGCGCATTTTTTCTTAAGCAATACATAAGTTTGGAAAGTTCTGTTACACTGTGCTTCATGCTATTTTTGTATGGTTTAGTGTTCTATGATAAGTACAGATAGTCTGTGCATTTTTTAAAAAACTTTTCTGCACCCAAGAAATGACTATTTTTAAGAAATGCCTTGAACATAACTTGACAACAATTATGTTGTCAAGTTATGTACAGTTAAAACAGTGCTCATCTAACATTTTCCTTCATAGTAACAGTTTCTATTAAAGTGGAAGACTGGTTTGATTATTTGGTCTATTGTAACTAATGTACAAACTATCCTGGGCAGTGGGCAGATGTTCACATGTGCACGGGACATAGACGACCCCGCCCTCCACGAGTCGCCTGCTGCCTTGCAGGCCTGGCCGCTTGGCTGCGGAAAGGCTAAGGGAGGAAACCCCTGACATCAAAGCCCCCGTGTCTCTGGGGAAGGCTTTTGAGCCAGAGACTAGGACAAGGACAGTCTGATATAAAACCTACGACCCGAGGACCTCGATGCCATCGTCCCAGCTTGCTAGGCCATGGCAGATGAACCAAGGGTTTAAAGGGTGGGGCCAGTACTGCGCACACTGCACTCCACCAAAAAGCTCCACCGCGCAGGCTTTAGGAAACGTCCAAGGACCATGACACTGACCATTCCAAGTCCTGTAGCGACGGGCGAGGGGCGAAATGGCAGGTGAAAGATGTCACTGGAAGCCGCAGTCTCAAACCTGCATGCAGGCGGTTCAGGATATTGGTCGCCTGATGTTGACCTGGGGATGACAACATCACTCGGCACACCCTGAACGACCAAGCAGCCTTCTCTAGGGACAGCACTGCTTGCTCCACACGGAGAGGGGCCTAGAAAAGGTGGCCTAACCAAAGTTCGTCCCATCGCAACCCCAGTTGGCTAGCCGCGGTCAACGGGCATCTTCTCCTGCGGTCAAAAAACAAGAAAGAATAACGGATCCACTCTCATGACGACCACGACCGGACTCAACGTAGCATCCTGGAACGTCCGAACCATGCTCGACAAAGCAGACAGCGGACGCCCTGAACGTCGCTCCGCCCTCATTGCCCATGAATTGTGGAGGTTAAACATCGACATTGCCGCGCTCAGCGAAGTACGCCTTCCGGACGAAGGCAGCCTCCAAGAAATTGGTGCTGGGTACACCCTCTACTGGTCAGGCAGGCCTGCATCAGAAAGACGGCTTTCAGGCGTGGGTTTCATGGTCAAGACATCCATTGCGACTAAGCTGGAAAACCTACCAACGGGCCACTCAGACCGCATCATGTCCATGCGCCTCCCACTGAGACACCAGCAGCACGTCACCCTTCTCAGTGTGTACTCCCCAACCCTCCTGGCAGAGCCTGCTGAAAAGGACAAGTTTTATACTGACCTGCGCAGCCTCCTACAGAGTACCCCTGCAGACGACAAAGTCATCATCCTTGGCGACTTCAACGCCAGAGTGGGCCAGGACTCTGAAGCCTGGAAAGGAGTCCTCGGCAAGCATGGCGTGGGGAACTGCAATGACAATGGCCGCCTACTATTGGAGTTCTGTGCGGAGCAGCAACTGGTCATCACCAACACTACTTTTCAGCAAAAGGACAGTCGAAAGACCACCTGGATGCATCCTCGCTCCAAGCACTGGCACCTTATCGACTATGTCCTAGTGCGTCAGAGGGACCGCAGTGACGTCCTCCTCACCAGAGTGATGCCCAGCGCAGAGTGCCACACTGACCACCGCCTTGTCCGCTGCAAACTCAGGCTCCACTTCAAGCCAAAACCCAAGAAATGGGGGCCCCCCAAGAAAAAGCTTGATGTTGCCAGCCTTCAGCGTGACGATGTGAAAGCTGCCTTTCAGACAGATTTACAGCGCAGGCTCAAAGACACAGCGGACCCAGTAGACTCCTCCCCTGAAACACTTTGGGAACAACTGAAAACTGCTATTGCAAAATCCTCTGCAGAAGTCTTGGGTTAGAGATAGATAAAATGACACTCCCAGGACAATACATTCAATAGAGCCGCATCCGTCGCTAATTTACGCTATTTTTAATAACAAAATTCAGTTATCCCATTACACTCTCGTTATTTCCGAATCAACCCTTTAATTTTAAAAAAAATGATGAGCATGACGGATGCGACTCTATTGAATTTATTATCCTGGGAGTGTCATTTTATCTATCTCTTATCCCAATCAAGTGATGTCAATCGAAACTTAATACTTATTAACAAGTTACAACTAACTTCTAGGAACCTGCATAGGTAACCTTTAAGAACTTATTAATTACTTACCCTAAGTTCTTACAACAACTTGACTCAAGTCACTGAGACAGATTTATCAAGATACAAGGACAATAAAAAAACTTTTTTTTAATACTCAGGTGGTGGTGCTGATGGGGTTAAATAATCAGGCATGACATTTTTCTGCGAAGTGTATGACAAAAATAATTGATTAACAAAACCTATCTTTACTTGCTTGTAAGTTCTCGAACTTTTTTCATAGTTTCTTCTACGCCTATCTTTTTTCCTTGTTCTAAAAAAGATTTCTTTAGCTCTTCAACATTTACAGCCTGACTACGCATCTTATTCTGTATTTCAGATTTTTGTTGTTTATAGTTAGCCAAATCATCCTGGACTCGCTTAAATTCTTCGTCATCAATTTCATTATTTTCCAAAGCCTTACTAATAATAAGTTTCATACTCGTCAGCTTAGCTGCTGCGAGCGTACTTAATGCTTCATGCTTTTGCAACTTCATATAAATTTTTTTGTTAAGGGTTTCCATACCAAAGCATGCTAGACTTGTGACAAGACCAATACCTTCAACAGCAATTCCTATAACACTTCCCACCCCCGTTGCAAAAAGAGTTATACCTCCTACAGATAATCCGGCTGAAACCACCCCCATGGCCATTGATGTGTTGTGTACAGAATTGAAAACCGTATTGTAACGGCGTTTACACCTCGAGTATTTTGCTTGTTCTTCTTCCAAATACTTCAACGCTTCTGTAATATTCATTAAACGAAATGAATCTGCCTTTAATGTTTTATCACGCTCAATAGGCTCAGGTGGTATTTGTGGATACAAGTTCACCATTTTTTATGACAAATATTTTTTTAATCAGCAATTACATTTTGCAACTCTTCAAAAGTATACAATTTACTAGCATAATAAAATGCAACAAGATCAATGTGTTCAAGGTTTATGTAAGTTAGACGAACAAAAGTTGTTTTGTCGACCACCACCTTGACAGCGGGAAGACTGCTTGAAACGTTAATAACATCATTATTTTTTGTAATAGCAATAAAGACCTTTGATGATTCTGTTACTGCTTCATTCCATGTAAGTTTAATTCCTTGTGCAATTTGAGCCTCTTTTGCAGTAGCAACAGATTTCATGATAATTTCAAATACTATTGTCGCTTCTCTAGCCACGACTAAGCTTGCTGGCATAAACACAACAGAAGTATCTGATCTACCCTTTCTAGTTGTAAGAAGATATCTCCGTCTCTCATAATTTTCAACTTTCAGTTTTTCTCTGCTATTGTTGTCTAGGGCAAAACTTGGAACAAGGCTTACAATAAGCGACCCAGAATTAACAACCTTCCTAAACACTAAGGCGCCTTCATCATCAGTGTATACATAAGGACTAATAAATTCAATCTTTATGTCCCAGTCAATTGTGGGTGGTGGTGCCGGTACAGGTGAAACAACCCACTTATTTCCCACATGTATTAAGTTGTAAGGCGCATTATTTACAGGTGGAGTAGGTACAGTAACATCACGAAGCTGACCAAGTTTAGGAATCTGTTTTTCACCGTCTTTTATGTCAACAATTACTTTTCTCTTGTACATGCCATAGGAATCAAGTTCAAAACCATATATTTCTCCAATTTCCCCTTCCTTCTCAAAATCCTGTACGTCTGCCAAATCTTTCAACTCTGTTACTGGACATGCAACTGGTATGATTCTAGGCTTTGGACCAAGACCACTCATTTTTTTTATAAACAAAAATAAAATTATTTAATTTCTAACACAACACTAAAATCATGCATCACAACTGGTTTACCATTCTGATTAGTTACAGATATACTCAGTGACTCAAAGAAACTAGAACCTAATTTCTTAAACTGTAAATTAGGAAATCTAACAACCACAATTTCACAATAGGGTGCAGTTCCAGTTGGTAAGCATCTCAACAAAGTTGATGGTTTTCCATTGTGTACATTTTCAGTCGTGTTTAGTTCTTTTAAATAAACATTTAGAAATGTGTGTACTGACAAATGAACAGGATATGTTCCAGTTATTTTAGTTACATCTGGTGTATAATACCATCCACTAGTACCATTATCTGTAAAACCCATTACCCAATTTACAGGCATTGTATTTCTGTCTATTAAACCAAGTAAATATGCAAGTTCAGTTGAAAATAAAGGTATAGTGCCTGTAGGAATTTCTAATTCAACAAACAAGTTAGCCTGATTTAAAGTTGCTTTAATTTTTAAATTATTTTGAAACCATGTAGCTAAAGTACAAAAGTCATAATACCCAGATGGTATAAAGTGTGTATTAGTGTCCAAGCCACTATTACCAGCATTAACATAACTTATATAAAAACTTGTATTATCCGTTACATTAAACCACTTTACTGTATAAAACATTTCATGGATAGCCACAGCCTTGTTACCATCTCGATTATCGATTCCATTAGTTAGCCACACTGGTTTGCTCGTGTCAAGAATTGTTAAGGTTATAAACATTTTTATTATCACATAAAAAAAAAGGATGGAATTTAAATCACCAACCATTACCACTACAAACGCATTTCAATTCAATGTGAATGCCAAATATAATGTTGCACCTACTTATGAACAGAAAATAATTCAACTAAATCAGCTTGACATAGCTTTGTCTGAACAAGATTTATTTCAAGTCAAAGTACCCAACCCTTTTGATCATTACCTAAACCCTCCAATAACAGATGACTCAACTGCAAGAAAGTGGTCTTCAAGCCCACTACAGATGTTTCAAAACCAACTTAACTTTGCCATACTGTGTTCTACTACAGGCTGTGGTGTTTCATTTACAGACCATTTGAATCACTCAAACAAACTGATTAAGTCTGTGTATCATTTCCATGTTTATTACCAGCTTAGAAGAATACTGTCAGAACTGCATACACCATTACCAACTGAATCCAGTTTTAATCAGTTTAACAATCCCATGGATTTGAAAGCATTTGAACGGATCTGTAATGAATTTAACATCAGTACAAAG
Organism: Semisulcospira habei; assembly: GCA_036245525.1. Lineage (NCBI taxonomy): Eukaryota > Metazoa > Mollusca > Gastropoda > Semisulcospiridae > Semisulcospira > Semisulcospira habei. The sequence goes on from BTPG01000001.1 coordinate 96,527,849, forward strand.
TATGACTTTACACAAAAACTTGATGATCACAATGGTATGGGAACATTGTATTATGCTATGAGTCACAGACAATACCCACAAGATTACTACCCTGGTTACACTTCATTCTCATCAAAATCACAAGTCTGGTTAGGATCAATAGAGCAGAAGCAGACTAATGCGTGGACCACATTTATTTTAGATAAATCTGACGGGTTTACTCAAGCAGGAGTCGAGCGCGTCAATGAGTCTATCAGAACATATGTCTGGTGTTTACTAGGAGCACAATCACTAACAAAATCAAACATTTTGAATGGAAGTGGTAAATTTGAAGCACAAAAACAGTTTTTAGCAAATTTAGAAGATTCTATTAACTCAGTTGTTGATCTTCCATCTAGCATACAACGTTACCAAAACGTTCTCAGATATGCCAGATCAAAAGTTGACTTTGTAGTAGGCATTGGGTTATACATGTTGCCTTCTGATCTTCAACTACAAATTGGAGTAATAACAAATTATAATAATGAAATAGTTGTTGCAGGGAGTAATCAGAAATTAGGACTTAATCAATCTGTAAACTTGAGTCCAACAACCTCTCACATACAACCAGTAACACCACCAGTAACACAAATATCAACACCACCACCTGAACAGATAGTAAAACCAGTAATGTCAATAACAGCCCAAGCATCGGCACAGACACCTGAACCAGCACCAGTACAGTCAGTAACAGGCCAAGAAAACACACATGAGTCAGAGAGAACTGCATTGGTAATAGGCCTTACTGGATTAGGAATATTACTTCTTTACCTGTTTCATTAAGTATCCTATAATTAACCCTCCTACTGTTACCAAAAATATCCATACATGCTCTGCCATAAACCCTACTACCTTTGCTGTAGTACTAATAAGCCAACTGACAACACTACCTATAATACCTGGTAAAGCATCTGCTGCTTTTACAGCTAATTTTTTAAGCAAGTCTGATATGTGAGACAACTGTTTTTTTACCCACGTCTGTAAATCTTTTGGGTCTGATGGAGTTGGAGGAGCTGGAGGTGCTGGACTACTACCACCACCTGTTACAGCTAACACTACAGTACTAATAATAAATCCAAGAGCAGTAATTAAACTTGCAATAGTGATACCCTGCTCTCTGAAAAGTGTTTTTAATCTCTCAGTCAAAGTTGTATCCTCATTAAGTATTTTCTGAATAGTTTCTCTAATTCTGTTGACCTGTGTTTTCAGTTTTTGTCTACCATTATCAATTACTTCTAACCGAGCATCTCTTTCTATATACAAATTTTTTAATCTTTCTTGTATTCTTTCTTTTATTTCAATGTCATAATTCCCATTGTCTGCAGTAGCCAGTTTCTCTTTTTCTTTTTCAATGTGTTTATCAAGCTCACTAAGTTTGACTACGTTATTTACCATCTCACCCCTTGTTGACTGTAGTGCTTTATCCAACGCAGCTATCTCACGCAATGTAAAAGAAGAGTCACCTATTTGAAAAGGAGGGTCATCAATTGTTTTTATAGCCTCATTTATAAATGATGTTTCTTGTATTGTCTTGTCTACTATTTCTGGTAGTTTTGTTTTATCAGCCATATCAATCTCTTGCTCAGTCGGTAATTTTGATTGCGAATCATTTAGAATGGTAGCAGCTCGAGGTGGTATCCTTCTTTCACCAACACCAAGTTGGCGCAAGGCACTAACACCACCTTCACCTTTGATTGTACCTAAAGCTCTAAAACTACTAGGGTTGTTTTTCTTAGTTAATAGTATTTTACCTTTGTCAACAGTTTTTAAATATAAATGTCCTTTTTCATATTCAAACTGATTAGGATCTATTTGATATGGACGCTCACCAACACTATCATAAAATGAGTTCACTTTGGTTTCTAAAAGTTCGTGATACATACTAGAAGTATTACTTGTACCAGTCATATCTGTGATACTGGTATCTGAGACATTCATGTCATCCATTTTAAACTCTTCATGATTAAATCCTCCCGCTGCCATTGTTTTATTAATTTATTATTTTTTTATTGTGCATAATAAAAATGACACAGTCTTACGGTTCAAAGTTAGACCCATACAGAAAACTACGTGAGCCCCTGGGTGTTAAGGGCATAAGACAATCAATCGTCATCACAAACAATCCAAGTACCATAGACCAGAACCAAACTCTTACAGTCAAGTTTCCAAACCTAGGTCCCAGTGACGTTATTGTTCCTGGCACTGCACGCCTAGCATTTAATATTGAACTATCATCAGACGCAGATGTAAACAGAACACTGGTTGACAATCTTGGCAGAGCAATTGTTAGAACTATTAAAGTAAAACTTGAAGGACAGGAAGTGTTTAGTCTTGACGACTCAGATGTATTCTACTGTTACAAAGACCTTTGGCTAACAAGAGAAGAACAAGAAGACCGTATTTACCAAGGCATACAGTCTGATAATGTTGGTAAACTTCGAATCAATGCTGCTGATAAATCAACGTCAGCAGCCAATGACGTTATTATAGCAGAAACATATGGAACCAGATTTTACATTCCACTTGAGTTTGAAATTCTAACAGCTCATTTGCCTTATTATCAAGGGGCACTGAATGACCGTCTGAGCTTTGAATTAACTTTCAATGACTACTCCAAAGTTATTAAATCATCTGCCACAGATGCAACATATAAGATCTCTAACATTTCCTTGGAATATGAAATTGTTACACATACTGAACTAGCCAGACTCATTCAAAATCAATACCAGTCAAGACTTCCAATTTATTATGACCGTGTGATTAGACATAGTTTAATACCCAAAGACAAAAGCGACCCAATGTGGAACATAAACTTGAACACGCCTGCCAGGTCACTGAAAGGTATTCTTATGTTGTTTGTTGAACCAGTGAGTCCATACAAAAGAGATTCAGAAAAATTCTACAATCCTAAGATTACACATTTGTCCTGCACAATCGAAGGCCGCCCTAATCAAGTGTACGCTTCAGGAATGTTACCTTATCAACACTACGATGAGATCACAAAGTATTTTGCAGGAGGAAGGATTAGAGATAAACCTGCAAACATTGCGTGCAAAGATCTACATCTGTATGATGTTAGGATTGGACAATACCTGACAAATAAGTATGCACTGTGGCTAGACCTTCGTAGTACAGATGATGATTATCTTCATGGGTCAGGACGAACTGTTGAGAACGGTAGTGATGGAATAACAATTCAGATACAAAAAAAGGTTGAAACTGCTGCAGCCATAAACATATATTTGTATCTAATTTATGACGCACAACTCAATATTGCAGAAAGCAGACTGAGTGGGCACATATATTAAAATTATATTGTGTATTAAAATGAACTTAATGACACTCGATCCACACTGTGGATTGTTTTGTGGTGCCACAGGGTGTGGTAAAACTGAATTTGTACTTAACCTCTTACAAACAAGATACATACACCACTTTGAAAACATTGTAATATTTTGTCCAACAATAAAACACAACAAAGCTTATCACAACCGTTTTTTTATTTGGACTGATCATAACATTTACTTAATTGATCCTGAAAAGAAACTGAATGAATACCTACAATATTTTTACAAGAAATTTGAAGGACAGTCAACTTTATTTATTGTCGATGATTGCTCTGCAGAGAAAGACATTGTCAAAAAGAGAAATACTTTATCAGAACTTGCCTTCAGTGGTAGACACGCAAACATCAGTGTTTGGATTCTCACTCAGAAATATAATGCTGTACTAAAAGATTTTCGTGAACAGTTAAAGTTTATCTGTTTGTTTTACTGTAAGGATCGTGACAGCTTCGAAGACTGTCTCAGAGAAAACGATGTCATCCCCAACAAACACGAACGAGTCATTGTGAAAAACAAACTGAAATCAACTAAGCATCTAAAGCTTATCTTAAAGACAGATCAGCCCACTGGGTATGGGTTAATTTAGCCTTTTGTTTTGTCCATAAAAATGATGGACAGACAAAGTTAAAAAAACAAGTTAAACACCCTTTGATAAAACTCTCAACACCAACGAAAATATACATGATATATAATGTAACTTTTATATATTCTAATAGACCACCACGTTATAATTACAAGACTGTTGATCTTAAGACACAAGATTTTATAGTTTATGATGCTAACTGTGACTGGTTTGAGATTATGTGTTTACACATATTTTACCAAATAAGTAAACAACATGATTATATTGAATTTGTTACTGTCAATAAAGTGATATTACACCTGCAGCATGAGCACAAGACCTTAAGACACATACCAGGAAAGTGGATGATTTGTTGGGATTACAGTCAATAAAGTGCCATTTTACACTATATAATTTTCTATTTATTTTTTTGTCGGACAAATAAAAAAGATGGACAACCGTCAAAGCTTAAGAAACGTGTTTCACACAACTGACTTACCTATATCTAATATTTACAATGTCTATGAATCAATATAAAGATCTTTTTTAGTTATACAAAATAACCTTCTTTCTGATAGTGTAAAGATTCAGATTGTTGCAAAAATAGAATTTGTCAGAGATGTTGGTGACGTTATTGTAATGTATATCTCAACAAGGCAGCACACAGTTAATTCGAGAAGAGAACTAGAGAAAGTGTTTAGAGAAAGATTGTTACCAGACTTCCATGAAGCAATTGACAGAGCAGAAATGCAAGGGTCTGGCTGGCATGAAGGCCTTGTACATGAACTACAACTAAAGCAGTCAAGATATCATCCTATTTTAGGCAAATCATGGATACCACTACCAATAGAGGTTGCAAACAAAAAGGCTGTAGTAAATATTCAAAACAATGATAATTTATGTTTTATGTGGTGTGTGCTTGCTAAACTTCATTTTGTAAGAGTAAAACCTGATCGCGTATCTAACTACACAAAATTTGTAAACGAACTCAACTTCAGTGGCATTGAGTTCCCTGTTAAAATAGAGGACATAGACTTGTTTGAAAAACTAAATCCTGGTATATCCGTGAATGTGTTTGTATGGGATAATGAGTCTGAGAACAAGTTACAGCCAATTAGAGTATCTCCAATTGCCCCAACCTATGGGCAGTCAGAAGATAAACATGTTGACATGTTGCTAATTGGTGATAACAATAAGTTTCACTACACAATTATCAGGAATATGTCACGTCTAATTCATGATCATACAACAAAACACATGGGCAAACAGGAAGTTTGTAAAAAATGTTTACAAAGATTCTCCTCCATAAAATTAGCAGACAAACATGTCCTACACTGCAGGTCAGCTGATGACATACAAACTGTACTTAAGTATCCAGATCCTGGTAGTCAAGTGTATTTTAAGAACTATGGGAATCAGCAAAAGCTGCCGTTTGTAGTATATGCTGATTTTGAATCACTGGTTGTTCCATATAAAGGTCCTGTTCCAGAGTCATTACCAAAGACTATAAAACTAAGTGACCAAGTGGTGTGTTCTTTTGGATACATTCTTGTTAGGTCTGACGGTCAGCATACCGAGCCTGTTATCTATAGGGGTGAAAATGCAGCAGCTGAGTTTTTAACAGAAATGAGACATCTGTATATTCAGGTAGTACAATATCTCACAACATGTCAGATGCCTTTGGTGATGACAGAAGAAGACAAACTAAAATTTGATACAGCTGAGACGTGTTGGATTTGTGAACAGCCTCTGGGGGGTGATAAAGTTCGTGACCATGATCACATAACTGGATGTTACAGAGGTGCTGCACATAACAATTGTAACTTGTTATTAAAAATAGATCCTAAGACATACAAGTTACCAATCTTTTTCCACAATCTCAAAGGATATGATTCACACATTATCATGCAGGCTGTGGATGAGTCGTACAGAAAAATTAGTTGCATTGCCCAGACAACTGAGAAGTACTTGACTTTTAGATTGGACAAATTAGCATTTTATGACTCCATGCAACATTTGTCTTTAGGTCTTGCTAGTCTGGCAGAAGGACTGACTGAGTATCCAATAACGAGTAAATATTTTGAACCAGACTTGATTAAGAAAGGAGTCTATCCGTATGAATACATTGATCACTGGGTTGTGTTTGAAGAAACAAGACTGCCTCCAAAAGAGAAATTTTATTCTACACTAACTGGCAAAGGTATTTCTGACTCTGAATATCAACACGCACTTGATGCATGGGGTAAATTAGGATGTCAGACAATTGGTGATTACCACGATCAGTACTTAAAGGCTGATGTCTGTTTGCTAGCAGACGTATTTGAAAGTTATCGTGAAAAGGGTTTGTTACACTACAGTCTTGACCCTGCTTGTTACATCACTAGTCCTGGCATGACATGGGATGCATTTTTGAAATCCAGTAAGATATTTATTGACCTGTTGTCTGATCGTACGATGGGTGAAATGGTGGAACGTGGATTGAGAGGTGGTATTAGTCTAGCAGCAAACAATTATGGCAAGGCCAACAACAAATATCTTGACGACTTTGACCCCTCAAAGCCAATGTCATTTATTACATACTTGGATGCTAATAATTTATATGGATTTGCAATGTGTGAATTGTTGCCATTAAAAAACTTTTGTTTGTATGATTTGTCACAGTATGGCATAAAAAAATTAACAAAATATATTATGGATCGAGGTCAAAATGATGAAAAGGGTTGGATCTTTGAAGTAGACCTGGAGTACCCACACCGCCTACATGATTACCATAATGATTATCCATTAGCAGTTGAGAAACTGAGTTTGACTGGGAAAAAAGAAGACACCAAACTTGTACCAAATTTGAATGACAAATTCAATTACGTTTGCCACTATCGATTGCTGCAGTTTTACATCAGGCATGGGTTAGTACTAAAAAAAGTTCACAGAGGAATTCAATTTGAACAAAGTGCTTTCATGAAAGATTACATAATGAAGAATACAACATTGCGTGCGAGAGAAGGTAACACTGCATTTGACAAAGACTTCTTTAAGCTTATGAACAATGCTTGTTTTGGTAAGACTATGGAAAATCCTCATCACAGAAAAGATGTGAGACTGGTCACAACTGAATCAGGTGCAATTAAACTTACAGGCAAGCCACAGTACACAGGGTACAAAGAATTTCATTCATCATTGTATGCAGTGTCACTCAAAAAAAAGATTGTTAAACTGGACAAGCCAGTATTTATAGGTATGGCTATTCTGGAGTTGTCAAAATTATTAATGCTTGAATTTTATTATGATTACTTCAAACCAAAGTATCCTGACTGCCGTCTGCTATACACTGACACTGACTCTATGATCATAGACGTGTGTACTGAAGACTTTTATGAAGACATGAAAACAGAGTTACACATGTATGACACGTCTGACTACCCTAAAGACCATCCACTGTTTAGCACACAAAACAAGAAAGTGCCTGGTAAGTTTAAGGATGAACTAAATGGTGTGCCTATAGTTGAGTATGTTGGACTGAGATCAAAAATGTATTCTATACTGCACCAGAAGGGAAGTCAGTCAAAAGCCAAAGGAATAAAAAAAACAGCAATAAAAAATAAAGACATACGTCATGAACATTACAAGCAAGTGTTAGATGGTGCATTAATGCCTGATTATCCAAACAAGACACTAAGATCAAACAAACATAATATTGAAATGATTCAAACATATAAAAAGTCTCTAGCAGTTGGAGACACAAAAAGAGTGTTTCACACTAAGGAAAAAGCTTATGCACCAGGTCATTACAGGCTCAAGTTATCTGAAGAAATAGCTGATAATCTGCTTGATAAACTAATTGATGAATTGAAATTGTTAAAAGTGGGTAACAGTATCTGTGGGAATAATCTGTAATTCTTCTCTGACAAATGCCCTCTTTGGTGCAGGCTCATACAGATAATATATTGTTGCATTAGCTGAAGGAACTATTTTTTTTATATTATGAACAGATGTAGACCAAATTGGATCAGTTGCCCTACGTCTAACGTCATTTTCAGCTTCACCTGGTTGATACAAATATCTCACCTGTTTTGTAAACAAGCTAGTGTCTGGAGGTGTTATTGCTTTTATTTCTGACGGTATTGTTTTCAATTTAATAGAATCAACAGGTTTAGGGTGACCCTCATTATTCATTGCTTTTATTACAGACGGTAATCTTTTAACCCACTCAGTGTTACGTGTGTCATGCATGAGTTCCTTAGAATACTGATAGCTAAAAAGTCTCTCCGATAATTGCTTGTTAAAGTTTTCTACAATAGCCTGTGATCTATGCAAGCCTGGTATGCCTCGCCGCACTAGCACTCCATGCTTTGCAAATAACTGATTAACAGTGCCTTTAAATTCACTCCCATCATCAACCTGCACAAGCCTAGGGTATTTTAAAGGACCTCGACTATATATTTTTGATAATGCAGTGGCAACTGTTACAGCATTCTTGTCAGTTATGGGTTCTGCATCCTTATACCTTGAAGCTATGTCAACAACAGTTAATGCATACTTGTATCGTTTCTTTCTTATTGTGTCATGCGGAAGAAACAGGAGGTCCATTTGGTGTGTGTCATTAGGGATAGTGTTTTCAAAATGAGGCCTTGTTATATTTCTTGGAGCAGGAAGATATATTTGCCAAATTGCCTGTTTTTTGAGCCACTGTTTTATTTGGTTGACATCTCCACCCACAGCAGCATGTAATTTTTCTACTGCAGTATTCCCTTTCCAGTAGCCAATTGGGGAGTAATATATTTTTGATAGTTTAGCGTCTGCCATTTTTTCTAGCAATATAAACTCCTGTAAAATATACTAATGTCATTCCTACTAAAACAAATATTATTTCTCCATTTCTTTGTTCTAGGCTTGGTTGGTAGTAGTCACTAAGTTTTGGTTGTGGAATAGATATGTCTTCACCAGTAACAAGATAGTATTCTTTGATCGCGTCATCGACGTTTGAAAATGTATGCTGTGCATGACCCTCAAGTTTTAGTTTTTCATTAATAAAATCCAGTTTTTCTATTCTTTGCTTCTCATAATATTGCTGAGCTTGAGCTAGTTTTTCAGACGCCTCATTGTGACGCTTCATTTCTTCTGCTGATTCCTCTCTACCCATTTTTGAAAAGAGATAGTTTGATCCACTAAATGCCAATGCGTTAATAACTGCACCACCAATCATAATAGCTATTGTTGCCATATTTTTATTTACATAGAAATATTTTCTGGAATAATTCCTTGCTTGACAAGAAAATCTTTTGTTGCAATCGATGCTGTTATAACAACTACTAGCTTAGCACTGTCTTCAAAGTCTAATTTACTAAGGTCTGCTGATTTCATTTTGAGAAGACTTTTTCCCAGCATAGAATAAGCTACTGCTAGTCCACTTATTACAGCAGAGTGATAGACAAGGTTCATTAAGTTCTTTGTGTCGCTCATTTTCTTATACCATAAAAATTAAAATAATAAATTTATTTACTGCATGTAAAATGGGTCCAAAGGTTTTGGAACTGCTGGTAATGTGGAGACTTCTTCTTTTGTTTTTGGAGTGTTTGATTTTTTGGACACTGTTTGAGTGTTTGGTTTGTATTTTTTATATAATTGGTAACCTACGTAACCAAATCCGACAACAAATCCAGCAACTATATATTTTGTAGTTTCAGGTTTAGTTGTTTGTCTCTCACTTTGTGGGGGGTGTGACGGTAGTGACACTGGTGCTGTTGATGGTGTGTCAGTCTTTTCTGTTAATGCTTGAAGCTGTAATTTCTTTTGTCTGTTATATTCAGCTAATCTTTTTCCAGCCTCTATTCTACCTGGGCTTTTAGTCTTAGTCACTGTTTGAACCTGTGTCAAGACATGGCTCTGTTGTGGAGTCGTCTCGTCCATTTTCTTCTAATTTAAAATTTATTTTAGAAAAATCAATATGACTACTAGTAACAAGTAAGGTTACAGCAGGCGCAAGGTAATTCCCAAACTTGTAAAACATAAGGCATGCTAATTTACCTATTGAACTTGAAACTATGGGGTTGCTTTCTAGATCATGTGAAAGGCTGTCACTATCAACAGGTAGAAAGTGACTCACAGCTTTTGTGTATAGGAATATTAGAGATCGACTTAAATCACGAGTCATTAGTGAACTAATGTGATTTTCATATTTAGCATGAAGTTTGATTAGCTCATCGGATGTGAGAGACTCTATGTCTTCTACCATGTATTGTTTACCGAGAAAAGCTTTTGATTTTCCAGAAACAACTACAGAGAGTAGGCATTGTTTTTTAGAGTCTAAGTCTTTGTTCTCTACAGCACAGATATCACTTAGAAGTAGCAATTCGTCTTGATTCATTTTATAATGTAATATAATAATTTTGTTTAAAGAAGTTAATGTCAGCATTAATTATTTATATTTTTTCATTACACTTCGCAAAAGATGACATGTCGCTTGCGCCTAACTATTTAACCCCATCAGCTCCACCACCAGACTATTACTAAAAAAAAGTTTTTTTATTGTCCTTGTATCTTGATAAATCTGTCTCAGTGACTTGAGTCAAGTTGTTGTAAGAACTTAGGGTAAGTAATTAATAAGTTCTTAAAGGTTACCTATGCAGGTTCCTAGAAGTTAGTTGTAACTTGTTAATAAGTATTAAGTTTCGATTGACATCACTTGATTGGGATAAGAGATAGATAAAATGACACTCCCAGGATAATAAATTCAATAGAGTCGCATCCGTCATGCTCATCATTTTTTTAAAAATTAAAGGGTTGATTCGGAAATAACGAGAGTGTAATGGGATAACTGAATTTTGTTATTAAAAATAGCGTAAATTAGCGACGGATGCGGCTCTATTGAATGTATTGTCCTGGGAGTGTCATTTTATCTATCTCTGGGTTTCGCCAGAAAGAAGAACAAAGACTGGTTTGACGAAAACGATGTAGAGATCCAGGAACACCTAGCAAAAAAAAGAGCCGCCCATCAGGCCCACCTAGCCCAGCCTTCCTGCCCTGTGAAGAAGTCTGCCTTCCGCCTCGTCTGCAGCAGTCTCCAGCGCAAGCTCAGAGATATCCAGAATGAGTGGTGGACCAGACTTGCACAGAGGACCCAGCTTTGTGCTGACAATGGTGACTACAGGGGCTTCTACGAAGCACTGAAAGCAGTGTATGGCCCCAGGCACCTGGTACAAAGTCCCCTGCGAAGCGCGAATGGCCAGGCACTCCTCACAGATAATACCTCCATCTTGAACCGCTGGTCGGAATACTTTCAGAGCCTCTTCAGCGCTGAGCGCACTGTTCAAGAAGCAGTCGTCCTACAAATCCCACACCTCCCAGTAAAGGTTGAATTGGACGAACCGCCCACCGCTGAAGAGACCCTCACAGCCATCCACCAGCTCAAGAGTGGCAAAGCAGCAGGCATTGATGGAATACCGCCAGAGATCTGGAAACATGGAGGCACAGCACTGCACAACAAGCTCCATGACCTCTTTCTCTGCTGCTGGGAGGAAGGAACACTACCAAAAGATCTCCGTGACGCAGTCGTTATCACCCTGTACAAGAACAAAGGCGAGAAGTCTGACTGTTCCAACTATCGGGGAATTACCCTGCTGTCCATTGCTGGGAAAATCCTTGCAAGGCTGCTCCTGAATCGGCTGGTACCTGCCATCGCTGAAGACCAACTCCCAGAGGGCCAGTGTGGCTTCAGAGCAAACAGGAGCACCACCGATATGGTCTTTGTGCTGAGACAGCTACAGGAGAAGTGCCGCGAGCAGAACAAAGGGCTGTACGTAACATTTGTCGACCTAACAAAAGCGTTCGACACTGTGAGCAGGCAAGGCATGTGGCAGATCCTGGAGCGACTTGGCTGTCCCCCAAAGTTCCTCAACATGATTGTCCAGCTACACGAGGACCAGCAAGGCCAGGTCAGACTCAACAATGACCTCTCAGAACCATTCCCTATTCTCAACGGCGTAAAGCAGGGCTGCGTGCTGGCACCGACCCTCTTCACCATCTTTTTTAGCATGATGTTGAAGCAGGCCACAGTGGACCTCGATGATGACGATGCAGTGTACATCAGGTATCGTCTCGATGGCAGCCTGTTCAACCTCAGACGACTGCAGGCCCACACGAAAACCCTAGACCAACTGATTCGTGAGCTGCTTTTTGCTGCCCTTGTTGCACACACAGAGAGAGCCCTGCAGCGCATCACGTCTTGCTTCGCAGATGCTGCCCAGCTCTTTGGACTCGAGGTCAGTCTGAAAAAGACAGAGGTCCTCCATCAGCCGGCACCCAAGACAGTGTATCGCCCTCCTCACATCACCATTGGCGAGTCTGAACTAAAGTCAGTGCACCAGTTTACTTACCTTGGCTGCATTATCACGTCGGACGCCAAGCTGGACAAGGAGCTTGACAGCAGGCTGGCAAAAGCAAACAGTGCTTTCGGGCGACATTTCAAGCGGGTGTGGCACAATCAACAGCTGAAAACAGGCACCAAGATCAGCGTGTACAGAGCTGTGGTCCTCACCACCCTGCTGTATGGTTCCGAGTCCTGGGCCCTCTACCGCAGCCAACTACGACTCCTCAAACGCTTCCACCAGCGCTGCCTGCGTACCATCCTGGGCATTCACTGGAGTGACTATGTCACCAACGTCGAGGTCCTTGAACAGGCTGAAACTGTGAGCATCGAGGCTTTGCTGCTGCGGACACAGCTCCGCTGGGCGGGGCATGTCTCCAGGATGGAGGATCATCGCCTACCAAAGATCACCCTGTTCGGCGAGCTTGCTACTGGACACCGTGACAGAGGGGCACCAAAGAAGAGATACAAAGACTGTCTCAAGAAGTCACTTAGTGCCTGCCAAATCGACCACCACCAGTGGTCTTCGCTTGCTGCGGACCGTGACACCTGGCGCTCCACCATTTACAAGGCAGCTGTCTCCTTTGAGGACTCTCGCAGAGCTAGCCTTAAGGACAAGCGGCTCAGGAGAAAAAACAGAGATGCCGCAGCTCAGAACCCTGGCCAGACCTTCCCCTGCAGCCACTGCGGTCGAACCTGCCTGTCTCGGATTGGCCTCCGCAGCCACGAACAAGCCTGCAGACGTCGTGGGCAACTCCTATAAAATCTTCGTTCGCGAAGTCAAGCCAAGAGAGAGACAAACTATTATTCTAGCTAGATGACTGTGAACATAACTTGACAAACTAGACTGACATGTAAAGTGTAAAGTTATGTTCATTACTGTAGCACAATTCCTAGTATACTGTCTTTTGGATACCCACTTTGCTAGTTATTTATCAAAATACAGCTTGGGTACTAAAATATAAATTGTTAAACCCAGAATATACATTTTTCTGTTTTAAATAGTTTGTACATAACATGACAACATCATGTGTTGTCAAGTTATGTTCAACCACAGTTATGTTTGGTTCACACATTGTCTTCCAAGTTACAGTCTGATCATGCCTTTTACTCTTTGTTGTGCTGGCCAAGCTTGATACTGATAGCTGCCATGATATATCATAATTTAATAATAACCAGCCATTTTAGTACAAAGCTGTTGAAAAATAACCAGACATATTAGGCTGATGCTAGCTAAAAACAAATCGCAAACATGGGCACAAAATGAAATTATTTGACCCTCTCTGTTTCAGTTCTTCGGGATTTGTTCCTGAATCAAAAGTTTCCGAGGCTAAAGGGTCTTTCCCAGCAGTGAAAGCACCCAGAAAATGGATGCTAAGCACGTGTCGTGGTGCAGTACCTTGACAGGTTGTACCCTGGTGAGCAAGATTATGTCAGCATACTTGTGCTTACGAATGATAGCAGCCAGGAATCTTTTTAAAGTATTTGAAACCAGAAAAATGTGGATTTTGAACATGTTTTAGCTCCATTTAACTAAGTTTGAGATGGAGACATTAAAAAATTATAAAAGGTTGTAAGGTACGGCCCGAAACAAGTGGGACTGGTTGTCACTGGCGAATAAAGAAAAGGAGTTTGAAGTTTCCTTAGAAAAAGCAAAGGAAGAGCTGGAATGCTTCGGATTCTTCAATCCGGCACCATCTGATCTTGATAATCGCTAAGAAGAAAGTAGCACTTCGACATCTCCATCGACAAGCGACAGTACCAGAAATGCTACCCCTGGGCCGTGTGTGGCACCGCCGCTACAACACAGTTTTCAGAATCCATGGCTGTGCTGAGTGTATTTCCATGGCTAAAGCACGATGGCACTCGAATAGCATGCGCAATGAGCACTGAGGCAAACTCAAAAAGCAATTCCAGAAATCTGAACAGAAATACGTTTGTCCGGTCAGTTTTTTTTAATCGTGGTCGATCCATCTTCTGGTACACAGTTATTAGGCAAAAATTGGAGAAACACGTCTTTCTGAGTGGTTAAACGGGTTGAAACAAACTTTGAAGTACATAAGTTTACACACACACACACACAAACACACACAGAGTTTAGACAAGTCACACTTTGGTTGTCAATCTGCCGCGTTCAGCAGAAAACGCTATATTCTCTGTTACAATACATTATCAAATGATCATACAAATAAATAAATAGATATATGTTTTTCTGTGTGTGAGAGAGCGAGAGAGACAGGCTTTTGCGCGATAGCTCACCAGTTAAAGAATCAGTATCGTGAAAAGGACACACACACACTGTCACAACACATTTAAAGAGGAGAGAGCGAAATGAGATAATTAATTTTAATGATTGATTGATTGTACATTGTTTATCATCCCGACAGCAACAAGGCTTTCTCAGGACGTGCCTGCACTGCTTGTGAAAAAAAAAGAAGAAACAGAATATTGAATTATGTCGCCAGCCGGTCCAATACGTTAAATAAACCTACGCTATGGGGCCTAAATAAAGCTAAGACCACTTAGCAACACACATCCAATATCAAGAGCTATGTACAGGCAGTGCAGACAGTTGGGAGAGTTTTAAAAAGACAAATAGAGGTGAATGGACCAAGGGTAGACTGAAACACGTGCCCCAGAATATAGGGAAAAACCCAACCCTGTGGGGCTGACCAGGGTGACTCTGGGAACTAAAATGTAGTTAACCCCACCCAAGTCCCCCAGGGCAGACCCGGGTGGGGATAATTTATTTTAAGGAACATACAGATGATGCAGTTTTTCTTAAATAAATCTGCGGACCCTCTATAATGCTAGGATGGGGGTCTGTGTACCCTCTAAAATTTATACCTGGGGTCTACAGACCCTTTAACCTGTTGTGCAAACAGAAGCCCAGCTCTACTTACAAAAAATAAATAAAAAATCCCACCACAGTTCAAATGGGGACTTTGTCAGTTATTTCTCCACTTGATACTATCAAAAGCCTGAAGTCAGGACATAAACATTAACTTGGTTATGATTGTCTGTTCAAATATTTGTTTTCAATGCCTCTGGGCAGAAAAGACTCTCTAACATTGGGCGTCAAACACTTGTGGTACATTATATTGTTGAGTTGGGGGGGTATTTTCAGTAGTAAAATTTTCAGTTTTGGCTAGTAACATTTTAAGTTTGGCTAGTAAAACTTGGAAGTTACTAGCCAAAGAAGGTTACAAAGTAAAGTAGATTATAGCACTGTCAGGGGAGAGAAATGTGCATGATCGACCAGTGATCATAGATCTACTGTGGCCAAAGCACACAAAAAAAAAAAAAAAAAAAAGATAGGAAAGAGAGTCACTTTTTTAGCGCCCCCTCTCTTTCCTATCTTTTTTTTTTTTTGTGTGTGTGTGCTTTGGCCACAGTAGATCTATGATCACTGGTCGATCATGCACATTTTTCTCCCCTGACAGTGCTATAATCTACTTTACTTTGTAACCTTCCTAAAATATTAGCACTGGCAGTCTCCCCTTTTCTTTTCATTTACTACTACAATATCGACTGCAACCCCTTCCCCCCTTTTGGTAGGTTCTCTTTTAGGGTGCATGGAAATTTGGCTCTAGGTGGTGGCATGGAATGTATGCCCTTGCAGACACCACAGTAAAATGTGGTTGTCTTTGCAGGTGGGCAGAAATTCCTGCCTCCTCCAGTATCGCCGATGGTGTGCTGATGAGGTCGCCAAGACCGAAACAGCTGTCCACACCGGCTAAATATCTGGACCCCCCTCGGGGGGACCTAGATTTAAATTTCCATGCACTGAGCGGCTGGAACAGTGGGATATGTGATACGCCCCCCTTCGGGGGGGGGGGGGGGGGGGGCTTCCATATGCATTGCTTTCAGTCACTTTTTTAGCGCCCCCTCTCTTTCCTATCTTTTTTTTTTTTTTTTTTTTTTGTGTGCTTTGGCCACAGTAGATCTATGATCACTGGTCGATCATGCACATTTCTCTCCCCTGACAGTGCTATAATCTACTTTACTTTGTAACCTTCCTAAAATATTAGCACTGGCAGTCTCCCCTTTTCTTTTCATTTACTAGCCAAAGGCTGGTGGGCAAAATTTTAGACTTTCAGGGCTGCAGCAGGAAGCTTGTTATGGGTTGCTTCAAGAAAGCGCTGTGATCATTATGCAACATAAATAAAGCAGTCTCTTTTTTCTGTTTCAGGAGTGATTGTCGGAGTAGATCCTCTGAGGGTCAAATTCCTCAAGCCTCACCAGACAAAACAAGGACTATTTGTTTACCCTGAAATAGACGACATCCAAGAAGTAGGGGGTGATATGATTGTAGCGTCGGCTGTAGATTTCCTGCCACTCTCCAACAGTGCACGCGAGTGGAGAGTGGTTGGGTTTGATCAATTTTAATTTGTTTCTGCCATGTTTAGCTCAAGTATGAAGCTAATTAACTAAAGTGAGTACTTTCTGTGCCAGTGGTCTGCTGAAAACCATTGGTAGTGGTAAACGTAGGTCAATTGGTGCTAGATTATATTTGTTTGAAAGTGGTACAGAAAAGTGTTTCTTTGCGGAGGTATTTGGGCAAAAGGTAGGCTCCGATGTCACACAGCCCATAGCAAGCATGAGTAATGGCTAACTGTCAGTTTTCAAGAGTGTTAAATGTATTGTTGGTGTTCTAAAATGTATTGAAAGTTTTCACTTGGTGCTTTCTCACATTGTGGAACCAGAGCAGAGATTTGAACCCCACGTTGTAAAGTTATGTACAAACATAGATTTGTTTTGCTACTTGCGTTAAACATTGTAGACACAATTATTAAAACTGGTAAATGCTGTGGTTTACTGACCACATAATTTGATGTAATTTTCCATTTTTATTGTTTATTTTGACAGTGTTGATAATACCAACATGTTCGGTTGTAAAGTTATGTTCAAACTTGCCATTTTCACACATTATTCCCTTGTATTATCAATTTCAAACCTGATAATTACATCACTGCTGTTCTGTAGTGTAGTAGAAAGCTACAGGTGATTGTGATTTTTATTTTCTGGTTCTTGTCCATTTGTGGAGGAACGTTTTTGCTGAAATTTGAAGCTCGTGGTGTAAAGTTATGTACAAACAATTACAATATGTATTTACTGCTTTCATTACTCGTTTAGACACAATTTTGGGATAAATAAAAGTGTATTTGTTAAAAACACATCACTTGAGTAGTGTTTTGTTATTTTTGGATTTATGCATGTTAGTTAAAGAGCCTCAAGTTTGTTCGTCACGGTGTAAAGTTATGTTTAAGCATTGTGTGTTTCTTGTTTTTAGCCTTCATTTCATTCTATGTTGTGAATGGTGTATTTTTCCTAAATTATTCTGTAATCTACACAATAAAGGGAAAGCACACCATCTTAATTGACTTTCTTTGCTGTGTTGTCAAGGATTTCAAAATTTTTGTTCATAAGCAAGTTGTCAAATTTTTAAAAGTTTATAGCTACTCAGCCTACTGTGTTCACACTTATCTCAATTAGGATAGTTTAGAATCTATCAATGTGCAATTGAAATTGTGTGTTTACACACAATTTTTTTAATATAATTGATGCATTTTTTGGGCATAAATGTATAGCCGAGTGTAAAGTTATGTTCAAACAATTTCAGTGTTGCACCATCGTGTATCTATTCACCCCATCAAACTTTCTTTGAAGTTTAAGCATAGCCTAGTATTAGTAAGGAAAGAACAACATAATTTTATACAGCATGAATCTACTTTGTGAAAGCTAGAAAATGTGTTTTATAAATGTGTGACGGTGTAAATGTTATGTACAAACCATAACAGTTTTTCGACAATTACACCCAAACGACTACTCATGGGGAAATTCTTTTTGGGGGGCATGTTACTTATGACTAAACACATCACAATTATTCAAAATGATGCTCATATGTTTAAGTTCAAAATCAGAGTGAGAGACCCATGTCACACTCTTTGGACACCCAGTCGTACTCTTGACCATATACAGTCGAAGCCGCTTATAACGAATCGCCGGGGACTATCAAAATCGCTTCGTTACATCCGGCTTTCGTTACATCCGACACGCCGGCTGTAACGAATTTCTGTCAGGTCGCTACGTTATATCCGGCGTCTCTCTCTCTCTCTTCAGAAGAAGAAAAATAAAACACTGGTTTGTCAAACAACAAACACTGTCAGCCAGAGACAACGACGTCCTACACAAAATGCAAACTTTCCCTCAGATCAACCCGTACTCAAACTTGGAACTTTACAATGGAGCCAATAATCATCTGCGTGTTTTGTCTCAGGTTGTGAGGCACTATCTAGGTTAAGGGCACAATTTTTGTCTAGGCGTATCCTTTCAGACAGGTGTTTGAAAAACAAACAAACAAGGAAAAAACCCTGCAAAACGAAGAACACACATATGTCAGTGTGTGACGTCAGCGCCATGGAAACCATGTTGCTGAATAATGCCCCCCCCCCCCCCCTTTTTTTTTCTCCCCCAGTTGAGTGTACATCTGATTTCAGTTACCAAAACACTCGATGTTCTGTATCCCTACCCCCACACTCCCCCTTTTGTTATGGGCGTAATGCCTGAAACAGTAAAGAAGTCTGAAGTTTCTCTCTCTCTCTCACACACACACACACACACACACACACACACACACACACACACACACACACACACACACACACACACACATGCGCGCACGCCGCTGCGCATGTCTACATGCATAGAAAAATGAAACTTGTTTCCTAGGCTGTTGTGTATTTTAATACAAATGATTTTGAAAACATGTTTCGAAAACAGAAACAGAAAAGGATGGTTGTTGCCACACTGGACAGAAAAGAAATCTCTAAAATGTCACACTCTGTAACTGAACAGAAAGGATTGTTGCCAAATCTGGAAGAGAAAAAGTCAATCATAAACAGTGAAAAGACAAATCTCAAAAGGATGATTTTTTTTTCCATCCTCGTAACTCAGCAGTCCATATGTTTATACAAAGGGAACGGTATGTGCAGCAGTTCAGTCAAACTTCTCATTTGGTTCTCCCCATTAGTTCCCTGCACGTGCATCTAAAATGAGTAAAGGAGTACATTTTCATCAGTTGGTGCTTATACCTTTTGATAACTATAATGCTCTTAAAATGATCAAGTTTTAGGTGAACTGCAGGACACCATGCCATCCTTACATATCTTTATAATAATTATTGTATACAGTGTGTACATGAATTTACGCACGTACATGTTCACATCGTGCAATACATATCACATGAAATATTTGTGAACACATAAAAAGGATACCAGCAAGGCACACAGACCACGAAGTGATTCACTCACCACTGCTCTGGCCTCTGTTGCTTGCCGAGAGTTGAGGACCAATGACAGCCAGTGGAGATGCTGGAGGACCAGCCAGTGGTGGTTCATTTGGCGCCGACGTTCTGGGACACACCCATCTGTGCAAGTGACGTCTGACGGTGAACCCACCGAACTTGGGGTAGATTGAACGGACTTTGCATTTGAACACACTGGCCAGTGCATGTATTTGCCAAATGCCCATATAGCTGCCCGGCTGAGATATGTTTTTAATTTCTCTGCTCAAAACGCGTTTGATAGCCGCTGGTGTGAGCACTTGGTCCAAATACTGATCCGAGTACATGGCATACTGTTTGGATAGGTCATCGCCGACATGGTGACCAAGCTGGAGGAAATTATTGTCCAAGTACATGTCAATATGAAATGCGAGTTCCAGTGCAATCCGTATCCGCATTTCGTCGTAGTGGTCCTGCGTTCCATACGCCATCATAGATGCGCATCTCGCAAAGCAGTTTCCATCTCCGTAGATGCGGACAGGTAAGAAATGAGGAGCATCATCTGGGAGCCAATAAGCTGCGTCAGTGTCGACTGTGACGTCTTCCATGTGTGAACGAACTGTCACTGGATAGCTCTCGATCGCCTCTTGATAGCGGACAGCTATGCCTGCGATGTCCTCGACAGTCTTGGCACCTGACAACTCTGATCGAAGAATTCGGAAAAGATCTTCTTTGGGTAGCAGTTCTTGAGGTTTATCGGTTGTCGTTTCGTCTTCTGTCATCTCTGAAAATCCACTTTCTCTCTGTCCTTTCTCAAAATCTTGCCTTTGCCCTGCGTTTTTATCTTGTGTTTGCTCTTTGGTCTTTCCGCTCTCTCTTGACTCTTCAACCCCTGTAGCACGTTTTCCCTCGACCTCGATGTGCACTTTCACTTCCGGTTCCTTTCCTCTGTGTTCTCCTTGTGTCTGTCTCTCATCCTTCGCTTCATTCTCCCCAAGATGCCCCGTCGGGTCACTTTCCTTCTGCTCTCTATTCTTTGTCCCTGAACTTTCCTCAGATCTCACCCCTGCTTGACTAGGGTTCGTCTTAGTCCTTTCTCTCTGTCTCTTGCCTTCTGTCTGAGTTTGGTCTGCCGAAGACTGGCCCTGTTTTTTGTGAAACTTTTCTCCCCCGACATCTTCTGACTTGACACGACTTTCTTGTTTTCTTTGTGTTCTGATTTTGGAAAAGAACTGCGTGATTCTTGTTTGAGTGGCCAAACGTGCTATGTGCCTGTCTAGGGTGTCCCTGAAGTGGTAGAACGCTTTCATGACATCGCCCTGGCCCTCAGTCTGCATGAGATAGATGTTTGTCTTGTGAACATGTTCCAAAACTTCCTCTCTGGTGACAGTTTCTTCAGCCTCCCCACAATCATCATCGTCTGACTCAGAGTCCTGGCTGGTCACAGTTGCTGACGTTGATTGCCTTGTGCATGTTGCAGTCTCCTTGGGTCCTGACGTCATGATATCTTCGTCAACAGTGAAATACTCGGAAGGTGAAATGTTCCACTCTTTGAGCAGTCTTGACAGAAGAGGTTCTGTGTTTCCACCAGACGATGGGTAACCTGAAGAGCCCGGCGCATTGCTGCTTGTTGACGGCTGTTCTCCTTCATCGCTTGATGTCATTCTGTCTTCCTGTGTCTCATCGTTGGCTGTGAAGCAAGCTTTGCGAAAGCAGTTTTTGATGGTAGAGGCTGTGACCATGTCCCAGGCCAGTTTCAAGTCAGACAAAGCATCAAGCAGTGTGATCTGGAAATCAGCAGCATCAGCGCCCCCATCAGTGTGGCGTAGCAACTTTGTCGGAAGCAGTTTTCGGAAATGTACTTTCAGGTTTTGATTCACTCCTTGATCACAAGGTTGCAATTTGCAAGTTGCATTTGGGGGAAGGAAGAGAAGTTCTGTTGCTTTCAAATGCCTGTCTATCTTTGGGTGGGCTGTGCAATTATCAATCACTAACACAACTTTGCGATTTTCTGCAGCCATTTGTTGGTCAAAGTTCAACAGCCAGTCATTGAACAGGGTGGAGTCCATCCAAGCTTTTTTGTTTGCTCGGTACTTGACAGGCAAACATTTTATACCTTTAAAACACCGTGGCTTTTCAAACTTGCCGATAGTAAGCAGCGGCAGTTTTTTAGTGCCAGTCATGTTGGTACATACCATGACTGTAATGCGCTCCTTTGATTTTTTCCCTCCGTAGCACTTGTCTTCTTTAAAAGCGTGAGTCTTGTCAGGAAGCACTCTCCAATATACCCCTGTTTCGTCTGCGTTAAACACGTCAGTAGGCCGGTACTGTCCAAGAGTTGGTCTGAGAACGTCATTCACCCACCTGTCGGTTGACGCTTCGCCAACAGACTCTCTCTCTCCACATACAGCTTTGAACACTATGTTGTGCCTTTTCTTGAATCGAGTCAACCAGCCATCACTGCATTTCCATTCAGCAATCCCAAGAGTGTGCGCAATTTCTTCAGCTTTAACTCTCATGAAAGGTCCAGTCACAGGAACATTTTGTGATCTGCACAAGAAAAATGCCCGCTTTAGTGGTGCATACACGTTTCAAAGCAAAGGCAAAGCACACCAGTTATGCAATACAGGCCGCTAATAGTCTGCCGGCGCACACCCGTGTCTATTTGGTGTGTGTGTGTGTGTCTCTCTCTCTCTCTCCGTCTCTCTCTCTCTCTGTGTTACACAAGTAGTTTTTCCTTTGAAATGTTTTAACAGCTGTGTCATCAATAAATTGTAAACCATTATTCAACTCATTTGTTTCCAAGATCAGAAAAAAAAAATCTTGAAATGTTCCGTAACAATCCTAGTCGAGCGATTCTAGCTCAGCATCACAAAGGCACAGTGTCTACGTGCAGTGAAACTTAACCTTCACAGCTACCCTTGAAAAAACCTACGATTCACGCCTCGTGAGTCGGCAGCTCCCCCGTATAATTTGCATAGGGCGTACACTCACAGGCATGGATGACAAACTACCGATTCACACACACACACACGAAAATAAATCTAGGCTTATCTACGGCAAGTCTCGCGTGACTCATGAGTCATCGGGAAAGCCCGGTGCTGTCTCTAGCAGTGACGAAAGATGGCACGGGAAGCTGAAGCGTTGTACGTGTGTCGGATCAGGCGGGAGGCGTGTGTTTTGTTTTACAGCGCGTGTAAAGAGTCTGTGTACAGGTACGGAATCTCTACCACTGGCGGTAATTTTCAGGTTGCCAACTGGGCGAATGGTACCATAAATCGAGTTTGCCAGACTCCATTTTTAGGGGCCATTGGCAAGTCACAGTTGGCAAGCGCTAAAGCTCAGCCCTGCAAAAAGCGTGTGAAATAAAAACAAGAGGCTAATAGCCATCAAGGCCCCCGTTGCATGTACAACCCAGCAGTTTTGCATTTTGGAGTATATATTTTAGTGTTCAGTCACTGTATTTCGGTAGTTGCGGAATACACTGTCTGGTCGTATCGCCGGACCCCCGGCCAGCTGTTTCAGTGTCACTTTCCTGTAGAGTGCAAGCACCAGAGCCCATATGCATGGGAAGGGACTACGGCCTACACCCGGGACCATCTCCTTACGACCGCGACTAACTTTATTTTTAGGAATGCATGGGCTGAGACTAGCCCTAGTCAGACACTATCTCAGGGACTAAACGGCCCAAATTGAAGCCCCGATTTACTAGGTGTAAGCTCCTAGTCCCCGACTAACAGCGAGCAAAAATGTTTACATGGCATGCTCAGCTCAAAGAAATCTGCGCTGAAAACGAGTATTTGGAGACTTTGACAACCCACTGGAGGAGTTTGAAAACAGGAAATTTCATGAAGTTTCGTTTCACGTGCCATGAAAGTATCGAAGTGAAGGATTCCGTGAAATATTCAATGGAGTACCTAGCAAAGGGAAGGGAGCGGCCTACTCCCATTTTACAGTGTTCTTTGCTCTTCAATTTCACGCGACTGGAACCGAAATCGATCAAAGCAGGGTCAGTCAATCAGAATGACCACCAAGTGTGTGTGTGTGTGTGTGTGTGCGTGCGTACGTGTGTGTGTGCGCGTGTGGCCAGATGTGTGTCACTCTGTGTGTGTGTGCTCTCTCTCTCTCACTCCCTTCCGCCCCACCTCTCCCTATCTCTCTCTTGCACGCGCGTGCGTGCGTCAATGTGTGTGTGTTTATACATGTGTATCACAGTAGTGTCAGCACGTGAGTACGCGCGCGCGTGTAACTGGAACCGAAATCGATCAAAGCACGGTCAGTCAGACGATCAGAATGACCACCAAGTGTGTGTGTGTGTGTGTGTGTGTGTGTGTGTGTGTGTGCTTGCGCGCTGCGGGCACGTTGGTGTGTGTGTGTGTGTGTGTGCTTGCGCGCTGCGCGCGCGTTGGTCTGTGTGTGTGTGTGTGTGTGCGTGCTTGCGCGCGCGTGTATGTGTGTCTGTGTGTGTATGTGTGTGTGTCGGCGTGTGCGCGCGCGTGTGTGTGTGGCCGGATGTGTGTCACTGTGTGTGTGTGTGTGTGCTCTCTCTCCCTCTCCCTCCCTTCTGCCTAATTGATTTGAAGAAAAATGTCAGTGATATGGCAATGTAGCAGTTTTGCGTCATTCTTGTCACGTCACTATTTTATTCTTCAGGGAGCGCGCATTGCAACGTCACTCCTCTCTGCAGTGAAATGTGGTGATGCTTGTGTCCGCGATGTTTCAGTGATCAGAACATTTGCACATGATATTTTATTCTAGCAAAACCATGACATTGACATTGAGAAATTGTAAACGGGAATCGTTTTCAACGTACCATCACCGTAATTACTCATGCCAAGTTTGATTCCTCTATCATGTGTACTTTCGGAGAAATTGCCAATGTTAACGTGGCTCCCACCCATATAAAGATGATGGTAAGGGGTTATTTTCGTGCCTGATTTTTGTCAACCAAAACCCAAGTGTTAAATTGCCATTAAAAAAAAGAACAGGGGGTCTTCGACCTAAATTTCCGGCTATATGCCTACGTGTGATCGATCGATCACATAACACACACACACACACACACACACACACACACACACACACACACACACACAGACATTATGATGATGATGGCTTGATGCACAGATGTACACATGTACTGTATTTAATATTCTTCCACTTTACCTTGTATGCCGAAACCACTCCAAAAGTTGTTGTTCAATGCCCTCGTGCCGTGCACAACGGGTCTTCTGCCGTGCTGCGTTGTCCTCGCCTCTGAAGTACTGCCTTTTGTATTTTTCTTTGGAAGCCAGGATGGTTGACAGTGTTGAAGATGCAATTTCGTGTTCATCTGCTATTGTCTTCTTCTGTTTTGTTGGATGGTTTTCCACGTCAAGAATTATGTCAATCTTTCGCTTCAGCGTAAGACCTTTCCTATGTCCTCTGGTCGCCATGATGAAAAGGTCTGCGAAATCAAAGCCCGACACCGCGTGCCCTAATTTTTAGGGCCACAGACATACATGTACAACTTAGTGATGCTGACTGCGTGCTAGGAAGCAGGTCAACTCTATGGTCGGCTTCCCGCGCTGCGAATGGGTCTAGACTGGATACATTGTAGTTTGTACATGTATTTCTACAAGTGGCGGATTCGTTGTACACTGAACCGACATGATTCACCCGGCGCTGGGGACCGCAAAACCGTTTCGTTACAAGCGGCGGATTCGCTACAACCGACATGATCACCCGCTGGGGACCGCAAAACCGTTTCGTTACAAGCGGCATTTCGTTACATCCGACTTCGTTACATCCGACGTGTTTTTAGTCATGTAAAGAAGGATTTTTGCCGGGACCAGCCTTTTCACTTCGTTACATCCGGCATTCGTTACATCCGACCTCGTCATAAGCGGCTTCGACTGTGTATATATATATATATATATATATATATATATATATATATATATATATATATATATATATATATATATATATATATATATATGGTCAAGAGTACGACTGGGTGTCCAAATGGTGTGACAAGCACCCTGCATTTTCAAAAGCAAAATAATTTTAATATTTCATATAAATCTGATGTACCTTTGCATACATAAACATTTACACTAAGTAAAATTTTTATGTTATTTGCAGTTTGGTTGTTATTGAACTTTGAAGTTTAAAGTTTGAACATAACATTTACAATGTCACACATTTAACAATTCACAACAAGCACAAGCTGTAAGCAATTTTTTTGCATTTTTATGTTTCAAAGTATGTTCCCCAACCAGAATAAATGGTATGTCTATAAATAAAGTGTGTTAGTGGAAAACGCAACCTTTTACGCCATAAAAACTGTCTGAACATAACTTTACACCATAATTTCCAAAAGCCACTAATTTTTAATTCTACTTGGAGAACTAATTTTAAAATATTATGCTAAATAAATGCACAGAAACAAGTCTCTAATTTAAGTGCAAAAGCCAATTGAAAAAATAATGTTTACATAGTTCTGAATACTGACAAAGTTGAACAATACACCTTCACTGCAATGTTATTCTCATTTTTTTATCTCATGCAATCAAATACAGCTTCTGTAAGCTAAAAATGACTTCACTAGATGACTTTTATCTGCTGTTAACTATTCCAATAGAAAATAAGTAAATTTTTACAAACTGAGCTGAGATTTGGCACAAATTCAATTACATTCACAAAACTGAACATAACTTTACACCTTCACCAAATATATTTTGGGTCTCACAAGGGCAAATCACAAACTCTTGGGAAAAAAGAAGTATGCATACCAATCCCACTAACAATGAACAAGCACAGCCATTATATAAAACTAGTAATGTTTATGTGATTTTCAAAGGGGGCTGTTGCAACTTTTAAAGTTTTTGTACATAACTTTACACCTTCTGCCTTGCACACAGGAAAAAATCTTAAGATTATTCAAGAGAAGTCTCTAAAGAAGACACTATCATCGAGCCTGCTTTCACCTATAAGCAGTGTGCATACTGTTCGGGTAAAATTTCATTTGTTAGTCCATCATAATTACATAAACAGTAGCAAAAAGATAGAAAACAGGATGCATGAACATAACTTTACACGGTCACATTCACACATTTGCCTTGTAACTTGACAAGTAGAATTATTTAGAAATTTGTTGATTGCCTGTAGTGTACAAAAGAAGAATGACGTTTGCACTAACATGATTTCATGACAAAAACATGAAATAGAAAGGTAAAAAATAATGACATGGCGTGTTTGAACATAACATGACGACAAAGGCCCATTTTTTTAAAGCACAAAAGTAAAGGTGCAGAGTTATGAAATGCAGATTTGAAAGCTGTTTGTGATGATAAATATGAAGATAGTGCATGCATAAAGGTTAATGCACAAATTTCAATGCACAACGGGAAATGTAATCATCATTGCATGAACGTAACATGACACGACGTAGAGTTATGTTCATGAGCAATAGCTGTGATATTATCTTGTTTTGCAGTCACTAAAATTTTATAGGTCTTGAAATTCATATTTTATAGATTTATCTGGTTATCTTACCTACTTTATTGCAGGACGGCCAAAGAAATGAAATTGGTGTTTGTTCGTAACTTTACACAGTGCATGTGATGTACTGATGGTGTAAAGTTATGTACAAACAAAAAACAAAGAAATGTTTATCCTAGAAGGTATCACATGCTTTATTATTATAAAAAAGTAAACAGCATCTTTTCAGCTATTGGTAGTTTTTTATATAAAGTGATTTTTGTGATTTTAGGTGATAAATGTTTGAACGTAACTTTACATCCCACAAAGTTGTGTCAAGTTATGTTCATGAGGAAAATTTGAAAAGAGTTTCAAATTTAGCATGTGCATAACTATTTTTATGTGTTGGCATCATCTACTATATGATTTGCAACAAAATTTACCCTTCAACAAAGAAAAATGTGCCTACTGGTTTGAACAATCCAGACCAAAAAGGTGACTGCCAAGCGTGTAATATGCAAAGAAGTACCCAACGGAGAAAGAAACACGCTTAGAAAAGACAGGTACAACACAATTTATTAATATTTCGGGTAAATACCCTTTGTCAAAATAGACAAACAAACAAACAGAGAGATTAGCCGCTACTTATCTTCATTGGCAGAAAGAATGTGGCAACATTCTTATAAAGAAAATATTGCCACATTCTTTCTGCCAATGAAGATAAGTAGCGGCTAATCTCTCTGTTTGTTTGTTTGTCTATTTTGACAAAGGGTATTTACCCGAAATATTAATAAATTGTGTTGTACCCGTCTTTTCTAAGCGTGTTTCTTTCTCCGTTGGGTACTTCTTTACTGGTTTGAACATAACATTTACACGCCAGCACGCAGAAAAAAATACAATAAAATTATTTCAACTGAACAAAATTAGGTATTTTTGGGCCTACCAAGGTCTTGTCTAAATAAGTATAGTCCTACTATAGAATTATTGAAGAATAAGTGAAAAGAAAATAATATAAAGTTTGCTGGACTGCCTGAACATAACAATTTACACCCAAAATTTAAACGCATACTCTAAACCTCGTAAAGTGTTTCTTTCATCTATCACCCATGCATCCTCTTCAAAACCTTGGTATAAATCACTACACCAGTTGTCTTCAACAAAAACAACAGATTAGTAGAGATAAATAAGTGTCTAAACTGTTTGAACATAACTCAACATTTACACCATTCTGAGTACAAATCTTCAAAACTGGATCATTTGATTTTCCATGTAAGAACCACAAACCTTTCATCATAAATACAAAGTACATACTCTACTCTACAAAATAACAGGTAAGTTTTAATAATTAACCATTTGTCAAAATGTGTTATAGTGGTATGATTTCTGCTGACAAAATTTACAACACGTGTTATGTTCAAGCAGGCTCTTATATTATGGTGAATTATGCAAATGCCACTTGCTCTAGAAAATCATCAACTCAATGGTAATTTAGGCCAACATTGCAAACATCCTGTGACAGTAACAGTGATTTTTCATAGTGCAGCATGCCTTTGAAAATCTGAGTTCCATGGAGCATGTGTAAAATGTGTCACGTTTTGTTCTCAAGCTATAATTCGGATTTGGTCCATAAAACTGTGCTAATGTCCCAAATTCTTCTGTGGTCACCCAAAGATTAGTATCACTGGAAACCTTATCCATTTCCCTACAAAATGATGTATGCCTTAGTTTGATCTGACCATTTCTGATAATTTTGTAGCAGGTTTTGTGAGGGAGGGTGTAGATTTTACCATTAGACACCCAGTCGTACTCTTGACCATTATATATATATATATATACAGGTGCGGATTTCAAGGGGTTTCCCAGATGCACGGAAACCCCCCCCCCCCCCCCCCCCCCCTTGGCACAAAAAAAAAAAAAAGACACACACACACACACACAATACACACACACGCGCAGTGTGTGACACAGTGACACATGCACAATCATTTACCAGAAGACAGTTGAACTCTTATCTCTCACCTTACGTTTTCCTGTTTGTTCATGCACAATCATTTACCAGAAGACAGTTGAACTTATCTCTCACCTTACGTTTTCCTGTTTGTTTTCTCACATTAATTTGATTTGAACACATTTATCTATATTTGGCCTAAATTCTGGTTGAAAGATGTGTAACAAACCGGGGTTCCAACAGCCAGGCGCGTGACCGGAAATGCGAGACTAGAAACGTTTTCGCATCTGTCATTTAAAATGCCTAAGAAAAGAAAAATTAGTAGTTTTGACGCAGAAGGGTCACGGAGAATAAGTTCTTTCTTTGCTGCAAGAACGTCTGAAGGAGGTAAGCAATACCAATTAGTCCTTTTTATTTACTTATTCATTCACAAGTTTTCAGATGAAAATCTTCGAAAAATTCGCTGAAATGAGGAACTCCCCAGTTGTTTTCCTTTTATCTGTACGCTGCAGTCAGCTGGACACGATCATTATGATGCTCTAGAAGAAAATACTGATTAGGTTATGACTAATGAATTGATACAGTAAAAGTTACTCAATCAGATCCTAAACCTTAAGTGTTTTGCTATTCGTAATTTACTCTTTTCATCCTATTCCTAGATCTATTCAATGTTTTTTTTTTTAAGCTATTTCTAATTTATTGTTTATTTTATTGTATTTTTTATTATAACCAGAAACGGAACAAAGAACCTGTGTGGATAAGCCTTTATCTGCAGAAGATGCAGCAGGAGCGAGTGTGGAATCAGCAGGGACAGGCGTTGAAGTTCACATTGGAAACGTGCCCTCCACCAGTTTTGAAGCAGAAGATGTCAGTTTGCCGGTTTGTTTTATTTATTGTCCTTTCATTTATGTGATATTATTTTGAATTTAAAAGAGAAAAAAAAAAGGTTATTCTTCTACTCTAAAACTTACGAATATCTTCAAAACAAACAGATCTATTCAACAAAGATAAATGTTTGAACTTGCCGGGGACTGAACGAAACTCATTAGCATGCATTTCAAGCGAATTCGTTGCATTGTTTGTAAAAAAAACAACAAAAA
The DNA here is from genome assembly GCA_036245525.1 of Semisulcospira habei. Taxonomy (NCBI): domain Eukaryota; kingdom Metazoa; phylum Mollusca; class Gastropoda; family Semisulcospiridae; genus Semisulcospira; species Semisulcospira habei. Next base: position 96,557,932 of record BTPG01000001.1, read on the forward strand.
GAAACAAACAAAAAACAAACAAACAAACAACCTACGAGACTGTTTAGGTTTAGTGGTCAAAGAAGATGTTCTTGTATCTGTGCTTAAAGTTACTGCCCACATTCTCTCTCTTTCTCTCTCTCTCACACTCACTCTCTCTTCCGTCTCCCCCCACCCTATTCTAATTTATAATTATAGATTATCGTCAGGAAAATAGTCATCTAGTAAATTAGTGTTTAAAGTCTTTTATTTAAGTTACCTTGATTTAACATGGCCGAACACTGAAATCTTATGACCTTGGACAAATGCTATGTGTAAACTATTTCTAGATTAAAAACAAAATGTATTTTTCTTTTCCTGCCCAACAGATTAGTCTAGTTCCAGACACATTGACAGCGAAACTTGCTGAAGATGAAAACGAGTGTGATGACGCCCAAGGAAGCGGCGACTGCAAAGTGAAACCAAAGTGTTCCTTTGAGGAGCAGCCCAAACAATCTTCATCATCATCATGTCATCACCGGTCAACTGGTAAGCATCATCATGTCATCACCGGTCAACTGGTAAGCAATTCGCTTTGTGATGTTACTATATCCGAGCCCTTAGTTTGTAGAGGGTGACAATGTGAGACTACTAATAAAGGCAGTGGTATATTTATTCTCTCTCTCTCAATCTCTCTCTCTTGGAAGTTGGTATTTTGAGAGGAAAAAAATTGTCAAAATCCCTGTATGGTCTAGATCTCATCCAAGCTTGGTTTGAAGGCGTGCTTAAAAATGATAGCATGGTTGATAACTTTGGTTAGTAGTCAAGGTCACAAGACGATGAAATTAGTAAAAATTGGCAATTTTGGACAGGTGGTCATGTCTCACTTTTTCCAGGTATCAAAGTTAGAATGAAGATCATCATCAAGTCTAAGGAGTACTTAAAAATCACCAGTTGTTCAGTGACCTTAACCCCAGGTCACGGTTACAGGGTCACTAGGAAATTGGGAGAAAATTGAAAAAATTGCCCCCAAAATGTGTATGGCCTAGATCTAACCCAAATTTGGTTTAAAGGCAGGTACTTATGTATGCTTTAAAAAAAGGTATCAATTTCAAGGTCACAGGGTCATACTTTTTTCCTTTTTAATGGGGTACCTGTAGGTTGTGGGAGTAAGAAAGCTTGTGATCGTTTGAGCTTTGCTCTGCTTGTTTATCTTTATAATTAAAATTTGTAAAATTGATCTTCAATCAGTTCTGTTTCTGTGGTTGTTGCAGGCACATCACAACTTGACATCGCAGCAATTCTGAGTACTGGAGAACCCATTTCAGATTCTGCCAAGTTTGCTGTGTTGACGAATACCTGGGAACCATCTTCAAAGCATGTGTTTCCTATCACTGTGCTTAACAAAAAGAACAGAAGATTTCGAGGTGAGTGGCTACACACCTTCAAGTGGCTCTGTTACTCTTCTTCCACGGATGGAGGATTCTGTAAAGCATGTGCCTGTTTTCCAGGGTGTGATGACCTCGAACGTTTTGTTTCTAAACCATACAAGAACTGGACCAAAGCAAACGAAGACATGAAGAAACATGAAATGAAAGAGTATCATAGGGATGCAATGATAAAGGCAGAGTCTTTTGTTTCCAGCATGAGAGATCCAAGCAAGGCAATTGATGTGCAGATGTGTGGAGTACGTGATCAGTTGATCAAGAACAACAGAGCAGTTTTGAGCAGCGTCATTAAGGCGGTCCTTTTTTGCGGCAGGCAAGGTCTTCCATTGAGAGGTCACAGGGATGATGGTTTGATGAATGAAGAAAATAACAGCAACTTCAACGCCCTCATCTGCTTCCGAATTGATTCTGGTGACACTGTTTTGCAACAGCATCTAGAATCTTGTCAGCCTGGTTCGGGCTACACTACGTACATCAGTAAAACAACTCAAAACAACATCATTGAACTAATTGGTGACTACATCAGAGACAAGTTGCTTCGTGAAGTCAGAGATGCCAGGTACTTTTCACTGCTTGCCGATGAAGTGACGGACTCATCGAACTGGGAGCAACTTGCAGTTGTTTTGCGCTTTGTAGATACTTCTAATGTCATTCGAGAAGAATTCATGGCGTTTGTCCCTTGTGAGCAAATAACCGGTGAGGCCCTGACTGTAAAACTGCTAGGATGCCTGCAAGAATGGGAGTTGCAAGTAGAAGACATCAGAGGGCAAGGATACGATGGTGGGTCCAACATGGCTGGCAAACTTAAACTACTTAAAGGGGTGCAGGCACGGATTAAAGAGCTTAACGAGAAAGTGATCTACTTCCATTGTGCAGCACATTGTCTCAACTTGTGCATTGTCAAAGCCTGTGCTGTACAGAGCATCCGAAACATGTTTGGTACAATGAAGGAACTCGCTCTCTTCTTTGCATTGTCCCCCAAAAGACAGCGCTACTTGGAAGAAATTGTGGAGGGCTATGCAGCTGATATCACAAACAAGCGAAAGCTGGTAGACTTGTGCAGAACAAGGTGGATTGAAAGATATCATGCTTTTGATATGTTTTCGAGCCTCTTCACGCATGTCTACAACTGCTTGTGTGAAATGGAAAACAGAAGCCAAAACTGGGACAGCGATACCTTAACTAGATGCCGGGGACTGAAGATGTCTATCGTCAGCAGCGAGTTTCTTGTGGCTTTTATCACTACACGAAACTGTCTGAGGTACATAAAGCCTCTTTCTGTGAGTCTGCAAAAAAAGACAAAGGATGTCATGCAATCCTACGACATTGAGGCCACTGAAGCTGCGTTATCAGACACTAGGAGCAACATAGAACGAATATTCCCTACTTGGTTTGAAGAGGCCACTGAGATGGCGCAAAGTGTTCAGGAAGACATGGTGATGCCAAGAATAGCAGGAAGACAAACTATGCGACAAAACCAACCAGCAGACACGCCTGAGACATATTTCCGACGCACCACGGCAGTCCCCTTCCTGGATCACTTGCTAGGAGAATTCAGCACCCGCTTCACAAATACCGATCTTGTCCACGATGGGTTGATGCTAATAGCTGAGAATGCTGCTATTGTTGATAACGCAGCATGTCAACTTCCAGTCGGCGTTAGAAGTCTGACGGTCTTGTGGACATCTGACTTGCCAGACCCTGTAGGTGTCGAGGCAGAGTTCCACCGCTGGTGTGTGAAGTGGAGAGCACGGGATGAGCAGCAACGACCCTCCACACTTGCTGCTACTTTGCAGCAGTGTAATGTCAACTTTTTCCCCCAACATCCACACCATGCTCCGACTACTTGCCACACTACCCGTCACCACTGCTCACCGTGAACAATCTATTAGCGGGCTGAAATTGTTAAAAACTTGTCTCCGATCAACTATGACTAACCAGCGCCTGAATGGCTTAGCCCTCATGAAAATGCATAAAGAGAAGTTGAGGTTGATCCAGAAGCTGTTGTCGATGCTTTTGCAAAGAGGTTCAAGTCCCGAATGGCAACGCAGCTACCTCGCGACCTGTTGCTGCAGGATTCCTGCTAGTGTTAGTGCTGCATATTGTAAGTCTTCCTTGAAAGTTTGTGTGCGAGTGTGTATTTGTGTCTTGCGTGTGTGTGTATGTCTGTGTGCTTACCTATAGAAAGTAAAAAAAAAAGAAAAGGAAACCCCCCCTTACCAAACCCTAAATCCGCCCCTGATATATATATATATATATATATATATATATATATATATATATATATATATATATATATATATATATATATATATATCAATTATCATTATTATAGTTAAAGAAAAACATTTTCATGTAAATACTGTGTATTGTACGTGTACAGATATTGTTACAGAACTTAAGGCCAGACGGGTAGAGATGGTTTAAATACGCGACAATGGGTCGCCAGTTCTTGATGCTTTCAGCTTCTTCTAGTTCTAAATTAATGTGTTATTCATGGCAATGAACTTCTGGTTGAAAAACAATTGCGATAACACATGTTCACCAGTTTTTGCTCGTTGTGAACGGGGGCGCTCTTTTAGAAGAAAGAAAGCGAATCGTTTCGCCAACCAACCTTACCTTACAGTAATAATCCCTGTGACAACACAAATTTCCTTCGATTGTGAAAATACTGCATCCGAATCAAAACCACAGGCGACACACCAGTCAAGAGTCCGCCATATTTATTTCTCTGTGACGTCATTTTGGACGGGTCATGTGACAGGTCTGACCGTCCCACAGACGCTGGGAAGGTCAATTACGGTATTATTTAGTCATAAATCTACCCAGTGAAATTCCACCCAGCTGCGAAAGCTCCATAGCAGCTGATATTTCAGCGTAACCCAAACAGATGCGGCCGCTTCTCATATTGAGGAGGCACACTCACGCTGTCTGGAAACCAAATAGTCATGCATCTTGCATGACCTATTTTCATGAGTTTCAGTCTCTCAAATCTCAGTGTAACTTTTAATGATACACATAAGCAATGATACAGGAAAATATACCAAGTGGTTGCTGAGTTATCAATGTGTTTCGTACAATGCTAAAACCTGGAATAACCAAGAAAAAACTACCAAGTGAGTAGGGAAAAGCACTGTCAAGGGAGAGAAGTGTGCATGATAGACCAATGATCATAGATCTACTTTGGTCCAAGCACACCAAAAAAAAGATAGGAAAGAGGGGGTGCGCTAAGTAAGAGACTGAAAAAAAATGATAATTCAGTCTCTTACTTAGCGCACCCCCTCTTTCCTATCTTTTTTTTTTTGTGTGTGTGTGTGTGTGCTTGGACCAAAGTAGATCTATGTCATTGGTCTATCATGCACACTTCTCTCCCTTGACAGTGCTTTTCCCTACTCACTTGGTAGTTTTTTTTTCTAAATTACAAGCGCTGGCAGTCAACCCTTTCGGTCTACTTTTTTGCTACAATTTTGACTGCACCACAGTAAAATGTGGTCTTCTTTGCAGTATTGCCGATGGTGTGCTGAAGAGGTCGCTCAGAGTCCGAAATAGCTCAGGCGGTTAAACGTCGGAGCGGGAGAGCGAAGGGAATCGCCGGGTCGTGGGTTCGAATCCCGTCCCGGCCCCCGGTAGCTGGACTCACAATCCAGGGGGAAAAACGGATTTGTTCAATAGCATGTCCGTTGAAAGGTCCTGGTAAATCAAAGTGGCACAGTTGGAATGCGCCTGAGTTGATCAGTGTTCAGGTCGTACTCCATAGGCAATAGATTTCCCTGTCCCCCATAACCCGCCCGTCAGGGCCGTCCTGATCACCTCGGTGCTGTGGACGTTAAACCCGAACTAACTAACTAACTAAGAGGTCGCCAAGACCGAACTGAACAGCTGTCCACACGCCCGGCTCAATATCTGGACCCCCACTTGGGGGACCTAGATTTAAATTTCCATGCACCTAGGGGCTGGAACAGTGGGACATGTGATACGCCCCACTTCGGGCGGGGGGGGGGGGGGGAGGGGGGCTTCCATATGCATTGCTTTCAGTCTCTTAATTAGCGCACCCCCTCTTTCCTATCTTTGTGTGTGTGTGTGTGTGTGTGTGTGTGTGTGTGTGCTTGGACCAAAGTAGATCTATGATCATTGGTCTATCATGCACACTTCTCTCCCTTGACAGTGCTTTTCCCTACTACTCTACTCACTTGGTAGTTTTTTCTAAATTCAGTCAACGGGGCCCTTTCGGTCTAGTTTTTTTTTCTGAAATAACCTGTCATAAGCTAAAATAACCATATCCGTAACTATTATTGCGTACTTAAACACAAAATATAATCATGTGTTAGAGTTTGGTTTACATTAAAGTTGATTTAGTTGTACTAGTAAGCGTTTTCCACTGCCGATGACACGTCGAATTTCGATCCCTTGCTACATGATGGCGCTGTCCAAAACCAGTCAAAATAAACTCTCCTAAGCCCCCAAAACAATATAAACGCATATTATTAAGTACTTAAAGTCGAAATTATCTTTTATTTGAAGTTGTAGGTGCCGTAAAAGTTGTTTATTTAGCGTTAGAAAGCTTCGAAGGGCCTGTTCTTTGCGCCTCTTGATCTATACCTATCTTCACCCTACGCGCCTTCGCCCAGATCGTTCGTCCCAAACACATTTCGTCCCATGACGTTTCATCTCCGATGCTATTAATGAAAGACATTACGTTATGAACGGACCATGACAATCAGTTGACATTCAAAGAGAACATAACTGGACCGTTTCTGAGCTAAAATATTTAAAGGAAACGTTTCTGAGTTTGTATTCAGTTTGAAGCAACCCTTAATTTATGTTTAAATATTTTGGGACAATGCATTAAATGTATACCGACTTCCATTAAAAACGCAAATTTTTCACCATAGCGCTTTTCTTCGTAAATATGCTTTAATCCGGGTTATTTTGATGTCATTTATTAGAAAATGTTATGAAAAGTGTATAACGTATGTCGTGTGCAAATAGAATGTTTAGTCTTAAAAATCACACATCTATGACTTATGACGTCATCAGTGACACTACCATCACAGGATATTGAAAGTGAAATGGGGAGCATCTGCAGAGGACACAGCTGAAAGCCAACCAATGTGCAGTGTCACTTGGGTCCGTGTGCATGAAAATCCGGCCTGTTTGGTCTTGACCTACTTTTCTTTTGTCAAAGGCACCTAAATAATCAACATGACCTACGCTGAACATGAAAATCAAAAAGTTCTTTATTTTTAGGTTAGCAGCCATGTTTACCTGATCAAATGGATATGGGTGTGTTCTTTATCTACGTGTCAGTCACTGGAGCATAAAAAATGTGCTTGAAAGTAATTCACATTAAATAAAATAAGATTTATTTAGAAAATGATGTGCACTGGAAGTTAGGGTTCTCTAAATAATTTTTCGAGTCAAATTTCGTTTGAAGCAGTTAATAACATCATAAGCAATCCACACAACTTGTGTGTTAAAACATACCACAGAAACTTGCTTCACAGAGTGTGTCCAGTTTTCCTTATTTTCACCATGAAATAAAACCCTGTGTCCTTTAAGGTAGCCATGGGCGATAACTCATCCAATTTTTGTGTGAAGATAGCTCAGACAGTAGGCTGAACATCTGAAGTAAGCAACAAATAAAATGTTCTTGTTTTGGTGTCAGGTGGCTCTTTGTTTGCGGGTACACTTACAGACACTTTTCGCGTTTTTAATGGAAGTCAGTATATTATACTCTGTGAATTAAATGTATTATTTTTTTTAATTTCTTTCCTTTGTTGTTTTTAAGTCTCTTCTATTTATAGAAGGGACGTTTTAGGATGGGTCGCGGTGGGGCGAATTTATTAGCATGTCAGTCCATGATGTCAAAGGTGGGCAGGTCCAAACCTCTGACAACTAAATAACAAGATAAAAATTGCGTCATGTCTAGTTTGGCGCGAAAGGCCGTATGTGCGTGTGTGTGTGCATATATGTATGTAGACATGAGAATCTCATATATTGCTGTATGTACAAGCTTGAAACTTGGTGAAATACTTTATTTAAGGGGTAGCTAAGAGAGCCTCCAAGCATTTTGTAACTGGATGAAAAGACCGTTTATAGAAAGTCGGTTGACCCAGATTAGAGTCTGTAATTTTTGTCATATTTACTTGAAATTTAGGACATAGCTAGTTTGAAGAAAGACATTGGATGAGTTCGTTACTGAGCCAGCTTTCGAACTCTTCAACCTTTTAAAAATAATAATTAATTCATTCTTGCAAGTTTTGAATCCACTATATACTCCCATCAAACAGTCAGCCCTGGAAGAGGCTGTGTGGAACAAAACATCAGCCCTGGAAGAGGCTGCTTGCTTTTCGGATTAGTGACGTGAAACATCAATACACGGCGTCGTGATTCTTGCGATGCATTGATGTCAAGCTCAAGCTTATAATGTCATTTTGCTGCTCCTGCTATTCTTCTTCATAATTGCTGTTGCTACTCCAGCCCACAGAAGTGGGCTACTGGCGGGAAGTGCTGTGTGTCCGTCTTTATTTGTGTGCTGGCGTGTGTTGATCAGAGGTTGGCTTAGAGAGGAGGGAAATGGATCAGAATGATAGCTTTAAAATATGAACAATTGTGCTATGTCAAACTAGCTATGTCCTAATGAAATATTTGGGACTACACTCCTTACGTGGACGTGGACGTAGAATACTTGGAGACTTAATCCAAGTTTTTTTTTTTAATTTATAATGGTATCGATGACCTAAATTATAATAACTTTTTTTGCAGCACCGTTCTGTGACAGAACCCAAAACCCTGAAGTTTTGTTTTTCTAACAGAGTTGCTACAGTTCAGAATAGATCACCAGTTTCATTTTTTTTAAAAAGCACCTAACATAAATTCTTTTAAAAACCAGATGGACGAATTACCCAAATTTAAAGGGATTTTCTATTACTATGATGAATGATTTGTAGGAAAATTTGCATGCATAACAGACCCATAAACTGCGTAATTAAACTTGTCGAAGAAAGGACATTTGCAAAGGCCTCATGGCCTATTTTGTTCTTACACATACTACTACTACTACTACTACTACTTCCTAACAGAAATACGCATGTGAGCTGCAAACAATACGGTAGACTTTGGGATTAAATCTTCATCTTGTTCAGTAGGACTAGGAGATATTTCAACATCAGAATCAGGTAAGACAAAAGGTAGAGACCTTTGACAGCGAGGACAGCTCTCATATGGAAGGGACTTTGTGGGTTATGGTTCATCCCATCTGTTGTTTGTGGTGATGTCAAGTCATTTGCCAGTGGGCAGTTGCTGTTTTGAATGGTTGATTTTTTTTCTATGTGTAAGAAATTGTGTTCAACATAGCACATCCAAAAGCACGTTGTTTCTATGCAACTGAGGATCAGATTTTATTTTGTCACTCATTCCCTTATGGTTTTCGAGCATGTTTTCGCTCTAGTAAGCCAAGTACTGGTCAGCATACCAAACCTGGCCACCATGGTCTATCCAATCTATCTATCTATATCCCGTAGTCTTGCCGACCGTTGGGGCACCACTGATGACTTAACAACCAGCTCCCTCCATTCCTCTCTGTTCTCTGCCATTCTCAGCGTTTCGCCCAGCTTCAGTCCTGTCCACTCTGAGATAATGTCCTCCCCTCTTTTCCTCTGTCTTCCTCTCCTTCGTCCTCCTTGCACAGTTCCTTGCAGGATTGTTTTGGCAAGCCCTGCTGAACGTGTGACATGCCCATACCACTTCAGTTTGCGTTTTCTCACAATGGCTAATAAGTCATCATAGGGCCCGATGGCTTGCCTGATTCTGCTTCCCACTTCCTCGTTTGTGATGTGATCTCTGTATGAGATGCCAAGCAGCCTTCGAAAACATCTCATTTCAGTGGCTTGTATCCTCCTTTCAAGGTCTGCTGTGAGGGTCCATGACTCGCAGGCATACAAGAACACTGAGATGAGTAAGGAGCGCATCAGTCTGATCTTGGAGCAGAGTGTGATGTTTCTGTCCTTCCATATGGTCTTCAATCTTGTCAGTGCTGTTGTTGTCTGCGCAATCCTGGACAGTATTTCTGGTTTTGATCCCTCATCTGTCACAATGGCTCCTAAGTATTTGAATTTCTTAACTGTTTCCAGTTTTTGGCCTCCAACCATGATTTCAGAGCCAATGCCACTGGCGTTATTGGTCATCAATTTGGTCTTCTCTGCACTGATTTCCATCCCATATGCAATGGCTGTACTATCCAGCTTTTCCACCAGCTGAGCTAGCTCCTTCTCTTTTCCTGCAAGGCCATCAATGTCGTCCGCAAAGCGCAAGTTCGTGATTGTTCTGCCTCCAATACTGACAGTTCCTTCATGATCTTTCAGAGCGTCCGTCATGATTCTTTCCAGGAAGATGTTGAAAAGAGTAGGTGAGAGCAAGCAGCCTTGTCTGACTCCAACTGTAGTCCTAAACCAGCTTCCTATTTTGCCGTTGAAGCAGACTGCGCTAGTGGCTTTGTTGTAAAGGTTTGCTATGACTTTGATCGGGTTGGCATTGATGTTGTATAGCTTCATGGTGGACCAAAGGGCTGCATGCCACACCCTGTCAAACGCTTTCTTAAAATCCACAAAGACATGATAGAGGTCCTGCTGGTGCTGGAGGTATCTCTCACATAGAACTCTCAGGTTGAAGATCTGCTCAGTTGTGCTGCGCCCTGGTCTGAAGCCTGCCTGTTCCTCAGCTATGATTTCCTCTGCCTGTGGCTTTAGCCTGTTCAGTAGGATCTTTAACATGACTTTGCTTGGGTGGGATATAAGACTGATCGTGCGATAGTTCTGGCATTGATGTAAGTTGCCTTTTTTGGGGAGAGTTATTATAAGTGATTGGGTCCATGGTGTGGGCCAATCCCCTGAATGCCAGATCTTATTGCAGATTGTCAGTAAGGTGCTTATCGTGTCTTCTCCCCCTTCTTGGACTAGCTCTGCAGGAATGTTGTCTGCTCCTGCTTCCTTCCCTTTTTTCAGCGACTTCACTGCAGCCTCTACTTCTTCTCGGAGGATGGGTAGTTGCCATTGTTGGTCACGGGTGGGTTGACAAGTATGCCTGGGTCCCCTGCAGCTCGGTGGTTGTACAAATCTGAGCAGTACTCTGTCCATCTCTTCAGTATGTAAGACAGTTCCCTTCACTATCTTGAATGATCGAGGAGCGTCCTTGTTTTACACTGGTCAGGTCTTTCACCAGCTGGTATGCTTTTTGCTATTATTTTTGTTCAGATTTTCTTCTACGTGTTTACACTGATCTTCAATCCACTTATTCTTTGCCTTTTCATGCTTCACAATGGTGTCAAACACCAAACCCTTCTTTTGTTGTGAAAGTTCTGTGGATTTGTAGTTTGTTTGTTTTTATGTGTGATTTGTGGCATTATGACACATTCGAATAACATTGTCTTTATTTTTATTGTTGGTCTTGTTTTCTGTTATGCCATTCCTCTCTCTGAGATCGAAGGGCAAAGCATGTATAGTTCCTGTGCTGTTGATGTGTTGACGATGAATCATTGCCCTCCACAGCAACATCATTCGTCTATTTCTTTGGTTGTCACAACTGTGATTGGCATTATTATAAGTTTGACCAATACTCGAGTGATGTTTGTAGCCGAGATATGCTGTACTGCTTTTAGCCTTGTTTCGCTATTGGTTAGGTTCTGTGGCTGCTCGTTGCAAGTCTTGTGAGCATGAGTCATCCTGTGCCACAGGTTGGTCGCACTCACCGATACTTTTTAAAAAATATTTTCTAACACTTCACTCCTTTTTTTTTAAAACTTGGTGTTTTCATTATGCACTTCACTAACTAAACTGTATGAGTATGAAATCAAAAGGTGTTCTTTCAGTACATTGGAATAGCCAAAAATCTTTCAGGGAGTCCTTGTAGTTTCTGGACACAAATGGGTGGGCAACATTTTGCTGCAAGCTCAATCGTTAGTTCAAGTTTTTATGTTTGTTCATAGCGCACCAATGACACATAGATAAATATGGCAGCATAAATATGGGGATAACAAATGATATCAATTTAAACTGTGTTGTCTGCTATGACACTGCAACAGCATATTTGTCAATGTTTGGTTATTTTTTATCTGACCGAGTCTGACAGTATTTATGAATGTTATTTAGATCACCGATCATTTATTATCAGTTGCCTGTGAATTGCTGCATTATTATCTGACACAAGACAATCCAGTTTAATAATGGTATATATGACCATGATCAGCAGAAATCAAACAAAAACAAAATTAAAACGATTGCACATTAATAACCTACGTGTGACTTTACCCAGTGCGACCATGTGACCTGTACAACAAGACCCATGGTATGAAAGCGTAGGCCAGTGCAGTGGCTAATTCATGGCATAACTCATCATTCTGCAGATTCCACCATTTTCCACCATTTCAGTTAAAATCTTATTATGCCCATATAACAGAATGCCAGGTGATCCAAATCCATTTTTAAAAGGTACAGTATATTAAAAGTTTAAAAAGCTTACAAATCTGAAAATGTACATGTATATCTATATCCAAAACTGGTTATATATTTGATCTTTATATAAACAATGAGACAATTCACATGATGCAATGTTTTAGTATGTGAGTTTCTGGTTCAAATTCAGAACCTTATTACGATGCTGATACTAGGAACTTTGTAGTGTGCCCGACTTACAGTATGCAGTGCATCCGAAGCCATACAATGGACTATTACACAACCGTGACACAACTTCTTAGAGATAAACAGCATGCTGACACACTGATAACTGGCAGGGAAGGTGTGCAGGATTGTGGAGAAGTGGTGTACATTTTTTATTGGCTGTGCTTAAATACTTCTGGGACACTTTTTCTGATCAACACACACACACCGAATTTCTCTTTTCGAGATAATAAAGTACTCTTATTCTTATAGTAGCTGCAGCTGTAATTATTTCTAGTGTGTCACAGTGGGGATGGTATGTTGCAACAATGTGCCTATCTTTCCAATTGTTTGCAACACAACCACTTTGCAGTGAGGACGCCACAACAGGAACAAGATTTTGCTTGATGATTTATAAGTAGTGCATATCAACTTCATATACAAAAGCATCAACCTGAGTATCATAATTCATCTAAAAGATGGCATAGTTGTTAGTAGTATTTAAGTTTATATCAATACATTACTCAAAGAACTCTGAGAAAGAACACAGACACAAGATTGCACAACAATTATATTTATTGGTCTAGTTTTTAAAAAAACAAAAACATGAAAACACCATTGGCATCAAGCATAAACATATGATGATGATAGAATTTTATTGCCATATGTAGTAATACATTAGGAAATCGTTGCGGTGCTGCGCAACATAATAAGAAGAACATTAAACACAGCAAAATATAATTAAGCTACTCACGTGCACACGCACACACACACACACACACACACACACACACACACACACACACACACACACACACACACACCGTATGCCTTAGTAACTATTGTGGTCTAAACATAAAGGCAATAAACGCGATTTCACAGTAACACAAATCACATAGGACATATCAGTCGTAATATAAAACTGAACACGTCACTTGCATCATAGACACAACAGTGCAGTTAGCCTATTCCCAGCACATTAGTTTGACCAGCCACCTGCTGCTTCGGTATGCAGTCACTCCCCGCTGCGCGCAGGCTATCTAGGTCACTGTCTGGCATCAACTATTCCTTCTATAATCTCTGTTGCGGGACTACTGATGTGTGTGTTATGCCTGTGTTTAATGTTCTCTATCTCTGCTTCCTCAGTTTTCTACATACCCTTCGGGATGTTTGACAGCAGAAACACTTAGTAGTAGGATATTGGAAGAGAATTCCCTTCTAGCATCATTAACAGTTCTTCCAGGCAGTATGACTAGGCGCGCGCTAATGATTAATTGCCACCGATGGGCTTATCTTGCACTCGGTTTCACCCGACCGCTTCGTAACTAAAAGTGTGTTCTGCACAGCCGTGTAGATGAAGTATTATGCTGATAGCTGGACAATACTGTTTATATATACATTACATTAAACAGTGGGACGGATGGGTCAGGTTTGGCGTTTGTTTGCATCATTAGAAGTCTGGACATCACATGTAAAAGAAACAAACAGAAGTTTGCACAACAATTATGTTTATTGGTCTAGTTCAGAAAAGGACAAAAACATGAAAGCACCACTGGCACCAAGAATAAAGATATGACCTCTAATGTTTCATAAAAGATATATTATATTACCCAGTGTAGACAACAACCGTGATTATTTGGGCAAACACTAAAGATTGTGGCGATGAAATGCAAAAATATTACAGCAGCATATGTAACAAAGTTGATGTACTTTCCCATGTGAACATTCTGTGCCTTGTGCCTGTGTGGTGGTTGGGGTGGGGGAGGTGTGTGTGGGGGGGGGAGGGGGGGGGGCTGCAAACAGCCACACATTTCTTGTCCTCCAATGTCAATAATAATGTTTGCAATATCACCAGTTTTGAACACATATGCTTCTCCCTGATTTCTACTGGTCCTGCACCCATTTTAGTTTCTGCCGGCTTTCATCCTAATAGTCAGTCTGTTTGGCTGAATGGTTCATCCTTTTTTCTTGCAATATGGCTATGCGCCATTATAAACTAACCTGCAATGCTTCTTTGCACAGTCGGAGTCATTCAGTGGTTCACCATAACCCTACATATGCCTGTCCCTATGCGTGTTATCTAATCAACCAAGGTCTACACCAGCTTTGCACTTCAATGCAGAGTAAGGCCATTTGGCATTTCAGTCTGTTCTTTCCCCTTAAATAGTTTCGCTCCTTCAGGTAGCAGTTAATATGCCCATTTTCTAACAAACTTGGGAGCAGCTTACAAAATGTAAAGTTTCATGAACTTTGGCCATGGCAAAACCTTTATGCTGCTCCTTTGGATATATGTGCATGTTCTCCGATGACTAATGATTAATTGCTGAAGGAAAATGAACTGTTAAACATGATCAACAGTAAGATTTCATAAATAAGTACAACATTCAGCACCAACATTTTACAAGTGAAAATTGTACTATCCAGCATTCCTAACAAAAAAATTAAGACAATGCTGTACATGTAATATAAACTCCTGAAAAGCCTCATATGTTTTACACATACATGATATACAACACGCTTTTGCAGGTAAGTGATGGTCTAATAGTCAGATAGGCTTAGAGACTTCAAGCAAACTAATGAACTCTTTTTCTTACTAATACTAAGTTAGAACTAACGAGTCATTCATTGTGCATTACACTTACCACCTGTCTCTTACCACCTATACCCTAGATCACTGATAATATATATTAATAAAAAAAAGGGATGTTAAAGAAAGAAAAAACACCCTGCACAAATACTTCAAAAAAGGTTATCCACGTTAACATTTACACGTTGTGCCCTCTATTGCCCATCATTTTAAATCAGTCGGTCACTTGAAAGGGCCTCACCAAGTTTCAAGTCGATCAAATGAGAAACATTTTCAATGCGCACAAATTAACTAAAAACAAGTAACTAAAAAAAATTATAGAAAATTAACCAAGCTTTTCTCAGGCGCATTTTTTTGCACATTGTGGTTTGTGTGAAGATGCTTTATATTTCTGATTAAAGAAAACAGAAGAAAAACATAGAAATAATGTTTTTTTGTTCATTGCAGAAATTTAAACACAATATATTATGACTTGCAGAGGAAGAGGCATGTAGCTTGTACAGTTTCCATCTGATTTGGCATTTTTCACCATCATTTTAATCAGTCAGTCACTTGAAAGGTGCTCACAAAGTTCCAAGTCGATCAAATAAAAAATAAACATTTTCAGTGCGCAAAATTTGTAAACCGTGCTAAGTCCAAAACTTACTAAAACAAATTATAGAAACATAACCAACTTCTCGCAGGCGCATTTTTTGCACATTATGGTTTGCGTGAAGATGCTTTATATTTCTGATTAAGATAAACAGAAGAAAAAACGTAGAAATAAATTTTGGGTTGTTCATTGCAGAAATTTAATCACTATATATTATGACTTGCAGAGGAAGAGGTGTATAACTTGTACAGTTCCTATCTGATCTGGCATTTTTCACAATCATTTAAATCAGTCAGTCACTTGAAAGGTGCTCACCAAGTGTCAAGTTGATCAAATAAGAAACATTTTCAGTGCACAAAAATTTGGATTCACGATTCAAGAAATTTATTGTCCATTAAAGGATATTTGTCTTTGCCTGCCGAACATAGGTCAAAGTTAAAAACATAATATCTCAATTACACATCAAACAAACAACATGGCTAAATCCCCGACTAAACAAAAATATAAAATAGTATGTTTTGACACTAACATCATATGCACGCCCAGACACATGCACAGACTCACAAACTTAGTTTATGGCAGTACAGCCCTCTGATGGCAAAACACAGCAAGTCCAGCATGACTATGTTGGAGCTACCCTGTTTTGCCCCCAAAGGGAACTGTAGGTCAGTAGATGTGAGTCTGCGGAGCTGGAACGTCACGTGCAATCCTGAAGGCTGGGGGTTACAGTTTAGACTTGTTCAACAACTGTATTGCCTGTTGAATGACAGAGAGTTTGAATTTGTTCCTGTTACATTTCGGGCAGCGATAGCGTAATTGGAGGGAAGGAGTTTAAAATGCGAGTGAAGTGGGTGGGTGGGGTCACTCAGGATTGCACATGCTTTCCTAGCCAAAGCTCTCTCAGTCAGTTGTAGGAGGCTGTTGGTAGGTAAGCCGATGATTTTGGCGGCCCTCTTGGTAACTTTGTGCAGCACATTTTTATTTGCTGCAGACAATGCGGGGAAGAAACAGATTGTGCAGAATGACAAAACAGACTCAATGATGCTGACATACATGCTGTGGGGCTCACATTAAAAGATCTTAGTTTCCTCAGTATGTACAGTCTTTGTTGGCACTTTTCGAAAACAGTCTGCATGTGTGGGCCAAAGGTAAGTTTGGAATCAAGGGTCATGCCCAAATATTTGAAACTGTCAACAATTTCTACAGTTTTACCATCGATGGTTATGGCGCCGTCAAAGTGGCCCTTGCTGCGAAAATCAAAGACCATCTCATTTGTCTTGGGAACACGTAATTCAACAAAATTCTCTTGGCACCATGCAGACAGGTCGGCCACTGTGTCCTTATACACACTGAAGGACTCGCTGTTGGTAAGTCAAGCCACCACTGCCATGGTGTCAGCAAACTGACGAAGAAATTGGAGTCGTTTTTACTGCGACAGTCGTTGGTATACAGTGAGCAGATTACAGGGCTTGCCACACAGCGCTGTGGGGCACCCGTGTTGGTGATGATGATGGGGGAAAGGGTGTCGCCCACTCTAACACGCTGGGGTCTGTCACTGAGAATAACACCCAATGAATGAAGGTAGGTGGAACTTGCAGATCTAGCAGCTTCTCAACAGGGTTTCATTTATTATCACCAAACAACTGACTGTCTTCAAAAGGTATTGAGCAATTTTACATGGATTTATAAATCATCTTCATTCAGATATTATTACCTAAATTGTTGTGTAAAACTTAATTCAAAATAATATAAGATAAATGATATAATGCCTAATATGGTAATTATAATTAAGAAAAAGGGAAGTAATCTATTTTTCCCTGTTGTCAGTTTGTTTATACTGAACAAGGGAAGTAATCTGAAATTTCTCTACCTTGATGCCAGTGTTTCTATACAGAACAAGGGAAGTAATCTGAATTCTCTCCCACATTGTCACTGATCATATACAGATTATTTCTGGTGCTCAGGTCATGAGCAAACATCAAGTTACTGTCTATGTAACTTTCCAGATTTATGAATTCATTTTTATTTTAATACATTATAAAATGAATAGAGATGAACTTCTTCTTCTGAGTGATATCTGTTTTGTAGAGAATAAGGACTTAGACTTGAAAAAAGAACGTCTTCTCTCTATAGTTGTTTCTGGGAAATTGAAAGCTTATCTTGGGAAACAGTATACAACAGAAGAAATAGAATCACTCACCGCTGAGGAGATAATTAAGCTACATGCTAAATATGAAAATTACATTGGTTCACTAATGACCCGTTGTAAAAGCAGTTCTCCTATATGGAGCAGAGACATGGAGATTGACAAAAACCACAGTCAACAGAGTACAGACCTTCATGAACAGTTGCCTTAGAAGAATTTTGAAAATCCACTGGCCAGAGAAGATCAGCAACGTCAGACTCTGGGAGAGAACAGAGCAGATAACAGCAGAGAATGAAATTGGGCGAAGAAGATGGGGATGGATCGGTCACAGTCTGAGAAAGCCAGCTTCCAGTATCACTAGGCAGGCATTGTCATGGAACCCCCAGGGAAAGAGGAAAAGAGGTAGGCCGAGAAACTCCTGGCGTCGAGACCTCCAAGCAGACATCAAGAGACTGGGAACCACCTGGAGTAGAATCGAAGGAGAAGCACAGGACAGGAGTTGCTGGAGGTCTCTCGTCGACGGCCTATACCCGGGTAGGGGTGACAGGCGTAAGTAAGTAAGTAACTAATGACCCGTGACTTAAGTCGATCTCTCATGTGTCTGTATACAAAAGCAGTTAGTCACTTCCTGCCTGTGGACACTGACAGTCTATCACATGATCTTGAAAGCAACCCTATTGTTTCAAGTTGAATCGGCAAATTAGCATGCCTTATGTTTTACAAATTTGGAAATTACCTTGCCCCTGCTGTAACCTTACTCATTACTGGGAGTCATGTAGATTTTTCTAAAATAAATTTTAAAGCAGAAGAAAATGGAGGACCAGATGACCACACAATTGAGCTCGACTCAAATTCAAACTGTAACTAAGACTAAAAGTCCTGGGAGAATTGAAGCAGGAAAAAGATTAGCTGAGTATGAAAGGCAAAAAAAAAAAAAAAAAAAAAAAAATACAGCTACAAGAAAAGGTTCATGTAACTGACCTACCCCCACTGCCGTCAACAGCGTCATCACAACAACCACCACCACCACCACAACTGCCACAACAAAGTGAGAAACTAACAACTGAGCCTGTCACCCATCAGCCTAAACCTGGAATAACAAAATACTTTGTTGGCGGATTTGTTTTTGGATTTGGTTACGTAGGTTGCAAGCTATGGAAAAAATACAAGCCACAAACTTAGTGTAAAAAAAAACCCCAGAAACTAAAAAAGCAGATCGTCGGTGGCGCTGTGGTTAATGCACTTGCTTTCAGTGGATCAAATTATCTCTTTTCAAAAGTTAGTAAAGAAGAGAGTTCAGAAGAAATGAGACGTCACAACAATGCAACTGAAAAACTGGTCCAAGCAGAACAAGATTACGAGAAAAAAATAATAGAAAGACTTCATTTCATCTACGAAAAACTCAGACTGGAACGTCACGCACATCATACATTTTCAAATGTTGATGATGCTATTAAAGAATACTACCTTGTTACTGGTGAAGACATGAGCATACAACAACTGAAACTTAGCAACTACTACCAACCCAGTCAGCAACAAAGAAATGGAGAAATAATGTTTGTTTTAGTAGGCATGACATTTGTTTATTTCACCGGAGTTTTTCTCGCTAGAAGAAATGACAAGCGTTGAAGCTAAACTATCAAAAATATATTACTCTCCAATTGGCTACTGGATAGGGAAAACTGCAATAGAAAAATTGTCTGCTGCTGTAGACTGTGATGTTATGCTTCAACAAATAAAACAGTGGCTACAAAACAAGCCATATGACAGATATAGTTGCCCACTCCAAGAAGAACAATAAGACCACACTTTGAGAACACCACCCCTAATGACACACACCAAATGGATATGTTGTTTCTTCCTCATGATACGATTAGAAAAAAGTACAAGTATTTACTGACTGTTGTCGACATTGCTTCGAGATTCAAAGACACTGAAACTATAACTGACAAAAACGCTAGCACTGTGGTGGCAGCATTATCATTGATAGTCGAGGTCCTCTGAAATACCCCAGGCTTGTACAAGTCGATGATGGAAGTGAATTTAAAGGTGCAGGTAATCAATTATTTGCAAAGTATGGCATGCTGGTACGACGCGGAATACCGGGCATCCACAGGTCCCAGGCAATTGTTGAGAACTTTAACAAACAATTATCAGAGAGACTTTTCAGTTATCAGTATTCTAAGGAACTCATGCATGACACACTTAACACTGAGTGGGTTAAGAGATTACCATCTGTGATAAAAGCAATGAATAACGAGGGTCACATAAAACCTGTTCATGCTATTAAATTAAAAATAATACCACCACTTGCACCAACAGTGCCAGGGCTAAAAACAACACAAATGTCTGACACAAGTTTGTTTATAAAACAGGTAAGATATCTGTAAGATATCTGTATCAACCTGGCGAGGCAGAAAATGATGTAAAATGTAGGGCAACTGATCCAATATGGTCTATATCTGTTCACAATGTAAAAAAAATAGTTCCTCGCAACCCATTGATTTATTATCTATATGAGCCTGCCCCTCAGAGGGCATTTGTCAGAGAAGAATTACAGATTATTCCACCAGACACTGTTACTCATTTTTAATAATTTGAGCCATTTCATCAACTAATTCATCATTTAGTTTATCAACTATTTCTTTAACTATTTCATCAGATAACCTAAGCTTGTAATGCCCAGGCACATAAGCCTTTTCCTTACTGAAAAATACATGTTTTGTGTCACCAACTGCAAGTGACTTGTTATGTGTAGTGATCATTTCAAGATTATGTTTGTTCGATCTCAGTGTCTTGTTTGGATAAACAGGCATTAGTTCTCCATCTAAAACCTGCTTATAGTGTTCATGACGTATTCTTTATTTTTTATCGCTGTTTTTAAAAAAAAATATACCTTTTGCTTTAGACCGACTGCTTTTCTGGTGCAGTATAGAATACATTTTTGACCTCAGTCCAACGTAGACACTATTGGCACTCCATTCAGTTCATCCTTAAACTTCCCAGGCACTTTATTGTTTTGTGTGCTGTATAGTGGGTGATCCTTAGGATAATCAGACGTGTCATTGTGCCCTAGTTCTGTTTTCATGTCTTCATAAAAGTCTTCTGTAGGCACATCTATGATCATAGAGTCAGTATCAGTGTATAACAGCTGACAGTCAGGATACTTCAGTTTAAAGTAATCATAGGTCAATTCAAGCATCAATGAATACTGGCTTGTTGAGATCAACAAACTTATTTTTGAGTGTCAACGCATATAGACTGATGAAACTCTTTATATCCTGTGTATTGTGGCTTGCCTGTAAGCTTAATTGCACCTGATTCAGTTGTGACTAATCTCACATCTTTACAGTGAGATGGATTTTCCATCATCTTGCCGAAACAGGCATTGTTAATAAAGCTTAAATAGCTTGTCAAATGCAGTGTTACCATCTCTTGCATGAAAGGTTGTGTTCTTCATTATGTAATCTTTCATAAAAGCACAACGATCAAAGCTTACTCCTCTGTGAACTTTCTTAAGTATTAACCCATGTCTGATGTAAAACTGTAGCATGACAAACGTAATTAAATTTATCATTTAAATTTGGTACAAGTTTTGTATCTTCTTTTTTTCCTGTCAAAGACATTTTCTCAACTGCTAATGGATAATCATTGTGGTAATCTTGTAGATGGGTGTGGGTACTCCAGGTCGACTTCAAAGATCCAACCTTTCTTATCATTCCGATCATGAGTCATAATACAGTTTATTAAGTATGTTATATCACACTGTGACAAATCATGTAGTTGAAAAATTTTCAAGGTCAATAATTCAGTCATTGCCCAGCCATACAGGTTATTAGCATCGAGGTACGTAATATATGACCTTGACCTTAAGGGGTCATAGTCTTCAAGATATTTGTTGTTAGCTTTGGCATAATTATTTGTGGCTATATTTATCCCACCTCTCAAACCACGTTCCACAATGTCAACCATCACTGAATTAGAGAGCAGGTCTATCTGTATCTTACTGGATTTTAAAAATGTATTCCATGTCATGCCAGGACTAGTTATGTAGCTAGCTGGGTCAAGACTGTAGTGTAACAAACCTTTTTCATGGTAACTTTCAAATATGTCTGCTAGCAAGCAAACATCAGATTTTAAGTACTGGTCATGGTAGTCACCAATCATTTGACAACCTAGTCTATCCCAAGCATAGAGAGCATGCTGGTATTCAGAGTCAGAAATTCCTTTACCCATCAGTGTAGAATAAAATTTCTCTTTTGGAGGCAGAGACGTTTCCTCAAACACAACCCAGTCATCAACATATTCATAGGGTAAACTCCTTTCTTGATCAACTCTGGCTCAAAGTATTTACTTGTTATTGGAAATGCTGTCAGTCCTTCTGCCAGTCTAGCAAGTCCTGAGGACAAATGTTGCATGGAATCATAAAACACAAGTTTATTGTCTAACCTAAAGTCAAGTACTTCTCAGTTGTTTGGCCAATACAGCTAATGTTTTGTAAGACTCATCTACAGCACGCTTGATAATATGTGAATCAAACCCTTTGAGATTGTGGGAAAAGATAGGTAGTTTGTATGTCTTGGGATTTATTTTTAATAGCAAGTTACAATTGTTATGTGCAGCACTTCTGTAATGCCCAGTTATGTGGTCATGGTCATGAACTTTATCACCTTCCAGGAGTTGTTCACAAATCCAACATATCTCCGCTGTATTAAAATCCAGTTTATATTCTTCTGACATCATCAAAGGCATCGGACAGTTTTCCAAATATTGTACTATGGTACTGTGTAGTTGTCTCATTTCTGTTAAAATCTCACCTGCTGCATTTTCACCTCTGTAGCTAACAGGTTCTGTATGCCCACCGTCTGACCTAACAAAAATGTATCCAAAGGAGGACACCACTTGGTCACTTAATTTTACAGTCTTTGGTAGTGTTTCTGGAAGAGGACCCTCATAATTATGGTACAACCAGTGGTTCAAAATCGGCATACACTACAAACGGCAGCTTTTGCTGATTTTTATGGTTCTTGAAATGTACCTTGCTACCAGGATCTGAATACCTAAGTATTGTTTGAATGTCATCAGCCGACCTACAGTGTTGAACATGTTTGTGTGCTACTTCAATAGAGGAAAACCTTTGCAAACATTTTTTTTTTACACAATTCCTGTTTCCTAACATATTTTGATACATGTCCATGAATTAGTCATGACATACTCCTGATAATTGTGTAGTGAAATTTACTACCGGAGCTAATTAGTAAAAGGTCAACATGCTTATCTTCTGGCTGTCCATAGGTTCGGGCAAGTGGTGATACTCTAATTGGCTGTAACTTGACAACAGACTCAGTGTCCCACACATACAAGCTCACAGATATACCGGGATTTAATTCTTCAAACAAGTCTATGTCTTCCATCTTAGTATACAGTGGAGTCCGCTTAACACGAATTTCTGGGGACACGGAAAATCACTTCGTGTTAAACGTATTTCGTGTTAACCAATATGGCCTCAAAATTGATCACGGCCCTCCCGGCAAGGAAAAAGTGTGTAAGAGATGCGTGGATGAATGAGTACAAGGTTAAAAGTGCACATTATCGTACTAAATATGCATACCTTACCTTCAGCTCGCTAGGAAAACACAAAGAGACGTGTACAGCTCACGTATTTAATGTAAAATCCATAGTAAAGTAAAAGCAACACGGGCTGAAGTACGATCTTGCATCGGTAAAAGCAACACGGTCAAAGTCATTTAATAAACGCGATGATTGAAGTCTGTCTTGCATTATTGACAGCCTGTGTAGAGAGACAATCGTGGATCTCATTAATCTTGTTTTTTCACTTCAAGCGTAATCGACTTCTGTTCTACCTTGGGGTAGCCACGATCGGTGGTTAATTGAAATGAGGGAGTGTTGGGTTGTATTGGTACACGAATGATGCATGAATACAGTTCAGAAACTCTAGCCAATGAGAAGACGGATTACAACAACTGAAGGCTATTCAGCCAATCACAGGCTAGAGTTCGTTCTGATCTGTATCATGTGTACTACAGCACGAGAGTGACACGTGCAGTGCCCCTTTCATGAATTGGTTTTCGGTGTTTGAGACTATAATCTGTGTTCGTGTTAAACAGGTGGATAATAGTGGAATTGCTCTGATTGGGAACCGAAAACAGCTTCGTTTTAAGCGAAATTTTGTGTTAAGCATTTCGTGTTATCAGTGAAATTTTAATACAGAATAAGAAGGCCGTTGGCCGGGAATGCAAAAACGGTTCATGTTAACCGGAAATTCGTGTTAAGCGAGTTTGTGTTAACTGGACTCCACTGTACCATTGAAGTTGAGTTCGTTTACAAAGTTGATGTAGTTGGATACACGCTCATGTTTTGTTTTTACAAAATGAACTTTAGCAAGCACACACCACATAAAACAGTGATTGTCATTGTTCTGAATATTAACGACAGCTTTTTTGTTTGCAACTTCTGTTGGTAGTGGCAGCCATGATTTGCCTAAAATAGGATGATATCTTGACTGCCTCAGTTGTAGTTCATGTACATACCCTTCATGCCAACAGACCCCTTCATTTTTGCTCTGTCAATTGCTGATAAGAAGTCAGGCAGCATTTTGTTTCTAAACACGTTCTCCAGTTCCTTTTTTGCGTTAACTGTGTGTTGTTTCATTGAGATATATGGTGCTATCACTTGGTGTCATCGTCTGTACTACGTAAGTCTAGCCAAAGTGCATACTTGTTTGTTAGGTATTGGTCGATTCTTACATCATACAGATGTAGATCTTTGTATGCCATGTTTGCAGGTGTTTCTCTGAGAATTCCACCTGACCATCTTATAATCTCGTCATAGTGTTGGTAAGGTAGCACGCCTGAAGCATACGCTTGATTTGGACACCCTTCAATAGTACAGGATAAGTGTGTAATCTTTGGGTTGTAATATTTTTCTGACTCACTTTGTATGGACTTCCCGGCTCAACGAACATCATAAGAATGCCTTTCAGTGACCTAGCAGGTGTGTTCAAGTTGATGCTCCACATTAGATCACCTTTGTCTTTGTGCATTAAACGGTGTCTTATCACATGGTCATAATAAATCGGAAGTCTTGACTGGTACTGATTTTGTATGAGTCTAGCTAGTTCAGTATGTGTGACAATTTCATATTCAAAAGAGATGTTTGATATCTTGTATGTTGCGTTGAGATCAGATGATCTGATAACTTTGGAGTAGTCATTGAAAGTTAGTTCAAAGCTTGTCGGTCATTCAGTGCTCCTTGGTAATAAGGTATATGTGCTGTTAGGATTTCAAATTCAAGTGGAATGTAATGGCTACTTCCATATGTTTCTGCTAATATAACATCCTTTGCAGATGATGTAGATTTGTCTCCTGTATGCCTTAGTAAACACAGTCTTCTCGTTCTTTCCTAGTGAGCCACAGATCTTTGGAACAGTAGAATACATCGGCATCATCCAAACAAAACACTTCTTGACCTTCAAGTTTAACTTTAATAGTTCTAATAATTGCTCTACCTAGGTTACCAACTAGTGTCCTATTTGCATCAGATTCTCATAAAAGTTCAATATTAAAAGCAAGGCATGCAGTACCAGGAACAATAACATCATTGTAACCTAGGTTTGGAAACTTGACAGTAAGAGTTTGGTTTTGATCTATGGTGCTAGGATTGTTTGTGATGACAATTGATTGCCTAATGCCCTTAACACCTAAAGTTCATGTAGTTTTCTGTATGGGTCTAACTTTGATCCGTAGGACATTTTATTTATGAAAAATCAAAAAGAAATATTAAATAAAAATACAACAATGGCAAATGGAGGATTTGACCATGATATTGAAATGGAAGATATGTATGCCTATAGTAAAACAACAGATATGACTAGTATAAGGAGTACTTCCAGTTTGCATCGCAAACTTTTAGAAAGCAAAGAAACTCGTTTTATGATCATGTTGGTGACCACCCAGATGTCATAGAGCCTAATCAGTTTGAACTTGACAACAAGGGTCACTTATCTGTAAATACAGACAAAGGAAAGGTGCATCTAACCCATAAAAACAACTCTGCTAAATTTAGATCCTGAAACACAATCAAAACTGAAGTCGGTGGTGACGCAGGACTGGTAAGGTACCTTGGTGTGGGTAATAAGAAGTTACTAAGCAAACTTGAGAGTGCTCTTCATGATGTGTAAAAAATAAAAATAAAAAAAAAGAAAAAAAAAAGTTGCCAACAGTACAAGAAATTCAAATGAGATAAAAGGTCTGTCAGAAATAGCAGACAGAGAAACCTCTTTTACAGGAATCTATGAAAACAATAAATGACCCTCCCTTGCCCCTGTGGGAGAGAATGAGGTTCAATGAAGCATTACAATTAGAGGTGAACTGGTAAATAATGTAGCCAAACTAGGTGAGCTTGATAATCACATAGAAATGGCAAAAAACAAACTAGATAAAGCAGAGGAGGAGAATTATGACACAGAAATAAAAGAAAAAATACAACAACGATTAAAGGATTTGCAGATAGAAAGATCAGCATGACTATAAGTAATTAGTATTGGGAAAGAAAAACTGAAAACAGAAGTCAACAGGATTAGAGAAACTATTCAGAAAATACTTCATGAAGACACAACTTTAGCTGAGAGATTGAAAACACTTTTCAGAGAGCAGGGTATCATTATTGCAAGTTTAATTACTGCTCTTGGATTTATTATTAGTACTGTAGTAATGGCTGTCTCTGATGGTGGTGGTCCTCCTCCGCCTCCGGCTCTGACTCCACCGTCTGACCCAAAAGACTTACAGTCGTGGGTAAAAAAACAACTATCACATATTTCAGACTTGCTTAAGAAATTGGCTGTGAAAGCAATGGATGTTTTGCCTGGCATAATAGGGAGTGTTGTCAGTTGGTTTATATGTACAGCAGGGAAGGTAGGAGGGTTTATGGCGAAGCATGTATGGGTATTTTTGGTGATAATAGGGGGATTAATCACAGGATATTTAATGAAACAGATAAAGAAGTAATATCCCTAATCCAGTAAGCCCAATTACCAACGCAGTTCTCTCTGACTCATGTGTGTTTGCTGGTGTTTGTGTAACTGGTGCTGGTGTTGGTGTGACTGGTGCAGGAGGTGTAACTGGTGCGACTGATGCAAGCGGTGGTTGTAAGTGTGTGGTTGTTGGGCTTAAGTTTACTGATTGGTTGAGTCCTAATTTCCGATCACACCCTACAACTATTATTTCATTATTATTTTTTTTTTATTGTCCACATTTGGAGTTGAAGGTCAGATGGCAACATGTATAACCCAATGCCAACTACAAAGTCAACTTTTCATCTGGCATACCTCAGAATGGCTTGGTAGCGTTGTATGCTTGATTGGAGATCTACTGCTGAGTTTATAGCATCTTCCAGGTTTGCAAGAAATTGTTTTTGTGCTTCAAATCTGCCACTCCCGTTTAAGATGTTTGATTTTGTTTGAGCTTGTGCTCCTAGTATACACCACACATATGTTCTGATAGACTCTTTAATGCGTTCAACTCCTGCCTGAGTAAACCCCGTCACTTCTGTCTAAGACAAATGTGGTCCAGGCATTAGACTGTTTCTGTTCTATTTAGCCTAACCAGATTTCAGTTTTCTGTGTGAATGAAGTGTAACCCAGGTAATAATCTTGAGGGTATTGTCTGTGACTGAGGGCATAATACAATATATTCCCATGCCATGGTGATCATCAAGTTTTTGTGTGAAGTCATACTTGGTGCTAATGTTAAATTCATTACAGATGCATTTGAATGCTTTTATATCTATGGAGTTATTAAACTGGCTGAAACTGGATTCAGTTGGCAGTGGAACATAAAGTTCTGACAGTATTCTTCTAAGCTGGTAATACATGTGGAGACGATACACAGACCTAATCAGTTTGTTTGACTGATTCAAGTGGTCTGTAAAAGAAACACCACAGCCAGTAGTTGAACATAGTATAGAAAAGTTAAGCTGGTTTTGGAACATCTGTAATGGACTTGAGGACGACTTTCTTGCAGTTGAATCATCTGTAATTGGTGGGTTTAGGTAATGATCAAAGGGATTTGGAACTTTTACTTGAAAGGAATCTCCTTCCAACACAGCTCTGTCAAGCTGATTTAGTTGGATTAATTTCTGGTCATAAGTAGGTGCGACATTGTACTTGGCATCCACATTAAATTGAAATGGTTTTGCACTAACGCTTATAGTGATTTAAATTCCATTGGTCTTTTTATTTGTGATAATAACAATGTTTATTACCTTAACAAACCTTGATACAACTAAATCAGTGTTGTTAACAAATGGAATTGATAATCGAGATGGTAACAAGGTTTTAGCTATCCATGAAATGTTCTACACCATAAAGTGGTTTAATGTAAAAGATGATAAAGTTATCATGTAAGTTATAAAGCCGCTGGTAATCAACGATACATGCTTTATACCATCTGGGTATTATGACTTTTGTACTTTAGCTAACTGGTTTCAAAGCATATTAAAAATTAAAGCAACTTTAAATCCAGCTAACTTAATTGTTACATTAGAATTTACAAAACTTATGCCTACAATTTCAAATAAACTTGCATCTTTACTTGGTTTAATAGACGATTTTGTAACTAGTACAAATGAGGATTTGACATGGGCATTTGGTGGTGCTAATACTGGGGTTTGGACAGTGACGTTGAAGCCAAATAAAGATAAAATAATTGGAATATATCCTGTTAATTTGTCAGTACATAAAATACTAAATGTTTATTTGAAAGAATTAAACATGACTGAAAATGTGCACAATGGAAAGCCTTCAACTTTGTTAAGATGTTTACGAGCTGGAAGTGCTGCTTATTGTGAAAGCGTGGTTGTTAGATTTCCTAATTTACAGTTTAATAAAGCCAGTTTCTTTGAAACACTGAGTGTATCTGTAACAAATCAAGATGGTAAACCAGTTTAGGTGCATGATTTTAGTGTTGTTTTAGAAGTTAAATAAATTTTATTTTTGTTGAATAAAAATGAGTTCTGGTCCAAAGCTCAGAATTACACCAATTGCCTGTCGAGTCATCATCATCATCATCATCAGTCCCTTGCCCGAACTGGGCGTTGGGGGGACTGAGAGGCAGCAGCAACAGACAGTGCTCTCCACTGAGTTCTATTTTGGGCGGTGGCAAGCAAGTCTGGCATCTCGAGTTCGGTCCATTCTTTTATGTTTGCGACCCAACTCTTTCTCTGACGACCTCGCCGACGACTTCCTGCCTGTCGAGTAATAGAGTTAAAAGTTTTAGCTGATGTACGTGGTTTTGATAAAGAAGGAGAAGTGGGAGAAGTGTATGACTTTTAACTTGAATCCACTGGAATGTACAAACGGAAAGTAATTGATGATGTGAAAGACGACACAGAAAGAAGGTATCCTAAACTTAATCAGCTTCATGATGTTACTGTACCTAGTCCTGTAAATAATGTACACTACCTCTTAAAACATGTGGGTAATCTTCTTCTTCTTGTCGTTCGCAGTGGGCTATACGGTCAGACCACCACCGGCGATGAATGACGTCGTTTTCTCCAGGTCTTCTCGACTGCCGTAGAGTTTGGTCTGCAGTGGAGTTGGCGATGGCCACACTTCTTTTCTTTCATCATCCAGTAGAGGGCATCTCTGGAGAATATGTTCCGCTGTTTGGGTACTCCTGACCACAGGCGCAGGTTGGTGATGGCGCCACCTTCAGCTTTCTGTTCATGTGAGTGTTCAGTCTGTTGTGGCCGGTATGCAGTCTGATCAAGACGACTTGCTGCTCTCTGGTCATTGTGTGGTAGTCATCTCTGTTTGACCTCGGCCTCATCAATGCCTTGATGATTGTCTTTTGCTCACTATAGTTGACGCTGTTTTCTTGTTGATCTTTTGTGGCTCCTTCTTTCGCCAGCTCGTCTGCCCTTTCATTTCCTGGTACCCGACAGTGTGCTGGTATCCACTGGAGAACAACTCTTCTGGTTTGTCTGACCTTCTGCAAAGCTCTGGTCAGCTGGGCGAGCTTGTCGTTCTCGAGGGCCTGAAGAACTGAAAGGGCATCGGAGAAGAAGACAACTTGGTAGCATGGGTCTGCGGAATTCTAAACCATGGAGGCGGCCTGCATAAGTGCTTCGGTTTCTGCTTTGTAGTTTGTGCAGTGTTTGCCGGTGGCTACACTGGATGTGGCTGTATGTCCCCCAGGAAACTGGATCAAGATGCCAGCACCTCCATTGGAAACGGCATTTGTTGCTGATCCATCAGTGTAGATGTGGATCCATGCCTCCTTTGGGTACTGTTCGTCGGTCAGGGCTAGGGTGAGTGCCCGTCGAATGGTGTCATCCTGACTGTCTTCTGAGGCAACATGTGGGACACTGGTGCAGATCTGGATGTCTGGTTTGTCCATTGCCCAAGGGTTTTCCTCTTCTTCTGTGATCAGAGGTAGAGTGCTCTGTGGAAGGACTTCCCTGTACTGTCGAGAAAGTCGCATGCTCTCATGGACAAAGCTGCTTCTTTTGAGCCGGTTCTTGTCGACGTTGCTCAGTCTGTGCTTCATGGGGTGGTTGGGCAAGCACTTGAGCTTCTCAGCCTGTACCATGGTTCTGGCTTCTCTCCTCTGACTGAGAGGTTGGATTGTGGTCAGCTTCTCCATTTCCTTGATTGGAGTGGATTTCATTGCACTGGAGATGAGTCGAAGAGCCTGGTTTTGCACTCGGTCGAGGGTCTGCAGGTTCGTCTTGGCTGAGGTTAACCACGCTGTGGAGCCGTACTCGAGGTGGGGCCTGACTGTTCCCTGGTATACTGTCTTCAGTATCTTCTCGTTCGCTCCCCTGGTGGTGCCTGCCAGTTTCCTGAGTATGGCCAGCTTGCGCCGGGCCTTCGCCTCTGCCTGTGCAATGTGTGTTTTTCAGGTCTGTCGTCTGTCGAAGGTGACACCAAGGTAGGTAGCTTCTTCATCCTCTCTCAGAGGGGTTCCACCAACCTTGATGGTTCCGGCTTTCTGCTTTGGGGACAATGTGAAGAGGGTGGTGGAGGATTTCTCCTTGTTGACAGAGATGCACCAGTCATCTGCCCATGCGTTCAGCTTGTCTGCTGCTAGCTGCATTCTGTAGGTGGCAGTACTTG
Source organism: Semisulcospira habei (assembly GCA_036245525.1). Taxonomy (NCBI): domain Eukaryota; kingdom Metazoa; phylum Mollusca; class Gastropoda; family Semisulcospiridae; genus Semisulcospira; species Semisulcospira habei. Next base: position 96,588,450 of record BTPG01000001.1, read on the forward strand.
CATGCTCCTCCTTGCACCAGATCACAAGGTCGTCTGCGTATAGGGCAGCTTTGATTCCCTTGGGCATCTCAGACACCAGATCGTCGATGAAGAGAAGGAAGTGGGTAGGGGAGAGGACTCCGCCTTGCGGGACGCCATGACAAAGGAGGAATTTCTTGCTTTTGGTCTGGTTGACGCTGACTCTTGCCCTGCGGTTGAAGAGGTAGGAGCGTATCCACTGGAAAATGTTACTGGACACGCCTTTTCTCAGCAGTTTGACAAGCCATCTTTCCAGACCTTGTCAAAAGCCTTCTGAAGATCAATCCAGGTTACAAAGACCAGCTTCTGCTCCTGGAAGGCATTTTCAACTTCCTGCGCAAGTTCGTGACCTGGTCTTCGGTGCTGCGGAACTGTTGGAAGCCAGCTTGTTCAGGGGCGAGGAGGTTCCTGGATTCCAGGTAACACCTGAGGCGCTCGTTTACAATTCTCTTTAAAGTCTTCACAACACAGCTGGTGAGGCTGATTGGGCAATAGCTGGTGGCCTTCTTTGGATCCTTCCCTTTCTTTAGAATGGGGATCATGATCGCTTCTCACCAGAGTTGTGGTAGTGATCCTTCTTGCCAGCTGCTGTTGAGGACCTCAAGTAGCTTGTTTTCTGCTGCACTACCAAGGTGGGTTAGCATCTCGTTGGTGATGCCATCTGGACCAGGAGATTTCTTCGCCTTCAACTTTTTGAGAGCTGTATGAAGCTCTTTGTGTGTAATTGGTTGATTCATGGCATCCGCTGTTGCTTGTTTGGCAGGTTTCTCTCTTTGCTCTCTTCTTGTTCTCTCTGCTTTTCGGGGCTAACATGGAGATTGCTCTCAGCTGCATAGTTTTCGGCAAATTGGTTGGCAGTGTGCTTTCCTGTTAGTATCTTCCCATTTTCTTCTAAGGTGATGTTTCCTTATGTGGGTAGTAAGTGGGTAGTTGTTCCTACCGTTGGTCCTGCTCCCCTAATTGATTGAGACATAAAGTTTGAGTTTATTAATCCTTATGTAATATTTGAAGAAAAAAGTTCTTAAATCGTGTCCATTGTTTGTGAGTCTTGTTCCAAGCTGCTTTGCAGAAAACAATAGCAGAGATAAACTAATACTACATGAGTATGAGAAACGAAGGTATCTTCTCACAGGTAAAAAGGATAGACCTGATCCTACTGTTGTGTTTACACCAGAAATCTTTACCATAGCTAGAGAAGCAACAATAATTTTTTTAAATTATCATGAGACCTTTGGAAGATGCTAAAGAAGCAAAAATTGCACAAGGAATCAAACTTACATGGGATAACTCAGTGACGAAGTCAGCAAAAGTATTTATTGCTGATTAGGAAAGGCACAGATGTATAAGTATTGAGTAGTAACCCAACTGTTAAAGTAGTAGTTGATAAACTGAGTCTAGTTTAATTAAATTACATAGATCTGACACACGTAGATCTTGTTTCATTTTATTACGCTAGCAAATTATATACCCTTGAAGAGTTGCAAAATGTAATCGCTAATTAAGTTTATTTTGAAACATTTTATTTGTCATAAAAAATGGTGCCGTTGTATCTGCAAATAACTGATGAAAGATTACAGGCAGACTTGTGTTGTTTAATAAATATTACAAAAGCATTGAAGTATTTGGAAGGTGAAAAGGCAAAAGACAGTACAGCACGGCTTTCAATTCTATACAAAACACAACAATGGCTGTCAGTGTGGTTTCCGTTGGTTGCTATGTCGGGGGTGTAGCTCTGTTTGCAACGGGAGTTGGGAGTGTCATTGGTATTGCACTAGAAGGTGTCAGTGTTTTCACATGCCTGACATGCTTTGGTTTGGAAGCAAAAGATTTCATGAGAAGCTGCAAAAGCATGAAGCATTGAGTACTCTTGCTGAAGCAAAGTTGAGCAGTATGAAACTTATTATCAGCAAAGCTTTAGAGCACAATAAAATCGATGATGATGAGTTTAAGAGAGTGCAAGATGATTTGGATAATTACAAACGGCAGAAGAGTGAAATTCAGAATAAGATGCGTAGTCAGCCCGCGAATGTTTGAAGAACTGAAAACAGTTTTTTTTTTATTATAAGAATGAAAAAAGATAGGAGTAAAAGAGACCATGGAAAAAGTACAAGGTCCTCTAAGCAAGTAAAGATAAGTTTTTCTTTATTTCTGTCATACAATTCACAGAGAGATGTCATGCCTAGCTATTTAACCCCATCAGCTCCACCTCCAGGCTATTATTGAGAAAAAAAGTTATTTTGTTGTAAGCAGCATGGTCTTAGAATCAAGCACTCTGTGTGTCATGCAGCCTGTGCACAAATATACACTGTGTGACTGTACCCTAGGTGGATTTATGTCTTCACATCTGTATGCCAGAAACATTCCCCCTTCCCCACCCCCCCCCCCACCCCCACACATCTATACATGTATTTAGTTCTAAATCTACCCAGCTGGAATCTACCGGATCTGGGGTGGGGGGTGGGGTGGGGTGGGGGTGGTCCAGACACCCTCATGCTTCCTAATCCCCCCCCCCCCAACCCCCCTGTTTGATATTTTGGCAACTGGTGAGAGTCTTGACACACACTCACCCCCCACCCCCACCCCCCTTTTTGGATTTTTCAGCCACTTGAAGCAAGGTCTAGCGTCGGGGAGGCCGTTTGTGTGAAGTTGAAGGTCCCAAACAAAAAGTTGGACCCCCCACCCCACCCCCACCCCCACCACCACCACCACTCCCTCGAGGTAACAGATCCATCCCTGGTGACAGTCTCTGCCCCCAACTGAAAGTTTTGATGAACAAGTGGCAGCACATATATTTACACTGAGTGGAGTCACCCCTTGGTGAATTTATGCTGGGTAGATAGATTCATGCTGGGTAGATTTAAAACTAAACATAGATGTAGGGGTCAAATTCAATATGTTTTAGGCATACAGCTACACATCAAAATCTCAGCTGGGTGGTTTCAAGCCTGTGTGCATTTACTTGGACTGATGTGTAGAGTAGATTCACTAGTTTAGTAGTTACCGTACCAGTTTCCATTTCTGTACCATTTGCTTTTTTTTTTTCTTCTGTTTGTTAGGCTCGGCAAACATCCTTCAATCAGTACCCTAAATAAAATAGTCAATCAGAAATATGTATGGGAAAAATGCTCAACTGAAAAAACAAAGCTTCAAAAGGCTGTCTGTACACAAACTGACGTTTAGAATGGACATAAAACATCAATCATGGCATAAACTAAAAGTGTTTTTGATGCCAGATACCAGCTAGTATATGTCTGGGGTGTATGGGGTGTCTGGAGAGATGTAGTACCTTTGTAAACCTGGCAGGAGCACCCACCCGGGTGGACGGGAGCACTGGTCCTCACCCAGCACTCAACTCTCACTTCTGGCTTCAAGAAAGCTGTTCGGGATAACAGTGACCACAACCTGGTAAACCGCTTCTGCTGGCGGGCTAAACCAAGTGAGGGGCCAAAGTGTTGTTACTCATTGGTGAGCAGACCGAGCTCAGCAGTCCTGAACGACAATCGGTCTAGGGGATACACGTCCCTGGCCGAAGACAGAGATGCAGGACCGTTAAGGTGCCTAACGGGTGCATCATGCATATTGCGCTTCAAGCGATCGAGGAAAAAGCCGTATATGTCTATTCAGTTGACCTGGCAGTTCATTTTTTTTTTTAACTGAGAGTTATAGTTTATTTCAACGAGTGGATGATGATGCCATGTGTTAGTGTGGGCAGACAGTGAATTTCGCCATGATCAGTATTAATAATTAGTATTAATAAAGTAGGATTACAAAGTAAAGTAGGTTATAGCACTGTCAGGGGAGAGAAATGTGCATGATCGACCAGTGATCATAGATCTACTGTGGCCAAAGCACAAAAAAAAAAAAAAAAAAGAGATAGGAAAGAGAGGGGGCGCTAAGAAAGTGACTGAAACACTGTTCCAGCCACTCAGTACAAGGAAATTTAACTCTAGGTGGTGGCATGGAATGTATGCCCCTGCAGACACCACAGTAAAATGTGGTTGTCATTGCAGGTAGGCAGAATTTCCAGCCTCCTCCAGTATTGCCGATGGTGTGCTGAAGAGGTCGCCAAGACCGAAACAGCTGTCCACACCGGCTAAATATCTGGACCCCCCTTGGGGGACCTAGATTTAAATTTTCATGCACTGAGTGGCTGGAACAGTGGATATGTGATACGCCCCCTTCGGGGGGGGGGGGGGGGGTGGGCTTCCATATGCATTGCTTTCAGTCACTTTCTTAGCGCCCCCTCTCTTTCCTCTTTTTTTATTTGGTGTGCTTTGGCCACAGTAGATCTATGATCACTGGTCGATCATGCACGTCTCTCCCCTGACAGTGCTATAACCTACTTTACTTTGTAATCTTCCTAAAATATTAGCACTGGCAGTCTCCCCTTTTCTTTTCTTTTATTAATAAAGTAGTTTTGTATTGTAAAACAATGGTTGTCTACGCTGCTGGAGTACGGTAATAAAACAAGGGATACACTAATTGTCATTTCCGGCACAACTCTGCATTGTCAGGCTATTTTTAGACCATCAAGCCATTCCCTAAACCAAGGGGGTAGTACGGTAACTTGCGAATCTACTCTAAATTTTCAGTAGATTTCTAAGTTATATCGGTCTAAACTGGGTAGAATTGTGGTTGAACAAATTGTCATTGGGTGTATTTACACCTGGCTGGATGCATGCTGGGTAGATTCATGTTGGAAAGATATACGCCTAAACGCGGCGAAGTTATCCCTCCCATCGTCGACGGTAGGTATGACGACGACATGGCCCTGAAGAGAATAGCCACAGCTTAGCAGCCACTGAAACCGGAAGCGTCAAATAGTAGTATGGTCCCCAGCTTATGCCAAAACCGCGCTAACAGCTCGTCACATGTACTCTCAGCATTCAGATTCAGTGGCGCGGACAGGCTGACAGAAGCACCCCTACGCTGAGACTCTATTTCCGACCCCCAAGATCTGAATAATAAAAGCACTTTTTTCCCCAATTTCACCTGCAAAGACCCACTTGGCGGCAAGTCATCTAAACATTTTTCGGTGTTTTAACCTATGCTGGACCTGGCGGGATAGGACCATACAAAACATTTATGAATGTGTTCAGGAAGCATTTTCGTATTAAAAAATGCTGGTCATTAGAGGGCACAACGCATTGTTTTGCCATCAGACGGACGGTATTGGCTGAAACACCACTACACTGTCTGATGTGCCTCTAGGAGGCCAGTTCTAACAATATTTTTGGTCTTTTAACATATGCTGGACGAGATAGGGCCATATAAAACAATTATGAATGTGTGCAGGAAGCATTTCCTTATTTTAAAAAAATGACGGGCAATAGAGGGCACAACGCATCGTTTTGCCATCAGACGGTATTGGCTGAAGCACGCCTACTCTGAGAAGCTGCATGTCGGCAAGTCCTTACGACATTTTTGGTCTCTTAACCTATGACAGACGGCATAGGGTCATATAAAACAGTTATGAATGTGTTCAGGAAGCATTTCCCTATTCAAACAGGATGGGCATTATAGGGCACAACGCATCGTTCTGCCATCACACAGTATTGGCTAAAGCACCCCTACACTGAGAAGCCGCAAGGCGGCCAAGCCTTCCTTAAATAAGCGGAATATTTTGGGTCTCTTAAACTATGATGAACGGCATATGGCCATATAAAACAGTTATGAATGTGTTCAGGAAGCATTTCCTTATTAAAAAATGATAGGCATTAGAGGGCACAACGTATCGTTTTACACCAGACGGTATTGGCTGAAGCACCCTACACTGTCTGAATAGCCACTTGGTGGCCAGTTCTTACAATATTATTGGTCTCTTAACCTATGATGGACGGCATAGGGCCATATAACACAGGTATGAATGTGTTCAGGAAGCATTTCCTTATACGAAAATGATGGGCAATAGAGGGCACAACGCATCGTTTTGCCATCAGACGTTATTGGCTGAAGCACTCTACTGTCTGAGAATCAGCTTGGCAGCTAATTTTTGTCTTTTAACCTATGATGGACGGCAAAGGGCCATATAAAACAATTATAAATATGTTCAGAAAGCATTTACATCAGTATTCAAAAATGATGGGCATTAAAGGGCACAACGCATCGTTTTGCCATCACACAATATTGGCTGAAGCACCCTTACACTGAGAAGCCGCAAATCCTTCTTTAATAAGCGGAACATTTTTGGTCTCTTAAACTATGATGGACGGCTTAGGGCCACATAAAACGGTTACGAATGTGTTCAGGAAGCATTTCCATATTTATAAATGATAGACATTAGAGAGCACAACGCACAGTTTTGCCATAAGACGGTATTGGCTGAAACCCCTCTACACTGTCTGAGAAGCCGCTGCGGGCCAGTCCTTACGACATTTTTGGTCTCTTAACCTATGATATACTCCTTAGGGCCATATAAAACAGTCATGAATGTGTTTAGGAAGCATTTCCATATTAAAAAATGATAGGCATTAGAGGGCACAATGCATCGTCTTGCCATCAGACGGTATTGGCTGAAGCACCCTACACTGTCTCAGAAGCTGTTTGGCGGACGGTCATAACAACATTTTTGGTCTTTTCACCTATGCTGGACGGGATAGGGCCATGTAAAACAGTTATGAATGTGTTCAGGAAGCATTTCCTTATTTAAAAAATGATGGGCAATAGAGGGCACAACGCATCATTTTACCGTTAGACGGTATTGGCTGAAGCACCAACACACTGTCTGAGAAGCCGCTTAGCTTTTGGTCTTTAGTAACCTGATGGACGGCCTAGGGCCATATAAAACAGTTAATAATGTGTTCAGGAAGCATTTCCATATTTAAAAAAAGATGGGCATTAGAGGGCACAACGCATCGTTTTGCCATCAGACGGTATTGGCTGAAGCATTCTACACTGTCTGACAATTCGATTGGCGGCCAGTCTTAACGACATTTTTGGTCTCTTAAACTATGATGGACGGCTTTAGTATATGTATAAAATATGTATCAATGTGTTTATAAATTAACTGCAGATTCCACAATGATGGCTCTTTCTTATTATGGGGCACATTTAGAGGTCAGTAATTTAACCCATTCAGCCCTGATGCACTACAGCAGGAGATGGATGGACCATCATGATAATTCAAGGGTAGTGCCAGATTAGCTTGGCGCCTGTCGGCGCCAAGCTAATCTGACACTACCCTTGAATTATCATGGTCGATCCATCTCCTGCAACAGGTGCATAGTGGTTAGATGATTACTTACTTACGCCTGTCACCCCTAACCGGGTATAGGCCGTCGACGAGAGACCTCCAGCGACTCCTGTCCTGTGCTTCTCCTTCGATTTTACTCCAGGTGGTTCCCAGTCTCTTGATGTCTGCTTGGAGGTCTCGACGCCAGGTGTTTCTCGGCCTACCTCTTTTCCTCTTTCCCTGGGGGTTCCATGACACTGCCTGCCTAGTGATACTGGAAGCTGGCTTTCTCAGACTGTGACCAATCCATCCCCATCTTCTTCGCCCAATTTCTGTTCTCTCCCAGAGTCTGACGTTGTTGATCTTCTCTGGCCAACTGTTTATGAAGGTTTGTACTCTGTTGACTGTGGTTTTTGTCAATCTCCAAGTCTCTGCTCCATATAGGAGAACTGCTTTTACGTTGGAGTTGAAAATCCGGACTTTGGTGTGTTGTGACAGCTCTCTGGAACTCCACACTTTTTTCAACTGGAGAAAGGCTGCTCTGGCTTTACCGATTCGTGCTCTGACATCTGCATCAGTGCCGCCTTTTTTGTCTATGATGCTCTCGAGATAGGTGAAGGACTCCACCTCCTCCAACGGGGTGCCAGCAAGCAAGACTGGTTCTTCCCTGGTTGCGTTCAGCCTCATTGTCTTTGTTTTCTGTTTGTGAATGGTGAGGCCCACTTGGGACGAGATGTCAGCAAGCCTCGTGGTCTTGTCCTGCATTTGTTGATGAGTGTGGGACAGTAATGCCAAGTCGTCTGCAAAATCGAGGTCGTCAAGCTGTGTCCACAGTGTCCACTGTATTCCACTTCGTTTGTGCTCTGTGGTCATCTTCATGACCCAGTCTATGGCCAGTAGGAAGAGGAACGGAGACAGCAGACACCCCTGCCTGACACCGGTTCTGACCTGGAGCTCCCTGGTGAACTGCCCTTCGTGGATCACGCGACATGTCATGCCATCGTAGCTGATCTTGATCAGGCGGACGAGCTTTGTGGGCACACCGTAGTGTCGTAGGAGTTTCCACAGAGTCTCTCGGTCCACGCTGCCAAATGCTTTCTCGTAATCCACAAAGTTGACGTACAGCGGGGAGCTCCACTCCAGAGACTGTTCCACGATGATGCGGAGAGTGGCGATCTGGTCTGTACATGATCGGTTTTTCCTGAATCCTGCTTGCTGGTCTCTCAGCTGGGGGTCAACGGAGCTCTTCATTCTCTCCAGGATGATCCTGTTGAAGACCTTTCCTGGTACTGACAGCAAGGTGATTCCTCTGTAGTTGGAACACTTGCTGAGGTCGCCTTTCTTGGGAAGCTTGATTAGGTACCCCTCCTGCCAGTCAGCCGGCATCACCTCCTCTTCCCAGATCTTTCCAAACAGTGGGTACAGCATTTCCACTGTTGTCTCTAGGTCTGCTTTCAGAGACTCCGCTGGGATGCCATCTGGGCCTGCTGCTTTGCCGTTCTTCAAGAATGCCACTGCTCTTCTGATCTCTTCCCGGCTGGGTCTGTCACAGCTGATGGGTAGGTCGGTCTCTGCTGGCTGGATGTCTGGGGGGTCGGGTGGGCTGGGTCTGTTCAGTAACTCTTCAAAATACTCGGCCCATCTGTCGAGTTGGTCTGCTCTGTCTGCAATAGGCTTGCCTTAGTCTTTGTCTTTTACTGGTCTTTCTGTATGGCTATACTTGCCCGACAATCTTCTGGTAATGTTGTAGAGCTGTTTCATGTTGCCGCTGCCTGCTGCCTTTTCTGCCTCTGCTGCCAGGCTGTCTGTGTAGGCCCTCTTGTCTAACCTGATACTCCTCTTTACCTCGCGGTTGGCTTCCGAGTATTCCTCCTGTGCCCTTGCTTTGGCTGCTCTCGTGCGACTGTTGTTGACAACTGCTTTCTTCTGCTTCCTCACTTCTATCTTCTTCAAGGTCTGTGCCGACAGCCAGTCCTTGTGATGGTGTTTCCTGAACCCTACAGTGTCAGTCTTTGCAGGTTGAGTTCAGCGCCTCTCTAACTGCCTTCCACTGCTGCTCTGTGGTGACCGCCTCCTCTTCATTTACTAGCTCCTGTAGCGCTTGAAACCGGTTGGACAGGACCAGTTTGAACTCTTCTCTCATTCCAGTCTCTCTGAGGATGCCTACATTATAGCGCTGTCTTCTTGTTGTCTCTGTGCGGCCTTTCTTTAACTTGAGCTTTATTCTTAAGGTAAGCAGATGGTGGTCTGAGGCGACATCTGCTCCCCTCCTCACTCGAACATCTTGAAGGGATCTTCTAAATTTCTTGCTAATGCAGATATGGTCTATTTGGTTCTCTGTTGTATGGTCAGGTGAGACCCAAGTTGCTTTGTGTATTCTTCTGTGTGGGAAGATGCTGCCTCCAATGACAAGTCTGTTTAGAGCACAAAAGTCTACAAACCTCTCCCCGTTCTCACTCATCTCCGAGCCTATTCCTTGTCTTCCCATCACCTCTTCGTATCCGGTGTTGTCCTCCCCTATTTTGGCATTAAAGTCGCCCATGACGATGGTAATGTCTCGCTCCGCACATTTGTCCACGGCACTCTGGAGTCGGTCGTAGAACTTTTGTTTCTCTTCCTCGTTACTGTCATTAGTAGGCGCATAACACTGGATGACGTCAGTTCAGCTTGATCTTTTTCTTGGTTTTAAAGGCTGCTGTGATGTTAGATGATGCGGCCTAAAAAATTTGGGAAATACGTGCGTGGGGCTGAATGAGTTAAGAAAAATTTGCGATTTTGTTCTGTTTTGTTTTGTTACGGCTGTGCCGCAGCAAAACGGACACATTGTTCGAGTTTCTTAAAAGTCGTGTGTGTGTGTGTGTGTGTGTGTGTGTGTGTGTGTGTGTGTGTGTGTGTGTGTGTGTGTGTGTGTGTGTGTGTGTGTGTGTGTGTGTGTGACATTGAATAGCGCCGGCGTTTGTGGACGGACAAGCCTATAATTTCAACGACCTAGATACGAAGTGTGCACGCAATCAGGGAGACGTGGCCTGATGCTTCTTGGAATAAAAATAACCTTCTGTCGCCAGCCTAAAGCGCTGTGTGTGGGGTGTGTGTGTGTGTTTGTGTGTGTGTGTGTGTGTGTGTGTGTGTGTGTGTGTGTGTGTGTGTGCGTGTGTGACATTGAATATCGCCGACGTTTGTGTTGCGTGTGTGTGTGTGTGTGTGTGTGTGTGTGTGTGTGTGTGTGTGTGTGTGTGTGTGTGTGTGTGTGTGTGTGTGTGTGTGTGTGTGACATTGAATAGCGCCGGCGTTTGTGGACGGACAAGCCTACAATTTCAGGATTTTTTTTTTTTTCAATACGAGATGTCCCCAAGAGATGTTTTCGGGATTTGTAATTGATCGGACTTTCAAGAAAACTGGTTGGGTCCCTTTTAAAAAAAATATTATTCAGTCTTACCACTTAATATTTGCATAATATATAGTTAGATTACAAAAAGACATTGGATGACTTCGTTCGCGAACACTTTACCTCTTCAACTTTCTGAGTGGTAATTTTAATTTATTCATTTATGGAAAAAAAATCATTACTTAAAAAAACCCTTAAATGCCCCGCAGACGGCGACGGAAAAGGATCAAATTTATCTATACATGTACTGTATCTGTATCTTAAGAGAAGTCTCAATCTAAGTAGGCGTTGAGCGGGGACGTATGCCGAAGTAATTGCGGGTGGGGGGGGGGGGGGAGGGGGGAGGGGTTCAAGATGATTTGCCACTTCTATGCAGCCAATAAAGCATTCTTATTTATTTTGCGGTTCAAAACAAAAAATAAAAGGTTGACGGAGGTTTAGACAGTTTTCACAACATTAATTGTTCAGTTGTCCGGAAAATCAGAGGGGGGGGGGGGGGGGGGCTACTTTTGTGACGAGCTGTGTTTTGTATATGTTTTAGTATTACGTTTTTATTGCGTCACCCCTCTAGTCAATGGTCAATACATTGTAGCATGAGCGCGGCCGGTGCCACTTAGCTGCTTAATGTGGGTTCTGGCAGAGGTGACCTACTTAGCCTGTGGCCATTCCACCCCCGACGACTGCTTCGGTTTGCTGGCGATGGCGTGGATTCAGCCGGACGTTGTCGCAGAGGCAGAACATACAGCAGGCAGAAGCAAAAAATCCACAAAAACTACCTCGGGTGAAGTAAAGTAGTGATCAGGATGTCCCTAGATTTGTTTTAAATTCATGGACGCGAAGGACAGGTGACTTACATGCCCTTTGATTGAATCTGGTTTTTTTTTTTTTTGTGTGTGTTCAGTTCTGTTTAGTGGTGATTTTCCAAATAGTGCCAAGGTATGCAGTATGACTGAGAACTTTGAACTGCTGTGGCGACGGAGTTTTGGTACATGTAATATCATTGACTAGCGAGGTGTTGGTACATGTTTATTGTGTATGTTGTCAGCGGTCACTATGGAACCTCTGCCAGGTATTTTCCTGAGACTCTAGTGACTGGGCTGGCAGACTGAAGTTGTGTTTAGTGTTGTTGTTGTTGGTGTTTTTTTTCTAACCTGCGATTCCTTGTGTGTAGCCTATTTTTATGGGGCATGAGTAATTCTTAAAGGTTTTGATGTTGTTCGGGATTTATTTTGTGTACTCGTGTAACTAAGGGTTGAGACGATCCACATCTTTCTTACTGGTTACAAAGCATGAAGCATGTGGTGATGTTCTGCTGGAATTTTTATACTTGATGTATTTACAATAAAAGTACGAGTTGTAGTCACGTGCCCCTCAGTTGTGTTGTGATCATTTTGCGCTGCTGTGACTTTGATACTGTGGTATATACAGTAGCAGTGTTGTGAGACCACTCCTCCCCTCGTATGTTTTTTTTTTTCAAGTTTTTTGTGTGCTAGACATCAGAGAATTTTCTTGTTTAGTACCATGATTTGCCTGGTGTGTGTTACCGCGAGGACGGGGCTACTCAAGAAAGAGTTCGGGGGGTGGGTGGTGGGGGTGGGGAGCTGTGTTTTGTATATGTTTTTAGTATTACGTTTGTTATTACGTCACCCCTCTAGTGCCGCTTAGCTGCTCAGTGTGGGTTCTGGCAGAGGTGACCTACTTAGCCCCAGTCTGGTTCCCCTTTCCCTTTCCCACCAGTACCTACTGCTACCTTTCATACACCCTTTTTCTTACCCCCCCACCCCCGGGCCCCTTTGTTTCTTTCCTGCCTAGTGATTTTCCTTCTGGCTGCCCCATCTAAACCGCTGGAAGTGACCAATCATTTCTTCGACCAGAGCTATGACATTCGACCTTGACCCAGTAGCACCCTCTTGTGTTAGCGTCCCCACGCGAGGAGCGCACTTGTTGTTACACCACGACGGAAGCAAGACCTAATTGAACGTCAAATTATCCGACAAGTTTTGTCTTACTGGGCCTCTGTGTACTGCCTCCTTGGTGGGGAAATAAAAAATCTTCACAAGGCATAACATGGCCTCCCTGTCTGTTTTGTAATGATCCGCCCCACCACACTTTATTTGCACGTTTCACATAACCGTTATGAGTTGCCACATTCCTTCTGCGATAAGGTAAGTAGCGACTGATCTATATTCTTGTTTGTTTATTTTGAAGAAGGGAATTTACCCGAAATATTAATAAAGTGTTTTGTAACTGTCTTTTCTAAGCGTGTTTCTTTCTCTCTTGGCCGCCGCCGGTCCTTCTCTGCATTTTACACGCTTGACAGTCACCTTTTTGGTCTCGATTTTCACGGATCACAAAATCTTATTTTGGCTTTCACGTTTCAAACGAACGGCTATCCTTTCACAGATCGCGAAGATGAAAACATGCTACTACAGACACAAGGACTTAATATCCCCCCCCCCCCCCCTCACACACACACGCATACACAAACACACCCCGCACTTCAGTGTATACACACCGTCGTTATTACGGAACTTTTCTCTCCCACGCAATTTTCGGACACACGCACACAATGAATAGAAGGATGGCCGCACACAAACGCTGCACTCCAGGGGCGCTGACACACGTGCAAGCATGACCGTAATTAAACCTGTCTATGGCATGTGTCAATTGCAGGAAGTGAACGAAGAATTCGCGGGGAAAGTGTAAACACGGTGGTGGGTACGTCACTCAACGCCTATGAGACGGTACGGTATCCATCCACCTGCAAGACATACAACGTCGCGCGGACTACAGCGGTGGGGTTGAGAGGGGATTTGTGCCTCTGTGTTCTCGTACAATCAAGAAGCTTTCCTCTTTGAAACTGACATATTATACACATATTATCATTGATAAATCAACTGATAAAACAATTCTCTAACTTAAACATTTCCCCGCGTTGTGTTAAAGAAAAAAATGTGTTCATTTTATGCTTCTATGATTATTTACAAGGACGTAGCGGACATGATAAAAGTAGTCCGGCGGTTACCAATGAAAGTCGGAAAGTTTTAAAACTATTTGAGGGACGATGGCGACCAGAAGCTTATTTATTGATACTAAAATGTTAACTCTATTTTAAAGATTCAACTTTCACATCCAAAGCCGACAGACTTACCTATGATATGCTGGTTTGGAATCAAGAATTGGGAAATGTCACAATTGTTTAAATCCTTCAAGTGGTCATGGGTAAACCAATCAATTTGAGTTATAAAAAAATAAAAAATAAAAATAAAAATCGCATTAATTCTGTAGTTAGAATATCACAACATGTCAGAGTTGAAGATCGTTTGTTGTAGATGAGACTTGCGAAACAAAATTAAAGAAGAGATATAGTCCATGAAGAAATGTTAATAACAAAAGCTTATCTCCTGAGTCAACTGACTTTGACAGGAGACGTTTGTGTTGCACGGGATTTTTGAAGCACATTGGTTCTTGACACATCCAGCTCAGAAAATGTCCCAAAAACTGTTTGCCTGCGTGCTGCAGAAGCCACAAAGTTGTTCAGTGGCAACACGAATCAAGTTGAGCGAGTCAGTTTTACACACTTGTGGACGTGAAGTACCAATCAATCGCCGAGCCTCGTGCATGCGTGACTATCTTGTGTGTAAAAAGGTGTCTGTACATCGCACACCACTATGCAATGACTTGATGTGACCAGCAGTATACCCTTAAGACAATTCACAAATCAGTCACGTTTTGTGTTAGCAGTCAGGTGTATTTCTGGCATGTTTAAGCCTTTATTGGCTAAGGGCTGCCGGCTTCCGCCATCGGCGTGCTGACCCTTTTGTTTCTGTTGAGTAAACCTTTGTTGTTAGGTTTTTATCAGGTAGTTTGTTTCTTGTGATTCATTTTGTATTGTTCAAGAGGATGTACTCTCGCTCACACTATCACTTGGAAAGGCTAGTGGAGAGTGGTCACGGTGGTGTGTTCTTTTCATGTCGTGTCCTTAGTCAACTTTTGATTTTTTGTGGGGCGCGGCAGTTCCGTGGTTGTCTGTGGTGTTTCGGGGTTCCGTCTTCGTATCACCCGTTGATTATGTCGTAGGCGTACAAAGCTTTGCTGTATCTGCCCTCTTTGAAGTATATGAAGAGATGTTCTAGTTGTTTCCTTGCTCCCTTGTCTCTGCAAAGGCCCGTGAGGTCGATCCATTCAAATAATATCGTAGGGTTCAGTCCCGGGAGAAGATGAATGCAGCTAGTATGATTCTTTGAAAGTGTGGAAGGTTTTTCGTCCACATGTATTTTCTTATTTGTTTCGGCCATTTGTGTGCTGGTCCTATGATTTCTTGAATGTCGCTCCACAGTTCAAAGGTCTAGCGGTTTTCCTGTTTCTGGTTCATTCCGTTTTCTGTTCGTAGTCCCCGTTGTTTGGGGGGGGGGGGGGGGGGTTTGTATTGGTCAGTAGCGGTGTGGCCGGCCGGTGTAGGAATCAGATGATTTCCAGTGCCAGTTGGTTTCTTATCAGTTGGGAGGTCGTTCTGCTTCGTTTAATGTGTCAGTCATGAGGCTCAGTGTCTGGAGTCGGCGTGCGGCTTTTAATTTGATTGAGCTAGTGGTGCCTCATGTCCTTCTTCTTTCTGCATTTTACTACTGCTAAATTGGTGGAGCTAGTGGTGCAGAAGTTTGTTGTGTTGATGCACTTCGACCTGTAGCCAGGCTTTCGTACTTGGGCCGGCGATTTTGACACTTTCTGTTTACCAGCCACTGCTAAGTGGTGTAGCCTGGGGGCTAGTGGCGCAAACAAATGGTTGCCATTTTTGTAAACATGAATACACTTGCGAAGTTTTGACACCACGACAGGTTCCTTTCTCTCTCTCTCTCTCTCTCTCTCTCTCTCTTTTGTCCAAAATGAGTACTCTGGCGGTCGGCCGGAGCGCCTGGAGTGGCCCGCGCTACGTCAGTCCCTGTGATAAAGAAGATCGATGAACCTGAGGCAGGAACTGGCGAGACCTCTGGTTTGCAATCATACAACTTACATAAAGAAACCGTTAAATAAACTGAATTTGTGATTGATTTCGCATATTCAGCTGAATGTGCCGAACCTCACAGTACCTGTAAGTAAAAAAATGGGAAAGATTGTACACATGTACATCGGTAGAGGCATATAACGTATTGAACACACGTGCTGGGTGTCCACTAGCGCAGATATCTAGCTGTCGAGCGATGCTGACAGACTGCGATAAATGAGACATCTTGCAGCCGCGTTCATCGTATTTGCGAGCGTGGGCCTGTTTTTTCCCACTTGTCGGAAGCAACTACAGCACTGTACGCTGCGGCTAGACGGCCAGTGTGAAACAGACAATACATACACAACTCCCAGCATCTGCAGCAGACATAGATCCTAATAAAGCCATCGCATAGTGTGGGGTTCACATAAATCTATTTTGTCTCGAATTGCATTTGTTTATTATTTATATCATGCTTTTGTCTCGCTATCGGCTTGCTTAGGCTGTACCGTCAGTGGGTCCGCACGAAAGGAAGTCCCCGCATGTATTAAACAAATATCTTGTAAAGGCCTGACTGACTTTGGCTCGAATTACCTCTATTGCTGTTATGTTCATAGTGTGAAATGTACACACATACAAACACACACGCACGCATACACACACAAAACAAACAAAATTCAGAGGAAAAAAACGTTGGTTTCCTGAACCTAGTTTGTGTGTGTTTTCCGACCCTAAACTTTAAAAAACAAAACAAAAAAACTGGAGGTGGAAAATCAAAATAAGAATCACCGTGTAAGCAAAATAAGACAAACAAAAAACAAACAATAAACAACAACAACAAAAAACCAAACAAAAGCCTATAACAATCACACAAAAAGAAAAGAAAACATACACACACACGCACACAAACGATGCAGAAGGATGACGTTCTGTGAGTATGCGTTGAATTTACCGATTCCCCCTTCTTCTTTTTTTAAATAAAAAATAGCTGAGATTATGACTGGTGGGTATTTATTTATTTTATCCGTGTCACTATTTGCAGAAAATATCCAAAAATATTTAATTATTACTCAAAACGTTCTAGAGGTACAATACTGGTTAACGAACACTTTCAATATCTCCCTTTTATCTAGCTATACGCAAAACATCTAGTAAAAATAAGAAAAATTACGGACTCCAGTGTGGATCAACCGGTTTTTGTGAAACGGCCATTTTCTCGCCAATGAGCATCTTAATCAAAACATTTTAAAGGTCGCGAGATAATTCTTTTAGGGACAATATCCTAAACGTGAAGCTTGTCCGTCCTCAAACGCGGGCTCTAGTCGCTGTCACATTCACACACATGACACACACACACACACACACACACACACACACACACACACACACACACACACACACACACACACACACACACACACACACACACACACACACACACACACACACACGCACACACACACACACATACGGCGTTTCAAGTGGCGCCAAATCGACGTTCTCTAGCAAGGTTTGCGTAACTAGAGGTGACAGTATTTTTACCTTGTTACTTCTTTGCCAGAATGTTTGCGCCGCACGCCAGGAACGTCATGTGCATGCTCCGAAATGCGCTCCTATCCAGCCCCATTTCAAAGTCTACCGTATTTAAGTAAATACGGTAGAGTTGGCAAAGAAGTAGTAACACACACTGACGTGCCTAACACACGCACAAATCAGACTCACACGCGCACATGCACTCACTCAAACACATACTTGCACTCAAGTACTGAGACGGTGAAACTAATGTGTGCTATTTCAAGTTACGAAAAAAGGTAAAAGTACTGATCATAATCACTAGATCTCACTCACGACGCCCCCCCCCCCCCCCCCCCGACACACACACACACACACACACACACACACACACTTTTGTTTGTTTGTTGCAAACTAGTCTTACTTTTCTAGCGATACAGGGT
Organism: Semisulcospira habei; assembly: GCA_036245525.1. NCBI lineage: Eukaryota > Metazoa > Mollusca > Gastropoda > Semisulcospiridae > Semisulcospira > Semisulcospira habei. The sequence goes on from BTPG01000001.1 coordinate 96,605,960, forward strand.
TGCACCTTTGTGAAGAAGATAAAAGTGGATGGTTTCAGATTTCAAAGCACCATTTAAAAAAAAAATTATTATTTTCAATTTTTGGGAAGATTTACAGATTTACGTCCCCTGCAGAACACCCTTGGCTCTTCTTTCAGATATTCTACGATAATATATGAGGGCGGTTTTGGAAGATTTACAGATTTACCTCCCCTGCAGAAACCTTTGGCTGTTCTTTTCCACTTTTCTCGGTGTCTCGGGATTACATCCCTTGGCGAATTGCCGCTTTTTTTGTATTTTGTCAGCATCGGTATATCATACTGTGGCTGCTGAGTTTATTGGATGCTCTCTGCTGGCTGCTAAGATATGTTGTGGCTGCTCTCTGCTGGCCCATGACGACCGCGACTCTTCCACAACCTTTGAGTCACCGAGAATGCCTTTTTACGAGCAAAGATAACTCTGAACAATTCTCCAATACGCATGCGCGATTTCACTGATTATGGCTACCGGATTGTTCAGTTTCATCGAAGACTTGAACACTGTACGAATGTAATAAGAAATGGGATCAGATTTTACCCCAGAAATGATATCCCTTCTGAAAGGGAAGGTGTATCAAGCAGCTAGAGATGGGATGGCTATCAGTATATTCGCCATGCTTTGGAATCTAGACCGTCACATCGTCAATGAAGTACTTGAACACCATACGGAAGAAGACGGCCAAAAAACAACTCCTCTCATTATTGCCGCCAGAAACGGAGAAGAGAAGGTAGTTCAAGTCTTGTTGAGTAATTTCAACGTGAACATTGAGCAAAACGGGGTCGTCAAGTTCGATGGTTACGTGATTGAGGGAGCGACAGCATTGTGGTGTGCTGCAGGGGCTGGACATTACGGCGTCGTTCGATGCCTAATTGAGCATGGGGCTAATGTCAACCACCCGACACTCACCAACTCCACACCTCTTCGAGCCGCCTGCTTTGATGGACGACTTGATATCGTCCGCTATTTGATCGAGCATCAAGCTGATTTAACTATAGCTAACAAGTATAATAACACATGCTTGATGATTTCATGTTACAAAGGACACAGAGAGGTTGTGACATACCTGCTTGAGAAAGGTGCTAATCCAGATTGCAAGGCTCACTGTGGTGCTACTGCACTCCACTTTTCTTCAGAATGTGGCCATCTGAACATTGTGAAAGAACTTATTCGCTTTGGTGCTTCAATGCTGAAGAATGACCACAATATGACCCCCTTGACAATTGCTGCTGAATGTGGTAAAGAGGAGGTTGTGGAGTATTTGATATCTCTGACAGACTGTACCAGAGAGGAGAAGATTGATGCACTGGAACTTCTGGGGGCTTCGTTTGCAAATGACAAAGAAAATTACAACTTGCAGAAGGCCTATTACTATCTTCACATGGCCATGAGGGAAAGGCACAAAGAACCGAGCAGAATTATTCCCAAACCAGAATATCCTCCTGTGCCTGCATATGAGAACCACAGAGAATGCCAGACATTGAGAGATCTGGAAGATATTCACCACAATAGTGCAGCGATTCACATGGAATCATTGACTATCCGAGAACGCATCTTGGGTGCTGACAACCCTGAGGTACCACACCCTGTTATATTTCGAGGAGCTGTGTTTGCTGACAGTGCTCGCTTTGATCGGTGCATTGCCTTGTGGATGCATGCTATGGAGCTACGTCAGCGAAATAATCGTACCATCTCCAAAGACCTCCTGCGTTTTTCTCAGGTTTTCTCTCAAATGGTTCATCTTGGTGTACAACTTGATTTCCAGCATGTAGAGGGGGTTTTTCAGCATGCAGTGATGGAACTGGAACGAGATGTGGAGCGGGCACACAGGGAAGATGATGACAAGGACACTATGACAGAAATCTATCAGGCCAACATTCACACTTGTCTCTACTTACTTGTCATTGCCATAAAGATCTTTAAGTCCAGAGAGGAAGTTGATCGTCTCCATCGCCTTGTCTACCTCTTTTTGAAGCAGCGCCCAGCTCTGCGCAATGGCTATACACCATTGCATATGGCGGTGGATAGTGCAACGCTTGTGGATGACTTTCATGTAAATGACATTGTAAAGTTCCCAAGTTCTGACCTTGCTATCATGCTTGTTAACTGTGGAGCAGATGTCAATGCACTTGACTTGCGAGGGAACACTCCTCTCCATATTATAGTGCGTTACTCAGAACCAATCAATGACTTTGATACCTTGCTGCAGGTAATGCTTGTTCTTATCAATGGTGGTGCACATATGGACATCTGCAACCATGAGCGCAGAACACCCATCCAGTGTACCACAACTGGAGTGGCTGAGGTGATTTTGCGGCAGCATAATCAGCTTTCTTTGAAATGTTTGGCTGCTCGCACCATAAAAGACAACAATGTCACTTACAAATCCCTTGTTCCTTCTTTCCTTGAGGATTTCATCACTTTACATTGAGACTTTTTTCAGACTTTTTTGAGTTGATTTGTTATGTCATTTTTTTAACACGACCATGTTAATTGTTGAAAGTGAAGGTTTTAAGTTAGGTATTTTAATGTGAAATTGTTATACATAGATCTGTCCAAGATGATGAATTTTATACAAATTGAAGGGACCCATCACTGAGTAGTGTAAAAGTCACTTTAGCTTATAAAGTTATGTTGTAGTCACAGGGGATGCAAATTATGTTTATTGAATTCTAAAGAACTGCAGATTTAAAACTTATTGACAGAATTTATGTTTCTGGAGATAACAAGTGTAATCACTTCATTTGATTTCAGTTTAGTTATGTACCATTTCTTTACCTTTTTGTAACACGATTTATAAAGTTCATCAATACATCAAGTGGTCTGGTGTTCAACATACCTTCTATGCTGTTAGCAATCTTCTAAAGGCACTCTTATGAACAATGTGGGACTTTAATTGGTTTTATGTGTACACGTGATTTTTGTCTTCTCCAGAAAGGGGTTGCATTGTGTTCAGCTGGATGAATCCTGTTAGAACTAAGTGTTGATAATACTATGGTCACAAACACTACTAGTTGAAGCGCTACCGTTTGTTGGCACTACGTTTGATACCATTACCAGTATGTTTGATAACACTGTGGTTATTACCTAAGGTCGTGGGAACTAACCAGCATGTAGCGAACTGCCTACAAGTTCAAGGTTACGGAAGTCGGTGTCTTGATTAGTTGTAGCAGTGTGTGTCAGTGGAGGTACAGTCTACTGCTTTTGTTGTGATGGTAACTAACACTACAGCACTACCAGTACGTGGGCATGACATTGTGTTGATAGACCTACTCCTGTTGGGAATGTTGTAATGAGCGACTAAGCTCACTGCTGCTGCCACATGGTGTCACAATTGGGGCTAAACTCTGCGTTTTCAGTGTTTTGGTTGATCCCTGTCCGTGCATTTCATCTTTGGTCCTCGCGATATTCTACATGCCATGGGTATGTTGTCGTCTGTTCACTGTCTTTTTGACCGTTTTGTTTTCATCTGATATATTGTGTAGTAGGTTTAGTTAATGTGGTTTACTGTGCTCAGCATGTCGAGTTTCTATTGTTTCCTGTGTCTTCCAATACCGAGTTTAGGAGCGACATACATGTGGCCTGTAGTATAGCAATGGGACCAAAGCCGGTGCACAGGGACAGCTATCACCTAAGACGCTGAGAATACTGACTTTTCCGATAATGTGAGCAGCAACACTACATGGCAGTAGGAGGAGATAATTTCAGCTAAGGTCATGGAAATGTAATGTAAACCATGCTTTTTTGGCCCAAGACAAAATTGTTTACATTTGCATGGATGTGAAAACTGTCAAGTGTCATCTTGATTAAAAAACAAATTGACATGTACTGCTTAAAAGGACCTGTGTCGGGCAAGAAAGGATTGATAGAAAAAATGAATGTTCTTAGTATATCTTGCAGTACTGCTGGACAAAAAGGAATTACTTGTACTTGTAGTATTTGAATGTTGTGAAAAGAAAGACATTCCTGCTCTGCTTTTTCTTTTATGTACTTGTAGGTCAATTCCACAGACTGAAGATATGGGGAGTAGAAAACCTCAGCAGTGTATGTGCACACAAATGGATTGTGAAAGGAAGGGTAGACAAGTTGTAGTTAATCCAAGACAACATTGGGAGTCCGTTGTATCAGCAAATGTTAGTATTAAAACACACCCTGGAGCAAATCATCTCACACAGAAGAGGTCCAACACGGTAAGAATAAGAAATGAATTCTGTCTCGGTCTGTGTAGTGCAGATAATCGGTATGTACAAATAACTGTGTTCATGTCAAAACCTGTGCTTTGTTTGATACTTGCTTTTGTTAAGATATTAAATTACTGTTGTTTGATTTTTTTTTTTAATGTCTGCCGTACTTTTCTCTTATCAGGGCATTATTTTGTTGGTGTTTGCTCACCCAGAGTTTTAACCTTCTCTGTACTTCATGTTGAAACTTGCTATTTACACCTTGTCGGTCAAGACATCCCCATGCTGCTCATACTGTGAAAATCAAATTCTCACATGGCGCACTTGCTGCGCGACCAAGCACTACCTATGCCTGCCACAAATACCAGTCTGCTACCCTGATTACATACACATGTGTATACCATACGACCACACACACTCACATGTATGCACAGTTGCTGTTCCGTATGCATTGTGTATATAAATGTACGTAAGTGTACAGACCAGTCATCCAATGCATTTCAATTGCTCTAACAAATTTGTATGTGTGCATGCCGTCTGCGTGGACAAGTATGCATATAGTGTAATGTAATTGAAAATTGTATGCTCATGGCATGCACATGCATATTATGGAACTTTTAGTTGTATGGCAAATAATACATTTTTGGAAAAATTCCATCACTTTCTTACATGGGTTGTGCTAGTACTAGCACAGCGTCCTAGATGGAGTTTCTTCTCAAACTGAATGTAGATGTGCTTCAAACACGTGTCAGTTTCGGATGGACAGTGCCAGACTGGTTCCCACACTGGACAGGCATTCTTTCCCCTGAGTGTTACCGTTTTCACCAAGTGTAAGTTAGGGTATTGCCACTTTAACCTTCACCATACAATGCTAAGAACATAACGATCCTTTGAATGTGGATGACTTGGTCTCTCATGGTTTCATATAGGCAATGTGCCATTTATTTGTTGGATGTGGGCGACTTAGCCGCCCATGGTTTTCATATAGTGAGTCATATTCTGATCTTTTGGATGTGGGTGACTTGGGATAAGCGAACAGCTGTTTATGCTGATCTGTTAGGTATGGGCACCTACGTGGTAAAATTCGTACCAGTGTGTTGTTTTGTTTCTCTGCCGCGGTACTTATGCCAGTCAGTCTGGCTTTCCTCTCGCTGACGTGTACAGCCTTTGCAAAACTAACCCTAACCCTGGCCAGTAATACCCAGGGATGTTAAATGCAGTGAAATATTCACCTCCACCCCAGTACCAATCACGTGTACAAAAGACACAAAAAGCTGAGACATGCTGATCTCAAAACTATTCCAAAAAGCAACACAGACCACTGAAAAAAATGCAGTTAAAAACACAATGAAAGAAAAAATCGAACTTGGGGGAGTATATGCTAATGTCAAAAATTAAAGTTTAATTGCACAAATGCCAGGTTACAATAACATGAAAGTACCCATGTGTAAGTCGGATAACAGCCTGCTGTCATCAGCAAGTAGAACTATCAATTTGAATCACTATCATATATATGGGGATAGGGTATAAATGGAGATTGAGATAGATGCAGCATAATGCATGATTAAACCATGGTTTGGTTTGCAGACGCTGGCATTTCAAAGCAAAATTTCATTGAAATGCACCTGAACTAAATTCAGACCGACTTGGCAGGGGTCACACTCACTTTTCTAAAGCTGCATATGTCAAAGGCAATGCTGCCAAAACATTGCATATGATGTAGTCTCACTAAAAGAAATCATGTATTGATTTAATGAATAAATTTGCAAGATAATGCCAGGCCAGTGACTGAAATCTTAGATGACATCGTCACTGAGAGCTTTCCTCTGTTGGGCTTCTATGTCTGCGTCTGAAACAATCAGCCCTCATACACACACACTCTGCTGTACTACGCCATTAGCAACGGTGCAAATCGGCCTATAAGGGTTTCCCGCCACAATCCAGCTTGCATTCTGTTCTAGCCATATAGAAATGCTGAAAGTGCCCTTGTGTGGTTTGGTCAAAGTATGATCATTTCAAGCTTAACGTCCTGTGAAATTACTGTGCTGACTACAAAAATATGAGCAGCATTCTTGGTGAAATATCTCTTAATGAGTTTCAATTTCTAGTTCAACATGACATGCACATCATCAGGTTGACCCATCTAAGAGCAAGTCGGGAACATCAGAGTTACCACAGAGAATGACGTCTGAATGAACCGGTGCCCGTGTTTCAACATCGGTTGTCACTAAAGGTTACTGAGCCCGAAAGCTGGACTGAAGACATGCAACTGTGCTATTTAGCACTCGGCACACACAAACACACAGGCATACACACTCATCGTTGAGTCGCTGATGTGTGCACAAACTTTGTCAAAGTGTCTTTGTTAAGTAAAAATGTTGGTTATTGGAACTTAAGGAAAATGCAGCTAGATCTAATGAACAGATGATGTGTTAATTCTGTGCTGGGAGGAAAGCTCAGGATAAAAGATCATAATAATATGATAGTTACTGTGACGGTCTCTGTATTTGCTAAATGGCAGTAGGTTATGATAGCTAAAACACCTCTTTCTGCCACCGCTTTTGACCGTGTTCAGTGTTCACAAACATTTTCGTATTGATCAACTTTTATGGAAACTAGTCATTATTCCCGCCAGATATTTTATCTGGCAGTGGCAATTCTTATCGCATTTCGTTCTAACTAAAAACACCTAAACACATAGACAACTGCGTGCGGGCTGATATGTTTGCATATAAAATGCATTTTTTTTTTTTTTGGTAAATGCGAACCACAAGTTGTGTCGCTCGTGTCTACGGCTAGCCGAAGAAACAGACCATTGCACCATATACTGTACAATGTCAAATACATCTTACACATATTTCCTGGCTGCAGACATTGCAAATGCTGCTGTTATTGTATGGGCACCTAAACTGCCTGGGGTCATACAGTGAGGAATAACTAACTCAAGGCCTCTGTAATAGTATGGGTGCCTTTGTCACCCACATCGGAAGGATCAGGATATTCACTTTGTTTATGATTGTTTACTTGTTTGTTTACAACTTATACAGGGTTTTGTTATTTTCATGTCATGGAGATACATATGAGGAATACTTGAGTTTCATTCATATGTCACCAGAAACAAAGAAACTGAGAGAAAAAAGCAAACAGAAAGGGTGCCATAGTCACCCAGACCATTCGGTGAAGGTTAACTGCATCCTTGTACGTCAGTGTGAGCTCACGGATATTTTTATTTTATTTTTTTTTTTTTTGGGGGGGGGGGGGGGGGGGGGGGGGGCAAAACATGCTGTATGTTGTGGGTGAAAGCACACCCATACTTTATATGTAGTGGGTTATGTATGTCACCTAACGCCTATATTCCTGACTCATTACTGCAGGAGATGGATCGACCATGGTAATCAAGGGTAGGGCCAGATTAGCTTGAAGCCTGTTGGCGCCAAGCTAATCTGGCACTACCTTTGAAATATGGGTGATCCATCTCCCGCAACTGATACATAGTTTGGTGATGCATCCAAAATTTGGAAAGTTCGGTCATGGAGTTAACCTTCACCGATGGTCTGGGTGACTAAGACGCCCATTGTGTTTGCTTTTTTCTCAGAGTTTCTTTGCTTCTAATGACATCTGAATGAAACTTAAAGTATTCCTCAAACATGTTTGTTTTCATCCCTATGTCACACGACCAATCCCTTTAGCGCAAACTGTACCACATGACCGGGCTACAAAAACCCTTGTGGCGACAAATGGCGGACTTCTTGTAGCCCTCTTTATGACGCATCTTGCAATGCGAGTTTTATTCTATAAAAGATCACCAAAACGTTCTAAAGTAAAAAGTTACTTAGTGTTGTTCGAGACGGCAACGTCATGAAATATTTTAAATTAGGTCATAAGTCTATTATGTATAAATGTATATTCCTTTTACATCGATCATGTCTGGCTTGATCCAGGTGGAAAGATTTCGTCGTGATTTCTTTTATGAAAATAGTGGAGGAATAAAAATAAATACATCATTGGTAGCAGGGGTTTGCTGCACAGACCCTTGTATACCTTTGGGAGGTTAAAGGAATCATTGTACCCCTCCGGCCTTTAGTGTACAATGGGGTACAATGGTTCCTTTTACCTCCCTCAGGCCTACAATGCTCATGTGACCAATAACTTATAATATCTCCATGACATGACCGTAACAAAACACTGAATAAGTTGTAAACAAGTAAACACAAACAAAGTGAATATCCTGATCCTTCAGATGTGGGCGACTAAGGTGCCCATACAATTACAGGGTTCATTTTTGGAATGCACCCCACGCCAATTGATGTATTCAGTCTCATGTTGGCCCATTGCTTTTCCAGGTTGTGCGACATCGGCCGCATCATGTTACGTGCACGTGCGCCAGCCGTGTGTTTACTTCTTGCACAAAACTATAATTGATGTTTGAAACAAACCAGCTAACCACAACTGGCTTAGACTGAAACTGAAAAGGTACCCTGACAATTCGATCGGTTTCGTTCGCTGTGATCACTGTAGGAATGTGTCAGGGGTCATCACGCTACTCAACATAGATTCTAGCCTGCAATTGGTTCACTCATTAACTGTTTGACCAATGAGAACCATCGTTCTATAACTCTGACCTAATTCTCAGAAAACTTTTCACTTTGAAAGAAGGATTGTCTCCCTGTTATATCACCTTGGCGATGAATGATTGACCCATTGCTCATTGAATTGGCCCATTGAATTTTGACTGAAAAATAAACCCAGCAATTACAGAGGCCTTGAGGTAGTTATTCCTCACCGTACAACCCTGGGTGCCTTAGGCACCCATACAATAACGGTAACACTTGCAGTCAGTGTCTGCGGCCGCCAGATGTAACCTGGATCTGTTTGACATTGTACAGTATATGGCGCAATGGTCTCACTCTGTTTATTCGACCTGCCGTTCACACAAGCAATCCCCCACCCGGGTCTGCCCTGGGGGACTTGGGTGGGGTTAGGTATTTTTTAGTTCCCAGGGTCACCCTGGTCAGCCCCACAGGGTGGGTTTTTCTCTCTATTCTGGGGCATGTGTTTCTGTCTACCCTTTGTCCATTCACCTGTATTTGCCTTTTTAAAACTCTCCCTACTGTCTGCACTGCCTGTAGCTCTTGATATTGGATGTGTGTTGCTAAATGGTCTTAGCTTTATTTAGCCCCTTGTGTTAGGTTTATTTAACGTATTTGACCGGCTGGCGACATACATTCAATGTTCTGTTTATTTTTTTTTTTCACAAGCAGTGCAGGCACGTCCTGAGAAAGCCTTGTTGCTGTCGGGACGTTAAGCAATGTACAATCAATCAATCAATCACACAAGCAATACAACTTGTGGATCACACTTATAAAAGCAAGCAAACAAACAAAAACCTGCATTTTATATGCAAACATATCAGCCTGCATGCAGTTTCCTAAGCGTTTGCGTTTCCTATACGCAAATATATATATATTTTTTTAAATAGTAGGAATGAAATGCGGTGTTAAGCCTTGCCGGCTAAACTCTGGCGGGAATGATAAATACTTTCCATAAGTCTATGAACATGAAAATGTTTGGAAACACTGAACATGGTCAAGATCGGTGATGGAAGGAGGCATTTACCTATATCATCTACTGCCATTTAGCAAAGACAGAGACCGTCAAAGTAACTTCATATTATTGTGATCTTTTATCCCGAGTTTTCCTTTCAGCACTAAATAAACGCATCATCTGTTGATAAGACCAAGTTGCATTTTTTCTGCTAAAGATCCGGTAATCTGCAACGATTTTACTGAGCTTAGACAATGTTCAGGCACGAATCAGCGATTTAACGATCCGTGCATGGTGTGTGTGTTAACGATGAGTGCTAAATAACAGTTGCACATCTTCACTATAGCTTTGGGAGTTGGTGACCTTTAGTGACAACTGACGTTGCTAAAACGCCGGTATTTGTTTATTCAGAGGTCATTCTCTATGGTAACTATATTCCCTACTTGTTCTTACATGGGTCAACCTAGTGACGTTCATCTCATGTTGAGCAAAGAATCGAAACCGATTGAGAGAATTTTCACCCTGACGTTAGTGTGTGTGTGAGGGCTGATACTTTCAGAATCGGACACAGTAGCCTAACAAAGAAAGCTCTCGGTGACGATGATGTCTCGGGCGATCTCAGACTGTCACTGGCCTGGATGTATCTTGCAAAATTATTCTGATTACCTGTGATTTTTGTGTGAGGCTGCAACATGCGCCAATGTTCTGGCAGCATTTCGTTTGGCATACGAAGCTTTAGAAAAGTGAGTGCGACCCTTGACAAGTCAGTCTGAATTGTCCTGTCTAGTTCACATGTCGAAGTTTTGCTTTCAAATGCCAGTTCTCCTTATCATCAGCACACCAAACCATGTTTTAATGCTGCATTATGTTGTACCTATCTCGATCTGCGTCAGTTTATAATTTGTCCCCATGCATCATGGGGATTAGGATTGATTCGGATGTTCAGTGTCTGACTTACGCGCGGGTACTTTCATATTGTTTTTGTAATCTGGGGTTTGTGAGGTTAAACTTTCGTGTGTAGCGCTTGCATTTACTCCACTGAGTTAAATTTTTATTTGTGGTGTTTTTGATTGTGTTCTTTTTTTTTCAGTGGGCTGTGTTGTGTTTTGGCTTAGTTTTGAGGAGATCAGCATGTCTCGGGTTCACGTTTTGTCTTTTGTATACAATCATTGTTGGAGGGGAATATTTCACTGCATTCAACATCCCTGGTTATTGCTGGCCAGAATTAGGATGTACATGTCAGCCACAGGAAAAGCAGACCAACTAGCAACAGTCCCGAGGCACAGAAACAAAGCAACACTCTGGGGCGGATTTTACCGCGTGGGTGCCCATACCTTACAGATCAGGATAAATGGTTGTTCCCTTATATGAAAAGCAGCAGGGGTCAAAATATTCCGCTTTTCCGAGGATATCAGCGTTAATTAAAAAAAAATCCGCTGTTTACAAAAAGGCAATTCCGCGTGGAAAAAAAATAAAACGTAAAAAATCTGAAACGGTCGTGGTTCTTAAACGGCGCAGGTCCACAAGTTGTCAGATTCGTTTATCATTAACTTTAGGCAAGCTTCATTTTTCCAAGATGGCGTCTAGCGATGCAGGACACATTGTTGCTCGCGGCTAAACTTTTAATGAAACGGGAGTGAGAAAGAAATGGAGATGGGAGTGGTGTGAAAGTTAAGTCGAACCCTGACATGTTTGAACGGATATAAAAATAAAAGCACATTCTGAAGCTGGAATCGGTGGACGTGAGCAACATTGTGTATCACGATTCTTCGCGCCTACCCCCCCCCCCCTTTTGAGTTTTCGGCCCCTGGAATCAATGTCTCGCTTGCCTATGTAGCAACAATGGGCGCCTAAGTCGCCCTCATTCAAAAGATAAAATAAACGACAATCTACTTATATGAAAACCATGGGCACCTAAGGCATCCACACCCAATGGATAAGGATAAACGGCAGATTGCTTATATGAAAACCATGGGCACCTAAGGCGCCCACACCCAACGGATAAGAATAAACGGCAGATTGCCTCTATATAAAAACCATGGGCGACTAAGTCACCCACATTCAAAGGATCGTGAAGTTCTTAGAATCCTACGGCGAAGGTTAAATGGGTTAAACCAACTGAAACAAAACTTTTGTTCCGATAAAGTAGCTGCATCGCACCATTGTTTACAAAGTTTAGAAGTTTCTTTCAATATTAAAAGATTGATTGATTGAAATTCTGATGAATTGAAAAAATGATTGAAATTCTGGGTGTGTACTTGTGGAGTATGGTGAAGGTTAAACTGCAGGCTACAACTCGCAGAAGTAAACTCTGGTCAGGCTGTTTACCAGGATGAAAACCATATTTTGATGCTGATGATGTTTGAAGAGACATTAGATAAGAAAACCAACAGCCTGGACACATTTTGTAGGAGATGCTGCAGTTTCACAGTTATGTTAATTTAGTGGGTTTCCTTGTACAGTATTGTGTATGCAGAATTGTATGCTTGTTCAAGCAACATTATCCAATAAAGGGTTCATTGTTTACAATATAGATCTCCTTTGTAAGTGTTCTTGGTTTGTCTTTTGATATTGCTGCACAAAAGGAGTAACAAAATGGGTCGAAAAATTGTTGGAGAACCAGTTCTATAGGTCATTTTAGCACTCAAAGTACTGCTTTGAACTACTGTTATTTCAGTACATGTAATTATAAATCACCATGCATAATGCAGTGTAGTTGTCTTGAGTTTTTTGGCTCACGTGCGAAGCAAAAGTGAGTATGTTCTGGGCCAGTGGTCTGTCCGTCGTCATCTGTGGTAAACTTTAACGTTGGCATTTTCTTAGAGACTATTCAAGCTACAGTCTTCAAACTTGGCCGAAGGATACTTTGTGGCAAGACCTTTCTAAACATACCAATTTCAATGACCTCTCACAAATATCAAGGTCACAGGGGATCAGGAAATATATCAAAAATAGCTATTTTTGGACATAATTTATTTTTTCTCAAATACTATTCACAACTTCAAACCCAAACTTGATACAAAGATGCCTGATGGTAAGACCTTTATTTGCACACTAATTTGATTGATCCCTTGGAAAGGTCAAGGGTCACAAGAGCTCAAGAAATAAGTCTAAAATAGCCATATTTTTACAAAAGATGTTTTTTTTTCTTAATTACTATTCACAACTTCAAACCCAAACTTGCTACAGAGGTACCTGATGGTGAGACATACTAATGTGGATGACCCCTTGGAAAGGTCAAGGGTGACAAGAGCTCAGGAAATAGGTCAAAAATAGCCATATTTTGACAAGAAATGTTTTTTCTGAATTATTCACAACCTGAAACCCAAACTTGGTAGAGAGATACCTAATGGTAAGACCTATTTATGCATTCTAATTTGGATGACCCCTTGGAAAAGGTCAAGGGTCACAAGAGGTGGACAAATGTGTATAAAATGCCAATAATTGTAGTTATCAACATTTTTGCAAACTTTTCAATCTAATTTGGCACAATACCCCACCCGGGTCTGCCCTGGGGGACTTGGGTGGGGTTAGGTATTTTTTAGTTCCCAGGGTCACCCTGGTCAGCCCCACAGGGTGGGTTTTTCTCTCTATTCTGGGGCATGTGTTTCTGTCTACCCTTTGTCCATTCACCTGTATTTGCCTTTTTAAAACTCTCCCTACTGTCTGCACTGCCTGTAGCTCTTGATATTGGATGTGTGTTGCTAAATGGTCTTAGCTTTATTTAGGCCCCATGTGTTAGGTTTATTTAACGTATTTGACCGGCTGGCGACATACATTCAATGTTCTGTTTTGGTTTTTTTTTCACAAGCAGTGCAGGCACGTCCTGAGAAAGCCTTGTTGCTGTCGGGACGTTAAGCAATGTACAATCAATCAATCTAATTTGGCACAAAGGTAGCTGATAAGACCTTTCTATGTATTCTAATTTAGGCGACTCATTGCAAGGGTCATGGGAGTTTCACAGATGTGTGAAAACTGATTAAATTTTGAGAAAACATGGATTTTGTTAGTGCAGAAGCCATTCCTTTACTTATTGTCAGACGTGTGGATCGGTCATACATGTGAGCCATAAGGGCTTTGCCTTTCTTGTTTATGATTTTTTTTGTTGTTGTTGTCATTGGCACTTCAGGCAGTTTGGTGTGAAATCTAGGTTCATGCTACTAAAGCTCTTGTGTGATAAACTGAAAGTTGTACAAATTTTGTCTGTTGTGTATGCTTTGAAATGGAGAATAAAGTAAAGCTGAGAAATGACAGTATGCAGCTTCAGGGATGGCCAAATGTTGGGACCTTGGTTGGCACCTAACCAAGTAAAATCTGGGAACCAGGAATTTGGAAATAGTTAAGGGGTCCAAACCAAGCTTATCCTTGTGTTCCAGCTTGCCGAGCATCATATTTAGGAGCCATTGACCGGCATTTGGCCACCCCTGCAGATCGCTCATCTAACCCAATCAATCTGCAAGAGGCATAAATGCTCATCAGCCCCTGTAGGTGAATATGTGCCTCTTGCTTCAATATGTGCCTCTTGCTTGAATATGTGCCTCTTGCTGGCATAGACTGGTTACAAGAGAAATCATGCTTGTTATAAATGAGCAAAGATTGCAGTGTACTTGTCTGTAAAGCAGATCACACAGATTGTCCTTACATTGATCGCTTAACACTTTGCACGCCTTTTTTTACTTGAGGGATAACCTCTGCTGCTTGATGATTTTGTTTAACTATACTGACAGAGTCCACTTTGCCTTTTTAAGCATAAATCTAACCATCACGAATCCACCCAGGCCTGAAGAAATACTCTCGGTGTAAATGTTTGTGGTCGTGATTTTGTCCATATTTGTGATGGTCTCTGACAAAAAAAAGCTGACAAAGTCGCTCAGCTGATGTTCAGCAGAAAAGTGAACAATGGTGGTTTGGCTGGTTGTTGTACATTACTTAACGTCCTGTCAACAAGAAGACTTTCTCAGGACGTGCCTGCGCTGCTTATGAAAAAAAACACCAGAATATTGAATTATGTGGTCAGTCGGTCTAATATGATAAATAAACCTAAGACATGCTAGGGATGCTTCACCTTCATGCTGGCTAGTTTACACCCCCACAAAAGGAGTAAAAAAATCATTACAAAAGCAAAATATGTGCAGGGAAATTATATATACAATACATTAGCCGCAAACACAACTTGCCATCTCTTAGATGCAGCAGACCATTTAGCAACGCCTGCTGTGAGATGGCCTTACCTGCCTGCTCGGTGTAAAACCCCAATAACTAACCATTTGGCAACACAAGAGAGAGGGAAAAGGACACCTCCCCCATTATACCCGCATTGATGTATAAACACGGATATTTTGAAAGATCACCACCTCAACTCTCACAAAACCCCGCCTCAACACGCACCACGAGTGTATTTTTAGGAAATAGGACAATCCACAGACACCACCCCCATTTTCCCGCATCAATGTATAAAATTTTGGATTTTTTTTAAACATCACGCCCGCAACTTTTACAAAACTCCTGCCTTTCTCAGTGCACTCAGTACATTTTCAAATCACTGAAGAAACATTTGATTGGCTATCAACCCAGGGCAACGCATACACAAGCCATTCAATATCTCTTCTCCCTGAATAGCTGAATGGCCTAATTGCATACTCCAATGACGCTGTTGCATAAAAAGTTATTTTTTCATTCGTGGCAGACTGAAAATGTGTGTGCATACAAAATGTGTTTACGCATATTGCCGATGGCTTTCAAATCAATTGATCCACGAGACAGACTGGTGGACGATACGCAGTTTAGTGGCGGTGCATATTTGCTGAAGGTATGTTTTCAATAGCCTAGCAGGGACAGGGCTGTAAAGAATTTCCTTGTGCATTTAGTGTTTTGTTAGCTCACCGATTTTGATTGTGTCTTGTCACGTCGATGGACTGACAACATAAAGGCAGACCAAACCGGCTTCAACCTGTGTCTGTAATTAAGACATGGAAATATTTAGTGAAACACTCGACCTGTGCGTGCTTATCAATAGTGTAGAGTTTGGCTTTTAAGTTTCCTACAAGTAAATTACAGGCACTTGATAATAAATTACATAAGTTACTTCAATGTTACCACTGCAATTTTTATAAGTGAGTTAAAATAAGTTCTTTTAAGTGAGTTGACTAAAAGTACCATTACACATAAATCTGAAGACACATTTCAGCACCATTTGTGTTTGTTATGCCTTGTCAACACACCTAATGAACTTTAACAGCAGTTTGAACACGCAGCAAAAGCACACGCGTACTCGCACTTATTTATTTTGCGCTGCCGTTAGTGTGTCAATCTATTTTTAGCTGTTTCTCGTACTGATACCGTTGTATTTATGGAACGGAGTGGCGTCATTGTCAGGTTACTTGATATTAAGACGACATGTGCTGAACTGGATTCACCTGTCTAAATGAACCATAACTAGACCTGTGTGTAGTGTTTCATAACCATCTGTTACAAAAGTGTATCTCTGAACAGTTATGGAGGTAGTGGGCCTTTATAAGTTCTTGTCTCAAGTCATGAGGTTACTTGGACAAATTTATCAAGTTACATGAACAGCAAAATATCTTTTTTTCTCAATAAAATTTTGGTGGTGGAGCTGATGGTTTCAAATAGTTAGGTGCGACTTCTGTCTGTGAATTGTATGACAAATAAAGAATGATTGCCAAAACTTATATTTATTTGTTTAGAAGACCCTACTTTTGGCGTGTACAATGGCCCTTCATTGTCTCGTTTTGAGCGCCAGTGACTGAGCAGGAGATCCATTAACTTATTATGAAGTCACCAACAAAGAGCTGTGTGCTTGATCCCATGCCCACGTCCCTCATGAAACAGTGTATTGATGATCTCCTCCCACTGATTACACCATAGTTAATGCTTCTCTCTCTACAGGTGCAGTGCCCACTCAGTTTAAACATGCTGTTGTGACACCACTCTTGAAAAAAGCCTGGACTAGATCCAAATCACTTGAAACATTTTAGTCCTGTCTCAAACCTTCTGTTTATTTCAAAGATTTTGGAGAAGGTTGTTTTGAAACGGCTACAAAGCCATTTGTCTGGAAACGGTCTTTTAGAAATGCATCAGTCGGCATACAGAAAGGACCACAGCACGGAGACTGCTGTGCTGAGCGTCCTGGACGGTCTGCTAGTGAAGGCAGATGAGAGACTTGTCTCTCTCATTGCTCTGCTGGACTTCAGCGCAGCATTCGACACGCTCAATCATTATGTTTTGCTGAAGAGGTTAGAGGTGACCTTTGACATCTGTGGTACTGCCCTGGCCTGGTTCACTTCATACATGAAATATCATTCTCAGGCTGTTATTATTAATGGCCAGCTATCTGCTTCTAGTCCTTTATTGTCCTTCAGGGCTCCGTATTAGGACCTGTTTTGTTCATTTATATTCACAAACTCTGTCTGATGTAAATGTCGCCCATGAGTGGGATTTTCACAAGTATGCTGATGATACTGAATTGTCAAAAAGTAGTGCGCCTAGCCATTTCAGCTCCGCTAAGATGAGTGTACAATGTTGTATTGACGACGTCCTGTCCTGGATGACTAGCAACAAAGGGGCACAACTGAACTTTTTGAAGGCTTCAGTTCGCAAAAAGCTTTTACTGGGCTTCGGTATACATACCCACTTAGACAGTGACCACCCTATTGTCCCACCAAATTCTTTCGTCCGTTCAAAGCGAAAAGAGGCCCAACGGAATCTTGTGGCGGGAGACAGTAGTGGACGTCATAACTATTCTAAACGACCTTAGGTCATCTGCATAATTATAACCACTCGGAGACAAGATGGCGGATGAACCAGCGAAGGAAAAAAGAAAGTATCAGTTGACTTGCGCCGACAATGACGGACTCGGAATTGAAGAGAAGAAAGAGGAAGAGAGACAAGATACCCCTAAGTAGAATTGACATCGGACAAGGGAATATGGAGCTTGGCTTGACCGCCCATCCGGAATGTGTCGCTTTCCTGCTCTGTGAATCAGTAAGTAATCTACGGTCTTTGTCAATCTTCCTATAGTTCCGCGAGCTCTAGTGATTTTCAGAATTCATGATATTCAGTAGAATTTATGTCTTATTGATTTCGCAAGATTTTAAACCTGTTTTATCATATAGTTACAAGCTAGTTATCAGATTTTATGCTGCAAGGATCTGAACACTACGGTGTGTCTCAAAATTGCACATCGCTGGTCATTTTTGTCTGTGCGGGCTCTCCGTATTCACTCGATTTACAGAGGTAGTGTTTCTGCTGCAATGATGCATTTGTCATTTCCAGTGATGCTTTCAGTTACGTAGACTTCGATGTGTGAGATGTGAAATTGACTGCAGTGCAGAAAGTGGGTTTAAATACCAATGTTCTGTTTCATGTTTCCAAGTTATAAAGGATCAAAGGTCAAACTAGGCACTGTGGACGTTGGCTCGGTCGCTTTGCGAGGAGAGTCGAACAAGCCACGCCCCCGGCCGTGCACTGACGATGCAGCACGATCATTACTAGTAAATACTAGCAGGTCAAGTGGAACCTGCATTGTGATTTTGACAGCATAGTGATTATGGAAGGTTTATTCTACATTCTCGTGGAAAATTACGTCGAAGAGATGCCGGAAAACATCAGTACAGTGTACACTGACACGTGTGTACAGCACACTGATGACCTCGTGACCTGCAGTATTGCGATACACTGATAGTCGACCGGGTTCTGCGGCCTTTTGACGTAGGCTCATAAATATGCATATTAATTCAAAACCAGGCCGATACAGACGATAAATCCATGACTGCAACAAAAACAATACACCCTGCAAATGATGAATTGAACATTTGGCATTGTACTTACATCATAAAACTCTAAGATTGTACGCAAAGGACCCATACACATATTGTCAGCAGTATCTGTTGTAGACTGTTTTCTGACTGTGTTGAGATGCTTGATCCTGGGCAATATAACTTTAAGCGTAACACTGACAAAACTGAAGTCATGCCTATTGGCTCTCAGTCTCGCCTTAGTCTGATCAACAGCAAGTTTGCAAACATTGGTACCTGCAGTGTTCGCTTTGAGAACTGTGTCAAATATCTGGGTGTGAAGATTGATTCGATGCTCTCCATGCATCAGTAGCATATCAGTAGCGTCTGCCGGGCTTGTTTCCTTGAGTTGCGCAGAATCTCTTCCCTCCGACCGTATCTTACAGAAAGTGTGGCTTCAAGACTTGTAAATGCATTCATTACGTCCAGGCTCGATACTGCAATTCTGTACTGGCAGGTTTACCAGCAGACCAGATTTTATGCTTGCAGATGATTCAAAACAATGTGGCACGTCTCATCTTGAAGAGACGAAAGAGAGACCACGTTACACCTCTGCTGAAGCAGCTGCACTGGCTGCCCGTGAAATTCTGCTGCCAGTACAAAATTGCAATTTTCGCCTATCAGCATTTTGACGGATCTCTCCCGCTGTACTTTTCTGCCAAGCTGTTTATCAGCCTTCACGTATCCTCCATTCCTCCAGTGAAAAACTTGTAAAAATCCCGAAGCTTAACATGAAAACTGTCGGAGAGCGTTTTTTCACCTTTTTAGCCCCAAGTGTGTGGAACTCGCTGCCAATTGAAATGCAGAATCTGCCCACATTGTCACAGTTCAAAGCTCACTTAAAGACTTTTCTTTTCTGCCGGGCATTTAACAGTTCAACTCGCTCACCTTTAGCTAACTGTTGACTGCCTTTTATTCTGATTCTGGGGGAAGTGGATATAAGGTGATGGGAAGGGATGGGGTGGGTTAAAGTAGTTTATAATTGTGCATGTGTCTGAGAGAGTGTGCTGTTTTGCCTGCACAGTGAGTCCAGTGTTTTAATGGACAACAGCGCTATACAAGAACTATTTATTATCATTATTTCTTTTTCCATGATCTCTTTCATTCCTATCTTTTTCCCTTCTTCTAAAAAAGTTGTTTTCATTTCTTCAACATTCATGGGTTGACTACGCATTTTATTTTGAATTTCAGATTTTTGACGTTTGAAATCATCCTGCACTCTTTTAAATTCATTATCATCGAGTTTATTGTCCTCTAAAGCTTTACTAATATTAAGTTTCATACTGCTCAACTTTGCTCAGCAACAGTACTTAATGCTTCTTGCTTTTGTATCTTCTTATGTAATCTTTTGTTAAGGGCTTCCAAACCAAAGCATGTGTCAACACTGACACTTTGAACAACAATCCCAATGACACTCCCAACTCCCATTGCAAACGGCGCAATACCACCACCAACACAACCAGCTTAAACAACACCAACAGTCATATTTATGTTGTGTACAGAATTGAAAGCCATGTACCATCTTTTACACCTTGAGTATTTTTCCTGTTCACTTTCCAAATATTTTAATGCTTCTGTAATATTTATTACACGAAACGAGTCAGCACTTTGAACCTGTAATCTTCCATCAGGTATTTGCTGATACAAGTTCACCATTTTTTATGATATATATTTCAAAATAAACTTAATCAGCAATTACATTTTGCAACTCCTCGGGTAAGTATAATTTGCTAGAGTAATAAAAGAAAACAAGATCTATGTGTGTCACTTTTATGTAATTTAATGAAAATAAAATTAATTTATCGACTACTACTTTCTCTCTTGGCTGGACTTCGCGAACGAAGATTTTATAGGAGTTGCCCACGACGTCTGCAGGCTTGTTCGTGGCTGCGGAGGCCAATCCGGGACAGGCAGGTTCGACCGCAGTGGCTGCAGGGGAAGGTATGGCCAGAGTTCTGAGTTGCGGCATCTCTGTTCTTTCTCCTGAGCCGCTTGTCCTTAAGGCTAGCTCTGCGAGAGTCCTCAAAGGAGACAGCTGCCTTGTAAACTACTTTAACAGCTGTATAACTGGAGAGATATATAATATGGGTGGTTTTGGACAATTTATATACACCTCCTAATTTTATTATATTTGCCCACAAAACACACACTTCGTCACACCATGCATTTTCCCCATATTTTCTTTATTTTTATTTGAAAAATAGAGAATAAGAAATTTGGACAATTTCTATACACCCCAAATTTCCACTATTTTTGACCCACAAACTACCACACCTTCACTCCGCCCATTTTTCTTGGTTTCCCCTTACTTTTTTCCGGTAAAATAGATATATAATGAAAGTACAAAAATTTATTAACACTCATCAGTTATGTTCCCCGCACAGAGTAAATACCGTCAAAATTCCCCCCCCCCCCCCCCCCCCCAGTTAATTAATCTATCGATGATGTAAGTGTCAGCGTCTATTTGCCTTGCTTATGTGTGTCGTATTGCGGGAATTTCCGATTTGGTTAGGCAAACATCACACAACAGTTACTTCCCTTAGAAATCTATTTGTAGCGGCTTACGGCTTTTGCCGCTCACATTTCTGAGAAAATAGATACACAATTACTCGCTTTTCTATAACAACCAACTAAAACAAGATTAATAAGACTACTAACAATGTTCACATCTCAAGCAGTTGTATGATTAGTTAGCGCTACAGACCTGTAAATCAATTAATACAGAACCGGTCGCCGGAAAGACACATTGCATAACTTCCTGTTTCGATCGATCTTATATTTATATACTAAAGAATAACTACATTGTCCTGGGCCGAGGCTGGCCTGGTTGTCTCGAACCCGTTACACATGTACCGAGTAGATCGTGGTGCAATTTACTAGGTACGTGTGTGCGTAGGTTCGAATCACCTAAAAAAATCTCACAAATTTTTGTTTCGATAAATGACTGAGCTGTGAGATTCTCATCTGGGGTGTGACGATCCAATAATTTAAATAATTACAAAAATGCCGGCAAATAAATAAATAAAACAAAATGTGCGCGCACGGGTAAAAAAGGGGGGTGATAAGGGGGTTAAGGGGTGGTAAGGGGATAAGGGGGACTGGGTGGGGTGTGTGTGTTTGTGTGTGTCTGTCCTGTGTGTCCATCCTTCCCTCGTCCCGTCTAGGTGACGGAACACCGCATCCGATTCTCAATGCCTTTCCAAAGGAGGCATGTTTGAATCTTCCCTTGAAAAGGCCATTGAGAATCGGATAATAGACGGGATTTTTGTTAAAAATGTTAACACCCCGACTCATATGATATCAGCTTTAATCTGTGGCACGCTATCACTTGCATGCTGTGGTCAGCCTGAACGAAATCTATGAATAAGATGCGGTTGAATATGACACAGTAAGTGGAAGCAGAAGCAATATATATAACGAAGCTGAAACAACCAAAACTTAATTTTGTTTCTCATTTTCACGTATTTGCGCTCAAGTCTAGGTTTAGAGCGCAACTGTGAGAGATGGTGGTATGTCGCGTTAGTCACTCACTGTCTCTGTTTGTTATTACAAAGTTAGTTAAAAGAGCTATCTTAACAACCGCGTTAGTAACCGGTCTGGCGCCAAACGCTGTTGATTAAGCTGTGCTCAGCAGCGTTGGACCGAGCGGTGTTAACAGAAGATTGATTCTTTCAATCATAGTCATTGCTATCACTTCCATACCATAGACAACTAATAAATTCAAGGCAAAACACAGAGTTTAATGTCTCTGTTTACAAGGGTCTTATAAAGCTGTGTAATCTCATGTGATCGTTGTATCCAGCGTATACAATGACGTAGGGTCTTAGAAACGAAACTAAGTGCGCAGTGGCTAATTGAGTATACAGTCGTTGCGTGTCGCGTGACATACAACCGGTGAAGTGTGAGTGCATGTTTGTTTGTGGGTATGTCTGTCTGTCTGCCTTGTTTGTCTGTCTTTGTCTATGTGTGTGTCTGTATGTCTGTGTGCGTATGTGCGTGTGTGTTTTTGTCTTTGTCTCTGTGTGTGTGCGTGCATTGTGTTTGTTTGTCAGTGCGTGTGTGTATGCGTGTGCGTGAGTATGCGTGTTTGTGTGCATGCATCTGTATGTGTGCATGTGTGTATTATATTAATCGGAATGCGTCTGCATGTAATGTGTGTGTGTGTGTGTGAGTATGTACATCCCATAAACCGGGGACACACACGGGTTATACACCCACAACCGGGGACTTCCAGTAAATGGGGGACGTCGCCGGTTCCAGACGATTTGAGTTATCATTTGCGACGTATATTATGACTGAAAACAATGTTACTGGTGAAATATGAGCAAAATCTGACGTATTCGGTTCGTATGGTTACACACACACACACACACACAAAAATGACATACACACTTGATAACATTTTTTTTTTTTTTTTATACCTACAGATACTTGATAACAAATTTCCAAAGTCACCTATAACTGACAAATTACTTTTCAGGTAACTTTTTTAAGTTCCTATAAGTTAGTTGACGCAAGAAGTTATAAGTGTCTTAAAATAAGAACATAATTTCTTATAGGAACTACCCCACCAGGGTCTGCCCTGGGGGACTTGGGTGGGGTTAGGTACTTTTTAGTTCCCAGGGTCACCCTGGTCAGCCCCACAGGGTGGGTTTTCCTTTCTATTCTGGGGGCATGTGTTTCTGTCTACCCGATGTCCATTCATCTGTATTTGCCTTTTTAAAACTCTTCCTACTGTCTGCACTGCCTGTAGCTCTTGATATTGGATGTGTGTTGCCAAATGGTTTTAGCTTTATTTAGGCCCCATGGATCCACTCTCATGACGACCACGACTGGACTCAACGTAGCATGTTGGAACATCCGAACCATGCTCGACACAGCAGACAGCGGATGCCCTGAACGTCGCTCCGCCCTCATTGCCCATGAATTGCGGAGGTTAAACATCGACATCGCCGCTCTCAGCGAAGTACGCCTTCCGGAGGAAGGCAGCCTCCAAGAACTTGGCGCTGGCTACACCCTCTACTGGTCAGGCAGGCCTGCATCAGAAAGACGGCTCTCAGGTGTGGGCTTCATGGTGAAGACCCCCATTTCGACTAAGTTGGAAAACCTACCAACGGGTCACTCCGACCGCATCATGTCCATGCGCCTCCCACTGAGACACCAGCAATACGTCACGCTTCTCAGTGTGTACTCCCCAACCCTCCTGGCAGAGCCTGCAGAAAAAGATAAGTTCTACTCTGACCTGCGCAGCCTCCTGCAGAGCACCCCTGCAGACGACAAAGTCATCATCCTTGGCGACTTCAACGCCAGAGTGGGCCAAGACTCTGAAGCCTGGAAAGGAGTCCTCGGCAAGCATGGCGTTGGGAACTGCAATGACAATGGTCGCCTACTGTTGGAGCTCTGTGCAGAGCAGCAACTTGTCATCACCAACACTACTTTCCAGCAAAAGGACAGTCGAAAGACCACCTGGATGCATCCTCGCTCCAAGCACTGGCACCTTATCGACTATGTCCTAGTGCGTCAGAGGGACCGCAGTGACGTCCTCCTCACCAGAGTGATGCCCAGCGCAGAGTGCCACACTGACCACCGCCTTGTTCGCTGCAAACTCAGGCTCCGCCTCAAGCTGAAACCCAAGAAAGGGGGCCCCCACAAGAAAAAGCTTGATGTTGCCAGCCTTCAGCGTGACGACAAGAAAGCTGCCCTTCAGGCCGCTTTACAGCGCATGCTCAAAGACACAGTTGATCCAGCAGACTCCTCCCCTGAAACACTCTGGGAACAACTCAAAACTGCTATTGTAAAATCCTCTGTGGAAGTCTTGGGCTTTGCTAGAAAGAGGAACAAAGACTGGTTTGACGAAAACGACGTAGAGATCCAGGAACTTCTAGCAAAAAAAAAGAGCCGCCCACCAGGCCCACCTAGCCCAGCCTTCCTGCCCTGTGAAGAAGTCTGCCTTCCGCCTCATCTGCAGCAGTCTCCAGCTCAAGCTTAGAGAGCTCCAGAACGAGTGGTGGTCCAGACTCGCACAGAGGACCCAGCTCTGCGCTGACAACGGTGACTACAGGGGCTTCTACGAAGCACTGAAAGCAGTGTATGGCCCCAGGCACCTGGTACAAAGTCCCCTGCGAAGTGCTGATGGACAAGCACTCCTCACAGATAATACCTCCATCTTGAACCGCTGGTCGGAATACTTTCAGGACCTCTTCGGCGCTGAACGCACTGTTCAAGAAACAGTCATCCTCCAAATCCCACACCTTCCACTAAAGGTTGAATTGGACGAACCGCCCACCGCCGAAGAGACCCTCACAGCCATCCACCAGCTCAAGAGTGGCAAAGCAGCAGGCATTGACGGAATCCCGCCAGAGATCTGGAAACATGGAGGCCCAGCACTGCACAACAAGCTCCACGACCTCTTTCTCTGCTGCTGGGAAAAAGGAACACTACCAAAGGATCTCCGTGATGCAGTCATCATCACCCTGTACAAGAACAAAGGAGAGAAGTCTGCCTGCTCTAATTATCGTGGAATTACCCTGCTGTCCATTGCCGGGAAAATTCTTGCAAGGTTGCTCCTGAATCGGCTGGTACCTGCCATCGCTGAAGACCACCTCCCAGAGGGCCAGTGTGGCTTCAGAGCCAACAGGAGTACCACCGACATGGTCTTTGTGCTGAGACAGCTTCAGGAGAAGTGCCGCGAGCAGAACAAAGGGCTGTACGTAACGTTTGTCGACCTAACAAAAGCATTTGACACTGTGAGCAGGCAAGGTATGTGGCAGATCCTGGAGCGACTAGGTTGTCCCCCAAAGTTCCTCAACATGATCGTCCAGCTCCACGAGGACCAGCAAGGCCAGGTGAGACTAAACAGTGACCTCTCAGAACCATTCCCCATTCGCAACGGCGTGAAGCAAGGCTGCGTGCTGGCACCGACCCTCTTCACCATCTTCTTCAGCATGATGTTGAAGCAGGCCACAGTGGACCTCGACGATGACGACGCAGTGTACATCAGGTATCGTCTCGATGGCAGCCTGTTCAACCTCAGACGACTGCAGGCCCACACGAAAACCCTAGACCAACTGATTCGTGAGCTGCTCTTCGCTGATGACGCTGCCCTCGTTGCACACACAGAGAGAGCCTTGCAGCGCATTACGTCCTGCTTCGCAGATGCTGCCCAGCTCTTTGGACTCGAGGTCAGTCTGAAAAAGACAGAGGTTCTCCATCAGCCGGCACCCAAGGAAGAGCATCGCCCTCCCCACATCACCATCGGCGAGTCCGAACTGAAGTCTGTACACCAGTTTACCTACCTTGGCTGCATCATCACGTCAGACGCCAAGCTGGACAAGGAGCTGGACAACAGGCTGGCAAAAGCGAACAGTGCTTTCGGGCGACTATTCAAGCGGGTGTGGCACAATCAACAGCTGAAAAAAGGCACCAAGATCAGCGTGTACAGAGCTGTCGTCCTCACCACCCTACTGTACGGTTCCGAGTCCTGGGCCCTCTACCGCAGCCAACTACGACTCCTCGAACGCTTTCACCAGCGCTGCCTGCGTACCATCCTGGGCATTCACTGGAGTGACTATGTCACCAACGTCGAGGTCCTTGAACAGGCGGAAACTGTGAGCATCGAGGCTTTGCTACTGCGGATACAGCTTCGCTGGGCGGGGCACGTCTCCAGGATGGAGGATCATCGCCTACCCAAGATCACTCTGTTCGGCGAGCTCGCCACTGGACACCGAGACAGAGGGGCACCAAAGAAGAGATACAAAGACGGTCTCAAGAAGTCACTTAGTGCCTGCCAAATCGACCACCGCCAGTGGTCTTCACTTGCTGCGGACCGTGACACCTGGCGCTCCACCATTCACAAGGCAGCCGTCTCCTTTGAGGACTCTCGCAGAGCTAACCTTAAGGACAAGCGGCTCAGAAGAAAAAACAGAGTTGTCATAACTCAGAACCCTGACCAGACCTTCCCCTGCAGCCACTGCGGTCGAACCTGCCTGTCCTGGATTGGCCTCCGCAGCCACGAAAATGCCTGCAGACGACGTGGGCAAGCCCTATAGAATCTTCGTTCGCGAAGTCAAGCCAAGAGAGGCCCCATGTTGTAGGTTTATTTAACGTAGTGGACCGGCTGGCGACATACATTCAATATTCTGTTTTTTTTTTTTTCACAAGCAGTGCTGGCACGTCCTGAGAAAGCCTTGTTGCTGTCGGGACATTAAGCAATGTACAATCAATCAATCTTATAGGAACTTAAACATACGAAATTGTAAGTTCTTGACTCAAGTCACAACTTAAGTCACAACTTACTCAGACAGATTTGTTAAGATACAAGGACAATGAAAAAACTTTTTTTTAGTAATAGTCTGGTGGTGGTGGTGGAGCTGATGGGGTTAAATAGTTAGGCGGCATGACATCTTTCTGTGAAGTGTATGACATTAATAAACGATTACCAAATCTGATTTTTATTTGTTTAAAAGATTGTGTAGTTTTTCTGTGGTTTCCTGAACACCGATCTTTTTTCCTTCCGCTAAAAAACTAGCCTTCAGTTCTTCAACATTCACAGGAGATTGACTACGCATTTTATTCTGGATTTCAGATTTCAGCTGTTTGTAATTATTTAAATCATCTTGGACTTGCTTAAATTCATCGTCATCAATAAAATTATCATTCAATGCCTTACTGATAATAAGTTTCATACTGCTCAGCTTTGCACCAGCCAGCGTACTCAATGCTTCATGTTTCTGTAATTTCGTATGAAATCTTTTGTTTATGGCCTCCAAACCAAAACAAGCCAGGCATGTAGCAACGCTAACACCCTCAACTGCAATTCCAATTAAACTTAAAATTCCTGTGGCAAACAGAACAATACCCCCTACAGAACATCCAGCTGAAACTGCACCAACAGCCATTGAAGTGTTTTGAACAGAATTGAAAACAGTCTTATACCGTCTCTTACATCTGGAGTACCTTGCCTCTTCACTTTCCAAATATTTAATTGCTTCTGTAATATTCATTAAACGAAATGTGTCTGCCTGTAATGTTTTATCTGATGCAATTGGTACAGCTGTCGCATGTGGATCAGGCGCAAGCGTTGATTCAGTCGGCTCAAGCGTCGGTAGTATTGGATAGAATTTAACCATTTTTTTTATTGACAAATATTTTTTATTTAATCAATGATTACATTTTGCAACTCGTCAAAAGTATACAATTTGCTGGCATAATAAAATGAAACAAGATCAATGTGTTCAAGGTTTATGTAACTTAGACGAACAAAAGTTGTTTTGTCGACTAATATCTTGACAGCTAGAATACTGCTCGAAACTTCAAAAACATCTACATTTTTTCTAATAGCAATAAAGACCTTTGTTGATTCTGATACTGTTTCATCCCATGTAAGTTTTATTCCCTGTGCAATATTTGCCTCTTTCGCAGAAGTTACAGATTTCATGATAATTTCAAATACTATTGTCGCTTCTCTTGCAATCAGAAAGTTTTTTGGTGCAAACAGAACAGAAGTATCAGATCTGCCCTTCCTATTTGTAAGAAGATACCTCCGTTTCTCATAATTTTCAACTTTCAGTTTATCTCTGCTATTGTTGTCTGGGGCAAAGCTTGGAACAAGGCTTACAATCAGCGGCCCAGAGTTAACAACTTTTCTAAAAACTAAGACACCATCATCAGTGTATACATAAGGACTAATAAATTCAAACTTTATGTCCCAGTCAATTGTGGGTGCTGGCGTAGGTGCAGGAGGCACAGGTGAAACTACCCACTTATTAGCTACATGTATTAAGTTGTAAGGCACATTATTTACTGGAACTGGTACAGTAACATCATGCAGCTGACCAAGTTTAGGAATCTGTTTTTCACCGTCTCATGTCGACAATTACTTTTCTCTTGTACATACCAGTCAAATCAAGTTCGAATCCATACACCTCGCTGATTTCTCCCTCCTTCTCAAAATCCTGTACATCTGCCAAATCTTTCAAATCTGTTACAGGACACGCAAATGGTATGATTCTCGACTTTGGACCAACACTCATTTTTATAAACAAAAATAAAATTATTTAATTTCCAACACAACACTAAAATCATGCATTACAACTGGTTTGTTATCCTGATTAGTTACAGATATACACAGTGACTCGAAGAAACTAGAACCTAATTTTTTAAACTGTAAATTAGGAAATCTAACAGCCACACTTTCGCAATAGGGTGCAGTTCCAGTTGGCATACATCTCAACAAAGTTGAAGGCTTTCCATTGTGAACATAATTGACAGGACTTCTTCCAGTTATTTTATCTTTTTTGGGTGTTAGTAGACTTCCTCCTAATATTATTGATGATAATACCCAATCTTCATCTGGAAATGTAACTAAAAAAACAAGTAACCTTCCTAGTCTAATTGATAATGAATACTCACTACCTTTTGGAAATTCTAATGTAACAAGTAAGTTAGCTGGATTTAAAGTTGCTTTAATTTTAAATCCATTTTGTAGCCATTCAGCTAAAGTACAAAAGTCATAATACCCAGATCGTAAAGTATCACCAATCCTAGTGCCATCAGCTACAAAATAAGTTATATCATCTTCTACATTAAACCATTTTACACTATAAAACATTTCATGGATAGCTACAGCCTTGCTACCATCCCGATTATCAATCCCATTAGTTAACCACACTGGTTTGCTTGTGTCAAGATTTGTTACGGTAATAAACATTTTTATTATCTCATATAAAAAGAAGGATGGAATTTAAATCACCAACCATTACCTCTACAAACGCATTTCAATTTAATGTGGATGCTAAATACAATGTTGCACCTACTTATGAACAGAAAATAATTCAACTAAATCAACTAGACATAGCTGTAAACGAACAAGATTTATTTCAAGTGAAAGTACCCAACCCCTTTGACCATTACTTAAACCCTCCAATTACAGACGATGCTACTGCAAGAAAGTGGTCTTCAAGTCCACTACAGATGTTTCAAAACCAACTTAACTTTGCCATACTGTGTTCAACTACAGGCTGTGGTGTTTCATTCACAGACCATTTGAATCACTCAAACAAACTTATTTAGGTCTGTGTATCGTTTCCACACATATTACCAGCTTAGACGTATTTTGTCAGAACTTCATACCCCACTACCATCTGAATCCAGTTTTAACAGGTTTAACAACCCCATGGATATGAAAGCATTTGAACGCATAAGTAATGAATTTAACATAAGCACTAAGTATGACTTTACACAAAAACTTGATGATCACAACGGCATGGGTACATTGTATTATGCTATGAGTCACAGACAATATCCACAAGATTACTACCCTGGTTACACTTCATTCTCATCAAAATCACAAGTCTGGTTAAGATCAATAGAACAGAAACAGTCTAATGCCTGGACAACATTTATTTTAGACAAGAGTGACGGGTTTACTCAAGCGGGAGTCGAGCGCGTAAATGAGTCTATCAGAACATATGTCTGGTGTATACTAGGAGCACAATCACTAACAAAATCAAATATTTTAAACGGGAGTGGCAAATTTGAAGCACAAAAACAATTTCTTGCAAATCTTGAAGATTCATTTAATTCAGTGGTTGATCTCCCAACAAGCATACAGCGCTACCAAGACGTTCTCAGATATGCGAGATCAAAAGTTGATTTTGTAGTTGGCATTCGGTTATACATGTTACCGTCTGACCTTCAACTCCAAATGGGGACAATCACAAATTATAATAATGAAATCATTGTTGCTGGTCGTGATCAAAAATTAGGACTCAATCAATCTGTAAACTTGGGTGCCACAACCACACATGTACAGTCATTAAAACCATTACACATGGTAACACCCCTGGCCCCGGCCCCAACACCGGCACCCATACAACCAGTACAGTCAGCCCTGGATCCAACACCAACCCTTGACACACATGAGTCAGAGAGAACTGCATTGGTAATAGGTCTAATGGGGTTAGGGGTTTTACTTCTTTATCTGTTTCATTAAATAACCCACCATCAACCCTCCTACTGTAACCAAAAAGACCCACACATGCTCTGCCATAAACCCTACTACCTTCGCTGCAGTAGTGATAAGCCAACTGACAACAGTGCCTATTATACCAGGCAAAGCGTCCATTGCTTTCAGAGCCAATTTCTTAAGCAAGTCTGATATGTGAGACAACTGTTTCTTTACCCATGACTGTAAATCTTTTGGGTCTGTTGGAGGTGCTGGTGGTGCTGGCGGTGCTGGACCCCCACCACCTCCAACCCCGGAGACAGCACAACAGTACTGATAATAAATCCAAGAGCAGTAATTAAACTAGCAATTGTGATATCCTGTTCTCTGAAAAGTGTTTTCAATCTCTCAGCCAGAGTAGTGTCTTCGTGAAGTATTTTCTGAATAGTTTCTCTAATCCTGTTGACCTGTGTTTTCAGTTTTTGTCTTCCAATACTTCTAACCTTCCTGATCTTTCTATCTGCAAATCATTTAATCTGTGTTGGATTCTTTCTTTCATTTCTGTGTCAAGATTCCCATTGTCTGCTGTAGCCAGTTTCTCTTTTTCACGTTCTGTGTTTATCAAGCTCACCAAGTTTGGCTACATTATTTACCATCTCACCTCTTATCGTCTGCAATGATTTATCCAACCCTATAATCTCCCTCATTGACAAAGGTGGGTTATCTATTGTTTTCATAGCATCATTTATTTGCCCTTCAGTAAATGAAGTTTCTTGTATCACTGTGTTTGCTATTTCTGGTAGGCTTGTTACTGGTGCCATTTCAATTTCTTGCCCTGTTGGCAACTTTGTTTGTGTGTCATGGAGGGCACTAACAAGACGCAGCATGACAGGAGACCCACCAATACCAAGTTGACGCAAGGCGCCAACACCTTCATTTTTGATTGTACTTAAAGCTCTAAACTTGCCATGGTCTTTTTTATTAGTCAATAGTACTTTTCCTTTGTCAACAGTATTTAAATATAAATGACCCTTGCCATCAAGTTCAAACTGATTAGGGTCTATGTTGTCTGGGCGGTCACCAACATGATTATAAAACGAGTTCACTTTGGTTTCTAAAAGTTCATGATGTAAACTGTAAGTATTTCTTGTACCAGTCATTCTAGTCATATCTGTCATATCTGTTGTATTACCAAAATCATTCATGTCATCCATTTCAAAATCTTCATGACCAAATCCT
This sequence comes from Semisulcospira habei, assembly GCA_036245525.1. NCBI lineage: Eukaryota > Metazoa > Mollusca > Gastropoda > Semisulcospiridae > Semisulcospira > Semisulcospira habei. Next base: position 96,637,696 of record BTPG01000001.1, read on the forward strand.
CCCGCTGCCATTGTTTTATTAATTTAATATTTTTTATTGTGCATAATAAAAATGACACAGTCTTACGGATCAAAGTTAGACCCATACAGAAAACTACGTGAGCCTCTTGGTGTTAAGGGCATTAGACAATCAATCGTCATTACAAACAATCCAAGTACCGTAGACCAGAATCAAACACTTCCAGTCAAGTTTCCAAACCTAGGTCCCAGTGATGTTATTGTTCCTGGCACTGCACGCCTTGCATTTAATCTTGAACTATCATCAGACACAGATGTAAACAGAACACTAGTTAACAATCTTGGTAGAGCAATTGTTAGAACTATTAAAGTAAAACTTGAAGGACAGGAAGTGTTTAGTCTTGACGATGCTGATGTGTTTTACTGTTACAAAGATCTTTGGCTCACAAGAGAAGAACGAGAGGATCGTATTTACCAAGGCATACAGACAGATAATGTTGGTAAACTTCGAATCGATGCAACAGATAAATCAACGTCAGCAGCCAAGGACGTTATAATGGCCGAAACATGTGGAACCAGATTTTACATTCCACTTGAGTTTGAAATCCTGACAGCACATTTGCCTTATTACCAAGGAGCACTGAATGACCGTCTGAGCTTTGAACTAACTTTCAATGACTACTCCAAAATTATTAAATCACCTAATCTCAGTGCATCATATAAGATTTCTAACATCTCCTTGGAATATGAAATTATCACACATGATTATTTAGCTACTCTCATTCAAAATCAGTACAAGACAAAACTGCCGATTTATTATGACAGGGTGATTAGACATAGTTTAATACCCAAAGACAAGAGCGACCCAATGTGGAACATAAACTTGAACACACCTGCCAGGTCACTGAAAGGTATACTCATGTTGTTTGTTGAACCTGCGGCTCCATACAAACGGGATTCAGAAAAATTCTATAATCCAAAGATTACACATTTGTCTTGTACAATCGAAGGCCATCCTAATCAAGTGTACGCTTCAGGTTTGTTACCTTATCAACACTACGATGAGATCACAAAGTATTTTGCGGGTGGAAGGATTAGAGATAAACCTGCAAACATTGCGTGCAAAGATTTACATCTGTATGACGTAAGGATTGGTCAATACCTTACAAATAAGTATGCTCTCTGGCTAGACCTTCGTAGTACAGATGATGATTATCTTCATAGGTCAGGTCGAAAGGTTGAAAATGGCAGTGACAGGATTACAATTCAGATACAAAAAAAGGTTGAATCCGCTGTATTTGATATATGACGCACAACTGAGCATAGAAGAGTGCAAACTAAAGGGTGTCATGTATTAAATTATATTGTGTATTAAAATGAACCGGAGCTTAATGACACTCGACCCACACTGTGGTTTGTTTTGTGGTGCCACAGGGTGTGGTAAAACTGAATTTGTACTTGATCTATTACAAATAAGATACATCCATCAATTCGAAAACATTGTAATATTTTGTCCTACTATTAAACACAACAAAGCTTATCACAACCGTTTATTCATTTGGACTGACAACAACATTTACTTAGTCGACCCTGAGAAAAAACTGAATGACTACCTACAATATTTTTACAAGCAATTTGAAGGACAGCCAACTTTGTTTATTGTTGATGACTGTTCTGCAGAGAAAGACATTGTCAAAAAGAGAAACACATTAGCAGAACTTGCCTTCTGTGGCAGACATGCAAATGTAAGTGTATGGATTCTCACTCAGAAATATAATGCTGTACTGAAAGATTTTCGAGAACAGTTAAAGTTTATCTGTTTGTTTTACTGTAAGGATCGTGACAGCTTTGAAGACTGTCTCAGAGAGAATGACGTCATCCCAAATAAGCATGAACGAGATGATGTGAAAAATAAACTGAAATCAACTAAGCATCTAAAGCTCATTTTAAAGACAGATCAGCCCACAGGGTATGGGTTGGTGAATTAATTTATACACTTGTTTGTCCAATAAAAAATGACAGACGGACAAACCCAAATGTTTGATGTTACAGAATGCTTCAAAGATGTTGAGCGCTTTACTGACTTAAAATCACATGTGTTTGAACCCAGCTTTAAACTCTCAACACCGACAATAAGAATATACATGACATATAATGTTACTTTAGAATATTCAGATGGATTACCACGTTATGATTATGAGACTGTTGATCTTAAGACAAATGCTTTTAAAGTTTATAATGCTAACAGTGGCCACTTGCGTTGGTTTGAGGTACTGTGTGAAAACATATTTGATCAATTAAGAAAACTACATTGTTACATTGAAAGTGTTACATTCAATAAAGTGATATTACACCTGCAGGACAAGACTTCAAGTCAAACACCAGGGAAGTGGTTGACTTGTTTATCATAACTACAGATAATACAGTATTACATATGGTGTGTCAGTGGTATTATTTTTTCATTTATTATTTTGTCGGACAAATAAAAATGACTGACAATGCTCAAAGCCCATCAGGCTCATCAAGCCTACGTAATGTGTTTCACACAACAGACTTGCCTATATCTAATACTAATAATGTCTATGAATCAATAGAAAACTCTTTTTCTGTCGTACAAGATAATCTTCTTACAGGCAGTGTAAAGATTCAGATTGTTGCTAAAATAGAATTTACTAGAGTAGACGGTGAAGTGATTGTATCATATATATCAACAAGACAACACACAGTTAACACAAGAAGAGAATTGGAGAACGTGTTTAGAGACAGACTATTACCTGACTTCCTCCAAGCAATTGACAGTGCAAAAATGAAGGGGTCTGGTTGGCACGAAGGACATGTACATGAACTACAACTAAAGCAGTCAAGGTATCATCCTATATTAGGTAAATCATGGTTGCCACTGCCAACAGAGGTTGCAAACAAAAAGGCTGTCGTTAACATACAGAACAATGACAACTATTGTTTCATGTGGTGTGTGCTTGCTAAACTGCACTTTGTAAAATGATAACCTGAAGGTGTATCTAACTACACCAAATTTGTAAATGAACTCAACTTCAGTGGCATTGAGTTGCCTGTTGAAATAGAGGACATAGACTTATTTGAAAAACTAAATCCTGGTATATCTGTAAATGTGTTTGTGTGGGATAATGAGTCTGTTGATAAGTTACAACCGATTAGAGTATCACCACTTGCTCCAACATATGGACAGTCAGAAGATAAACATGTTGACATGTTATTAATTGGCCCTGCCGGAGATGACAATAACTTCCACTACACAATTATCAGAAATATGTCACGTCTAATTCATGGGCATGCAACAAAACACAATGGCAAACAGGAAGTGTGTAAGAAATGTTTACAAAGATTTTCTTCTATTGCAGTGGCACACAAACATGTTTTACACTGCAGGTCGGCTGATGACATACAAACTGTACTTAAGTATCCAGATCCTGGTAGTCAAGTATATTTTAAGAACTATGGGAATCAACAAAAGCTGCCGTTTGTAGTGTATGCTGATTTTGAATCACTGGTTGTACCGTATGAAGGTCCTGTTCCAGAGTCATTACCAAAGACTGTAAAGTTGAGTGACCAAGTGGTGTGTTCTTTCGGATACATTATTGTTAGGTCAGACGGTTTGCATTCAGAACCTGTTATCTACAGAGGTGAAAATGCAGCAGCTGAGTTTTTAACAGAAATGAGACATCTGTATAGTCAGGTAGTAAAATATCTCACAACATGTCAGATGCCTTTGGTGATGACAGAAAAAGACAAACTGAAATTTGATACAGCAGAGATGTGTTGGATTTGTGAACAACCCCTCCAGGGTGATAAAGTTCGTGACCATGATCACATAACTGGGCGTTACAGAGGTGCTGCACATAACAATTGTAACTTACTATTAAAAACAGATCCTAAAGACATATAAGTTACCAATCTTTTTTCACAACCTAAAAGGATATGATTCACACATTATCATGCAGGCTGTGGACGAGTCTTACAAAAACATTAATTGTATTACCCAGACAACTGAGAAATACTTGACTTTTAGGTTAGACAAATTAGCATTTTATGACTCTATGCAACATTTGTCTTTAGGTCTTGCTAGTTTGGCAGAAGGACTGACTGAGTATCCAATAACAAGTAAATATTTTGAGCCAGACTTGATTAAGAAAGGTGTGTATCCCTATGAGTACATTGATCACTGGGTTGTGTTTGAAGAAAGGAGACTACCACCAAAAGAGAAATTTTATTCCACACTTAATGGAAAAGGTATTTCTGACTCTGAATACCAGCATGCACTTGATGCGTGGGATAAACTAGGGTGTCAGACTATTGGTGACTATCATGACCAGTACTTGAAAGCTGACGTTTGCTTGCTAGCAGACGTATTTGAAAGTTACCGTGAGAAGGGTTTGTTACACTACAGTCTTGACCCTGCTTGTTACATAACTAGTCCTGGCATGACATGGGATGCATTTTTGAAATCCAGTAAGATATTTATAGACCTGTTGTCTGATCGTACGATGGGTGAAATGGTGGAAGGTGGATTGAGGGGTGGGATAAGTATTGCAGCGAACAACTACTCCAGAGCAAATAATAAATATATGGATGACCTTGACCAGGGCTTTGACCCCTCGGGGTCAAGGTCATTCATTACATACTTGGACGCTAACAATTTGTATGGCTGGGCGATGTGTGAGTTATTGCCCTTGAAAAACTTTTGTCTGTATAATTTGTCACAGTATGATGTAACACAGTCAGGGTTAACAAACAATATTATGAATCTTGACCGAAACGACGCTAAGGGTTGGATCTTTGAAGTAGACCTGGAGTACCCACACCATCTACACGATTACCATAATGATTATCCATTAGCTGTTGAGAAAATGTCTTTGACGGGGAAAAAAGAAGACACCAAACTTGTACCAAATTTGAATGACAAATTCAATTATGTTTGTCACTATCGATTGCTGCAGTTTTACATCAGACATGGGTTAGTACTAAAGAAAGTTCACAGAGGTATTCAATTTGAACAGAGTGCTTTCATGAAAGATTACATAATGAAAAACACAACATTGCGTGCCAGAGACGGCAACACTACATTTGACAAAGATTTCTTTAAGCTTATGAACAATGCCTGTTTTGGTAAGACTATGGAAAATCCTCATCACCGCAAAGATGTGAGATTAGTATCAACTGAATTAGGTGCAATTAAACTTACAGGTAAGCCTCAGTACACAGGGTACAAAGAGTTTCATTCATCATTGTATGCAGTTTCACTCAAAAAAAAGATTGTTAAACTGGACAAGCCAGTATTCATTGGTATGGCAATTCTTGAGTTGTCAAAACTGTTGATGCTTGAATTTTATTATGATTACTTCAAACCAAAGTATCCTGAGTGTCGTCTGCTATACACTGACACTGACTCTATGATCATTGATGTGTGTACTGAAGACTTTTATGAAGACATGAAAACAGAATTACACATGTATGACACGTCTGATTATCCTAAAGACCATCCGCTGTTTAGCACACAAAACAAAAAAGTGCCTGGTAAGTTTAAGGATGAACTTAATGGTGTGCCTATTGTTGAGTACGTTGGACTGAGATCAAAAATGTATTCTATACTGCACCAAAAAGTTAGTCAGTCGAAAGCCAAAGGAATAAAAAAACCAGCAATAAAAAATAAAGACATACGTCATGAACATTACAAGCAAGTATTAGATGGGGCCTGATTATCCAAACAAGTCACTGAGATCAAACAAACATAATCTCGAAATGATCCAAACACATAAGAAGTCACTGGCAGTTGGGACACAAAACGTGTTTTTCATAGTAAAGAAAAAGCTTATGCACCAGGTCATTACAGGCTCAAGTTATCTGAAGAAATAGTTGATGAACTGGTTGATGAACTGGTTGATGAATTAATTGATGAGTTAGTTACTGAAATGAGTAACGGTGTCTGGGGGAATAATCTGTAATTCTTCTCTGACAAATGCCCTCTGGGGTGCAGGGTCATACAGGTAATATATTGTTGCGTCAGGACTGGGGACTATTTTTTTTATATTGTGTACAGACGTTGACCAGATGGGGTCTGTCGCTCTGCGCTTCACGTCGTTTTCTGACTCTCCAGGTTGATATAGATATCTTACTTGTTTAGTAAATAAACTTGTGTCAGGGGGTGTTGTTTTTATTTCTGACCCTGACGGCACTGTTTTCAATTTAATAGCATCTGTGGGTTTTACATGGCCTTCATTATTCATTGCTTTTATCACATGTGGCAATCTTTGTACCCACTCTGTGTTACGTGTGTCATGCATGAGTTCCTTTGAATACTGGTAGCTGAAAAGTCTCTCTGATAACTGTTTGTTAAAATTCTCTACAATTGCCTGTGATCTGTGCACACCTGGAATGCCTTGTCTGACCAGTACGCCATGCTTCACAAATAACTGATTAACTGCACCTTTGAATTCTGATCCGTCATCAACTTGAACAAGTCTGGGGTATTTTAAAGGACCTCGACTATATATCTTTGATAACGCTGTAGCAACTGTGGTAGCTGTTTTGTCAGATATGGGTTCAGCGTCTTTGTACCTTGACGCAATGTCAACAACAGTTAATGCGTACTTGTATCGTTTCTTTCTTATTGTGTCATGGGGTAAAAACAGGAGGTCCATTTGATGTGTGTCATTTGGGGTAGTGTTTTCAAAATGGGGTCTTGTTATTTTTCTTGGAGCAGGGAGGTATATTTGCCAAATTGCCTGCCTCTGTAACCATTGTTTGACTTGATTTAGTGATATATCTCCGCCCATAGCGGCATGTAATTTTTGAATAGCTGTTTGTCCTTTCCAATATCCAATTGGGGAGTAATATATTTTCGATAGTTTATTTTCTACGTTCATTTCTTCTAGCAATATAAAGTCTAGTAAAATAAACAAATGTCATTCCCACTAGAACAAAGATTATCTCCCCGTTTCTTTGGTGTGTGCTTGGTTTGTAGTAATCACTAAGTTTTGGTTTTGGGATAGACATGTCATTACCAGTGACTAAAAAATACTCACGAATTGCGTCGTCTGTATTTGAAAACGTATGTTGTGCGTGACCTTCAAGTTTGAGTTTTTCATTGATAAAATCAAGTTTTTCTATTCTTTGCTTCTCATAATCTTGTTGAGCTTGTGCCAGTTTTTCAGACGCCTCATTGTGACGCTTCATTTCTTCTGCAGATTCCTCTCTGCCTACTTTTGAAAAGAGATAATTTGAGCCGCTGAATGCCAGGGCATTGACCATCACGCCTCCAATTATTACTGATAAAGTCGCCATATTATTTTTATTTACATAGAAACATTTTCGGGAATAATTCCCTGCTTGACAAGAAAGTCTTTTGTCGCAATTGAAGCTGTGACGACTACAATTAGCTTAGCACTGTCTTCGAAATCTAATCTACTGAGGTCTGCTGATTTCATTTTGAGTAGATTTTTTCCCAGCATAGAATAAGCTACTGCTAGTCCACTTATCACGGCAGAGTGATAGACAAGGTTCATCAAGTTCTTTGTGTCGCTCATATTCTAAGGCAATAAAAATTAAAATAATATTTTTATTTACTCCATATAAAATGGGTCAACAGCTTTGAATGTTACTGGTAATGTGGAGACTTCTGGTTTTGTTTTTGGAGTGTCTGATTTTTTGGTCACTGTACGAGTCTGTGGTTTGTATTTTTTGTATAATTGTGACCCGCCACCACAAAATGAGTCTTAAGTCACTTTTTGCCATTTTGAGATATTGATATCAACAGAAACTAGAAAGAAAACCCTTTTCAATGGTGCCAATAACATGTGAATCAGACGATTGATCACTGAGATATGGTTTATAGAAACTGGGGACCCCACACATGTACCCGACCACGCCACCCGACAATTTTCAAAATGAGTCTAAAGTCACTTTTTGGACATATTGAGATATTGATATCAGCAGAAACTAGAAAGAAACCCCTTTTTAATGGTGCGAATAACATGTGAATCGGACGATTGGTCACCGAGTTATGGCTTTTAGAAACTGGGGACCCCGCACATGTACCCAACTATGCCACCCGACAATTTTCACCAATAGCGGGAAATCGGGTCAGGGACATTACGACTCATTTCGTGGTGGCGGGTCACAATTGATAACCTACGTAACCAAATCCGACAACAAATCCGGCAACTATATATTTTGTTGTTTAAGGTTCGGGGTCAGGGTTAGACTTAGTTGTTTGTCTCTCAGTTTGTTGTGGGTGTGATAGTAGTGACTGTGTGGGTATTGACACTGGCCCTGACGGTGCTGACGGTGGATCAGATACATGAGTCTTTTCTGTTTGTGCCTTAAGCTGTAATTTTTTTTTTTGTCTGTTATATTCGGCTAATCTTTTTCCAGCCTCTACCCTCCCTGGACTTTTAACCTTAGTCACAGTTTGAACATGCATCAAGACCGGACTGGGGTTCGGTTGTGGAGTCGTCTTGGTTTCGTCCATTTTCTTCTGCAGTAAAATTTATTTTGGAAAAATCAATATGACTCCCGGTAACAAGCAAGGTTACCACAGGTGCAAGGTAATTCCCAAACTTGTAAAACATGACACATGCTAATTTGCCAATTGAACTTGAAACAATAGGATTGCTTTCAAGGTCATGTGATAGGCTGTCACTATCCACAGGTAGAAAGTGACTCACTGCTTTTGTGTATAGGCATACAAGAGACCGGCTTAAATCACGAGTCATTAGTGAAGCGATGTGGTTTTCATATTTAGAATGAAGCTTGATTAGCTCGTCAGCGATGAGAGATTCAATATCCTCTGTCATGTATTGTTTTCCGAGATAAGCCTTTGATTTGCCTGACACAACTACAGAAAGAAGGTGCTGTTTTTTTGAGTCTAAATCTTTGTTTTCCACAGCGTTGATATCATTTAGAAGAAGTAATTCATCTTGATTCATTTTATAATAAAAAAAATATTAATTTTAATGTCATTGGTTTTAGAAATCTTTATTTTACCAAACAAAAATAAGGGGAAACCAAGAAAAATGGGCGGAGTGAAGGTGTGGTAGTTTGTGGGTCAAAAAATAGTGGAAATTTGGGGTGTATAGAAATTGTCCAAATTTCTTATTCTCTATTTTTCAAATAAAAATAAAGAAAATATGGGAAAAATGCATGGTGTGACGAAGTGTGTGTTTTGTGGGCAAATATCATAAAATTAGGAGGTGTATATAAATTGTCCAAAACCACCCATATTATATATCTCTACTGGACAATACTTCTACATCTGTTCCTTTCCTAATAGGAATGAATACTTTTGTTGATTTTGTCACTGAGCTATCCCACGTAAGTCCCTGTGCGATTTCTGCTTCTTTAGCATTTTCTACAGGCCTCGGTATGATTTAAAAAACTATTGTTGCTTCACTAGGTAAGGTAAAGTTCTCTGGTGTAAACACAACAGTCGGATTAGGTCTGCCCTTTTTACCTGTAAGAAGATACCTCCATTTTTCATACTCTTGGAAGTTTTATATTATCTCTACTATTCCTGTCTGCAGAATAGCTCAGAACAAGACTCACAAGCAAGGTGGTGGTGCTGTTGGCAGTGGCGCTGTTGACGCTGGTGGTGGTTCAGTCACATGAACCTTTTCCTATACCACCTGTAGTTGTAACTTTTTTTGTTTGTTCCACTCAGCTAAATTTGCCCCCACTTCAACCCTTCCCGGGCTCTTGGCTTTAGTTAATGTTTGAACTTGAGTCAAGCTCAGTTGTATGGTCATCTGGTTGTCATCCATTTTCTTCTGTTCTAAAAATTATTTTAGAAAAATCAACATGACTCCCTGTAATTAGTTTTATTGATTGATTGTACATTGCTTAACGTCCCGACAGCAACAAGGCTTTCTCAGGACGTGCCTGCACTGCTTGTGAAAAAAAAAACTAAACAGAACATTGAATGTATGTCACCAGCCGGTCAAATACATTAAATAAACCTAACACATGGGGCCTAAATAAAGCTAAGACCATTTAGCAACACACATCCAATATCAAGAGCTACAGGCAGTGCAGACAGTAGGGAGAGTTTTAAAAAGGCAAATACAGGTGAATGGACAAAGGGTAGACAGAAACACATGCCCCAGAATAGAGAGAAAAACCCACCCTGTGGGGCTGACCAGGGTGACCCTGGGAACTAAAAAATACCTAACCCCACCCAAGTCCCCCAGGGCAGACCCGGGTGGGGTCCTGTAATTAGTAATGCTACAGCAGGGGCTAGTTACATTCCAGACTTGTAAAACATAACACATGCTAATTTACTGATTAAACTTGAAACAATGGGGTTGCTTTCAAAATCATGAGATAGACTGTCACAGGCAAAAAGTGACTAACTGCTTTTACTGATTAAACTTGAAACAATGGGGTTGCTTTCAAAATCATGAGATAGACTGTCACAGGCAAAAAGTGACTAACTGCTTTTGAGTACAGACTTACAAGAGATGTCTTGTCTTTAGTGAACCAATATAATTTTCATATTTAGCATGTAGTTTTATCATGTCCTCAGTGGCGAGTGATTCGATTTCTTCTGTTGTATACTGTTTCCCAAGGTACTCCTTTGATTTTCCAGAAACTACAACAGCAAGAAGCCTTTCTTTCTTTGAGCCTAATTCCCTGTTCTTGACAGCACAAATATCATTTAGAAGAAAAAGTTCATCTTGATTCATTTTATTTAGTAATAAAAAATTAAAACTTAAACAAACTGGAGGTCTGAGACGGACACTGTTAACTGTGCTAACGCAGTGGTTATGGTCGTTGTTTACCTTGTTGACGCCGTTGATCTATCAACGTCTTTGATAGGGTTGAGAAGTGTGAGCGTTGCTAACACCGTTTGTGGAAGGTGCACTCGCACACAAGTGCGTTGTCAACCTGATGTTAATTTAACCGAGGCAGGGAAGGGGTTAACTTCAATGGAAAGGGTTAACTTTTACTGGAAAATGGAAAAAGCCGCATTGTGGCCTGTATCCACTCGTTCTCACAGAGGAGGTTATAACCTAGGCTGTGTGCGCAGTTTACCTCCCCCATGAGAGCTTTGTGGTGTGGTCTGGCCACGATAGTGTTCGTCACATACCCAGACGGGAAACTCACTCCACCGAAGAGACGAAACAAAAGTGTGGAGAGGCCCAGAGTTGATTCGAACTGTGGTACAAGCAAAGAGAGATACAACCTAGGTTTTGCATGCAACTCTCTCTCTTTACTGAGACCACCAGACAAACCACTAGGCCACGCAAAGCCGCAACAATTTGTGTACTTAAGGTTGTAGGACACACCTCTTTCACGCATCTTTTCTGCGCATTTAGATACCGCTATCTTGCGTCTGCCATGACCTGAGACTAGAGGTCATCGAAAAAAAAAAACCGCCGTACGGCAAGTCGTATTGCAAACAAGCTCAATTTATCGATAATTGACAAAAGATATATACTGTCTGAAATAGGTGTGTAAGCTGACTGTTTCTATGCATAAAATGTTTTGTTTCCTCAGAAATAAGATACTTTTGCATAAGTTGCGACAAGTCATCGAGCGTAACGCATAACCATTTCTCAGAAGAAGAAAAAAATGAACGGGAAGCAGTATATGTGGCAGCCAGGAAAACAACAAAATCTCTTCAGACATCAGCAAGGAAAAGGTAAACTAAAGTAGAAAAAGAGGTTGGTGGTGTTTGCTAAGTGACTAGAACACGAGTTACTAGTAGTGGAAGAAAAATGTCGTACGTAAGTGGCATATCTGACTGATTTTCCAACTCTTTAAAAAAAAAGAGTTTTATGCACCGCCATGAGATGTCACCTGCACGGTGTAACCCCAATAGCTAACTGTCCTTTTATGCATGGAAATTTAGGTCCCCGCAGAATTGCCGTCGCCACAGCCTACCTGCAATGAAGAAGACTACATTTTATTGTGGGTTGACAGGGGCATGCATTCCATGTCGGTCACCACCTAGAAGTAGAACATTTCCATACATTCTCAGAGAGCCTTTACTAATACGGTGGAAGGAATGTAGTCGACATTGTAGTGATATTAAACCAGTGCCAGTGCTTATTATTTAGGAAAACGTACTGTGTGTAGTAAAAAAGTCCTGCTAAGGGAGAATTTGGCATTACTAACTCAGTAACTGCTTTCAGTACTTAGTAACTTAGTTTTCTTATCCATTCTCTGTCTTATGAAGGCTATATTACAGATTAGGAGATAGGTCCAGCATTTTTTTAGTTCAAGGATGGTGCCAGAATAGCTTGGCGGATGAGACGCCAATCTATTCTGGCACCACCCTTGAACTATCATAGTCACATTTATTTCAAGCAGTGGCTGTATCAGGATTAAAAGGGTTACCTAGTAAAACGCTACTTTGACTGAAACCCAAATATTTGTTGACTACCATTTTGGATGACCGTGGAATGTGTGAAAAATACAAATTTGACTAGTACAAAAGCAAGCATTTATGTTGATACTCGTGACACTTATTTCAGCTACCTTTTGGAAAGGTCACACAGGTTATATTTATGTGAATCAGTTATGCACATGAGGCGTACAGACTTTGCCATTGTTGTTTGTTCTTTGCGGTTTACACAGTTTTTGTCCCATTTATTTTGAAAGTAATAATCTGCCCCTGCATTTAGTTCACGCAAAGTGAAATTGTCATGCTGCCGAACAACACAGTAATAATCATGTATTTCATTTCAGGCTAATACTGCTGTTGATCTCTCGCTGTGGAGTCTCAGTACTTTCATCCAGAGTACATACTTGCAAACAAGCGCAGAAGTATGACGCCTACACCAACTGACCAAGGTCACACTCACAGCTCAAGTGAAGTGAGGGAAGGTGACACTTATTCTCCTGGACTCAAGGTAAATCATACCAGTAGATCTGTGATGAGAATCAGGTGCAGAACACAACACAACTATGGTGTGAATGAACACATCATACTGTAATGCCTTCTTTCATTGGCTCATGTGCGAAGCAAGTGTAAGGCTATGTTCTGGGCCATTGGTCATCCATGGTAAACTTTAATGTTGGCATTTTCTCGGAGACTATTCAAACCACAGTCTTCAAACATAGCCGAAGGATACTTTGTGGTAAGACCTTTCTTACTCTTAGCCTACCAGTTTGAGTTCAGGCCAAGTGTCATGAGAAATCAAGAAATAGGTAAAAAAAAAAAAATAGCCATATTTTGACAAAAGATATTTTTTCTCAAATACTATTCACAACTATACATAGGCCAGCCCTTTACTTATGCTTAGACTCATGGCACTTAAATTTCAGTCACCTGTTGGAAAGGTCACACAGTTCAGATTAAGAAAATGATCAGTTTTAAATGCACACGAGCGATCCAGGCTTCACCATTGTTGTTTGTGGTGTTCACAGTTTATTTCACATTAGTTTGAAGTGTAAACTAAATGTAGGGACGAATTGGGTGGGTGGGAGAGGGGGGGGGGGAGACTCCCCCCACCAGCCCCGAATTGTTTATAATGCTATAACAAAGTCCCTGTTTGTGGAGTTTTGAACCGACCCACCCTGAAATAAGATCAGAAGTGAAATTGCCTTGCTGCCGAATAACACGATAATAAACATGTATTTCATTTCAGGTCAGTGCTGCTGTTGACGTCTCACTGCAGAGTCACGCCCAGAGGGTATACTTGCAAACAAGCACAGAAGTATGACGCCTACACCAAGAAGAGGCAAGAACTAGTCAGGTCATGTTGCTCAAAGGAGAAGGCCACAGCTAAAAGCAGGCAATTCCAGTTCCAGCGGATCAACTAAAGTGAGAGAAGGCGACACTTATTGTCCTGGACTCGAGGTAAAGCATACCGATTGATTTGTGAATAGAATCAGGTTCATAACAAAACACAACTGGTTGGAATAAACACATCACACTGTAATGCTTTCTTTCATTTTGAAGATGGTGTAATACTAGTACCAGCATTCTCAACAACACCGAATGCTAAAATCACTTGCTGTCAACAAGTGGCACCATATTGCATTTGATTTGAAAACTAGAGGGTTGGGCAAGTCTGCAAATACTGTCGTTTTCTTTAATAAGCACTTAGTGCATACAAAAGGACTAGAAAACTCTGAATACTACCCATTTGGTCCAGTGTGTGCTGTTGCTAAACAGCAATGCGTTGTGTCCTGTTTGAAACAATTTCTGCAAGTTACACTTTGAATATTGATGCTGATTCTAGATATATGTATACACCCTTTGTGGTCATTTCAAGCTCAATGGCGTCTAATTTTTGGTGCACGTGTGATAGCAAAAGTAAGTGTTTGTAATGGGTCGTCCGTCGACTGTCTGTTATCTGTGGGCAACTTTAACATTGGCATTTCCTCGAAGACTATGCAAGCCTCAGATTTCAAACTTGGCACAAGGGTACTTTGTGGTAAAATAATTCTAAACATACCAATTTCTGTGACCTTTCAAAGGTCATCTCAAGTAGTATTTTCAACTTCAAACTCAAACTTGCTATGGAGATACCACATGATAAGGGTGACAAAAGTTAGTTTCGGGTAGAGTTGTAGTTTTTATCAATGTTTTTGCAAACTTTTCAATAAAATTTAGCATGATGATAACACTTTTCGGTGCATACTAATGTAATCAGCCCCTCACAGAGGTCAAGGGTCACAGAGGGTTCACAAATGTGTGAAAAATGAAGGGATTTGGAAAAAAAACTCAGGTTTCACTGGTACAAAATCCAGCCCTATACTTATGTTTAGACATTTTCAGAGACCTGTTGGAGAAGTCAAGCCAAGGTCAAAAAGGTCAGATGTATTATGTGGATTGGTCATACACATGAACCATAAGGACATTGCCTTTCTTGTTCATGTTCTGACTACTGTCATATTATGCATGTATGTACTTTGTATAAATACTTGCAAACATATATGCACGCAATATGTGCATGTCAAAACTTTTTTTGATACAAAATTATCTTTTGCAGGTTGCGAAAGATGAGGGAAGAAGAGTTCAGTGGGTACATCTCTCTGCGATGGCCAACCGACGAGAAGGCAAAGGAAGTGAACTGATTGTCCTGTGTAGGAGGGCAGACGTCCTGTTATTTTGATGTCCATCCACCAGGCTGGCCACAATGTCAAGGTTTTGGACAGTCACATCATTCGCAATGCAGCAAAAGCCTGTGCCTTACTGCCTGAGCTGATGCATAGCCATATATTAGGAGAAGGGCAAGCAGGCTTTAGGCCTGGCTATTCAACTGCAGACACAACAGCAGTGGGGCAGTGACAACAAAGTGACAATGACAAAACTCGAGAACATAGAAATAAAGAGGGAGTGTTTCCATAAGCCTGACATAGAAGCAGCGGGGCGACAAAATTGTAACGTGCAGTCGAGCAGTTCAGGGGCTATTGTACAGTGATGGGGGTATGCTTTGTGTGTTTTCATATAACAACGTGACAAAGCGATTTGACACCCATGTTGTAATTTGTAGTGCAGTAAAAAGGTGAAAAATATCTGTATTTTGACCAAAAAGATGTTTTCTCAAGTATACACAACTTCAAACCCAGACTTGGTACAAGGTGGTAAGAACTTTTCATGCATACTAATTTCGTATGCATGAAAGGTCAGAAAGGTCAAGGGTCACAAGAAATCGGGAAATAGGTACAAGATAGCCATATATTGCCCAAAGATGTTTTTTTCTCAAGTATTCCTAACTGTAACCCTAAACTTGGTAAAGAGATACCTGATGGTAAGACCTTCCTATGCATATTATTTGGATGACCCCCTCAGAAAAGTTACTTTTTGTCACTCTCCTGTCATGTCACGATTTGGAAACGCAGCTTAATATGTATTAGTTTTTGATTATCCAAGGAAAACCCCTTTACTGACAATGTGTTCATTTTTCGAAGACATTTCATCATATGAACAGGTCTTTTTTGTGACAAGTTCCTAAATACTGGCATACATCAGTCATTCAAAATATGTACTCCACAGCTGACACTTATGGGGTAGGAAACAGTGGTACAGATAGATTTTGTGCAGCATCGGTGTGAGACGAGGAGAAAACTTATCACTGCTCCGCTTTGCATGATTCAAAATGATATCAGGGTTCATTCTGAAAATGGTCATTGGCCTCGGAGTATAAAACCCATGGGTCCTTTGGACACAGTGTGGCACTGGTAACAGTATTGTTTGATTTTCATGCCAACATTGTGCACAGTATCTGTGTAATGTAGTTTGGTGGCTGGATACTGCATTTCACTGTTATGTTGTGGGATGTGCAATGTTGAATTATATAAGGACTACAGTGATGGTCTCTCTCTCTCTCTCTCTCTCTCTCTCTCTCTCTCTATCTCTCTATATATATATATATATATATATATATATATATATATATATATATATATATATATATATATATATATATATATGTGTGTGTATCTCTCTCTCTCTCTCTCTCTCTCTCTCTCTCTCTCTCTCTATATATATATATATATATATATATATATATATATATATATATATATATATATATATATATATATATATATATATATATATATATATATATATATATATGAGCAAAATAATATATGTAGTGGAAGGCTCTAAATGATAAGTCTGTCATTCCTTCTCTCCTATCCCCCTTCTTTTATATACTGTGCAGTTGGCTCCCAAATAAATACCTCATGAGCAAGTGGTTGCCGGTGTCGGTCTCTGTTGGCATGCACACAACTAAAAATGACATCAGCTCCACTTTTCTCCCAAATAGCTTGTATAAAGTCAGCACTTTGTCAATGTAAATGTGAATAACATCACAGCACTGAAACAGCCCTTCTACATATCTTAAACGATCTGCTTCTCTCCACCGACTCGGGCAACATCTCTCTTCTTACACTACTCGATCTCTCTGCCGCCTTTGACACTATAGACCACTCTATCCTCCTCCACCGACTCCACCGCTCCTTTGGCATCACTGATTCTGCTCACTCCTGGTTTCTCTCCTACCTCTCCGACAGACAGCAGTCCGTCACCATCAACGGCGTCTCTTCCAACCCAGTCACGCTCTCCTGTGGAGTCCCACAGGGGTCCGTCCTGGGCCCGGTCCTTTTCACACTCTACACCTCTCCTCTGTCCAACATCATCCAGTCTCACCGCATACACCACCACCTCTACGCTGACAACTCACAACTGCTAGACAAAGACAAACTCGACAACACTCAGTCACTACTGACTCGCACGGCTGACTGCTACGATGACGTGAAAAACTGGATGACAGCAAACAAGCTAAAACTGAACGACGACAAAACGGAAGCCATGCTGGTAGGCACTTGCCAGAAACTCTCCCAGCTCCCTCCCTCTCTCTACCTTCAACTCGATAGCACCCCTATCTCCCTCTCTGACTCGGCCAAGAACCTCGGGATTATCCTCGATTCCTCTCTGTCCATGACCAGCTTCGTTTCCGCCACGGCCCAGGCATGTTATTTCCACCTCCGCCGCATCAGTCAGATCAGATCAGTCAGATCAGAAAATACCTCACTACCGAAGCTGCCACCAAACTTGCTGTCTCTCTCATCTTATCTCGCATCGACTACTGCAACTCTCTCCTTTCCGGCCTCCCTCACTCCACCATTTTCACTCTCCAACGCGTTCAGAACAATGCTGCCCGCCTCGTCCTCAGAAAGAAAAAATCCAACCACGTCACACCCCTGCTCAAACTGCTTCACTGGCTCCCCATCCCCCAACGCATCCAATACAAAATTCTGTCTCTCTGCTACAAATCCCTGAACAACTGCGCTCCTGCATATCTCTCCAACTTACTTCACCCCTACACACCTTCCCGCTCCCTCCGCTCTGCCTCTGACCCTCTCCGCCTCCACATCCCTCGCACCAAACTTAACACTTTCGGCCCCCGCTCCTTCTCCGTCTACGGTCCATCCACCTGGAACACTCTCCCACTCTCTCTCCGTCAGAAACACTCTCTCTCCTCCTTCCAGTCCGCCCTCAAAACTCACCTCTTTCAACAGTTTTAGCACTATATCACCACAAGCTGACCGTCGTAGTGTATTCCACTGTTTGTGGTACGCAAGTCATTGTCTAAAGCGTGCGCATGCGTGCGCGAGTTGTGAGTGCGCGCTTAGAGTTATAATTATTATAAGATAAGCGCATTATAAATACCGTAATTATTATTATTAATTATTAATAATGTTACATGTAGTTGAAATATGTTCTGCAGTAAAGCTGTATTTTGAGGGGGAGCTGGGTGGCTCGGTGGTAGTGTGTTTTTGTTTCCTTATAATTTGTAACCAAAAACTGCTGGGACTGAACTGAGATTCAGCTGAGAGATAGGTACATCCACTACCAATCTGTTTACAAACATCTTTCAACCAGAGATGTTCATCGACCTGCTTTCACGGAGACACCAAAGGAACATGTAGCATTTCTTGCAGCAGGTATATTAAAACAAATTCACATCAGTTAATGTTTGTAGATGATGCCAGTAAAAATTAAAAAAAAAACTGTGACAACACTCTTTGGTGTGCTTTTTCATCAGTGAAGCTGTGAATGATTGAATGAATGTAAACATGCTCACACTGACAATGCCTGGCTGAAAAAAATGAATGAACAAATGTACCGAGGTAACCAGTGTGCATTTTTATCCAAGACTGAATCCGGTTGGTTGGTTTATGGTTTAACATTCACATTACCACAGTGATGATAATCGCATATTTAAAAAATAAAAATAAAAAAATACCACGCGTTCATTTTTTTTTTTTTTTTTTTTGCTTTGGGTTTAAAGTGTGTTTGTTTCATTTAGCGAAGTAGAAACTGTATGGGTTTCAAATGTGAGCAGGAAAAAAATGTCGCCATCTACGGGACTCGAACCCTGGTCACCTGCGTGGCAAAAAAAAGTACCTTACCACTGCACTAACTAAATTACTAAGAACCAGCACCAGCATTTAATTACTTATAGATAAACGTTTTCATCCCGTATCTGCCGTTGTTGTTTGTTCCAGTTTACTGTCACAAATAGTGATCGAGGACTAGCAGTTTGGGCGTAGTTTGCAACAGTTTGGGCGTAGGTTTTCTCTTGCAGGTTTGGCATAGTCGTTTTCCCTTCTTTCTCATGCGGGCTTGTGACCGGCTACGGCGGAGATATGATCTGCCGGAAGTCAGACATCGCTTGTATCCCTTATTGAATACGCACTCGAAAACGACCCAAAGTGCCAAATTTTGTGCGGGACCCCATATTTTCTTCATAATCAATGTGATAGTTATAACATAAAGTACGACTTTATCGAATAAAAAGGGCCTGAGCAATTGCCCAACATTGCAAACACTTGTAATGTTATTGATAACATCCGGGCAATTTGCGAATTTACAACATACACTTTTCTAGATTTCACTTAGAATTCCAAATATTAGAACACACTTTTTTACGAGAAAATACTAACATACTTTATGAAGTGACCGAAATGTTTCTTTATCATTTTAACACACTATTCGATAAATTTTTATTGTGTTCTGAAATCGGCTATTTTGCGTGTTTTCCCTCGTGGGGTACCTCACAAAAACGGCCTTAACTTACAAATATGCCCGGGACCATGGGTCTGTCAGGGTGGCAATAGCCTCCAGACTCAACAAGGCTCTCAAAAAACCCTATAAAGGGCAGTTTTCAATTAAAAAATGTAGGTATAGTATACAACCTTAAGTGTCAACAGTGGTGTTGTGCAATACCGCGTGCGGCGCAGGCGCACAATGTGGCGTGCACCAGTCTGCTTGCTGTTAGCGCGCCGGTCTGCTGGCTAGCTTTAGCGCATGTGTGTATTGTTTTTTTTTTTAACCTTTTTAATAATCTCTCAAAATACACTCGTGGTGTGAGCTGATGCAGGGTTTTGTGAGAGTTAAGGGGGTGATCTTTCAAAATCCAGGATTTTATACATCAGCGGGGAATAATGGTTCGGTGTCTGGGGCCTCTCATTATTCCTCAAATTACACATGGTGAGTTGAGGCAGGGATTTGTGAGAGGTGAGGTGTGATCTTGAAAATAGCCATGCTTTATACATCGGCGTGGGGAAAATGGGGAGGGGGGGGGGGTGCTGGTCTGGGCCTGTCCTTTACCCTCAAAATACACTCGTGGTGTGAGTTGTGGGGTTTTGTGAGAGTAGAGGTGGTGATCTTCAAAATAGCCATGTTTTGTACATCGGCGCAGGGAAAATGAGGGGGGGGGGGGGGGGGGCTGGCTGGCCTGGGCCTGTCCTTTTCCCTCAAAGTGCACTCATGGTGTGAGTTGAGCCTGTGTTTTGTGAGAGTTGAGGTGGTGATCTTGAAAATAGCCATGTTTTATACATTGGTGTGGGGAAAATGGGGGGGGGGGGGGCTGTCCTTTCCCTACTCTCTCTCTCGTGCAGCTTGAAATTTCATCTTGTCAAATCAAGAGAACATAAACGATGACGTAGCGTACGCGGGTCATACAAAATGTTTGGAATGGTATTTACAAGTCGAAATGCAGCCTTGCTCTTCATCTCTGCGTCGGTCTCACTCTCACTGGTGAGGAACTTGATTTTTCTCCTCTCCTCGAATCGGTCTTGCCTCCTAACTTGGTATCTCGCGCCAGCCCTGTCAATCTGGCGCAATATTTCATATCTCTGACGCTACTACTAACTTCCGTTTGCTAGGCTCTGTATCAGTCACCAAGCTGATTCCTTGCAAGGAATGTCATTCTAGTTGTACAAATCACTTTTGAAGGTACACCGCCAAAGAAGCGTCTGCTTGATAGAATCACTATGATGCCATATTTGTATTCAATGCACATGTCTGTAGCAGTCGAAACTATCGCCGTATCTGTGTCTTCTGCTGCTAATCTATTTTTAGACGAGGATGATTACACGCTGAGACGAACTAGGTTTTTGTACAGTATTCAAATGTCATGTTGTCTGGAGGGAAATGAGTACCTGTGGTGTTCAAATGGACTTAGGCTGTAATGAAATACCACAATACACGGCTGTTTCAAGCAGTTCCCTGCAGAAGTATAGGGCGTTTAACTGCAAACAAGTAACGTGTAATCTAAAACTAAATCTAAAAGTAAACAAAGCTATTTTAAACAAAAACAACCATAACTCTCCAAAACCCTGCCTCAACTCAAACCACGATATATTTTGAAACATAATGGGGTTCCCAAACCATCTCATATTTTTACTGAGCCCATGTCTAAATCATGGCTATTTTAAACATCAACACCCACAGCTGCCCCGGTGCCAGCGCTAAAAACACTGGACACAAATTTGTTATGAAACAGGTAAGATATCTATATCAACCCGGTGAGGCAGAAAATGATAACAAACCATAGGGCAACTGATCCAATATGGTCTACATCTGTTTAAAATGTATATAAAAAAAGAGTTCCTGGCAACTCATCTATTTATTATCTATATGAACCTGCTCCTCGGAGGGCATTTGTCAGAGAAGAATTACAGATTGTTCCAACAGATATTGTTACTCATTTTTAACTACTTCATCAATCAGTTCATCAACCAGTTTATCATAAATGTCTTCAGATAACTTAAGCTTGTATAACCCAGGTGCATAAGCCTTTTCCTTACTGTGAAACACTCGTTTTGTGTCACCAAAGGCAAGTGACTTTATGTGTAGTGATCATTTCAATATTATGTTTATTCGACCTCAGTGTCTTGTTTGGATAATCAGGCATTAGTTCTCCATCTAAAACTTGCTTATAGTGTTCATGACTGATATCTTTATTTTTTAATCGCTGTTTTTTAAAAAATACCTTTTGCTTTAGATTAACTGCCTTTCTGGTGCAGTATGGAATACATTTTTTAACCTCAGTCCAACGTACTCAAGTACTGGCACTCCATTCAGTTTATCCTTAAACTTCCAGGCACTTTCTTGTTTTGTGTGCTGTAAAGTGGGTGATCCTTAGGATAATCAGATGTGTCATAGTGGGTGATCCTTAGGATAATCAGATGTGTCATAGTGGGTGATCCTTAGGATAATCAGATGTGTCATAGTGCTCTAGCTCTGTTTTCATGTCTTCATAAAAGTCTTCAGGAGGAACGTCTATGATCATAGAGTCGGTATCAGTGTATAACAGCCGACAGTCAGGATACTTCAGTTTAAAGTAGTCATAGTAGAATTTACAACAGCTTTTACAGTTCAGTATTGCCATACCAATAAATACTGGCTTGTTGAGATCAACAAACTTTTTTTTTTAGTGTCACCGCATACAGTGACTGATGAAACTCTTTATACCCTGTGTTTTGTGGCTTACCTGTAAGTTTAATTGTGCCTGATTCAGTTGTAACCAATCTCACATCTTTGCTGTGATGAGGATTTTCCATTGTCTTTCTGAAACAGTCATTGTTCATAAGCTTAAAGAAGTGTTTGTCAAATGCAGTGTTACCTTCTCTTGCACGAAGATGGGTGTTCTTCATTATGTAATCTTTTATAAAAGCACACTGATCAAACTCAATGCCTCTGTGAACTTTCTTTAGTATTAGACCATGCTTGATGTAAAACTGCAGTAGATGATAGTGACAAATGTAATTAAATTTATTATTTAAATTTGGCAGAAGTTTTGTGTTTTGTTTTTTTCCTGTCAAAGACATTTTTTTAAAAACTGCTGATGGATAATCATTGTGGTAATCATGTAGGTGGTGCAGGTACTCCAGGTCGACTTCAAAGATCCAACCTTTCTCGTGATTTTGATCATGAGTCATCATACAGTTTGTTAAGTATGTTATATCACACTGCGACAAATCATGCAGTTAAAAGTTTTTCAAGGGCAATAACTCAATCATTACAAACCCATACAAAGTATTCACATCCTTGTACAGAATATATGACTTTGACTTTGAGGGGTCATAGTCGTCAAGATATTTGTTGTTAACTTTGGCATAATTATTTGCAGTATACTAATGCCGCCTCTCAATCCACGTTCCACAATGTCAACCATCGCCGAATCAGAGAGCAAGTCTATTTGTATCTTACTGGATTTTAAAAATGCATCCCATGTCATGCCAGGACTAGTTATGTAGCTAGCTGGATCAAGACTAGTGTAACAGACCTTTTTCATGGTAAGTTTCAAATACATCTGCTAGCAAGTAAACGTCGGCTTTTAAGTACTGGTCGTAGTTGTCACGAATCGTTTGGCACCCTAATTTATCCCAAGCATTGAGAGCATGTTTGTATTAAGAGTCAGAAATTCCTTTACCATTTAGTGTAGAATAAAATGTATCATTTGGAGGCAGAGACGTTTCCTCAAACACAACCCAGTGATTAATGTACTCCTTTTTTGATTAACTCCGGCTCAAAGTATATACTTGTTATTGGAAACGCTGTCAGTCCTTCTGCCAGACTAGCAAGTCCTAAAGATAAATGCTGCATGGAATCGTAAAACACTAGTTTGTTGTCCAACCTAAAAGTTAAGTACTTCTCAGTTGTCTAGGCAATACAACTAATGTTTTTGTAAGACTCATCTACAGCACGCATGATAATGTGTGAATCATACCCTTTGAGATTGTGGAAAAATATAGGCAGTTTGTATGTCTTGGGATCTATTTTTTAATAATACCCCCACCCGGGTCTGCCCTGGGGGACTTGGGTGGGGTTGACTACATTTTAGTTCCCAGGGTCACCCTGGTCAGCCCCACAGGGTGGGTTTCCCCCTCTATTCTGGGGCATGTGTTTCTGTCTACCCTTGGTCCATTCACTTGTATTTTCCTTTTGTAAACTCTCCCTACTGTCTGCACTGCCTGTAGCTCTTGATATTGGATGTGTGTTGCTAAATGGTCTTAGCTTTATTTAGGCTCCATGTCACAAGTTTATTTAATGTATTGGACGGGCTGGCAACATACATTCAATATTCTGTGTTTTTTGGGTTTTTTTTCACAAGCAGTACAGGCACGTCCTGAGAAAGTCTTGTTGCTGTCGGGACGTTAAGCAATGTACAATCAATCAATCAATCTATTTTTAATAACAAGTTACAATTGTTATGTGCAGCACCTCTGTAAAGTCCAGTTATGTGATCATAATCACGAACTTTATCATGTAGGCGTTGTTCACAAATCCAACATACATCCGCTTTATTAAAATTCAGTTCATCCTCTTGTGTCATCACCATAGGCTTTTGACAGTTTACCAGATAATGTACTAACTTACTGTGGAGTTGCTCCATTTCTGTTAAAAACACACCTGCTGCATTTTCACCTCTGTAGATAACAGGTTCTGTATGCTCACCGTCTGACCTAACAAGAATGTATCTGAAGGAGCACACCACTTGGTCACTTAATTTTACAGTCTTTGGTAGTGTTTCTGGAACAGGTCCCTCATATGGTACAACCAATGATTCAAAATCAGCATACACTACAAACGACAGCTTTTGCTGATTTCTATAATTCCTTGCTACCAGGATCTGGGTACTTACGTATTGTCTGAATGCTATCAGCTGACCTGCAATGTTGAACATTTGTGTGCTACTTTAATAGAGGAAAAACTTTGTAAACATTTTTTACACAATTCCTGTTTTCCATCATGTTTTGATACATGACCATGAATTAGCCCTGACATATTTCTGATAATTGTAGTGAAAGTTATCACTGGTGCTTATTAGTAACATGTCAACATGTTTACCTTCTGAGTGTCCGTAGGTTGGTGCAAGTAGTGATACTCTAATTGGTTGTAACTTGTTAACAGACTCAGTATCCCATATATACACATTCACGGATATACCAGGATTTAATTCTTCAAACAAGTCTGTCTTCCACCTTAACAGGAAAATCTATACCATTGAAGTTGAGTTCATTCACAAACTTGGTGTAGTTGGATACACGCTCAGGTTTTGTTTTTACAAAGTGAACTTTAGCAAGCACACACCACATAAAACAGTGATTGTCATTGTTCTGAATATTAACGACAGCTTTTTTGTTTGCAACTTCTGTTGGTAGTGGCAGCCATGATTTGCCTAAAATAGGATGATATCTTGACTGCCTTAGTTGTAGTTCATGTACATACCCTTCATGCCAACCAGACCCTTTCATTTTAGCTCTATCAATTTTCCAGAAAGTCAGGCAGCATTTTGTTTCTAAACACATTCTCCAGTTCCCTTTTTGCGTTAACTGTGTGTTGTCTCATTGAGATAAATGATACTAACACTTTGCTATCTACCTTGTTAAATTCTATTTTAGCAACAACCTGAATCTTTACACTACCATCAAGAAAAGTATCTCTTATTATGGTAAAAGATTTCTCTAATCATTCATAAAAATTGTAAACATTAGATATAGGCAAGTTTGTTGTGTGAAATATGTTTTTCAAGCTGTCAGTCATTTTTTTTTATTGTCCGACAAAATATTAAATAGAAAAATATTACTTCATTTTAGCTCCATCAATTGCTGATAGGAAGCCAGGCAGCATCTTGTTTTTTAAAAACACGTTCTCCAGTTCCCTTCTTACATTAACGGTGTGTTGCCATGTCGAGATATATGGTACTATGGCTTTACCATCTACATTGTTAAATTCTATTTTAGCAGCAGCAACCTGAATCTTTACACTACCATCATCTTCTATTGTGCTAAAAGATTTCTCTATTGATTCATAAACATTGTGGTCCCCACCCTGGTCTGCCCTGGGGGACTTGGGTGGGGTTAACTACTTTTTAGTTCCCAGGGTCACCCTGGTCAGCCCCACAGGGTGGGTTTCCCTTCTATTCTGGGGCATGTGTTTCTGTCTACCCTTGGTCCATTCACCTGTATTTGCCTTTTTTAAACTCTCCCTACTGTCTGCGCTGCCTGTAGCTCTTGATATTGGATGTGTGTTGCTAAATGGTCTTAGCTTTATTTAGGCCCCAAGTCGTAGGTTTATTTAATGTATTGGACCGGCTGGCGACATACATTCAATATTCTGTTTAGTTTTTTTCACAAGCAGTGCAGGCACGTCCTGAGAAAGCCTTGTTGCTGTCTGGATGTTAAGCAATGTACAATCAATCAATCATAAACATTGTGAACATTAGATATAGGCAAGTTTGTTGTGTGAAATACGTTTTGCAAGTTTTGCATGTTGTCCGTTATTTTTTATTGTCCGATAAAATAAATAAAAAATTACTGTATATGTAATACCATTTTATTAACTGTAATACCTACAAAATGAACATTCAGTTTACATAGTTGTTTGAATATGTGTTCACACACTATCTTAAACCATTTACAGTTGGCATCATTTACTTTAAAGGTATGTGTCTTAAGATCAACAATCTTGTACAAATGGTTGCCCATCAATAAATTCCAAGTCATATGATATATGTGAATCACTGCTGGTACTAAGGTTTTTATGGCAGGTTGTTTGAAATGTGTTTTTAACTGTTCAAAGTGTTGAACATATCTGAAGCAGTCTGTCACATCAACTTGTCTGTCCATCTATTTTTATGACCAAAACAAAAGGATAAATTAATTTATTAATCCATGCCCAGTTGGCTGATTTGTCTTTAAGATGACCTTCATGTGTTTAGTTGATTTAGGTTGTTTTTTCTTTACATCGTCTCGTTCGTGCTTGTTTGGTATAACATCGTTCTCTCAAAGATATCATGATCCTTACAGTAAAACAAACAGATAAACTTTAACTGTTCTCGGAAATCTTTTAGTACTGCATTATATTTTTGAGTGAGAATCCAGACACTGATATTTACGTGTCTGCCACTGAAGGCAAGTTCTGCTAAAGTGTTTCTCTTTTTCACAATGTCTTTCTCTTCAGAGCAATCATCAACTATACTAATGGTCAAAACTTAAGGGCCACCCCACTTTTTCTGTCATTGTTTATCGTCACAAGTACACTAATAAAATACAATGTTCTTTTGATCCAAATGGGTTAAAAGTTGAGCTTAGACAGTCCACTGTACAGGGAACAATAGACAACAATTCATCAATTTTCACGAACGTGTCAAATGCACGTAAAACATCGTAAGTTTTTGTGAAAAGCTGTGCGATATTGGCAAGCGTACCAAAGGCAGGCAGGTGGAAAAACTCGGTAAAGTTGTGATGCACATGCTAAAGGAGTCAGTCGTGAGCACTTCTGTTTTGTACAAATACTGGTACAGTAGGGGCATAATTGTCACTTTCCTAATCATGCCACCACGACGAAGACTAACACCAGTAGATCAAGGCCGGGCGCTAGCATGGCTGCAGGATGGAATTTCCGGACGAGAAGTTGGGAGACATCTTGGGGTGTCCCATTCTGTGATCCAGAGGCTGTTGGCACGATTCCAAGAAACTGGAAGGGCAGAACAACGACCCTGCTCAGGACACCTGCGCTGCACTAGCAGAAGAGAGGACAGATACCTCTGTGTGGTGGCTCTGTGTGACCGAACTGTCACGTCAACCACTCAGCGACATCAACTGATGCAAGCTGCAAACGTTAACGTCAGCAGAAGCACAGTCTGCTGATGTCTGTGCAAAATTGGCATGGCTTCATGCAGAGCAGCAGTGAGAATACCCCTCACTCCAGCTCATCGCAGAGCCTGGGTTGCCTGGTGTTGTCAACATGTGAGGTGGAACAGACTCCAGTGGACTCAGGTTCTGTTTACTGATGAGTCACGGTTCACTGTGTCTTTCAACGATGGCAGGATGAGTGTCTGGAGACGCCAGGGCGAGCGATTCATGGATGGATGCATCCTAAAGGTGGATCACTATGGAGGAGGCTCAGTCATGGTCTGGGCAGGCTTCAGCAGGGAAGGCAGGACCCCCCCTCCATGTCATCCGAGGCACCCTGACTGGACTGCGCTATCGGGACAAGATTGTGCAGCCCCTCATCCCACCAGCTCTCCAAGCCATTGGCAACAATGCTGTTCTGCAGGACGACATCGCTCGACCTCATCGCACCCATGTGGTGGATGAGTACCTTGAGCAATGGGGCATCATGAGGATGGAGTGGCCAGCTCGTTCACCTGATCTGGCTCCTATCGAGCACCTCTGGGACATGCTGGGGCAACGTGTAGTCAGCAACCACCCCCCACCTCAAGGCATCCCCCAGCTGACTCAGTTCCTGCATCAAGAGTGAGAAGTGATCCCACAACATGTTCTCCGAACCCTAGTGAACTCCATGCGTCAACACTGCATTGAATTCTTGGCTGCAAACGGTGGGTACACTCCCCCGCTACTGACTGGACCAGTCTTGTGTGACTTTTGAAATGAGGGGTGGGTGAACATTCTAATATACTGTTGTTGTTACAATTGCTTGATTTACTCAAAACTTAAATGAAATTGTTACTGAATAAATTAGCAAAGTACTGACTCCAAGTATTGTTACATTATTTGTGTGGTGTTGTAGGTGCGTCTGCGATAAAAAGTGGCACTTAAGTTGTGACCATTAGTGTAAAAACAAAGTTGGTTGTCCTTAAAATTGCTTGTAAAAATACTGCAGGTAGTTATTTATTTTTTTCTCAGGGTCGACTAAGTAAATGTTGTCAGTCCAAATAAATAAATGGTTCTGGTAAGCTTTGTTGTGTTTGATCGCAGGACAGAATATCACAATGTTTTCAAAATGATAGATGTATCTTGTTTGTAATAAGTCAAGCACAAATTCAGTTTTCCCACAGCCTATGGCACCACAAAGCAAACCACAGTGAGGATCAAGTGTCAACAAGTTCATTTTAAAACAAAATATAATTTTAATACACAGTACCACTTAGCCTGCTTTCTTCAATGTGTAGTTGTGCATCATAAATTAAAAACAAATAAATACTTACAGCTCCACCTGATTCACTCTTTTTTTTTGTATCTGGATTGTAATTCCGTCAGAGCCATTTTCAATTCTTCGACCTGACCTATGTATAGGTAGTCATTGTCTGTACTACGTAAGATTAACCAAAAGTGCATACTTATCCATCAGATATTGGTCGACGTGTACGTCACACAAATGTAGATCTTTGCATGCCATGTTTACAGGTTTTCTCCAAGTCTTCCACCTGCAAAATATTTTATGATCTCATCATAGTGTTGGTAAGGTAAATGAAAAGAAAAGGGGAGACTGCCAGTGCTAACCTGTTGGTAAGGTAGCATGCCTGAAGCATACACTTGATTAGGATGCCCTTCAATAGTGCAGGATAAGTGTGTAATCTTTGGATTGTAAAAATTTTTAAACTCCCTTTTGAATGGACTTCTCAGTTTAACAAATAACATAAGCATGCCTTTCAGTGATTTAGCAGGTGTGTTTAAGTTGATGTTCCACATTTTATCACATGTGTCTCTGTGTCTTATCACACAGTCATAATAAATCAGAAGTTTTGTCTGGTACTGATTTTGTATGAGTTTAGCTAGTCTAGTATGCGTAACAATTTGATATTCCAAGGAAATGTTTGACACGTTGTATGTTGCGTCTTTTTCAGATGACCTGATAATTTTGGAGTATTCATTGAAAGTTAGTTCAAAACTTAGACGGTCATTCAGTGCTTCTTGGTAATAAGGCAAATGTGCTGTTAGGAGTTTGAATTCAATTGGAATGTAAAATCTACTTCCATATGTGTCTGCTAATATAACATCCTTGGCAGATGATGTAGATTTGTCGCTTGCATTGATTCTAAGTTTGGCAATGTTATCAGACTGTATGCCTTGGTAAACACAGTCTTCTCGTTCTTCCTTAGTGAGTCACAGATCTTTGTAGCAGTAAAATACATCACCATCATCTAAACTAAACACTTCATTGCCTTCAAGTGTAACTTTAATAGTCTTAATAATTGATCTATCAAGGTTATCAACTAATGTTCTGTTTGCATCAGATTCTGATAAAAGTTCAGTATTAAAAGCAAGGCAAGTACCAGGAACTATAAAACTACTGGGACCTAGGTTTGGAAACTTGACATAAAAACTTGGTTTTGATCTATTGTGCTAGGATTGTTTGTGATAACAATTGATTGCCTA
This sequence comes from Semisulcospira habei, assembly GCA_036245525.1. Taxonomy (NCBI): domain Eukaryota; kingdom Metazoa; phylum Mollusca; class Gastropoda; family Semisulcospiridae; genus Semisulcospira; species Semisulcospira habei. The sequence continues at coordinate 96,667,566 of BTPG01000001.1, forward strand.
ATACCCTTAACACTTAGAGGTTCACAAAGTTTTCTGTGCGGGTCTAACTTTGATCCGTAGGACATTTTATTTATGCTAATTTCCAAAAATTATTAAATAAAAATACAACAGTGGCAGAGGGAAGATTTGAAGGTAGATTTGAAATGGAAGATATGTATGACAATACAATGGACATTATAAGGAATACTTCCAGTTTGCATCACAAACTTTTGCTAAGTAAAGTAAACTCGTTTTATGATCATGTTAGTGACCGCCCAGACATCATAGATCCTAATCAGTTTGAACTGGACAATTGATTGATTGATTGTACATTGCTTAGCGTCCCGACAGCAACAAGGCTTTCTCAGGACGTGCCTGCACTGCTTGTGAAAAAAAAAATAAAATAAACAGAACATTGAATGTATGTCGCCAGCCGGTCAAATACATTAAATAAACCTAACACACGGGGCCTAAATAAAGCTAAGACCATTTAGCAACACACATCCAATATCAAGAGCTACAGGCAGTGCAGACAGTAGGGAGAGTTTTAAAAAGGCAAATACAGGTGAATGGACAAAGGGTAGACAGAAACACATGCCCCAGAATAGAGAGAAAAACCCACCCTGTGGGGCTGACCAGGGTGACCCTGGGAACTAAAAAATACCTAACCCCACCCAAGTCCCCCAGGGCAGACCCGGGTGGGGGTTTGAACTGGACAAGGACCTGCACTTATTTGTAAATACAGACAAAGGAAAAGTGCATCTAACCCATAAAAGCAACCCTGCTAAGTTTAGATTCTTAAACACAATCAAAACTGAAGTGGTGACGCAGGGCTGCAACGTTATTTGGGTGTGAGTAGTAAGAAGGTACCAAGCAAACTTGAGAATACTCTTCACGATGTGCAAAAACGGTTGCCAACAGGACAAGAATTTAAATGATGAAAGTAAAAGGCCTGTCAGAATAGCAGACAGAGCAATACAAGAAAGCTCACTTATGGAAGGACAAATAAATGAAGCTATGGAAACAATAAATGACTATCCCTTGTCCATGAGGGAGATAATGGGGTTGAATAAGACAGTGCACACAATCAGAGGTGAACTGGTGAATAATGTAGCCAAACTAGGTGAGCTTGATAATCACATAGAAATTTAAAAAAAAATAAAACTGGGTAAAGCAGACAATGATAATTATGGCATTGAAATAAAAGAAAGAATACAACAATGATTATAGGATTTGCAGATAGAAAGATTAGCACGACTAGAAGTAATCGAAATTGGGAAAGAAAAACTAAAAACACCAAGTCAACAGGATCAGAGAAACTATTCAGAAAATACTTCATGAAGACACAACTTTGGCTGAGAGGTTGAGAACACTTTAGAGAGCAGGGTATTACAATTGCAAGTATTATTACTGCTCTTGGATTTATTATTAGTACTGTAGGAATGGCTGTAACTGACGGCAGTGGTGGTTCAACACCCCCACTGCCTCCAGCTCTGCCGTCTGACCCAAAAGACTTAGTCATGGGTAAAAAAAACAACTAACACATATTTCAGACTTGCTTAAGAAATTGGCAATAAAAGCAATGGATGCTTTGCCTGGCATAATAGGAAGTGTTGTCAGTTGGTTGATAAGTACATCAGGGAAGGTAATCGGGTTTATGGTGGAACATGTGTGGGTCTTTTTGGTGACAGTAGGAGGATTCATCACAGGATATTTAATGAAACAGGTAAAGAAGTAATATCCTTAATCCAGTAAGACCTATTACCAATGCAGTTCTCTCTGACTCATGTGTGTTTGCTGGTGGTAGTTCTGGTGTTACTCATGTTGCTGGTGCTGCTGTAACTGGTGTTATTGATGGTTGAACTGATGGTGATTGTGAGTGTGTGGTTGTTGGACCGGAGCTTAAGTTTACTGATTGATTGAGTCCTAATTTCTGATCAGCCCCTGCAACAATTATTTCATTTTTATAATTTTGTATTGTTCCCATTTGGAGTCGAAGGTTGGATGGTAACACCCAATGCCAACCACAAAGTGAACTTTTTACCTGACATACCTGAGAACGTTTTGATAGTGTTCTATAATTGACGGGAGATCTACTGCTGAGTTTATAGCATCTTCCAGGTTTGCAAGAAATTGTTTTTGTGCTTCAAATTTACCATTTCCATCAAAGATGTTTGATTTTGTTTGAGCTTGTGCTCCAAGCACACACCACACATATGTTCTGATAGATTCCTTAATGCGTTTGACTCCTGCTTGAGTAAACCCGTCACTTCTGTCTAAGACAAATGTGGTCCAGGCATTAGTCTGTTTCTGTTCTATTGAGCCTAATTAGATATCAGTTTTTTGTGTGAATAAAGTGTAACTGGGGCAGTAATCTTGGGGGTATTGCCTGTGTGACAGAGCATAATACAATGTCCCCATGCCGTGGTGATCATCAAGTTTTTGTGTGAAGTCATACTTGGTACTAATGTTAAATTCATTACAAATGCGTTCAAACGTTTTCATATGCATGGGGTTGTTGAACTGGTTTAAACTGGATTCAGTTGGTAGTGGAACATGAAGTTCTGACAGTATTCTTCTAAGCTGGTAGTAAGTGTGAAAACGATACACAGACCTAATAATCATTTTGTTTGAGTGATTCAAGTGGTCTGTAAAAGAAACTCCACAGCCAGTAGTTGAACATAGTACAGAAAAGTTAAGTTGGTTTTGGAACATCTGCAATGGACTTGAGGATCACTTTCTTGCAGTTGAATCATATGTAGTTGTTGGGTTTAGGTAACGATCAGAAGGATTTGGAATTTTTACTTGAAAGGAATCTCTTCTGACACAGCTATATCAAGCTGATTTAGCTGAATTAATTTCTTGTCATAAGTAGGTGCGACATTGTACTTGGCATCCACATTAAATTGAAACTGATTTGCACTAACGCTTGTTAGTGATTTAAATTCCATTGTGCTTTTTTTTTTATTGTGTGTTTATAAATTTTGTTATTACTTTAACAAACCTTGATACAAGTAAACCAGTGTTGCCAACTAATGGAATTGATAATTGAGATGTTAACAAGGTTGATCTATGAAATGTTGTACACTGTAACATGGTTTAATATAAAAGATGATACAAGTTATCATGTAAGTTATAGAGTCACCGGTAGTTCGATCTCTGATACGCACTTTATACGATCTGGGTATTATGACTTTTGTACTTTTGCGAAATAGTTTCAAAGTGAATTAAAATTTAAAGCAACTTTAAATCCAGCTAACTTAATTGTTACATTAGAATTTCCAAGACCTATGCCTATAATTTCAAATAAACTTGCATCTTTACTTGGTTTAATAGGTGATTTTGTAACTATTGTCGATGAGGATTGGACGTGGGCATTGGGTGGTGTTAATACTGAGGGTTGGACAGTGACATTGAAGCCAAATAAAGATAAAATAACTGTAAGATACCCTGTCAATTTGGCAGCACACAAAATACTAAATGTTCATTTGAAAGAATTAAACACAACTGAGAATGTGCACAATGGTATGCCTTCAACTTTTTTTTAAAGATGCTTGCCAGCTGGAAGTGCTGCTTATTGTGAAAGCATAGTTGTTAGATTTCCTAATTTGCATTAAAAAAAATTAGGTGCCATTTTTTTTAATCACTGTGTGTATCTGTAACTAATCAGGATGGTAACAAGTCCTAATGCATGATTTTTATGTTGTCTTAGAAGTTAAATTAAAAACTTTTTTTTTTTTTTTTGTTAAATAAAAATGAGTACTGGTCCAAAACCGAGAATTACACCACATGCATGTCCAGTAATATAGTTGAAAGATTTGGGTGATGCGCATGGTTTTGATAAAGAAGGAGAAGTGCGAGAAGTGTATGGTCTTAAACTTGAATGTACTGGAATGTACAAGCAAAAAGTAATTGATGACGTGAAAAATGACACAGAAAAAAGGTATCCTAAACTTAATCAGCTTTGTGATGTTACCATACCTAGTTCTGTAAATAATGTACGTTACCTTTTTAAACATGTGGATAATAAGTAGGTAGTTGTTCCTGCTGCTGTTCCTGCTCCTGCAGTTGACTGGGACATACAGTTTGAATTCATTAGTCCTTATGTAATTACTGAAGATGTAAACTTAACATTTAGGACAGTGCTTAACTCTGGTCCATTACTTGTGAGTCTTGTTCCGAGATATTCTGCAGAAAACAATAGCAGAGATAATATAAACTACAAGAGTATGAGAAACGGGGGTATCTTTTTATGGGTAAAAAGGGTAGAGCTGTTTCTACTGTTGTGTTTACAGCAGAGAGCTTTACCATAGTTAGAGAAGAAACAATAGTTTTTGAAATCATACTAAGCCATTTGGAGGGTGTTACAGAAGCAGAAATTGCACAGGGAATCAAACTTACATGTGATAACACAGTGACAGAGTCAGCAAAAGTATTCTGTGCAATTAGGAAAGGAACAGATGTACATGTACTTAGTAGTAACACAGCTGTTAAAGTAGTAGTCGATAAAACAAGTCTTGTTTCATTAAATTACATAAAACTATCTCACATAGATCTTGTTTCGTTTTATTACACTAACAAATTATATACTTCCAAGGAGTTGCAAAATGTAATTGCTGACTAAGTTTATTTTGAAATACAAAAGTATTTATCATAAAAAATGGTGCCCTTGTATCCACAAATACCTGATGAAAGATTACAGGTTGAAAGTGCTGATTCGTTTCGTTTTAATAAATATTACAAAAGCGTTGAAGTATTTGGAAGGTGAAGAGACAAAATGCTCCAGGTGTAAAAGACAGTACAGCACGGCTTTCAATTCTGTACACAACTATGGCTGTCGGTGGTGTTTCCACCGGTTGCTCTGTCGGTGGTGTTGCTCTGTTTGCAACGGGAGTTGGGAGTGTCATTGGTATTGCTCTTGAAGGTGTCACTGTTTTCACGTGCCTGACATGCTTTGATTGATTGATTGTACATTGCTTAACGTCCCGACAGCAACAAGGCTTTCTCAGGACGTGCCTGCACTGCATGTGAAAAAAAAAAAAGAAACAGAACATTGAATGTATGTCGCCAGCCGGTCAGATACATTAAATAAACCTAACACATGGGGCCTAAATAAAGCTAAGACCATTTAGCAACACACATCCAATATCAAGAGCTATAGGCAGTGCAGACAGTAGGGAGAGTTTTAAAAAGGCAAATACAGGTGAATGGACAAAGGGTAGACAGAAACACATGCCCCAGAATAGAGAGAAAAACCCACCCTGTGGGGCTGACCAAGGTGACCCTGGGAACTAAACTGACATGCTTTGGTTTGGAAGCCCTTAACAAAAGATTTCATAAGAAGTTGCAAAAGCATGAAGAATAAAGTACTCTTGGTGGAGCAAAGTTCAGTAGTATGAAACTTATTATTAGTAAAACTTTAGAGGACAATAGATGAGTTTAAGAGAGTGCAGGATGATTTGGACAATTACAAACGGCAGAAGTTTGAAATTCAAAATAAGATGTGTAGTCAACCCATGTATGTTGAAGAACTGAAAACAACTTTAGAAGACAGCAAAAAGATAGGAATGAAAGAGACCATGGAAAAAGTACAAGGTCTTCTAAACAAATAAAGGTAAGTTTTGGTAATCATTCTTTATTGCTGTCATACAATTCACAGAGAGATGTCGCACCTAACTATACTGACTTCCATTAAAAATACGAAAAGTGTCTGTAAGTGTACCCACAAACAAAGAGCCCCCTTGACAGCAAAACAAGAAAATTTTATTTGTTGCTTACTTCAGATGTTCAGCCTACTGTCTGAGCTACCTTCACACCATAAATTGGATGAGTTATCGCCCATGGCTACCTTGGAGTATACTGGGTTTCATTAGTGGTGAAAATAAGCAAAACTTGACACACTCTGTGGAGCAAGTTTTCTGTGATATGTTTGAAAACACAAGTTGTATGGATTGCTTATAATTGTAACCGGACTGACTGGGTGTAGGCGACTTAAATAGTTTATCAGATAGACAAAAACTGCCCATCTAATACAGTACTCAAGTGCCTACAGAGTTTAAGTCCGCATCCCTTTTGTGGTCTAGGGAAGGGCTGGAGATTGCTGTGGAGAGCCAAACTGTAAGTCTACTCTAGTCTGGCATGCGCACAAAATCCGTGTTTATTTCAGTGCCTCGCGTTGTGTTCAAAAAGTCAAAGTTACCTGCGCAATGGACTGACCACAGTATCCAGAAAAAAAAATATTTTGACTGTACTTGGTGTTTGTTGTTATCGTTCCTACTGAGCTGCTAACGTGCGCTCGCATGATCAGTCACACCGTCATATATGCATGGACGTAGACACAAACAAATTTCTCACACTTACACACGCACAGTCTCAGTCTTGCTCTCATTCTAGCTGAGCACCATAAGATAGAAGTAAGGTTCCAAGATTTATTTATACCAGAAAAGCATTCAAGTTGAAACAAACAACATAATCAACGTTAGTCAAACCAGTGCAAGTCTTTAATAACCTTAAACACCTATAGGCATAATAACTATACCTTCAAACATGACACCTCGCGGACCTATCTCCTATGACTAACACCTATAACGTTGGATACGATCCCTAGCGAACCTAGCTCCTAAGCCTAACACCGATACGCACTTACCAATAAAACCTACGCGCAATCCTAACACAACCTAAGCCCTATTTAGGTGAATTAGAACTAAACTAAAACGCTACTGTCCTATGGGGTAGGGCTGGGGTGGTTGAGGAAATCATTGTTCACAATCGCCTTGTGGGATAGGGCCGGGGTGGTTCAAGGAGATCATTGTTCACAATCGCCTCGTGGGGGTAGGGCCGGAAAATGTAGGAGATCATTGTTCACAATTGCCTACGGGGGAAGGGCCGGGAAATGTAGGAGATCATTGTTCACAATCGCCTACGGGGGAAGAGGGAGGGGAGTGTGAGAAATCACTGTTTGCAATCGCTCACAGGGAGGGAGGGGTGGTGAACATTGTTCACACTCACGCCGAGACTGAGAATCGGCCGCTTTATATAGGCTCCCAGCCTCTGGAACCAGAAACTACGACACTGAGCTTCGCGCTTGTAGTCCGCTACACACCAACTAGCTAAGTAAGCAAAATTCTCACTCACAGTGCGCCACGCATGCACTAAACCACTGAACTCTGACTCGCTGGTAGTAACTAGCGATAGCATTAGCAGAGGGCTCCTCTGCTACATAATGTTATTAACTGCCTCAAATAAAATTTGACTCGAAAAATTCATTAGAGAACTAGAACTTCCTGTGCAAATCATTTTCTTAATAAATCTTATTTGATTTAATGTGAATTACTTTCAAACCATTTTTTATGTTCCAGTGACTGACACAGAGATAAAGAACACACCCATATCCATTTGATCAGGTAAATATGGCCACTAACCTAAAATAAAGAACTTTTTTTGATTTTCATGTGTGTTATAGAAAGGACCTTTTAGGACAGGTCACAGTGGGGCAAATTTAATAGCATGTCCATGATGTCAAAGGCGGGCAGGCTAAACCTCTAACAATTGAAGCAACAAGATAAAAATTACGTCATGTCTAGTTGCGCTAACTTCGCTGCTGAACGTACATTTGGCGTGAAGCGCCGTATGTGCATATGTATGTATGTGCGTATGTGTGTGCATATGTATGTAAACAAGAGAATCTTTTATATTTCTGTAGCTTGAAACTTGGCAAAATACTTTCTTAAGTGGGTGGCTAAGACAACCTCCGAGTATATTGTAATTGAATGACTCATTGAAGACATAAACAACCGTTTATAGGAAGTCGGTTGACCCAGATTAGAGACCGTAATTTTTGTCATAATTACTTGAACCTTATAGCTAGTTTCGAGAAAGACATTGGATGAGTTCATTAGCCAGCTTTATTTATCTATCTATCTATATCCCGTAGTCTTGTTGACCGTTGGGGCACCACTGATGACTTGGCAACCAGCTCCCTCCATTCCTCTCTGTTCTCTGCCATTCTTAGCGCATCGCCCAGCCTCAGTCCTGTCCATTCTGAGATATTGTCCTCCCATCTTTTCCTCTGTCTTCCTCTCCTTCGTCCTCCTTGCACAGTGCCTTGCAGGATTGTTTTGGCAAGCCCTGCTGAATGCGTGACATGCCCATACCACTTCAGTTTGCGTTTTTTCATAATGTCTAATAGCCAGCTTTGCCTCCTTTTAACTTCTTTAGTAAAAATTAATTCTTTTCAGAAAGACATTAAAACACACAAAAAAAAAAAAAAAATTCTAGAGAAAGTCAGACTGTGGCGGTGACGTAAAAGAGGCAACTCCGTCACTACGTAGATACTGACATAATACTCTAAATATAATAATAATTATATTTATAAAGTGCTAACTCCCTGCAGTGCAGGCTCCAACATCTGAATGGGCTCTAAAATATGACAGCATTCTCTCTCACACGCTTGGCCCTCTCTCTCACACAAACATGCGCGCATCTCCAGGAGGAATAGATCCTCATGCGCCCTCCAGGTGCCTCTCGGAGATGTTTGGAGCGCGTGTGCATGCACGCACACACACATGGATGCACTTTCAGAAGTGCATGCAGGTGACCAGTGTACTTAGTATATCATGTAACTAGGTAAAGTCAACCTGCTTTCACACAAATTATAGCAAGACTGAAATTGTACTATGAAGTTCTAGTTTTGTCACAATTTTCTCAAGCCTATGAAGCAAAAGTGAAACTCATATTAGTCATATCACGTAAAATATAAAAATACGTAAAAACTAAAACTTACCTCATGACAAATGACGTTTAACTAATCAATGACGTGTATGTCCAGCGCCCATTATAGAACTCACTGACGCATTGGCAGATCTGCGAGACTTTTTCAACAGGAGATAATTCAACATCAGAATCAGGTCAAAGACGAAAGCGAGGACAGCTCTCATATAGAAGGGACATTATGGGTTATGGTTTATCCCATCTTGTTTTTAATAGGAATAAAACAGAGCATTACTTAATTATAATTTATCAATGATTGCATTGTGCAGGGTACACAGTCTGCTGAAGGCTTCTTTCCCCTTTTTCCAGTGAGGTTGTACAATATCCATACACTTGTCCTCATCAGAAATTGCATTGTCCTCCGTACACAATCTTTAAAGTCCAAGCCTCCAACATGGGATAAGTACAGAATCTGCAAACACACACAGAAAGAAAAAAAAAGATGGTTTTTACAAATAAAATCTGTCAAAAAGAATCACACTCAAAATTTACCTTTCTGTGTAGTTTCCCTACATAGAGCAGAAAGCAATAAAACGAAACACAAAACTGCATGTAAATTATAATAAAATATTAGTTTTTAAACCTCCAGCTACATAACTAAATTCATCAACCCAAGCAGCACACCACAAAACAAGAAAATGCAAACAATATTCAGATTTCAAATGTATAATTACCATGTTGTTCCTGGTCGCAGCACGTTGTCCAGGACTGTGTTGAGATGCTCCAGCTCTGCACGATCTTGTAGTGGGAATTCCTGATTTTTCTCCTCTTCGCCCAGTACAACTCATCTTTAAGATACATTTTTTCTCAAGGAGAAGTTTAAAATTGCACTATACACGTAATCAGCAAGTGCACGTGGCGTCAGCGAAAGAAATATAGAAGAAAAAAACCTGGAACTTGGTCTGGCAATGGAATTTGTAGCCTTGATCTGCAGTCAAATTTGGCGGAAATAATCACACGAGGTGCTATACCGGCATGCAAGGCAGCGTCTGACAAAACATAGAATGTGGCGAATAAATGTTATATATAATTTTATTTTTTTAAAGTCACGGCATGCCAAAACTATGGTAATGTAATGCATGGTGTTGTATTATTTTCAAGATAAATGTCGGTTAGATTTAAAATTTCATCTGTCAATGTTGCGAATTAGGCCAGACTGGCTCGCCTGTTGTGTGCCAACATTTGCAGGCAAAGCAGCACGCAGGCGTGGCAAAGCCTCCGGCGGCTCGCGTGATTGTTCCAGCTTGGCACCAAGATTTATTATACCGGCGTGTGTGCGGGCTCATGCGTTACCGGCGCGTGTGTTGGTTTCAGCATGGCGCTAAGCTCTCGCATACTGGCCCAATGTATCAGACATTATCCAGCAATGGACCAATATTTGCCCAAGATGCTGTGCATGCTGGGAAGTTACCTCTGTAAAGTGACTTGACATAAGTTCTTATAAGTTAGCTGACTTAAGTTCTTGTAAGTTTTTGTCTCAAGTCATCAAGTTACTTGGACAAACTTGTCAAGTTACATGGATAGCAAAATAACTTTTTTTCTCAATAATATTCTGGCAGCGGAGCTGATGGTGTTAATATACTGATCAACAAAAGAAATGCTAATTTTTCACCATATCGCTTTTCTTTGTACATATGCTTTAATCCGGGGGTTATTTTGACGTCATTTATTAGAAAATGTTATGAAGAGTGTGTTATGTCATGTGCAAATAGAATGTTTAGTATTAAAAATCACACAACGATGACTTATGATGTCATCAGTGACACGGAAAGCCAACCAATGTGCAGTGTCACTAAGGTTGATGTGCATGAAAATCAGGCCTGTTTGGTCTTGACCTACGTTTTGTTTGTCAAAGGCACCTAAATAATCAACTTGACCTAATAGAAGGGACTTAAAAGAAAACTGAAGTCCAAAATGGGATCAAACCATTTAAGTGACTGAAAGGATATTGCAAAACTGGCCGAAGTGAGTCTTTCTTTTGGGTCATCTGTGAGATGGTTTTTAGCCATTGCCTGTCATGAAACATGCATCAATTGGTATTTCTCTGAGACTAAGCAAGCCACAATCTTCTGTAATGTTCAGACTTGGCCCAAGGGTACTTTCTAAGACCTATATAAACACCAATTTTAGTAACCTCTCTTAAAGGATTCAGTAATCAGACATGCATTTTATTTTCAGATGGTGTGCTGAAAACAGGCACCAAGATCAGCATGTACAGAGCTGTCATCAGTCCTCACCACCCTGCTGTATGGTTCCGAGTCCTGGGCCCTCTACCGCAGCCAACTACGACTCCTCGAACGCTTCCACCAGCGCTGCCTGCGTACCATCCTCAGCATTCACTGGAGTGACTATGTCACCAATGTCGAGGTCCTTGAACTGGCAGAAACTGTGAGCATTGAGGCTTTGCTGCTGCGGACACAGCTCCGCTGGGTGGGGCACATCTCCAGGATGGAGGATCACGGCCTACCCAAGATCACCCTGTTCGGCGAGCTCACCTCTGGACACAGAGACAGAGGGGCACCAAAGAAGAGATACAAAGACTGTCTCAAGAAGTCACTTAGTGCCTGCCAAATCGACCACCACTTGCTGCAGACCGCGACACCTGGCGCTCCACCATTTACAAGGCAGATGCTCCTTTGAGGACTCTCGCAGAGCTAGCCTTAAGGACAAGTGGCTCAGGAGAAAAAACAGAGATGCCGCAACTCAGAATCCTGGCCAGACCTCCCCCTGCAGCCACTGCGGTTGAACCTGCCTGTCCCGGATTGGCCTCTGCAGCCACGAGCATGCCTGCAGACATTGTGGGCAACCCTTATAGAATCTTCGTTTGCGAAGTCAAGCCAAGAAGATGGAGTGAGAAGGCGCCATGGCAGTGCAATAAACACAAACATAGACCACTTTTTAGCTACATGCCTTACTGGATCAATCGATCGTGATGGGAATAAGCAGAGGAAGGAGGCGGCAAAGCAAGCACACACACACTGACAGTGATTAGTATAGTTTTAGTTTCTCTGCAAGCTGCTTAACCCTCTAGCCAGATAGCCATCAGTACTGCCTGACATTGTGATGATTCCTGCATGGTGACTTATAGTGCAATACAGATAGCCAACGGGTTAATCATACCTGTTGTCATCAGAATTATCATATTAAGTAGAATGAAGTGCATGTTTTGTGCTTTTGTGAAAACTACATTTTCTTTTGTTATGAAACGTTATGAAATAATGTTGTGTAATGGTTATATATGGTATAGATCTGTCATTTTAGTCCATCATCTTAGAATTTCTAATTAACTTTTTTTTCCGGCCATAGCAACATAAACTTCAAGCAGAGCCCATTAATTTCAACTAAACTGTCCATGTCAGAAGAAAATTAAACTAATTCTCATTGCAATATTAGGTTTCATTCTGATTAAAATATTCAGTTTGCTTCACTGTTGTCAGTCCTGCCAAGATGCTTACATATTGTTTATTTTTACTAGTATAGTCTGCCTGAGCAATTAAGCTTGCCTCATGTTTGTTTTTGTTGTTGATACAGATAACATTTTAATAAGACATACACATGTTTTGTAACCATCTGTTGCAGAAGTGTTTATGTTTGAAAAGTGATGGCAGCTAGTTTAGGGTTTTCAAGCACTGTAGAGCAAACCTGTTTTTAGTTGCAAGTTATAAATATGCTAACTGGCTACATGCATGATTAAAAAGATAATTGTCCTGGTTTGCTTTACTACCCCCCCCCCCCCCACACCCCCCCACCCCCCCTCCCCCACCACATACACCACCCATCCATTTGTATTTCTATTTTGTTTTAACTATTTTGACAATTTCTGTTTTTTTTGGGTTTTTTTTTTTTGGTAAGTGCCCTTCCAACACTCTAGTCAGTATATATGTCACTGGAGGCAATTTTTAGATACTTTTTAAAATTCTGTGTGACTAGAATCAATGTGCCAGGTCCTGGATGCCTGCATATTTACTTTTATTATTAATATTATGGTTTAATGGTTACATTTTTATTGTACCGATGCCAGTTGATCAGTATTATGTACATGAATTTGACATTTAAGGTTTTAGTTGATACTAACCCATTACATCCTGATGCTGATTTTATCAGATTTGCTTATTGTCCTATGAAGGCTACATTAATATTACATGACAGATCAAACATTTTGGTTCATGGGCAGTGCCAGAATAGCTTGGTGCCTCAGGCGCCAAGCTATTCTGGCACGACCCTTGAACTATCATAGTCAAATTAATTTCAAGCAGGAGTGTATCAGGATGAAAAGGGTTAATAAGGACATGTCATATGAGTTTCTCTTCTTTTTTTTTTTCATAACCAATGTTGTTTGTGCCAAATCTTGTATGTTTAGGAGGAAATTTTGTCTCCAATCGAATTGTCATTATATTCTGTTAATCTGTAAGAAATGTAGTCATGGGCGCAGTTTAAGTATGCGCCGTATAAAAAATCTGTTATGTGTACAGATCCCATTGCCAGTACCTGAACATCTGTGTGTATATTCAGAGATGGTTTTTGTATGTCATGCATCAGAACAATTATTTTTGTTAATTGTGGGCATGTTTTTTTGTACATGTTGTATATTGTTACAGACAGGTTTGTTTGTTTGTTTTTTGTGGGTGTATGGGGGGGGGGGGAGGTTAATTAATCAGTTGAATCTTGCCTGAGTGTGATTTTTTTTAACTTCAGATTGCCCTGTGAAAGCTATGTTATGGGTAAGGAGATATAGATCAACCATTTTAGTTCAAAGGTGGTACCAGAACTGTGCACCAAGCTGTTCTGGCTCTATTCTTGAGCTATCATAGTCAAATTATTTCAGGCAGTAATGTATCAGGATGGAAAGGGTTAACTGAGATAAACATTGTCCTTAATTATTCAGTATAGTTAGAGTGTTTTCTTTTTTAAAAACTGAAAATCAGATTAAACTTGTGCTTCACTGTGAATCTATGAGTTCAGGTCTTTCTTTTTAAGTTGTGTTTTGAGGTAGGTGTTACATATTTTGATGAACGTTTGATTTGATCTTGCCATGCAAAGGGAAAATGGCTATTGTCCAGGCCTAGTGTTGGCTCATAATGAAGCTAACTATCAGATTTATATATGTTTGCATGATGGGCTTTTTCCTCAGATGACTAAAAGCAGGATTAAATTACCAATATCCAAATCTGGGACAATACTATTCATGTTGGAAAAAGGTTGGCAGAATATTTGTTACATGTTGGCACCAGAATGGATTAAGCTTTGCACTATATTGGCAGCCAATATTCACCATACTCGTCCTAGGATGGATCCAGCTTGGCACTATATTGGCAGCCAATATTCACCATACTGGTCCTAGGATGGTTCCAGCTTGGCACTATATTGGCAGCCAACATTCACCATACTGCTCCTAGGATGGATCCAGCTTGGCACTATATAAGCAACCAACATTCACCATACGGGTTCTAGGATGGATCCAGCTTGGCACTATATTGGCAGCCAACATTCACCATACTGGCCCTAGGATGGATCCAGCTTGGCAGCCAACATTTACCCGATATTGGGCCAACATCGGGCAAATTTGCACTTTCAATATTGGACCAATATTGACACCCATATATCGGCCCAATATCTAAGCCAATATTGGGCCTGTATTGGTGTGCTGGCTGGGAATTTGAAGTCACTTACAAGTTGTAGGTAACTTATGCAATTTATTATCAAGTACCTGTCGGCAAGTCAACAGTGCAGGTGGAAGCCTTTATGTTGTCAGTTTATTGATTCACCAAGACACTAATGCACAGAAAATCCCTGTCCCTCACTAGGTTATTATCAATTGAAAGCAGCCCAGCTGTGAATAGAAAAGTCAACAGTGCGCTTTTGAAAACCTTTTATTGCCCACGCTCTAGCAAACATTAATGCACGGAGAATTATGTGCGGCACTGAAAATTGAGACGATCAAAGCTTTTGCAGATCAATTATATTATGAAAGGCGGCTCTGTTTAAAGTCAATGCCAAAATGTGTGAACAATCTTTATATGTAAAAAGATTTTGATATTCTTCCGTGAGCTAAAAAAAAGCAACTTTTTATGTAACAATGTCATTGGTGTATGTAATTGATTTTAATAAGGAGATTAGTGTATTTGTCCCTAGGTTGTCAACCGATCGATGATTTGAAAATGTACTGAATGCACTGAGAAAGGCAGGGGTTTTATGAGAGTTGTGGGGGTGATGTTGCCAAAAAGCCATGATTTTAGACATCGATGCAGGGATAGTAATATAGGTGGTCTAGGATTGTCCTTATTATTCTCTCTCACGGGTACGGTGTCCTAAAAAGTATACCATAGTGACCACTTCAGCGTTTGTGGCCACACGAGGCAATTGCTTCCGGTTCCGCCCATAGTTCGAAAAATTTCCTCTTTTTTTACCATTTTTCAGGGTGTGAAATTCCCATGTTTGCCCTTTTGGGTTTTTTGAGCGGCCCGCAAGAGAGATAATACGTGGGGCTTCTGTGACACCCCTCCCCCAATCAATTGATTTATTCTAATTAGCACGGTAATTAAGCAAGCCCAAGTCAACAAAGACAGTCAATACCTTTATTACCTAATCATTTTAGTTCCATTCCAGAAATCATTCAAGCAACGATTTTTGATCAGCTGTCAACCTGATATTATTAAGGCAGATCCCCCCACCCCACCTAAATAATTAATGCTGTTATTGACTTTTTTAAACAAAGACTAATTAATCAATCAATGCTGACACAGTGAGATTATATTTTGAATACGATCATACACAACACTCTTTTTACAACGCACCGTGTGTGTTTGGTGTCTTTACTTTGCTTTTACACTACACAACATGTGCCGCACAGACATACGTGGCTTATGTGGCACACACACAGCATACTGACGCAGCAAGAGAAAACAAAAGCTAATTAAACTACCAGTGATCACAGTACAGTCAGTATGTAGTTACTACATAGCAGCAAGTCAAGCTGTCACGCGTCACCAGTTAGATAACGCACACCCACTCAGTGTATGTAAAGAACAGTCAGCTGGCTAATTTTGGCTCAGCATAGACGAAAAGGCTTGCTAGCGCCGTGTTCATGCAGTG
This sequence comes from Semisulcospira habei, assembly GCA_036245525.1. Lineage (NCBI taxonomy): Eukaryota > Metazoa > Mollusca > Gastropoda > Semisulcospiridae > Semisulcospira > Semisulcospira habei. The sequence continues at coordinate 96,683,406 of BTPG01000001.1, forward strand.
AAGAACATTCTCGATTCCAAAACTGTCACACTCAAACTGAATCCGTAACAGCCAAGCCGAAGTGTCCCCCAATGTTTTGGTGTGACCGTTTCTTGATC